>HG996554.1:11379228-12753456 GCA_905340355.1 Rhagonycha fulva | reverse complement strand
AGACCTCCTCGTGGTATCCCCAGGCAACCTAGTCGTGTGTACACTAGGGCTAACTGCACTCCGCGACTACTCGACACCACTTCGTAATTGGCTCTCTAGGACGAGGAGGTTCTTTTACTATCAAGAGTCTCTGGGCCAGCCTGGTCTATCTATTTTCAAACAGATGTCCGGTAGAGATTTTAACCAGGTTTCGAGCTTTTACTCTCTCGCGGAGTAACTCTCAACCGGCAGTAACCTATCTTTTCTAGTTAAACTCTCCGGAGTAAATTATTATTCTCGGAAAGAGCTGCTGGTCTTTTTGGCAAGTGTGCCATGGTCCGCTGCGTTTGCGGAACGGAATTGTCGTCCGATTTAGGACTTAAGACGCATCTGAGGCGATAACGTTGTCGAGGTGAAAGAACGGACCCAGATGAGTTTGCCTGCACAGTTTGCACATTGAAAGTGTTTAAGACTTATGCTGGCATGCGCCAACATCTTTGTCTAGCACATCCAAAAGAATATAATGCTGACGTGAAAGAGCAGGCGGAGGGTCGTCCTTGCGTCTCCTCTCAATGGGCCGATGATGAGCTCCTGGCTATGGCCAGGGCCGAGGTTGCGTTTGGCGGCCGTTTCATTAATAAACATTTAAAGTCCGTCATGGGCGGGCGGACCCTGGAGGCGATTAAATCCCGCAGACAGATGCCCGACTATAAAAAATTTGTTATCGCACTTCCTGCAGAAAGAAGCGGTGGTTCTGTCCCAGGAGACGTTATCAAAGAGATCGAAAGAGAGGAAAAGGTGGCTCACGAAAGAAGAACTGTAGGCTCGAATATATTAAATAGAAGATCGCCCTCGGAGGTCAAACTGGCCCTTTTAGGAGTCAGGAGGTCGAATGTCCGTCCGAAGTGCATCCTATCACTATAAATATCTCGTTGTCCTCTTTGGAGAAAAAAAAAAGTAAACGTAACGCCCAAGAAAAAAGAACTTTAAGAATAATTACGAAAAAGCCCGCATAGTCACAAGAAGTGATCGCCTACAAGTAAAAGATCTCTTTATGAATTAAATAGAGTGGGGTTCTCCCCGGCGGTGGGTTTAATTCCTCCGTAGGATGGATCTTACACGTACGGCGCTAATAACACCGATAATGACTCTGCGATACCTCAAACTCCTCGTAGGTCGATTTGTGAGCCGATCTCGTTGGCGGATCCCATCGTCCAGAGACTAGCTAAGTTGTATGAAGAAAGGTCAGGCTGGACTAAAGGAGATTTATCCCTTTTCACAGCCGTGGCCAATCATACTAGGCGTAATCGAGATATACTGCGGGATGAAGTCGCCGCCTGGCAGCAATCGCTTGTGGCGCAAATCGGCGTTTGTCGAAAGGGAGAGACTGGAAGGTTGAAAACGAGACACAAAAACCAGGACGCCCTCCGAAAGAACGGGCGTCTACATATAAAGAAAGCCAGAGGATGTTCGATTCTAACCGCAAGGTTTTGGCCAAGCAGATCTTGACTGGAAAAAAGATTGGTTTGAATCCTGTACAGCCCCCTAGCGAACTGTTAGAACGGGGGCTTTGCGATTTATTTGGCGCTATATTTTCAACTGATAAGAGCCTCTATGAAGACCCCAGGCCCTCTTCTGGATTCTGGTATCCGATCTCTAAGCTCGAGATAGGCCGGGCTTTGTCTTCATCGAAGACAACAGCAACCGGTCCGGATAGGATGCGGCTGTCATCGCTTCTCAAAGTTCCTGTACATAGGCTTGAGCTCTTTTTGAACTCCTGTCTGGTGGCCGGGGGTTTTCCGTCTGGCCTCTGCGTTAGCAGAACCGTTATGATTTTGAAAGGCGAGATCAATTTAGACAATCCTGATAACTGGCGATCTATATCTATCCCGTCTGCAATGGCTATGCTCATGAACAAGATCATAGCAAAAAGATTTACTGAGAATCTAAGCTTGCACACCCATCAGAGAGTATTCATGGCGGTGAACGGCGTTTTCCTCAACACCGCCACAATACATACTTTGATTAAAAAGAGAAGGAGGATGGTGCGGCCTTATCATCTGGTCTTCTTCGATCTGAGGAAGGTTTTTGATACGGTGTCTCACCACTCCATACGTCTAGCTCTCAGAAGATTTGGATTTGATCCGAGATTGGTGGACTTTGTGATTTGACCGCGTGTGCGTTAGCACATGAGAGAGCAATGGAGTAATGACATCAAAACCTGGCCTCATCAAAGTGATGTTACTAAGGATCATTAGTAATATTACAGCAACTTCTGCCGGTTTTTCGCTGCGCAAAGTTTACTGTATACCTTTTTTGGTTAATGAAAGGGATGAACTTTAACCCTTCTAGTGGTACTGCACGGGCAGTAACTTTTGCTCCCAATGGGAACTTTCTCTGGCAAACGGAGGAGAAGAAATTTAACTCGTACAAAAGTGCAAAAATGTTTGCGCAATGTGGTGTAACCAGTACGGCTCAGTAATCTTTTTTTCCGAAGGGAACCAAATAGACGCCTAAAGAGTAAAAATCTCAACCCGCTATAGGGAGACCCGGACAGCGCGAAAAATGGAAACTACGGTGTACTCTGAAGCCTCGGCTTAAACTTGAGATGGCAAGTAAATCTCTAAAGAGCGTTATCAGCCCGTCCCTAAATTAGCTAAATTCCACGATTACGGAGGGATTCGAATAGATAACCGTCTGCGGGAAGAGCAAGCTCTTTTTTGTGAGCTTGCTGACTAAAGAGGATTTGCAAAAAAATTGTGAATTTTGTCGAATATTATCCCCAAAATCACAAAAAGTTGTTTATATTACTCGGACGTCAAGGTTTTTTCACCCCATTATTTCCCCCGCCGCTACGTGGCTCGGCTCATAAACCACGCCCTTTGTGGAGAAAAACGACCCTTTACGTCCTTGTGATATAAACTACTATTTCTACACCCACTAACGACCTCTATAACTCAATTATATTAACCATCGGTAATAAATTATAAGAAAGCTAGAAAAAAATTTTATTCTGTAAGTATCGACTAAATGTAAAATCGAACATATTTCAGAATTCAGTTTTTCATGTGTTTAAAAAATATTTTCATAAAAAATTATAATGATAAAGTTATCACGTTATATAAAATATACTGAAATTATAATTTATTTACAAACCTTGGTGAATAAATTATACGTTTATTGTGACTAAAAAATTTAGTTTTAAACGTTTTTAGTATCTACATTTTTCCTTTTTCGAAAAAAATTTGATGTTATTGCTGGTGTTGGAGGAAAAAAAGCTTAAAACAAAGTTTTGTTGTAATTATTCTTTTATATGTTTAATTTAGTAGCACGTGCCATTTTCTAAATAAATTTATAATAGAAGTTTTTTTGCAACAAAAGTGAAAAGTTATAATATATCATGATGAATATTTGATTCGTTAATTTTTAAGTTTCAATTCCTAAAAATTAATTTTGTTGGAATTGCTTAGTTCGTTTTATCTGAGGTGTGAAAGTAAAACTTAAAATTATGGAGAGCTATGGTGTAAAACTAATTAGTTTTCCAATATCCAAATTGAATAAAATTGGCGTTTTATGTTTAAATGACGCTACTATTGTACAAAAACTAGCAATCGCGTTTTTTGGATCTCTAGCTCATTTTTGTGTTATTTTCTCTATTATTCAGTATTTTTATATAAAAGGGAATATTTTTGATTTTGTGGATAATACCGAATCGTTTACAGGATATGGTCAGGTAACTTTAGTTATTAATAATTACTATAGGTATAAAAGTTGGTACATAAATTTGGGCTAAATTGATTACTTATTTAATCATCAAAGTTACATTGTTAAATTAAATGGCGCTTTCCTGAAGTTCTAATTCTGAAAGCATTAAGTGTAGTTTAGATTAGCCAGTCTTGTCTATTTCTTCATCTGATTTCCAGATGGTAAAAAGCTTGATAGATGGTGTTCCAACTAGCACCATCACACGATCAGAATCGCTCATTTCTGTTGCCGAAAAGAGGGAGTGTGTAGCGTGTGGCACTGTCTTGTTAAAATCACATATTTTTAATATCAATATATTGTCCAATTGACGCCAAAAATTTTTTGGTATTGTATTCCAATAACGTTCACGATTAACTGTTACTCACTTACTTACTGCTGACATATTTTCTTTCGTGTGACAGAAAAACATCAAGTTTTGTAAATTTTTAAATTATGCTTTCCATAAAAAACATTATAATAAAAAACTGTATTTTATCTACTATTTTTTTTAAGATTCTTTTAAAAGGATACTTCTGTTACTACACCAAGGATAAATTTATAAATTTGATCAAGATTTCAAAACAATTTTTGAATACCGATAACTGTTCAGATAAGTTGAAGAAAGAAGTTGAAACAATTTATCTTGCAATAGTAGCATTTCAAAGATTTTTTGCTTATTCGATTCTAATCGCTGGACCAATATTCATTACGACAACATTTTTTGGAAAAAAACTACCCGTTGGAAGTTTTACCCTGGAAAATCACGAACAACTGTATCGTATTTTATGGTATAGCTATGTAATTTCACTTCCTTTCGTTACGTGGTTTATTGCAAATTTTGATTGTATATTTTTGGGCATATGCTATGAAATTATAATACAATTCAAAATTTTACGCGATAACTTAGAAACTTTAAGTGTCAAGAACATACAAAGCCCTGAAGATTTTCAGGCGTTTTATCAAAACTTACGAAAGAGCATTGAGTATCACAAGTTCTTGTTAAGGTGAGTTTGTCTTTCTCACAGCTTGGAATGTAATGGGTTGAACAAGCTAAAATCGAGATACTGCTAAAATTAGATTAAATTGATTATACTCATATGTGGGAATTAATATGTAGTACGTGGTTTCATTGTAATAAATGCTGTTCAGTTCATTTTATTGGAAGCCGTTGAAATGTCTGTTAGTAACGTAAGTTGTAGCAATTGAAAATATTTTATAGGTTTATAGAAGAAACGCAAACAGTGTATTCAGTCGCGTTCTTGATGCAATATTTGACAATATCTCCATTAATTTGCACCGAAATATATGCCAGTTCAGAGAGGTGAACAAATACCTTCATGTAAAAACAATTCAAAATCACTAATAAATTAACTTTTGTAGTGCTTCAGTGCTATTGGCGTTAAGATACGGATTTGCAGGAATGTGCTTATTTGTTCAATTGGCATTTTACTGCATTCCATCAAGTTTGATTTTTGAGGAGGTAAATTTTTTTTAATTATAGAAGAATAATAAAAATTCAATTTTGATTGACAGGTAATGGCTGTTTCGTTTGGTATGTACGATTCGGATTGGTATTCAAAATATTTTCCCCAATTGAAAACTCCAATGGTACTGCTGATTCAGGCATCCCAAAAGCAGTTACAATTTAAAGCTTGCGGATTGGTAGAGATGAATATTAACACTTTGTTGTCAGTAAGTAAATAAGTATCCTCACAAGTCCGGATTTCAATTTTTATTTGGAATTTCGGGTCAAGCTCTATAACCAAGACTTAAAGGTTTTTTAAAATCGGAGTCCTGGTTATAGAACTACTCCCGGATATTCAATTTGTATTTTTAAAATAAATTTTGTAATCACATAAAATTTTTATTCTAGGTAGTGAAAGTTGCAATTTCTTTAAGTACTCTATTTAAAAACTTAAATAAAAAATAAATTACACGTGCACCATAAGTTGTTATTAGTAGTACCTACCTAATGTTTAGCAAAATTAAATATATATTGTTACCAATTAATATTAATGATTTTGAAAGATATGATTATATTAATATTTGTTAAATATTTGTATTGCGTCAGATTAATTTTTGTTAATAATTTTTGACTAGTTAAAATAAGTGTATATTTTATTAATTTCATTATCTTAATTATTGACACTTTGTAGATGTTTAAAAATAAAATCACTGGCATCATATTAATTATATGTTTTATTTTTACCGTTAAGTTCAAATGAATATTGAAAGCCGTTCCATTTATTGATTCCAGAATGATTTTTTCAGTAATTTTGGCCAGAGTGGGAATGAGCAAGATCGGGCGGCAATTTTGCTGGTTAAAGCTGCATTTATCGGGTTTAGTATTTAAATTGGAAAACCGGGTTGATTATGGTCGTGACTCGTGAGGGCAGTTAGCGCCTTCTTTGGAAGGTTCTTTAGGGTGATGTTGAGTAATGCGTCTGAGCTCGGGGCTTTCCTGACTGATGTGACTTTAATAGCATCTTCCACTTTCCACTAGAGAAATAAGGACGAAATCGGGTTTGTTGAGTTTTCTGTTAACTAACTCCTCCACTTTGAAAGTGGGATCTAGAATTGTCCAAAAAGATGGAATCTGATTGAGAAACGGTGTTGGGAGTGAAATTACTTTGAAAAAAAGTAACAAAAATTTTGCCCATCTCTAGAGGAGAGTAAGGGTCAATTGTATAAAAGAGGATCATCCTTGACCTTGGATCAAGCTTCAATTTAAACCAATAGAAAACTTAAAATAAAATTTTAACTGTACTGATTGGTTTAAATTGGAGCTTGATCCATGGTCAAGGATGATGAAGAATGATGAAAATACAACTGGCTCTAAGAGTACGAGCTACTCATTTTTATCGGGGGGATTTGGGGGGTTTTACCCTTTAGAGTGTTAACCAAACTCTAGGCGGATCTGTCTTAAGACGATAAACACTAGATTTTTTCTGACCACCTTTTTTGTCCAAAACCAGTCTGCGTCAAACTGAGCTGGCGCCGAATAAATTTTTCAAAAGTGTTCTCGCGCAGAACGGGCTGCGTCAAATCGCCTGTGCCGAAACGGCTGCACCGAATTGTACCCAACCCCAGAAAAATGCTCGTCACATCCCTAAAACTACAGACCTATATCCTTACTCTCTTCCATTGGCAAGATAGAGGAAAAAATCATATTTTCCCGTCTTCAAGACGAAGCAGACAGACTCACCATTTTACCTAACAAACAATTCGGCTTTTAAAAGGAGCATTTGACCACACATCAGATTTAAGACTAACCGAAAAGATCACGGATGATTTCTCCAGAGGCCACAAGGCTTTGGCTATCCTTTTGGACATAACCAAGGCCTTTGACAAAGTATGGCACATAAGATTGCTGTATAAGCTTCACATGACAGGAATTAATTGAAGCCTTGTGATGCTTATCGCATTCTACCTTTGCGACAGAACATTCCGGATCAAGATAAATACACATTACTCAACAATAAAACCAATTACTCGCCGGGGTATCTCAAGAATCCATCCATTCCCCCATATTATTAAACATCTATTTGTCACACACGATATTCTAATACCACATAACGCTACGATCGCTTGCTTTGCAAGCAATTTAGCTATACTCACGACATACCCACGAAATGTTATTATGCTGTTATTACGCTGAAGCTCTTCCAACTCTGGTACTATAAGTGGAGACTCGTAGTTAACCCGGAGAAGAGCAAAGTTATCATGTTGGATAGAAAACGCCGCTCATTCGACAAACTCGAGATTTTTGGCAAAGCGATTCCTTGATAAGACTCCGCCAAATTTCTCTGAATTACTATAGACACAAGACTATCACTCTCTAAGCACATCGACACTTGCATCTCCAAAGCCACAGCTTTTAAAAGTACCTTTGCCCTACGGATTAGTAGGCACAGCACATTGCGGCCAGTTGACAAAGCTAAGATCTATAACACCATTATCCGGCCGGTCCTAACCTACGCCGTCTCCGCATGGGGCTTCGCCTCAAAAAATCAGATGAATAAGCTTGACTTTATGCAAAATGTTTGCATTAGACAAGCCATGGATGCACCCATGCCACCAGATGCCATTTAATGATACTCGATGCCTGTCTTGTGTAAGGCCTACCGATTTATTAATGTTTTGTTTGGACAAAATTTCTACGTCAATTATGACTTTTTTGCTTGTTTTTAATACCATTTTTTCTGCTTTTTTGAAGTTTTAAATGACTAACTAAAAATGTACTAAACATTATTAGAACTAAAAATATAAAGTTATCACGCATATAATCATCTTATATAAAATATACTGAAAGTATAATTTATTTACAAACGTTGGTGAATAAATTATAAGTTCATTGTAAAAAACATTTTTAGTTCTAAACGTTTTTAGTTTATTTTTACTTATTCCAAAAAAATTTGATGTTATTGTTGGAAAAAGTTATTTATCGTGATAGGTGTTAAAATTGATTCATTAATTTTTAAGCTTTAATTCCTAAAAATTAATTTTGTTGAAATTGCTTAGTTCATTTTATGAATCGGAAAAATTGCTTACGCTTATATCCTTTGTTTAAATTGCGTTGTTTAGTTTATCCATTGAGGTGAAAATGTAAAACTTAAAATTATGGAGAGCTATGATGTAAAGCTAATTAGTTTTCCAATATTCAATTTGAATAAAATTGGCATTTTCTGTTTAAATGACGCATCTTTTATACAAAAACTAGCAAACTCGTTTTTTGGATCTCTAGTGCATTTCTGTGTTATTATGTCCATTGTTCAGTATTTTTATATGGAGAATATTTTTGATATTGTTGATAACACCGAATCGTTTGCAGGATATGGTCAGGTAACTTTAGTTATTAGGAATTATGGGAATAAAAGTAGGTACATAAATTTAAGTTTTAGTAACGTGCATTAATTACTTCAATCTTCAAAATTACATTCTTAAATTAGTTTATAAATTTAGAATAAGGTGCTTGTGTTATTATGTGAAGGTAAATTTTTACATTTTAAATAAACCACACTGCATTTTTGTAATTTGCTTGTTAGATAAAATAAATAAATAATAATTAATGAGTCGAACTTTATCCTTTAGTTTTGGGATTCATGGGAGTCACTAGCATATACCTCCTGTTTCACAAAGCTCTAAAAAAATTTAATAGTGTGATATCACACGATTTTAGTCTCTAATTTCTGTTGCCGAAACGAGGGAGTGTGTAGCACGTGGGACCGTCTTGTTAGAACCATCACAAATTTTCATTATTGATTTCGTCCAATTAGTGCTAAAAATAATTTGGGGTACCTGCTAATTCACTGTTACTCACTTACTTACTGATTTTTAAGTTTTGTGAATTTTTAAATTATGTATTTTAAATTATGTATTATAGTAATAAGAAATTGTGTATTACTATTTTTTAAGATTCTCTTAAAAGGCTACTTTTGTTATTACAACAAAGATAAATTTATAAAACTGATCAAGATTTCAAAACAATTTTTGAATACCTATAACTGTTCCGATAAGTTGAAGAAGGAAGTAGATACCATTTATCGTGCAATAATAGCGTTTCAAAGATTTTTTGCTTATTCGATTTTAATGGGTGGACCAATATTCATTGAAACAACATATTTTGGAAAAAACTACCTCTTGGAAGCTTTAACATGGAAAATCACGAACAACTGTATCGAATTTTATGGTATAGCTATGCAATTTCACTACCGTTTATGACATGGTTTATTGGAAATTTCGATTGTATATTTTTGGGCATGTGTTATGAAATTATAATGCAATTCAAAATTTTACGCGATAACTTAGAAACTTTAAATGTAACGAACATACACAGCCAAGAAGATTTTGAAACGTTTTATCAAAACTTACGTAAGAATACCCAAGTAGCATTTTGAAGCTGAATTGCAGCAATTTGCAAGCAACTTGCTTTTAAAAATTGCTATAGGCGCTGCCACAGCCAGCAAAATTGTTTTAAATTTGCGGCATAATTGCAGCAAAATTGCCGATTTGGCCCCACTATTTTTTAGCAAGCAGCTAGCAACTTTGCTTGCTGACAGCGCGCAAATTGCAAGCAACTAGGCGGTAACAATTTGCAAGCAATTAAGATATTATGCTAAATTGCTGCAAAATAGCTGGCCGATAGCTAACAATATTGCCGCAAAATAGCTAGCTGAAATTTGAAGCTGAATTGCAGCAATTTGCTAGCAACTTGCTTTTAAAAATTGCTAAAGGCGCTGCCGAAGCCAACAAAATTGCTTTAAATTTGCAGCATAATTGTAGCAAAATTGCCGATTTGGCCCCACTATTTTTTAGCAAGCAGCCAGCAACTTTGCTTGCTGACAGCGCGCAAATTGCAAGCAACTAGGAGGTAACAATTTGCAAGCAATTAATTTTTGCAAAAAATTATTTTTGTGTGCGAATAAAAAATTACCAATTAATTTTTTTTAAACATTTTTTTTTTATTATTTATATTATATTAATTTTGTTAGTAATGGTACTTTTTTTTAATTATTATCTTAACAATTATTATCTTATCTCAAAGTTTTCAGTTTTATTAAATATTAAATATATTTCATATTTAATTATTATTTTATGCAATCATCTCACACCGGCACCAAGAATAATCCTGGCAAATTATCTGTAAATATCATATAATATATATATTAAATAAATTTTAACTCTTACCTGGAGGCTCTGAGTATTGAACCTAGGACCTACCCATTGATATTTGTACGCATCCAGACGCTTAAGCGATTTGACCACAGAGGTATACCTATTGTAAGTGTATATTTTTAGTCTAATATAGAAATTTTTGTAAAGACAACAATTAAAACAAAACAAATTTTTTTTTTGCCGAAAGATGCAAGAACATTACTGCAAACACCAAAAGCTGTTTCGGTGACAAATTTTGAAAATGGTGGCGAATATTGGCAAAACGGCGTAAAAATTTGTTTACAAAAATGATTTGATGCTTAAGGATTATCTTACCGATTTTATTAAAATTTTCTTTGTTTTACTTTCCACCCTGTAAGTTAAAATTGTTCAATATGCGCTTTTCAAATAAAAAAATGGCTAGCAATTATATTTGCTCGCAATTTGCATGTAATTTCAGCTTGCAATTTGCTAGCAATCTTTAGCCGCTATTTGCTAGCAATTTGCTTGTAATTTCAGCTTATTATTTGCTAGCAATTATATTAGGCGCTATTTGCTAGCAATTTGCTTGTTATTTCAGCTTGTTATTTGCTAGCAATTTTTAGGCGCTATTTGCTAGCAATTTGTTTGTTATTTTAGCTTGCTGCTTGCTAGCAATTTTTAGCGCTATTTGCTAGCAATTTGCTTGTTATTTCAGCTTGCTATTTGCTAGCAATTTTTAGGCGCTATTTGCTAGCAATTTGCTTGTTATTTCAGCTTGCTATTTGCTAGCAATTTTTAGGCGCTATTTGCTAGCAATTTGCTTGTTATTTTAGCTTGCTGCTTGCTAGCAATTTTTAGCGCTATTTGCTAGCAATTTGCTTGTTATTTCAGCTTGCTATTTGCTAGCATTTTTAGGCGCTATTTGCTAGCAATTTGCTTGTTATTTCAGCTTGCTATTTGCTATCAATTTTTAGGCACTATTTGCTAGCAATTTGCTTGTTATTTTAGCTTGCTGCTTGCTAGCAATTTTTAGGCGCTATTTGCTAGCAATTTGCTTGTTATTTCAGCTTGCTATTTGCTAGCAATTTTTAGGCGCTATTTGCTAGCAATTTGCTTGTTATTTTAGCTTGCTGCTTGCTAGCAATTTTTAGGCGCAATTTGTTAGCAATTTGCTAGCTATTTAAAAAATTTTGCAATCAGCGTTAAAATAGGCAGCTGTGTCAGCAAGCAATATTGCAGCAATTGAAAATTGGTAGGTAAAAATGCTACTTGGGGTATTGAGTATCACAAGTTCTTGTTAAAGTGAGTTTGTCTTTCTCGCAGCTTCATATGCAATGTATTGAACAATTTAATTAAAAAATTTAATTTTTGTGAGAATTAATATGAAGTACTTGGTTTCATTGTAATAATTGATAATAATAATAATAATCTTTATTAACGGAGTACCTCCTTTTCAAATACAATAACAACAAAACAAATAACAATAAATAAAATAATAATAAAAGTAACAAACAAATTAAAAGAAAGAAAAGAAAACAGGGTTACATGTTCAATGCAAGCCTTAATGAAGACTTAAATCCCGTCGGGGAGCTTGCGAAGAAGTCAACTTCAACCTTGTTGGCAAGATTCTGAAGCCTTGTAACGGGCGAATGCATTCCATAGCTAGTTCTGTGGAAACTTGCTAGGAACAAATCTGGCTTTCGAACCGGGCACGGATGAACCCAAAAATTGATGTTTTGTAGGAGTAAAGTGCAATTGATTTTGTTGTTTAAGAGTTTGTACAAAAACAACAAGTCAAGGTACTTTCTCCTGATTTCCAATCTTGATAGGCTAAGGTATCCCAGCAGCAAATCGTAATCGGTATCGAAACAAATACCAAATTTGAAACAAACAAACTTGACGTATCTTCTTTGAAGTTTTTCCAATCGAGCGATGTGCGTTGAATGGTGCGGATTCCAAACCACTGAGCAGTATTCAAGATGCGATCTCACGTATGCAGCAAATAACATATTTAAGACTCTCAAGCTGTTAATTTCTTGAGTATGTCTCTTGATAAAGCCCAACATTTTGTTGCTCTTGCTAATGATTTGGTTCAAGTGCGACGTAAAACCGAAATTAGAATCTAACGTGACGCCCAGATCTTTAAAATTAGATACAGTTTCGATGATATTTCCTAACAAGCTCAGTTCAGTGATGTTCAGTTCATTTTATTGCAAGCCGTTGGAATGTCTGTTAGTAACGTAAGTTGTACCAATCAAAAATATTTTATAGCTTTATAGAAGAAACGCAGTCATTGTATTCAGTCGCGTTCCTGATGCAATATTTAACCATATCTCCATTAATTTGCACCGAAATATATGCCAGTTCAGAAAGGTAAACAGACACCTTCCTGTAAAAACAATTCAAAATCACTAATAAATTAATTTTGTAGTGCTTCAGTGCTATTGGCGTTAAGATACGGATTTGCAGGGATGTTGCTTATTTGTTCAATTGGCATTTTATTGCCTTCCATCAAGTTTGATTTTTGAAGAAGTAAATTGTTTTTAATTGTAGAAAAATAATAGAAATTCAATTTTGATTGACAGGTAATGGCTGTTTCGTTTGGTATTTACGATTCGGATTGGTATTCAAAATATTTTTCTCAATTGAAAACTCCAATGCTACTTATGATTCAGGCATCTCAAAAGCAATTACAATTTAAAGCTTGCGGGTTGGTACACGCAAAAAAAAGTTGTTAATATATCTACAAATGCAGTGCAATCTACTACAATGACTTGCAAATATAGTGACAACACCAAAGAGTAGTAAAATTTAGATGTCAATTGTTGTAAAATGACCTTAGTACAATTTACTACAATTGTTGTAAAGTTTTGACAGCATTGTAGTATAAACTACATAATATTTTGTTGTTATATGTACTTGTGCTTATGTACATAGTGCTAATGTTGATGTTGTTTTAACACCTATAGGAGTAGTTAACTCTACTTTTACTGTGTAGTAAATATTGCTAATATTCAGTATAATTCACTTTTCGTGCTGTTGTTACTTGTACAACATTGTTAAGTTAATTGTACTATATAGTTGTTGCTATTTTTACATATTGATGTTGTTTCCTTTGCATTATAAATTAATTATAACTACTACAATTATTGTGTGGCTTTGACAACAATAGCAGTATGTTTTACTTGTGTTTAATGTTATTAAATTAACGACTTTCTAGGGTAACCGCATATTAACAGTACAAACAATTTTGTATTTTTATTAAAATAAATTGCTTTATAAAGTTTCTTATAATTAATAATTATTGTAGATAATAAGGTAGGCTACTTTTTTAATAAGGTAAAACTACTGTACATAATGTGGGCGTATCCAATGGTCCAATAATGGTTGGTTTTGAAGTAGAAATCGCTGTAACTTTCGTATCCGTTGTTCCAACTGGGCCGCTGTCTGAAATGAATATTATTTGTACCTAGTGAGATTATTTCTATTTAATTAAACAGTCAAGTCATAAAATTACCTGCATATGAAGCACAAAACTTTTTTGAACTTCAGTTTTTGAGGGCCTCCAGTAAATTCCAGATTTTTCGATTTTACAGTGTCAGTTCCAATCATAATGACAATACTTCGTTGTTACCTACAAAATTTGTTATATAAAACGGAAGATATACGTTAAGTACCTGTAAGCAACACGTGCTTCACGTCATTAGTTCTTAAAATCTGTTTTACATTGGTTGACTAGTTGTTTGGCACGTTGCTAGTAGATTTTTTCTGCACGTTATACACTGTTTTAACGGATTGACTAGCAGTCCCCTTTAAAAAATCGATAATGTTATTTTTGTCCATTCTAAGATTGCAATTTGATGTTTCAAGCTACTTACGTGGTTGCTATTAATCCGTTGATTATAGTGATTTTGACTGTATACGTTTCATGGTTTCATCCAAAAATTGGCCAAGATTTTTGTTGTCTTTCTGAGTAGAAGTAGCAGGTTCACATTTCTTAAGTTTGTGTTACAACTACGTTGAACAGTTTTTAATTTCCTTAATATTTCGATTTGATTTCAAAACTATTTGAAAGGACCTCGTATCACTGGCAGACTTGAGGCTCGCTTGAGCTATATTTAGAATTTATATCTTGTACGGACTGCAATTACCGCTTCAATTTTCCTAGAAATCTAGATGTAAAATACTGTCAGGCAAAATTCCGAATTACGTCATTTTTACCGAGCAGAAAAACAACCAATTGTTCAATTTTTACCCCTGTATGTATGCAACTCAATAAGCTTTAAAGAGAACTTTAGCAAAAATCTTGTCATTTTTTATACGCCATATTGAAAAATATGAGAGCGTGGATCACTTTGACTCGTGCATTCAAACGAAACAGTTCATAACTTTCTTGTGTACCTTCGAACGAGTAACTTCGTTTAACTTTCTATGGTGTAGTTGAAGCAGTAGCTTCGCGTTAACTTGTTTTGTGCCTCCGAATTATTAAATTTGTACAAACTTTTATTCCGACTTAGTGCCGAATTTATCTAAAATTATGTCGAAAAATCGTAATACAAGGAGTTATAATTAATTTCCTCATAACTAAAATGTTAACATGTGCGTTTATTTAAACAACTTAATCAATTGTGCTAAAATTCAAACTGTTCAACCAGTAAATGTTAAACCAATGCAATTTCGTAATATCTACTTTTGTTTAAATACAAATTACTAATTAACGACAAAATGCCAAAGAATTGGAATGGATTACCTATTTAAATTATCATTTTAATGGACAATTCCGCAAATGGAAGGGGAAAATATACCGAACAAATATATGGTTGGCTTCAACAATTTGGAAACGAGATTCTTTGAATTTGGAAAATTAAAGAATGGGTGTTTTTAATTTTTGGAATCTGGCTTACCGAGTTTTAATCAAAGGTTGGTGTACCATGTTAATTTTAAGAAGTGTACAATTAATAACTAATGACGATTGACTTTTTGAATTATTGTTGTTTGAGACCAATTTGGGTAATATCTAATTATTTAACTACTTAAAAAGTCGATTGTTCATTTTGATTATCTGTAAATGGTACAATGTACCGAATTTTTAATTAATCCATTACGGATGAATTTATCGTTAATTGATTATTTATGATTAATTTTCATTAAGTAACTACTCAGTAACAATTTTAATTAAGCTAATCTTGATGAAACGTTTCTTTCATATAGGTATTTTAAGAAATAATTATGTTCCTGTATCGCAATTTCCATGTTATTGTTTAGTAATTCCATTATATGTATGAAAATTATATTTACTTTTATTTGCGTACGCCGATTTTATTTCAGAGATCTTTTGTTAATGTAAAAAACGAAGTAAGCAAGTGTTTTGGTTTCACGCAGGTAGTTACCCTGAGATCAGAGTCTTGCGGTTTTTGGATTTCAAATTCAAAGAATCTGCGGTTCTCCGACAACCATGAGCTAGACGGAGGAGCAACGGGGGGTTGTATCATTTGTTTAGTTTGACTAGGTATAGATTTACAACCTCAGGTAGGTATTACCATGTTGACTCTCTAGTGGTAACTGAAAAAATAAACTTGCGTCTACCGTCTAGCAACAAAATCCTGCAACAAAAATCCTAATGCGCGCGCATCAATGAAAGTTGTGATCTTTATTTCAAAGCAACAATCTATTGAAAGTGTGAAAATATGTAATTCAAATTTTATTAATTATCTACTATTTTATGGTAGCAAGTATTTAAAGAAGAACTTCTTAAAATTTAATTGCTTACTGTCACTCTGGAAGAAATTTTTTTTACGTAGATATGGCATAATAGTTTTAAGAATAAAAGCTTTTAAAACATTCTTTACAATTTATATTCTTTTCCCTGAATACTATAAGAAAAGGTGAATACAGGGTGGTATCACAACATTTTTGAATATTATTTTGAATTGTTAATTATTTAATGCTGTTGATAACTATGTATTGTCTATAATTATATAGTAGCGGTCATGAAAACTGCATCGCAAATTATTTTTATGTGGATTATTCAAAATTTACAATTTCAATCTTTAGAACTAAATTTTCATCTATCATTTCATTACTAATGCATGACTGGACCAATCCCAATAGTACCTATAGGTATTTGTTTAATTTTTGATATTTAGTTAAAACGGGTTCATTTATTATTAATTAATAGCAATTAAAATATAATTAAAAAAATTTATATTGTAGTTTAACAAATATTTACGATTCAAAAAAATGTGCTTATGTGACAATAAGAATGAATAAGATTTTAATGCGGTAGCCTGCCTGAAATTCTGAGAATTACACATTTTTTGTTTTACTTTACATACTTTACAACTTTACATTGTTAAAAATTTTTAATCTCCACGTGTTTTTTTGAACCGAAATTTTACAAAGAAATATTTCTATAAGGACAAAGTCGATATTCGCTGGAAATCAACAAGTTTAAAATCAATTTCTCACCAAACTAATCGATACATAACATTTGCCCTTACCTAAATCGCTAAATTATAACTTCACATTATGTTGAGATTTTATTCGTAAAATTTATATCTTCGGGAAGCGCTTAGGTAGCCCGCAACTCAAAAATCGTCGTTATACTGCCGATTTTTAATTTTAAACATTAAAAAATTGAGTACTTACCTTTAAATAATAAAAAGTCATCCATAATTCTTTTCACTTCACGATTCATTTCAAAACTAATAATAATATTGTCTTCGTGTACACTGTACCTTAAGGTGCTGTTCAAACATAAATTAAGAACGAATAAAAGATTCTGCATATTCGTCAAAGCATAACTTAATTACGGAAACTGAAGGATTGCAAAACATTAGAGTTGCAATATTTTGTTACATAATTACACGAGGTAAGTTTTAATTACTAAAATCCAGTGTACTTTTTACTTATCTTATTGTTACACCAAAATCAATTATTTTGAGTGATAAGCAACAACACTTTATAGAGTTAGAAATACATAAAAATTGTAAAGTTAACGACATTCATCTTACAACAATGCGTAAGTGCATTTTACAGCTGATAAACAGCATATAAACAGCATGAGAGGTGCGTTTAATTTTACTACAAATGTTGTTCCTGTGACTACAATTATTTTACTACACGAAAAATGTAAATGTATTAACACATGTGTTAACATGAATATTAACACTTTGTTGTCAGTAAGTAAATAAATATCCTCACAAGTACGGATTTTAATTTTTATTTAGAATTTTGGGTCAAGTTCTATAACCAAGACTCGAAGAAATAATATTTATAAAAGAAAGCACGATTTAGATATTATGTAGGAATGTTCTATATCGATTGACCCATTTTCTATCGTAATTTTCCGCAGAAATTTTTACAATTAGAGTCCTGGTTATAGAACTACTCCCGCAATTTAAATTTGTATTTTTGAAATATATTTTGCAATTACATAAAATTTTTATTCTAGGTAGTGAAAGTTGCAATTTGTTTAAGTACTCTATTTAAAAATTTAAATAAAAAGTAAATTACACGTGCACCATAAATTATTATTAGTAGTAATGTTTAACAATATTAAATAAATATTGTCACCAAATAATACTGATGTTTTTTCTATTGTATTAGATTAATTTTCATTAATAATAATTTTTGACTAGTTAATATAGGTAATAGCTAATATTTTATTAATTTTATTAATGACACTTTGTAGATGTATAAAAATAAAATCACTAGCATCATATTAATTATATGTTTTATTTTTACCGTTAAATTTAGATTATGATTAAAAGTATTTCCGGGATGATTTTTTCAGTAATTTTGACCAAAGTGGGAATGAGCAAGATCGAGCGGCAATTTTTAAATAATAAGAAGTATTTAAATTGGAAAACCGAGTTGATTATAGTCGTGAGGGCAGTTAGCGTCTTTTTCGGAAGGTTCCTGACTGATGTTACTTTAATCGCATCCTTCACTTTCCACTAGAGAAATGAGAACGGAATTGGGTTTGTTGAGTTTTCTGTTAACTAACTTCTCCACTTTGAAGATGGGATCTAGAGATGGCCAGAAAGATGGGGTCTGATTGATAAACGATGTTGGGAGTAAACTTACTTTGAAAACAAGTGACAAAAATTTTGCTCTTCTCCAGAGGAGAATAAGAGTACGAGTTACCTATTTTTATCGGGGGGATTTGCGGGGTGTTACCCTTTAGAGTGTTAGCCAAACTCCAGGCGGATCTGTCTTAAAACGATAAACACTAGATCTTTTCAGACCACCTTTTTTGCTTGTGTTTTAGCAGTTTGTATTTTACCTTATTTTTGAGCTGTGCGGTAAGGTACTGTGATATTTTCTTCTTTCAGCTTGGTAGCATAATTGATAAACTTGCTTATCTTTTGCTCAAAGAGGTAAACGTAGTAGTCGAGTTCTTGAATGGAACTGATAATCGGGATTTTTCCCATGGCTACTCTGAGGTAGTCCTTGAAATTAGGCCACGAAGTCTTCTTTGTGATTTTAACTGCCAGAGGGTCAGAACACGATGGTGCACTAGGGATCTCTTTATGTCGATTTCAGAACCAGGGACGTGCTCATGGGGGGGATGAGAGAGAGAGCTCCCCCCCAATGTTGCAGAAAGTTGGCAAAAAGTTGACAAAAACACCCAAAAGCTGGTCAATTTGGCATTTTTTATGTCTAAATTTACTAAAAGCTGCAAAACTTACAAAAAGTTGGCAATTTTGAATTAATTCAGTTGGCAAATTTGCAAATTTAAAATTTCTCCCCCCTCCCGAAAAAAGTTGGCTGGGCACGTCCCTGTGCAGAACCCCTCCTTTTGAGTGAGTGCGATCGTTGCGATAAAGTGCGAAATTTAGGTTTCGCCGATTAGAAGGATGTCCAAGTCGTTCTGGGTAGCTAGGATGTTTAGTACCTCTTTATTTTTCGGATTTTTTATGCTTGTAAGCCACAATAAGAAATAATGGTCAGTTATCATATTAAACTCTGTACTTTCTTCATGTAGTCTAAATTCCTCGATGCCACATATGGAAGCTAGGCATTCTCTTTTTGTAACCAAATAATTCCGTTCAGCCTTATTAAAAGTACGTGACGCATACGCGATGACCCACTCTTCTAGATCTTCACTCTCCACCTTCACCTAAAAAAATGTTGTCCTTATGATAACTTAGCTCTGACTGTAGGCTAAATGTGAATTACCTAAATATTGACTTTAATAATAAACACCAAAAAAAATAACTACCAATAAAAATAAAAGTAATATAATAAAAATATTATCGCTTCCAAAAATTTTTGTCATCGGAGGATTACAAAATTCTACCTTATACACAGTAATCACTACTGCCGCTTTAAAGATGTTAAAAAGAACTCCGGGCTGGTAGCGACGCTGCGGTGTTAAAATCCGACTTCGAGAACCTATAAATTTGTACTCGCAATTTATACGATGGTATGCAGAATGTGATAATTTTCATTCACGTCAAAACGGAGTCACAAACTAAATAAAAAGGTGCTCTAAATTTCCGGTGCTGTAGATGTTAAAGCAAAACAACCTGTCGATAAAAAACTGATTAAACATATCGTTGGCGGTATTATATAATAAGAACTGCGGTCATCCCTTGTTTTTATATTACCAATGATTGTTGGTAATCTACAATAGTAACTTCGATTTTTTTTGCATTTGCGGAAGGCGAAAATCTTGAAAAAGACTCCGGGCCTAACAGACCCGGGAGTGTGGGGTTTCATCACTAAACTCACCCCTCTACTCCTCGCGGGCCCGGTATTGCCTTCCGGCATTCCTTCAGACTCTCCGCGGGGAGGGACTGTCTCCAGTACTGATTATCTGTAGCCAGCTGACTTATCGCTGACCGGGCTGTCTTAGTTGACCTCCTTGGACCTTTTGGGCCTGCTCTAGCTTCTCGTCCGAGTCCTTCCTTTTCAGTACTCCTGCCACAAAGTTCTCCACTTTTTGCCAGCTTTTCTCGTCCCTTAGTATGTATGACACAATGTTGTCCGGGGTGAGCATTTCCCCGAACTCTAAAGACAGAAGATGGCGATGCTGTTCCATCTCTAACATCCAAAGAACGTATGCTCCGAGGTGTTACTCTCGCTACAGTAGCGGCAGGTGTCTCGTGATCTTAGTCCAAAACGGTTCAGATACGCGTTGAAGCAACCGTGGCCGGAGAGCATCTGGGTCAAGTGGTAATTCAACTCCCCGTGCCCTCGCCCGACCCATTTTCCTATGTCCGAGATTAGACGATACGTCCAACGGCCCTTCTCCGCGGCATCCCACTCCACCTGCCACTTTGCTTGCGTCTTTTCACTAGCGACACTTGTTCTCGATCGATCACCCGCCACCTCCGCCTTTTCGAGCACCTGAAGGTCTAGCGGAGACATAGTGGCAGGAACCAAAGCGGCGTTTTTGGACATAGTCCTGTATCCGCACGCCACTCTCAAGGCCATTTGCCGCTGCACACTCCGGAGTCTATTGCGGTTTTTCACAGTGCCGTACACCACACCGGCGCTGCATACAGCAGGACAGACTGGGCCACTCCTCCGAGAATCTTCCTTCTTATGGTTTTAGGTCTTACGATGTTGGGCATCAGACGGGCGAGTGAGGTGATTATCGTCTGGGCCCTTGCCGTAGTCGTTCTGATGTGAAATCCAAAGTTTAGATATTTATCAATCACCACACCAAAAACGATGACCTCATTTTTGACGCCGATTTTGACACAATATATTTAATAGTTTTATAACTTTAAAAAAAGTTATCACGTATACAATCAGCTCATATAAAATACACTAAAAGTATAATTTATTTACAAGCATTTGTGAATAAATTATACGTTTATTGTGATAAATATTTTAGTTTTAAAAGTTTTTGGTACAATTTTAGTTAGTCTAAAAAAATTTGATATTATTGCTGATGCTAGAGAAATAGCATAAAACAAAGTTTTGTGGTAATTAATCCTTCATATATTTAATTTAGTAGCACGTGCCATTTTCTAAATAAATTTATAATAAAAGTTTTTTTTGCAACAAAAGTCAAAAAGTTATTTATCGTGACGAATGTTAAAATTGATTCATTAATTTTTAAGCTTTAGTTTTTAAAAATTATTTTGTTAAAATTGCTTAGTTCATTTTATCGGAGGTGTGAAAGTAAACCTTAAAATTATGGAGAGCTATGATCTAAAGCTAATTAGTTTTCCAATATCTAATTTGAATAAAATTGGCATTTTCTGTTTAAATGAAACTTCTGTTATACAAAAACTGGCAATTTTGTTCTTTGTATCTTTAACGCAATTCTGTGTTGTTATGTCGATTGTTCAATACTTTTATATAAAAAACGATATTTTTGATTTTGTGGATAACACCGAATCTTTTACAGGATATGGTCAGGTAACTTTAATTATTAGGGATCATACAATGAATTACTTTAATATTATGTAAATTTAGTTATACAAAAATTAAAGTAATTTATTGTATATTTTCACATGATAATAACTCAAAATATGACCTTACGTAGTTAATCTGGCGAGGCCTGCCAATCTGGTTTTTCTTTTTTTAGTAACTCTCTGCACGTGTGCAGTGAAAGACAGTCTGTATTCACTGTCATACCCAGTTAGAAAGTTTCCATCTATAGCAGGCCTTCTTAAACTATGGGAACGCGACCTCATTTGGGGATCTTCTCTGGGGTCGCGAGAGATTTTAATGTCAAATATTTTTATTTTATTATATTTTTTTGTCTTCGGTCTTTGTAAATATCAAAGCGGGTAAGCAGGTATCTAAAACCAGCGTTTACTGTGTACGGAAGCTAAGATCATCTACATCATTTGCAGTTTTGCAAGTTTTTAAATTATGATTTTAATACCATTTTCTTTAAGGTTGTCTTAAAAGTATACTTCTGTTATTTATACAAAAAAAAATTTTTAAACCTGATCAAGATTTCAAAACAATTTTGGAATACTGATAACTGTTCTGATAAAATAAAAGAAGAAATAGATACCATTTATCTTGCAATAATAGCGTTTCAAAGATTTTTTGCTTATTCGACTCTAATCGCTTGGCCACTAATTATTTTACTAACATTTTTTGGAAAAAAACTACCCATTGGGACTTGGAACATGGAAAATCATGAACAATTGTATCATGGGTTATGGTATAGCAATGTATTTGGACTTGCTTTTTCTACATGGTTTATTGCAAATTTCGATTGTATATTTCTGGGGTTATGTTATGAAATTATAATACAATTCAAAATTTTACGTGATAACTTAGAAAGTTTAAGTGTCGAAAACATTAACAACCATGAAGATTTTCAAGCCTTTTATCGGAACTTACAAAAGATCATTGAGTATCACAAGTTTTTGTTAGGGTGAGTTCGTCTCTCTTACAGTTTAAAATGCAATGTTTTGTAGTTTTAAATTTAATAAAAATATTGTTCAGTTCATTTTATTGCAAGCCGTTGGAATGTCAAGTTAGTAACGTTCAAGTTATCGAAAATCCTTTATAGGTTTATAGAAGAAATGCAGAGAGTGTATTCAGTCGCATTCATGATGCAGTATTTGACAATATCTCCATTAATGTGCACCGAAATATTTGCCAGTTCAGAAAGGTGAACAGACACCTCTTGTAAAAATAATTTTAAATTACTACTAAAGTATTTTTTAGCGGTTCAGTGTTATTGGCGATAAGATACGGATTTCTAGGCATGATTTTAATTTTTCAATTGGCATTTTATTGCATTCCATCAAGTTTAATTTTTGAGGAGGTAAATTTTTTTTTTAAAGTATAGAGATAATAGTAAAAATTTAATTTGGTTAACAGGTAATGAGTGTTTCGTTGGGTATTTACAATTCAGATTGGTATTCAAAATATTTTCGTCAATTGCAAACTCCAATACTAATGCTGATTCAGGCATCTCAAAAGGAATTACAATTTAAAGCTTGCGGTACGGTGCCGATAAATATAAACACTTTATTGTCTGTAAGTAAATCACCATGTATATGCATGCGCTATCTCGAGCAGTGCGGTAGATTAATCTTACCTAGTCAAACTTTTTTTTTAAATTACGAACTTGAGTATACATGTTGAGTATTCCGTTCGAGCTAACACGTGCATATATACCTAATTAATAATCCGGATTTTGTAATTATTTAAAATTTCTATTTTAGGTTGTAAAAGTTGCAATTTCTCTAAGCACTGTATTTAAAAACTTAAAGGAATAAATTACACGTGCATCATAGGTTATTATTAGTATTAATGACATTAAAAAAATAAATAAATACTGATCAAAACGGTGTACCGTCAATTCGTCGCGGCAATTCGTCACCTACGACAATTTGTCGCCTAAAATAATTCATTGCTTACGACAATTCTTCGCCTGCGACAATTCGTCGCCTAGGACAATTTGTCCAAAATAATTCACCGCGCTAGACAATTTATCGTGTGCGACGATAAATCATTTTAAAATATATTTTTGAAATTTTTTAGTACAATAGACGAGTTTTACTGTTTTTTTTTCTTATTATTTGAAAGTAAATTCCAAACTGAGTCTTTAAAATTAAAAAAAAAAAATGAAAAACATTACCGGAGTTAACGGTAACTGACGTCACACAAAAAAAACCAATTAGAAATGCCATGTTGTTACATCAACAGGAATTGCCCACCAATTCACCAATTGGCAAAAACGCAAAGCCATACTTAATTATCATTGGTCAATCATGGCGCTTGGTTTAAATATAACACAAATTGTTTTTAAAAATCTAAGGCTGACTTTTGAGGCTAACCAATTAGACACATACTATATAGCATTTTATGCAAAATTATGCATCGTGATTAATTGTGGTTTTCAAAAAAATTTCAAAAATTTATTTTAAAATACATTTTAAAATGGTTTATCATTGCACGCGATAAATTATCGAGCGCGTCCAATTATTTTAGGCGACAAATTGTTGTAGACGACGAATTGTCATAGGCGACGTATTGTCGCAGGCGACGAATTGTCGCGCGATGAATTGACCGCGACGAATTGGTTGCGACGAATTGACGTAGATTTGATAAAAACATATAAAATAAAATTGATCTTTATTGTGTTTATTGACTAGTTAAAATAATTTTGTATTTTATGAACACTTTAATTATTAACACTTTGTAGATGTATGAAAATAAAATCACTAATACTTATTAATTTTATATGTAATTTTTCAAGAAGAAATGTAAGTGTAAGAAAATTTTTCTTTGTACAAAAGAAATCTCTGCACAACCAGTAAACTGGTAAGTTTGACGTGCGAGACTCTAATGGTGAAAACTTAGGACCTGTACAAAAATTACCAAAACTAACTAAACTAAATAACTAAAGACCCAGTGATCTTACCAACTGCTGTGGAGAAACCTGACTAATACAGGTACCTGCGTGTTCTTGCCGTGCGCGGTGACCCGTACCGTGGGATGAAGGGATCCTGGTGGCTGAGTCAGCCCGGGGGCAGCAGTAGTTCTCCTGGGTCTGGCAACACTCCACTTTGGCCTGGATTTCCATTCAAACGGGAGGTCCGGACTAGTCCATCCTGATCAATCGGCTGCGCTGTTCCGTCAGAGGTTCAGCAGGACGAGTGTCTAGGAAAGGGAGGCATGTAAGTGCCAAACCTCTCCGGATGCTATATCTCTTGGGTAACCCTGGCGTCGACTTGTCGACGTCCCCAACGTTGCGGACTCCATGGCGGGTGGGGAGCTCTGGGAGACGAACCATTTTCCTTCGCATGGAAACCAATAAAACAATAAACAAATCAGCTGATTCGTCAGCTAAAACCACTGCAACGGGTGCGTCTGCTAAAGATACCCCGTTTGTAGGAACCCCAGATCCCCTCGCAGGGCAGCGCAGAAGGCGCGTCTGCGGGGCGGAAATGAGACGCCGTAGGAAGACGCGTGCAGAGGAGCTGGCGAAAGACAGCACTCATACGCAAAGCGCACCTACGCGTAAAACCACAACTGTTCATGAACAGGCGAGGCTTCAGAAGCCGCCAGTTCATAAACAGAAAAACAAAGTAGCTTCAAATGAAGCTACAAAGAAAAGGATGCGCTCCAACGACTCGCAGCCTTCACCCCGGAGCAATCAGGGGAAGAGGGTGAATCGCTCAAAGTCGCAACCATCAAAACCCTCCAACCTAGCGGGTTCTGTTGCCTACAGGGAGGCTGCTACCAAGCACCTCCGTGTAGCTGTGATAGACCGCTCGAACCCCTTGGGAAAACTCACCGAGTCCCAAGCGAAGTTGGTGGAAAACAAACTCATCGCTGCTCTCGATGAATACATCGAGACATACTCAGATGAGATACAAGCACCCACTTTTGGGAGCCTGCGACATGCAGGACAGATCCTTCGGATCACCTGTAAGGACCAGAGCTCTCTGGAGTGGCTAACTAAAACTATTGCAAACCTACCAGAATTATGGGAGGGAGCAAAGTTCGATGTAGTCCAGGCAGATAATCTGCCTAGACTTACTAAGGCAACCCTTTGGGTCCCGGGAGAACCGGAGCCCACTGAGGCTGTCATAAAGTGCCTGGCTGCCCAAAATAAATGGGTAAAGCCAAAAGAATGGTGCATCTTCGCCGACAACGTCAAAGAGGAGCCGCAAGGCAGACTCATTGTTTTCGGAGTCGGGAGAGAAGACGATGCTGCCATAAAGCAAAAAGGGGGGAGGCTGAACTATAGGTTCACCACCCTTAGCATCAGGTTGACAAGGATCGAGGACGAACCTACAACCAACGTCACAGAGCCTACAGCCACTACGGTCACTCCAATGGAGACAGGCGCAAGCCTGGGTGAGGCTGGAAGCTCCAACCAATAAGCTCAACAAGGTAGGCTAATGGCCTCCTTGAAAGAGCTTAACACTATACAAATTAACCTGCAGCACTGTCGAGGGGCTGTTGCAACTTTATGTCGCCACCTCGACCGCTGCACGGATACAATAGCTCTTATACAAGAGCCATGGTTAGTAAAATCCCAAGTAAGGGGTCTTACAAGACTAAATGGTACCATTTTTACAGGTAGCACAAGTAAAATCAGGACGTGTATATACATACCTGACAACATACAGGCCAACCTTCTACCGCAGCTCAGTGACGGGGACCTTACAGTGGTCCGACTCAGCTGTGACTTTGGGAATGGCCAACAGAACGTAATCATGGCGTCACTGTACCTCCCAATAGATTCACCTGAACTACCACCTTCTCGGAGGATGGTGGACCTCGTGGACTATTGTGAGCAAAGGAAAGAGCACCTCATAATTGGCTGCGACTCCAACTCCCACCATGTTGCATGGGGAAGCGGGGACTGCAACAACCGAGGTAAGTCTCTATCAGACTACTTAATAAGTACTAATCTAGAAATTCTTAACCGTGGGAACGACCCTACTTTCTATGTGTCACCCACACGCAACTCGGTAATAGACATTACCCTTGCGTCATTAAGCATTTCAAATAAAATATATGACTGGCATGTGTCAAAAGAAATGACAATGTCGGATCATAAATGGATTTGTTTCAAATTTGAAACTAAAAAAGTGGAACCCAGACAATACAGGAATCCGAGAAGGGTTGACAGGACGGCCTTTTTAGACCACCTATCCTCTTCCCTGGAGGCCAATACGTCAGGGAAAAACTTCACAAAAGAACTCTTAACAACCACTGAGGAAATCGAAATGTATACTAATGCACTTCAGAATTCCCTCACAAAAGCTTATGAGCTGTCCTGTCCACTTCAGACGGCTGGACTACGGGGTCATGCAACACCTTGGTGGTGCAAAGAACTCGACCAGCTGAGAAGGGTGACTAGAAAGCTCTACAACAAGGCGCAAGTCTCTAAAAGTGACGCCGACTGGACAGCATTTAAAATGCGACAGTCGGAGTACAAGAGACTGATACGCCAAAAACAACGAGAATCATGGAGAATCTTCTGTAGTGGTGTTGAATCAACTACCGCGGCAGCAAGACTAAAAAAGATCTTGTCAAAAGATCCACACCGGCAGCCAGGCAGCCTTCGCCGAGAGGACGGCTCTTACACAGAGACCCTCTCGGAGGCTGCTGAAATCCTGCTAAAAACACACTTTCCTGATAGCAAAACTGTCTTGGACTTTGACTGGTCCGCACCTACGGGCCAGCCGCCGACTGAGGCAGATTGGGAAACTGCAAATAAAGTCGTGAATGCGGCTAAAATAACATGGGCAATCAAGTCTTTCAGCCCCTTCAAATCGCCTGGGCTTGGCGGAGTATTTCCAGCCCTACTACAGTGGGGCTTGGAATTAGTGCTCAGTCACCTGGTGCGAGTGTTTCGGGCATGCATTGCGCACGGATACACACCGAAGGAATGGCGGAAAGCAAAAGTTGTCTTTATACCTAAGCCAGGTAGAAGTGACTACTCCCTTGCTAAATCTTTTAGACCAATTAGCCTCACATCGTTTTTCCTGAAAACGTTGGAGAGACTATGCGATAGAGAGATCCGTGATACGGTTCTGATCCACAGACCGTTACATGCGAATCAACATGCATACATCCCAGGGAGATCGACCGAATCGGCACTTCACAAGGTAGTGGAGCGCATAGAGTGGTCGTTGGATAATTGTGAATCCACCCTGGGCGTGTTTATTGATATCGAAGGAGCTTTTGATAAAGCTACCATCGAAAGTATGAGTGTAGCACTACAACTTCATGGGGTTCCCGTGATCATTGCAAAATGGATTCTTTTTGTACTGACTTGGAGAGCCGTGGAGATCAGTATTGGAGACACAAAGATTAAAGGATTTGTGACAAGAGGCTGCCCTCAGGGGGGAGTTCTCTCCCCACTACTGTGGAACATGGTAGTGAACAGCCTACTCAAACTCCTAAATGATATGGGCTATTATACCCTAGGCTACGCAGATGACATCGTCATACTGCTTACAGGAAAATATGAGAATATCCTCTGCATGCTAATGCAGGATGCTCTCAAGATTTTAGCACAATGGTGTAAAGAACACTCTCTCTCGGTAAATCCGACAAAGACAGAGCTTGTACTATTCACCAAAAAAAGAAAGCTGCCGGACATGATTATGCCCAGCTTAACAGGTACTCCTCTAAAACTAGCCGATGAAGTCAAGTATCTGGGAATAATACTTGACAAAAAGCTGAACTGGGGAAAACATTTACAGATGAAACTCGAAAAAGCTAAGCTGGCTTTCTGGCAATGTCGAGGAACAATGGGACGGTCATGGGGCTTGTCTCCTAAGATCACCCTCTGGCTCTACACCGCCGTTGTCAGACCCATGCTATGCTACGGTGCCCTTGTATGGTGGCCCAGAACCAAACAAGTAACAACAGCATCCTCCTTACACCAAATACAGAGAATAGTCTGTCTGGCTGTAACTGGGGCAATGCAAACAACACCGACTGCGGCTCTTGAGACTCTCCTCTGCCTCCCACCACTTGATCTTCATGTGCAGGAGATGGCGGTTAGGGGGGCGCTTAGGCTACGTAGTTGGAAAATATGGGACAATAGGTATGGAACTACGGCACATATGCGGATTTTGGAGGAATATTCCAGAGGAATACCTCTACTGCACTTGGAGCCAGATAGAATCCAACCTAAATATATATTTGACAGGAAGTACGACGTTCTGTTAAATACTGATAGAGCACCTAACTATGACATACGTCTATATTCGGATGGCTCCAAAAACGATGCTGGATCAGGTGCAGGAATATATTCTGCAGAACTTGACCTAAGCATAAGCATAGCGCTGGGCACATATGCATCCGTATTTCAAACGGAACTTATGGGCATACTACGATGCGCAAAAATAGTTCAGGATAGACATATCCAGAACCAACATATTCATATTATTTCAGACAGCAGGGCGGCACTCGTGGCACTTCGGAACCACAAAGTCACCTCTGGTCTGGTGCTTGATTGCATTCAGACACTGAATAATATATCTAACCAAAATGTTCTTTCCCTTTGCTGGGTTAAGGGACATCAAGGTGATGAGGGCAACACAAGAGCTGATGAACTTGCAAGACGCGGTTCCAATAGTCTTCCCTGCGGCCCGGAGCCGATGATCACGCCTTCAGTTAAAGCTCTAGATGCACTCTTAAAACAACATACCCTACAACTGCACACCCGCAGATGGGTACAAATAACAACATGTCGTCAAGCAAGGGCTGCAATAACCGCACCCTCTTGGAAACATGCTAGATACTATCTGAAACTGTCCAGAGTCAATCTGCGGATAATTGCAGGGATTCTAACTGGACACTACAGACTAAACAAACATCTTCACATGATGGGATATGCAGAAGACCCAATATGTCGTGGATGCAATGAAGAGGAGGAAACAGCCGAACATGTACTCTGTTACTGTCCGGCGTTAACTTCAACGAGAGGATCTGTGTTGGGGGACTTCTGGCCTGACATGGCCAGAATCAGGGACACTCCACCTGCCAGGATCCTAGAGTTCATCCTAAAACTGGATTGGCTCAGTGGGGAATGACAGGACTGGGGTGTAACTGAAACCGGAGGTAGTACAATGGGCCCGATTGGTGGCCTAAGTGCGCGCGAGCTTGTCTTGCCCTCCAGAACAAATCCAGAATCCAGAATCCAGAATCCAACTGGTGACAGAATGTGAATGGAATTGAAAGTTTACCTGCGGATGGTAGACCGCATTGTACCAAAAATGCTTGACATTGTAGCTGGCCATAAATTTACAAAACTTGCGGTTTATAAATTGGGAACCATTGTTGACCATACATTTTTGGGAAACTCCAAATATAAAGAAAACCTGGTTTTTTAAAAACTTGCAAATTGATCTAAAAGAGGCCATGCGCAAAGACTGTACAAGCACAAATTTTGAGAACCAATCACAAACTACCAGCAACGTATAGTTTCCGTTTGCAGATTGCGGAAATGGTCTTTTTCCATATTTCTTTTTCCTTATAAGTCCGAAACCCACCACCTTAACAAGTCTTAGAGGCCAAACCTACCAAGCTCTAAAGTGCATAACAAGCCACGTCAATACGCATTCTGGGTCAATAATATAATTTGCAGATTTTATTAAACCTATTAAACGTTTAAAAATGTCATTACGACGTAATTTTAGAATGACTTGTTTCCACTCAGTAGTGTTAGAAGTGACGTCGTGCTGATTTTTGAATTCTATAAGCCAATCAAGGAAACTGGAGACGGTCATTTGCCTTGTAAGTAACGCGAAAAAACTGCGAATGCAAGGTACCGGATTCAAATCCGGAAAAGGGTAAAACTTTTTTATGACTAGTCTCCGTGCTTCGGAAGGCACGTTAAGCCGGTGGTCCTCCTGGGTTAATGAATTGCCATCATTAACATAAAAACCAGGATACAGGCACATCTAAAGGCGAGTCCAGCAAACGACCTTATATAGATGTAAAAATATTTATATGCTCGTAGAACCAACACTGCCAAGGAAACGACGCAGATGTTGGAAATAACAAGCCTTAAAGGCTTAAACTAAGTTGAAGAAGAAAAAGAATCAAGAAAACTGACGGGTAAATCAAAAATTTTTGCTTTTTGTCAACATTGAAATTCCATTTCTGATGCTGGATGGCAAACGAATGCTGCTATAAGCGCACGCTCCAGCAAGCTAACTTATTGATTGGACTCTTTATCGAAAGAAACCATAATAAACAATAGCGATCCGTTACCACGGTAAATTTAACGCTCTCTACGTAGAGTCTAAGCCTTTCTATTTCGAAGATTATCGGCATACATTTGCATTCTGTGACAGAATAATTGCGCTCTGCTTTATCGAGAGTCCTTTTCGGAATCTTTTCCATGACTGAGTACACAACCTAACCTATAATTAAAAGCATCGCATTGAATGTAAAGGCATTTTGTAAAATTCGGATAGCTAAAATAGACGCAGAAACGAATAACTCTTTCGAGTTGTCAAAAGACTCGAAAGCGATAAGAGTGCAAACAACCGGTTGACTTTTTCTTCGATACCAGCCGATCATTCCAATAACACTTTTAAAAACCGTAGTTTTCCTAAGTCTCGCTAATTTGGTGATTGCTTCAATGGTGCAAGGTAATTAGGATAGACGCTAAAATGCAAATTTTACGATTGAAACCTTAATGAATTCTGAAAGAGCATATTTAAATAAGAGAATTAGGTGAAGAAGATGGCCTTAAAACCACCAGTTTTTTTAAAAATCAATTTTAAAAACTTAGATTTTAACAGAAAATTTTAAGCCAAGTCGCTTGTGATTGGTGAATTTAGGCATTTTGTCGTCAGTCCGTGTGGATTAAACTACTCTAAGCTTTGCGCAGAGAGGCGATAACCGGATATTGGTATGCTTCAACAGTGCACTTCGAGCGAAAATCATGGTTTTTGATAGCAAATGTGTAGAAAAAATGGCTGGAAGCGCCCGAGCGCAGCGAAACTGAATAACTGCAGAAAATGTTTTTATCAATTATTGAACTTTATCTGGATTTCTATGAGATTTTACATCTGCAACAGACGATATACACAAGAAACTCCTACAAATGTTAATAGAATATTATGGGTTTAAGACGATATCTAATACAAGAAAATATTATATTTATTAAAAAAAACTCAACAAGATTTGATAGATAACATTAAAATGAAGCGTTTTAGATACAAACCACAAACAAATGTTTTATATCGATTAGCAATAATCGATTTTAAAGTTTCTAATATCTGTGCGATATTCGCCTTTATGGGGCATTCTGTTAACGGTAGGTGTTGATTAACATACGCTACAGGCTGTGTGTGGTAAACGAACAGTAGCAAACGAACAGCAGCAGTAGCACTTGCACCCATGGTAACGTTAACATCAAACAAATTTTACTGTTTAGGGGTTTCACATCGAGAGTGCTTCACCCTCTTTTTATAGTAGCACACTTTGCCAAGTTGGACCAAATTGGAATATCTTTAATTAGTATAGCGTTAGTCAAAACGGCTCCAAGCGTACGGAGCGAAGGGATAAAGGTAGCGGAGCGGGCAAAGAGTCAATTTTAGCAACGTAACCACGTCCAATTTTGGATCCACACTAAGATCTACGCTGGGCACATAAATTTTGATTAAAAATAATTTTTGCAAAATTGTAATGATATTACTAGTCATTCAGATATTTTTCAGTTTGTAATTCATTTTATTTGAAAATTCATTTCGTTCCATCGTTTAAAATACCATTTTGAACGTGTATTTTCTTGCAGATTCTTGTTTAGCATTCCGAGAATTTTTAAATGTCAGATGTTAAGTTTGCTCCGACTTTGCAGATGTGTCTATCGTTGAAAAGGTTAAACGGCTATTCGACTGCTTTAACTTTGTTGAGTTTTTTCTTTTTAATTCTTTTTTGATTGATCAGTTTTTCATAGGTAGGGCTAAATTTTAAGTTATAATTATTATACCATTTGACGTCTTTTCTTTGTGTTTTGTGTGTTTTTCTAGATGTAATATTTGTCAGCAGAATGACCTTTCAATAAACATAACGGTAGGTTGGTATGTGACATTGTTTTACAACGCTTTATCTTGATGACCAATTATGTGCTTAAAATCCTTAGATCTTAGGTTTGTTACAAGCATGAAAAGTCCAGACTACCCTTGTAATTCGATCTTGGTGCTCAAGTCTTTTAGTCCCGATTTTTGTGATTATCCCGTCGAGCCAAAGCACCGCATCTACTTCTTATCGTTTACCATCTTGGACCCCTCCCATTAAACCACTCGAGCTATGTTGGCACTGATGACGTTTGTCACAGGTGGAGTAGATGTCGCTTTGCGGGAAAAACCTGTTACAAAATACTTATGCGATGGGCAAGGTTACCCTTCTAGAGGCACCCAATCAATTGTTAAATACTATTTTATGTAAAATTTTAATAATAATTATTCGCAATTATTTTTTTAATTGCTCTTTGGACCGTTTTGTATCATACTCAAGTCCATCCAGTAAAGATTTTTAAAAGTAGAATACTGGATATCGTCTTACTTTCGAACAAAGGGAGCAAGAAAGCTGACATTAGCGTTAAAAAATATCATAAAAGAAGTTTATTTTTTTAACGTTTTATCCGCTAACATCAAACGTTCTTGCTCCTTCATTAAAGAATTAGCGAGAAATCTTGACGGTTTAAAAAAGTAAACTTTTTCTAAGTAATCTTTTGTCATGAACTTTTTTCATGAGAAAGAGAAACTTTTTCGCTCTCTACTGCTTTTGCTTAGCCGTTCTTACACAACTGCATGAATTCGACTATTGAGCTTATTTCGCGTTACTTAGTTTGTAGCGCGTATAAAATGATATCACTTGTAAATCGTTAACAAGCCATTAAAATTTTTGTACGTGCCATCTCTGGCACGCGTGCCATAAATTTGCCACCGCTGCGCTAGGCGATTAGCTACTGTCCCAAAAAAAAGATAAAATTTCTCTTCAGTAAGACAATCTGAGTGCTCAGTTTGTTGAACACGTCAGATGAGAGGCACATTTCTCGTCGCGCATCAATTTCTGAAACATTTTCCTGCGGGTGGATAAGTGGTCAGGAATAGAGGATAGATCATGATTACGCATATAGAACTCTACGTCTACCACCTGATGGAAAAGTGACGCTACATAATCGGACTAGAACATAATAGTTTTAAATACACAGTAACTTAACTAGTAAATTAACGTTAGTGATTTTTTTGTAAACGACGTATTTTAGTGCGTAGAATTAAAATATTGCATTTTCAGGTGGCGGAAAGCAAGGAAAATGGTTCAAAATTGCCGACGTAAGTAAAAATCTTAAAAAAGTGAAATAAAGTTAAATTGTCTTTTCAAAATACATAAGAATCTGTCGAGAAAGCTAGAGCAGACAGACGCAAGTGACATCTAATAAAGTAAAAAAGAAACCGCTCAGGACACTTCTATAAAAACTTATAATGGTTATTAAGAAATGATTGAAATTGGTCACATTCGACCCTTTGATACAGTGCAATACAAATGGAAATTAATTTCCCGGTTTCCACATCAGCATAAAGGTAATGGTTTAAGAAACAATGGGCGGAAAACTATAATTTGGCTAATAGTTCATCGCTAGTTTGGCTTACTTCTATAATTTCCAGCAAGGTTGTAATTTAATGTACCTATATAAACAATGGTACTTTTTTATGTTTTGTTTTTTGTCTACTAAACTGTGTTAAAAATGTTACGATTAATTTTGCTTACGCTAGCAGCAGCATTTGGTATATTTGCTATTAGAATAATAAATGTATACAGTTTGTTTCTTGTTTTTTATTTTTTTTTGTGTAAACTTTTTTTTTGTCCTCAGTACAAACAAACGGATTTTCTTGGTAAAACAGAGAGAATTGAGATCTTGGAAGTAAATCCTGAATTTATTCAAGTATTATATTCAAGATCTTATATGATTAACAGAACATCCGTTGCTTTTAATTCGACTTTGAAATTCATTCAAAATCTTGGAACTGACGTGGTTGTAAGTAGAACTAGCATTAATTCATTGATATATTTTGTGCATGATTTCAGTTTTTAACCATTTTGTATTTAGATAAATGTACAAGCCTATAAATTTGCTAGTAACGAGTATCGATATTTTCCATTAGCCTTTCCGGTAAATCTTTGCAGAGCAATAAAAGAAGATATATTTGGTTTTAAGGAGATTTTTAAATGTGGAAATTTTACAGAATGTCCATTCAAAATAGTAAGCATATTAATTCAATAACATTGATAATTATTTTAATAGATATTAATAATTTACATTTTAGGGAACTTACACAATATGCAAACTTTCTGTGGATTACTCTAAATTTCCTCCCCACATTCCTTTTGGACGATATTTGATTGATATAAAATTTATTTATCACAGCTTTGAAATTTTAAATGGAAAGTTATACGTGACCATAAAAGACGCTAAATGGGAGAATCCTGTCTAGATCGATAATAATTTTTAAAATGTAAATAAGCCACCGTTTTTGAATGTGGTTTCAAATCCCTGTTTCAGTATTTTCAATTATTACTTTGTTAATAATATTATTGTCGTAATGAATAAAAATTATAGCATTTTACAAAAATAATTTTTAATATAGTTATTTTATTTAAAATTGTAATCAAGTGCACCACAATTGGCAAAAACGGTAGCATTGCATTTAAAAGTAACCCTAAAAATCGGTGGAATAGAACTAATAACAATGTGCAACACTAAAAAATTCACCAATATCTCGAATAGTGGTTCGTATTAGGTATACCTAGTATATGTAAAAAAACAAAGTTTTATTTTAATATCACATCTCAAAACATAGATATGCAGTGTTTTGTTTTATGTACTCTACACAATACCTGCTTGAGATTAGTCATCAAAATATCATATTTCTGAGTGCAAATGTTGTCGCATACAGAATGCACATTATGTATTCTTAGGTATTTTTCCTTACGACGTACCGTGTATATTAGTTTGATTAGGGCTTATCAAATTTGAACGCCCGGGATTGGTCAATTAAACTCAAGGCTTTTTGATTGATAATCAGAAATGGCAGTTTGATATTTTTGGTGCTTGGATGTAAATTAGTTATTTTCGAGTTTATTACCGCATTTTTGAGTTTAATTGGTCGTTCCGACTACCGCCCTAATACACTTTCGTCAGAGTGTGATTAACGAGCAGCAGGGTAGGACAGATAAGAACGGGGAGTCACATCTGGTGATAGGAAAATTTTATACGTTGGAATCGCCACATAAATCGCCCTCTGGTAGGATCTATCGGGACTCCAAACCTAAATATTGAGAATTATTCAACAGCTGATTGTCAATTTTGGATGTCTTCAGCTACGTTTAACATCACCACGACGGTTTGTGTATCGTTTTATATTCTAATATTCCACCTCCAGCGTGTCAACCATTTGTGGTTTCCGTGAATATCTTGTTTGGTCGAAGTTGTGCACCATAAATAAGTTCATCCTAGTTATTCAACTTTGTTTGAAAATTCAATTGTTAATAATTAGTAATTTATTATTTACTGCACTCCAGTGGCGTGACACTGTGTTTACTTTTGTTCAACCAATTTTTGTTCAATACAGAAACGCTTGAGGTGACAGACGGATATAAGTATAATTTTCTGAGTGTGTTTGCTTTATTTTTAGCTTTTAAAATCATTTTCAACACTGGTGGAAGGAACTTTTGGACGAGATCTCGAAAGGAAGTGATTCTGCTAAAGGATAGTGTTTTGGTATTAAATTCCCAATAATTACCAGGGCAAGCAAACTTAAGGTAGGCCACTTGGTGGATATTATTTATATTCAGTTTGTTAACCGATTTTAGCGATTTTTTTCAATCTTACCTGTTAAGGTTACATATTTGTTGGTTGAGCGAAGTGACATTTTGTCATTGTTCGCTGGTAGTGCTTTTCACTAATTCTATTCAAGTAAGCCTATTGCTGGGGCAACTAACCAGTCTCCTGGTAGTTTCTACATTGGTAGCCTTCAGCTGCAAACATTTCTGTTTGGGACTTCGAGTCCGGCTTACTGTATTGTTTGTAATAGCAGTACCACTTTACATCTGTGTGTATTTGGTTGATCTGATCAACCATCTTTTTTGTAATTCAATAAAACTTGTTATTCAATTTTTTTCTGTCTTACTGGCGCCCACAATTTTTTCTTTAGTTAGCAGTAACATTAAGCTTGTTGTGTTGAGTGAGGTAAGTTATATAAAGAATCTGCAAAACGCGTGCGCGCGACCCAGCTCTGGTACTGGACGGGGGTGTGTTCCCTTAGCTAGTCACCCGCAAACATCAACGGGGCATCGAGGCATTGGCGGTGTTTGTTCACAAACTACGTTACAATTATCTAACGCCCACGCGTGGGGGCCCGAATTTTACTACCTCACTCTAGACAAGCATTTTTTTACCATCTTTATACTGCTAACTATATATTTTTTCTTGATCAGATTAACAGGTGCACACCTGCTATTGCATACAATACTATTTTTACCCGTTTTTTGACAACCCGTTTTTTGACAAATTTTTATTGCGTACTTGTTTATAATGGCAACTAAGTTCGTTAGTTACCTGACGGTTGATGAGCTTAGGTGGGAGTTGATGATACGGGGTATCGAATTTTCGGTCGACAATGCTGCGGAGCTAAGGCGAAAGCTTCGTGAAGCGTTGAGAGCTGAAGCCCTCGAGCCCAGTCTCAAAGAAAAATACCCTTCTTTGAAACTAAATATCACCCAAGAGCTCGAAACTTGTCGCCAAAAGTTTCATGACAGCAAGGCTAAGGTGGACAATTTTAAAGAGCGACCAACATCTGACATCGGTAAACGGCTTACAGCGCACTTGAGTCACCTCGCGGTCAAATTAGCTTACTGTGCACTTCAAAAGTCGGCGACTGCAGAAGATTTGATAGCTATAAAAAACTGCCAAATCTCTGTTGCAAATCTTTTAGAGGAAATTGAGGAATCTCTTGATTCTCCTGCAACCGCGAGGAATGATTTAACCGCGCAACTGGCCGACCTTGCGGACGTCGAGCGCCAGGCATTGTTTCAGCTTCCACAAACTTCAACAGCGCTGCCAATTACATCTGAACCTCAAGTCCAAACTATCCCAACTGCTAATTTTATAACAACCAGCGCACCACAGTTAAATGAGTCTCAGCACTCTATCAGTCATCCGGCGACCCAACCAGCATTCGGCATTGGTATGCAGACTTCAAGTCCATACCCACCATACTTTGCGGCTAATCCCCAATATCAACCACCTGTTTCACATTACTACCCCGGCATATGTAAACCAGACACCGTTAGTAGGTGGAAAGTCAAATTTTCTGGCAATCTCTCGGTGTTAGGGGTAAACGCGTTCTTGGAGCGGGTGGAAGAATTGCGAATTTCAAGGAAGGTATCCGAGCAAGCTCTCTTTGAAAGTGCTTACGACTTGTTCGAAGGTGATGCTTTGGTGTGGTTTCGCGCTTATAGATCGCGCATAGGCTCGTGGTCAGAACTGGTAGAGCTGCTTAAAGCTCACTACCTGCCTAGAGACTACGACGAATCCCTTTGGGAGGAGATTCGGAATCGTAGACAAGGGGTGAGTGAACCACCGCATATTTATATTGCATATATGCAAAATTTAATGGCCAGGCTTAGCGTAGCACCGCCTGCGGAGAAGCAGATTCGGGTAATGCTTCAAAATTTGCAACCGCGCTACAGCGATCGACTCTTATTCCAAGAGTTCGGGACGGTCGATTCTCTGTTGACGGCATGCCAGCATGTAGCTGAAGCAGAGCGGCGTAAGCAAATATTTACTCAGCGTACTCCGACTCTTAACCCTCTTGAACCGGATCTGGCTGCGTCGGTGGCCTGCGCGAGGGCCCGTGCTAAGAATTCTTGCGCAACTCTAAATGCGAATGATTTTTACTTACCCAGTAGCATTGATGTACCATACGGTGTACCGGCTGTGAGCAACATCCAAGCCCTACAGACGAACACCCCTGTATTTAAAACTCGCGTCTTTGGCAAGCAAGTCAAGGCCAACACTAGATGTTTTAATTGCAAGCAGTCTGGCCACCAGTATCACACATGTACTGCTGAGCGTAGCTTGTTTTGTTACATTTGTGGGACGCATAACGTCACCTTTGCAACATGTCCACGGTGTACAAAAAACGCCGAAGGACTGGAGTAAGTAACGGCCGCTTACCTCCAAGTCCGTATAGAATGAAGGCCGACAGTCCCGAGTGGAAACATTGGTTGACTCAGGTACGATCTTTTTGCCGTGTCACTCCCAATAAAGTCAATGCTCTTTTTACACATCGTCCTTTCGACAATAGGGCCTACATGTTTGTTGACATATTGGGTGAGCGCATTTTAGGTTTTATGGACCCTGGGGCAAATCAAACCGTGTTAGGTCGCGACGGGCTGTATTTACTTAACAAATTAAATCTGACAATTAATACACATCGACGTGTGCCTCTGACTTCTGCAGATGGTACATATCAAAATGTCAAGGGAACGGTTCTACTGCCACTGTGTGTAGAGGGCGTAACCAACAATATCGAAGCGATTGTCGCGGATTCGATCGACTATCCACTGATTTTGGGATATGATTTCTGTGTCAAATTCAGGTTAAAAACTGACTTTGAAGCAGATTCGTACCATATTCCATCACAGGTCAGTGAGGTGGCCGCGTCGAAAGTCGTTATTTCGCGCTCAGACCTGTCTCTAGAGCAAGTGCAAGACTTGGAAAAAGTTATTGCCAGGTTTAAAACAATTGCTCCAAACAAACTCGGTCGAACTAAATTAGTTCAACACACCATTGACACCGGTGACGTCAAACCCATCAAGCAACGGCATTATCCTCTTTCACCAGCTGTTTTGGATAAAGTCAATGCGGAAGTAGACGAAATGTTGCGTCTTAACGTGATAAGACCATCTCATTCGGGTTGGAATTCTCCGATTGTTCTTGTAAAGAAAAAAGATGGAAGTCAGCGTTTCTGTTTTGACGGAAGACGCGTGAACGAAGTCACCAAACCCGATGCGTATCCCTTGCCATATGTCAACGACATACTGGACAGATTACGCGACGCTAGGTACCTTTCATCTATTGATCTGCGCAAGGCCTATTGGCAAATACCTCTTTCCCCTGAATCACGCGAAAAGACGGCCTTTACCATCCCAAGGCGAGGTTTATTTGAGTTTAACGTTATGCCGTTTGGACTGAATAACTCAGCCCAGTCTCTTCAGCGTTTGATGGACAGCCTTTTTGGTCCTGAGTTTGACAAAGTTTTTGTTTATTTAAACGACATAATTATTGTCTCCAGTACGTTTGAGGAGCATATGTCACTCCTTAATCAAGTTTATGAACGTCTACGTAAAGCAGGTCTGACTATTAACTTAAATAAATGCGAATTTTGCCGCGATTCGTTGAAATACCTCGGTTTCGTTGTTGATGCGCACGGTCTTAGAACCGATCCGAGCAAAGTGGAGGCAATCGTAGCCTATCCAACTCCTAAAACTTCCACTGAGATAAAACGTTTTCTTGGCATGGCAGGCTGGTACAGGAGATTCATTCCTGATTTTTCTCGTATAGCAGCGCCGATTTTAAAACTGCTTAAAGGCAAAGCCAAGCGTCAAAGTGTAGTCTGGGATGAGGATGCTGAAAGTTCCTTCAGAACGCTCAAAAACCATTTAGTGTCTGCTCCAATTCTCAGTAGCCCCGATTTTACCAAACCCTTTTTTATTCAGACTGACGCGTCCGACGCCGGTTTGGGAGCTGTGTTATTACAAGGGGAAGGGGAAAATGAAAAAGTTATCTACTTTGACGAAATGCGAACGCAACTACCATGCAATGGAAAAGGAGTGTTGTGCTATTCTCTTTGGAATAGAGAAGTACCGGCCATACATTGAAGGTACTAAATTTACAGTTATTACTGACAATCAAGCCCTTAAGTGGTTAGGCGTTATTCGCTCTCCTTTAGGAAGACTTGCGAGATGGCAGGTCCGTTTAAATCAATTCGATTTTAACATAGTTCATCGTAAAGGTACCCTAAATGTTGTGGCTGATGCGCTTTCTCGTGCTCCAGTTAATATCCACTACATTTCTTTAACACCCGAAGACAAGAGTGCTTGGTACCAGAAAGTAGTAGACAAAATCACTTCGCACCCTGATCGATATCCCAACTTCAAGATCGAAGACGGTTATGTTTATAAGTTTGTACCTAACAAACATAACGTAGTATCAAATTTGATTGAGTGGAAACTACTGGTACCCAAGGCTCGTCGCCGTGAGATCTTGCGCGATTGTCATGATAACCCATTAAGTGGACATTTAGGGGCGTTCAAAACGTTTCAGAAAATCTCCGAGCTGTATTACTGGCCGCGTATGAAATCTGATATTTCGCGATACGTACTTAAATGCGAAGTATGCTTAGCTAGCAAAGCGACGAATCAATTGCGTCCTGGTTTGATGGGAAAGTCGAAGCGAGTGGAGTATCCATTCCAGATACTTTCCATCGATTTGATGGGTCCATTTCCTCGTACCAAGAAAGGTAATTCTTATCTTTTGGTTATCTCGGACTGGCTCACAAAATTCGTTGTCGTCCACCCGTTAAGACAGGCCACAGCGAGTTCCATTGTGCAGAAAGTAGAGGAAACTTTTCTTTTATTTGGTGTTCCCCAAATCGTCATGTGCGATAATGGCACACAGTTTACAGGCAAGCTTTTTAAGAACTTGATGGCCGAGTACCAAGTCCAAAAGACCTGGTATAACGCGAATTACCATCCACAAGTTAATCCCGTCGAGCGCACTAACCGTGTCATAGGCACCTGTCTACGCTCTTTTGTAGAAAAAGACCACCGTACTTGGGACTTGTACGTGTACAAGATTGCGCATGCGATTCGGAATGCGGTGCACGAAGTCACAGGTTATACGCCGTCATTTTTAAACCTTGGTAGGACTGTTCCAAATAGTGGAACCTACTACGGAAAGCTACATCAGGCAGAACCTGATGAATTTCATTTTAGCGACCGTGAGCGTCTTGTTTCTGACGTTAATAACGTCGATAAACTGCACAAAGAGGTTGTGCAAAAACTGCAAGCGGCATACGAGCGCAATAAGGCGCGATACAATTTGCGAAAGCGTCCACTATCTTTTAAGCGCGGAGATACTGTCTGGAAACGCAATTTCATTTTGTCCAGCGCAGTTGATAACATCTCGAAAAAACTTGCGCCGAAGTACGTGAAATGTAAAGTTGCCGAAGTCACCGGAACGGTAACATATCGTCTTAAGGATGAGAAAGGTAAAGATCTTGGAGTCTTTCACGTGAAAGATTTAAAGGCCGAACCTTTGGACAATTAGCCATTGATTGTCAGAAGAGCCAGTGTGTGTGTTATTAGCCGAGACCTAATAGGGTTATACGAGTCATTTGATTCATTTTTTTGGTTCAGTGTCGGTGTGTATTACCAGATGCCACCAAGAAATTTATTTTTCTTTATTTTTTACGCTGTCTTAGAGCAAGACGATTAATTTTTTTTGTGATTGAATTCGGCGCCTGAGGCTCGAATCCTGACGAATCTGGAGTGATTGCCGAATCAATCATGTGTTCAATTAAGAACAATTTTCGAAAACTATTTAGTTTTCACAAACACACCTCTTTTAAGGAACTGGATATTCCTTGGTATTCCCTGTGGGTCTTCCCTTTTCAAGGTTTTGTGGTTGCATGATCTATGCTTCCAAGAGACCCAACCTTTATTTAAAGGACAACTTCATTTTAGGCCTTCTCTAGTGATCAAAGGATCATTGGTGATCAAGCCGGAAGTTCTCATTTTTTTAGAACCAAACGCCTAAGTCTCGACAAATTTCACCACACACAGAGGGTGGGACGCATTTTGCTCTGAGCAAGCAACTTGCATCCGTAATATCAATTTTTAGCTATTTACATCTCAGCTCTCGTCTCATGTTTTCCCTTGGAGTAGCCTAACTCAGCTCCATATTTTCCATCGAAAACGCTATCGAATGTAGGCACATCGACGACCTAACATCTACCGTACGCTTAGTATATTTACCATCTACGCATCCCGTTTGAACCCAACGGGGTTCAAAGTTTAGCAGGGGGGGGTGTCGCATACAGAATGCAAATTATGTATTCTCGGGTATTTTCCTTACGACGTACTGTGTATATTATTTTTGATTAGGGCTTATCAAATTTGAACGCCCGGGATTGGTCAATTAAACTCAAGGCTTTTTGATTGATAATCAAAAATGGCAGTTTAATATTTTTGGTGCTTGGAAGTAAAATAGTTATTTTCGAGTTAATTACCGCATTTTTGAGTTTTAATTGGTCGTTCCGACTACCGCCCTAATACACTTTCGTCAGAGTGTGATTAACGAGCAGCACGGTAGGACAGATAAGAACGGGGAGTCACATCTGGTGATAGGAAAATTTTATACGTTGGAATCGCCACATAAATCGCCCTCTGGTAGGATCTATCGGGACTCCAAACCTAAATATTGAGAATTATTCAACAGCTGATTGTCAATTTTGGATGTCTTCAGCTACGTTTAACATCACCACGACGGTTTGTGTATCGTTTTATATTCTAATATTCCACCTCCAGCGTGTCAACCATTTGTGGTTTCCGTGAATATCTTGTTTGGCCGAAGTTGTGCACCATAAATAAGTTCATCCTAGTTATTCAACTTTGTTTGAAAATTCAATTGTTAATAATTAGTAATTTATTATTTACTGCACTCCAGTGGCGTGACACTGTGTTTACTTTTGTTCATTCAAAAAAAAAAAAAAAAAAAAAAAAAAAAAGATAATTGTAACGTAGTTTGTGAACAAACACCGCCAATGCCTCGATGCCCCGTTGATGTTTGCGGGTGACTAGCTAAGGGAACACACCCCCGTCCAGTACCAGAGCTGGGTCGCGCGCACGCGTTTCGCAGATTCTTTATATAACTTACCTCACTCAACACAACAAGCTTAATGTTACTGCTAACTAAAGAAAAAATTGTGGGCGCCAGTAAGACAGAAAAAAATTGAATAACAAGTTTTATTGAATTACAAAAAAGATGGTTGATCAGATCAACCAAATACACACAGATGTAAAGTGGTACTGCTATTACAAACAATACAGTAAGCCGGACTCGAAGTCCCAAACAGAAATGTTTGCAGCTGAAGGCTACCAATGTAAAAACTACCAGGAGACTGGTTAGTTGCCCCAGCAATAGGCTTACTTGAATAGAATTAGTGAAAAGCACTACCAGCGAACAATGACAAAATGTCACTTCGCTCAACCAACAAATATGTAACCTTAACAGGTAAGATTGAAAAAAATCGCTAAAATCGGTTAACAAACTGAATATAAATAATATCCACCAAGTGGCCTACCTTAAGTTTGCTTGCCCTGGTAATTATTGGGAATTTAATACCAAAACACTATCCTTTAGCAGAATCACTTCCTTTCGAGATCTCGTCCAAAAGTTCCTTCCACCAGTGTTGAAAATGATTTTAAAAGCTAAAAATAAAGCAAACACACTCAGAAAATTATACTTATATCCGTCTGTCACCTCAAGCGTTTCTGTATTGAACAAAAATTGGTTGAACAAAAGTAAACACAGTGTCACGCCACTGGAGTGCAGTAAATAATAAATTACTAATTATTAACAATTGAATTTTCAAACAAAGTTGAATAACTAGGATGAACTTATTTATGGTGCACAACTTCGGCCAAACAAGATATTCACGGAAACCACAAATGGTTGACACGCTGGAGGTGGAATATTAGAATATAAAACGATACACAAACCGTCGTGGTGATGTTAAACGTAGCTGAAGACATCCAAAATTGACAATCAGCTGTTGAATAATTCTCAATATTTAGGTTTGGAGTCCCGATAGATCCTACCAGAGGGCGATTTATGTGGCGATTCCAACGTATAAAATTTTCCTATCACCAGATGTGACTCCCCGTTCTTATCTGTCCTACCGTGCTGCTCGTTAATCACACTCTGACGAAAGTGTATTAGGGCGGTAGTCGGAACGACCAATTAAACTCAAAAATGCGGTAATAAACTCGAAAATAACTAATTTACATCCAAGCACCAAAAATATCAAACTGCCATTTCTGATTATCAATCAAAAAGCCTTGAGTTTAATTGACCAATCCCGGGCGTTCAAATTTGATAAGCCCTAATCAAACTAATATACACGGTACGTCGTAAGGAAAAATACCTAAGAATACATAATGTGCATTCTGTATGCGACAATGTCATCAAAACAGTTAAACTACCCATAAATGAATTTTTTACATTCTCATTTAAAGTTTTTTCCGAAAAATAAGACTTTGCTAGTGCTAAATATGGCGAGCGCTTTCGCTAGGAAATCGACTCCATTAGAGAGACGTCAAAACGCTTAGATATAGGCCCCCCATACTAAACAAATTTGAATCAGTGTTAATGCTCATATGCTTATATGCACTGATTCCATTTGGTGTAATTTGGTAGGCTTATTTCTCTGAATTTTGACGTCATCACTAATGGAGATAATAACAGACTTTAAGAAGCGTTATGGGGGTAGATGAGAACCAGCAATGTCTGCAGACTTCTTTTAATGATTCACAGAGATACTGATAAGACTGACTACAAGAAAAAAAGCCAATAGTTCTAAAACATATAAGTATTTTCCTGAAAAATAAAGTTTTTTGTCGTTAATTTACTATAATTGTTAAAAATCAATAAATGCTTTTCACTATGAAACCTGACGTGATGGCACTATTTTATTTACAAACTTTCATTGAGTTTGGAATGAGGTATCATTATTACATACTGTAAACCCAGTGAAAATAATTTTTTATAAATTTGTTGCACAGTGTAATTTGATGTTTTAAAGTTTACAATCTTTGCCTACTATCTTAAAATTGACGTTATAACAAAAATTACTCAATCAGTTCAAAAGCACGTTAGAAATACAACAATATATTTGATGATGCACCAAATAGAAATAATTTTAGTAGTTGATTTTAGATAATATAAAACTTCAAAATATCGAGTTATTATTAAATTAAAAATGATAAAAGATATTTCGTTCGTCATCGTCGTTTGATAGCTAAATAAATCTTTTATTATTTTTAATTTAATAATAACTCAATATTTTGAAGTTTTATATTATCTAATATCAACGAGTTAATAATTTATATATTTAAGTAGTTGATTTTAGTATCCATTTCAAAGTTATTGGCAAATGGAATTTTTTTAATAGTATCTTTGTCCAAGTTTCAACAGCATAATTTATTTTGTGCTTTAATAACTTCTAAAATAAAATAGCGTTGATCGTTAGCTATGCGCAATAGTACATTTAACAATACAGTTTTGCTTTATTGTCAATTTCAACAAGGTCAGATTTTTGTTAAATTTTTGGAGATAATATTTTTAAATCTGTAATATAAAAGTAGTTGATTTCTTAGTTGGTTTTTACTGGTTATTAACCATTCGTTATTAGTTTGGTTAAATAACTTGGAACATCCTACAAAGCGGTGCTCCAGATGGGCACCACGCTTACGGATTTTTTATTATAAAATATTATTTATAATATTTTAATAGATTTATATTACTTTTTTCTTGCTACACACAGCTAACTCTAAATCTTTTTATTAATTTTTTAAAAATGACGCCTTTCTCGTCATTGAGAAATTGCTGAAGAAGCCACGAGTGTTCATAGAACTTAGTAGATTTATTAAACAATTTACCATTTATTTTTGATAAAAATTAAGGGTAGACGTGGATATATAGGGGCACAATGGGTGCAATTGCCCTTTCCTCTGATTTACGACCTAAACACTTTATTTTAATCAATTTATGATATTACTTGATCAACTCTTTCTGTTTAAAACAAATTTTCTGGTAAAATCACACAAAAACTGAGCAAAAATCGACTTGCCGTAACCGACTCGCCGCCGCCGGTCAACTCGCCGCAAAATCTGCCATCAATTAAAAAAAAGTTTTTGCTTTTTTTAATATTTAATTAATGAATTTATAAAATTATGTATAAAACTAAAATATAAATAAATAATATATTTTTTATATGCCCACTTTATCAATCTCTAGTTATTGTCCCAAGTAAATTTATCTGACAAACACGTACGAATTTTAACCGATGCTTAGTTGAAATTCATACTTATCAGATATTTTTACTAGGGACACTAACTAGAGCATCATAAACTAGGCCTTAGTTAAATAAATGCATAAATAATTCAAATAGCTTTACTAAGGAGCGCACAAAATAGGAATGTAATTTACCCCCCCCCCCCCAATATAAAACGTTTATTACCGCTAACAATAATCGTCTTCTAGAACAGAATGATAGTAAATGTTCCAAAAAGCAATAATAAAACAAAAAATTTACAAATATTAACAAACTCAAAATTATAATTAACGGCAATTGATTTTGTGCTGCTAGAAGAGCAGACCAGCCAATCGCAAAAGCTTTTTGCAGAAATCATTCAATACATTATTTTCAATCAAAATTTATATATCCAACGTAGTTATAAGTGTTGATCTGAGATTGGATGTAGTTGCGTTGTCAAAATCAAACTTTCACGCGCTCCGCTTTGCGCATTATTATCTTAGACTCGATTTTGTTTATAAAATGTTTGTTCTTGAGACATCCTTATTATTAGTAAAGTAATTTTCCAACCATCCTACTCAATTATTAATCATAAAATTCAAACTTTTTTTAACTGACAACGGCGAGTTGGTCCGCCGCGAGTTGTCCCAGTCTCTAATTTTAAGAGGTGTCAAGATTTAAATAGAAAAGTAAAATGTTACATATTACACATAAAACCTGCAAAATTTGATTACTTTTGATATGATTGTAAATTTGAAAATTGCCTAAACAATTTGGTTAACGACGCATTCATAACATGATAAGAAAAAATAAATTGATGCAAAGGCATAGATTTGAGATTTTCGCCGACCGCTTTAAAGGGAAAAACGTCGATTTTTAACGTATTTTTTTGAGTGTTCAAGAAGTAGATATTTACTGCACATTTGCGGAAATTCTGTTGATTTTTTCAAAATTTTGCAATTTATAGTTGAATTATTATTGTATGGGAGTAATAAATTTACTAAAATTCTGTTATTTGCTAACCGATTCAATTTAACAATCAATAATTATCAGTAAGTGGTTGAAATTTTAAAATTTTTATAATAAATTTAATTTTTGATTAACCTCTCTTTTGGTATTTAAATAAAATTCAAAATATTTTTCCAATTATTATTGGTTTTATTGTGTTCAATTCAAACACAGATACCGAGAGCAAGCAGAACCTCGTACCCTCGGCAAGTGGTTCTCGTCGCTCACCGTAGTTACAAATAGTTTACTATTGGGAGCTATTACTAAATAAGGCTCAGGTGGTGCGGACGCGCAGGGGAACTTGCTGGTAAAGGCGATGGCCACAGTAAACCTGTGTGTGGCCAACGAGGGTTACGCCCCAACTTGGCATAGTAACAAATCCACGTTCGACATCTACGTAACTTTTCTCGCTCCATCCCTTTTGACCAGCACTTTTACGTGGAGAGTTTTAACGGAGGTGGCGTCCAGCAATGACCACTACTACATCTAGTGTGTCATTGACTCCAGCAAGTAAGACAGCCTCTGGTCATCGGGTGGCTGGAAGTAAGGCAGGTCGTATGAGAATAAAGTAAGGCAGCAAATCAAGCTCCGAATAATAAACGCAAACATTGTAGAGGCCGAGCAGCTGGTGGGGTTCCTTACGATGGTGTGCGAGGACACCCTACCAAACAGAAGCTTTTGGCAAAGTACAACTTCAAAATTTAAAGTTTAACGGCCACTTAAAAGACCTACACACACTGCTAAGAAGAAGATTTAAGCATACCGGTCCTCACGCCAAAGGCTCGACTGTTGAAATCGTTAATAAAAGAAGTAGAAGATGTCTGGGGAACGGGTTACAAAATAGTCACCAGGAAATTGAGACGACGTTTGTTGCCCGGCATGACCAAAATCCGGATAAAAAGCATCGTCGAAACCCTGTTCCCGGCAAACCGGGAACAATCGGCTGTGACGATACTCGATGCCAGACCAAATACCGGCCGAAATCATAAAAATCTTTCCGGACGAGTTTTCCAAAGTGCTTCTAAAGGTAATAAACGGCCTTGTCACCTCTGGTTCCTTCCCAAAAATATGGAAAAAAACCAAATTTTTGCTTCTTATGAAAGGAGACAAACCACTGGAAAATTGAGGATCTTATCGATCAATATGTTTCCTGGACAACATGGCTAAGTTCTATAAGCGCATGATCCTGGCCAGACTTCAGGTGCAGTTGGAAAAAAGGGCAAATTCGGCGAGGCACAGACGGTCCAAGCACTGTTAGATATTATCGATATGGCTGACAAAGTACGGAAGGGCACCTAGAAGATGAAAAAAATCTGTGTGATTATCACTTTCGACGTACAGAACTACTTGTTCAACTTGGTTTGCTGGAAATACATAGCCGAGGAACTCCGGCAAAGAGGCGTCCATCTAGGTGTCATAAACCTGATCATGGACTACTTCCAGGGCAAGGTTCTGATCGTAGATGAGCAGCTGTGGAAAGCCACGATCAATATTACAAGTGGGGTCCTACAGGGGTCGATGCTAAGCTAAACACTTTGGAACATTCTTTACGACAGCATCCTATATCTACAGCTGCCGGAGGGGGTGCGATTAGTCGGGTTCTCAGATGACCTCACACTGATCGTAACTGGAAAGACCAAGGAAGAAATAGTAGACAAAGCAAACCGTGCTATAGAGATAATCGTGGAGTGGATTACGAGCAAAAGCCTAAAGATGGTCCCATAAAAGACGGTGGCCATGCTGGCCACCTTTTAACTTGAATGCCCACACCATTAAACCAAGCCAAACAGTGACTATTCCTGGCGTCACGTTGGACAAGAGGCAAGAGTCTGAGCCCGCGCAATGAAGTTTAAATTATAATGGCATAAGCTGAGCAGGGTTCTTTGGAGAATGGCGTTTTGGGTCTGTAGCGCCTATAAGACTGTCTCTGATTCGGAGATTTTCGCACTGACGGGAATCCCACAATTCAATTTTCATGAATTGTGTGTTTTCTTGCAACTGATCCTACATATGGTTTCTTCTTTATTTGGGCGTTAAAATCTCTCACGGCAATCAGTATATCTTGCTTGGGTGCAGCTCCACATATCGACTCTAGTTGTTTATAATAATTATCTTTTTTGCTTTCATCGCTATCTTCGGTATATTTACAATATACAAATTCACTTTTGCCCTCAAAAGTGTTCTTATATTCCATGTTTCTACCTTAATCTCATCTTTCGTGTATATTTTTCCTTTCCTTGTTTCTTTGTTCCACTCTCATCCTCGGTGACCACTCTCCCATCGTTCATATCTTCTTGGTGTCCACATTACATACCATTTCCATTACTCGATATTCCTTTTTTCAAAACTCAAAAACTCAAAATTCAAAAACATTTTCCGATACTTCCGCGGGAAACAATGTCTTGATTATTTTCTCAATTCGACTCTTTGTAAATCCCGAAGGATGGGTGGGCGTGCAAGCCTGCCAGTAACTATCTGGTATCCTTTGCCCCAAATATCATTATTCAGTTCATCCATGATCTTCTTCCAGGCATCCGATTTGCTCTTTTGGATCTTGTTGAATAGTTCCTTCCTTTTTGTTTTTAATTTAATTCTAAACTCGTGTGAATCAGTATAAGGCTCCCGAAGTCTCTTCTGATTCCTTCTCACGGCGCAGCTCGGCAATCTCCTCGCTCCACCAGTAAATTCTTTTTGAACCTGGCGGGGTTTTTTTCGGCATTGACTCATCGCAGATATGTCTTAATGCCGTCGACAGTGACTCAACAGTCTCTAAGTCTGTTGGAATTATCCTGGCCCGAGCTCTGGCTTTTTCTATATTGAATTTGTGTTTGTTCTAGATAACCATCAGTTCAGCTTGACTTACTGGCCGCCCCCCCTCCGAGCTAAAGAATTTGGGGGTTTGATGTCGATGCGTATGTATTTGTGGTCGCTGCCTGTTTCTTCGTCCGAGAGCGTTCAGTCGTGGATGTTGTGCTGGAGGTCAGGTGAGGCAAAAGTTATGTCCACCACAGACTCCGACTCTCCTCTCTGGAACGTAGGAGAATCGCCAACGTTGTGCACGTCTAGACCCAAAGACGCCATAGCCTCGAACAAAATGTCGCTTTTTCTGTCCGAGTAATCCGCTCCCCATTCGGGGCTCTTCGCGTTGAAGTCTCCGCCGATTACCAGAGGGTGTTTTCTTGATGCGGCACTCTAGATGAAGTCGTCTAGCTCTTGTTGGAACTGCTGGATGGTGATGTTGGGTGAGAAATAGCAGCTATAGTAGGCGATTGATTCCTTCACTCTCTATCCATATGTAGCAATTACCTCACCAGAGTCTTCTACTGAGCGCCAGTCAGACACCCAGATTGCTGCCTCCCCGCTATTGCTTTTGAGCTAATTGTCTGTATCAGCCAATAATATTTTGTTGTTCTGTATGGTTTGGATTAATAGATCCTGGGCTAGTCTCGTACGATGCAGATTTATCTGAAGCACCCTGGCTACGTGGACTCGCTTCTTCTATTTTCGTGTTTTATTTGGAAAACTGGCGCCTGATTATATTTGTTTTCCTTAGTTAGTTGCCAAAGATTGTCTGAGTTACAACGTAAAGAACCTACGAACCGCGTACGCGCGATCCATGCTTTAGTACTGGACGGGGATGTAATCCCTTAGCTGACCTGTCTGCTATTCCATCGCAGATCAGCGGGGCAAGCGAAGCAAATTAGAGCAACTTGTGTTTCACTTTCTTGGCGTTGTATATTGGATTGAATTAAATTAAACTTTTTGACAAATTTTCAAAAATTATACAAAATCAAAATTTATTAATCTATAAATAATAACAGTAAAATAAACAATTCATTTTGTATATTAGCTTTATTCTTCATAGTGACAAATTGGACTATATTTTATTTAATAAAATTTTCTTCGTAGGTTATAAAAGTTGCATTTTCTGCAAGTGCTGTGTTTAAAAGCTTAAAGGAATAAACTACGCATGAAAATTTAGTTAATTTACACTATGTAGACTTATAAAAATAAATTCACTGCTGTTCTTCAACTTTTGCTTTATTTCTTATGTTGAGTATAAACGTTACAAATTTTTTTTATTTAGATTTTGGAGTAAAACAAAGTAATGTAATGTGGTGATGAGACAGTAGAGATAAAATTTTCTGGTCTTATAAAATCAAAGAAAGTTAACTAAAGAAATAAATGCTATAACTAGCTTAGGTTAATACTTTATGGTTTTGGTGTTTTGTACTTTTTTTGACTACAAAAAACTCAATATTGGAAAAATCTTACTTTCTCAATAACTTGTGAATTTCAATAAGAGTTTTACATCTAACAAGGGGACACAACAGTGAGTATGTCGCCAATCAAAATCCCAATTTTTTGGTGATTCTAGGAGCTAAAATAATTATCACTTTCTTGATTTTTAGTCCATTGGGCTTTAGTTACTGAGTTATAAATTTTTGAAAATCTACATTTTACCATAAGATTACATGGTTTGGATTGTTTTAACATGGTTTGGATTGCTTTAACAATCTAATTTAACATTTTAAATTCTATTTAAATCTATTAATTCTATTTAAAAAAAAACAAAAATCTATTTAAAATAAATCTAATTTAAAATTTTAAATAAAATCTAAATTAACAATGTAATCTTATGGTAAAACGTAGATTTTAAAAAATTCATAACTCTGTAACTAAAGCCCAATGGACTAAAAATCGAGAAAGTGATAATTATTTTAGCTCCTAGAATCACCAAAAAAATTGAGATTTTGATTGGCGACATACTCACTGTTGTGTCCCCTTGTAAGTGTAAAATTAAACATTATATGGACGCTTGTAGTCAAATTATTTGATATTTACTTTTAGAGTTAGGTTAGTAACCTAATCTAATTTGAAAATTACATAAAATGCAATTAAATAGAAAAAAATATTAACTACGTAATTACTTTGAGAACAATCGATAACGACTTTCGTTTTAAAATTGACTATTTTGTCAAAACAAACTTTTAGGACTTTTTTTTCTCTTTTGTCTATAACTCCTAAATGGTACATTCTAGTAAAAAAGTTATAATAAAACAAATTAAATAACATTAAATTCTGCGTTGAATGAGTACAGTCACTTAATAATTTGGTCAAGTGGTATGGTCAAAAATAACGGTCAAACAACAATTTTTTTCAATTTTGTAAAAAACTGAAATAAAGAGTTCTATAATATGAGTCTGCAGCTTTTAAATGAGTACTCCAAAAAAAAAGTTATAAAATAAAAGTTGTAGAGCCTCAAATTCTGCATTCTAATAGGTATAAAATATTTTTAAATTTAGTTAAGTATACTTCTCTAAGGCCCGGTATTTCAGTAGACAGTTAAGCTTTCGCTTAAGCTAATCTCAAGTTTAACTCAGTTCAGCCAATCAACATCTCGCATTTAACCATGTTGATTGGTTGAACTGAGTTAAACTTGAGATTAGCTTAAGCGAAAGCTTAACTGCCCACTGAAATACCGGGCCTAAGGGTCATTTGTATAGTCCAAGTTTAACCGGTAACTATGGTTTAAACTCTGATTTTAACTATTGTGATTGGTTAATCTACAGTTTAAAATTTTAAACTAGAATTATACAAGTCACCTTTAATTGGCAATCTCCCGACGTCCGGCAATTGGCATATTGCAGTTGTACTAGGTTCACTTATTCCTAGGCCAATGCTCGTACTCGTATATATTTTTTGAATGACGAAGTTCATTCAAAGCTACGTTAGTGGAGTTGCCGGTGTAGAGGGCCACAAAATAACGTGCATAAGCCTCAACAATTTCATCATGTCTCGGGTGAGTAGGTTGAGAAAGCGTCGGGAAATGTCCTTAACTTCTTTTGAAAGGTTGATCATACCGCTCGACTTCATCTTTCCTTGACCAAAAATAGCAAACATTACATCCATTAAACGTATGGATGAAATTAATGTGGCTAGAAAAAAGCCGGATAAAACATCCACTGGCGGAAAAGCCTGAAAAATGCCAAGAAGCAAATCTGGGCTACATCGGCAGAGGAAGGGGGAGTTTATTGGGTGAAACCTTACACTCCCGGACTAGATTGATCTGGGGTCTTTTTCGAGATTCTCATCTCAAAAATACTTTTAGCTAAACAATAAGAGCAGCTTAGTGCATTGTACAGATTACCTTCCTTTTGGATGACGTAGCCTCCCAAATTTTGCAACAAGCGTGCAGTTTTTATTTCGGAGACCTTGGCTTTGAGCTCCGCGTCCTGGATCTGATTGACAAAGTTAATGCGTTTTGCACAAAACTTCGGTAGTAAAGTTTGTTACAATGCCACTTGATCCTTCAAAACAAAAAAAAATGGTAGCCAACTTCGGCTATTTAACCCACAGTACGGAGAGTGATGAGTCGCGCTTTAAGCGGTTTGTTGGTTCTTGAATGTAACTAGTGTATTTACCACGACAAGACTCTGTAGCTTCTTCAGTGACACTATCCGCAAAAGATAAAGAATAGGCCCCCAATTGATAATAGGAAACCAAGGAAATAAATTTTTATTTTGCAGCCAAAGATGTCAATACAAAATCTCCTAGCATTTAACCTTAAAGCTGCTGGTTTCTTAATCGATATGATCAAAAAATCTAAAAATAAAATCACTCTCTCTTGATCACAAATAAACTTCACAATTTTCTAGCTACCGCTTTAATAAATAAACAAAATTTTTGAACAGTATTTTATTATGGTCGTAGATTAGTTTAAGTTCTACACAACAAAATCAATATAGAATTGTTAGATTTTTAAATTGCTAGTAGTGCATTTATTTTTATAAGTTTACAGAGTCTAAATAAACTAAATTTTCGTGGGTAGTTTATTCCTTTAAGCTTTTAAACACGGCACTTGCAGAAAATGCAACTTTCATAACCTACAAAAAAAATTTTATTAGATAAAATATATTCCAATTTGTCACCTTGAAGAATGAAAATGAAAATTATGAGGTGAATAGTTATGGATAAATTGTATAAAAATTTTGATGAGGAATCGAATTGAACTGAATAAAGAAGAAGAAAATTAAAATAATACAAAAAAACAAAATTAAAATTATTAAGGGTCCAGTGCTGAATAAATAGGTGATTTAGAATATTTGGGATACTTGAAAAAACAAATTATTTCATTTTTTGAATGAAAAGTTCATGGAATTGCAAGGTCACACTATAACTGCCGTGATATAATTTTTATCCATGTTATCATTTAAGCATTGGACCAACGATCTCCCAGTGGTGACTAATATTTTTATGGGTTACTTACTGATAATAAAGTGTTTATATTAATTGGTACCAAACCACAAGCTGTGAATATTAATTGCTTTTGAGATGCCTGAATAAGCATTACCATGGGAGTTTGCATTTGGCGAAAATATTTTGAGTACCAATCGGAACTGTAAATCCCATACGAAACAAGAATTGCCTAAAAAAAGAATTACTTATACATAGTTGGTCATAAATCTAATGAAAAATATTTTACCTCCTCAAAAATCAAACTTGACGGAATGCAATAAAATGCCAATTGAGTGATTAGGCAAATTCCTGCTAATGCATATCTTACCATGAATGGTAAATAAGTACTGAAAAATGTTTGTTAGTGATTTTGCTTGCTTATATAAAAATTCAGTCACCTCTCTGAAGTGGCGAATATTTCGGTGCAAATTAATGGAGCTATTGTCAAATACTGAATCATAAATGTGACTGAATACACATTTTGCATTTCTTTCAGGAACCTGTAAAACAGTGTTATGGTGTATTTCAGAAAGCATCAATTGTAATTCAGGTTAACCAGTAGTAGCAAGAAGGGTTACGACGCGACCGAACACCGAGTGGTCTTACTATTGTTTATTCTGATTGTCTTCTGAATTAAAACTTACTCTAATAAAAACTTGTGATGCTGAATATTTTTTCGTAATTGCCCATAAAATTCCTGAAAATCTTCCTGACTGTTAATATTTCTGACACTTAAATTTTCGAAGCTACCACGTAAAATTTTAAATTGTATTACGGTTTCGTAACATAAGCCCAAAAATACGGAATCAAAAGTTGAAATAAAGAAAGTGACAAAAGGAAGAGAAATTACATAACTAAATAATAAAACGTAATATAATTTTTCCTGGTTTTCCATGTTCCAACTTCCCAGGGGTAGGGCTTTTCCAAGAAGTACTGTTAAGTTGAATACTGGTGAACATCCCATAATTACATACATGAGAAATTTTTGAAAAGCCCTTATTGCATTAACAACGGTGCTTACTTCCTCTTTCAATTCATTTGTACAGTTTTCTGTATTCCAAAACTGTTTTGAAGTTTCTATGAGGTTTATAAACTTTTTCTTATTGTAAGCACTCAAGCATAGTTTTAGAAAAATCTTTAAAAAAAATTATAATAGAAATTACTTATCACACATAAATATAAAACACCAGTTCTGTGTATCTGTTCGTAACGCACTAATTGATTGGCATAGACTAAAAGCATTACCAAAAAACTTCAATAAGTGGTTTCACTAAATGGTCAAAAAAACTCAATAAATTTTTATATTTTTTCCAACCAAAAACACAATCGTTACAAACAGACAGATACGCAGATTATAGTTGGTTCTTTTAAATTTTGATTTGATGGATTAAACACAAAAGTTACCTGACCATATCCGACTACAGCTTCAGTATTATCGACAATGTCAAAAATATTACTTTTTATGTAGAAATATTGAATAAACGATGTAACTATACAAAAGAGCATCAGCAATCCAAACAGTACAGTAAAAAGTTTCCGTTTTATAGAAGTTTTATTATTTAAACTAAAAATGCCAAGTTTATTCAGATACCTCATTGGAAAATCTACTAAATTAATATCATAGTTATCCATAATTCTAAAGATTTACTACTTCAAGTCAGCAGATAAATGGAACTGCCTTATTAAAAGCGATTTTCAAGATATAAACGTTTTTTCGGTAAATTAAAATTTAAAAATTAACGAGTCCTATTTTGATAGTAATTACTACGAGTAATTTTTTTTTAGAAAATTATCTACAACTTTTGTTGTAAATTTATTTAGAAAATTACAAGTGCTACTTCTTTACATCAATAAAACAACAATTACCACAAAACTTTATATTAAATTTTTTTTCATTACCACCGAATATTAATAGAAAATTGTCAATAATGATTAATTATCTAGAGATTTGCTTTCCAAAGAAAACAAGAATTTAATTTTGAAATTTTTTTTAACTGTTTATTTTTGGTTTTTATAAACCGGACAAATTACCTTTATTCATATAAACGGGAAACGCTTCATGATAAGATTAGTCATTGTATAATGGCTAAATGTACTACGACTATTACATAAATGCAATTACGCAGAAGTAATCTTCCGGTGCTATGGGTGCGTTCCATTTAAAGCCCACGACGACTGCGGTCGACCATGGGCGACTTTAAATCGTTCCACTTAAAACCGCGGTCGTTGCAGTCGAGCTCAAAATATCATCCGTGACGTCACCGATTGCTAGCCCGCCACGACCACGACGCCCGTTGTAAAAGGTGGGTTGTCGTGATCGTTTATATTTAAGCGCGCAATATTTCAAATTCAAACGTGGAGACTGAAAAGTTATCATTTTTTAATGTTGAAACTGAAGAAGTATTTGAAGTGATAGTCTCCAAAATTGATGCAAAACGGTAAATTATCTAATTATAATAATTTATTTATCAAATTAAAATACATAAATATATTTTTTTACAAAAAGTTTTACCAAATATTTTAATTCACTGTAAATTATTTATCGTTGTTGCACTGCAAAAAGCAACACGTGATTTAATTTATGTTTTTCAATTCAAAATTTAAAAATTTAAATTTAAAAATTTAAATTAGCTCACAAGGCCCACGAAGCCGTTCCACTACAAAAAACGACCATAACAACCGTGGGCGAAAGTCTATAAGTGGAACGCTAAATTACACGACCGCGGCGCGGTCGTCGTGGGCTTTAAGTGGAACGCACTGTATATAGACTCTGAACAAGTAGACATACCTAGACATTTTTTTATATTATTTTTTAATTTATCAATTTTTCTTAAAGTTAACTTTAATCGCGAATTGTCAGAAAAGTCATTTACCGACGCTGTGCATTAGAACACAGTGATGACGTCCTATTGAGATTATTGTGTAGCATCCGTTCACATATACTAACGCCCTCCTTTCTCTCGCGACCCATCTCCACGAGCGAATTGGCACCCCCCCCTTTTGTTACCATAGGTGGATATTTTTTTGTGTGAAATAACGGTAACAGATTGAAACCTCAATGAATTCTGAAAGAGCATATTTTAAATAAGAGAATTAACTATAGAAAAAAGCCTTAAAACTACCATCAATTTTGAAAACTTCGATTTTTATAGCAAATTTTAACGTGATTGGTAAATCACATGCATTCTGTAGTCGGTACGTGTTGACATGCTTAACAGTGTAGCTGTTGACAATTTTCTTAGTTAGTCGTACGCAATGTCAGCAAATCCGTTCTCGATACCTGATTTTAACGTAAAGTCTATTTACGACGTGACTGCATTGTTCAATGTGAGCGATGTCTCCAGGGTCTCCAGTTGTTGTCAGCCAATAAGCGCTGTACAAAACCTTTGTGCAGACGCCATTGCACTTTGGTTAAAAAAAACGTGGACAACCTTAAATACTGTTTTCGGTGCCCTAAGGGCCCAAAAGTGTATTGCCTAAATGACAACACTTACTTTGCAACCATTAAGCTTTCACCTTAGCTGGTGTTTGGCGTATTATAAAACTGGGTGTGCACTCACTGGCCGGTGTAACTGCTAGCGTTAATGCCCAGGTAGCACACAATATAGGAGCAATATTGGGGCAATATTTTCAATATTTCCCCAATATTGTGTGCTATCTAGGTGGGATCAAACGTCATATGGTGTATTGGTTATACCGAAAATTCCGTGCCATCTGCACCTGAAAACTGCACAACAATCTTGCACTCGTCCAAGTTGGCGGTCCCGGAGAGGTGGTACAAATTGTCGATAGCGTTATTACAAAGCGGAAGTATAACGTAGGCAGAGCCGTTCCCTAGCAGTGGATTGTAGGTATGTACAATCAAAGAGGCGATCAAAGATCGGAGACGTAAAACCGATTATAAAAAGTTTGTGATCTCTCTGAGAATGGAGGGCGGTGGTGGCCCAGTCGTCGGAGACGTGATCGAAAAGATTGAAGAGAAGAATCGCGCTTCTAGCAAGAAAAGGTCTTTACGACCTAGAAGTGCACTAGTGACTGAGAACTCTCTATTTATTACCAGAGGGTCAACTTCCGTGGGCAAACCGGTCGCTGGCTCTTCCAATGCTGGGAGGGAGGCGGTTGGGAGATTCACGGTGTGTAACTCCATTACTTTAGATACCTCGTCATCTTCGGAGGACGAAATCAAGATTTCAAGCAAGAGAGTCTTTTAGAAAGTCACTACTAATATAAGAATAAGACGTAGCATTCCAGATATTGTTGGTATAAAAGATACCAGTTCCGACGACGACGTAGTGGGCTCCTCCCAGGCGGTGTGTTCTATTCTTCCGTCGGGTGGTTCTCACTCGGCGTCCATTATAATTGACTCGCCAGAAAATACTTTAAATAATTCAACTCCTTTGATCTTGGCGGCGAACCCCATCGTCCTAGCGGAGTTATCCAATGAATATGATAACTGGACCGACAAAGATCTGTCGGTCTTTGCAGCCGTCTCATGCTATAAAAATAAGAATAAAGCAGTTCTCCGTGAGGTGGTTGCCGATTGGTTACGCACACTCGTGACGCGATATGTGCCGGAGCAGAGGAAGCCCGGCGGGTCTCGATTTGGGAAAGAAATGTACTAATGCCGCGCCAGCAAAAAACCGAGGCGCAATATACAAGGCAACGCAGATTTTTTTCACCAACAACCGTAAGATTTTGGCGGACCAAATTTTGTCGGGAAAAACAATAAACAGCTCACCAGCGGAGCCCTCTTGCGAACTATTAGAAAGGGGGCTTCCAGAATTATTCAGCGCAATTTTACCGCAAGATAGCGCTCCGATCAAGCATCCAAAGGAGTCTCCAAACCTCTGGTACCCGCTCACTAAGCAAGCAATAGCTCAGGCTTTGTCTTCTTCGAAGGCAACAGCCGCGAGCCCAGATGGCATGAAACTGTTCCAGCTGCTGAAGGTCCCTGAACATAGGCTTAAGCTTTTTTTGAACTCCTGCTTGGTGTCCAAGGGCTTCCCGGTCGGCTTTCGCGTCAGCCAAACGACTATGATAAAATTATAGCACGAAGGCTTAGCAAGCATCTTAACTTTCATCTTAATCATAGGGGTTTTACATCGGTAAACGGGGTGTTTTTGAACACCGCTACCATTAACTCCCTGATTAGGAACCGAAGGCGAAGGAAGCGCCCGTATCATTTGATCGCCCTGGATTTTAGGAAGGCATTTGGTACTGTGTCTCACCATTTACTACGCCGCGCTATGCAGCGCTTTAATCTTTAATCTACTTTAATCTACATTTACATCCCAGGTTGATTGAGTTTGTGATGAGGGAATACGATGATTGCAGTACTCTCTTAGCCCCCGCGCCTAGAGGTAGTGGTTTGGCCGCTTCCATCCGGGTGACACGCGGGGTGAAACAGGGAGACCCTTTCTCGCCGATTTTTTTTAACCTGGTGATGATCTGATGAAAGATCTCGGTATCGCGTTAAATGATAGCTTGTCGGTATCTTGCCTTGCCTATGCGGACGATTTAGTGCTGGTCAGTGATACATACGATAAAACGCAGAAGATGCTAAAATTAGCACTGAAACATTTCAACGATCAAGGTTTGGCCTTGAATGTTAAGAAATGCATCTTGCTTTCGTGCCGCGTTGCGCCGGGCAAAAAGGTATTGTATTATACTACTAGGGTCAGGTTCTTTGTTGGTGGTGTTCCCATCCAGGTTCTTGGCCCGGGGGATTTATTTAAGTACTTAGGGGAAAAGTACAATCACCTCGGTCAGGCCGGACCTTTCTTTACAGATCTGAAGTTAAGGTTGGTTAGGTTGTCCAAGGCCGCTCTCAAGCTCCAACAAAAGCTGGCGATATTAAAGCAATATTTTATTCTTAAGATAATGTCGAGATTGACGTCAATAACGGTTACGAGAGATGTGCTAAAAGGTGCAGATCGCTTGATCAGAACCTTCGTCCGTAAAACATTACATTTAAACAAGACATGTGCTGGTGGCTACCTTCACGCCCCTACGAGAATGAAAGGTTTGGGAATCGTTTTCCTCTTCTTCACGGTTCCAAAAATACTGCAAGATTTTTTGGCAGAAGCGATGTTAAGTAAAGATTTAGTAACTGCAGCCACCCTGGCCTCTCCGGAAGATGAAAGCCTCTGGCGAAGGTTAGGGAAATAGACCGAAAATACGGGCAGAACCATTATTGAAATAAAAGAAAAGTGGCGTGAGAGTCTTGAGGCATCGTACAGCGGTGCCGGACTGCAGCAGGGTAGGGGAACACCGTACTCGTCCCGATGGATCGATCACCCACCGACCTTTTGGTCGGGGAAGAACTTTGTAAAATTGGTACAACTAAGAGGCAATTTATTGCCTACAGTTGGGATTCTATCTAACCCGGTTGAATTAAAAACATGCCGAGGATGCAGATCATAATCCGAAAGTCTATCACACGTGTTGCAAGGTTGCTTGGCAACCCATGACGTGCGGATCAGAAGGCATAACTGCGTCATGACCTGCGCAGGGAAATTACCAAGCGCGAAGGGTTGGATGGTCGTTTACGAGCCACATATAAGAACTAAGCTGGAACGGCTCTATAAGCCTGACTTAATAATGTCACATGGCAATAGAGTCGTCGTATGTGATGTGGCGGTTGTATGGGAAAGCTGGGGTTTGAGCAAAGCTTTCCACGAGAAAGTTTGAAAATACTCAGAAAAATCGGTGATGGAAGCTTTCCGGAGAAAATTCCCGGGGAAAGAAATCGCCGTCACCGCGTTAATAATAAGCGCTCGTGGAACGTAGAGCGACCTAAATAATGAGCTCCGTGACCTCTTACGCCTCAGTTCCAACGAGTGCGCCTCCATAGTGAACAACACCGTGAACGGCTCGATCATAGTTCACGGGGTGTTTAGCAAAATCATATGGAGGCGCACCAATGCGTCGTCGGGTGAAATAGGCAGCGCGCATATATAAACGCGTCGCCCCTCAAGAGAGCTTATATGTTTCTTCTTGTTTATGCTGCCTTTCAAACTACTTATTGACAACGGGACCGCCCAGCTTACTAACTCTACTAACTGATATCAATGATTACAAGAGCTATACTTATATTTAAGTTAGGACTAACCATGGACGTATTAACGTTACAATTAGCTTTAATATACAAGTAGTGCAGGTTGCATAAGCACGCAACCGGGACGTCTCTTTGGAGAAAATTTTATATTGCCTTTCGTTGGGGCGCCGTCCCAAGTTTAAATTTTTTTGACAATAGTGTGTTTTAATTATGGACGATTTGCGGCGCTCCCGTTGTTAATAAAAACATTGCTGCGGTGCAATCTCCATCTCTATCAAACACGACGAGCGTGCGTGTGATATCTTACTTAAGTAATTATAAGTTATTCATATGTTTCCACGAGATATAAATTATTTGATCGATTAGATACCTAAGACGCTCTCTGCACTCGCCTGCAGTTGCTACTAATTAGATGACTGTGTTGTGTCTAAGTGTCTTTCCGGCCGGGCCGTGCATCGCGCTTGCTTTGGATGTTTGCTACCCTTTTTACACTACCGCCGGTAATAGCTTTGTTTGGTACCACAGTCTTAGTGCTACACTAACTACACTACAACAAATTGATTGGTGTAAAACAGTGTGTTGATAATTGTACACCAATCAATTTGTAGTAGTGTAGGTAGTGTAGCACTAGGACTGTGGTACCAAACAAAGCTAATGTCTTCACCGGAAACCGTCCGCACACCCGGCCCCTTCTGTCTGTACAGTGTCGGCGGCTGAGAAGAAACTGTTGAGTGCGCAGTTGGTATGATATTTGGTGACTTTTGAGAGCATGTTACGTACCACGGCCGTGTCCCTTTTTATAGACTTTTTTGGGTCTCAAAACTGCACGGCAAGCATTAAGTAGTCAGCCTCCACAAGGCGGTCCCGACAGGGCGTTTCTTAAGTGGTGTAAGAACGTCACTAATGGCTACTAGCGAAACAAGTCAGCAGATGGGCAAGAGTCCGCAGCCATTCTGTGGGTACAAATCGGTCAACAAAAAACAGATCAACACACTTCTCTCGCCATGGCCTACTGGAACGCGAATGGACTGAAGGGGAAGAAACATCTCCTGCTGGACTTCGCGCTTAACCACGACCTCGATGTGATCCTGGTCAATGAAACACATCTCAGGACCTGAGACAGCGCAAATCTCCCGAACTACGCGATGTATCGATCGGATCGTGACGGCAAAGGAGGTGGAACCGCCGTCTACATCAAGAGATCGATCGAACACCACGAAGTCGCGCTCCCCCAGCTTAACCAAATAGAAGCCACGGCGGTTGCCATCCATACAAACGGACATGGATGGATTCAACTTTCATCAGCCTACCTTCCTCCCGGTAAACTCATTATTCAAGACGACCTAACCTCTCTACTTTCAGGTCCAAATGGTTCAATCGTTGCTGGAGATTTCAACGCGAAGCACACCACTTGGAACTGCCAAAGGAACAACGCCCAAGGTCGCACACTTTTCGATTTCGCCCACGAATTGGACTTTGCCATTGACGCTCCAACGGACCCCACTCACTACTCCTACGCCGGAACTCCAACCTTCCCGCACGACCGTCCAAATACAACAAGGCCCAAAGTTGTATGGAACGTCTTCCATGATCATCTTCTTTCGAGCATGGGAGACATCCCAATCATCGACACCACAAGGCTACTGGACGACTACGTGGAAGCCCTTCATCTCAACATCCAAGCCTCGATCCAATACGCCACAAATGCTGTTCCGGCTTCCCCCGCATCTCAAGCAGCTAATTAAGGACAAGAATTGAGCGCGAAAACTAGCACAAAAGACCCATCACCCCGACGACAAATCTGCGTATCAACACCTCAAATCCCAGGTCACCAAAGAAGTCAAGGACCACAAGGACGCCGAATGGACCAACAAGCTTGAAGCCCTTTCGTTCGAGGATTCAAGCTCGTGGAAATTCGTCAAACATTTCCGCAGTAAAAAGACTCCGATGCCAGCTCTCTTAAGACCGGACGGGACCCAAGCAAAAACGGACAAGGACAAAGCCGACGCTCTAGCTGACAGTCTCCAACTTCAATGCGCGCCTAACACCACCTACGACATCCAGATGGTAGAAGACTTCGTGAAGGAAGGCCTGAACTCCCCGGACGAATCAACAATCGAACCCGCATCGTTCAAGGAAGTCAGAAGTCTCATTAGGCAGGCGAAAATCAAAAGCGCACCCGGTCCAGACGGCATCACCCACAGGGCATTGAAGGAGTTACCACGAAAAGCGATCACTGCAATCACAACCATCGTGAATGCAGCGCTTCGACTCCGTCACTTCCGAAAATTATGGAAGCACGCAAACGTCATCGTCATCCACAAGCACGGACAGCCGAAAAACCAACCGAAGAGCTTACGTCCAATTAGCCTTCTCTCCACCATCGGCAAAATCGCGGAGAAAATCATCTTAAATCGACTCAAGAAAGAAATGGATTCCAACAAGGTCGTCCCCGATGAACAATTTGGATTTCGCAAAGGTCACTCCACGACTCATCAAATCCTTCGCATCGTCGAGCAAATTTCAAAGGGGTTCTCGAAAAAACAATGCACCGTCGCCCTTCTTCTAGACATTTCCAAGGCATTCGACTCCGTATGGCACCCGGGACTCCTCTACAAGATGCTTCGAGCCGGTATCAAACTCGCCATCGTAAAACTAATCCATTCTTATCTTGCAGAAAGAACCTTTTACATCGTCGCCGATGGGACCAAATCCGAACCTCATCCAATGAACGCAGGGGTCCCCCAAGGTTCGCCACTTTCTGCACCCCTCTACAACATCTTCATGAGCGACATCCCCAAACCAATCCACCCGCAGGTCGAAAACTTCTACTTCGCGGACGACACAGCCGTAGCTTCCACATCAATTTCCCCGGACATCGCCTCGCAAAGAGTCCAAGACGTAGCGGAACAAATCGAGCAATGGATGGGAGACTGGCGAATCGGAGTCAATACGAACAAGAGCGTCGCAGTTATCTTCGCCCGATGTAAGAAGCGGATCACAGCAAAAGCCAACCTTTGGATGAACGGGTCCCTCATCCAATGGCAAAAATCGGCGAAATACCTTGGCGTCACCATGGACCAAAAGCTAAACTGGGGTCAACACATCACCAACATCACAAACAAGTCAAGGGGAACGATGTCGCAACTCTATTCGCTCGTAGGTCCCAAGAGCAAAATGACGCCGGCCAACAAACTTCGCGTCTACAAAACCATCATCAGGCCGGCACTCACGTACGCTGCACCAGCATGGAGTCACGCAGTCAAAACTCACATCAACAAGATCGAAACAATTCAAAACAAGCTCGTCCGCTACGCATGGAATCCGCCAAGAAGAGTATCAAACGTCCGCCTCCGCAATGACTCCAAACTCACCACAATGAAAGAATATATCAGAAACTACACGGAGAAGTTTTACGCCAAAGCAGAAGATTACGAAAACCCGCTAATTAATCAACTCGGAAAATACGACAAGGCAAATCACCCAAAATACAAGATGCTAAGGGAAATCATCGAAGACGTCGACCCCTAACGTTCCCGCTTACGTAACACCGACTCCTGCTAAGAAAAACCACGCCCAAGAAAATCAAGCCACGCCCACAAGAAAACCGGCCACTTTAGGGAAAAACCAACACGAACGAGCAACGCACACGAAGGAAAGGTATTCAATTAAAACTCCCATAACCCATCCACTGCATCCTAGTCTACCAAACCTTTCTCTCGCGGGTGAAGCCAGCCAGGACTTAGCTTCGCGTTAATTTTCGGAGGTGGGCTCCATAAAAATTATCCGACGTAACGTTGCGGGCAAGCCCGCAACCTTACTCTTCAAGTCTGCGAAGATATGGGGCAACAGCCCTGGTGCTTCGCACCAGACCAGAATAAATGAGATCAACACACCAAAAGCACAATCTTCTAGTGAGAAAACTAACATGCCCGGGTATGAGTTGTTGGTTCATGACTTCCCGACCGTAAACCGAGGGATCAGTAAGTAAGAGTCCACGTGGCGATCCAGAGCAGAGAATTTTATTGGCCCGGTCACCAATAGGAGTTATCACCTAGCAGCCATTGGATGAAAGACTTTTTCTGCAAAGATAATTACGAGATGCTTTTCCGGCTAACAGTCGGTGAAGTTTCACCTTTTAGCTTCAAGCAATGACCGTGTGTGCGCTAGCACATGCATGAGCAATGAAGTAGTCAAATCAAAACCTGGCCTCATCAGAGAGATGTTGCTAAGGGTCATTAGTATTGCTACAGCAACTTTTGCCTCCCCTTTGCTGCACAAAGTTTTTTTGTACCTTTCCTGGTGAACGGAGGGGATGAAGTTTAACCGGTACAGCATGTGGTGTCCCCAAAAAAAACAAACAGACACCTAAGCAGTAGAAATCTTAATCTGCGTAAGGAAAATTGTGTGGACGAAATGTGGAAACTTCGGTGGACTACGAAACTTTGGCTTAAACTTAAGATGACAAGTAAATCTTTATAGAGCGTTAACGGCACGTCCCTGATTTAGTCAACCCTACGTTTACGAGGAGAATCGAATAAATAAGCGTCTGCGAGAAGATGGGATGCTTTAGCTTTTCTGTCTTTGTGAGCTTTCTCACTGAGGAGGATTCGCAGTGGCTGATAGTTCTTGGAAAAAATCAAAGTTTTTAAAATCGTATTTTAAAAAAATTGGTGGTTTTAATGACTTCTTCCATAGTTAATTCTCTTATTTAAAATATGCTCTTTTAGAATTCATCGACGTTTCAATCGTAAAATTGTTATTTTCGCATCAAGACTACTTACCTCTCACCGATAAAATTTTCTTTCGTTTAAACTCAACATAAAAAATAAAGCAAAAGTTGATGAACAGGAGTGAGTTTATTTTTATAATTCTACAAAGTGTATATAGATAAACTAAATTTTCATGCGTAGTTTATTCTTTTAAGCTTTTAAAAACAGCACTTGCAGAAAATGCAACTTTCAAAACCTGCAAAAAAAATAGTACAATTTGTCACTAAAAAGAATAAAATTAAAAATTATGAAGTGTAGTGTTTACTTATTGTTATTATTTGTGGATTAATTATAGAGGATAGAATTCAACTTTGTAGAAAATTTTGTATAATTTTTAAAAATTCGTCGAAAAGATTCAATAACGTCCAAATCCTTTTAGAATTTATCAAAAGCTAGGGAGAATTCATGTCGTAATATTTTGGAATGAAACAGTTTGAGTTTGATGGGAAAGTAAATTTTGGGAAAGAACTCGCGAGCGACTGGTAGAGTCACGAGATCGTAATTTTCGTTCAGAAAATTTTAGGTGAATTATTTTTTGTGTTTTATTTATTTTATCCAATAATAAGTGCAGAATAAATTGGTGATTTAGAACATTTGGGATACTTGAAAGAACAAATAATTTAATTTTTTGAAGGAAGAGTTTCTGAAATTGCAAGGTCGATTGCAATTTTCACTGCCTAAAAATAACATAAAATGAAATGTTGCCAATTAGTGAACGAATAAATATTTTTATGTTAAATTACTTACTGATAGTAAAGTGTTTATATTAATTGGTACCAAACCACAAGCTGTAAATTTTAATTGCTTTTGAGATGCTTGAATAAGCATTACCATGGGAGTTTGTAATTGGCGAAAATATTTTGAGTACCAATCAGAACTGTAAATACCATGCGAAACAACAATTGCCTAAAAAAAATTACTTTCTTATAATTGTTCATAAATCTAATAAAAAATATTTTACTTCCTCAAAAATTAAACTTGCTGGAACGCAATAAAAAGCCAACTGAGTGATTAGGCAAATTCCTGCAAATGCATATCTTACCATGAATGGTAAAAAAGTACTGAAAATTGCTTTGTTAAAGATTTTGCTTGCTTACATAGAAAATACAGTCACCTTTCTGAAGTAGCGTATATTTCGCTGCAAATTAATGGAGATATTGTTAAATACTGAATCATAAACACGACTGAATACACATTTTGCATTTCTTTCAGGAACCTGAAAACAACTTTTGAATTTACTAGTAGATTAACATGAGGGTTCTAGAACCTCATAAGGTTAACATGAAGCCAAAAATTGTGTTTTGTTTTACTTCCGGTCTACCGGTTCAAGCCCTTATCAGGTCCTTATCAAGTTCGACAGACCTAATTAAAAAACATAAAATCTAACTGCTCTGTTGGAAAGTATTTCAAGCAGTTTATAGAAACCAACTGATGAGTTCATAGAAATCAACTGGTCAGTTCATAGAAATCAACCGGTCAGTTCAAAGCAGTTGAACTGTATCTTTTTTTAATTAGTTCCGTTGAACCCGATAAGGGCTTGAACCGGTAGAGCAGAAGTAAAAAGCAAAAAGTGCACAATTTTTGGGCCCCATGTTAACGTTATGGGGTTTTTGTAGTAGAACCCGCATAGTTAATCTGCTTTTACTAAAACAGTGTTATAGTGTATTTCAGAAAGCATTAATTGTAATTCAGTTTAACCAGTATTAGCTGGACGGGTTACGACCGAACACGGAGTGCGGTCCTACCTACTATTACTGTTTATTCTGATCGTCTTCTGAATTAAAACTTACTCCAACATAAACTTGTGATGCTGAATATTTTTTCGTAATTCCCCATAAAATACCTGAAAATCCTTCTGGCTGTTTATGTTTCTGACACTCAAATTTTCGAATCTATCGCGTAAGATTTTAAATTGTATTGCGGTTTCGTAACACAAGCCCAAAAATACAGCATCAAAACTTGAAATAAGAAAAGTGCTAAAAGGAAGAGAAATTACATAGCTAGACAATGAGACGTAATATAATTGTTCCTGGTTTTCCATGTTCCAACTTCCAAGGGGTAGGCTTTTTCCGAAAAGTACTGATGAACTAAATATTGGTGCACATCCCATAATTGCATAAAAAAAAATTTTTTGAAAAGCTCTTATTGCATTAACAACGGTGCTTACTTCCTTCTTCAATTCATCAGAACTGTTTTTTGTATTCCAAAACTGGTTTGAAATTTTTATAAGGTTTATAAACTTTTTTTTATTGTAAGCACTGAAGCATAGTTTTAAAAAGATCTTAAAAAAATTATAATAGAAATTACTTATCACACATATAAAAAATCAGCTTTGTGTATCTGTTCGTAACGCACTAACTAATTTCAATAAGTGGTTTCACTAAAACTAAATAGTCAAAAGAAACCTCAGTAAATTTTTATATTAATAATATTTCCATTTTTTCCAACCAATCACAGAATCGTTACAAACAGACAAATAGGAAAAATATATTACAAATTCTATTTATAATTGGTTTTTTAAAATTTTAAATTTTGATTTGATAGATTATTAAACACACAAATTACCTGAGCATATCCAACTACAGCTTCAGTATTATCAACAATTTCAAAAATATTATTTTTTATATAGAAATACTGCATAAACGATGTAACTATACAAAACAATATCATCAATCCAAACAGCGCGGTAAAAAGTTTTCGTTTTATGGAAGTTTTATTATTTAAACAAAAAATGCCAAGCTTATTCAGGTACCCCATCGGAAAGTCTGTTAAATTAATTTCATCGTTCTCCATATTTTAAAGGTATTATTATCTACTACTTCAAGTCAGCAGATAAATGGAACTGTCTTACTAAAGAACCATTTTCAGTTTATAAACGTTCTTTCCATAAATTAAAATTTAAAAATTAACGAGTCCTATTTTGATAGTAATTACTTTAAGTAATTTTTGTTTCGAAAGATATCAACAACTTTTATTATAAATTTATTTAGAAAATTACAAGTGCTACTTCTTTATATCAATAAGACAATAATTACCACAAAACTTTGTTTTAATTTTTTGTTTCATCACTTCCGAATATTAATAGAAAATTGTCAATAGTTATTAATTATCTAGAGGTTTGCTTTCCAAAGAAAACAAGAATTTAATTCCAAAATTTTTTTTACGCCGTTTATTTTTGATCTCTGTAAACGGGACAAGTTATCTATATTTATAAACAAGGTTGTGTGTTAAGGTTGCTTATCAAGTAAATCAAAAAACACGATGTTTTGGGGGATAGCTTCTGGTTGTCAAAGCAACAACAACCACAAATTGCTAAAAAAAGAAGATAGTGAACAATCGTCAGATTTGCATCCACTGCACGCATGCAGATATACTGTAAGTAAAACGCAGGGTTGGATTAAAGGATATCGTAAAATGAATTGAGAAGAAGAACTACGTAACATTATTACAAAAAAAATTTGTTACAAAATTCTTAAAAACCAAACGGGCATCTAACGATTTTAGGAATGTAAAGATGTAGTAAAGATAAAAATGTGGAAGTAAACAAAATGTTATGTCTAAAGTGATTAGACGATCTCATTCGGGCTGGAACTCTCCGATTGTCTTTGTGAAGAAAAGAGGTGGAAGTCCACCAAACCCGATGCGTATCCCTTGCTATATGTCAATGACATACTGGACAGATTACGCGACGCTAGGTATCTTTCATCTATTGATCTGCGCAAAGCCTATTAGCAAATACTTCTTTCCCCGAAATTACGCGAAAATACAGCCTTTTGCCATCTCAAAGCGTGACTTATTTTGAAACGAAAACTGCCCTCTGAATCTCAACCCCTAATGAGAGGGTTGACCCAAAATAGAGACCAGAGTCTGCTGCAATCCGGAGAGAACCTCTCCAGTTTGTTTGCCACGATGTTAAAGACCAGCTCACAATGATTGCGTAGGCCAGGTCGTGAATTCTGAAAATAAGGGTAGTTTGGGGGAAACTCCAATAAAACCCAAGAGGTAATAAAATGCGTTTAATAACAATAAAATTGAGGGTGTGTTCACTGTAACGTAGTTTGCGAACAAACACCGCCAATGCCTCGATGCCACGTTGATGTTGCGGGTGACTAGCTAAGGGAACACACCCCCGTCCAGTACCAGAGCTGGGTCGCGCGTACGCGTTTCGCAGATTCTTTATATAACTTACCTCACTCAACACAACAAGCTTAAAGTTACTGCTAACTAAAGAAAAAATTGTGGGCGCCAGTAAGACAAGAAAAAAATGAATAACAAGTTTTTATTGTATTAAAAAAATGATGGTTGATCAGATCAACCAAATACGCACAGATGGAAAGTGATACTGCTATTACAAACAATACAGTAAGCCGGACTCGAAGTCCCAAACAGAGCTGTTTGTAGCTGAAGGCTACCAAAGAAAAAACCACCAGGAGACTGGTTGGTTGCCCCAGCAATAGGCTTACTTGAATAAAAAAAAAGTGAAATGCACTACCAGCGAACAATGACAAAATGTCACTTCGCTCAACCAACAAATAATTTAACCTTAACAGGTAATATGATAAAAAAATCGCTAAAATCGGGTTAACAAACTGAATATAAATAATATCCACCAAGTGGCCTACCTTAAGTTTGCTTGCCCTGGTAATTATTGGGTATTTATTTGACACCAAAACACTATCTTTCAGCAGAATCACTTCCTTCCGAGATCTCATCCAAAAGTTCCTTCCACCAGTGTTGAATTTGATTTCAAAAGCTAAAAATAAAGCAAACACGCTTAGCAAATTATAAATATACCCTGTCTGTCACCTCAAGCGTTTCTGTAATGAACAAAAATTGGCTGATCAAAAGTAAACACAGTGTCACGCCACTGGAGTGCGGTAAATAATAAATTACTAATTATTAACAATTGAATTTTCAAACAAAGTTGAATAATTAGGATGAACTTATTTATGGTGCACAACTTCGGCCAAACAAGATATTCACGGAAACCACAAATGGTTGACACGCTGGAGGTGGAATATTAAAAAATTATAACGATACACAAACCGTCGTGGTGATGTTAAACGTAGCTGAAGACATCCAAAATTGACAATCAGCTGATGAATAATTTTCAATATTTATGTTTGGAGTCCCGATGGATCCTACCAGAGGGCGATTTATGCGGCGATTCCAACGTATAAAATTTTCCGATCACCAGATGTGACTCCCCGTTCTTATCTGTTCTACCGTGCTGCTCGTTAATCACACTCTGACGAAAGTGTATTAGGGCGGTAGTCGGAACGACCAATTAAAACTCAAAAAATGTGTAATTAACTCGAAAATAACTGATTTACATCCAAGCACCAAAAATTGTTAAACTGCCATTTCTGATTATCAATCAAAAAGCCTTGAGTTTAATTGACCAATCCCGGGCGTTCAAATTTGATAAGCCCTAATCAAAAATAATATACACAGTACGTCGTAAGGAAAATACCTGAGAATACATAATTTGCATTCTGTATGCGACATCACAATTCCAATAATTGCAATGTGTGGCTGTGCTCAATAATACACACAGCATATAAATTGAAAAACTACGGTTCACAATCAAAAATCTACCCACTTTAAATTGACAAGTATCATAAAAACAGTAACCACTAAGGATTACCCCACAATGAACACAAAAAGCCAAAATAAATACACGTCGGTCACCCAAAATAGAAAAATAAAAAAATTACTTACGTAAGCGCTTGTTAAGTGTACAAAATTTAAGATGACAAGCCTTCTTTCCAAATGAGTGTGACGTGTATGGCTTTGCAGGTTGAAATGCTGGAACTCTTGTCAATAATCAGCAGGCAACAACTGACCAGACACTCGCGAATGAAAAACTCTGCTCGCTGATGTTGATGTAGCTGGACCAGTGAGAGACGTGTTGATCGACTGAGTCATCCAAAAGATAAAAAAATTTAAAAATAAAAGAAAAGATAAAAGAAAAAAGATAAAAGGGATTTACCTTCCAACAAAGTACGAAGCTGGCGATGCTTGCTTTAGTTGATAAAAATAACACCACAACACAGCTACTCGTGGAAGATCGAAATGGATCGCCACTAATGCGCCTAGAATCAAACTACTTGTAATAATTTGCGCAGCTAGAAATGTTCCCCCAGATGTTTAGACATGTGTTGTCAAAACACACAGTAGCCGAGCGACAGTTAGACAACAGGTCACACACAAACTTGGCACGATAACTATGGTTTCAGAATACTGGATATTCGTCCAATCCAATAAAATCGGAACTCAAAATGTTGACTACAAATATCACAAGCTGCTTGCTTCAGAGTCGCTCTCCAGGAACTAAAAGTTCAACCCACCAACCTTTGCAACAAAAATCCCTGCATTCAATTTATAATGCAAGCATTATAAATGAAAATAAAAATGCAGGATCGGATCGAGGAATATCGTGAAATGAAATGAAAAGTAAAACTACGTAAGAAATGCAAAAATTTGTTACAATTTGAGTTCAACGATATGCCGTTTGGACTGAATAACTCTGCCCAGTTTCTTCGGTACTTGATGGACAGCCTTTTTGATCCCGAGTTTGACATAGCATTTGTTTATTTATACGACATAAATTGTCGTGGCCAGTACGTTTGAGAAATATATGTCACTCTTCAATCAGATTTATAAACGTTTACGTAAGGCAGGTCTGATTATCAAATTTTGCCGCGATTTGTTGAAATACATTGGTTTCGTTGTTGATGTGCACGGTCTTAGAACCGATCCAAACAAAGCGAAGGAAATCGTAGCCTGTCCAACTCCCAAAACCTTCACAGGGATAAAACGTTTTCTTGGCATAGCGGGCTAGTACAGGACATATATTCCTGATTTTTCTCGTATAGCAGCGCTTATTTTAAAACAGCTTAAAGGACAAACCAAGCGTCAAAGTGTAGTATGGGATGAGGATGCTGAAGGTTCCTTCAGAACGCCCAAAAATCATTTAGTGTCTGATCCAATTATCTTCTCAGTAGCCCCGATTTTACTAAACCCTTTTTTATTCAAACTGACGCTTCCAACGCCGGTTTGGGAGGCGTTCTATTACAAGGGAAAAGGAAAAATAAAAAAATCATTGGGTCATTGGCATGAAAACAGAGTATGCTTGACGGTGTCCAGCTCTTCGCAGTAACTGCATTTTGCTGTTAGCACTTTTCCAAATCTATGAAGATATTGGTTGAAGCACCCGTGTCCAGTAAGGGCCTGCTTCAGGTGATAGATCAGTTCACCATGCTTTCTGTTGACCCAGATTTCAAGATTTGGAATCAACCTTCTAGTCCAAGCTCCTTTTTCCTCTAAGCGCCACTCCTCCTGCCACTGATGGTAAACGGCTCTCTGTGCTGCTGCTTTTCTTCCGGCCGGGAGGCCTGGTAGTTGGCAGACCTCTCTGCGGCGAGCAAGTGAATGGGTAGTGTACCCGCTAGAACTATAATTGCAGCTTCTGATATTGTGCGGTATCCGCTGCAGATCCTAAGTGACGCTCTTTGGAGACGCCCGTTTATTCGGTTTTGGTATTTTTGCACGTTGAGAACTTCTCCTCAGACCGGGGAGGCATACAGAAGGATGGACTAGACCACCGCCGCAATCACTCGTCTCTTGGAGAAAGATGGACCCTCCATATTTGGCATTAATCTTGTGAGGGCTGCCAAACTTGCCTCTGCTTTTCGAGTGACAACTTTTGCGTGTGCGGCAAAGATCAGCCCTTTATCGAGAGTGACGCCGAGAACCTTGATGGTTTTTGTTGTCGCCGTATTGACGGTGTAATCTTCCATTTCAAAGGTGACATCCGTAAGCTTTCTTCGGCCGGTGAGCAGAATGGCTTGCGTTTTTTCAGGGACCATCTGAAATCCATGGCCATATATCCATGCCAATATTAGTTCAATGGACGCGTTGCCTTTCTGCATCACCTCTTCTTCCGAGTCCAAAACCCATAATTGTAGCTCCGTCTGGGAGCACAAAACGGAGAATGCCATCATACATTATGTTCCACAGAGTCGGCCCAAGTACCGAACCCTGCAAAACTCTACTGAGGAGGTCAAAGTCTTCGTCTCCGCTATCGCCTCTGACGTTCAAGACGCGTTCGAACAGGTAGTCCTTGATTAAATTTATTAGAGCGGGATGCACTTTGCAGACTGCGTTGTTAAAGGCGTTTTTGACGTCAAAGATAACTACCGCACATATTCGTCTTGAACGCTATGTGCCTTTCTGAGCAATTTTTGCTTTTTCTACGATCTTTATAAGAGCGTCAATCGTTGATCTGCTCTTTATGAATCCAAACTGGTTTAGGATCAATTCTCCCGTTTTGGCAATTTCTGTGTTTAGCCTCCCAAGTATAAGCCTCTCTTACAGCTTTGAGAGGTTATCCAGGAAGCATATCCGCCTATAAGAATTATTTAGGTGTAGAGGTTTATCTCCCTTACGGATAAATACTAGTCTTGCCCTTTTCCAAATTTTTAGAAACGTTTCTTCTAAGGCTTACTTGTTTAGGACCGCAAAGATCATCTCGGAGAAGTGTTCTATGATGATCTTTAGGACCTTCAATGGTATTTGGTCGGGCCCAGGAGCTTTCCTCATTGCCATGGCCTGACTTGCGGTTTGAAGATCTTCTATGCTGAATGGCTCAAATACGCCTTCCTCTTTGCTCCAAGTGATTTTTTCATGGGAAGGGAAAAAGGTCCTCACAATGTCACGGATCCTCTGATGGGTCAGGCCTGGTATAGATGTTCTTGTCAGTTGTATCCCGTTTCTCATGTGTTTTGGTTCACCTCGTTTAGGATTTGCTTCCAGCAGTCTCGCTGGCTAGCGTGGATGGCAAAGTCTAAGTCTTTTCTGGAGGCTTTCAGAGATTCGTGTGCTTCCTCAGCCTCCTTCAATTTCTTTCTTCCGTAGAGGCGGTGAAATAATCTCCGTTTTGCCACACAGGTTTTTCGAAAACTGGCTATTGTGTCGTTCCACCAGTATTTTGATCTTGGGTTTTTACGTCTTCTCTTCCGCAATGTTTCGTTGCAGACCGATGTTAAGAAGTCAACTAATTTTTCATCAGAATCGGGAAATCCATCTTCCAAGAACCGCTGAACCGCCTCAACAATTTTTTTCTTATCGAGTTTACCGGAACTCCAACCCTCCGACTCTCTTGCTGTAAGGGCCGCGGCACCGATAACGTACTCAATACGTTTATAAGTTTATACCTAACAAACATAACGTAGTATTGAATTTGATCAAGTAGAAACTACTGGTAACCAAGGCTTGTTGCTATGAGATCTTGAGCGATTGTCATGATAATTCCTTGATTGGACATCTAAGGCCGTTCAAAACGTCCCAGAAAATTTTTAAGTTATATTACTGGCCGCGTATGAAGCCAGACATTTTGCGATACATGCTTAAATGAGAGGTATGCTTAGCTAGCAAATCAACAAACTAACTGCAACTTGGTTTGATGGGAAAGTCAAAGCGAGTGGAATATCCATTTTAGATAATTTCCATCGATTTGATGGGTCCATTTCCTCGTACCAGAAAGAGTAATTCCTATCCTTCGGTTATCTTGGATTGGCTTACAAAATTCGTTGTCGTCCACCCATTAAGGTCCTAGATCAATAGGAATAGATAACAAAATTCAACAGATGTCACTTGTTGCTTAATGCTGATTGGTTAAAATTTGAAATTTCATGTGCATTCTAGTGTCAAGTTTATCTCAGAAACAAATAACCGTAAAAAAATTTGTATTGCAATGATAAAAAAGCTTTTGCGGGAAACCGAAGATTTCCCGCCAAGGTTTCTTTTATACCTCTGCAAAAAAATGAAAAATTTACCCGCTAGCTCAGTGATGGAGTCATACGTCCCAATGATGGACACTTATCATTTGGTGAAAAATAAAATTCATAAATTAATAGCAAACAAAATGTAATTCGACGAATAAATCAGTCATCCCATAAACAATTAACAAAAGATTAGACATTCTCTGAAGCCTATTATGACTACAGTCAAATTCCTACAGATCAAATAACCGTGAAAGTGACATTTAATCAAATCAAAACTGTCCTGCACTTTCACAGTTATCGGACGAGACATAAAATTATTTACAAAACCATACAAAATTCAATTCAAAATCAAACATAAAATAATCGCACATTTGTTGTTATAAAATGAGATTGTCCACTACGCAACAAATGTGTTCGTTGTATGGTCAACAAATTCAACCATGTGTAGATGCGCGCATGAATTCAAAGTTCTGTAATTCTTAAACCACGAATTACAAGAATGCAAATTGGTAATTCAAAAACGTAGGAAAATATTCCGATACAATTCACGAAAAATAATTGAAAACAAAGTTTAAAAATTTTACCATCCATAGGAAGGCATCGTGGCGTTCCAACATTGAATCGCATCAAGGCATGTACAAATTTTCTAACCGCTTCGTTTAAAAAATACTGCTTGGCTTTTCCAAATTTCTCATCTACGGTCCAATTTTCATACAGGTAGAATTATCACAATTATCAACTTATCTTCAATAACTAAACACTAACTTGGCTTTGCATTTATAGCACCTTCAAATCGGATACGTGTTACACCTACGGGCGCTAACACTCAAAAGCCACTCTTGAGCCGTTTTGTGCTTGTTCGCCTCCTTTTCCAAAATTGCACTCTCCCCTGACGTTGCAATGCTCTACAAATTTTCACTGTTGCGCGGTGCGCATGTCTCTTGTCCACTTCCAAAATTTCAACTATTTACACTCAATTTACAAATAACACAAATACGCTTCACATAAATAAAACTTTCCAAAATAAAACTGTACAAATTAACAACTAAAATCAAATAAAATCATTCCGCATGCCTATAGGAATTGCCTCCGTGAACCAAGCTGTTCAGCTGAGAAGATCTAATTCTCATCCCTTCAAATGACTTTTACAAGGGAAAATAATGACAAATATTATGGAATTCCGATGACTGATTTATTGCATCTTTATCGTCCGGCAAACCAAAAGCAGAAATTAAAATTAAAAACAAATATCCAAGATCCATCTGTTGGGACATATTTCTCAGGGTAGAGTTAGATTTTAAAAAAATTCATACATCCCTGACCTAATCTCATACGAGGAGGTTCAAAACATGACATCTCCCTCTTTGTTTTTTGACAGTTCACCCAAGTGAACTGGAGAAAAACACCCCAACTCATGTTTTGTTAACTAAAACTATTTGCTGTGTAAATCCTCACTTATGAATTAATTGTTTACATCCCTCTTATAAATTCAAATTAAATTAACTAAATTAATATTAAACTTTCTGAAACTTTTTATTTTTATTTTATGATTTTGTCCCTCTTAATTCCTATTAATTATTACCTAACCTAAATTACAAATTAATTACTACCTAACCTAAATTACAAAATTTATTTACAATTTTCAAAATTTTTCTTTTACGAATACAATTTCAAATTTTATTTAATAATTGATTTCAAAATTTTCAAACTTGGCAGACTTCATTTTATCACAATTATTTCACAAATTCTCAAAATCTTAAGCTTTTCCCTGTGGATATTCAACAATTCCATCCTTTCTCGTATCCTTGCAATGGCATTAACTTTTCCAATCTTTTGACTGACTTTTACTTAATTAAATCCTTCACTATTACTTAATTTATTTTTAAAAACTTACTTACATAATATCAATTAATTCTTCTAAATTCACCACCCTTATCATCAATAATATTCAATTTTAAATACAAAATTTCCCTACTAAACTTTCTTATAATCAATTAATTAATCTTTAAAACCTCATTACAACTTCCTCAAATTTTTTCTTAATAAAATTCCATAATTTTTAAACCTCAAAATTTCATAGTGACAAATTCTTTCCATAATCATCAATTTTGTAATCAAATCATTCAACTTCATTGCTTAAATACGATATCCAATTTCATCATTAAATTTTGTTGTAATTTATCCACCTTAAATTTTATCAATTTTCCAGAAAAACTCTCAATTCATTAAAACTACTTAATACCATTCCAAAACTTCATTCTGCCTAATGTCTGAATTTCAAATTTACTATGGTGTACTAAATTGTTTAAATTATTAAATTTTAAATTACCTAAAACATTGTATTCGTTTCCAAAATCATTATCTAATTTACAAATTTATTATTAAATTCTGGTAGCTTCTGTTTAATTATCAAATTTAGAAATTTTAATTATAATTGATTAAATCGTCATATTTACAAATTTTAATTTTATCTCAATTTCCAAAATTATTGCGGTTATCTTTAGTTAAATCTTTAATTTCCCTGGTCTTTATTAAATTGGGGGTTTATCAATTAACCCTCTTTTTTCCACCTTGCTCGGCGATATGACCATTTTAACATGGCGGTCAACCATATCTTACTTACTATTTTCCTCCTCCGAGGAATATCTGATTTATAAACAATTTTTAGTTTCTTTAATTTCGAGCCCTTCCTAATTTTGTTTTTATTTTTCCTAGATTTTCCTAAGTTATAAAGAAATTTTACTTTTCCTAATTTTGAAACTTTTTTATTTTTAATTTCGTTAAAATTTTCTAGATTTAATTTTATAAAATATTCAAAATTTTCTTTTTGTATTCTCACCCTATCGTCTACTTTATGAAATTCTAATTTGGCTATTGCTTCGTTGTCTGAATTATTTTTAAACACCTTAATTTTAAATTCATCCCTACTTCTTTTATTTTTGTTTATTCTAAAAAATTTTATAAATCTAAGTTTCCTTTTGGTTCTTAACTTCCTCCATCTTATCCTCCTAATTTCCCTACGTGAGAAAATTTTTATTTTAGATAAAATGTTAATAGTCTCAAAAGTTGCTACCTTTGCAATATTAACAGATTCCAAGATTTCCTCTTTAACAGGAAAACTTGAGGAAATCAACTTTTCCTCCCTAATTTGAGTGCTTTGGCAGGTTACTTCTGTAATAATTTCGACAACTTCTATTGGTTTGTCATCTACTGTTTTGTTTACAGCATCAAATTTTGCACGCACATTTTCATCGAAACCTTTTAAATTGTTACTGAGGACTTCTATTTTATTTTCAATGTTTTTATTTCCTTCTTCAATTTTTTTATTTAATCCCTCAAAATTCTGGTTAACAATGATTAATCTATCATCCAAAGTTTCAAATTTATCGTCTAGTCCCTTAAATTGTTTATTGAAATTTTGGTTATTTTTCATAAATTTATCGTCACTATCTTTTTTTAATCCCTCAAAATTCTGTTTATTTTTCATAAATTTATCGTCACTATCTTTTTTTATTTCTGTCAACATTTCTATGATTCTAGACCAATTTTCTGTTCCCATTTGTTCTGTTCCCCTTCGCGTACTTTCTCTGTCTTGAGGTATATTGAAAACCGGGCTGTCTTCAAATCCTAACGCCTGTTGCAAACCTTCTGGTTCTTCCCCCCTATTCTCAACAGTTTCTCCCTCATGGTCACTCATGTTTTGCATGAGTTTAATGAAATCAGGGTGGCAACAATTTCTAAAGTTACTAATTTTAAAATTTTAAAGTTTATCTCAGGGTGAATGTGAGTTGCTAAAAACGGGCTAAGTTTGTATGTAAAATTTAATTTTATCAAATTTGCAAAAATTACACTCTCTCAGGGTGGTGTGGATTGCTAACCTGAAGCCCCACGTTGGGCGCCAAATTTAGATGCAATGATAAAAAAGCTTTTGCGGGAAACCGAAGATTTCCCGCCAAGGTTTCTTTTATACCTCTGCAAAAAAATGAAAAATTTACCCGCTAGCTCAGTGATGGAGTCATACGTCCCAATGATGGACACTTATCATTTGGTGAAAAATAAAATTCATAAATTAATAGCAAACAAAATGTAATTCGACGAATAAATCAGTCATCCCATAAACAATTAAACAAAAGATTAGACATTCTCTGAAGCCTATTATGACTACAGTCAAATTCCTACAGATCAAATAACCGTGAAAGTGACATTTAATCAAATCAAAACTGTCCTGCACTTTCACAGTTATCGGACGAGACATAAAATTATTTACAAAACCATACAAAATTCAATTCAAAATCAAACATAAAATAATCGCACATTTGTTGTTATAAAATGAGATTGTCCACTACGCAACAAATGTGTTCGTTGTATGGTCAACAAATTCAACCATGTGTAGATGCGCGCATGAATTCAAAGTTCTGTAATTCTTAAACCACGAATTACAAGAATGCAAATTGGTAATTCAAAAACGTAGGAAAATATTCCGATACAATTCACGAAAAATAATTGAAAACAAAGTTTAAAAATTTTACCATCCATAGGAAGGCATCGTGGCGTTCCAACATTGAATCGCATCAAGGCATGTACAAATTTTCTAACCGCTTCGTTTAAAAAATACTGCTTGGCTTTTCCAAATTTCTCATCTACGGTCCAATTTTCATACAGGTAGAATTATCACAATTATCAACTTATCTTCAATAACTAAACACTAACTTGGCTTTGCATTTATAGCACCTTCAAATCGGATACGTGTTACACCTACGGGCGCTAACACTCAAAAGCCACTCTTGAGCCGTTTTGTGCTTGCTCGCCTCCTTTTCCAAAATTGCACTCTCCCCTGACGTTGCAATGCTCTACAAATTTTCACTGTTGCGCGGTGCGCATGTCTCTTGTCCACTTCCAAAATTTCAACTATTTACACTCAATTTACAAATAACACAAATACGCTTCACATAAATAAAACTTTCCAAAATAAAACTGTACAAATTAACAACTAAAATCAAATAAAATCATTCCGCATGCCTATAGGAATTGCCTCCGTGAACCAAGCTGTTCAGCTGAGAAGATCTAATTCTCATCCCTTCAAATGACTTTTACAAGGGAAAATAATGACAAATATTATGGAATTCCGATGACTGATTTATTGCATCTTTATCGTCCGGCAAACCAAAAGCAGAAATTAAAATTAAAAACAAATATCCAAGATCCATCTGTTGGGACATATTTCTCAGGGTAGAGTTAGATTTTAAAAAAATTCATACATCCCTGACCTAATCTCATACGAGGAGGTTCAAAACATGACAGTATATTAATTTTTTTTAAATGAAAAATAGCTTATGTAAAGTTATTTTTATTATATTTTTTTATATTATTTTATTTTATATTATATTTTATTATATTCTGAAAATTTCAATTTTCTGCAATTATTCGTTTTTGAATTGAACTTGACACAAGTTCAGCCCTTTTTGATCTGCCGCCTTAAGACGGATCACAGCGAGCTCTATTGTGCAGAAAGGAAACTTTCCTCTTATTTGGTGTTTCCTAAATCGTTATGTGCAATAATGGCAAGCAGTTTACAGGCAAGCTTTTTAAGAACTTGATGGCCGAGTACCAAGTCCAAAAAACCTGGTATAACGCTAACTACCATCCTCGAGTTAATCCGGTCGAAAGCCATAGTCTTAGACAACCGTGTCATAACCACCTGTCTAAGCTCCTTTGATTGTGAGAAGAGCCAGTGTGTGTTACTAGCCGAGACCCAATAGGATTATAACAGTCTTTTTAATTCATTTTTACTCATACTACATAGTATGCCACCAAGAAATTTATATTTATAATTTTTAATCATGTGTTCAATTCAGATCAATTTTCGAAAACTATTTAGTTTTCTTAAACACACCTCTTTAAAAGAACTAGATATTCTTTGGTATTCCCTGTGGGTCTTTCCTTTTTAAGGTTTTGTGGTTGCATGATCTATGCTTCCGAGAAACCCAACCTTTTTTTAAAGAACATCTTCACTTTAGGCAGACGCAGCCTTCGCTGGTGATCAAACGATCATTGGTGATAATGCCGGAAGTTGTTATTTCTTTAGAACCAAATGCCTAAGGCTCTTCGAATTTTACCACACACGGAGAGTGGGATGCATTTTTTCCTGAGCAAGCAACTTGCATCCGTAATATCATTTTAGCTATTTACATCTCAGCTCTCGTCTCACGATTTTCCTTGAAGTAGTCTATTCCAACATCTACTGTACGATCTGTAATATTTACCACCTACGCATCCCGTTTGAACCCAACGGGGTTCAAAGTTTAGCAGGAGGGGTGTCGCATACAGAATGCAAATTATGTATACTCTGGCATTTTTATTTTGACGCACTGTGTACAATATTATAGATTAGGGCTTATTAAATTTTAACGCCCGGGATTGGTCAATTAAACTCAAAGTTTCTTTGATTAATAATCAAAGAATGGCAGTTTGATATTTTTGGTGCTTGAATATAAATAAGTTATTTTAAGAATCCACGAACTGCGTACGCGCGACCCAAGTCTGGTACTAGACGGAGGTGCATCTCTTTAGCTAGTCACTCTCAAACATCAACGGAGCATCGAGGCATTGGCGGCGTTTGCTTGCAAACGACGTTACAGCACCACTGCAGGAGCTCCGCATGCAATAACTAGTTGCTACTCCGTCAAATATAAAAAATTTAATTTAAAGTTTTATATTAATTTATAAATGATGGATCCTAATCGGACCCAATTTCGATTTTTCTTTTTTGAAGAACATTCTTTTTCTTTTTTGGAAATTAGAAATTCGATTGGCGGGGTTCACATAAATCAATATCGATTTCACCACAGCGTGTGGATGCCCACTGGAAGGCCAAGCTAAGAAATTCTGTATAGTTTGCGATTTGAACCCAGAATTTCCTCTCTGTACTCAACCAGCGCTCACATCACTCCGCGGCAATCGGACACAATTACGTTGTCAAAATCGACTCGACGCCTCCTCCGCTCCCAGCCGTTTTAAGTAACGTTGTATTAGCTAATAATATCCCTAGAGCGTTCCAACTCAGCAAAGGTGCTACTCTATCACAATCAAAATGATACCTATAAATCGAAATTTTAATGTGTCTACGAAAAGTTAGTTTTTGACCCGATAACGTCGGTTTTTAAAATCTTTTAATTCTACGCAACTTTTCAAATATCTGCACAAGACCGCCTTTTAGAAATATAATTTCAGAATAATAATTTAGAAATTTTTATGGAAGTTTGATTATTTTATGTATATTGCACCAAACTTCGGCAGTGAAGTTTGTCACAATGCTACTTGATTCTTTAAAACAATAAAAGGTAGGCAACTTCGGATATTTGACTCTAAGTAACAGTACGGAGAGTCGTGAGTCGCGCTTTGCGTGGTTTGTGGGTTCTTGGGTATAACTAGTCTGTTATCAAAGTCTGATTCCGTCTGGAATCACAGGTAAATCGTGAGCGATTGCAAAATCACAGCTGCACTTCTAAAATCTTCGAAAAATCAGAAACAAAATAATATTAATTGATTTTAATTAAAATATCAATAACAAACAAATAAATTTGTTACAAATTCGTAAATAAACAAACAAAACCTCTTCTCCCACTCATAAATCCATAAATCAATAAAAACTATTTTAGATAATACATTACAATTTTATAGTTTGAAAGAGAAAAAACAATAATATTTAATCTTCAGAACTGCTGCAGCATTTCAATCCATTTAGACATTTTGGATGAACGCCCATTATCCTTTTTTTCTCCTTTTCGCATTCTGTGTCGCAATATGACATAGGGATTGGTTTTCCAGTGAAAGGGCAGACGCAAATATCTATAAAAAAAAAACAAACGTAAAATTATTAATCAATTAATTTATTCGAATTTAGGTATAGGTTCGTACGACTCTACAAATATGAAAATAAGCTAATAAGACAATAGGTTTGTTCGTTTGTCCTACACTAAATTACACTAAACTACACTGGATAGACTGGTGTAGTCTGGTGTAAAACAGCCAGTGTAAAATAGAGCAGATAGTGTAAGAAAGTGTAGTGCACACCAGCGGTTACAAACGAACGCGTTTTTGACACTATTCTACACTGGCCCCGGCTCAGACAATGCTTGTGGTATTTTTTATTATTGTCCAGGTTGAAAACACATTTGCTGAAATTGTTCTGAAAAGGATGCTCATAAAAATTATTAGTAATCAGCAAATCGGTAAAAAGCGCCTTAGTCCCTTAGTGTGACTTCAAATAAATAATTATATTCTCCAAATTAAGTAAAAATTGTAAAATTGCGACATTATGCTAAAAAGCAATTCAGTGCGACAAATTAAAGAAAAAATTATAATGGTTAAAGAACCCATATAATATACCTATGACCAGGACAACAACAATAATCATAATTTAATTTTAATTAAAATTATTACTTTTAATTGTTGTAAAATTAGATTATATTATCAAGATGAAATTATGAACAAACATTCAAATAAATTGAGAAGTAAATCATCGTTAATAAAATTTGCAATTTCTGTAATTTTTTTCAGCTATTTTCTAGGCTAAATATTTTCTACACCACTTTACACTTTTCTACACTTGCCTTTCGGCCGGTGTAAGTTAGTGTAGCTCTGAACAGTTCGGTGTAGTTCTGGGTAATTTACACTGGACAAACGAACACGTGTAGTTTTCTTACACCGGGACAAACGAACGCGTTTTTCTACACCAACTTACCCGGTGTAGTTCAGTGTAACTTAGTGTAGACAAACGAACAGACCTAATTAAATTAAAATAATTTTTAATATAATATTTATGACCTCAATATTAGCAAAATAAATGATTAAATTTTTTTTACGAATGTGAATGTTTAAATAATTCTTTCTCGGTTATGGGGTCCAGTAGGGTGCTAACCCTGCTAAATTTTTTAATGTCACACTTTTGGTCTATAGCTGTTAATGTACTTACCTTTCATCTCTTCTATTTCTGCCGTTATGTCGGCTGCTACATCATCGCTCTCTTGAGCAACCACTGCAACGAATAAACTGACGAAAACTAGGTAATAAGTTATCTTCATGGTTCTTCCTACTATTCTGCTGTTTCAAGTTGAAGCTTTCGCTATTTATACGTTTTTCACAAATTAATAAATATTTGGTATGGACAAGAATTTCAAAGTCGTAAATGTAAAGTTGGAGAAATTACTTTTTAATGGTAAGTAATAAACACTGTAAAAAGTCATGCATTTATGCATTTAAAAACAAATTTAATTTTTTTATTTGGGCATGAACAAATGCGTTTATTTGGTTACAAGCATTGCCATCTATATTTTACAAGCCATGAAGACACATTTGAATGAATCAGTACAAAATCGAAAATTTTAATATATTTGTTACAATTTTTACAAACAAGGTAAAATTTGAAAAGCGGCATTATATAATTTTAGAAAAGTTTGTGTTATCTTATAGAATGACTCAATTGTGAAGTTTCCACTAATTCTTGTGATGTTGAAGAGATGAATGTCGTGTCTTATCTTGTATAAGTACAAACCAAATTGACTTCAAAACAATTTTTGTTGATTTAAATGCAAAAAGTAATTCTGATGAATGTAACGAAATATTCAATTCAAACTTAATTTGGTTTAATATAAAAGACATTTGAAAGTAGGACCATTACGTGATGTTAATGCAACGTTGCCAAATGTATCTTCGTGGCTTGTAGTAAAGGTGGCATTGTTACAAGACAATTTTGTTTTCTTAGGATTTCTAGTTTACCCATTTGAAAAATTTTAACATTCATAATTAACAATTTTTTTCTTCTAATTTTTCTAGTTTAGTAATTAGGTATAATTATCGCTTTATTGAAATTACAAAATAATTTATTCAGCTTGATAATATTTACGACTTCTTGTTTTTTGCTAATTATTCAGAAAGTTATACTACTAAAATTTAAACTTAACGATGCAAAAAACTTTACTTTACAGCTGCCTAATTTTTGTATTAATTATGGGTCAACATAAATAGGTACCAGATAATGCACTGCTTGTAATAATAATATTTTTAATTTAATAATTACCTACAAACAAATAAAAAATAGTTTTTCTAAATTTTATTCTGTTTTGGCCAAAACTGGCGCCCAATTTCTATATTTTGCGGATAGTGTAACTGAAGGCTCTACGGAATTTGTAGTAAATACACTAAATACTTTCTAAGACCCAGAAAACGCGCAGAGCGTGACCCACGACTCTTCGAACTGTGGGTTATATACCCGAAGTTAGCTACCTTTTCTTTTTGTTCTAAATCGATCAAGTAGCATTGTGACAAACTTCTCTGCCAAAGTTTAGTGCACAAGTTTTGGAATAGGTACATTTTTTTAAATATAAAATATTTTTGAACAACTGGTGCCGAGTTATTTTGGTTCAGAATTATCCAAGTGCCGAGTCACTGATGCCAAATTATCTCAGTGCCGAGTTTTTCCGGTGCGAGTTCGGAAGAGTCGAGTTGTCCGTTTCTCGACGCGTAGTACTTAGAAGCTTAAAAGATTAAAATCAAAATTTTTATGTTAATAAGTTTTTCGTTATCTCGGCCGTATTTGGATACTTTTCATACCCGTCTTGAAGTTCGTAATAAAACTCTTTTTGTCACTCTTTTTCGGGAAAACAAATCAAATAAAGCCAAACTTATTTGGTAAAACCGAATTAAATCGGAAAGTTTTCTTCGTCACTACTCTTTTTATCCGTTTGTTTTATTCTGTTCCGTAGCCCAAAAACTGTTTTTTGTTATGAGGATATCTAGTTTGCTACTTTTTATATCATCTGTGAGGACGTAAAATGACTTTTTCTTTTTTCTGAATGTTTCCGAAGGGGTTTTTCGGGGTGTCAACGAGATTTTTCGGGGGCCGATTGGGAAAAAAACAAAAAATTTTAAAAACCAATTATTAACGTTTATGTGAACGACACAAAACTAGTGAATGCCTGTCTTACCTTGTCGGATCGTGCTTTTCGTCGTCTTTATTTTTGATCTTTAAAATATGCGCTTATCGGCGCATAAAAAATCCTGTAGGGGAGGCTAGAACGCGTAGATCGACTATTGTGGTTTAGAACGTAGTCAGAAATAGAAAAATTATGTATAAATTCGCCTCATAAATAACGCTTTCAGCCGAGCGCGATGGTACCTATACCACGTGCGATTCATCGAAATTTTGCAATGTTTTTGCAACGTGTCCACGAACATTGATAGATGCGACCACAATTGTCGTATTTATTGATTATTTAACGATTATTTCTTGGTTTTTAGGCATTTTTAATTGAACACACCGACACACAATTAGCACGCGTTTGCACTGCACAAAATTACAAATGAAAATGAACATGGCGTCCCAACATGACCGCCCTCCAAGGTACCAACTGCTGCCAAGAAAAACCCTATGGTTACAACTAGAAGTTGGTTGATGTCAATTAAAACGTGTTATTATTATGATATATTTCCCTCAAAACAAAAAGCATTTCATAACACACGGATCTTAGGGTCTTTTCGGCTATCGGCTGCTTTTATTCTCCTCGCCGTCTAGGCGGCTTCGCCGCCTAGCCGCTCGGCTCATAAAACACGCTTCTTGCCGAAAAACAAACCTTTACGTCCTTATGATATAAACTACTATTTGTTTATGGGGCGTATCCCACATAGTAGTTTATATCACAAGGACGTAAATCAAAACTTTTCACTATAAGGTGCGTGGTTTATGACCCGAACCGATTGTTTGTACGATATGTACCTTTTGTAAACAGCAGTAGAATTTTCCGCAAAAAATAAAAACTGAAAACATGCTCACAAAAAACCAAAAAGCAAATTTATAAACACTACTTTTCAGACCCGTTTTAACGTTTGTAAAGAAGCTCTTTTCGTCACTCTTTTTTTGGAAACTTTTCCAAAAAGATTTTCGGGTTTTTTCGGTCTTTGTTTGGGGGTTTCCGAGGGTTGATCGGGATTTTCCGGGGCTTTCGGGTACACCCCATAAACGTTTTGAGTTATTTTCATATCATGGGGCGTAGCCGAACAACTTTTTTTCGTTCGGTGGGAGTACTTTTTTTCAGTACGAGAGACGATGCATACAAAGTAAGAAAAGATACCACATAAATTACAAAAATAAATACTTTATTTTGGGATTCGATTGAAATCGGCAATATGCCGAGTTGAAAGACTTGCCTTTCGTTGTAATTTTGAAATTCAACACAGTTGCTAAATTGCAACATTTAATTTTTGTCAACTTCATTTTTGATTTCCAAAATATGCGCCTTACGGCGCATTTAAAATTCTGCGGACTGAGACATTTACGCGCTAATCGACTATCGTGGCCCAGAATGTAATCTGAAATAAAAAATAATGTATAAATTCGTCTCATAAATACTGCTTTTTGCTTTTTGGTGAGCGCGATAGTAGATTTTACCACTGGTGACTCAATTTGACTGTCGCTTTCTACGTGAAAACTAACCACGTGCGCCATCGATGTCGATTTTGTGTTTTTTTGCAACGTGTCTTTGAACATCGACAGATACAACCACAATGTCGTATATTATATTAATTATTTAACTATTATTTCTTGGTTTTTAATCACTTTTAATTAAAAACACACACACGATACAAAATACAACCGTACGAGATGTACGAGATCACAAATCTAAATAATCATGGCGCTAAAAATGGCCGCCGTACTCCATAGTGCCAACTGGTACCAACAAAAAAACCATGGTTACAACTAGAAGTTGGTTTTACACTAACAAGATGTCATTAAAAACGTGTTATTGTAGTGTATAGATATGTATAAGTAAATTCAGTTATAATAGTAATAAATTTTAATGTAAAAATAATTATTGTAAGTGCATTAATTATAAGTGCATATGAGATGACTCGCAAAGCTTGAAATAGCATTTCCTGTAAGTCACCTCATTGTAACTTGGTAACACCGCGGCGGACGTGATAGCGGCAAAGAATGTGCTAACAGAGGATTTTGTAGGTTTGATGACTTCGATTTCGACGTCCGTCCGAAGTGGTGCACTTATGCAATTGCATTGAGATAGTGATACTTTTTTTTATGCGTTGGAAGTGGGGAAACCTTGCATAAGCGCCCCCCAATAAGGAGGAGAGAGTGTCAGATTCCTACTGACTAAAACCCCACTCCGTTGGTGTACTCCGGTACCGCTTTTCAGCATTCCTTCAGAACACACCTGTTTCTCCAGCTTCCGCCTTTTCGGGACTTTTCTCTTCTTACAAAGTGATGGCGATCATCGCTTTTGACCGCTCTTCATTTTCTTCCTCACGTTTATCCACTTCTTTTGTGGCGATGATGTTTTATAGGGCTGCCGAGATTTTTAGCCACCTATCTTCTGACACCAGCATCTCGGTGACCAAGGTATTGGGAGTCAGATGCTAGATGTCAACCTCGATTCTTATTTCGTTCCACCTTAAGCAGTTAGAGCGTGTACTCCGCGGTGTCCTTCTGGCAGTAACGGCATCTAGGGGCGTCTCTTTTTCCCATCTTCTTCAGGTAAGAGTTAAAACAGCCATGTCCCGTGAAAAGCTGAGTAAGGTGGAAATTCAGCTCTCCAAAGGTTCGTTCAACCCACGGTCTGATGGTTGGTATAAACTTCCTTGTCCATGTTCCTTTGGGACTGGCTGTCCACTTGGCTTGCCATTTGTCATAGAGGGAGTCTTTATTGGTTTGTTTCTCCTCAGCGGTTTATTATAGAGCAACAGTTATTATTTCGCTCTTCGGCCATAGTGCTGTCGGCACTCGACAGCACCTGAAGTGCCTTCTCAGACGCCGTCCTGTAAGACGAGCACACTCGTAACCCGACGGTTCGCTGCACTCTCTCAAACATGCCACGATACTTGTCCACGTTCATTACTTCGTGCCACACCGGTGCGCCATATAGCATGATGGAGTGCACCACCGATGCCAGCACTCTTCTCTTTGAATATTTTGACCATCCCATATTAGGCATGAGCTTAGTGAGGGCCGTTGCAAGCTGTGATACCCTAATGGCTGTGGCTTCGACATGTGGGCCAAACTTTCTCCTTTTGTCAAGATGTATGCCCAGAACCTTCATCGTATTGGAAATATCGATTTGGTGGCCCATGATGCTTATAGTTCGAAGTCGCATCTCCGCTTTCCTATGGCCAAGATCGCCGTCGTTTTCTCTGAGACCACCTGAAGGCCTCGATTTTCAATCCATCCTAAGATAATTTGGATGGCTTCTTCCGTTTTTTTTCCAATTCCTCTTTCGTCCTCGCCGTGACCACCAGAGTCAGATCATCGGCAAAGCCCACCAACTTGACCCCCTTAGGTAATTCGAGACGAAGAACTCTATTATAAAAGATAGTCCAAAAGGTCGGCCCAAGCACCGACCCCTGTGGAACTCCACTCGTTACATTTACGTCCTCCTTTAGCGGCTCCTCCTCAACACAGATCAGTCTGTCGCTAAGGTAGCTTTTCAGTAGGCGGATCAGGTAGTCGGAAATGCCTCTTTTCATCAGTTCTTCGATGATGTAGGACCACCTCGCGGAGTTGAAGACATTCTTAATGTCTAGGGCGACGACGAGACATAACTTGCGGGTTCTCCACGTGCCCGCATTGGCCTTCGCTTGTCGGATTCTTTTGGGAGTAAGACCGGGGATACGTCTTCCGGTCAACTTCTTAGTGACCAGCTTGTATCCTCTTCCCCACACATCGTTGTTGACCTCCGATAATAAGTCCTTCCAACATTTCTTCTGGCTGCGTTTGATGGCATCGCGCAGCTCTTTCTTCGATGCCTTGTATTCACCTTTCCATTCCACTCTACCAAGTTGATGGTTTCTTATTGGCATCTTTTGATACTACTGTAAGCGTGTAATGCCACGCATAAAATAAAAAGGTGTAAAAATTAAAAATTAAATAAATACAATTAAAATAAGAAAACCATCCAGACATCATTACTTCATGGCAATATCCGTGATACTTTTTCCTGATACGGTCCTGGCAGGATCGCCATGAAATAATTATAATATTTGGATGGTTTTTATATTTTTATTGTATTTATTACACCACATTATTATTTACGAAATTGATGCAATTATTGCATAAAAATTGTAAATTTTGTCGGAAATTTTTCCAAAATAACGAAAAGCTTTTCATATGACTCCCACTTTTGCGGGAGCAAAGTGCCAGTTTTCTTAGAGCGGGACGGAAAGTAAAGTAGCGGGACGAAAAGTAAAACAGCGGGACAAAAAGTAAAAAGTTTCAAATTTATTACTACGTCTAAGATTTCAAAAATGCATACGGTACTTTGACAATGATATCATGTTACGGAAACTACCACATCTGGGGTAGGCAATAAAATGTTTAACAGACATAATAGCGAAGATTTATGGTTATTTTCGGAATAGGTCAGCTTTAGGTAGGTAGAAACAGATTTGTATTTTTAAACACATTAAATTTTATTTAACAAATTGTTCTAAAAATTCGAGTAGTTAACGAAATTAAACTTTGAGATATAGAAATATTCGATTTATAGCGGAAAGACAAAAAATAATATATTCGCGCTCGGGAGTAAAGTGACTTTTCGTCCTTCGGGTAAATTTTCCCCTCGACTGCGTCTCGGGTTAAAACCTTTACCCTCATGACGAAAAGTGGCACTTTACTCCCTCGGTGTATAATATACCTACTATTAGATAATACATTATAATTTTATAGTTTCAAAGGGAAAAAACAATAATATCTAATTTTCAGTACTGCTGCAGCATATCAATCCGTGTGGACATTTTGGATGAACGCCCATCATACTTTTTTTCTCCGTATGGCATTCTGTGTCGCAATGTGATTTAGGGATTGGTTTTCCAGTGAAAGAGCAGACGCAACTTACTATAAAAAAAAACAAACGTAAAATTATTAATCAATTAATTTGTTCGAAGTTTGGAATAGGTTCAAAAGACTCTACGAATATGAAAACAAGCTAATAAGAAAATTAAATTAAAATAATTTATAATGTATTATTTATAACCTCAATATTAGCAATATAAATAAAATAAATAAAATAAAAAATGTAATATTTATAACCTCAATATTAGCAATATAAGTGTTTAAATTTTTCTACGAATTTGAATGTTCTCTATGAGCACTTGAATAATTCCTTCTCACGGATAGGGTCTAGCAGGATGCTAATCTCACAATTTTGTTCTATAGCTATTAATGTACTTACCTTCCATCCCTTCCATTTCTGACATTGTGTCGGTTGCTTCATCATCGCTCTCTTGAGCAATCACTGCAACGAATAAACTGACGAAAATTAGGTAATAAGTTATCTTCATGGTTCTTCCAATTATTCTGCTGTTTTAAGTTTAAACTTTCGCTATTTATACGCTTTTCACAAATTAATAAATACTTGGCAGGGACAAGAATTTCCAAGTCGTCAATTTGGAGAAATTACTTTTTAATGGTAAGTAATAAACACTGTAAAAAATCATGCATAACAAATTTTATTTTTTTATTTTTTACAAACAAGGTAAAATTTGAACAGTAAAAAGTTTGTGTAATTTTATAAAATAACTCAATTGTGAAGTTCCCAGCAATTCTTGTGATGTCAAAGAGAAATAATCGTATCGTATCTTGTCTAAGCACAAACCAAATTGACTGCAAAACAATTTTTGTTGATTTAAATGCAGAAAATAATTCTGAATGTAACGAAATATTTAATTCAAACTTAATTTGGTTTAATATAAGAGACATTTGAAAGTAGGACCACCAAGTTCTATCAATGCGACGTTGCCAAATGTACCTTCATGGCTTGTAGTAAAGGTGGCATTGTTAGAAGACAATTTTGCTTCCTTAGACTTTCTAGTATACCCATTTGAAAAATTTTAACATTCATAATTAACAATTTTTTTCTTCTAATTTTTCTAGTTTAGTAATTATAATTAACACTTTAAAATTACAAAATAATTTATTCAGCTTGATAATATTTACGACTTTAAAATTCTTGTTTTTTGCTAATTATTCAGAAAGTTATACTGCTAAAACTTAAATTTAACGATTTAATGCAAAATAGTTTGAATAAATAAAGATTTTTAAGTTAAAATAGGATGGAAAAAATCAAAAAAGATTTTCTTTTGTATTTTAATTTTTTACGTTCACCGGTGACTGAAGTGATTCATCGCTCTCAAAATGCGTTCCACCTCATGCCGTCTCTCATTAAAATTCTCACTTTGTGAACAGGTGCATTGTCATGCAATAAAAATATGCATTTGATCAATTTTCACCTTCTGTTTGATGTAAGCTACCTAATTTTTGTATTAATTATGGGTCAACATAAACAGGTACAGAAATGCACTGCTTGTAATAATAATATTTTTAATTTAATAATTACCTACAAACAAATAAAAAAATTTTTTTTTCTAAATTTTAATCTTTGTTTCAGTCAAAATTCCCAAAACGTTGTGAAGTCTGTCTCTTATTACAGACGATATGTTCAACTTCTTCTAAGACTCACTCAATTTTTCAGCCTTCTGCCTCATTTATCAAACGTATTCAGCGCTGATATAAGATCCGAATCGGTTTTAAAATGTTTAAAACAATTTATAAAATATCTAACCGGCTCTTGAAATTTTTGGTCACTTAAAATTTTACATTCTAAATGATGAAATACTTCTTTTAAATCATTCTGAAGTTTTAAACTAGGTTTCTCTTCTCGAAGTTCTTCCGGTTCCTCCGGCTGTTGTTGAGGTTCCTCTTCAAAATTCAAATCAAAAGTTTTATTATGCAACAATTTGTTAAACTGTCCTCCCGATTTTTTTAAGCGTTTCACTGAAGTCGGTTCAACGCCTTTCCGCTTAAAAATGTTATAATACAAAGCCCAGCACCACTTGTAGCTGGGGTACTTTGACCCGTCGAGTATGATGTTATAATAGTCATTTCCGTGCTTTTTTTGCAAATAGAGTTTATACGCTTCTAGGGCGCTCATGGGGGAGTGGTTGTTAGCAAAATATTCCGTAAAAATATCTTCCAATTCTTGAGTCGGTTTTCGGAGTTTAAGCGCCGCGGCGTCGTTTATAGGATGGTTGTGTACGAAGTAGATGTCCACAACGCAGGGGTATTGTTTCAAATGTTGGTCTCGACTCCTAAAAGAAATAAAATTACAATTTTTTAACAAATATCAATTTAAAATATGACAATATTTTGCAACCGTAATGCGTTCGAAGTGATAATCAGAAAAAATTTATTATTTTTACAGTTTTACCTCTTCATATTTCGCTGTTTTATGGTAATAGACAACCTGGAATTACATCCTGTGTGTTTCGGAGTCGGCTTGAGGGTTCTAGAAGTCGGTTTACTATTGCGATGACAATGAAATTTTTTCTGAAAATTACGATTTGGTACAAATTTACAAAAACGTGTCGTTGAACAGTGCAAACCTTGAAAACAATTTTTTCTGTGTTTTCTTGAAAGGTTTCGCTTACTTTGTAAGTCGTGAAGCACCGTTCTTCAAAATCTTCCTTCCACTTGAGCGAATCGGCTTTGTTATTTATAGATAATCTTAACAAGCAGTTAAAGCCATCCTTTTCAGCTACTATAGATAAAATTAAAGACGGAAAGAGTCGAGGAAGTAAATTCAAAACCTATAAACAAAAATATAAGAAATAAAAATTAAAAAGGAAATGGTATTTTTACCAACCTTAGACTTTAATTCACTCGAAATGTGGGTACAACTATCGTCAAAAACGATCATATTAGTTAAATAATTGAAAAAATTTCCTAAAATCACAATTTTGTTAGGTTATGTTGCTCATGACATTTTTGGGGTAGTGGCTATTGTTCCGTCCTGATTAAAACAGCCAACTACGCCACCGTTTAAAAGTTTAGTACATAAAAAAACCGATTAAACTAGTAAAATAAGTGACAAATAAATATAAAATTTAAAAATGTTTTTCTTTATTCCATTGAAAGATCAAAATCGACTTTCTTTTCGTTTACTGATGGTTATTTTTATATGAAATTTACGTAAAAGAGCTAAAATCCAGTGGCTTTATTTTAACGTGTCCTAATTTGAATAAACTTTTTAGTTTTTATTTTGGCACTCAACGCAAGCCAGAACAAAAGAGTATCATTAGACTTCTAGGAGGTGATACCTTACACACCCAACCATGGCAAACTAAATATCTCATAGTCATAAGCGACTACTTCAGTAAAGTATTAATTTTTCCGCTATGCTCAGCTTCTGGTAATTGACCCTTGATCTAAATTTTTATTATTAGTTTTTTGGTGACATATTTTATTTAATTAATTTATTGCAATATCATATTTATTGCCGACTGCTGCACTTGCAAGTTTCCAATTACTAGAAGCTTACACTTGATAATATTTAATAATATGTTTAATCCGCATTAGTCATCGTCCAATTTTCGGTGCGACTACATTTTACATTTGATAAGATGACCGATATGTCTAAGAAAGATGACCTTCGTCTAAGATAGATAAATTGCCAATTTTGTTCCGGAATGTTTTTTTCTTTTGGAAAGCACATCAATTTTATTTTTTAGTTGGGAACTTCGATCTTTTTTAGAATTTGTTTAAAATACAGACAATTTAAGTAATAAATAAATTTTGATTTTAAAATCTGGGTGGTCGGAAAAAGTTGGTAATCTAAATTCTATTTGACATATTTCGCATGACATATAAGTATTATGTCCTGTGATTAGTAGAATTACGAATGATACAATTCGTCAGAGAATACGGGAAAATCAACCAAGACATCAACTACTGATGCTTTTGCTACGACAATGTTATAATGAAAACCAAGGTGACCATGAGATCAAAAGAAAACAAAAAATTATTACAAAGCAAACACGCGCAACAAGAAGCATCATGATTAGCATTCAAGTTATTTGAAGAAATCATGGTTAAGAAAGCACGAAGAACCACCATGTCAAACAGCACCTATGGAATGATGCAACCACGAGAAACGGGAGATCTGGATTAGATAACGGGCAAGAGGATGAGGTAAAAAGCATCTAAAAGAAACGATGAAGCAGAAATAGTTCAACAGCCAACTCTAGAGCCGTAGTCAAAGGGGTAGGCATCTGGGGGCACGTGCCCCACCCCCCAAAATGTTAAAAAAAAATTTAAATAGAAGAAAATTTGTTTATAATAATAAAAATTCTCGAAAGAAAAATCACCAAAAATTTTACTTTTTACAATGGCCCCCCCCCTTCCGAAATAAAACAAAATGAAATCCTAGCTACGGTACTGGGCAACTCAATATGTGCAGATAATCAAAAGGTTTTGGAAGCAAGTCCCGCAAAATTAAAAAAAGTAAACAAATTTTAAAGCGAATCTACCTCAATTTGTCGCGCAATTGTGAGTTAAATACCCAAGATTAGCTATTTTTTTTGTTCTAAAAGGATCAAGTAGAGTTGTAATAAACTTCTCTACCGAAGTTGGGTGCAGTCGATTAATTTTTTTCATATTTTCAGCCGTCACTGTCGACGATGGCCGTCCAGTGCTCAAATTTAAATTCAAATTGATCTTAATGGATGACCGCGGTGTCAAAATTTGTAATATTTATTTGAATAATATAAACTTGTATGAAGTTTAGGGTACGCGTAACGTAACGTAACGTACGCGTAAAGATACGCCCCCTCTCTTTAGGTCTTAGAAGTCGTGGTTTTGGTCTCTTACCGACTTCTTGGGCGCGTTTAGGAATCTTCGTCCGGTACTCAACTCCGGCAAAGCCATATTTTCCCAGCTTTGAAGCCAAACGATAACCCATCAAACCGGTCGTTTACCTTATCTCGACTTGTTTATTTGTGGAGAGGTGCATACTAACCAAAAGGAGGTTATTCGAGGGGAGAGGATCCGACTCAAATCCGTCTTAGACGAAAAAAATTGGCTAGAGTACTCCGGATGGAAGCCGGAAGAACAGTTAAAAGTGGACCGTCTGTGGTCAAACCAAACCCCAAAACCTGCGATAGAACTTTATCGTCTCGGTGAATAAGAGCGAACTACCCACAAACCTGAAGGAAAGCATTGCTGCTCTCCTACGTGATGTGGTTTGCGATGCAATCTGTCTGTCTCATATGCTTGGTTTACCCCCCTTGCACAAGACTTTAGGCCTCCTTCTGACCGTTAAATGGTCGACTGAAAACTGGCCAAAAATTCTAGCGCAAGTTGAGTTGGGTGTTTGGTTTCCTTTTAATTTTGTGGCCCAGGACCACGTGATTACGGTGCCGTTCATTGATAGAGGGTTTTGGGAAAAACGTGTTTGTCTTCTCGCGGGTTTATACACATGCATTTTCCAAAGGTTGTTGTCGCTGGTACCTATCCTACGGAGAGGAGGAAGAAAGGTCCCTACTCAGAATGGCTTTGGGCTTCGTGAATTGCAATGATTTATATTGGTATTTTTTCAATTCTCGGATCAAAAAGTTTTTGGAATGACCCGCAGCCTTGTAGCATTTTACCGCCAGGCAGCGGATAAATTTTGCGACAAACTCCGTGTGATGGTGATGGATGATGGTGTGTTTGTTTTAAGATCACCTAAGTTTTTGTGTGAAATGTAGAATTTTTCGTAGTAAATTAACCAGCCTCGTGTGTTTTCTCAAATCTGAGATTTTATTTGTAGCCGCGAAAGCCTGGCTACTTGTCGATTTTGTTGATTTGCAAGGCCTGTTTAAGGAAAGAAAATTTGGCGCTTTTTGTTGACTACGAACGCTCAATACCCGGTTCGAATCCGAGTGAAGTAACAGCTTTATTCGGACCGTCTCGGTGGTCTTCCAGGTTAGGGGTTCTGCGTCGGCCTGGCTCCTCATCGTTTAACATGGCTAAGCACTTCAAATTTGTTTCATCTACCGTACAACTTTTTTGCAAAAATCTAAAACTCTTTTCTACAAAAATTGCCTCAAGTGTTCATTGAAAGACAAAACATTACGATTTATACCAACCATAAACTACTGACCCATGCTTTCAAGTGGAAACAAACAAAAAACGCAACTAAATGCAGACTTCACGTAAATAAAAAATGAATTGAAAGTTGAAAATCTCAGCAAAGTTCAAATAGACGACGACAAACTTAAAGCACTAATTAACGCAAAAAATATAAGTTTCTCAAATTAATTTCGTACCCTACAAATCATGGACAAGTACGTGCATTCCGTATTGACAAAGCGAAGTATGCAAGCACACGTTTTTAGAATTAGACACGGGCATGGTAGAATCACTGCCAATATCGGAAGACAAGCGATAATTACTAACGATGATTGGTCATGATCATTTTACAATAACGTGATAGCTCGATTTAGAAAACCCGAAAGCTCAAAACGGATCGAAGAGCACATTTAAAATCAAGCGTTTTCCGGAATTTGGCTATACTGAGAAGAATCCACAAGACAAGAACAACTTCTTATCACCTACACTGCAACGGACTGGTATAAGATTTCACTTCTTCTTTGTTTTCGTCGTGACCAACTTAATATGTTATTATTAAATTACTTTCTTGGCAGATTACTCTCGGTGGTTTGCCATTGTTTTTCAAGAAGAGAGGGTCATATTAAAGTCGGATAAATTTTGTAACCGGATTGAGAATCGAACCTAGAACTGCTAGTCCAATCTTTAGCCCGTTTACTTAGCTCACCTTTTTCAAGCGAGATCAAAGACTTTACAAGCAACTAAAATCAGGGTTGATGTGTCACGAAATTCTTTGAACAAAAAGACACTTCCAATAGTTATTTTAGGGATTCGTACTACAAATTGGTCACCGAGCAAAACCGCCTCAGCGGTTTTTGAAATTGAAGAAACAGCGTTATTTTGCTTTAGCGAATCTTGCTTTAGAGATATTTGAAAAGAGAGGTTGAAAGAAGAGAGAGGGAAATTCTTTTTTCTTTAGATTTTTTTGGTTTCTTATTATCAACTGGCGCCTAATTTCTATCTTTTACGGATAATTTCACTGAAGACGTAACAGAGCTACTTTATAGGACCTACAAAACGCGCAGAGCGCGACCCATGACGCTCCGAACTGTGGGTTAAATACCCGACGTTGCTACCTATTTTTTTGTTTGAAAAGGTTCAAGTGGCGTTGTGACAAACTTCACTGCCGAAGTTTGATGCAAAAGTTTAATCATAATATTATATAATTTATTCACAAAATATTACAAGACAATTTAAAATAACAAAAACTAAATAGTGACTAGTAAAGTGCCAAGTTCGAAATATTCACACACAAATTGCAAAAATTCAAGGTGCAAGAATTTGAAAACATAAAATTTTCACAAGTAAAACCCCAGATTTTGGATCAATCACGCAGGCGATTTTTCGACTGCATGAATTTTTGAGTGAACCTTCAAACTTTTTCTATGCGAGCATCTAAACTCACAAATGTGACAAGAATACGGTTTTTCTCCAGTATGAGTTCTTACGTGGCTTTTTAAGGCTTGTTTCTGTATACATTTATAGTCACAAATTTTACAAGCGTACGGCTTCGTTCCTTTATGGAATTTCAAATGCACTGTCAAACTTCTCTTCAGTGAACATTTAAAGTTACAAATACCACAAGTAAATGGTTTTGCTCCGGTATGGACATTTAAATGTCCCTTCAAGGTGTGCTTCTGCGCACATTTAAACCCACAAATATCGCACACAAACGGTTTTTCTCCAGTGTGGGTTTTCAAATGCTCCCTTAGAGCTGTTCTATGGGAACTTTTAAAATCACAGATTTTGCATTCGAACGGTTTATCACCAGAGTGAATTCTGGAATGAACTCTCATATAGGCCTTATTTAGGCACTTGTAGTTACAAATCTCACAAACAAATGGTTTTTCCCCAGTATGGATTTTGGAATGAACTCTCAGATTTCCCTTGTTAGAAAATGTGGAATGACAAATTTGACAGGAAACACATTCCTTACCAGAATGGATTTTTGAATGATTCCTCAGTTGTGACTTTTTATGAAACTTTGCATTACACGTATCACACTGAAATTGTTTGGATGACTGTAATTCCATACCTTTATCCGAGCTTTCTTCTTTGATTTCAATTGAGTGGTGCAAGTCAAGTGCTAGTTCATCCCTGTTTTTTTTAGTAATATCATCATCACTGTATGATGGAAATCCATTTACGTTTTTTTTTGAAAGCGAATGTTCCAAATCCATACCCTTAGACTTACGGATTTCCAAAACTTAAGTTTTTCTGCGTAAAATTTGAACTTTTCTCGTTTTGATGCTTTTTGGCTGCATGTAATTTCACTGTATTTATATCAGTTTAATTGTGATATAGCACAAATACCGAAATTCCACGTTGATCATAAAAGGAAATTACGTAAAACAAAATTCAAGGTGTTTCCAGAGGCGCAGTTAGCATTTTTTTTTGGGGTATTCGCATAAAAAAAACTGTGATAGGTACTTTTAATTTATGTTTAGGTTAGTGTTAGGAATTAATTTTTTTTGAATACGAGTACCGTTAAAAGTTAGCATCATCGGTCGAGCTTAGGTTAGTATTAGGAAATAATATTTTTTTAATTTAATGTTTTTTTGTAAATTATAAAAATAATCGTTTATTGAGAGAAGGGGTACACTATTTTACATTATTAAAAAAATTTCAATTCTTGCTTGAAAACGTGCCCGCGTCGAAACGACGGCTTTAAACTGAACTAAACTTTTTATTTATTTCAGAGCGACTTTGTGGAAAAGTGGCTAATGTTGTTCGGTTCCGTCAGGATGTACTCCGTGTGGGGTTGCTAGTCTTCCATCGGGCGCCTCCACAGGTGGCGTATAGGAAATGCTTTCTAGATACTGCTAGATAATAAATAAAATAGATAATGCTTTTTAGAGGCCAAAACCCTACTCGCACCTCCAAGTTGGTGGTCCCCGGGAAACTTGCGGGAGGATTTCATAGATCGGGTAACCAACCCTGGTGGATGAGAAAATCCCGCAGGGCTAACGCGAGAGGTAAATAAACAAAAGGAGGCCTACATCTTTCTCCCTCCAAAGTCAAGGTGATGGTGACGCGCTGATGACTGCATGGCGTCCAGGAGTCAAGTTGGGCGTCCCTAGCGGCACCCCGGGGTAGAAGGCCCCGGTAACAAATCTTCAGATAAGAAAAATCATGATTTTAAATAAAAATAATAATAAAAATAAGTGAACAAAGCAAATACGAAGAGTCTATAAAAACAATGCAGGAGACGTTGGGCGATGACGACTCTGCAAAGGGTCGGATTGGCAAAACCAGGAAAACTAGAGGGGGAGACGTCCTGATAGAAATATTGGGGGACGAGCAAGGAGTAACTCATCTCCGATCTACCTTCGAAAAAGCTGAATCCCTAACAGTTAAAACAATGGCAAAATCAGTCATGATAGACGTAAGAGATATCGACTGTTTGGCCACGAAAGAAATCGTGGAAATAGATCTAAGAAAAATAATTGGAAATACGGCGCCACTTCAAGTTGTACGGTTAACCGATAGTTATGGTGCAACAAAAAGAGCGACGATTAGGACGGACGAGCCCAGCTCCAAAAAATCATGGAGGAAAAGAACGTTCGAATAGGTTTGATAAACGCATGTAGAACACGAATTCTTCATAGGTGTTTTAGATGCTGGGCCTCAGACCACGATTCAGGAGGATGTAGAAAGGGGGCTCCAGACAGGAGAAAGAACTGCTGGAAGTGCTGCCAACCCGGACACGTCAGTGCAGATTGCACAAACAACGAGCACTGTGACGACTGCGGCATGGATGGACACAGAGTCGGAAGCAGAAAGTGTGAAAGCGCCCGGAGGCGAAAAAACCACAGTGCTGCAAATAAACCTGCACACGATGGCAGACGCACAGCGACTGATGAGGCAGACACTCCTGCAAAGGAGAATTGATGTTGCGTTGGTGTCGGAATATAACGGACCAGAGTCCTCGGGCTGGTTCGAGAGTGAGGACAAAAAGGCAGCTGTCTTTGTTACAAAATGTGCCGCTGTTATAGACAGTGGCAGGGGACAAGGGTTTGCGTGGGCGAGGATAGCGGACGTGGCATATTACAGCGTCTACTTCTCGCCCAACATAACATTGCTAGAATACGAAACGCGCCTTGAAAGTCTACTCGAAAGCATAAAAGATAGAGGTTGTGGGGTAGTCGTTGGGGGCGACTTCAATGCGAAATGCGGAGAATGGGGCTCCAACAAAACCGACGACAGAGGCGAAGTACTGGCGGAGACTTTGGCGGCCGCCCGATTGAAACTGTGTAACGTGGAAAACACGCTCACATTCAGAAGAGGGGCAACGAAACTCAGAGCGGCCTTGGAGTCGGTAATCGATATCACATTTGCCACTCCAGAGGTACATAGAAGGGTGGATTGCTGGAGAGTGCTTGAGGAGGAGAGCCTCAATGATCACAAATATATAGAATTCCAACTAACGCTGACACAAGACCTAAACGTGTGTAAGAAGATCACATCGCGAAGAGGCTGGGCAACAAACAGCCTAAGCATTAAAAAACTGGAAGCAGCTGTGTTGGCAAATGACGAACAAATGCGACCAAATACACCAGAGGCATTGGTACAGCTGATAACATCATTGTGCGAAGCGTGTATGTCAAGGAACCCACTGCAAAGCCAAAAAGTGTCTACTGGTGGAATGGAGACATAGCCAAGTTACGAAGAAACTGTATCGCAGCCAGAAGGCTAATACAACGACAGCAAACTACCGAGGCGGATGAGGCATATAGGGCCGCCAAGAAGGAACTGAGAAATGCTATTAGAAATAGCCAGAAGAGATGTTGGGAAGACCTCCTAAACGAAGTAAACAAAGACGTTTGGGGTAGAGGGTATAAACTGGTCACAAAAAAGCTAGCGAGGAAGAGCATACCAGGCCTAACACCGGATAGGATGCGCGAGATTATTTCACAACTATTTCCTACCCACCCAAAAGAAGAACAAAGACCCGAAAGGGCGGAAAAACGAAATGATCCGGAGATGTTCGATAACCAGGAGCTGCAGGAGGCTGCGAGGTAATCCGATATTTGTGCAAGGAACAGCCCGATATCATTCTTGGGGTGTTGAACAACTGTCTGAAGACAAGGACATATCCAACCATATGGAAAAAAGCGAGGTTGGTCCTAATACGGAAGGGTAAAAAACCATTGGAGAACCCGAGTTCGTACCGGCCGATCTGCCTGATAGACAACTTGGGAAAGTTGTTTGAACGCCTTTTGCTTGGCAGGCTACAAACAGAAATTACGGCCACCGGAGGCCTCTCGGAATGCCAGTATGGTTTCACCAAGGGCCGCTCAACGGTAGACGCCCTGTTGAATATAAAGAGACTTGTAACGGAAGCGAATGCGGGCACGTGGAGGAAGCGCAAGTTTTGTCTTATTGTCGCGTTGGATATAAGGAACGCGTTCAACTCTGCAAGATGGGCCGAAATTATGAAAGAACTGGTAAGAAGGGGCATTTCTCAATACCTGGTTGACCTGCTGAGAAGTTATCTTAGCGAAAGGTCGATACTAATTGAAGAAGAATTAGTAAATGAGGAACACGAGGTTACCAGCGGAGTTCCGCAAGGGTCTGTATTGAGGCCAACTTTCTGGAACCTCATGTATGATCCGGTTTTTCGACTAGACTTGACTTGACTAGACAAAAACGGAAGAGGAAATGCAACGCCTGACCGATGAAGCGATCCGAAGGATCACTGCATGGATAGAGAGTCGGGGGTTACAGTTGGTTCCGGAAAAGGCGACGGCCATGCTTGCGATTGGGAAAAGGAAATGCAACATCGACCTCAATGTGATGGGTCACACAGTACCAATTCAAGATGCTATTAAAGTCTTGGGTATCCAACTGGATAAGAGGATGTGTTTTGGCCCCCATGTTACAATCACGGCTGGAAAGGCACAACAACTTGCCACAGCTTTAACAAAGTTGATGCCAAACATGGGAGGGCGAAAATATACCAAGAGACGAGTGCTAGCATCGGTGATTCACTCCGTTATTTTATATGGAGCACCGGTCTGGCACGAGTCAATGAAAGTGGAGAGCTACCGAAGAAAGTTCGAGCCGGTGCAGATATCAGTTGCACTGAAGGTGTGCTCGGCTTACAGAACGGTATCAAACGAAGCGATCCAGGTGCTTTCGGCACTCCCTCCCATAAAACTTCTGGCAGAGGAGAGAAATGAAAACTACCACTCAAACAACGAAGAGGATAAGAAGGAAAACAGGAAACTGCTACTACAAAGATGGCAGGAAATGTGAACATCCAGTCCCAACGGATCCTAGACGAGGAAGTTGATACCGACCATTACACCTTGGGTCGAGAGAGAGTTTGGCGAGCTAAACTACAGACTCACCCAGATCCTAACTGGGCATGGATGTTTTAACCACTACCTGCACAGATTTGGAAGGAGAGATGATTCAGTATGCCGATACTGCCAGAAGAAGACACCGTGGAGCATACGCTCTTTCAATGCCCCCGGTGGAACGACATCAGGCATTGAACGGATCTTCATCAACTGACACTTAACAACTTAGTCGAGGAAATGCTGAAATCAAAAGAAAGATGGGATTTTATCTTAAATGTCATAAATGAGATTATGCTGACAAAAGAATCAGACGAAAGAAAAGAACAGGAGGAGGGTAGCAGTTAACCGTGAAGACTGCAGCCGTAACTGAAAATGAACTAAGGAAAAAAAAGTCCCGAAAGGGCTGAAGATCGTGCGGATGTCAAACAGAAGAAATACCGGAAGAAACCCTGTTTGCATCACAGGGAGGGGGTTTTTAGTGGGTAAAACCCCACACTACAGCAGCACGGGCTGATGGTGTCTTGTTTAAGATTTTCCCCCTTCCTACGTAAATCAAAAAAAAAAAAAAAAAAGATATAGGCGGTATCAGGGAAATGAAATACCTGAAGCGGACCAAAAATAGCATCAGCACAGCCAAAGAACTATCGGCATTAAAGATCTTTATGGATATCTTTAGTGTCATCATCATGACCGAAGTCAGAACAAATGATTCCGGAGAAATATATCACCTAATCGGATCTCCGAGAAGTACATTTTTGAACTGTGTTGTAGATGGGAACCTGGAACGTGCGAACTATGCTAGAGTTCTAAGATGTCGGGTTCGAGTCGCGTTCCCAAACCCAACTCGGTCAAATTCCGCTTGGACTCCCACCTTATGCATTCAAAGATGATATGTTCCACGGTTTCATCGTCGTCGCAGTAGTTAAACTTTGCCGCAGATTTCTTACCGAACCAATGAAGGTGTGAGTTAAAACAACCGTGGCCGGTGAGCACTTGTGTGAGGTGATAGTTAATCTCTTCGTGCCTTCTAAGGACCCACTTGTTGATGTCAGGTATAAGTCTCCATGTCCACCGGCCGGTTTCAGCGTCCTGCCATCTGCGTTGCTACTTGTCCGGCGTCTCTGCTTGAGCCTACGCACGTACCTGCCCGGAGTAAGATTGATTGGCACCATATTGGCCAGTAGCAGCGCGGCTTTACGAGAAACTGTCCTAGAAGCACTTGCCACCTTTAAGGCTGCACCTCTGGATGCTGAGCAGTCGTTCCCTGTTTTCTTGTCTTTGGAGGGCCGTGTACGATACAAGAGCTGCGACTAATGCTATAACCCTACTTTTGGTAAACTTCGGCCCTCCTACGTTAGGCATCAAGCGGGATATTGTTGATGTAGTTGCCTCCGCTTTGACTGCCAAGTCCCGGATATGTTGTGTGAAGTTCAAGTATTTGTCAATCTTCACTCCGAGTATGGTGAAAGACTCCTTTAGATCGACTAAAGATCCGTTTATTTGGATACTGATCGCCGGTACTTTTCTTTTTTCTTAGACCATTTACGCCTCCGACTTAGCCGGGACCAGGCCCAACCCCAGCCCTCTATTTCCTTTACCTATAATAGGATGATTCTTATGCCTCCTTTGCTTTGGCCTCCACCTGTTTTGCATCTTTATCTTGGATAAACGTCAGGTCGTCGGCAAATCCTACCAAGGTTACTTCTTTTTGGAGCGGGTCCATGAACCAGACCCTGCGGAACTCCACTCGCGTTTCTCTCCAAACCAATTTTTCAGTTGGAGATGACGTTGAGGATGTGCGGACTAACTCTCTTTTTCCGCAGCGCCTTTAAGATGTGCTTCCACCCTGCGCTGTTAAATGCGTTTTGCACATCCAGGGTCACCACCATGCAGAACATCTTGGTTGGTTCTGCGGGTGCCCTCCCTGGCTTTTTGGATTTTTTTAGTGATGATAAGGAGAGCGTCGATGGTGGATTTGCCCTTTCTAAACTCAAATGGCCGCGGAGAGAAACCATTGCTGCTCGCGATGTCTTCATTAAGTCTTTTGAAGATCATCTTTTCTAAGAGCTTTCCAGTGTGATCCATAAGGCACATGAACCCGTGCGATAAGAGTTCTTTCAGGGACTTTTGGCCTTTTTGGAGTAGTTCCATGTCAAAAAAAAGTTTTCATCCTCAAGGCATTTATTGAAAACCGTTAAGAATATCTCCGTGTACCCCTCGGCCAGTGCCTTCATTGCTTCCACAGGCACTGCATCTGGACCCGGAGCTTTGTTTGCCGCAGCTCCTTTGAGCTCGGTTACTGTGAAGGGAATCCAAGGCAAGAGAGTGAATAACTTTCGTTTTCTAGACCTTGGGTGGTCTGACAATAGCGCATCGGCTACCATCCGAACTCGGGACGGGGCTAGTCCAAGTATCTGCGTCCTGATACTCAACTTTCCTCTCACTATTTTGTGGGCCTGTCTTATGAGTCTTCGCTCAGAAGTGTCAGCAGCTTTTCCCAGCATCTTTCTTTACTGGCCCTGAATTTCCGCTGTGCCGTACTCCTCATAGACGTCTTCTTTTTGGGAAATGTTTCTCTTTTTCTCGGTGGTCTGCCTTAGCCGGTTTGCTATCCGCCTGTGCGACGCGATTTCCTGCGTCTACCAGTAAACGGGTTTATGCCCGCTTTTCCTCCCTTTAGCACGGACGCTTCACACGCTCTCTAATAGCCCCGACTAGATAGTCGATCTTTTCATCTTATGGAAGATCCAGCTTTGTGGTTGAGACAGGTAAAATTTCATGTTTTGGAGCACCACAGGCTCTGTAAATCTACTTACTGACCAAGGTGCTTCGTCTGTATGGATTTTCCAGAGCCAAGGCGGCCTGAACAGTCAGTTTCGTTCGTGGGGCAAGGAAGGGTTGAGAGTGGAGCTAGATGTTGTCGGGGAGACCAGTTCAATCTGGATTTTATTTTCCATAGCTCATGTTTTTTTTTTTTTATTTTTTTTATGGTTTCCTTGTCTGAGGTAACCCTGACTGTTCCCGCATTGCTTTCTCTTCGCTTGAGAGCTTCTGGATTCTTCCGGATACAAAAGGTATGGTTTTGAACGTCGCCGCAGCTGTTAGTTTCATAGTTGATGTCATATTTCATTATGTAAACTTTCCAGAGCTCATAGGTAAGTAACTTTTATTTTTCCAATTCGTGTAATTGACGTATTTATTCAAACTTTTGTTTCAATTTATAGGTTTGCTTGATTTTGCTTCGTACTACGCCTATGATTGAGGTGAGAACAACAGCGCCATCTAGGGAGCGTGACACGATTTGCATTGTTTAACCGTATAATCCTCATCAGCAGTTGAAATAATTCTAATTGTTGCTATTTTGTGTTTGTTTTAAATATTACGTTCTTAACCATAATTTTTTTGACGTGTGAGTATGTCAAAAAATTAAAGTGTTAAAAGTTAATTTTAATTTTACTAGTAGAAATTTGGATGCGGATTGGATGCAGTGATGGAGAACCAAGATCCATATAGTGCAAATAATTCGTTCGAAATTAAAACGGAGCGAGTGGAATATATTACCATCAAATCAGAACACTTTGAAAATGAATCCGAACAAGAGGAACCCATTAAAATAAAGTTGGAAGATATTAAAACTGAAGAAGAAGAAGAAAATAACACTGAACAAATTGGAGCCATCGAAATCAAGTTGGAAGACCTTCATCATTCCATCGACATAAAGGACGAAACTGAAGAAGAAAAAGTTAAAATAAGTCATCAGTTCAAATGTGGGGTATGCAGTCTAACGTTTTCCAGGAAATCACAACTGGGAAGGCACGAAAAAATCCACGCAGGTGTAAAACTCTTTGCTTGTGATGTTTGTGACTATAAATGCATCGAGAGGAGCTATCTGAATGTCCATTTAAAAATCCACAGTGGTGAGAGGCCATTTATTTGTAAGTTTTGTGACTCGAAATTTTTACGAAAAGGAGATCTAAAAGTTCACGTTATGACTCATACAGGTGAGAAACCATACGCTTGTGAATTTTGTGACTATAAATGCACACAAAAGAGACGTTTAAATCTTCATTTTGTAAGGATTCATTCGAACCAAAAACCTTTTGAGTGTCCATTTTGTAATTATAAAAGTTCAGAGCAGAAACGGTTAACTACCCATTTAATAAATCACACTGGCGAAAAACCATTTGCTTGTACAATTTGCGAATTTAAATGTATTCAAAGGCGCGATTTGGATGTTCATGTGAGAATCCATACCGGGGAAAAACCGTATGCTTGTCAATATTGTGATTATAAATGTACACAAAGGGGGCATCTAATTTCTCATGTAAAAACTCACACAGGCGAAAAACCGTTCCACTGTGATTTTTGCGACCTAAAATTTTCATTAAGGTCAAATTTGAAAGTTCACTTAAGAACCCACACAGGTGAAAAACCTTACGAGTGTGACTTATGTGACTATAAAAGTTTGAAAAAATCTGGTCTAAATATTCACTTAAAAAAACACACCGGAGAAAAGCCTTTCGCCTGCGATTTTTGCGAATATAAATGCCTGCAGAGATACGAACTGAAAGATCACGTTAATCTCCACACCCGCGAAAAATACTACGCTTGTGAACTATGCGACTATAAGAGCCTAAAAAAATCAGGGTTAAATTACCACATAAGAATCGGTCGATGTAAAAAAAAACCAGAGTTGAAAGTTCATATGGCAATGAAACCTTTTGCTTGTGAATTTTGTGACTTCAGATCTTCCCAAAAGAAATTTTTGAATCGTCATTTAAAAAGCCATACCGGTGAAAAGCTGAAGTGCGAAATTTGTGGCTATCAATGCATTCATCGCTTTAGGATGACGAGACATTTGGAAACTCACGCCATCAGTAGTGTGGAACAAACGTCTGTATAATTTGGTTTTTTATAGAGGGGCTAGGGGGCCCAACGCCACCCTTAACTGTAAGGGTGAAATCGGTTTTTCCCTAATAACTCGAAAACGGTTAATGTATCAAAAATTTTTAAATCAAAAGAATATTTGCTTTTTTTTCTGAAGACTTTTCGTTTCTCAACCTTTTTTTTATATTTTGCGTTACTTTTATTTGAAGGAACACTCACTAACTTTAATTAATAAAAAGGATACATTTCCGTATTTTATTGACTTTGAAACCAACAAGGCCCTTTATTGTACCTGTAAGCAGACATTTACTGATTAACACACGAATAGAAAGAGATAAATAAAATCTACAAAATTTGTAAGGTACCTTTTATCACTTCGTTCCGAACGACACTGTAAATAACGTGGTTTTTTTGCATTACATAACCTAAAAAATTAAACAAAGTCGAAAAACCGATTTTTTGCGATTAAAGAAGAAAGGAAACATCCTACAGAAAAAAGTTAAAGGAAAACGTTGTAGATAATGAAAAAACCTATCGAATGCGACTAGAACAAAAAATATCTGATGTTTATTTTTCGAGATAATCGAAAAACACCATCAAATATCGCTGTTTTTGTTGGGTATTTTTACAATTTTGCATTAAATTTTACATTTCAATTAATTGTATTAAGAAGAGTATTTTTGAGGAAAATTGCAAAAAAAAGAAAATTATCGATTTCTCGATAAGAAAGAATTATTTTTAGTCATTTTCTCCATCTTAAATTGTACGTTCTTGCCTGCAGAGGGAGAGAAAAAAAAATGGAGATAGAAAGACGGAGGAAGTTCTAGTACAACTTTCTCAAAAGACGTTTTTGTGCTCCGTTTCATATAATGTGCATGTACTATATTTACAGAATAAAACCAACCCTCAAATTTTTCAAAAAATAAACTTGTCAAAATTAAATTCGACTACTGGAATTATCCAATTTATTCTCCACGACCAGCACAATCGCAATTATCTCCTTCGAGGCCGTTATCTCACAACTTTGTAAATTTTCGTGCAAATTATTTCGTAACTATTCCAATTATTTTCATTAAACTTTACAAAATTCTATTTTTTTAAAAAATTGCTGAAAAGAAATAACAGCACTTTTTTCTCTTTTTTTTATTTTTGTTCAAAAATCACTGAAATTTCTATATAATTTCGCGACTCCATAATTAATAAATCTTTTTTTTTACTTGAACGTTTTAAACCGATACCGATATTGTCGTGTTACAAAAATAGAAAAGGGGATGGCTTATTTTTTTTACAAAAATTAAAGGTTTCCCAAAGACCGAAATACAGCAGAAAATCAATAAAGAATTTTTGTTTGATTTCAAAAGAGGCATTTGCCTAAAAAAATTAAGGTTAATCGAAATCACATAAAAAGTTGAAACACAAAAATTAAACTTTTTTGAGGCCGTTATGTCGCAACCTTGTAAATATTCATTTAAATTATTTTGCAACTAATTGAATTATTTTTACCAAACTTTACAGTTTTTTTTTCAAAAACAAGCGGCTAAAAATAAATAACAGCAATTTTTTCTCGCTATCTTAATTTTTATTTCTCAAAAATCACTGAAATTTATACAAAATTTCGCAACTCAAAAATTAATTTATTTTTTTTTTGCTTGAACGTTTTAAACCGATTAATATATTGTCGTGTTACAAGGATAGAAAAGGGGGTGTTTTATTTTTTTATAATTAAAAAGGGTTTGCAAAGACCGAAACACAACAGAAAACCAATAAAGAATTTGCTGTTTGATTTCAGAAGAGGCATTTGCTTAAAAATATAATTGAAGTTAATCGAAATCAAATGAAAAGTTGAAGTGTAATATATAACACAAAAATTACACTCGTTTGAGGCCGTTATCTCACAACCGTGTAAATTTTCATGCAAATTATTGTACAACTAATCCAATTATTTTTATCAAACTTTACAAAATTTTATTTTTTTTAAAACAAACTGCTAATAAGAAATAATAGCACTTTATTCGCGCTATCTTTATTTTTCTCAATAAATCACTGAAATTTCTACAAAATTTTGTAACTTAAAAAGTAATACATACATCTTTTTTTTGACTTGGGGAGGCCGCTTATCCAAAAACTGCCTACCCACCTCGGCCTTTACCAAAAAAAAAGCTTTTACAGGCAAGGTAAAACGAAGATTATTACACACAGACTTGCTAAAAACCACCACGATTGTTGATCTATGCAACTGAACAAAACGTCAAGGACCAGTACATTGAATTAAACGAAGATTTTTAAAATAAATCATTGGCCGAGTTACATGAAAAATAAAAAAAAAATTAATAATTTACGAATAAAAGAAAGTTTGTAAATGACATTTATGTCTTGATTCGTCCACTCTATCGATACCATCAGCCCCCTACGTAATGATGAACAATGTCGCCAATATTAAAAAATGAATTATTGCTCAAGGATGCTCATTTATTTTTTAAATGTTAGAAAACGCGTATGCTATCGATTACTATAGGCGAAAAATATTAACGAAACGCCGTCTAGCGGCTGAAATTTCAAGTACAGTAATGGCTGGCGTAAACAGTATAACGCATGCGTATATAACGCATAACTGATTTGACAGCTGTCAAAAGTACTGCTTTAGCCAGCCATTTTCCATCTTTTGCAGCGCCCTCATCGCTAATATTTTATGCTTATACGAGGAATTTAAAATTACTAAGAAATCAAAGATATATTTTGGAAAAACATAACCTAAAAAACGGTACGATATTCATTTGCTTTTTCTGAGGTTAGGACTTCTTCCTGTACTTTTGACTAGGATTTCTCCTGCTTCTCTAGTGTTAAGTTTTCTTGGCATCATTGATCTTGAACATATAGTTGTTTTACATCCGATAGGTAGCTTGCTAGGCTTACTTTTCCGATGTGCCTGTACCCTAGTTTTTCTTTATTTTAATGACGGCAAATCACTCACCCAGGAGGACCACCGGCTTAACGTGCCTTTTTAACGTTTTACCCTTTTTCGGATTTGAACCCGGTACTTCGTTCATTCTTTTTATTTCTTTAAAACAAACAAATAAGCCACAGCAGTGGAGTGATGTGATCGCTGGTTGAGTATAGAGCGGAAATTCTGGGTTCAAATCGCGGATTGCACAGAATTTCTTGGTTCGGCCTTCCGGTGGGCATCCACACTCTTGTGATGATCCCTGATATTTGTGCCGACGTCATTACCGTTGATACGGCTGCGTCACACACAAGAGTTTACAAGACAGGTTAAGTAGGCAGGGAACGAAGCGATGGGCCTTTTAACCTTGTAGAGCTGTAATATATATACAGTAAACTCTCGATTATCCGCGGTGGCTGTAGGAGGCATTTTTATAAAAAAAGAAGGTTTTTTCGTAACATTTTTTCATCACAAATATACATATAGAAATAAAATCACTGTTTTCCGGATATTTGTAGTTTTTTTGCCATGCGGCTTATCCGCGAAATTCGATTATCCGCGATATCCACGCCGGTCAATCCTGCGGATAATCGGGGGTTTACTGTATATTTAATTTTTATTTTCCGATAAAATAGTATACTCACCTCTACTCGAAAAATGATTTGTTATTGGGCTTACAGCATACAAATTTTTGTTCGATATTTGCCTCTATTGATACATTTTGTTGACGGTACGTGTACGAAGACTTACTCTTACGCAACGGAGACATCATCATACAGTTAACATCAAGTTAAAAAAAGAGAAATTTACTCCTTCTTAGTAGCACCTTCACTGAGTTGGAAGGTTCCGGCGATAATATTAATTAGTACTGCGGGGAGGGGGGGCGTAGAGTTGATTTTGACCAGGCCATCATTGATAACTTAATTTAAAACCTTAAATTCACGTGTTTGACCGAGTAGGGGCCAGTGACACCATGCGAAGCTCCTGCAGTGGTGCTTCGTAGTGCTACTCGATCCGGCTCCTACTCCTTTGAGGTGGGCGGGGCTTACTAACTAGCGGCAACCAATGATATGTTGCTGCATGCTACTTATAGCTCCCAACAACTCCTTCATGTAACATTTATTATTTTTGAAAATGTAAGCCCCATTTGCAATGATTTACTTTTTTTATGTTTTATTATTGCTTTTTGGACAATTTCCTATCATTCGTTCCTTCAGAAATTTTTAACATTGGAGTCAGTGTTAACGAATTATTAATTCAAAACCAAACATGACAATATATTTATTTGGGTATAATGACATAATTCTTTAGCTGTGAGGGTTATGGTGCCAAAGCCTATTATTAGGTCAGAGAACTTCGTGTGTCAATAGTAAAATTAACATTAGCCATGTAAAAAAATGCAAGAATTCTTTTTTGTTTGTGATTTCCAAGCTTAATGTTTTTACATCCCCCTTAAAAAAATGTAATCCTGGTGTATTCCCTCATTATTTCATAAAATACACATTTTTAAACGGTATAAAATGCATTAATGAAATAGAAATCTTTTTTTTAACAAAAAAATTTCGCGTCTTCCAGTTTGGAAACAGGAAAAACATTAATACGTCTAATCATCTAAAGGGGTGTAAAAAAACGGTTGCATTTTGGAAAGCGGTTTTTTGAAATTCTCAGTTCAATTTTACATTATTAAAAAAAAATCACGAGCATAATATGCTTGGTGGTGAAACTGATGTTTTCGGGTACCAGATGTCAAAATTTAACCGCGTCTGGAAGCTAAACGATTGATTTGACGGTAAATGTTTTTAGAATCATTATCGTAGATAATTTTACGCTCTACAAAAGAGGCAGGTATAGATTGTTACGCTATCTTGCTTAGTTTTTGAGATATCTAAGAAAAATAAAAAAATGTCAAATAGAAAATTGCGAAAAACTTTTTAACCCACTTTTGGAAAGTCAAAGCTATTCCGAATGTTTGCAAGCAGTTAAAATTATTGGGAGGATTTGAAGTGTAACGCGACTGGTCGATTAACAATATCATAATTATTGACATCAGTATTTTTTATAAAATCATAACCAAAGTTTCGTTATGAATTTGTATATTATTGTAGTTATAGTAGTCTCATGTATTGTAATAGTAAGTATTATATTATTTAACAGTTTTTGTTTTTTTTTGAAAAAAAATTGTTAAATTTAATGTTTTAAAAACTTTTTAAACTTGTAAAATAAACGCCTATCAATAAAATATAACGAAAAATTACCAAGTTATAATTTTTTATTTACACAATAATTATTTATGCTTCTTTTAATTTCTTTTATATGTAATTATTAAAAAAAATATATATCTGGTGTAAACATACCTACTAATTAACTGGAAGCAATTTATCTAGGTTGCAGAATTATAGCAAGAAGTTCTGGTCTTAAGTCCGTCCGTCCGTCCTCATGTTTCAAATTTAAAAACTATTTTTAACTTAAGTTTATCTTTAATATAAAATTTGACGGGATATTCTGTTCATCAGATACAAATGATTGATTGAACCTACGAATCGCGCAAAGCGCGACCCACGACTCTCCGTACCGTGGGGTAAATACCTAAAGTCGGCTACTTTTTTTTGTTTTAAAGGATCAAGTGGCATTGTGACAAACTTCACTGCCAAAGTTTGGTGCAATTCAAAAATCATATTCCAACAGGCGCAAGAAATATCATTTTTTTTATGTATGGATTTTTAAAATGTAAAACTATCAAATTTAAAGGAATCGTGAAAATATATTTTTTTATTGATATTTTTTATTAAAAATTCTTTATTTTCATTTTTCAATAATTTTTTATGAAAATGTTTAAGCATTTCCTTTATCTTTGTTGTCATGATTTCAATAATGTCCTCACCGAGTAAGTCGATATCACCGAAATCGGTAACAACGGAAAAACAATTTGAATTATTTGGAACTTCTATAAGCCGTTCATGAAATTTGGACATAACCATAAAGTAATTTGAAAAGCACTCAAACTCTCTGTTCTTTTGAATATTAGCCTATTCAGATTCCATATTTTCCGAAAACTGTTGTAGATATCTAATCTTCATTCATGTAGCAGCATGTAGCATCACATAGCAAAAGAGCTATTACGGGCTACGCCCGTTTATTCTCGAAAATCGGGTAATTCGACCAATGCAATGCGAATTTTGGGGATTTCAAACCCGAAAGGCGTTGAGCCGGATCTTGATGTTGTAAGCGTATTGGGGAGGGTACCAAAAGGTCCCCCCGATTACTCTACCTCGAAGCATTAGCGAGCTCACCGACGACACCGAAGCACACTTATTTAAACACACACTTATTTAAGCACATTTATTTAAACAAAACAAAAAATTTACAGAAATTTTACAACGTTTACACAAATAAAAATTACAAAAAACTATAAAGTTTCGTCCTATCCCTAATCACGATAATCTTGAAATTAAATTGTGTCTTGTCTTGGGAACTTGGGAAAATTTGAAACTTGAGATCTTGATTTGGTAACCAGCCTATGAGTGGAGACGCAGAACATTCGACCAATCAAAGGGATTCTTAAACCGATCATGTAAAAGTTTCGAAATCATCCTCTTCTTCGTCCACGGACCTCGTTTGGACCTTAATACTGTCCTGGTGTAATTTCTTGTGCAGCGTTTGATGAGAAACTCAGTCAATAATTTCATATTGTTCCGCGAGTCGCTTGATCTTTGCCGGGTCTATAAAGATTACGGCGATCTCGTGCATTAAAAGTTTAAAATTAGTCTTAACTTTCGGCTGAGGTTCGGCTGCAGGAGTCTCGTTTTCGATGGGGGGGGGCAGGACCTTTCTATGTGGCATTTTTGTCATTTTGAGGAGGATCAGCCGGGGGGGCTTGATAGGATTGTGAAAGAGGAGGGGGATACGGAAAAGTCGCGTTCGAACTTGGGGCAGAGAAAGCTTTTAATTTAGCAGCTTCCAAATAGGAGAGCTGACTAGAGACGGGCCTGATATGAGATCTTGAGGGTCTATCGGATTGGGGAAACTGTCTAGAAGACTGTTGGAATCTTTTAATCTTGGGATAGGAGACACAACCCTGATAAGAAGCAGGGTGATCGCCACCGCAATTTGCGCAGATGGGCCTGGCGTCTTTGTGTTTAGTGCAGTCATGCGTCCAATGCGCTCCAGGGCATTTGACGCATCAAGGAGCCGCACGACAGCAGCTTTGGGCGTGCCCAAATCCCTGGCACCTGTGGCACTGACCTATCTTGTTTTTCGCGTGCGGTACCTCAACGCGGATTTGTATATATCTTACATGAGTTTCATTAAAGATATTGCGAGCATGCTCGCTTTTGGGCATAGTAACCATAATAAGGGGGAAAGGCCTTTTGTCGCCGCTTCTTCTCATTTTAGCAACGGTGCAATCGTAGCCCTTGTTACGGAGATCTTTTTCGACCACGCTGAGCTCGAAGTCTCTGGGGATGCCCCTGATAACTGCTTTCAGGGGCTTATCTTCTTTTAACAAATGGTAATACCATCCACCCTCTTCTGGGGAAAGGACCTCCTCGAAGTGGCGGTAGATGGCGCGGTAGTCGTTTACAGACGCTGGGGTGATACTGAGGCCTCCTGCCATAAGCCGGACCTTAGTAAATTTAATCCCTTTGGCTTCAAAAGCCACTGCTAATATATCCCATTTACTGGTGTCGCGAAGAACTATGGGGGGAATTTTTGAACGTGACGTCTGGTCAAAAGTTTGGTTTGGGGATTTAATGGATTGAGAATCAGGCGGGGTTGAAGTTTGGGGCAGAGATGGGAAACCCGGAGAGGGGGGAAGATCGGGTGGTATTACATGAGAGAGTTGTCTTGGGGGGGGGATTGGGATGATCGGGGGGTCTAATGAAACAACAGTTGATTGGCTCTGAAAGCTGGAGTTGTCTGATTGGTCGGGGGGAGGGATAATCGGAGAGGTGAGTGGTTGCACAGTAGTCGAACAGTCCATCTTATTGGTACTAAGCGATGTATCTTGGTCCTCTGTGGCCGGCTTCTTGGATAGAGGCAGGCAATCATCATCTGAAAAAGACTGTTTCTCAAGGTCTTGTTCAGAGTTTTTAAAAAGAGACTTCCTTTTCCTAGTACTTTCTTCGACGGTATTTGAGCCAGCGGACGGTTGATTTTCAGTCTTCGCTTGATCGGTCTTTCTGCTAGGGGAGACCTTAGGGAGTCTTTCTTTGGGTTGGCCTTTAGATCGTCTGGATTTCCGCTTGGACTTTCCAGATGTCACCGAAGATTTTCCATTATCTTCAGATTTAATAATTGAACGAAGTTCCTCCCTGACCTTCTTGAAATTGTTAAGTGTGGTCTGGCTGGTATCGCGGCTTAACTTGATTGAGTTACGTCGAGCACGCCCCGCCGGCTCATTGCCAAACATTTTTGAGGGGCTGCTCGGAGTGTTTAGCTTTGCTAGTTTTACGTCAGTTGCCTTGATTTCAAGTGCAAGGTCATCAATGGCAGCGTCGAGCGTATCAAGCAGTTGCTTTCTTTCGTCTTCTCCCATTTTTCTAAACGACTCTGGAGTGATCGCCATGATTGCGATATCGAGCGTAAGAATTTAAATCTTCATTCTTCTTCTTCAGCCATTATACGTCCACTTCTGAGCATTAGGCCTCCCCTTTTAAACTCCCCCCAAGTGGGAGGAGAGGGGGGTTTGCCTATAACTCACCACGCTGGGCAGACGGGTTGGCGAGTAGTCCGCAGATCAAGTTTGGACTTTTTAGATCACAGCACATATCCGACGCAACCACGATTAGAACCGCGGTTTCCCGCTCTCTAGTCTATCCGTGTTTGATTTATGCCAGACTGCTGGTCTGACAGATCAAAGTCCAATACAAGATTCTTTCAAGTCAACCTGAACCACGCCTAGCGGGCCCAAGACCTGCTGCATCAGGTAGTCAAAGAAAAACAAATTAATATAGTACTGGTAAGCGAACCACATCGGAAACATCCCACCGATTGGTTTGAAAGTTAAACGGGTAAGGCAGCGATATTGGCCGTCGATGCGCCGGGAATTACGAACTTTGGCTTCAGCGATCACTTTCTATGGATCACATTGAACCAGATAATTTATTACAGCTGCTACTACTCGCCCAACATCACGATATGATGAGTTGCAAAGCGATATTGCAATGCGAACGCACCCAGTTGCGGTGGGAGGAGATTTCAACGCGAAGTCTCCGGAATAGGGTTGCGTGGATTACGATAAAAGGGGCTCACATCCTTGCAAATGTGATGAATGACTGCCCTCAACTGGACAGTGGCAAACACCGGTCCATCCTCGACCTTCGAGAGGGGAAAATCAAAATCTATAATCGAAATCACGTTCGTCTCACCGGCGCTCCAAACTCTAGACCTCACTTGGAGGGTATTAGACGAAGAAACAATGAGTGACCACAATTACATCTTGTTCAAGATGAAGTCCCCAGTCATGGAACACGAGAAAATTAAATAAGAATAAAGCAAAGAAAGTCATAGAACAAACGGCAGTAGAAAACACCAAAACCGCAGAAGATCTGACGCACCTTCTCAAGAAAGTAAACAAAAAGAAGGCTGTCTACTGGTGGAATGACGAGATAGCAACAATCAGAAAGGTTTGCAATACCAAAAGAAGACACCTCCAGCGTCTTCGGAGCAGGAGGCCGAATAGAGAAGAGGTTGAAATCGCTCATGAGGAATATAAAGCAGAAAAACGGGCGCTAGACATCGCCATAATGAAAAGCGCAGGGAATGCTAGAAGATCCTTTTCGGCGAGTTAGATAATGACCTGTGGGGCATGGGTTATAGAATTGTTGCCAAAAAAATCAAAAAGCAGAAGATTCCAGGTCTTACAAACTCGCAACTCGCGATCTGGTGACGTGGGGAAGAGACAACGCTAAGTTCACTCCGTTCACAACGGAAAAGTTGAGAGACGCTACGAATAAGATGGCAAATGGTAAAGCCCCGGGACCGGACATAGTGCCCGTGGGAGAGATTTCGCTCCTTGTAGAAGAAAACTCCAACACCATCTTGGGGGTCATATACGCGTACGCTGAGGTCGGAGCCTTTCCAGAAGTCTGGAAGACAGCTAACCTAGTTCTGCTTAGAAAGGGAGATAAACCGCTAAAGTTCCCAAATTCATACAGGCCTATTTGCTTGTTAGACAAACGAAATACAAGAACTAGAGCGTACCGGCGATCTATCGGAAAAGCAGTTCGGTTTTCGCAAGAGCAAATTCACAGTCCACGCTCTTAGGGAAATAGTTAAAATAGCCAAAAAAGCTAGGCAAGGTACCTGGCGTATGAGAAAGATGTGTGCCGTCATCACGTTTGATGTTAGAAATGCCTTCAACAGGGCTGGGTGGCAGCACATTATCGAAGAACTTGTGCGAAGGGGTAATGAAGGTGGGCTAATTAAGATCCTTAAAGACTAACTAAAAACCAGAACCTTCAATATCATCGAGGATGAATATAAAGAGAGCGTTCCGGTAACAAGCGGGGTCCCACAGGGATCGGTGCTAGGACCGACCCTATGGAGCCTAATGTACGACGGCATTCTCCCACTGCCGGAAGGAGTAACGTTGATTGGTTTTGACGACCTGACCTGACCGATCGACGACCTAATTCAAACATGAAAGATTGAGACAAGCGGCACAGGTTAGCTCGCAACCACCAACGAGTAGAGAAAAGCCCCAGGGTAAGAAGGATTGAAGACGTTAAGTCAACGCCGGTTGCCATGGCGAAGAATGATGATTCCACGTGCCAGCCGTGATCTTGCGGCAAACATCTTAGCATAGAGAGGGGGTTTTTCTGCATTTTCTTCACTTTGAGTGACCAATGAAAGCACTGATAAAGGTAGACATTTTTCATTAAAAATCTGGTTAAATCATTCGTGCACGTCACTTACCATGTAAGTACATGCACAATCATGAAAAACCGAGGCTGGGTTTTGGGGGGGATGTTACACACTAAACACACTTTTTAATTTTAAATACTTAATTTATTTTTCAATCCTTTGTGAATTCTAATAGCCCACAAAAAAAATTAAAAATAAATTAAAAGTGAATACCTAGACCACAATGGGCCCCAATAAATTATTCAATTTCATGCTTAATTTCCTGAATTATCTCTTGCTTAATTTCATGTTTCTTTTTTGTGTGGGTTTTTAAGTGGACCCTTAAAAACCCCTTACGGATACATTTAAAATTGCAAATTTTACAAGCATATGGTTTTTCTCCCGAATGAGTTTTCTTAAAATGACACCTTAAACTACGTCTCCGTGCACATCTATAATCGCAGAGTTCACAAGCAAAAGGTTTCTCCCCGGTATGAGTTCGTAAGTGGATTTTCAAATTTGCTTTACGCGCACCTTTATAATCGCAAATATCACAAGTAAACGGCTTTTCTCCGGTATGAGTTAACAGATGAATTTTGAGATGGTGACTCTGAATACACTTATGGTTGCAAATTCCACAAACATACGGTTTTTCTCCGGTATGAGATTTTAAATGAACTGCTAGACTTCTTTTATGGGCGCACTCAAAGTCGCAAAAATCACACGTATACGGTTTTTCGCCAGTGTGAGTTTTTAAGTGTTCGTTCAGATTTCCCCTACGAGAAAATTTCGATTCACAAATTTTACAAGTGAACGGTTTCTCGCCGGTATGAATCCTTCTGTGCTCTTTTAGGGTTCCCTTATGGGTACACTTATAGTCACAAATTTCACAAGAGAACGGCTTATCTCCGGTATGGATTTTTAAATGCTGTTTTAGGTTTCCTTTATGTTCACTCTTATACTCGCACAGTTCACACGCGAACGGTTTCTCACAATCTCGAGCACTTTCGCGCTTTTTACGTGGTACCTTATTGGTGCATTTTACGTCACCCACAACCCCAATAAATTCTGGGCGTATTTTTGTTTCTAGTTGACGTTCCCGATGTGATTCTTCTTTTATGTCTATGGAATGGTGCAATTCTTCCAACTTAATTTCGACTTCTTCCACTTTTTCTGTTTTAATTTCCGCCCAAATTGGATTGGATGGAATTGTTTCGCAATTTTCAACTATTAGCACTTTATCCATACCTTCCGTCCAAGCAAAATTGTACGCTTTAATTACAGGAACTGCATTATTTTAGGGAGTGGCAGGAGGCATCATTAGCTCCAAACCGGAAACTGGTCATAATTTAATATAGATCAAGAATTTTTTTAACGGTTTATCGATTTATAAAATCACTCACACCGCATAATATGCGAGAAAAATAAATACAATATAATAAAGTTGACAATTAATCAAGTCACTAAAAGTCCAAGACTCCAAGGTACCTTGGATTAATTTAGTCCGTATAGTGACATCTAGCAAAATAATAACTTAGCTGTCGTAATTAGTTAATTCAAACGCCGCTAGGTGTAAAAAGTGTTCTGAATGTCATAAAATAGGTAAAAAAAAGTGATGTTTGACATTTCGGTGTCTAAATATTATTTCAAAATTTCATCACGTCACGTTAACAGTGCGTTCCACTTAAGCCCATGGGCGACCGCGGCGTGGTCCTTTGGAATTATTAAACGTGAAACTTTATTAACTTGAAGTTGTCAAAAAGAAATCTTGAAGTTATGTACTATAAAATATTAAATTAATGTGATGATATGATGACCAAACCTAGCCACTGATGGCAGTGTTTTCCCTCCGCAGTCATCACTGGCTTGTTTTTCTTGCAGCCGCCCTGTTTGAAAAATGCGACATCTAGCAGAAAACAAATAAAACATGGTTAAAGTTGCACTTGGAATGCAATCACTAAACCTTGGCTTTAATCGATATGGATTCAATCCTGCAAACTCCACGTATCCCAGTTAACAATATTGAAATAAAAACGGAACAATTGCAAGATGTCGATATCAAATTGGAAGAGTTGCATCATTCAATTGACATTAAAGATGAAACCTCAGTTTTTGTGGCTGATGAAGAGATCGGAGAGGCACAAAAATGTCAAAAATTTGAATGTGGGTTATGTCAGAAAAATTTTATCAATAAAATGCAGCTCAGAAATCACACAAGAAAACATAATGCAAAATTATTTGAGTGTGAAGTGTGCGACTATAAATCCTTAAGGAAAGACAATTTAAAAGATCACTTAAAAGTGCACACCGGGGAAAAGCCATTTGCTTGTAACATTTGTGACTATAAGTGTTCAAGACTGAAGTATTTGAGAGTTCATCTGAATGTTCATACCACGAAAAAACCTTTTGCATGTGAAATTTGTGACTACAAGTGTTCAACCAAAAAATATTTGAGAACTCATCTGAAGATTCATACCGGGGAGAAACCTTTCAAATGTGAACTTTGTGACTTTAAATCGTACGTGAAAACAAATTTGAAAGTTCACTTTAGAATCCATACTGGCGAAAAACCGTACGCGTGTGAATTTTGTGACTATAAATCTGCAGAAAACGGCAGTTTGAAAGTTCATCTGAGGACTCATACCGGCGAAAAACCTTACTGCTGTGAAGTGTGTGACTTTAAATCTGCATCAAGGAGTCATTTGAGAGTTCATCGAAGAACTCACACGGGTGAAAAACCTTACGGCTGTAAAATGTGTGATTATAAAGCCTCATCACTTGGATGTTTGAAATTTCATGTTATGACTCATACCAGCGAAAAACCGTTTTCTTGTGGTATTTGTGATTATAAGTGTTCTCAAAAACGTTATTTAAAACGTCATTTAACTATTCATAGTACAAATAAATTAGTGATAAAGTAATATAAATTTGAAACATTTTAGATTAACAAAAAAAGTAAATATCTAAAATAATTGACTTTTTTTTAATATAATGAGCAAAGAAAAGGACGTGCATGAATGGATTAACGAGATTTCCACTGTACAATGTAGTGTCGTCAATCAATGGGGCACCCTGGTCATTTGATCCACTAAAAATCTCTAAAATCTGTTACTAATCCAAGTGCCCAGTGAGAATCTCGTTAATTTATTAATGCGCATCATTTCTTCGATACACCCACTGAAGGATTTGGAAGAGGCAGATAAACCGATATTAGACTTTTAATTTATAACATTTTTACTGGTTTTTCTTGAAAGTTTCGCCACAGTATTGATTAGGATTTTGAACCACGACCCATGGAAAGAATTTTTTAGGGTTTACAGTTTAATTTATCTCCCAACAAAGAACAAAGAATTTTAAGTAAGAATTTTTTAAAATAAATAAATAAAAATGCAGGATCAAATGGAGGAATTATTCAAAATTTAAATCCAAATACATAAGAATCCGAAAAAAAAGAGATGGTTTTCCAATAATGAAATTTTGGGGAGAAAAATTCAAAGGGATGGCTTCGTTTTCGCAAATTTGATTGACATTTCCAAGTTGCTTTTTACATTGTATACGACGCATTTGGAAGCGTACAGTTTAAAAAAAAACACATGATATAGATAAAAAATTTTATTGCGGCTTAAACCGACCGTAAAAATTTATTTTTAATATTTATTGCAAAATAAATAGCGTCAGACGAATTTTTTTATCAAAATATAAAAGAATCCGTGGAAAACGCGATGGTTTTCGTATAATAAATTCTTGGGCTGAAAAAATTTCAAAGGGTCCATTGTTTTTTCAAAATCCGACAAATATTTCCAATCTGTTTTTGGCTCTATTTATGACGCATTCAGGTGCGTAGAGTTTAAAAATCGCATTTTTAGCTGACGGAAACGAAAGTAAATCGATCAAAATCACATATGATATAGCTAAAAAATTTAAAAAAATTTAGTACGGTTTAAACCGACCGTAAAAATTCATTTTTAATATTTATTGCAAAATAAACAGCTTTAGACGAATTTTGTCATCACAATATATAGGAATCCGTAGAAAACGCGATAGTTTTCCTATAATAAATTCTTGGGCTGAAAAAATTTCAGAGGTTAGTCCATGGTTTTTTAAAAATTCGACAAATATCTCCAATTCGTTTTTAGTTCTGTTTATAACGCATTCAAGTGCGTCGAGTTTAAAAATCGCATTTTCAGCTGACCGAAACGAAAGTAAATCGATCAAAATCACATATGATATAGCTAAAAAATTAAAAAAAATTTATTTTCAGACGCATTTTGTCATCAAAATATATAAGAATCCGTGGAAAACGCGATGGTTTTTCTATAATAAGTTCTTGAGGTGAAAAAATTTCAAAACGGTTGGTTCATGATTTTTTCGAAATGCGATCAATATTTCCAAGTCATTTTTAGCTCGATTTATGACGCATTTAGGTGCGTACAGATTAAAAATCGCATTTTCAGCTGACGGAAACGAACGTAAATCGATCAAAACCACATGAAATTGCGGCTTAAACCGACCGTAAAAATTTATTTTCAGTATTTATTGCATAATAAACAGCGTCAGGCGAATTTTGTCATCAAAATATATAAGAATCCGTAGAAAACGCGAAGATTTTCTTATAATAAAATTTTGGGGTGAAAAAATTTCAAAGAGGTTAGTCCATGATTTTTCCAAAATCCGACCAATATTTCCAATTCGCTATTAGCTCGATTTATGACGCATTTAGGTGCGTACAGATTAAAAATCGCATTTTCAGCTGACGGAAACGAACGTAAATCGATCAAAACCACATGAAATTGCGGCTTAAACCGACCGTAAAAATTTATTTTCAGTATTTATTGCATAATAAACAGCGTCAGGCGAATTTTGTCATCAAAATATATAAGAATCCGTAGAAAACGCGAAGATTTTCTTATAATAAAATTTTGGGGTGAAAAAATTTCAAAGAGGTTAGTCCATGATTTTTCCAAAATCCGACCAATATTTCCAATTCGCTATTAGCTCGATTTATGACGCATTTAGGTGCGTACAGATTAAAAATCGCATTTTCAGCTGACAGAAACGAACGTAAATCGATCAAAACCACATGAAATTGCGGCTTAAACCGACCGTAAAAATTTATTTTCAGTATTTATTGCATAATAAACAGCGTCAGACGAATTTTGTCATCAAAATATATAAGAATCCGTAGAAAACGCGAAGATTTTCTTATAATAAAATTTTGGGGTGAAAAAATTTCAAAGAGGTTAGTCCATGATTTTTCCAAAATCCGACCAATATTTCCAATTCGCTATTAGCTCGATTTATGACGCATTTAGGTGCGTACAGATTAAAAATCGCATTTTCAGCTGACGGAAACGAACGTAAATCGATCAAAACCACATGAAATTGCGGCTTAAACCGACCGTAAAAATTTATTTTCAGTATTTATTGCATAATAAACAGCGTCAGGCGAATTTTGTCATCAAAATATATAAGAATCCGTAGAAAACGCGAAGATTTTCTTATAATAAAATTTTGGGGTGAAAAAATTTCAAAGAGGTTAGTCCATGATTTTTCCAAAATCCGACCAATATTTCCAATTCGCTATTAGCTCGATTTATGACGCATTTAGGTGCGTACAGATTAAAAATCGCATTTTCAGCTGACGGAAACGAACGTAAATCGATCAAAACCACATGAAATTGCGGCTTAAACCGACCGTAAAAATTTATTTTCAGTATTTATTGCATAATAAACAGCGTCAGGCGAATTTTGTCATCAAAATATATAAGAATCCGTAGAAAACGCGAAGATTTTCTTATAATAAAATTTTGGGGTGAAAAAATTTCAAAGAGGTTAGTCCATGATTTTTCCAAAATCCGACCAATATTTCCAATTCGCTATTAGCTCGATTTATGACGCATTTAGGTGCGTACAGATTAAAAATCGCATTTTCAGCTGACGGAAACGAACGTAAATCGATCAAAACCACATGAAATTGCGGCTTAAACCGACCGTAAAAATTTATTTTCAGTATTTATTGCATAATAAACAGCGTCAGACGAATTTTGTCATCAAAATATATAAGAATCCGTAGAAAACGCGAAGATTTTCTTATAATAAAATTTTGGGGTGAAAAAATTTCAAAGAGGTTAGTCCATGATTTTTCCAAAATCCGACCAATATTTCCAATTCGCTATTAGCTCGATTTATGACGCATTTAGGTGCGTACAGATTAAAAATCGCATTTTCAGCTGACGGAAACGAACGTAAATCGATCAAAACCACATGAAATTGCGGCTTAAACCGACCGTAAAAATTTATTTTCAGTATTTATTGCATAATAAACAGCGTCAGGCGAATTTTGTCATCAAAATATATAAGAATCCGTAGAAAACGCGAAGATTTTCTTATAATAAAATTTTGGGGTGAAAAAATTTCAAAGAGGTTAGTCCATGATTTTTCCAAAATCCGACCAATATTTCCAATTCGCTATTAGCTCGATTTATGACGCATTTAGGTGCGTACAGATTAAAAATCGCATTTTCAGCTGACAGAAACGAACGTAAATCGATCAAAACCACATGAAATTGCGGCTTAAACCGACCGTAAAAATTTATTTTCAGTATTTATTGCATAATAAACAGCGTCAGACGAATTTTGTCATCAAAATATATAAGAATCCGTAGAAAACGCGAAGATTTTCTTATAATAAAATTTTGGGGTGAAAAAATTTCAAAGAGGTTAGTCCATGATTTTTCCAAAATCCGACCAATATTTCCAATTCGCTATTAGCTCGATTTATGACGCATTTAGGTGCGTACAGATTAAAAATCGCATTTTCAGCTGACGGAAACGAACGTAAATCGATCAAAACCACATGAAATTGCGGCTTAAACCGACCGTAAAAATTTATTTTCAGTATTTATTGCATAATAAACAGCGTCAGGCGAATTTTGTCATCAAAATATATAAGAATCCGTAGAAAACGCGAAGATTTTCTTATAATAAAATTTTGGGGTGAAAAAATTTCAAAGAGGTTAGTCCATGATTTTTCCAAAATCCGACCAATATTTCCAATTCGCTATTAGCTCGATTTATGACGCATTTAGGTGCGTACAGATTAAAAATCGCATTTTCAGCTGACGGAAACGAACGTAAATCGATCAAAACCACATGAAATTGCGGCTTAAACCGACCGTAAAAATTTATTTTCAGTATTTATTGCATAATAAACAGCGTCAGGCGAATTTTGTCATCAAAATATATAAGAATCCGTAGAAAACGCGAAGATTTTCTTATAATAAAATTTTGGGGTGAAAAAATTTCAAAGAGGTTAGTCCATGATTTTTCCAAAATCCGACCAATATTTCCAATTCGCTATTAGCTCGATTTATGACGCATTTAGGTGCGTACAGATTAAAAATCGCATTTTCAGCTGACAGAAACGAACGTAAATCGATCAAAACCACATGAAATTGCGGCTTAAACCGACCGTAAAAATTTATTTTCAGTATTTATTGCATAATAAACAGCGTCAGACGAATTTTGTCATCAAAATATATAAGAATCCGTAGAAAACGCGAAGATTTTCTTATAATAAAATTTTGGGGTGAAAAAATTTCAAAGAGGTTAGTCCATGATTTTTCCAAAATCCGACCAATATTTCCAATTCGCTATTAGCTCGATTTATGACGCATTTAGGTGCGTACAGATTAAAAATCGCATTTTCAGCTGACGGAAACGAACGTAAATCGATCAAAACCACATGAAATTGCGGCTTAAACCGACCGTAAAAATTTATTTTCAGTATTTATTGCATAATAAACAGCGTCAGGCGAATTTTGTCATCAAAATATATAAGAATCCGTAGAAAACGCGAAGATTTTCTTATAATAAAATTTTGGGGTGAAAAAATTTCAAAGAGGTTAGTCCATGATTTTTCCAAAATCCGACCAATATTTCCAATTCGCTATTAGCTCGATTTATGACGCATTTAGGTGCGTACAGATTAAAAATCGCATTTTCAGCTGACGGAAACGAACGTAAATCGATCAAAACCACATGAAATTGCGGCTTAAACCGACCGTAAAAATTTATTTTCAGTATTTATTGCATAATAAACAGCGTCAGGCGAATTTTGTCATCAAAATATATAAGAATCCGTAGAAAACGCGAAGATTTTCTTATAATAAAATTTTGGGGTGAAAAAATTTCAAAGAGGTTAGTCCATGATTTTTCCAAAATCCGACCAATATTTCCAATTCGCTATTAGCTCGATTTATGACGCATTTAGGTGCGTACAGATTAAAAATCGCATTTTCAGCTGACGGAAACGAACGTAAATCGATCAAAACCACATGAAATTGCGGCTTAAACCGACCGTAAAAATTTATTTTCAGTATTTATTGCATAATAAACAGCGTCAGACGAATTTTGTCATCAAAATATATAAGAATCCGTAGAAAACGCGAAGATTTTCTTATAATAAAATTTTGGGGTGAAAAAATTTCAAAGAGGTTAGTCCATGATTTTTCCAAAATCCGACCAATATTTCCAATTCGCTATTAGCTCGATTTATGACGCATTTAGGTGCGTACAGATTAAAAATCGCATTTTCAGCTGACGGAAACGAACGTAAATCGATCAAAACCACATGAAATTGCGGCTTAAACCGACCGTAAAAATTTATTTTCAGTATTTATTGCATAATAAACAGCGTCAGGCGAATTTTGTCATCAAAATATATAAGAATCCGTAGAAAACGCGAAGATTTTCTTATAATAAAATTTTGGGGTGAAAAAATTTCAAAGAGGTTAGTCCATGATTTTTCCAAAATCCGACCAATATTTCCAATTCGCTATTAGCTCGATTTATGACGCATTTAGGTGCGTACAGATTAAAAATCGCATTTTCAGCTGACGGAAACGAACGTAAATCGATCAAAACCACATGAAATTGCGGCTTAAACCGACCGTAAAAATTTATTTTCAGTATTTATTGCATAATAAACAGCGTCAGGCGAATTTTGTCATCAAAATATATAAGAATCCGTAGAAAACGCGAAGATTTTCTTATAATAAAATTTTGGGGTGAAAAAATTTCAAAGAGGTTAGTCCATGATTTTTCCAAAATCCGACCAATATTTCCAATTCGCTATTAGCTCGATTTATGACGCATTTAGGTGCGTACAGATTAAAAATCGCATTTTCAGCTGACAGAAACGAACGTAAATCGATCAAAACCACATGAAATTGCGGCTTAAACCGACCGTAAAAATTTATTTTCAGTATTTATTGCATAATAAACAGCGTCAGACGAATTTTGTCATCAAAATATATAAGAATCCGTAGAAAACGCGAAGATTTTCTTATAATAAAATTTTGGGGTGAAAAAATTTCAAAGAGGTTAGTCCATGATTTTTCCAAAATCCGACCAATATTTCCAATTCGCTATTAGCTCGATTTATGACGCATTTAGGTGCGTACAGATTAAAAATCGCATTTTCAGCTGACGGAAACGAACGTAAATCGATCAAAACCACATGAAATTGCGGCTTAAACCGACCGTAAAAATTTATTTTCAGTATTTATTGCATAATAAACAGCGTCAGGCGAATTTTGTCATCAAAATATATAAGAATCCGTAGAAAACGCGAAGATTTTCTTATAATAAAATTTTGGGGTGAAAAAATTTCAAAGAGGTTAGTCCATGATTTTTCCAAAATCCGACCAATATTTCCAATTCGTTATTAGCTCGATTTATGACGCATTTAGGTGCGTACAGATTAAAAATCGCATTTTCAGCAGACGGAAACGAACGTAAATCGATCAAAACTACATGATATAGGTAAAAAACGAAACGAAAATAAATCGATCAAAATCACATATGATATGGCTAAAAAATTAAAAAAATTTTATTTTCAGACGCATTTTGTCATCAAAATATATAAGAATCCGTGGAAAACGCGATGGTTTTTCTATAATAAGTTCTTGAGGTGAAAAAATTTCAAAACGGTTAGTTCATGATTTTTTCGAAATGCGATCAATATTTCCAAGTCATTTTTAGCTCTGTTGATGACGCATTCAGGTGTGTAGAGTTTAAAAATCGCATTTTCAGCTGACGGAAACGAACGTAAATCGATCAAAACCACATGAAATTGCGGCTTAAACCGACCGTAAAAATTTATTTTCAGTATTTATTGCATAATAAACAGCGTCAGGCGAATTTTGTCTTCAAAATATATAAGAATCCGTAGAAAACGTGATGATTTTCTTATAATAAAATTTTGGGGTGAAAAAATTTCAAAGAGGTTAGTCCATGATTTTTCCAAAATCCGACCAATATTTCCAATTCGTTATTAGCTCGATTTATGACGCATTTAGGTGCGTACAGATTAAAAATCGCATTTTCAGCTGACGGAAACGAACGTAAATCGATCAAAACCACATGATATAGGTAAAAAACGAAACGAAAATAAATCGATGAAAATCACATATGATATAGCTAAAAAATTAAAAAAATTTTATTTTCAGACGCATTTTGTCATCAAAATATATAAGAATCCGTGGAAAACGCGATGGTTTTTCTATAATAAGTTCTTGAGGTGAAAAAATTTCAAAACGGTTGGTTCATGATTTTTTCGAAATGCGATCAATATTTCCAAGTCATTTTTAGCTCTGTTGATGACGCATTTAGGTGCGTACAGATTAAAAATCGCATTTTTAGCTGACGGAAACGAACGTAAATCGATCAAAACCACATGATAAAGGTAAAAAATTTTATTGCGGCATGGGTGAAATGTCAAAGGGGTTAGTCTATTGTTTATGCAAAATCCGACCAACATTTTCAAGTCGTTGTAAGCTTTGTTACGACAAATTTGAGTGCATCGAGTTCAAAATTGGCATTTTCAGCTGGCGGAAACGAATGTAACTCGTTCAAAATCACTGATATAACTAAAAAATTAAAATTCTCCATTAGGGCTTAAACCATCCGTAAAAATTTAACTGCAATTCTTATTGCAAAATAAACTGCGTCAGACGAATTTTCTCATTCAAGTACATAAAAATCCTTGAAAAAAGCGATTGTTTTTTAATAATACATTTTTGGGGTGTAAAAATTCAGAGGCCTTACTTAATCTGTCGTTTTTGCAAGTTTGATTGCCATTTCCAAGTCGTTTTTAACATTTTACACGACGCACTTGAGTGCGTAAAATTCAAAAATTACATTTTCAGCTGGCGGAAACGAACTTCAAAATCTGACTTTTAAAATTTCTAGTTTTTCTGTTCAAGTTAACAAAAAATTAATAAGTTTAAATGAAATAACTGAAGCTATTTTTGTACATTAAACCTGTGAATGCAGTAAAAATAATAAAAACAATTATTATAACATTTAAAAGGGGTCGATTATGAGGGGGTAAAAATATAAAATTTTCTATAAATATTAATAAAAAACCTTTTATTATGCAATACAATTTTTCTTTGTTGAATTAACCCATTAAAGTAAAGTTCATAACTTCAAGATCAGGTTTTTAAAACTTCGAGTTCCTACTGTTAAGTTAACAATAAATTACTTTTTAGTTTTACGATCGAAAGGATTGAGAAAAATCTTAGGAACCCTTAAATGTTTTTTCATTTTGTATTGGACCGAACATCTATAATCGCAAATGTCACAGGAAAACGGTTTTGCCCCAGAATGGGTTGCCAGATGAACTTTTATAGTTCCTTTATGCGCACATTTATAGCCGCAGATAAAACAAGTGAACGGCTTCTCTCCAGTATGGATTCGTAAGTGTTTCTCTAAATTAGATCTTCGTGAAGATTTATAAGGACAAAATTTGCATGAAAACCGTTTTTCCCCAGTATGGGTTGATATGAAGAAGAATGGGCGCTCCACTATCAATGCCCTTCTGGTGAAAAGCAAGGAGAGGCACGTGACGCAAAAGAAAACTTAGCATCCTGATCACCTTAAACTCCAGACTATCTCACAAACATCCTCAAGAGTTACCTGAGTGCGCGTGCAATCATCGTTGATGAAGAGATGCTCCATCACGAGATTACAATCAACAGCGGGGTTCCTCAGGGATAGGTTGTTGGTCTCGAACTGTGGGACCTTATGTACGACAAGGTGTTGAGGCAAATTTTTTACTCGAATGAGTCTGTACGATCGGATTCGCAGACGACTTATTAGTGGTAGTCACAGCCAATAAAGCAAATAAAAACTTGAAATCAAAGTCAACGAAGCCGTAGGCATTATCAAGACTTGGATGGACAGCAGAGAACTAACTCTGGTGCAGAAAAGACTGAAGTGGTGCTCCTCATAAGTAAAAGAAAATGCGAAGACCTCGATATCAGATTGAGGGATTGTCACTTGGTGCCGCAGAAAACGGTCAAGGTGTTGGGCGTACACATCGATCGTCGGCTGTTCTTCGATGTCCACTGTATAGAAACGGCCAAGAAGGCGGTCAAACTTACGGCAGTCCTCACACGATTGATGCCGAACATTGGCGGCTTGTCATATACCAAACGACGGGTCTTAGAATCAGTGGCAAATTTCGTGATGCTATACGGAGCACCGGTGTGAGAGCAAGCTATGAAAATAGCTAATTATCGCCAACATCTAGAAAGAATTCATAGAAAAACGAATCTTAGGATTTCTTCGGTTTATAGAACAACATCGAACGAAGCCATAGCTGTGGTGGCGGCAATGCCCCCAATCGACCTGCTAGTTCAAGCGAGGTCATCAAACTATCTACAGGTAGATAAAAAAAAATAAAGAACATCGCCGCACTTTCATGAATGCATGTGAAGAGAGGGGGTTCTGGACCAGAAAGTTCATACTTTGAGCTCACCCAGGCTCTGACGGGCCATGGATGCTTTAATCACTACTTCCACAGATTCAAAAGACTCGACTCGCCCGTGTGCAGCTACTGCGAGAAGGTACATGATGCCCAACACAGCATCTTTGTTTGCTCGCGATGGTCCGAAATTAGGCTCGAACACTCAATGCAAGAAATTACACTGAGTACGCGATCGGCAAAATGCTGGAGAACTTAGAAGCTTGGGACAGAATAGGGTTAGAAATTCAAACCATCATGAAGACCAAGTTTCGAGAAGAACTCGCTAGGCAACGCGGCGAAGAAGATCGAGGCAACTAAAGAAAAACAAAGACTCGAAAGGGCGGAAGATTATGAAGATTGGCTGGTGACGGCGGAAGAAGTGATGATAGTCGAAGCCCGCTTTCATCACGGAGTGGGGTTTTATCCGGTAAGAATCTGGCACTACCACCCCCAACATCGAAGTGGTGTTTTTTGAAGATTTCTCCACTCCCACCTCAAAAAACACGAAGTTTTAGGTTAGCTTTTGGTAATCAAAACAACAACAAACACGAACTGCTAAACAAGGAAAATCGTCAAATACGTGCATCAAGACTGCGCAGAAGTTAGCGCCTGCAGACCTCCTTAGATGTTTTGTCAGAAAATAACAGAAGCCAGGCGATAGTTGGATCAACTGGCCACCCACAAATTTGACACGACGACAAAATTTATCCACCTTCATTAACTTTCTTCTCAGAAGGTAACGGCAAGCCACCTAAAGTAATCTGCCAAAAGATCCATTGGGACTCGGACGACAACCAGAGTTCCGATTTTAAAATTTTTTAGAAATTTACGTTTGGGATTGTCTTGTAGCTCCGGCACATATTAATAAAATGTAAGAGTCGCAATTCCAGCAATAGTTCAGTATACTTCAGTAATCATCTGCCAATTGCGTTAGCGTCGTCATGGTTTCTTCCGTGCTTTGGTCGTACCACAATTTCTTATAATGTTCAATCCAGACAATGGAATATGTGGTGTTGATTATAGAAGAGGCCTTTTTATCTTTGTTTAAGTATTTATTATTTTGTAGGCGTTTAGCTGTCTTCCGTATATATCGTCTTCTATATTGGCAATATATTCTGGTGTTTTGAGATCAGAAAAAGGGGTGTTTTGTTATCATAAAAGATAAAGAGTTGAGAAGAAAAGTTTAAACATAAGAAAACTAGTAGAATTTGAAACTTGATTTCAGAAAGGGTTTTTGCCTGAAACAAAACTAGAAATTAATTCAAATTAAATAAAAAGGTAAATAGTAACAAAAAACACAAAAATTACACTCATTTTTGAAATTTTTGTTTGTAAAATTATTAAAAGTGCGATAATCAAAAGTGTCACCAATTCGCGCACGGCTTAAAATGAAAGCAATTACATTATTATTAATTGCAATTAATTAATTTTACTAGTAATTTCAAGAAATTTAAAACATAAAATACTAATTTCGAATTTTACGTTCTAAATTAAATGTTTAAAAAAGCAACAAATTTTAACGATTTGTTTGTGAGTATCTACAATTATTTTTGTAAGTATGGTAATATATTATTGTACTATGTAATTACCCTGATCTGATTAATTGTATCTGTATCGATTTTTCGCAAACCTTTGAAATTTACTATTTCTAATTTTTCTAAAGTAAATTATTTTTAATTATTTTAGAAAATATTTTAAGATTGGCTTCTCAATATTTATTTGCTAACTACCTAGGTTCTGTTGATTTTAACTTTTTACCCAAACTATATGTTGTTATATACATTCGACAGCCTGAAAAATAATTATTATTAATTTTTCTTTAATACGAAGATTGGTAAATAACTTCTTTTATTAAATAGCTTAAGCGACAGTTGAGTAAATAACAAACCAAATGGTGATCTTTTGGGATCTGACTTGCGAATCGTCTAAAAAAATTCTTAATGATTATTAACTTGAAAGTATGTCCAAAGGGGGGTAGGTAGCTACAAAGACCCCGAAAATACAAATTTTACGATTGAAACCTCGAACTTTTCTGAAAGAGTATATAGTAAATAGGAGAAATAGCTATGACAGAATGCCTTAAATCCACCTGTTTTTTCAAAAATCGAATTTAAAAAAGCTCGATTTTCACTGAAAATTTGAAGGTAAATCGCTCGTGATTGGTGAATCAATTCATTCTGTTGTCGGTACGCGTGTTCCTATACATAAGAGTGTAGCTGTTGACAAATTTGTCAGTAACTTGTACGCTAAGGTACGAATACGTTCTTTTTAGGTCCAAAATAACTTCAGAAAAGGGTTAATTAAATTTAACGAACGGTAGTTACTTTTTCGCGTGGATCCTACTCTTGCCATGGTGGTTTTCATCAAAATAGCCCGGAGCGCCCGAAGGGTGGAAAACGACAACTAATTTGAAAATACCCCTAGGCCCGTGGATGAAGGAAAATAGTGGATCTTTGAGGGGTGAAACTCGTGAGAGTGCACGCAAAAAAAAGATGTAGTTACATTTACATTTTTTGTGTAGTAAAATAATTGTAGTGACAGGAACAACATTTGTAGTAAAATTAAACGAACCTCTCATGCTGTTTATACTACATCAGCTGTAAAATGCACTTACGCATTGTTGTAAGATGAATGTAGTTAACTTTAGAATTTTTATGTACTTCTAACTCTATAGAGTGTTGTTGCTTATCACTCAAAATAATTGATTTTGGTGTAACAATAAGATAAGTAAAAAGTACACTGGATTGTAGTAATTAAAATTTACCTCGTGTAATTATGCAACAAAATATTGCAACTCTAATGTTTTGCAATCCTTCAGTTTCCGTAATTAAGTTATGCTTTGACGAATATGCAGAATCTTTTATTCGTTCTTAATTTATGTTTGAACAGCACCTTAAGGTACAGTGTACACCAGGACAATATTATTATTAGTTTTGAAATGAATCGTGAAGTGAAAAGAATTGTGGATGACTTTTTATTATTTAAAGGTAAGTACTCAATTTTTTAATGTTCAAAATTAAAAATCGGCAGTATAACGACGATTTTTGAGTTGCGGGCTACCTAAGCGCTCCCCGAAGATATTAATTTTACGAATGAAATCTCAACGTAATGTGAAGTTATAATTTAGCAATTTAGGTAAGGGCAAATGTTATGTATCGATTAGTTTGGTCAGAAATTGATTTTAAACTTGTCGATTTCCAGCGAATATCGACTTTGTCCTTATAGAAATATTTCTTTGTAAAATTTCGATTCAAAAAAACACATGGAGATTAAAAATTTTTAACAATGTAAAGTTTAAAGGTGTAATTCTAAGAATTGCAGGCAGGCTACCGGATTAAAATCTTATTCATTCTTATTGTCACATAAGCACATTTTTTTGAATCGTAAATATTTGTTAAACTACAATATAAATTTTTTTAATTATATTTTAATTGCTATTAATTAATAATAAATGAACTCGTTTTAACTAAGTATCAAAAATTAAACAAATACCTATAGGTACTATTGGGATTGGTCCAGTGATGCATTAGTAATGATTGATAAAATTTAGTTCTAAAGATTGAAATTGTAAATTTTGAATAATCCACATAAAAATAATTTGCAATGCAGTTGTCATGACCGCTACTATATAATTATAGACAATACGATGTTATCAACAGCATTACGTAATTAACAATTCAAAATAATATACAAAAATGTTGTGATACCACCCTGTATTCACCTTTTCTTATAGTATTCAGGTAAAAGAATATAAATTGTAAAGAATGTTTTAAAAGCTTTTATTCTTAAAACTATTATGCCATATATACGTAAAAAAAATTTTTCCAGAGTGACAGTAAGCAATTAAATTTTAAGAAGTTCTTCTTTAAATACTTGCTACCACAAAATAGTAGATAATTAATAAAATTTGAATTACATATTTTCAAACTTTCAATAGATCGTTGCTTTGAAATGAAGATCACAACTTTCATTGATGCGCGCGCATTAGAATTTTTGTTGCAGGATTTTATTGCTAGACGGTAGACGCAAGCTTATTTTTTCAGTTACCACTAGAGGCCTAGAGGGTCAACATGGTAATACCTACCTGAGGTTGTAAATCTATACCTAGTTGAACTAAACAAACTTAAGAAATGTGAACCTGTTACTTCTACTCAGAAAAACAACAAAAATCTTCGCCAATTTTTGGATGAAACCATGAAACGTATACAGTCAAAATCACTATAATCAACGGATCAACAAGAACTACGTAAGTAGCTTGAAACATCAAATTGCAATCTTAGAATGGACAAAAATAACATTATAGATTTTTTAAAGGGGACTGCTAGTCAATCCGTTAAAACAGTGTATAACGTGCAGAAAAAATCTACTAGCAACGTGCCAAACAACTAGTCAACCAATGTAAAACAGATTTTAAGAACTAATGACGTGAAGCACGTGTTGCTTACAGGTACTTAACGTATATCTTCCGTTTCATATAACAAATTTTGTAGCTAACAACGAAGTATTGTCATTATGATTGGAAATGCCACTGTAAAATCGAAAAATCTGGAATTTACTGGAGGCCCCCAAAAACTGAAGTTCAAAAAGGTTTTGTGCTTCAAATGCAGGTAATTTTATGACTTGACTGCTTAATTAAATAAAAATAATCTCACGAGGTACATATAATATGCATTTCAGACAGCGGCCCAGTTGGAACAACGGATACGAAAGTTACAGGGATTTCTACTTCAAAACCAACGATTATTAGACCATTGGATACGCCCACATTATGTACAGTAGTTTTACCTTATTAAAGAAGTAGCCTACCTTATTATCTACAATAATTATTAATTATAAGAAACTTTATAAAGCAATTTATTTTAATAAATGTACAAAATTATTTGTACTGTTAATATGCGTTTACCCTATAAAGTTGTTAATTTAATAACATTAAACACAAGCAAAGCATACTGCTATTGTAGTCAAATCCACACAATAATTGTAGTAGTTCTAATTAATTTATAATTCAAAGGTAACAACATCACTATGTAAAAATAGCAACAATTGTGTAGTACAATTAACTTAAGAATGTTGTACAAGTAACAACAGCACAAAAAGTGAATTATACTGAATATTAGCAATATTTACTACACAGTAAACGTAGAGTTAACTACACCTATAGGTGTTAAAACAACATCACCATTAGTACTATGTACATAAGCACACGTTCATATAACAACAAAATTTTAAGTACTTTATACTACAATGCTGTTAAACCTTTACAACAATAAATTGTAGTAAATTGTACTGCAGTCATTTTACATCAATTGACATGTAAATTTTACTACTCTTTGGTGTTGTCACTATATTTGCAACTCATTGTAGTAGATTGCACTGCATTTGTAGTTACATTTACAACTTGTTTTTTTGCGTGAGTGCACTGTTGCTGCATCCCAATGCAAGTGTCGCTCCGGTTATCCCCGCTAGCATAGCATAGCATCACTTCGTGAACAGAGTTTTGTGGAGGCGCAGCCTCCATCACCTCTTTCAACATCTAAGAACATCGCAAGGATGGTTTGGTGTGTATGTATAATACTATAAGCGTGAAGCCTTGTCGCACCTCAAAGTGGAGTGTTGACCCGCGCGAAGGCGATAATCAACCTTTGATGGATGAGTAATTACGAGTAAATCGCGAGCTAGACGGCAGATACAACAGTAGACGCATTGGGATTGAACAGTTGAAAAAGGTTTTCTACCATACATGCCCGCGTCCAGATCACTTAAGCATTTATCTAGGTCGGTGCCGAGACATTGAGTAAACGCCCCGGCTGTGACCCTGTTATCCCCGCTCTGCGCAAAGCTAAGACCAGTTGAAAGTGCACGGACTATCAATAGAATGAATTGATTCACCAATCCCGAGCAACTTTGCTTAAAATTTACTGTGAAAATCGAAGTTTTTAAATTCGATTTTTGAAAAAACAGGTGCATTTAAGGCATTCTGTCACATGTAATTCTCTTATTTAATATATACTCTTTCAGAATTCATCGAGATTTCAATCGTAAAATTTGTATTTTCGGGGCCTCGATAGCTACCTGCAACCTGTCAAACGTATAACACAAATAATAATAATACTTATTTAATTATACATTGAGTTTTTAAAAAAAAACTCTATAAAAAAAATGTCAGCTTTTCCATCATAATATAGTAACTAGGTCATCAGTAATTTATTGAAGTTTTTTATATTAACGAAGTTTTAATACATAGTTCTGATTTTACGATACCACGAATCACAATTAATTATTATTAAAATCCGAATTGGAATAATATTGGTTTTATACCAAATTGAAATTTGTTAGCATAACAGTGATAACGTAACTCGCAATGGAAATGTGTGAACCAGAAGATTTGTTTTCAGTTTTCCGTCCAATGTTTTACTTAACAAAAATTGTTTGCTTAATTCCTTTTAAAATTCAAGCTAATTGTCCTCATACTTTATCATTTCTTAATTTAATCTGGACTTCTTGTTTTATTGTTTTTCAGGGATATTTTGGAATTCTATTTAGCCTTTATTTCAATACTGACAAATATTCAATAATGTTAAGGATCATTGGAATTTTAAGTATAAGTGCACATCGAATATTACCGATAGTCATTATCATTATTAACAATTTGTACTATAAAAAGGTAACGTTACTACGCATTTAATCCAACTATTTAACTTTTTCTTCTAGATACTTGAAACAATTTCCAAATTTTCTACTATTGACAACAAATTACTTAGCTTTGAATTAATTAACAGAGATATAATAGGATCTTACAGAAAGAATAAAATACAGTTTTTTGCTGTTACTATATTAATTTGGTTGATTTTGATTGTATTATTTTTGATAACGATGGCTTCGATTACAAATAAGTTAACCCCAATATCTCTCTTACACTCCATTTTGTACATTTTAATCATATCTGCCCAAGTATTTGAGATAATGCAGCTATGCTTTTTTCTTGTTTTACTGAAACAGCGCATAATATGGTTGAATAATATAATGAAACTATTGAATAAACAAAATAGAATTTTAGTTACAAATTTTGAGTAAGTAATATATCATTATTCAAATGATTTACCCCACAGTTTTAAACAATTCATCCTTTTACAACTTACGCCAAGTATAATAATGACATTTGGAATGTCATATTCTCATAACTAAGGTTTGGATGCACTGGAACTGTCATTTTTTAACTTATTACTTTTTAGCGCCACCGAAGCAAGTACAAGAATATTACTTAAAAAAATTGGAATGATTCACCAAGACTTGTACTGGATTGTCAAAACCATAAACAAAATATATTCTTTCCCCGTTACTATTACAATATTGGTGATATTTATACATTCACTTGCTACCTTTTGCCATATTTGGATTACAATTACGGCAAGTTTTACTGAAGAACGTTATTACATCTTATACACTTGTTTTCATAATTCTTTGAATTTTTCTATTCTTTTTGTTCTAATAAAACTTGCTTCTTTGATCTCAAATCAGGTGAAAGCTAATTCAACCTTTTAATTTATTTTTAAGTTTGATTTCATTTTCAGTTCCAAAAATTGCATAGTTGTCTCATTACGAAGTATCCAATTACGACGAGATTAAACAATTCAATTAATTTAGAAGTAAAACAAATTATACTTTCAAGCTGTGGTTATTATTGATTTTTTTATTTTATTTTTTATTTTTTGTGCCTTTCAATGCAGATGACTCACAGTAAAGAACGTTTATCTGCAAGTGGATTATTTGTTATCAACGATAGAACCATTTTGATGGTATAGTATCCGACAAATCTGCTTAAGGGCTTACGTACAGTCATGAATTCAAGAAAACTCGTTTTTTTATTTTTTCATATGAAAGTACAACATCTCAGAAATATTATGTGAAAGTTTTAAGTCGATCGGAGTAAAACTCGCAAAGATATAAGCTAATGAGAGTAACAATTATTACGAAACTTCTATCAAACGGAAAACTTCAGACGCGTTTAACTCAAAACTACATTTTAGAAGTCCATGCGTAAAATAACTCAAAAACTACTTAACCAATTATGATGAAATTCCACACACCTCTTAAATAATATAAATAATTCTCGAGACTGAACTATTACTTTTTTTTTTATTTTTCATTTCTATCTCTTTTTACAAGTATTTATAGGCTAATTTTTTGGGTAAAAATCGCCGCTTTTATTTCAACACTATCCCAAAAATGAAAATATCCATATTTTTTAAAATGGATTTGTTCAGTTTTGAGATAAACTAATGTATTAACCAAATCTTTTTACTTTTTTCATTTTGGATAATCCTGTGATGAGTTATCTTACTCACCGCAAATCATCTATTTTTTAAGAGTTTTTGAAAATCTACTACCAGTGGTTTAATTGTCCACGTTTTGTAGAAACAAAATTCTAAAATGTTCTTTAAATGTTGCTCTTTCATGTAGAAAAACTTTCAAATAAATACATGGGGCATTCCACACCAAATCGACCACTTTTGAACCCGACCTTTTTTGATTTTCTTGAAATTTTTACATATTATACTATCTCATCAACAACAGTTCTGTGAATTTTTTCAAAATTTTTTAATCAACCCAAAAAAAGTTACGAATTTTTAGAAAACTGCTGTTTTTTTTTTCAAACGATTGTAACTATTTCAAAAATTGACTAATCGGAACGTTTTTTTTTGTTTTGTTTGTCTTTAAACGTACTTTTCAGGAAAAAATACAAAAAAAATATTCAAACTTAGATTCTACAAAATTTTACATTTTTTCGGAGAAAATCATTGATTTTTCAAATTTCGACACTTTTGATTTTTAATTTTTTTATTTCAAAAAAAAACTCTGATTTATTCCGCGTATAACAACGCAAACCCCATAATGGGCCGACATTTCTTTCTATTTCTTTTGTTTAATTGAAAAATATTATTTGCGTAAAAATCAAACAAAATATTTTTTAATTAAACAAAAAAAATAGAAAAAAATTTTGGCCCATTATGGGGTTTGCGTTGTTATACGCGGAATAAATCAGAGTTGTTTTTGAAATAAAAAAATCAAAAATCAAAAGTGGAAAAATTTGAAAAATTAATGATTTTCTCCGAAAAAATGAAAAATTTTGTAGAATCCAAGTTTGAATATTTTTTTTTGTATTTTTTCATAAAAAGTACGTTTAAAGACAAATAAAAACAAAAAAATAGAACGTTTTGATTAGTCAATTTTTGAAAAAGTTACGATCGTTTGAAGAAAAAAAACATCAGTTTTTCTAAAAATTCTTAACTTTGTAAACAATTTTGAAAAAATTTACAGAACTGTTTTTGATGGGATAGTATAATACGTAAAATCAGTTGTGTAATTTTTTTCAAAATTTTTTCCAAAGTTAAAATTTCAGAAAAACTGATGTTTTTTTTCTTCAAACAATCGTAACTATTTCAAAAATTGACTAATCAAAACGTTCTTTTTTTGTTTTTGTTCGTCTTTAAACGTACTTTTCAGGAAAAAATACAAAAAAATTATTCAAACTTGGATTCTACAAAATTTTTTATTTTTTCGGAGAAAATTATTGATTTTTCAAATTTGTCCACTTTTGATTTTTGATTTTTTTATTTCAAAGAAACTCTTATTTATTTCTGGTATAACAACCCAAACCCCATAATGGGCCCACATTTCTTTCTATTTTTTTTGTTTAATTAAAAAATATTTTGTTTTATTTTTACGCAATAATATTTTTTAATTAAACAAAAGAAATAGAAAGAAATGTCGGCCCATTATGGGGTTTGCGTTGTTATACGCGGAATAAATCAGATTTTTTTTTAAATAAAAAAATCAAAAGTGTCGAAATTTGAAAAATCAAGGATTTTCTCTGAAAAAATGAAAAATTTTGTAGAATCCAACTTTGAATATTTTTTTTGTATTTTTTCCTGAAAAGTACGTTTAAAGACAAACAAAAAAAAAACGTTCCGATTAGTCAATTTTTGGCATAGTTACGATCGTTTGAAGAAAAACAAAATCAGTTTCTTTAAAAATTCGTAACTCTTTTTGGGTTGAATAAAAAATTTTGAAAAAATTCACAGAACTGTTTTTGGTAAGATAGTATAAAATGTAAAAGTTTCAGAAAAATCAAAAGGGGTCGGGTTCAAAAGTGGTAGATTTGGTGTGGAATGCCCCACATATACTTATTCATAACTTAGAAAAAATATCTCAAAAAACTGCTATTTTTGGACCTCATGACTGTACGTAACCCTTTAATGTACTATACGATTTTACTTAAATTTTTGTTCTAGTTTCTTGGTTCCATATTATCTTATGGTATAATAGTCATACAGTTTGAAAGAGCCACCTCCACAACATGAAAAGCAAATATACAGGCGATTAATTAACTTCACAGCAAATATAGTATAAAAAAATTTTATTAATTGTACTTTTTGCACTTAATTTTGCAAAAAATTGAAGGACTCTCTCCAATTTAACATTTGTTTCATTTAGAAACAACTTATGTATTGTTCTCTAATAAATTGATCTACAACAATTCAAATAAATTTTTTAAAAATAAATAAACATTTCTTTTCAAGACAAGAGTTATTATTTAGTGCGACTTTTAGAACCAGTATTTATCTGAAAGCAAGAAAAAATTTCAGGGTTTTTATTAATGTAATAATTTCTCTATGAACTAAAAAAAAGTTGAATAAAAAAAAATTTGCGATTTGAGACAGTTTTTAAAATTAGTGTTGATTTTAGATCATATTTATTAATTGTTTTGCTTCGATTTTTAAAGCTTATAAGTTCATATAGAAAGTTATATTCTAAAAAAGATGTGTGTTAAATTTCATCGCTATTAATAAAGAACTTTTTGACTTATCAATCTCTCTAATTTTAAAAATGTAGTTTTGAGAAAAACGCGTTTAAACTTTAAGTACAAAAGCTTCAATAATAATTTTATTGACTTACCGGTTAGTAATCAATTTCAGGGCCATACAATAGTCTTTAGGTAGTCTTTAGGAAATAAATTCTTGTTTACGAATATCAAGAGCTTTTCTGGTTGCCAATAAGTTGCGTCGATTTTTCCGAGTCATTTTATTAACTATTAATTATTTTTATTCTGCTTTCAACAAGCAACCTATTTACAGAAAGTTACCATGTTCACACTTCAACCATTTGAATATTCCAGCTGCGCAAGAAGAACGCCCCACCTCGCAAAGGTCCAGTGGCTAAAATTTTCTACCTCATCTGTAAACACGGTAGATATCAGGAAAAAATTCAAAACTTCCAAATATAAAAGTAGAAAGTGGTGCCGAGTGTGGCAGTGATCATCATCTCTTAATGGCCAAGATATATTGATGTGTTACCTGTAAAATCAGGTTTGTTTTACCATGACTGCTCGCTCCTACGGTAAACCCTCAGAAATTCTTGTTGAGGGTCGTGGTTCAAATTTACTTTTTACTAAAGTACCTACTAAAAAAAGCAATAAAAATTTAAGTAATGAAAAAAATTAACTAAACTTATAATGGTTAATGGAATCAAAATTTTATACCCATTTACAAAACTTACAAGTAATTAAAAAGTTATAGTGTTAATGTGGTTTTCGGAAAGTCAAAGGCGTTTTTTTTATTTAATAATAAAAACTGAAACAATTTAGTATTGCCTTCGATTTCCGACATGTATGTGTTAATTTAAAAATTTTTACAAATACAATAATCAAATAAAACAACATCAAAATAAACAACAAAAACAAAGTGAAATTTTTTAAAATGTTGCAACAGACGATTCCTATGTTACCGCAAATTTGTACTACAATAATTGTAACACAAAGTAGTACAATTTGTAGTTGGATAAGGATCAGTATAAATTTGTAGTGAGTGATCTTCCATTAAAGTTTTGTAGGCAAACTCTGTAGTAAATAATGATTAATAATTATTGTACTACTAATTACTAAAATTTCTACAAATATTTGCTACAAATTGAGAATTTCCTCAATTTATAGTAATTGTACTACAATCAAATTTTATTCAGAATTATTATATCAAATGTAGGTACTATACGAAATTAAACAAATTTTTACAATAAGTACTACAAAGCATTAATTATAATTATCCCTGCAAGTTTTACAAGGTTTGCTTTTCGGGAAATGGGGGGGGGGGGGTTAAAAATGAATATAACAATCAGGACTTCCCAAATTAAAACGAAAAAACTGTATATTAATGTCAGCAGAGTAACTAAAGCGTGGCAAAGGTGGCGTAGGGCAAGGGTGCAAATTAGCTAAGAGCTTAGCTGCCCTAAAAATTAGAAATTGCTTTTTAAAATAAGATAAAATTCTGTAGATTATGGTTTTGAAAAAATCTTGTCCTGATGTAGAGGGTAGTATTTTTAAGAGACTCTAATTTTACTCAATAAATCCTGAGTTTAAAAGTTAAATGTGTAAAAAGTGTTAGTAAGGTGTAACTGCGCTGTCGTAATGAAAATCAAAAAAAAAAAAACTTGAAGATTTACAAATGGCCGTCCATTAATCACGCGATGTTTTTTTGGCATTTTTTAACCCCCCCTCCCTTTTGGTGATACATGGTGAGGTTTAAGACTAACTCCCCTCCCCCTATATCACGTGTATTTTTTAGTACCTACAAAGAATCTTAATTTTTTTTAAATATTTATTTAATTTTCAGTATCAGTGTCGCGCGTTTGCCGAAAAAATAAATACACGTGATATATTACTAGACCCCCCTCCCCCTTTGCGTTACTTTGTGATTTTTTTTGGACCCCCCCTTTCGAGCCTCATGTGATTAATGGACAGCCCCAAAGCTAGGATGACAAAATTCTAAAATTAATGGAAAAAATCAAAAACTCTAACGGATCCTAAGTTTTAATATATCGGCGATAGAAAAAATGCAAAAAAATTTTAAATTATTTCCGGAACTTTATATAAAAAAAAATTCTGATGCCCAACAAAATAAAATTTTACTATAGTAATTCTAAGAAATTTAAAACATAAAATACTAATTTTGAATTTTACGTTCTAAATTAAATGTTTAAAAAAGCAACAAATTTTAACGATTTGTTTGTGAGTATCTACACCTATTTCTGTAAATTTGGTCATATATTATTGTACTATGTAATTACCCTGATCTGATTAATTGTATCTGTATCGATTTTTCGCAAACCGTATGAAATTTATTATTTCTTATTTTTCTAAAATAAATTATTTTTAATTATTGTCGATAATATTGTAAGATTGGCTTATCAATATTTATTTCTAACTACCTAAGTTCTGTTGATTTTAACTTTTTACCTGAACTATGCCATTATACATTTGACAGCCTGAAAATTAATTATTAATAACTTTTCTTTAATACGAAGATTGGTAAATAATTTCATTTATTAAATAGCTTAAGCGACAGTTGAGTAAATAACAAAACAAATAGCGATCTTTTGGGATCTGACTTGTGAATCGTCTAAAAGAATTCTTAATGATCATTAACTTGAAAATATGTCAAACGTATTACACAAATAATATGATACTTGTTTAAACATACATTGAGTTTTTCATATTATTGTTGTTTGTGGGTATTTTTGGAGAATTCAATTTATTGGAGTTTTTTATATTAACGGAGTTTTAATACATAGTTCCGATTATACGATAGCACGAATCACAATAAATTATTAAACTTCGAATTGGAATTATATTGGTTTTACCAAATTGAAACTTGTTAGTATAACAGTGATAACGTTCAGTTGTCTTACTTGCCAAAAAAATTTTGAAACTGTTTAAAAACTGAAAATGTATAAACCAGAAGATTTATTTTCAGTTTTTCTTCCAACGTTTTACTTAACAAAATTTGTTTGCTTAGTTCCCTTTAAAATTCAAGCTAACTGTCCTCATACTTTATCATATCTTAATTTAATCTGGACTGCTTTTTTTATTGTTTTTCAGAGATATTTTGGAATTTTATTTTCCCTTTATGTCAATACTAAGACAAATTCAATAATATTAATGATTATTGGAATTTTAAATGCAAATGTACATCGAATAGTCACCGTAGTGATTATTATTGTTAACAATTTGTACTATAAAGAGGTAACGTTACTAAGTATTCGAGCCTACTATTTAAATTATTTTTTTTCAGATACTTGAAACAATTTCCAAATTCTCTACCATTGACAACGACTTACTTAGCTTTGACTTAATTAACAGAGATATTATAACAGGATCTTATGGAAATAATAAAATGCAGTTTTTTGCTGTTACTGTATTAATTTGGACGATTTTGATTGTATACTTTTTGATAATAATAGTTGCAAGTATAAATGAGTTAACCCCAATTTATTTCTTGCACTCCATTTTGTATGTCTTAATCATATCTTCCCGAGTATTTGAGATATTGCAGTTATGCTTTTTTCTTTTTCTACTGCAGCAGCGCATAATATGGTTGAGTAATGTAATAAAACTATTGAATAAACAAAAGAGAATTTATCCTGTAAATTTTTGGTAAGTATATATTGCAATGGTATAAAAGCTTTTGTAGAAAATAGTAAATTTTCCACCAAGTTTTCTCTTACACCTTCTGCAAAAAAAAATGGATTACCAAGCTAACTCAGGTCAAAAGCCCATACGTTCCACAAATGAATCTTTATTATGTGGTGTTGGAATAAAATTCATGTGATAGAATAACAAATAAATTATAATTGTACGAATAAGTTAGTCATCCCACAAATATTCTAAATAAAACAATTAAATTTTCTCTGGGACCGTAGAACAAAATTTCTAATTTCTGTAGATCAGATAATCGTCACAGCGGCATTTAATTAATTCAAAAATCCTTTTACGCTTCCACAACTATTCAATGAAAAATAAAATTATTTACAATAAAACCAAATTTGGTTTACACCTTATAAATGAGTAATAAGAATGGCGTTTTAAGAGCAATATCAAGTGCTTAAGTACAATGTTTGTGTTTTATGTCATTCATTTCCAGGACGTTACAAAAATTTAAATAATTGCTAGCGTGCTGAAATCTTTTAACACTTATTTATGTAAAAGCGCTAAAGGCAATTGATTTAATTGGAATTTATTGATTTAATAATCAGTCCTACAAAAGACTTTCAAAAGAAAAAATAACTACAGCACTGTGCAAATTATGATGACTAACTCATTGCAACTTCATCGTTAAGTAAAACAATAATAGAAAACTTAAATTAAAACCGAATAGTAAGGATTCACTTGTTAGGACATAAATCTCTAGGGTAGAGCTTTAATTAATCCTGTTACAACTTAGGCTAAATTTAAAAATGACATTTGGAAGAATGTCATATTTTCATGACTAAGGTTTGGATGCACTGAAACTGCCACTTTCTAAAAAATTATAAGTTTAAAGTAGAAACGCAATTTAAGCTAAAAATACTCTAAGAATCTAACTCATTAGCATATAAAACTTATTACTTTTTAGCGACACCGCAGCAAGCACAAGAATAACATTACTTAAAAAAATTGGAGTAATTCACCAAGACTTGTACTGGATTGTCAAAACCATAAACAAAATATATTCAATCCCCATTACTCTTACGATATTGGGGTTATTTATACATTCACTTGCTACCTTTTGCCATATTTGGATTACAATTACGGCAAATTTCACTGAAATTAATTATTACATCATCTTAGACGCTTGTTATCATAATGCTTTGAATCTTTCCATTCTTTTTGTTCTAATCAAACTTGCTTCTTTGATCTCAAATCAGGTACAGGATACTTCAACCCTTTAATTTATTTTTAAATTTGGTTTTATTTTTAGTTCCAAAAATTGCATAATTGTCTAATAACGGAGTATCCAATTATGACGAAATTCAACAATTCAATTGATTTAGAAGTAAAATAAATTATAATTTCATGGTTTGATTATTATTATTGATTTTTATTCTATTTTTTAGGTTTTATGCCTTTCAATGCAAATGATTCACAGCAAGGAACGTTTATCTGCAAGTGGATTATTTGTTATCAACGATAAAACCATTTGCATGGTATTGTATCGGACAAATCGGCTTAATATTTTATGATTTTACTTAAATTTTTGTTCCAGTTGCTTGGGTCCATATTATCTTACGGTATAATAGTCATACAGTTTGAAAGAGCGATCTCCACAACATAAAAATCTCCACAGCAGGAGATTAGTTAACTTTACAACAAATATAGTAGTGTTAACAAATAAATGTTTTGTATTACAGTTCTGCAGTACAAATTTTGCAAAAAATTTAAGAACACCTTTCAATTTAACATTTATAAAATTTTGGAGCAATATGTGTATTGTCTTCTAATAAATTGCTCTACAAAATTTCAAATAAAATTTTCAAAAATAAGTAAATAAATCTTTTCAAGACTAAATTGCCTTTACAAAGCAGGAATAGTGAAAAACAACTGTAGATACACTTTAAATTTATTAACCAGCTCAGCAAATCCAATTGCATAAAAAGACAACTCTTAAAAGATGAGATTAAAGTAAACAACATTAATTCAATATATTTAAAACTTAAATTATATTTTATTGATATTGTCGTGTTGCGTATGTAGAAAAAGGGTGTTTTATTTTTCATAAAAAATTTAAGGCGTTTTTATAGATCAAAACACAGGAAAACCAATAAAAATTTGCTTTTTGATGTCAGATGGGGCTTTTGCCTAAAATAAAACTGAGATTAATCCAAATCAAATAAAAAACGGAAAAAAATAAACCGTTTTTCAGCATTATCGACAAGAATCCTTGTGATTCTGCCCAAAGCTTAAAGTAAAACGGTGGAACAGAGTTCATTAGAGTTTGTGAATCACAAACAAAACAAATGCCCATAGCGGGAGAACTCTAAAAAAAACCTAGAAAAAACCAGTTCCTACAGAAAGGTAAAGCAAAAAATTCCATTACAGAATTCTTCAATTGGCTTTATAGCCGTGAAAGGATCCAGTCACAAACATCACCGGATTTAGCCAACAAAAAAAATACTAACTACGACTTTGTGCTAAGGCCACCGTAGATAACTACGAAAAAATAGTGGGATCTGGTTACCCGCTCATACAGAGACTACACCGTACAAAGAATTATATTAAAATATTAAAAACATTTTCTCAAATCCCAAAACAGAAACTAAGGTTCACATTACGCACTCTCGAACAAGTAAATAAATAAAATCAGAGTTAATCAGGGTTAGCCTTGAGGTCCTTAACGTGAAACACCCCAAGATCTTTACCCTCTTCGCTACACAATCGGTATGTTACTGACGTACTTAGGCGCCAGCTCTTTAGAAAACTTGTATATGGCGCTGGACAAGACAAAGTTCCTTTTCACGTTTCCGTAAGTCATACCGAGCTTTCTCACGCTCATATGCTCTGCGCATTCTTTCGACAACTGTTCGATGTAACTCACTGATGTTATTAACATCGGTAACTAACTGTTCCCGGTCTCCCAATGAGAACTCTTCAGGTTCCGCCTGGTAAAGCTTCCCGTAGTAAGCACCACTATTAGGTACTGTCCTACCCAAATTAAAAAAAGATGGAGTATAACCGGTAACCTCATGTACCGAGTTTAGAATGGCATGAGCGAATTTGTACATATGTAAGTTCCAAGAACGATGATCGTCTTCAACAAAAGAACGCAAACAAGTGCCAATCATACGGTTAGATTTTTCAACCGGATTCACTTGTAGACTGTAAGAACTATTGTACCAAGTCTTTTGTACTTGATATTTGGACATAAGATCTTTGAATAACTTGCCTGTGAATTGTGTACCGTTGTCGCACATGACAATCGTGCTTCTGCACGACCGAAGTAGCAGTAGCCTGTCTCAACGGATGTACAACCACGAATTTGGTAAGCCAATCCGATACCACCAATAAATAAGAATTACCTTTTCTAATTCTTGGAAAAGGTCCCATCAAATCAACAGAAAGTATCTGGAAAGGATACTCAACCTTCTTGGACTTGCCCATTAATCCAGGTCTTAATTGATTGGAAGACTTGCTAGCAAGGCAAACCTCACACCTTAAAACATATCGAGAAATGTCAGATTTCATGCGAGGCCAGTAGTACTGCTCGGAAACTTTTTGAAGCGTCTTAAATGCACCGAAATGACCAGACAAAGGATTATTGTGGCAATCGCACATGATCTCACGACGACGAGACTTTGGCACCACGAGTTTCCATTCAAATAAATTGGAAATAATATTGTGCTTATTATGCACATACTTGTAAACATGCCCGTCCTCTACCTTAAAATTAGGGTATCGATCGAGATGTGCTAAGATGTTATCAATGGTCTTTTGATACCAAGAATCTGTAACATCAGGTGTAAGCGAAATCATGTGCACGTTTGCTGGAGATTGAGAGAGAACATCGACCACCACATTGAATTTGCCTTTTTGATGAACTATGTCAAAGTTAAACTAGTTTAAACGAACCGCCCACCTAGCAAGCCTGCCAAGCGGAGAGCTAATTTTACCAAGCCATTTCAACGCAGAATTGTCATTGACAACAGTAAATTTCAAGCCTTCAATGTAAGGACAATATTTCTCGACGCCAAACAGAATCGCGCAACATTCTTTCTCCATTGCATGATAATTTCGTTCGCATTTCGTCAAAGTTCGACTTGCGGAAGCGATAACTTTCTCATTCACCCCTTCCCCATGCAACAATATAGCTCCAAGTCCCAAATCGGACGCGTCCGTCTGAATGATGAACGGTTCGGAAAAGTCTGGGTTACTAAGAACAGGAGCCGTCACTAATGAATTTTTTAAAGTGCGGAAGGCACTCTCCGCTTCCTCTCCCCAAACGACTCTTTGACCTCTAGCTTTACCCTTTGAAAGACGTAATATGGGTTTAGCCACGATACTAAAATTTAGTATAAAGCGGCGATACCACCCTGCCAAACCAAAAGAAACCGTTTAATCTCAGTGGATGTCTTTGGAGTGAGGTAGCAAACGATTGCTTCCATCTTTTTCGGATCAGTTCTAAGACCCATCTCATCAACTACAAAACCGAGATAACGAAGAGAATCTCTACAAAACTCGCACTTCTCTAGGTTGACAGTCAGACCTGCCCACTGCAATCTCTCAAAAACTTTACGCAAAAGAGCTAAATGTGCTTCAAACGTTTTGGCTATGATGATGATATCGTCAAGATACACAAAGATACCTTCATAACCTGGACCGAATAATTTATCCATAAGCCTCTGTAAAGTTTGAGGTGCATTGTTTAGACCAAAAGGCATCTTTAAAAATTCAAATAACCCCCTCCGAGGTACTGTGAAAGCAGTTTTAGCACGAGAATCAGTTGATAATGGTATTTGCCAAAATGAATTTTTGAGATCGATGGAAGAAATGAAACGCGCGTCCCGAAGTTGATCTAGAATATCGCTGACATACGGCAACGGGTAAGCATCAGGCTTAGTAACCTCATTGAGGCGCCTGCCGTCGAAACAAAACCGAGTGTTGCCGTTTTTCTTTGTCACTAAAACGATAGGACTATTCCAACTCGAGTTTGAAGGTTGGATAACTCTAAGACGTAACATTTCATCGACCTCAACATTAACTTTTTTAAGCATAGGTGGAGAAAGCGGATAATGTCGCTGCTTGAGTGGTCGTGAATCGCCAGTGTCAATAACATGCTCAACACAAGATGTTTTGCCCATCTTAGAAAGAGCAATAGTCTTAAAAAGATTAATAAATTTCTTCGAGCTGTTGTACCTGTTCTAGAGACAAATCTGCTTTAGCATTAATAACTTTAGGAGTGGTAATTTGTTTCACCTCCCTGGGAATTTCATAAAAATCAGCTGCAAAATCAGCTTTAAGCTTGAACATTTTACAAAATTCGTAACCGAGGATGAGTGGATAATCAATAGAAGGTGCGACTATGACAGTTATCTCTTTAGTTACGCCATCAACAGTTAAGGGTAAAAGAACCGTGCCCAAGACATGCTGATAAGTGCCATCAGCCGAAGTTAAAGGCACCTTATCGTAGGGATTAATAGTCAAACTTAAAATTTCTATGATGTGTAAACTGTTTGTTCGATGGCTTGAACGATGGTTTTTGTAGTCTTCCAATTAATTAGTAACTGTCTGAAGACGCTTCTTGAACTATCTTCAAGAAGAAAAATATTGTTCTTTGTTGTTAATAAAAGATTTGCACTTATTTACAAAAAAAAAACGTTTATTTTTACACACGATGAAACCTGAAGTTACCTGGTTGATGGTCAGGTAGAAACTTGCTGGTTGGGTCGCCCAGCGAAGGCTGGTGGTGGCTTTCGTGGCGGATGTGCCAACTTGGTAAATCACCCTTGGCGTAATGGCGCCAAAATACAAATTTTACATAGGTTTACAAATAGGTTTTACCATTACCGCCGGCCTTGAAATTAGTGATTTCAAAAAAAATATATAAATAAAAACAAAATAGCCAAATAAACAATAAGAAATAATAAAGTTGTAAAATTAAAGCAATTTACAATATGTACAAGTTAACAAAAAAATAAAAATAAAGTATACTACACAAGTTTACACTAATGTAAGAAAAATATTATAACAGTATTTGTACACAAAATGTTTTGCACAATATCGCGAAAATAATGTTGCGTAGGCAGATAGAAACGTTATTCTGGTAACGCGCACAATTTATTCACAGATCGTTTTATTACTGCACCGTTTTTTATTCGCACGGATGCAGAACGAATAACATTGTCATTTCCGGCATGTACCGTCACTACGCGTCCAAGCACCCAAGATAGTGGTGGTAAATTGTCTTCTTTCACTAGCACTAACTTATTTACTTGAATAAGGTCTGGCAAGTGGGCAAACCATTTTGTTCTTCTTTGCAGGTTGGGAACAACCTCACAGCTCCAACGTTTCCAGAAATGTTGAGTAAGCCTTTGAATCTGCTGATATTTTGAGAGCCGATTCGTTACCACATTGGTAAGATCCTTTTCGGCAAAGGTATTTAAAGACCTTCCAATAAGGAAGTGGCCAGGAGTTAGTGGGTCAAAATCATTAGGATCACAGGATATTGGTGACAAGGGGCGAGAGTTTAAAACTGATTCAATTTGTGTTAGAGCCGTTGAAAATTGTTCATAAGTTAAACATGTATTTCCTAAAACCCTTTTTAAATGGGCCTTGGTGGATTTTATATTACTTTCCCACATACCACCTTCGTGGGGATTACGTGGAACTATGAATTCCCATTTTATGCCTCTGACGGCTAAGTAATCGTGTATAGAATCATGATTATTACGTATAAAATCATACAACTCTCTCAAATAATTGTTAGCTCCAACAAAATTTTTGGCATTGTCACTAGAAAGAGAATAAGGCATGCCTCTTCTACTAATAAATCGCTTTAAGGCTGATAGAAAAGTTTCGGTAGTTAAATCGGTGACTAATTCTAAGTGCACGGCCCTTGTGGTTAGGCAGATGAATAAGCAAATATAACTTTTGATAGTTCGCGGATTTCGAGTATTTCGATCACGTATTAAAATAGGTCCGGCATAGTCCAGACCTGTATTATAGAAAGCTGGCGCCTCGGACATAAGACGTTTAGCAGGCAAATTTCCCATAAGTGGATTATAAGAAGACGGGTTAGCCTTGAAACATTTTAAACACTGTCGAATAATTTTTTTGGCAGTGTTTTTTCCAGAAATTGGCCAGTAATTTTCCCGCATACAAGATAGGAGTTGGAGCGCACCGCAATGCTGCAATTTTAAATGAAGATCATGAAAGATTAAGCTAGTCAAGTGATGTTGCTTCGGTAGTAATATTGGAAATTTTTTATCATACGAAAAGTCGGAATTTTTTAATCTACCCCCCACCCGCAGAATGTCGTTTTCGTCTAGGAATGGATTTAACGCTAGTATGTTAGATTTCCCTTGTATACATTGATGACGTTGCAACAATTGAATTTCTTTTTTAAAGAATTGATTTTGACAGAGTTTAATTAGGGATTGCAAAGAGTATTCCAATTCTTCCACAGTAAGCGGACCCGCGATTTTATTTGATCCGAAACATTTACAATTGTGCTTGAATCTAAATAGCCACGCAGTTACTCGTTGTAGCCTCATTAATGTAGAAAATCTTAATGTAATGTCGACTTCTGAAGAGTTTATATCGGATGCTTCCGAATTAAACAAACATATCGCGGGACAGGTGCATGACGATAGTAAACAGCTTGATTTTATTTCAGTGGTTTCTAAATTTAAATTCAAAAATGTTTTAGGCCATTCTGATTGAGTGAGATTTAGAAAGCTTGGACCATTCCACCAAAGTTTATTGTTGATAACATTTTGAGTGCTGACACCGCGAGACACCAAATCGGCAGGATTGTTCTGCGATCGGACATGATGCCAATCGCTTGTCTTTGAAATTTCTTGAATTGTAGCAATTCGGTTGGCTACAAAAACCTTATATTTATTTGGAGCGGAATTTATCCAATTCAGTACTATTGGCGAGTCTGTCCATAAAAACGTTTTTGAATAAGATCCGTCAAACACGATTTGGACCCTTTGCATAAGTTCAGCTAAGAGGACGGCGGCTGATAACTCTAGTCTAGGTATGGTGGATCCTTTCAGAGGTGCTACGCGAGATTTGGCACTACCATCAAACACCACGCGAAGTTTAGTTGTTAATGAACTTGTTTTGAGTACTGCATGGTTTGGTAAATAAAAACGAGGTAAGTTTGCCGACATTATTTCTGAATTCATGGTCTTAATCACATAGTTGTTGGCTTGAGAATGATTGTTTGAAATGTTGACTTTGGACATGTGCCCTAAAGAAATGTATTCGTTAATGAACAATGAGTAATTTGACCTTAAATCGGGATTTTTTAATAAGCGTTTTTCTAGTCTTACAAATCTGTCAACCGCGTGAGCTCTCGAATCTCCCAGATCAGCCAGCCGCGAGTTAAAGGGAATACAACCTGAAAATCGTCCAAAAGCATTACAAATAACATTTTTTTCAAAATGCGACTTGCAAAAACGCTCCTCTTTAGATAGTAGCGATAGCTTACTTTTAGGCTTTACTTCTTCGAATTGCCAGAATTTAGTTAAGTCTCTATTTAGCTGTTCATTAGAGATCACCAAATTTGAAACAGAAACATTTGGAATGATGGTTCTAGGATTAGTGATCATGTTGCCCGATATTACCCAGCCCAACAAAGTTTTTTGTAAGGTGGGCTTATTTTTCCCCAATGAGATTTGACCAATGCAGATCAGGTCATAAAAAATAGACACCCCTAAAAGTAGGTCGATGGGAGCGGATCTATTGTAGCCATTGTCGGCTAATTCCAAATTTTTTGGAATATTTAGGCAGTTATGGTCGAATGACATAAATGGAAGATTAGTAGTTATTTTTGGAACCACCAAGCAAGAAATTTGATTTTTATAACTATTTGTCATTGATGAAATGTTAACCCGGACTGCAGAGTTAACTCGTTGATTAGCAGCATCATTGATGCCACTTATTACGGTATTCACGCGTTCGTGTTTGAGATTAAGAGTTTTAAATAGAGATTCAGTAATGAAGCAGTTCATACTACCAGTATCTAAAATGGCCCGTGCCGAAATCCATTTTCCTTTAGAGTCTTTGACTTTCACACAAGCTGTGGAAAGAAGAACTTGGCTAGAGTTACCATAGCATGTTAACGCGACTTGTGTTTGCTCAGTAGAAAGGGGACCGGAAACGGTTTCAATTGAGTTTGATTGCGGTGTTTCGATTTTTGAAGTTTGTTCGAAATGCAGTAAAGAATGATGCCTTTTATGACAGCGTTTGCACGTATAGCGCGAGTTACATTTTGAGTTACTGGGGTGATTTAAGCAGTTTTTACATTTGTTTAAGCGTGTGATTGCATCAAATCTCTCTTGAATAGAATATGATAAAAATTTAGGACAATGAGCAATCGCGTGACTTCCGCTGCATATTGCGCATGACAACGGTAGACTAGCATTTACTAGTGCTACATTTGAAACATGACTACTGCGCTGATCTCTGAATTTGTTACCGTGACCTTGATTTAACTCCTCAACCAATTGCGATTTTTCTTTGAGAAATGCCTCAATGTCAGAAAGAGAAGGAATTTCTCGAGGCTTTAGTTTACCAAATTCCGTCCTAGTTTGGATATCAAGTTTGGACATTAAGATATGTGCAATGAACGCGCTGCAGTGATTCATTGGCACTTTTAAGTTGTCTAAGGCCCTGATATGCTTTGCGAGCTCGTCATATAGCTTATGAATTTGTGTTGCCGATTCTTTGGGGAGAGGTTTTAAATCAAAAATTGCCTTAATGTGGCTTTGTATGATGAGTTTAGGATTATCATATCTTTCGCGTAGTATTTCGAGTGCCATGTCGTAATTTTCATTAGACATTTGTATATTGCTCACTAAACGTTGAGCGGAATGATCCAAACTAGATTTTAAATAAATAAATTTCTCAATTGAGGAAAGATTGTTATTATTGTGAACCAACGCAACGAAAGAATCAAAATACCCTTTGAAATCCGCGTAGTTACCCGAAAAGGTTGGTAATTTTATTTGCGGTAATTTTACATTAGAACCTAGATCTCGGCTATTGTTTAGAACTTTGATATTATTACCATCCTTTTGATTTTCCAGTTTTAAAGACGCGGTAGTTTTAAATTCAATGTATTTGTCATCGAAATCTTCAACAGTCAACAATGCATCATCGTAAACAGATTGCGCGCGTAGTTGCATTGTGACATCCGAGTAAGCTTTGTTTATAGGCGAAAATTGTTCTAGCCTTAATTCTAATTTTTTTATTGTTACATTTGTTATGTTAGAATCATGTTCAACCGATTTTAGAAAGGTTTCAAATCGATCCAATTGATTTATTAGCAAATTAGCTTCTGCCAAAAGTATCTTAATTTGGGCCTTTGCCATTATGTACCGTTACCGAGAGAGATGCTAGACAATAGCGTATGAAATAATTTGAAGAATGTTGTAAAATCACAAGAATAAATATTGAAGTAACGTAGTGAATTGAAAATTGATAAGTAAACTGCTGTTCACGTGGTAGATAAGTTTTGATTTACACAAAACGGTAAATTCGTGTGTCACGTGATGAAAAGATTTTAAATTTCGCAAAACGGAAATTACGTGTCACGTGGTAAAGCAAAAGGTACAAAAATATATAAAAATATAAAAATAGTAGCTAGCGTAGAAAGGCAAGTTTACGTGTCACGTGGTGAAAATTTTTAAATTTTGCAAAACGGAAATTACGTGTCACGTGGTAAAGTAAAAAGTACAAAAAATATAAAAATGGTAGCTAGCGTAGAAAGGCAAGTTTACGTGTCACGTGGTGAAAATGAATTTGAATTACTCAAATCGATAAATTCGTGTCACGTGGTAGAGAAAATTTTAAAATACACAAAAAAATGGTAAATTGTTTCACGTGGTAAAAAATGGTAAAATAATAACGCAAAAACTCATTAACAAAAACAATTGCACCAAATCAAATTGAATCAGTATTAAATAAAAAAGGATTGGAAAGATAAAATAGGATAAATACCTTGTAAAACGTGGTAGAAATCTTTGACAATCCGGTTTCTCGAAGGACCAAAATGTTTGTTCGATGGCTTGAACGATGGTTTTTGTAGTCTTCCAATTAATTAGTAACTGTCTGAAGACGCTTCTTGAACTATCTTCAAGAAGAAAAATATTGTTCTTCGTTGTTAATAAAAGATTTGCACTTATTTACAAAAAAAAACGTTTATTTTTACACACGATGAAACCTGAAGTTACCTGGTTGATGGTCAGGTAGAAACTTGCTGGTTGGGTCGCCCAGCGAAGGCTCGTGGTGGCTTTCGTGGCGGATGTGCCAACTTGGTAAATCACCCTTGGCGTAATGGCGCCAAAATACAAATTTTACATAGGTTTACAAATAGGTTTTACCATAAACCATCCCGACCTAACACTGTTTGGTTAGCACCAGGATCAACAAACCCAAGTACGCGCAAACTTTTTATATCGACTTCAATGTACGCTCTGTTATCGAACGGTCGATGTGCAAACAGAGTATCAACATTAGGCGTCGCGGCACAAAAAGATCTTACATGGGACAACCAGCGTTGCCACTCAGGATGATCAGCCTTAAAGGAGAATGGGCTGGAGTAGTCCATTAGTCGGCTGTGCTCTACTCCTGCCCTTCTACGTTTTTTGAACAGCGAGGACACTTAGCATAGCAAACTCCAAGAATTCCACACACAAAACAAAAAACTCTCAGGAGGCGTATGCAGGTTTCAAAACGGTGACCGTTTTCTCTGCAATTAAAACACATGACATTGGCGCCTAAGCGTCTGCCAAAATGTCTAGATTTTTGTGTCGTACACTGAGAATTAAGAGCATTGATATTGGATCCTGAATTAGGCCTACCAGCGCTACTGTTGAAAAAATGAATTGGCTGATCGCTATAATTTACACACTCATCGTCATAATTTAAAGGAAAATTGTTATTATTATTATTTAGGGCACACGCCTTTTGAAGAGGATTCCTAACTGCATGTTTAGGTTCTAAAGGATGAAGTGTTGGAACATGAGACTTAAAATTTAGACGACGACGCTCAGCGTCTTCCAATTGTTTACAGTCCATGACCATCTCATTGACCGTTTGATAATTGGGGCATTTCACGTAAAGCGGACCATGAAAAAAAAGTGAGGTTGGGAATTTCGTTCATATTGGGCATATTTGTACTTCTAGGGGATATAAACGTGTACACATAATATTTTTTTTATTTGAGGTTTAGTTGTTAGATATGTGATCTTAAAGATTCACGTAATTGACGAAAGGGTTTAATTGGAATTTTATTTTCACACTGCAGTAAATTATAATAAAATAATAAATGTAGTGTTTTCTATAGAAAATTTACTGTTCTTTTTGATTTTTAAATCAGATTTCAAATTTGAATTTTTTTTCTAGTGTTAAACCGGAAGTAAATATTTAAAATATTTTTTTTAATAACTTCGACCATTTTAATTTTAATTTTTTTACTTTAAAATAAAGCTTAACATTTATAAATTCTGCTAAAAAAATTTCAGAATGGGATCTCAATTAGTTTAGGAGATACATTCATTACAGTACGTACATGTCACACTGGGCGCTTCATCAAGTTGGCTGGACTAAGTACTTTTACCTTGGAAAAGGTATAGGAAAGTTTATATATGGCATGATTGTTCAGTTAAGTAAGTTAAATATAAATTTCCAAGTTTTCGACCTTGAGGGGGTGTCTGTCGCGCCGCCCTCTTGGTTTGAAAAGATGGACAATTGCTTTTTTGCTACTATCTTGTTACCGGTACTACCCACTAGGCAAAATAACATTATCACAACGTTGACACGATATCAAAAATTCACTTGCGATGTTACTTAATTTGTTGAGGCGATGTTGTAGCAACGTTGCTACAACCGCTGAATGTCCGCCCATACAACGTTAATTGTTAACGTTTCTAAATAATGTTGTCTCAACGTGAAAAAGTAATGTTGTCTCAACGTGAAAAAGTATTGTTGTCTCAACGTGAAAAATTAATGTTGTCTCAACGTGAAAAAGTAACGTTGCTTTAACATTAACTAAAAAAAATTAAAAATTTTTATGATAAAGTAAGCAGCTTTTCGATCTATGATTATTGTTTGTAATCGTAATATTCTAATATTATTCCCTTGGAGTGCCTTATTATGATTGAGCCTGAAAATATAAATTTTAAAAATGTCATACCTTACGGGATTCGAACTTGCGACCTATCTTTAGTTATGCCGGTACCATGACCACTCAGCTATCGAGTTTGGTTGTAAAAGTTATGATTATTTCACTTCAATATTTATATAATTTGGTTGTAAAGTTAATAATTTTGTGCAGAGGGCTGATTTATAGATGATAAAAAAACATTAATATAAATTTTTTTGTATTAAAATTATTTAAAGTATTTTTGGTTAAAATGAGTCCAAATAAGTTTTATTTGCGGCTATAATTTTTTAAAAAGGCGGTTAAAATTACCATTTTATGTCACTAAAATCACTAATAATAATTATACAAATTTAAAAAACATATATTTATTGTATTGATATAAAAAAAAATACATATTTATTTGAGATTTATGCTAAGAATAAATAGTATTATCTAAAAGTATCAAATTTTATAGTTACGGTATTTTTTTGGGTAAAATAATTGTACCTAACAAAACGAAGGGTCGGAATTTTTATGACATGACAAAATTATAAAAAGCAAAAATCCGGATTAAAATTTTATTCTGCATTCCAAAGCTTTTATGCTAAACACGACGTGCTATTTTTATTTCTTTGAGGAAGCATTAAATAATTTAAATTAATATTGAAAATGTAACCCTTTATCGCATTGATTCAATATTCACATGTTTCTTTTTGGCGTTGAAAATATTAATAACTTATGGTTTTTAGGGTAGTAATTAAATAATTGTGAATATAATCAAGGTATATGGATTGTAAAACCCCGTTCACACTACATGATTTATCATGTGACTCGTCACATGACTTCTCATATGAGAGCTTGTTTTACGTTTACATTATATGATTTTTGATATTATAGAAGTTATTGCTTTTATAATTGGCTGCTGTGATGGTATGATTTTACCCATGACTTTTCTTATGACTAAGACATATGAGAAATCATGTAGTGTGAACTGTTAAATCTATCTACCTTGAGGTATAATATTATAAAACAAAAAAAGATGAATTATCGCAAACATTAAATTATTACTCTGCATTGAAAAGCTTATAGGTACGTGAAATTAAACAAATTAAAATTGTTAATATTTTTATGTGATTATTATCACCATATTATAAGCGAGAGTACATTAAATAATTAAGTACCGATCTTTTTATAATTAATAAACGTCAAGTAACGATCGACCCTTAAATTAATATAAATTAATTCAATTCAAAAGTTACAATTAATAAATGAATTAATTTTTTATGTCCCCAAAGATAACCTGAGCGTCAATTTTTTAAAATGCAAAAAATGTATCCTTTTATCGCTTTGTGTATATAAATTAATTTTTAATAATTAGATTAAATTCAAAATTTAATATACGTTATAATAATTAATATTAAAGCGATGTGAAAGTGCAACATCGAAGCAATGTTGGTACAATGTTACTATCACATCGCATTAATATTAAAGCGATGTGAAAATGCAACATCGAAGCAATGTTGGTACAATGTTACAGATGTTAATGCAACATTGACGCAACGTTTTATTGTAACGTTGTATTAACATTGAAAAATTAACATCGCCGATGTTAATTTAATGTTACATGTCTAGTGGGTAGATACGTCGACTAAGGTTATTATAAAAATTGTAGAGCGTGCAATTCTGCATATTTTTTGTCTTATGTATTTTTTTCTAAAATTAATAGTTTTTCGTCAATTTCAAAGTATTAATTGACGAAAACGTTAATTTTCTACTCGTTATAACTCTGAAAGTATTTTAATTTTTTTTGACTAGATTTTTTTAATTTGCAGCCAAAAGATGGTAATTGGAAAAATGTGTAAAAACACTGACGTGAAAACTCGAAAAGAAACTTCACATACAAGCCACCACCAAAAAATGCAAATCACTCAACTGGATCAAGAACTGATCCAGGAAAAATCACAAAAAAGAAGTCACTTCCAGAAAATTTGACCACACTCCTTCCTTGTTCGATTTCGAATCCTGTTGTTGCCAACCTTTGTTTCCAAAATTCCTAAAGTTACCAAAGTAACCATGGTTGTTACATACAAGGTGTTACAATTAGTTTAAACTAAGATTGAAAGTTTAAATGGTTAATTGAATAGTTTCTATCAGTTTATCTGTAAGTTAACGCAAAAAATAAAATTTAAACTTTGCGAGCAAATAGTGAACAAGCGAGTAAATTTCAGCCACGAAAATAATTAAATTTTGGAAAAGTTTGAGTCCCGCTGAACACGTAATTTTTGATTATGATTATGAAAGCAAAATAGTAAGATTTGCTTTACTTACCTGTTAAATTGGAAATCTATCCAATCTTAGAACCGAGTTTGTTGGTCTGAATCAAATAAAAGTTTTGGTGTTTGGTTTGGAAATCAACAAAAAGCTACACAAATTCAGAAACACAACTTTTTGGCTTGCAGCAAGATAATAAAAGAAACACCCGGTGAGAATTGATAAAACTTTTAGTTATAAAAATCAGTAGCGCACGATAAAATTATTTTTCGGGTTTTATTAAAATGTTTTATTTTGTAAAATTTTAACACTTATGTAACAAGGCAAGATTAATTAATTTCATTTTAAATTATTCAATAAAAGTAACTTTTTTAAGCGTTGGAAAACACCTCTACACAAAAACTTTTTAATATTTAGATATTGTATATAAGTATATTTAATTTGATTAAATTATTTTCATTTGCAATTTAATTTATTGAAACAATTAAATTTTGTTGTTTTGCAATGTATTAGTTTTTTTGTGGTAAATTTGCCGTAGTAGTAAAAAAAAGCAATTCTGAACCACGACCACCGGAAAGATTTTCTTAGGGTTTACTGTAATAGCGAGCAGACACTCAAAAAACTACAAAAAACCAACGTATACTTTCTGTTGGACAAAGCCCAATTGTTTGCAGGCATCCTTCAAAATCAACTTTCACCAAACACAGTCAACACATTAGACCGCACAGTATATCAGTTAAACACTCGACATTAAACTATCTTAGTCTAAACACATAGACAAATGCATCACCAAATCCAAAGAACTTAAGGTTCCTAGCCCCACTGATCAATAAAAACGAAAATGAGACGTTTCGGCGCGACTGTTTTGGCACAAGTGGAAACTTGTAGTTAACCCGGGCAAAAGTGAAGTTCTATCATGTTTGATAAAAAACGGCAACCCTCGACAAAATTCCGCTAAATATATCGGGGTGACCCTCGACACACGACACTAGACTCTCTTGGTCGAAAAGCGGCTTGCAGCCAAAGGATAAAGTTAGGATTTATAAAGCCATTATTCCGCTGGTCCTAACTTACACGGTCCCAGCATGGGAGTTGCATCACAAAATCAGATGGGTAGTCTTCTAACCATGCAGAACGTCTGGTGCTCCATGGTTTGCCACTAATAGACAACTTTAGGCCGCCTCTGGTGTTAAGCCTCTGGACTCCTTTATATATGACTTAACCACTAAATTCTACCTTTAACGCCCCGACTATCCCAATCTTTGATCATATCTGATTTTTTTAAATTTGAAATAATAAGACCTATTTGCAACGGTTCATAAATTTTATATTTTATTATTGCTCTTTGGTTAATTTTCTTTCATAGTTTTTCCCAGAAATTTTTAAAATCGGAGCACTAGTTGTCATTCTATTTCTGATGCTGCTCCTCAGGTTTAAAACTCCTGTAGAAAATTCCCACAGTTAGTTCCTACTCTAATAATAAGTAAAGGAGATAAAGCGGGTTTCGCCTGCATCTGCTTTGCAGATCCTAATTAACAGATACGATACTTTTACTACGAGGAGTTTAGTTTATGAGCCGAGCTGCCAGGCAAGGAGAATAATAAAGCCCTGAGTACCCCGGGGTCTTAATTGATTTATTCACAAAAATTTGTCCTTTTCTAGTAAAGTTTTGTTTTAAATTTGAAGTTTACACCCCTGGTCTTCTGTTTTTCAGGAAATCTTTAGTACTATTTATCAATTATTTTAGCTAGCCGGAGCAACGCAAAAGTGTTACTACTTGTTATCTGCTAAGTTTTTCCCCAATTATTTTCAGTTTTTTATGAAAATGAAAATGCCGCTGAACATTCATAGCCCATCTACTAAAATGTTGTACAACGTAAATTGTTTTACTAACAACAAATTTTATTGATTTATCAATATTTTTGATTTAAATTATCCACACTTATTTTTGTGAGATGGTAATATATTATTATTTTACTAATATATAATTACCGTGACAACATGGTGTATTGATTTTTTGAAAACCTCATGAAATTTGTTATTTCTAATGTTTTATTAATGTCAATATTACAAAACGATTTTTAATAATTTATTTATAATTATTATCGATAATTTTTTAAGATAGGCTCCTCAGTATTTATTTGCTGATCACCTAATTCTTTCGTAAAAAAATATATAGTAATGATTTAGAACTCAATACCTGAACTATACTGTTATACATTCGACAGACTAGACATTAATTATATTATCATTAACTTTTCTTTAAATCGAAGAATTATAAAAGATTTCGATTATTAAATATATTATATAATATTTGAGTAAATAACTAAGCAAATGAAGATAAATGCTCTAATAATAATATGCCATTGGCCTAATTGAGTTTTCGAAAAACTTCATGAAATGAGCGTTAGTGTATTATATTCAGTTACTGCCTCCTATACTTACAAGTCGTGAACATGTAAATTTGGCAACGCCGTTGGTGGTCTTAACTCTCAAATTCTTGTATATGTGTTAATTTTTTTGATAATAAAATTGAAATGAACGGGTTCTCTTCTGACTGTTTATTATTTCAATTTTCAATTCAGGTCAATTAATTGTTGTATTTAATGAAAACCATTTTAGTCACTGTTGAATAATGATTTTATTTGTTGCATTACATAAATTGTTTTACTTTCTTTTATGCAAAAAGGAGAGTTTGATCGTTCGAACGGTCGAAATGTACTTATCTTGGCAAGCGATCGGATACTACTGCTGGTTTAAAGTTTTAGCTGCGCGTGCCTTGAAACAAACGAGCAACGCGAAAACCATGCGCACGGTACAGAAAACTGTGGCAAATTCGAAATGTTATATGAAATACAAATATTAAAATACAAAGATTATAAGGATAAATATTGAACAAATATAAATGTATAAAATAGCGCAATACTGAACAAAAATTGCACATTTATCATATCTATTCATTAATTTAAAATAAAAAACAATTTGTGTTTGACACATTTTAAAGGTAGAACCACTAAGTGCGACGTTGACAAATGTATGTTCACGGCTTGTAAGTATAGGAGGCAGTAATTCAGTAAAACCATTATTTAAATAGCTCATTAGTAAATAACTTTATTAATGGGGTTTTGATTATACCATACTATCAATCACAGTAAATTATTAAAATTCGAATTAGAATTATATTGGTTTTTTTCAAATTGAAATTTGTTAGTTAGTACATTATAGCAGCGAGTGACCAAGTCTTACTCGCAATATAAAAAAAAAACTGAAAATGTACTATAAACCAGAAGATTTGTTTTCAGTTTTGCGTCCTATGTTTTACTTAACAAAACTTTTTTGTTTAGTTCCTTTCAAAATTCAAAAAAATTGTCCTCATACTAGATCATATCTTAATTTAATCTGGAGTGCTTTTGTTATTGTTTTACAGGGATATTTTGGAATTCTTTTTTCTCTTTATATCAGTGTGGATCGTTCAATAACTTTAACGATTATTGGAGTTTTAAATGCAAATGTACATCAAATAGTCCCCCTAGTGATTATTATTGTTAACAATTTGTACTATAAAAGGGTAAAGTTACTAGGCATTCGAGCCTACTATTTAAAATATTTTTTTTTAGATGCTTGAAATGATTTCTAAACTCTCAACCATTGACAACAACTTACTCAGTTTTGAATTAATTAACAGAGATATAATGGGATCTTATAGAAGGAATAAAATGCTGTTGTTTGCTGCTAGTATAATAATTTGGTTGATTTTGATAGTATACATTTTGTTAGTGGTAGTTTCATGTATAAATGAGTTAAGCGCAATATTTTTTTTGCACTGCGTTTTGTTCTACTTCATCCTTTCTACCACAGTATTTGAGATATTGCAGTTATGTGTTTTTCTGATACTACTGAAACAGCGCATTATGTGGCTGAATAGCGTACTGAAAATATTGAGCAAACAAAGAAGGAGTACTTCACTTACAAGTTTTCAGTAAGTACCATCTATTATTTCATTACTCGACTAAGCTATGAATGCAGTGGAAATGTCACTTCTTACTAAATTTACAATTTAAAGTTGAGACCGAATTTAATGTACAAAATTACATTTGTAAAACCTAAGTCAAAAGTTGAACTATCATGCACAATCCTATATGTTTTACATGCAGTAGAATAAGTAGATTGTTAGGATGGCTTTTCAATGTGCATGTAGCACTGTGTCTTTCCTAAGAGAGACCACCAGCTGAACGTACCGTACAAAGCACAGAGACTTGGTCATAAAAAAGTTTGGCTTTCTCAAGGTTTGAACTTGCTATCTCGTTTTGCATTTTTACCACTTTATTGCGTTAGCTGCAAGGCATATACTAAAACTAACTATTTTTAGCATTACTGAAAGAAGTACTACAGGAATAATATCACTTAAAAAAATTGGAATCATTCACCAAGACTTGTACTGGATTGTCAAAACCATAAACAAAATATATTCTATCCCGGTTACTTTTGCGATATTCGGGATATTTATACATTCACTTCATACCTTTTGCTATGTTTCGATTATGATTTCGGCAAATCTCAGTGAAATTAATTATTATATCATCTTAGAAGCAGTTTATCATAATGCTTTAAATCTTTCTATTATTTTTGTTCTAACAAAACTTTCTTTTTCGATCTCAAATCAGGTGAAAATTACATCAACTTTTTAATTTGTTTTTAAATTTGATTTTATTTTTAGTTTCAGAAATTGCATAATTGTCTAGTAACGGAGTATCCAATTACAACAAGATTAAATAATTCAATTGATTTAGATGTAAACAACATAATAATTTCATGCTTTTGTTATTATTGATTTTTATTTTATTTTTTTAGGGTTTTTGCCTTTCGATGCAGATGATTCACTGCAAGGAACGATTATCTGCAAGTGGATTATTTGTTATCAATGATAGAACAATTTGCATGGTATAGTACGCGACAAATCTATATTAATAAATAATATGATTATAATTTTTGTTTCAGTTGCTTAGTTCTATATTATCTTATGGCATAATAGTTATACAGTTTGAAATAGCTACCTCCACAATACAAACAACAAATATACAGCCGATTAGTTAAATTTCAAAAAAATACCTATAGTATTTAGACACCTACATTTTTTTTTAAGTTAACACATTCACACTTTGGAAATCGAAGTCGAGACTAAGTTATTTAAGTTTTTGTTAATAAATGAAATGTAACGCGTTTGACCACCAAAAACACCATTACACAATAACTTTTATTTACTTAAGGATTTTGTAAATGAGTAACTTTGAATCGATTAACCATTATCGCATTTAGTTCATTAAATATTTTATTATTCAAAAAAATGTATTAGTTTTCTTTGATAAGTTTCGTCGTTAGTTTGAAAGCACATCTGAACCACGAACCCTCGGTAAGATTTTCTCAGGGCTCACCGTAGAAAAAAGCTGGTTGGGTAAACAAGGCGTGATTTCACACTAAAATTATCGCAATGTATTATTGCTGGTGTTTTATTTTTGTAAAAAAATTAAAAGTTGCTTAAAAGAATTTGAGCGATAAAAACCAACAAAATTTTGAAGTTTATTTTCTTGAGTGGCTTTTTGCCTAGAACAGAATCAAGAGTTATTCCAAGTTAAGTATCGCGATAGTATAAGTAAACAGTGCGTTGAAATACAAGCACAAAGAAAATTACGATTCTGGAAATTTTTAGAACCACTGAGTTCCGATTTTGGTTAATATCTCTAGAGACGAGAAAAAGTAAGATTGGTCTACTTAACGATATATTTTAAAGCATTATTGGGTTTTTTGCCGTATCGAATGATTTGGAACAAGCAACGAGATTTTGGTTTGGTTTTGTAAGTAGATAAACAAGACACCACGATGAAAGCAGATTTTCCGAGTGTGGAAAACACCACAACAGCACCATTTAGTGAGAGATTGTGTAACTAACATTCGTTGATCATAAAAATCAGTAGCGTCGCAGTAAAATTTAACTTTTTAGATTGCATTATTATAAAACTGTTAGAAGAAAAGTTTACTCGAAAATGGTGAAGCAAACGCGAAGATCTAAAAGTGGAGTTGGATGACCCAAAACTAAAGGATGGCTTCATCGATAATATTTCAAAGGGATCAAAGGTATAAGGTAGACAGAATGTCTTGAGTTGTATCCATAGGCAACCTGCACAACCAACATCGTCATGAAACAACTAAAAATTAATAGCAATGAAATAAAAATTAATTTGAAAAACATTATGCAATATGCTAAGTTTAAAATTCACTGGTTCTTCTGAACAGAAGAATGTGAAAGTAAAACTCATTCATCGTTCGATTTCTCAAGATAACAAAACAATTTTCCAACGTTTGTTGCATTTCTAAGATCACGACGAGAAACCGCATTATCTGGACGACAAATCTGAAAACTTGCCAGTTTTGGGTTGCATTTTTATAAGACTGTTAATTTTTTTGTAAAAATTTTTAAGTTTACACAAAAATATTTTTATTTTTTATAATTATTTATTAAAAAGTGATGTCTTAAACCATCCAAAAACACACAGTTACACATAACTTTTTATGCTCAAAATTTTGTACATGAGCAAAAATTTCAACTAGATTAATTTCATTCATTTATTAAAACCAATAAATGTTTAAAACAAATGTATTGGTATTTATTGACTGACAAGTTCTTTTTAAGTAGCTTCTGAACCACGACCCCCGGAAGGAATACCTCAGGGTTTACCATAGATAGCAAGCCAGCTGAGAAAACAAAGCAAAATCTCACAGCAAAATTATAGCAATATTTATATTTCTTTTATATTAAATGAACTGTTTGTTTAGAAACTTTCAAAATTTTTTTGAGAGGAGGATTAATCTTTATCAATATTTAGTACAATTATTTCAAAGTTTGAATTCAATACAGAGTGTGGATGCTCACTGTAAAACCGAGCTAAGGAATTCTCTATGGTCCACGTTGAACTCAGAATTTCCTCTCTGTACCCCATCAGTTATCACATCACTCCCCGGCTAGCTCTTAATTTTGCAAAAATTAAACACCCTCAAGTTTAATATTTGTTTAATTTGAAAATAATGTAAAAAAAACATAATTTCAAATAAAGTTTTTAAAGAAACACAATAATTTTTTTCAGAACTAAATAATTTTTTCAAAGCAGGGGTAGTGAAATCCAAATGCAAGTACAAAATTAGAAAAATGTAATAAAATAACTGGACAATGATGTATGCGATTTTGGTACCAAAATTCGGCAGTGAAGTTTGTCACAACGCCACTTGATCTTTTCAGAACAAAAAAAAAGATAGCTAACTTTGGCTATTTAAACCATACAGTTCGGAGTTAGATGGGTCGCGCTCTGCGCGTTTTGTGGGTCCTATAAAGTATGTAGTGTATTTAAAACAAAAATTTCTGTAGCGTTTTCAGTGATACTATCCGCGAAAGATGGAAATTGGGCGCTAGTTGATAATAAGAAACCAAGAATGAAAAACTTATCACCAACAAAATAGATTTTTAGTTTGCAGTCAAAAGATGTTAAATACAAAATTACTTATTATACAAAAATATTCTTAAAAATTCAATTTAATAGATAATAGCACTCGAAAGCATACAGGGTGTTACAACAGTAACCAAGAACGTGCGAAAACAAAAATAAAGAAAATAATCACAATCTTATTCCTCGGCCCACAACGTCATCAACTGGTAGAAAGAACCAGCACAGGGCTTTCTTCAGTTTACGAAAGCTGAGATCAAACGAGCGGTAGAAGAAATGCCTGTGGAAAAAGCTCCTGGACAAAACCTTACAACAACAAGTCAATAACGACCCTGATGCAATTTATCGCCTCAGTGACAAATTCTATCTTTTTGTAAAGAGCGCCAGTGTGGACACAGGCTATGCAAGTTGAGAAATATAAGAATCAGTTGAGCTGTGTTTAAAGAAGAACCGCGTCGCCAGTTTGCAGTGCTTACCGAACAACGAATTTTTGTAAAATTCATTACTTACTTTACAAAATTTGTGCACGTACCTCGTATTTCTTCGCGACTGCGTATTTATTTATTTCCGATACAAGCAGATTGCTTTGCACGTGAGTGTCATTGGAACTCATTTTCTGATTTTAATTTATACCTTGAACGTTCTATTGTGGGTTAAAGTTAATAATTTTTAATAACTTCCTTATAACATCAGTTTTATCAGGTAAATTAGTCTTGAGTTTCCAATGATATTTTACTGTTATGTAATTCGTCTTGTAGAAGTAAATTCTCTTGGAGAAGAAAATTTCTCGATAACAAATGCTCTTGAAGGCAAATAGTAGTTTATATCACGAGGGCGTAAGGAGTTGTTTTTTGTCACGAGACGTAGTTTATGACATGAGCCGCAAGGCGGCGAGAGGAATAATAGTCGAGAGATGGAAAAACCCTGGAGCCCGAGTATTATGAACAGCTTTTCGTGAATTTGGGAATAATATCCGACAAAATTCACGATTTTCTTGCAATAATTGCATAAATTTTATAAATTATAACACGTTTTATTTGACATCGTGGTAGTGTAAAACCAACTTCTACTTGTAACCATGGTGTTTTTCTTGGCACCAGTTGGTACCCTAGAGGGCGGCCATGTTGGAGCGCCATGTTCATTTTGATTTCTGCTCTCGTGAAGTTTGCACGTTTGTGTATTGTGTCGTGTGTTTTCAATTAAAAATGCCTAAAAACCAAGAAATAATCGTTAAATAATCAATAAATACGACATTGTGGTCGCATCTATCGATGTTCATGGACACGTTGCAAAAAAATCGCAAATTCGATATCGATGGATCACGTGGTAGGTACTATCAAACTCAGCAAAAAGCGGTATTTATGGGGCGAATTTATACATTATTTTCTATTTCAGGCTACAAAGCCACGATAGTCGATCTACGTGTTCTAGTCTCCCCTACAGGATTTTTTATGCGCCGACAGGCGCATATTTTGAAGATCAAAAATGAAAACGACGAAAAGCACGTTCGCCGAAGACAACCGCAAAACGTTGTAGATACGCAAGACAGGCAAGTTTTTCGCAATTGTGTGGTTAAGATTAAATATGTCAATAAATGATTTTTGTTTTTTTGAAATTTTTTGGTATTTTTTTACTCCCGGGAGAAAAATAAAGTGCGACAAAAAGAGCTTCTTTACTCCCGAAAAACCGGGTGTAAAGTAGTCACTTTACACCCAAAATCACGAAAAATCTTTTGATGACAAATTTTCAAGTTGGTTAACTTATAACATTGAACATCTAAATTACTTGCAAAATGTCTTGGGAAGTGCGAGTGTGCAAATTGCGAACAGGTAATGCTCTATGGTCATACATTTTTTGATAAGTCGAGCATTTGATGCTAATTGGTTCTCATATGGACGAAGTTTTAACTACCATGCTTTTCTTGGAAGATTAGAAGAAATTTCGTATATTATCACATTTTGAAGATTTTTATATTACATTGTAATTTTTACCATTACAATTTTTTGTAAACGCCACAGCAATGAAAGCTTTCTGAAACTGGGTGAGTAGTAACTTTTATGTATGAAAATTTCTAAGATTAGTGATAAAAAATTTTTACGTACCTGTTCCTGATAAGTTCATTTTTTGTAAATATGGGGCATTCCACACCAAATCGACCACTTTTGAACCCGACCCCTTTTGATTATCCTGAAATTTTTACATATTATACTATCTCACCAAAAACAGTTCTGTGAATTTTTTCAAAATTTTTTATTCAACCCAAAAAGAGTTACAAATTTTTAAAAAAACTGATGTGGTTTTTCTTCAAACGATCGTAACTATGTCAAAAATTGACTAATCGGAACGTTTTTTTTTGTTTTTGTTTGTCTTTAAACGTACTTTTCAGGAAAAAATACAAAAAAAATATTCAAACTTGGATTATACAAAATTTTTCATTTTTTCGGAGAACATCATTGATTTTTCAAATTTCGACACTTTTGATTTTTGATTTTTTTATTAAAAAAAAAATCTAATTTATTCTGCGTATAATAACGCAAACCCCATAATGGGCCGACATTTCTTTCTATTTCTTTTGTTTAATTAAAAAATATTATTTGCGTAAAAATAAAACAAAATATTTTTTAATTAAACAAAAAAAATAGAAAGAAATGTGGGCCCATTATGGGGTTTGCGTTGTTATACGAGAAATAAATAAGAGTTTTTTTTGAAATAAAAAAATCAAAAATCAAAAGTGGACAAATTTGAAAAATCAATGGTTTTCTCCGAAAAAATAAAAAATTTTGTAGAATCCAAGTTTGAATATTTTTTTTGTATTTTTTCCTGAAAAGTACGTTTAAAGACAAACAACAACAAAAAAAGAACGTTTTGATTAGTCAATTTTTGAAATAGTTACGATTGTTTGAAGAAAAAAAACATCAGTTTTTCTGAAATTTTAACTTTGCAAAATATTTTGAAAAAAATTACACAACCTATTTTACGTATACTATCCCATCAAAAACAGTTCTGTAAATTTATTCAAAAAATTTTTTACAAAGTTAAGAATTTTTAGAAAAACTGATGTTTTTTTTCTTCAAACGATCGTAACTTTTTCAAAAATTGACTAATCAAAACGTTCTTTTTTTGTTTTTATTTGTCTTTAAACGTACTTTTCAGGAAAAAATACAAAAAAAATATTCAAACTTGGATTCTACAAAATTTTTTACTTTTTCGGAGAAAATCATTAATTTTTCAAATTTTTCCACTTTTGATTTTTGATTTTTTGATTTCAAAAACAACTCTGATTTATTCAAATTTTTTATACAAAATTTTTTTCTATTTTTTTTGTTTAATTAAAAAATATTTTGTTTTATTTTTACGCAAATAATATGTTTCAATTAAACAAAAAAAAAAGAAAGAAATGTCGGCCTATTATGGGGTTTGCGTTGTTATACGCTGAATAAATCAGAGTTTTTTTTGAAATAAAAAAATCAAAAATCAAAATTGTCGAAATTTGAAAAATCAATGATTTTCTCCGAAAAAATGAAAAATTTTGTAGAATCTAAGTTTGAATATTTTTTTGGTATTTTTTCCTGAAAAGTACGTTTAAAGACAAACAAAAACAAAAAAAAAATGTTCCGATTAGTCAATTTTTGAAAAAACAGCAGTTTTTCTAAAAATTCATAACTTTTTTTGGGTTGAGTAAAAAATTTTGAAAAAATTCACAGAACTGTTGTTGATGAGATAGTATAATATGTAAAAATTTCAGGAAAATCAAAAGGGGTCGGGTTCAAAAGTGGTCGATTTGGTGTGGAATGCCCCATATGTAACTACATTTTTTAAATTGACGGGATTGGTAACTCAAAGAGTTTCTCATTAATCGTCATAAAATATTTTATACATATTTTCTATATAAACCTATGACTTTTAAAAAACCTTTTAAATAAATAATGTATTTAAAGCAAAACAATTGATAAATATGGTTTAAAATCAAAACTAACTTTGAAAAGTGTCTCAATTCGTGAATTTTGTATTTATTCAACTTTTTTTTAGTTCACATAAAAATTATAACATTTAAGAATAACATTGAAATTTGTTCCTTGCTTTAAAATCAATACAACAGGCTCTAAAAGTCCTGTCAAATGACAACTCTTGTCGCAACTTAATGTAAATACTGGGTCATAATTCCGCTATTCTTGATTATTAACAAAAGAAAAAATTGCTGGTAGTAGTTAAATGTATTGAAATGATTTACCTGTAAAACCCCGCTGAAACTTACCCTGCCGGTTGCTGCTACGGTAAACCCTAAGAAAATCTTTCCGGTGGTCGTGGTTCAGAATTGTTTTTTTTTACTACTACGGCAAAACTTACCAAAGAAAACATTAAACAAGAATTGTCTTTTTTGCGATTGGATTTGATGAGCTGGTTCATAAATTTAGAGTGTACCTACAGTTGTTTTTTACTATTCCTGCTTTGAAAAATCAATTGAAAAAAATTATTTATTTATTTTTGAAAATTTTATTTGAATTTTTGTGGAGGACAACACATACATTGCTTCTAAATTAAACAAATGTAAAATTGGAGAGTGTTTTTAAATTTTTTGCAAAATTTAGTGAATTTCTACTACAGGACTGTAATACAAAACTTTTATTTGTTAACATTACTATACTTGTTGTGAAGTTAACTAATCTCCTGAGGAGATTTTTATGTTGTAGAGATCGCTCTTTCAGACTGTATGACTATTATACCGTAAGATAATATGGACCCAAGCAACTGGAACAAAAATTTAAGTAAAATCATAAAAATTAAGCCGATTTTTCCATTACTATACGATGCAAATGGTTCTATCGTTTTATCAGTATCGTTCTAACAGTTCTATCGTCTAATCTTCTGGTTTACACATTTTCAGTTTTTTATTGCGAGTAAGACTTGACCACTGTTATACTGCTATAATGTACTAACAAGTTTCAATTTGGTAAAACCAAAATAATTTCAATTCGAATTCTAATAATTTATTAAATCCGTTAATATATAAAAACTTCAATCGATTACTGATGACCTATTTACTATATTATTATGATGAAAAAGTTGACGTTCTTTTCACAGAGTTTTTTTAAAAAACTCAATGTATAGTTAACAAGCATCATATTATTAGAGTAATATCGTTGACATACTTTCAAGTTAATGATCATTAAATAGCAGTCTCAAAATGACAAACCGTAAGTTTGGTCAAGTCCAGAACAAATTCGATACTAAGCAGCGTTGCAACAGTTAAAAAATAAAAGATACTTCTTGGAAATTAAAAAGGTACTAAATGATAGTAAAAGGTTAAAATTTTAAATGTTAAAATTTTATTGCAGCCATTCGATATACATTTTCTCAAAGCGTAAATTCATTGATTCATTAAGCTTTTTACATTACATATGGGGCATTCCACACCAAATCGACCACTTTTGAACCCGACCCCTTTTGATTTTCCTGAAATATTTACTTATTATACTATCTCATCAACAACAGTTCTGTGAATTTTTTCAAAATTTTTTATTCAACCCAAAAAGAGTTACGAACTTTTAGAAAAACTGATGTTGTTTTTCTTCAAACTATCGTAACTATGTCAAAAATTGACTAATCGGAATGTTTTTTTTTTGTTTTTGTTTGTCTTTAAACTTACTTTTCAGGAAAAAATACAAAAAAAACATTCAAACTTGGATTCTACAAAATTTTTCATTTTTTCGGAGAAAATCATTGATTTTTCAAATTTCGACACTTTTGATTTTTGATTTTTTTATTTCAAAAAAAAATCTGATTTATTCCGAGTATAACAACGCAAACCCCATAATGGGCCGACATTTTTTCTATTTCTTTTGTTTAATTAAAAAATATTATTTGCGTAAAAATAAAACAAAATATTTTTTAATTAAACAAAAAAAAATAGAGTTTTTTTTTGAAAAGAGTTGTTTTTGAAAAAAAAAATCAAAAATCAAAAGTGGAAAAATTTGAAAAATCAATGATTTTCTCTGAAAAAATAAAAATATTTGTAGAATCCAAGTTTGAATATTTTTTTTGTATTTTTTCCTGAAATGTACGTTTAAAGACGAACAAAAACAAAAAAAGAACGTTTTGATTAGTCAATTTTTGAAATAGTTACGATTGAAGAAAAAAAACATCAGTTTTTCTGAAATTTTAACTTTGTAAAAAATTTTGAAAAAAATTACACAACTGATGATTTTACGTATTATACTATCCCATCAAAAACAGTTCTGTTTACAAACAGTAAAAATTTCAGGAAAATCAAAAGGGGTCGGGTTCAAAAGTGGTCGATTTGGTGTGGAATGCCCCATATATAGAATATTGCTTTCCCATTCTAGGAATTAAAAATCCGATAAGCGGGGTGGATTAGTCCCCATATCATAGTGTAATACTTATAGAATAAGTAGTTTCCCTTGGCCGAATTTTTGATCAAAAGTTGAACTTGCGCATTCTACACTGCGCACCTTCTAATTGTTGTAATTCCAATTGTCAATTGTTGTAATTCATTTTCTCCATTGTTGCAATTTTTATTTTTAAGTTGGCAACATACATCGAGATTAAATCTGTGGTTTTCTGGCAGAAGTTTAAATGTCTTCTTCTGCAATAACTTCGGCCGTAGCACCACAGATATACCAACTACATCAATTCACTACAAAATAATTTAATACATACAAATATTTAGCTTAAATTCGATATATTCCATACTTGTGCACTGTAGAATGCGAGAGTTCAACTCGTGGTCACTGAGAACAATGGTAAAGACAACAAGTGAAACTACTTATTCTATAAGTATTATACTATGCTCATATTACATATTTTCGATAAATCAATAATGATTTCACCACAGCGTGTAGATGCCCACTGAAAGGCCGACCTAAGAATTCTTCTAAAAATTTTATAGTACCATCAAGTCTATAAGTGACAACCGCGCCAAGACCAACATCGTTTCCGGAGAAACTATAACGAATTTCTTATCTTCCTCAAAAGGAAAACGCGGTCTGCGTTAAACCAAAATTAATAGATTAAAAAAATCCACCAACTTTGTTTATTTTTAAAGCAGGACCAATGATCATCCGGCCAGCTACTGCAATAGCGGTGTGCGAAAGGTCGCGAATTGATGACATATAGAAATCAAACACACAAGAATCGTTAACAACTTAATCATATAAATAATTACTCTTAAGTGATGCTGGAGTAATTCGCGTCGTCGTACAGTTTCAAATAACTTCAAAATAATAACGGTAGTCAAAGAGCAATCTTTAGCATAATCAATTCTACTCCAGACTACATGCCATAGAATTACGTAATAGTAGTCCTTCGGTCGATTATTCACTCGCCGCTGCGCGGCTCGTCTCATAAACTTTCGCCCGGCGGATGAAAAGACCCCCTTTATCGCCCAAGTGATATGAACAATTTTTCGTTATTTCAGGAAAAATATCCTACAAAATTCGCGATTTTATATAATAGCTCTAAAATAACAATCGATAGATGGCGTGAAGCCTGTAAGTCATTTATCAATGTTTGTCTCTTTGGAGCGAAAAAGGATGATTTTCTTTTGAAATTTCCGAATGACGGACAATTTGGTCTGACGGACAGCATGTTGAAATAACGGACGGTCCGTCGTATTGACGGACGGATGGTCACGTTATGCAATTATTGCAAAAAAATCTCGAATTTTGTCGGATTTTATCTAAATCTATGATTTTGTAAATAAATATAAACTAACACTTAATTTAATTTTTTTGCAATTATTGCAAGAAAAATCTCGAATTTTGTCGGATATTATCTAAATCTATGATTTTGTAAATAAATATAAAGTAACACTTAATTTAATTGCCAATTTTTTAACTAAAGGTGTCGTAATTCCGTCATTTTGGGGATAATATCCCACAAAATTCACGATTTTTTTGCTCTGAGATAACTATCAATAGATGGCGTGAAGATCGCAAGTTGTTACTCAAGTTATTGACAACATAAGCGAAAAACAGGAGTTCACCCGAACGGATGAACCCGTTCGGGCAGGTACCCCAACAAGGACTGTTTTTATAAGTCCTAGGACCTTATAAAGTTAAGTTTTATAGGTCCTAGGACATTATAAAAGTTAGTTTTATGGTCGGGTTGGTCCCCCTTGAGGTGACCTTTTCAGAAAAAACCCCTTTTATAGGTCTCAAAACAGATACATAAAGGGGTCATTTATAACCTGAAATAACGAAATGGTAGTTTATATCACAAGGACGTAAACCGACACTTTTAATTCCAAATCACCTCTTACAGTTAATAAAGAAAAATCGGCATGTCTATGAGATTGCCAAACGGACCTGGCACCCAGATGATATCAGAAAAGCAGTGAAGCTTCGGACTTCACGGGTTTGACCAGGAGTGAGTGCCAGATGTCATTATTCTAAAGTTGTTTCTATTGATCTAAAAAAATTACGTTTACGATAACTCCAGCGGTATTTAAAAAAAATGGGCTATCTAAATGGTGCGATTACCATGCAGACGGGTATTCTTGCTGACTGCAACAAACGCCTCGATGCTTTAAATGCCAAAAGCAGCCCGACGAAAGTCATCATAATCCAAACCGATGGACCCGACCTGCGCCAAACTTTGAAAGTTTTCCCCGACTCCATCCAAGCCACGGTAAATAAATACGTAAAAGTGATGGAACAATTTAGAATTATCATCAAAACTGAAGAAAATGCTAAAAATCTGTGCATCAAAAGCAAAAACGGTGACAAAACAAGCTGCTCCATGAATTCATCACTGAAACGTCTGCCCAAATCCACCCAGAACCAGATCCATTAAACTCCAGAAAAGGAAAGTCTACCAAAAGCAAACAAGACTGAAGGTGCGTTACAATGAACTCTTATGTTCAGCAGTCACGATAAAAAATCAAAAAACAGAAAGAAAAAGATGACATTTGTAAGTAAAGCCGACAAAACGACGATGCAAGCCCAGCAAGCAAAAAGTCAGCCACGGAACAGCAGGATGACCAGGTAAGTACTATGGTGGCGCCTCACGTTGGGCGCCAGTGTAAGAAAAATTCTCTTCGAAAAGAGAATTCTCTGCACACCCAGTAGAACTGGTATAATTCAAAGTGCGAAGACCCTGATGTTACAAACTAGCTCAATGATAATTCGACGGCTACGTGATGGGTTTTATTAATTGCTTCTCGAAGTATTAAAACAAAAATAAACATTAAATAACTTTAATATAACAAACAGTAAGCACAAGAAAACACTGGTGGTATAAAAGTGAAAAAATCCAAAATTTCTGTCTACTGGCACCACAGGTGTCTAGAACAACACCCACCAATAATCGTGGTGTCAAAAGCTAAATCAAAACAACTAAAATAAGAAAAATCACTCACCTAAAAGATCTTTAACGTGATTACAAAATATAAGATTACATAAAATACTCATTATAGTATGACCCATTATAGTATTGAGAGGTGAGCTAAGTGAACGGGCTAAGGACCGTACTCTAAGCTAAAAGCCCTAGGTTCGATCCCCAACCCGAATAAAAAATTTATCAAACTTTATTATGACTCTCTCCTCTCGGAAGGCAATGGCAAACCACCGAGAGTAATCTGCCAAGATGTAGCATTTCAAATGGTCGCCAACCTCCGATAGGAGACGGCACCTTAAGAAGAAGAAGACTCATTATAGCTGCTCTTTTTTCTTCCAGTTGTTGAATCCAAACATTCCAAACAAATGTGTTGACCATCGGCAGAACAGGAACCCAAAAACTCATCTCCAGATATAGTGGTGCTATCACAGGTGGTACAGGTGTTACAAGGATAAATAAATGGTTGTCTAGATAAAACATTATCTTCACACTCAAGGTTGCAGCCAACCAAACTTCCTTTTCAAGGAAGAACCAAAAAAATACTAACTGCTGCAGAACCATTGAAGTTAGAATAATCACAAAAACCATAAAGTTGTAAGCCGTAAGTAATAAAGCCGGAACGTAATTGTAAGTGTGTCTTATGTGCATGGCTTTATCCGACGTAAGCTGTTCATTGCGTTTGTTTATTAGTTACCGTTAGCGACAGAACTTAATAGTGTCACTTATTTTCCTAGCAAAATAATAAACGATTGACATACAGATTTGATTTATATTCTTTTATCGTTTCTAAGAAACGAACAGGCAAAGCAAACTTATAAATTAAAAATAATGAAATTAAACTTCAAATTGAATATTTGACGTTCGATGTCAAATTGTAATATTATAGAAAAATATTGTCCGGTGCTCCTCGGAAGCCGGAAAAATTTAATAACCAACACGGAACGTAAGGCTTATCACTCTCGGAAGGTAATTTAAGCCTCGGCTCCGCCTCGCTTAAATTCACCTTCCTTGAATAATAACGTCCTTACGTTCCTTGTAACTTAAATAACTATTACTAATATATAATTACCCTGACAACATGGTATATCTGTATCGATTTTTTGAAAACCTTATGAATTTTATTATTTCTAACGTTTCATCCCTGTCAGGATTACAAAACGATTTTAATAAATAAGTTTTAATTATTGTCGATAATATTTTAAGATAGGCTCCTCAGTATTTATTTGCTGATTACCTAAGTCTTTCGCAAAAAAAATATAGTAATGATTTAGAACTCAATCCTGAACTATGCTGTTATACATTCGACAGACTGAACGTTACTTATTATCATTAACTTTTCTTTAAATCGAAGAATTGCAAAAGATTTTTATTATTTAATATATTATATAATATTTGAGTAAATAACTAAGCAAATGAAGATAAATGCTCTAATAATAATATGCCATTGGCCTAATTATACGTTGAGTTTCCAAAAACCTTCATGAAATGAGCGTTAGTGAATTATAATTCACTATTCATAATTCAGTGAAGAAATAATTATATTCTGTCACTGCCTCCTATACTTACAAGCTGTAAACATGCAAAATTTAAAATTTTCAAATTCTTGTATATGTGTTAATTTTTTTGATAATAAAATTGCACATTTATAAAATCTATTCATTGATTTAAAATAAAAAACAATTTGTGTTTAAAACATTTTGAAAGTAGAACCACCAAGTGCTGTCAAGGTGGCGTTGCTAAATGTATGTTCACGGCTTGTAAGTATAGGAGGCAGTAATTCAGTAAAACTATTATTGAAATAGGTCATTAGTAAATAACTTTATTAATGGGGTTTTGATTATACGATACTATCAATAACAGTAAATTATTAGAATTCTAATTGGAATTATATTGGTTTTACCAAACTGAAATTTGTTAGTTAGTACATTATAGCAGCAAGAGTGACCAAGTCTTACTCGCAATATAAAAAAAAACTGAAAATGTACTGTAAACCAGAAGATTTGTTTTCAGCTTTGCGTCCAATGTTTTACTTAACAAAAATGTTTTGTTTAGTTCCTTTTAAAATTCAAGAAAATTGTCCTCCTACTAGATCATTTCTTAATTTAATCTGGAGTGCTTTTTTTATTGTTTTTCAGGGATATTTTGGAATTCTATTTTCTCTTTATATCAGTGTGAATGGTTCAATAATGTTAAAGATCATTGGAATTCTAAATGCAAATGTACATCGAATAGTCACCGTTGTGATTATCATTGTTAACAATTTGCACTATAAAAAGGTGAAGTTAGTAGGTACGCGTTTAAGCTTAATATTTAAAATATTTTATTCTAGATGCTTGAAATAATTTCCAAACTCTCATCCATTGATAACAATTTGCTTAGCTTTGAATTAATTAACAAAGATATTACAAAATCTTACAGAAGGAATAAAATGCTGTTGTTTGCTGCTACTGTAATAATTTGGTTGATTTTGATAGTATACTTTTTGATAGCAGTAGTTTCAAATATAAATGAGTTAAGCCCAATATTTTTGTTGCACTGCGTTTTGTTCTACTTCATCCTTTCAACCACAGTATTTGAGATATTGCAGTTATGTATTTTCCTGATACTACTGAAACAGCGCATTATGTGGCTGCATAGCGTACTAAAAATATTGAGCAAACAAAGGAGTATTTCACTTACAAGTTTTCAGTAAGTACCATATATTATTTCATTACTCGACTAAAGCTATGAATGTAAATTTACAATTTAAAGTAGAGACCAAATTTAATGTACAAATTACATTTGTAAAACCTAAGTCAAAAGTTGAACTATCCATGCACAATTCTATATGTTTTACATGCAGTAGAGTAGGTAGATTGCTAGGCTGACTTTAAATGTTCATGTAGCTCTGTGCCTTTCCTAAGAGAGACCACCAGCTGAACGTACCGTCCAAAGCACAGAGACTTGGTCATAAAATAGTTTGGCTTTCCCTAGGTTTGAACCCGCTAACCCGTTTTGCATTTTTAGCACTTTATTGCGTTAGCTGCAAGGCATATATTAAAACTTACTATTTTTTAGCATCAGTGAAAGGAGAACTACAGGAATAATATCACTTAAAAAAATTGGAATCATTCACCAAGACTTGTACTGGATTGTCAAAACCATAAACAAAATATATTCTATCCCGGTTACTCTTGCGATATTCGGGATATTTATACATTCACTTCATACCTTTTGCTATGTTTGGATTATGATTTCGGCAAATGCCAGTGAAATTAATTATTATATCATCTTAGAAGCAGTTTATCATAATGCTTTAAATATTTCTATTATTTTTGTTCTAACAAAACTTTCTTCTTCGATCTCAAATCAGGTAAAAATTACTTCAACTTTTTAATTTGTTTTTTTTTTATTTTATTTTCAGTTCCAAAAATTGCATAATTGTCTAGTAACGGAGTATCCAATTACGACGAGATTAAATAATTCAATTGATTTAGAAGTAAACCATATAATAATTTCATGCTTTTGTTATTATTGATTTTTATTTCATTTTTTAGGGTTTGTGCCTTTCGATGCAGATGATTCACAGCAAGGAACGATTATCTGCAAGTGGATTATTTGTTATCAGTGATAGAACAATTTGCATGGTATAGTACGCAAAAAATTTATATTATATAACTTAATTTTACTTAATTTTTGTTTCAGTTGCTTAGTTCTATATTATCGTATGGCATAATAGTTATACAGTTTGAAAGAGCTACCTCCACAATACAGCCGATTAGTTAAATTTAAAACATTTACACTTTGCAAATCGTAGTCAAGACTAAGTTATTTAAGTTTTTGTTATTAAATGAAAAGTAACGCATTTGATCACCAAAAACACCATTACACAATAACTTCTATTTACTTAAGAATTTTGTAAATTAGTAACTTTGAATAGATTAACCATTATCACGTTCAGTTCATTAAATATTTTATTATTCAAAAAAATTTATTGGTTTTCTTTCATAAGTATCGTTTTTGTTTTGAAAGCACATTTGAACCACGAACCCTCGGTAAGATTTTCTCAGGGCTCACCGTAGAAAAGAGCTGGTTGGGTAAACAAGGCGTGATTTCACACTAAAATCATCGCAATATATTATTGATGGTGTTTTATTTTTGTAAAAAAATTAAAGGTTGCTTAAAAGAACTTGAGCGATAAAAAACCAACAAAATTTTGATGTTTATTTTGTGACTTTTTGCCTGGAACAGAAACAAGAGTTATTCCAAGTTAAGTATCTCGATAGTATAAGTGAACAGTGCGTCGAAATACAAGCACAAAGAAAATTACGATTCTGGAAATTTTTAGAACCACTGAGTTCCGATTTTGGTTAAGTTCTCTAGAGACGAGAAAAAGTAAGATTGGTTTACTTAACGATAAATTTTAAAGCATTATTGGGTTTGTTGCCGTATCGAATGATTTGGAACAAGCAACGAGATTTTGGTTTGGTTTTGTAAGTAGATAAACAAGACACCACGATGAAAGCAGATTTTCCGAGTGTGGAAAACACCACAACAGAACTATTTAGTGAGAGATTGTGTAACTAACATTTGTTGATCATAAAAATCAGTAGCGTCGCAGTAAAATTTAACTTTTTCGATTGCATTATTATAAAACTGTTAGAAGAAAAGTTTACTCGAAAATGGTGAAGCAAACGCGAAGATCTAAAAGTGGAGTTGGATGACCCAAAACTAAAGGATGGCTTCATCGATAAAATTTCAAAGGGATCAAAGGTATAAGGTAGACACAGAATGTCTTGAGTGGTATCCATAGGCAACCTGTACGACCAACATCGTCATAAAACAACTAAAAATTAATAGCAATGAAATAAAAATTAATTTGAAAAACATTACAATATGCTAAGTTTAAAATTCACTGGTTCTTCTGAACAGAAGAAAGTGAAAGTAAAACTCATTCATCGTTCGATTTCTCAAGATAACAAAACAATTTTCCAACGTTTGTTGAATTTCTACGACCACGACGAGAAACCGCATTATCTGGACGTCAAATCTGAAAACTTGCCGGTTTTGGGTTGCATTTTTATAACACTGTTAATTTTTTTGTAAAAATTTTTAAGTTTACACAAAAATATTTTTGAAAGTTAAATGCCTACTATTTATAATTATTTATTAAAAAGTGATGTCTTAAACCATACAAAAACACACTGCTACACATAACTTTTTATGCTCAAAATTTTGTACATGAGCAAAAATTTCAACTAGATTAATTTCATTGATTTACTAAAACCAATAAATGTTTAAAACAAATGTATTGGTATTTATTGACTGACAAGTTCTTTTTAAGTAGCTTCTGAACCACGACCCCCGGAAGGAATACCTCTGGGTTTACCATAGATAGCAAGCCAGCTGAGAAAACAAAGCAAAATCTCACAGCAAAATTATAGCAATATTTATATTTCTTTTATATTAAATGAACTGTTTGTTTAGAAACTTTCAAAATTTTTTTGAGAGGGGGATTAATCTTTATCAATATTTAGTACAACTATTTCAAAGTTTGATTTCAATACAGAGTGTGGATGCTCACTGTAAAACCGAGCTAAGAAATTCTCTATGGTCCACGTTAAACTCAGAATTTCCTCTCTGTACCCTATCAGCAGTCACATCACTCCCAGGCTAGCTCTTAATTTTGCAAAAATTAAACACCTTCAAGTTTAATATTTGTTTAATTTAAAAATAATGTAAAAAAAACAAAATTTCAAATAAAGTTTTTAAAGAAACAGAATAATTTTTTTCAGAACTAAATAATTTTTTCAAAGCAGGGGTAGTGAAATGCAAATGCAAGTACAAAATTATAAAAATGTAATAAAATAACTGGACAATGATGTATGCGATTTTGGTATCAAAATTCGGCAGTGAAGTTTGTCACAACGCCACTTGATCTTTTCAGAACAAAAAAAAGGTAGCTAGTCTAGGGTATTTCACCCACAGTTCGGAGTTATATGGATCGCGTTCTGCGCGTTTTGTGGGTCTTATAAAGTATCTAGTGTATTTACAACAAAAAGCTCTGTAGCGTTTTCTGTGATACTATCAGCAAAAGATGGAAATTAGGCGGTAGTTGATAATAAGAAACCACGAATGAAAAACTTATCACCAACAAAATAAATTTTTAGTTGGCAGTCAAAAGATGTTAAATAGAAAATCACTTATTATACAAAAATATTCTTAAAAATTCAATTTAATAGAAATAGCACCCGAAAGCATACAGTTACTATGTAACTTGAGAAATATAGGAATCAGTTGAGCGGTGTTTAAAGAAGAACCGCATCGCGAGTTTTGCAGTGCTTACCGAACAGTCTCTCGGGAAGCGATGTTGGTCTTGGCGGTGTTGCTACTTATAGACTTTATGGTACTAGAAAAGGTTACTAATTATAACAATGTCAGCAAAGAAGTCAAAACGGAGTATAGGCAATAGAGAGATGACCCATATGGCAGGCGAGATGGATGACGTCAGAGCACGGTAGCTCTGACCAAAGTTGGCATTTCATCCCTTTCATGGAAACCAAGGATACAGTTAACTTCAAGCAAATTTTATTGTTTGGGAATTCTACTCGAGGGTGATCCACCCCCTTTCTAGTAACACATCTAGCCGAATTGGATCCACCTGCAAGATAACTTTAATTAGGACAACGTTAGCAAATCGGCCGGAGCGTGCAAAGCGGAGGTAACAGTGTGGAGCACGCGTAAATTAGTCAATATTTTCTTCCTCCACCACTGCCTATCTATACCATTTCAAGCTTCAATTCAGAAAGTACCAATTGTAAATCAGATTAACTAGGTAGTACTTCCGGCTTCAAGGACACCCTTCCGGTTAACTCTACAATGCTGCTCGGTATTCGACTTCGTGAAATTCTCTAGTTGGGCAATAAAGCAAAAAATTTTGACTAATCTGAAGTGCAATTGATGCTTTCTGAATTAAAGGTTGAAATGATGTAGAGATACATATACGAGGTCGAATATCAATCAGCATCGCAAAGCTAGCTAGAAGATTTAAAGTTGAACTTGAAATAGTTTTTCAAAGTAAACCTAAAAAGTGGTCGTGAAGCCGAAGATGCTATGGTTAATCTGATTTACAATTAATGCTTTCTGAATTAAACTTGGAAATAGTGTAGTTTTCACATTATGTACTTAATCCTTAAATATCCAAACAAAACTTTTATTATTTAAAATTCTTTTATTTTATATTAAATTAAAATATTAAATAAAAATATTTACTTTTTTGAGTTTTTGTTTTTATAATGACAATATTCGGGTTTAAGCTCCCACATGCATTTATTAGGAGGTAACACATTATATATGCAATATTCCTTCAGGATTTCTTTTAAATATACAACAGGCTGCTTCGTAATTTTGACCAAATCTTTAAATTGATAATACTGATGCCTCTCAAAACTTCGAAACAGCAGTTTTGCAACTTTATCCCTATCAATTCTCAAATTCTTGCTTTCTACTTTATTTATTCGTTCGTTATTCTCATTTTGTCTGTGACTGCCAAGTGAGATGTCATCCTGAACGACTTCGTTAATGTAAACAATTTGACGAACTGGATTTTTGCGATTTTTAATATCAGCAAGTGTGTGCGGTGCAGAAGACTTTTCTTGGCTAGGCTTGCAATATAATCTATGAGTTACATATCCTTCTATCGCATGACTTTTTTGGGGGGATTTAGAAAAAATTGTGGAAGACTGCACTAAATTATCTTTCATAGGCAAATCATACATTTTTGGGATAGTCCCTGTTTCATCTTTTAATATAGAATCCGATAAAACTAAGGACATACTGGGTTTCACACGAGTTCCTTTCAAACAAAATTTGCCAACTTCAACATTGTCTTCAGCTTTTTCAAAACGCTGGGCGATATATTTAGGAATTTTTATCAAAAAAATTGCGCTTTTCGTGATTGACATATTGCAATCGCCAGAATTTTGTTCTTGTGCCATTTTAATAAACCTTTCTAATAAATATCTGTTTTTTATTAAACACAGTTTCCATATATAATAAAAAAATTTAGGTTGGTACAGATTTGATGGAAGATTATATTTATATTATAGATTATCCGATAATTTATTACAATTATCTAAAATTTTATAATTCAAATTTTCTTTTTTGTCTATATTTTAAACCCACCAGAGCAGAACACCCATTTTTACTTGCTTTTGTATAATCTTAACCCCCCCTTTCCCGGTTTGCTTAGCTGGCACCTCTGACGCTTTGTTACAGGTGGGTAAATGTCGCTTTGCGAAAAACAAATGTAACATAATTATTGTTATAAATAATAACAAATAAACAATCTGTTGTAAAAATCTCTAAAGTCCTATTTTAGTTATGACAACAGAGATCTCTTGTTATGAATATTATTATTCAAGTATGTAATTAAATAATATAAAACTTCAAAATATCGAGTTATTATTAAATTAAAAATTGTTAAAAGATTCTGATGACGAACGATATATCGTTTGAAAGCTAAATAAATCTTTTAACAATTTTTAATTTAATAATAACTCGATATTTTGAAGTTTTATATTATCTAATATCAACGAGTTAATAATTTATATATTTAAATATGTAATTAAAGCATAATTAAAAATTACTCCCTGATTTTAAGAAAATCGAATCTTGATATTCTAGCGGGCACTTTTACTTTTGTTATAAAAAATATCAATTTAATAAATTGTTAGTGTTATCCTGTAATTTCCTTTAAAAATTATTGAATGAAATCTGGTACTATAATTTTAGCAGTGTTTTTCTCTAATTGCAACAAAAAATAACCGTTTTACTTTTATTCAAAAGGCTTACAATTAATCCGCTGGAAGACCGCAAAAACTTCAGTTCAAGCCAGTGAAATTACATGAAAAGCCCTTGGCTTCATTCCCTGCCTACCTAACCTGTCTTGTAAACTCTCGTATGTGACGCAGCCGTATCAACGGTAATGACGTCGACACAAATATCAGGGATCACCACAGAATGTGGATGCCCACCGGAAGGCCGAGCTAAGAAATTCTGTGCAATCTGCGATTTGAACCCAGAATTTCCGCTCTATACTCAACCAGCGATCACATCACTCCGCTGCTGTGGCTTTCATGTGTTAATTACATACAATAATTTTTGTGTTAAGTAGTAATAATTACACGCGCTCTCTGTATTTTTACAGTTCATATGAGTGATATTACATAAGAATCAAATAGATTTTTGTTATACGTGTAATATTACACAATAGAAATGTAATTTTTGTGTAAATAATAACTACACGCGTTTTCTGTATTTTTACAGTTGATACGAGTGATGTTACATAAGAATCAAGTACATCTTTGTTATACGTGTAAGATTACACAACAGAAATGTAATTTTTAAGGAAAATAATAACTACACGCGTTCTCTGTACTTTTACAGTTGAAACGAGTGATATTATTACATAGGAATCATTACATTTTCGTTATACGTGTAAGATTACATAATAGAAATTTAATTTTTGTGTAAAATAATAACTACACGCGTTTTCTGTAATTTTACAGTTATGTGAGTGATATTACATAAGAATCAAGTACATTTTCGTTATACGTGCAAGATTACACAAAAAAAATATAATTTTTGTGTAAAATAATAACTGCACGCGTTCTCTGTATTTTTACAGTTGATACAAATGATATTACATAAGAATCAAGTACATTTTCGTTATACGTGTAAGATTGTACAATAAAAATGTAATTTTTGTGTAAAATAATACCTACACGCGTTTTCTGTAATTTTACAGTTGATACCAGTGATATTACATAAAAATCAAGTACAGTTTTATTATACGTGTAAGATTACATAAAAAAAATGTAATTTTTGTGTAAAATAATAACTACACGCGTTCTCTGTATTTTTACAGTTGATAGGAGTGATATTACATAAGAATCAAGTACATTTTTGTTATACGTGTAAGATTACACAACAGAAATGTAATTTTCAAGTAAAATAATAATTACACGCGTTTCTGTATTTTTACAGTTGATACAAGTGATATTACATGAGAATTAAGTACTGTTTTATTATACGTGTAAGATTACACAATAAAAATATAATTTTTGTGTAAAATAATAACTACAGGCGCTCTTTGTATTTTTACAGTTGATACAACTGAGATTACATAAGAATCAAGCACATATTTGTTATACGTGTAAGATTACACAACAGAAATGTAATTTTTAAGTAAAATAATAACTACACGCGTTCTCTGTATTTTTACAGTTTATACGAGTAATATTACATAAGAATCAAGTACATTTTCGTTATACTTGTAAGATTGCACATTAAAAATGTAATTTTTGTGTAAAATAATAACTACACGCGTTTTCTGTAATTTTATAGTTTATTTGAGTGATATTACATAAAAATCAAGTACAGTTTTATTATACGTGTAAAATTACTGAATCCTTTCTGGGAATTACAAATCCGATTTGCAGGGTAGATTAGTCCCGATTTTACATATTTCCGATAAATCAATATCGATTTCACCACAGCGTGTAGATGCCCACTGAAACGCGGAGCTAAAAAATGTGTATAGTTCGCGATTTAAACCCAGAATTTCCGCTCTGTACTCAACCAGCGATTACATCACTCCTCGGCTGTGGCTACGTGTAAGATTACACAATAAAAATGTAACTCTTGTGTTACAGAACACCACAAAAGAAAGCAAAGCGCAAAGCAAAGATAAACCATGCCATAGAAAAAAAAATAATAAAAGTCCGTTTTGATAGGCAATTTGAGGTACCGTGCATCCCACAAGAACATGAGCGGCGGGACCGAGAGGTCCTTCAGAATATGTTCAGGGGAAGAAAAAATTTAAAAAAATGGTTCTCTAAGAAAACAAAATATAGGAAAATACTAAAACCGCAGGAAAATTCATGGAAAATAGAACAAAAGTTGCTAGAACAGTTAAGCCCACCATCGTAATCTCTAGGATTCAAAACACGAGAATAGTAGAGGTGGAGAAAAGAAAGGGAAAAACCAAACCAATAATAGCACAAGTGCAAAAAGTCCTCACCGACCACGATATAGTCGAGAAGGTAGAGAGAAAGGTACTTTAGATATTGCATTTGACAGAAACGACCACAGAAGACCAGGTTGAGCAGACTTCACACCAGGGCACAGAAAAGGCAACTGTTGATGTGGAACCGACAGCTGCAGAAATACTCACCAGATCGACACTTAAAATTGGAATGATCAGCGGCTGCAAAGTCAGAAAAAAAAACAGTTCTTTTTGCTGGGTGCTGGAGATCGGGCCATCCTGCATCTACCTATAGCAAAAAAGAGAGAACAATATGCCTCAGATAGTGAGCAGATGGCCACAAGGCAGCCCAATACTCAAACACACTAAAATGCTTTGAATGTGGGGAGCACACGCGACAAGTACGTGCCAGAAAGAATAGACAAAAAAAAAATATCAATCAAGATAGTCCTAGCAAGCGAGCCAAATCTGGCCCTGATATCGGGGCTAGATAACTGGCACAAAAACAATAGTGGTGGTGCAGTGATCTGGGTGGACGATCCGCGGGAAATGGTGAGTAGCGGCATTAGAGAATGCTATGCGTGGGTGCGTGGATAGGGTCGCTGGAAATGGTGTAATACAGCTGCAATGTTTTGCCGAGCACCACACTTCTGCAATTTCAGTCTTTAATTGACCAACTAATGAAGGACGTACGCAAAAAAAACCCTCCAGGTTTTTGGGGGGAAAGTCATTAATGGGGGAAAGTCAATGCAAAATCGCCAGAGTAGGGCTCAGCAAATAAGGATAAACGTGGATATATATTAACAGAGACCACCGCGTCACTAGACATGGCGGTGTGTAACGTGGGATGCAGATCAACGATCCAGACAGGACAATCAAAGTCGATATTGGATGTCACTTTTGCGTCGGCTGATGTCCTGAAAAAAGTAGGAGGAGAACTATATACAGTTTTGTATCGTTTCTCCCACGCAGGAAAACAACGAGACGTGGGGCGGTTGGAAGTTACGCAAAGTTGATGTTAACAAGTTAAGGCGCAGGATGAGAAAACTTGCTAAGGATAAGACTATTGTAGATTCTGAGCAGGTGGTAAATTTCTTGACCTCAATCTGCGACAAGTCGGTACCAAAAAGAGACGAGGATAAAAAGTGGTCAAACTACTGATGGAATGAAAATATCGCAAACTTGCGGAGGAGCTGTGTAAATAACCAAAAAACTTTACAGCAATACCTAAGAAGACGCCGTCATTTGGCGAAGGAAGCTTCAAACACTCTACGGGGCTCACGCCAGAAGTTTGATGAGGTAATCTACAAAAGTAAAAAGAGTGCTGGAGATAGTTCCTGCAAAAGTGGACTCTGATGTTTGGGGAACAGGTTACAAGATTGTCACCAATAAGATGAGGAAAAAACTACTGCTCGGAATGAACAAAGCCCGAGTAAGAAAAATTATCGAAACCCTGTTCCCCACTCACCCCTGAGAGGAGTAGAAGAAAGACGCCACTGCTGCCTTGGAACCGTTCAGCACCAAAAAGTTTCAATGCGCAGTCCGAGTCGTAAAGAAATTTTTGGAAGAATTTCTCGAGTTACCCCTAGATGTGCTAAACGCCCAAGAGAACTCAGGTTCTTTTCCGAAATCCTGGAAAAAAAGCGGATCTGGTGCTCCTTAGCAAAGGCGACAAACCCCTGGAGAATTCGAGCTCTCCAAACTGTACGAACGTTTGATCCACACGAAACTCTAAACGGAAGTAGATAAGAATGGGGGGCTGAGCGATGCGGATTCTGTAAGAGGAGATTGACGGTGAAAGCACTCCAGCATATAATAGAAAAGGCAGAAAGTGGACGAAGAGGCATTTGGAAGACGCGCAAAATTCTGCACCATAATCACTTTTGATGTGCAAAACTCATTCAACTCAGAGTGCTGGAGATTCATTATCGAAGAACTCCAGCGAAAAGCCGTCTATCCAGGCGTCATAAACTTGATTATGGACTACCTTGCGGACCGTGTACTGTTAGTGGACGAAAAAATCTGGAAAGAGACTATCCAGGTTACAAGTGCCGTACCACAGAGTTCCGTGCTAGGCCCGTTACTCTGGAAGATTCTGTACGACGACGTCCTGCGTCTTCCAATGCCAGATAGAGTTGAGCTGGCGGAATTCGCGGATGACCTGACAATGATTGTCATAGCAAAGACTGAAAAAAAAATCCATCATCACAGAATGGATCAGAGGCAGGGACCTTCAGTTAGTAGCACGGGTAGAAAAAAACTGGGGAAGATGGACACCCATATCATCATCCCTGGAAGAAAGATGAAAATCTTTGGAGTTAACCTCGATAAAAGCCTGACGTTTACCTCACATATTAACAACACGATTAAGAAAGCAGAGGCAAGCGCACCAGCCCTCTCACGACTAATGCCAAATTTGAAGAGGCTATTTTCCTCAAAAAGAAGAGTTCTTGCTGCGGTCGTTCAGTCCGTGCTCCTGTATGCGGCTCCAGGCTGGGTCGGTGCAATGAAGTATATCTTATAAGATTAACAGGGTCCTGGCCAGAATCCCACCAATAGATCTGACCCTAGAAGAGAGAACCGTCAGCTTCGGAGACAAACCCCCAAAAATAAAGAAAAATAATAGAAAACTACTCCTGGGTAGATGGCAGACGAGATGGTCCCAAGAACGTTTTGAGTTCAGATGAGACTGAACATTCAGATGAGTCATCCTTGAAATGAAAAGTTGAACAAGAACCGCGGAGAATTAGACTATCATCTAACCCAAGCCCTGACTGGTCACGGGTGCTTTAACTCCTACCAGCACAGGATAAAGAAGCTACCAACAGTTGACAGCGCAGAGCACACCTTCCTTGACTGCAGAAGGTAGAACATCTTTAGGGAAGAACCTGCCAACTTTTCTCCCAAAAATCTGATAGGCACCACGTTGGCCGATGAACGGAACTGTGAGAGGATGGCTGGTCCAATTCGAAATTTAATAATAGCAAAGAAGATCGAAGTGCACTGAAGAACTAGCGACTAAGAAGAGAAAAGAACCGAAAAGGAGAAGAAACCTTTACCGACCTCCAAACGGGGAAGTTCAAATAATCCGAATGGCACGGCGAAGGATTCAATTTACCATGTGGCATTCGTGAACGCCGGCAAATACCTAAGTACGGGAGTTGGTTTATGGTGGGTGGTAATCTCATCCTACCAGTGAGCGCTGACCTCCTGGTGTTTTTTAAAGATTTTCCCCCTTCCTCCGCAAAAAAATAAGTCCACGCGTATGTTCGATATCGCTTCGGGAAAAAAAAGCGACGCCGTTTAATTTTTCCCAGTCCGGAAATGAAAAAAAAAATGAAGTAGCAGTTCTCACTGCACTTGAAATATAGGGCAACTTTCTATAAGAATAAAGAATGTATTGTTACTAAAACAAACGGGAAGCCACAGACCGAGCTAAATATCGTAGCTCAAAGTTTACGTTACTTATTTGGACCCCCAACGTGGGGCCGCCTGTATCGTAGTTATTAGTCTAACTTATCTTTTTTGTTTAAATTCCATTCAGTTAAAATCGACTTAATATAATAGAGACCTCCACTGGAAGAAGGATGGGCTAAGAAATTTTATCAATTCCGCCGTTTGGGCAAAGAATTTATTTATTTTATATAATACAATATTGCGTAGGTGTAAGTACACCTTTACCAGTTAAAATATAAGTTCTATGTTAAGATGAAGGCTGTCTATTACCCCAATTCAGTTAACCATAGGGCAGACTTGCCTTATTTCGCATTGATCCCAATTTTGCAAAATTTTCTAGAATTTTTTGCCAAGTTTTGTTTAATGGAAAATGCTACCAAATAAGGCAAGTCCATGATCCCAATTAATATGTCAAATCACAAAATCAAAATGGCGTCCTTCGTGACTAATTAAAAATGAATTTAATTATGGCAATTTCTCGCTTAATTAAAAGTTCCGTCGCGGTGTAATCCGACTTTCTGATTGTTAATTTCAAAGGAAAAATAAAATACTTACAGAAGAGTAAAAGGACAAAAACTCCATAGCGCGAGAAATAAATTATGCGCCGAGTTCTTCCGAATATTCCTTACACTATTTTCTTACAAATTTACATTTTTTTCTACTCCATGAATTTTAAAATGCCGTTTCAGACTTTCCTTACGTAGACATTTAAACTCACAAATATCACAAAAAAATGGCTTTTCGCCTGTGTGAGTTTTAAAATGATTCAACAAGTTTCGCTTTTGTGCGCTTCTAAAATAACAAATTTCACACGCAAACGGTTTTTCACCGGAATGAGTTTTTAAATGCCGGCTTAAACTGTCCCTAAATGAAGACTTAAAATCGCACGAAGTGCACACATATGGCTTTTCTCCGGTGTGGCTGGTTAAGTGATCCTTCAGAGCTTCTCTTCTTGAACTTTTAAAGTTGCAAGTTCCACAAGCAAACGGCTTCTCGCCGGTATGAATTTTAAAATGGCGATTCAAAGTGCTTTTCCGTGAACATTTAAAGTCGCAAATATCACAGTTAAAAGGCTTCTCACCGGTGTGAGTTTTGAAGTGTGCCTGCATAACTCCTTTCCGCGAAAATTTCGCGTCACAAATTTTACAGGAAAATAATTTTTCCCCGGTGTGGATAGTTAAATGAACTTTCAGATTTGATTCACGTCCACTTTTAAAATCACAAAGTTTACACGCGAAAGGTTTCTCGCCGGTATGAGTACGAAGGTGGATGTTTAAACTCGATCTACGTGGAGTTTTATAGTCGCACATTTCACAAGAAAATTGTTTTTGGTTAGTCCAAACTTTTGCATCGCATTTTGCAAGAAGAAGAGGATCCAGAACCAAAGCTTCTTCTTTAATGTCGATGGTATGATGCAGATCTTCCATCTTGATTTCCAGGTATTCTATCTTTTCTGTTTTGATTTCAGAACTATTGGAAGAACCTGGAGTTTCATTCGAAAATGATCCATTGTCCATTTTTATAGTAGATGAATTTCCTTCTTGAAGAACGGTTTTGTGAGGTTAAGTTTCTGAAAAAATGTCAAATTACAAAAAAATACACTGTCGGTTTTGTTAATTTTATTTACTAGTTGTTGGACAATTTATCGTGATAAAAAGACTTGTAAAAATTACAAATTCTGATAAATTAACTTTAAAATGGCCACTACTTATCAAGTAGGTACTGACCCAATAAAATATAGTGCTGCGGCAGCTGCTCAGGTAGGTCAGATTTTTAAATCATAATCTAAAAATATTTACGTGATTTTTCGAAAAACTTTAATAAACTTTTTGTATAAAATAAGGATCTATCGCAGCTATCCCGGATTGCCCGGTTGCCGGGAGAAAGGAATCTCTTACGAGAGACCGCCACAATTGGTGGAGGTACTGTCAGACTTTCACCGCCTAAAACCTCCGCTTATGCCCTCATATGCTCTTCTGCCCTTTTGGAACTTTTGTTTTTTGGCTCAGGACTTCAGGCATGAACTACTTATTGTTTGTATTGGTTTCAAAGTTCTCCTTCCTAAATCCTGCTTTCAATTTCGTTTGGACTCTCGATCGCCTATCATAAATGTGCGATTGAAGTTGTCCCACTTTCTTCTTCAGTATTTTCGTCCATTCGCTCTTGCAAAAGTTTTTCATTCTTGGTTTCCCTGTGTTACTGAATTTCTCCAATCTGTCCTGGCCCTTACACTGACTTAATTCATGGCCACTAACCCAGCATTTTCTGCACGTGACCAGACGATTAATACTGCAATTTCCTGTCATTTATAGTTTTACCCCCGGAATACTCAGAAGAGTTTCCTCGTTCTGAATTCTTCTTTTAACATTGGGTGCCTCCAACCTTTTTTTTTACTTCGAGCTGAGAGGTGAAAATCATGAAAAAGACACCAAGTCAATTTGCCTGGTAGTGTGAGGTTTCACTCACTAAACTCACACCCCCAATCTACATGAGCCGGTACCGCCTTTCGGCATTTCTTCAGCACCATGCTTTGGCTCTTTTGTTTTTCGGTTTATCGATTCTCTCTGTTTGCTTTTCTCGGTTTGTCTAATTTTTATTTTGCTTGATTGTTGTTTTTTGTTGGTTTTTTTCTTTGAAGGTGACACAGTTCCCGCTACTCTATCTTCTTTCTTGTTGTCGTCTCTGCAACTCTTCGTGCAATGTCTCAATCTGCGATTGGAGAGACGACTTGAGGAAGGAAAGAAGTGCTGTGTCTCTTTCTTCAGCTTTCCACTCTTCCTCTTAGCTCAAAAAATCTCTTTCTGTTTGAGTCCCAGCAGATGTTCTTGCAATGTCTCGATCTATGCGGTCTAGGTCTAGGACATTTGAAGGCGGCCGTTTAAACGCGACCGTTTGAACGCGGCTGTTTGAACGCAGGGACGTTTGAACGCAAGGACGTTTAAACGCAGAGACGTTTGAACGCAGGGACTTTTGAACGCGAGGACGTTTGAACGCAGAAACATTTGAACCCAGACATTGACGCGTTTGAGCGCGAGAAAAATAATTTAAAAAATTTATTTAGGTAGTTTTGACGGCGTTTGTATTGTCGGTGGCTGAACCACCGTGCACCGCACCATACATAGCCCGTTGATAGTGTAACAGGGTTATGTAAACTGCCCTCCAAATTTGATCATAAGCTTGCCACTCCGCTATTGTTCCCGACACTCGCACTGATCTCCCCGCTAACTCCCGCCTTTTCGCACACCTGTATATCCAGAGGGGCATGGAAGAAAAGACCAGAGCAGCGTCCGCGAAAGTTGTCCGATAGTCGCATACCACTCTGAGCGCCATTCGTCTCTGAACGCACTTATGTAAGTCTGTGCCGGATTTGCTCGGTCTGTGAACTTCGAGTGTGAGCCTCAGTACGCCGTCGTACATGATGTTCCAGAAGAGGAGCCAAGCACTGACCTTTGTGGAACACCGCTTGTGACGACGATGGGCGTGTTGCCTTCGTTCTTCTCCAGACCGAGAAGAAGGTGTCTCTAGCTGAGGTAGCTTGCCAGAATGTTGTAGATGTCCGGCTTTACGTCAAGCTCCCTCAAGGCTGCAAAGATGTGCTGCCACCCCGCGTTGTTGAAGGTTTCAATGACTCTGTTAGGATATAAGATCGACTACAATACTTACATTTTTTTCCACAAAATTGACAAACACCGCCTAAGAGCTACAGAGCACTTATTGTCGAGATCAACAAAAGACGCTCGTAAGGACGTTATTTCGGCTAGGAAAGAAACTGAGGAGCTTAATTTGAATTTGGAAGAAATGCTTTAAGGTCTTGGTATAAGCGAGTAAAGGTAAAAAGATTAGTAAGCCCCGATTTTAAAAATTTCATGTAGAAAAACAGTTTTTAAACTTTCGGATTTTCTCAAAACCGCACATTTTTAACCAACCAAAGTGAAAAACAAAAATTGTTTTTTTCGGACTACAATCGGCAGTAAAAGTTTAATTTTTATACATTTTTGCAAAATAAACTGGGTCAGACGAATTTTCTCATCCAAAATATATGAGAGAATGTCGAAAAAGCGATGGATTTTACATATTAAATGTTTGGGCTGAAAAAATTCAAATGAGTTAATCTATCGTTTTTGTAAAATCCAAATAAAATTTCCAAGTCGTTTTAAATATTGCATATGACACATTTGGGTGCGTAGGGTATGAAACTCACATTTTCAGCTTTCGCAAACATTTGGAAGTTGTTGTAAATCGCTGACCAAAGTGAAAAACAAAAATTGTTCTATTTTTACTACAATCGACAGTAAAAGTTTAATTTTTATACATTTTTGCAAAATAAACTGGGTTAGACGAATTTTCTCATCAAAAATAAATGAGAAAATGTCGAAAAAGCGATGGATTTTACAAATTAAATGTTTGGGCTGAAAATATTTAAATGGGTTAATCTATCGTTTTTGTAAAATCCAAATAAACTTTCCAAGTCGTTTTAAACATTGCATATGACACATTTGGGTGCGTAGGGTATGAAAATCACATTTTCAGCTTTCGCAAACATTTGGAATTTGTTGTAAATCGCTGACCAAAGTGAAAAACAAAAATTGTTTTATTTTTATTACAATCGACAGTAAAAGTTTAATTTTTATACATTTTTGCAAAATAAACTGGGTCAGAGGAATTTTCTCATCAAAAATAAATGAGAAAATGTCGAAAAAGCCGGGGATTTTACAAATTAAATGTTTGGGCTGAAAAAATTTAAATGGGTTAATCTATCGTTTTTGTAAAATCCAAATAAAATTTCCAAGTCGTTTTAAACATTGCATATGACACATTTGGGTGCGTAGGATATGAAAATCACATTTTCAGCTTTCGCAAACATTTGGAAGTTGTTGTAAATCGCTGACCAAAGTGAAAAACAAAAATTGTTTTATTTTTACTACAATCGACAGAAAAAATTTAATTTTTATACATTTTTGCAAAATAAACTGGGTCAGACGAATTTTCTCATCAAAAATAAATGAGAAAATGTCGAAAAAGCGATGGATTTTACAAATTAAATGTTTGGGCTGAAAAAATTTAAATGGGTTAATCTATCGTTTTTGTAAAATCCAAATAAAATTTCCAAGTCGTTTTAAACATTGCATATGACACATTTGGGTGCGTAGGGTATGAAAATTACATTTTCAGCTTTCGCAAACATTTGGAAGTTGTAGTAAATCGCTGACCAAAGTGAAAAACAAAAATTGTTTTATTTTTACTACAATCGACAGTAAAAGTTTAATTTTTATACATTTTTGCAAAATAAATTGGGTCAGACGAATTTTCTCATCAAAAATAAATGAGAAAATGTCGAAAAAGCGATGGATTTTACAAATTAAATGTTTGGGCTGAAAAAATTTAAATGGGTTAATCTATCGTTTTTGTAAAATCCAAATAAAATTTCCAAGTCGTTTTAAACATTGCATATGACACATTTGGGTGCGTAGGGTATGAAAATCACATTTTCAGCTTTCGCAAACATTTGGAAGTTGTTGTAAATAGCTGACAAAAGTGAAAAACAAAAATTGTTTTATTTTTACTACAATCGACAGTAAAAGTTTAATTTTTATACATTTTTGCAAAATAAACTGGGTCAGACGAATTTTCTCATCAAAAATAAATGAGAAAATGTCGAAAAAGCGATGGATTTTACAAATTAAATGTTTGGGCTGAAAAAATTTAAATGGGTTAATCTATCGTTTTTGTAAAATCCAAATAAAATTTCCAAGTCATTTTAAACATTGCATATGACACATTTGGGTGCGTAGGGTATGAAAATCATATTTTCAGCTTTCGCAAACATTAGGAAGTTGTTGTAAATCGCTGACCAAAGTGAAAAACAAAAATTGTTTTATTTTTACTACAATCGACAGTAAAAGTTTAATTTTTATACATTTTTGCAAAATAAACTGGGTCAGACGAATTTTCTCATCAAAAATAAATGAGAAAATGTCGAAAAAGCGATGGATTTTACAAATTAAATGTTTGGGCTGAAAAAATTTAAATGGGTTAATCTATCGTTTTTGTAAAATCTAAATAAAATTTCCAAGTCGTTTTAAACATTGCATATGACACATTTGGGTGCGTAGGGTATGAAAATCACATTTTCAGCTTTCGCAAACATTTGGAAGTCGTTCTAAATCGCCGACAAACGTAAAATACAAAAATTTATTTTTTTTTTACTACAATCGACACTAAAAGTTTAATTTTTATACTTATTCTAAAATTAACTACGTCAGACGAATTTTCTCATCAAAATACCTGAGAATATGTCGAAAAGGCGATGGATTTTGCAAATGGAATTTTTGAGGTAAAAAAAATTTTAAAAAATTAAAAATTTATCGTTTTTGTAACATCCAACTAAAATTTCTAAGTCGTTTTAAACATTGTGTATGACGCATATGGGTGCGTAAAGTACGGTAATCGCATTTTCAGGTCAAGCAAATATTTGGAAGTCGTTATTAGTCGCCGAAAAAGGTGAAACACAAAAATAGATTTATTTTGGACGACAATCGACAGTAAAAGTTTAATTTTTATACTTGTTGCAAAATAAACTGCGTCAGACTAATTTTCTTATCGAAATACATGATAAATCGTCTAAAATGCGATGGATTTAGCAAATAAAATTTTTGGAGTAAAAAAAATTCAAAGAGGTTAATCTATCGTTTTGTAACATCCAACTAAAATTTCAAAGTTGTTTTAAACATTGCGTATGACGCATATGGGTGCGTATAGTACGGTAATCGAATTTTCAGGTCTTTCTCGCTTCCTATGTACTGCAAAAACTACAAAGTTATTAACGGTATTTTCTTACTATAAAAAATTTTTATTTGCAACCTTCCAAAAGACTTACAAAAGACAATGTTTCAAAAAAAAAAGATTATCTTATTTTATACAGTTTTTAAATTTAACCAAGTTTTGTCTTAGTTTTGTCTTTTCCAAGAAACTTAGAAGGAAATATTGCTAAAAACCTGAGTTTTTGCGCAATTTTTCCAATAAAACAAAGCGCACCAAGGTCGCAAATTTAGTATGTTCTTTATGATGCAAACATAAGAATGTCGTATGAAATTTTCTTGTACTTCTGATTGGTCGTTCAGTACTACCAATCCAAAAAGGTTTACGCATCTGATTAGTATCATACGAAATTTCAACCAATTAAAGGTAATCTATGAAGATTTTGCTTCTGGCTTTTTTTCTTCCAGCTGTAACTAAAGCAAAATTTTTAAAATATTAAAAGACTAAACATTAGTTTATCTATTTTTAGTTAAACTCACCGGTATTCGCGTTTTACATTAACAAAACGCCACCACATGGAATAATTTCAAACTGTTGTTCGACGTAATGTTTTTGTTGACGGTGGCGCCACCAAACGTAGCGTAAAACGCGAATAATCAACAAACAGACTTTTGGAGTTTGTTTGTCCAATGAGAAGTCAGATTTTCAGACTCGTCCTTATTTTTTAATCCTTACCAAGATATTATTTACATCAAAATCCGGCTTGACGTATCCTAAAACAACTACAAAATTCACACCAAAACGATCGACTTCTGTGCAGGAAATACCAGTGCCTGGTTGATGGTTCACTCCAGCCTAAAATAAAACCATTAATTTCGATGAAATTCTTGAAATTACTATTTACCTCTTCCAAAAACTTTGCTATAGTACACTTTTTTTGAGGTAAGATAAAATTAATCAATCTGATTTCTTCATCTTCCAGCATCAATAACATTCTAATAACCTGATCTCCAGGTTGATTCGGAGTAGGAGATCGAATTATGTAATTTGGCTGAACATACCGAAGACTTCCAAATTTTCTTCGCTGATTTTGGCGCCGTTGGGGTGGCTGTTCTATAAACTGATTTTGTTGTATTTTGGGTTTCATTTGCTCTTGATGAGCTAAAAACTGCTGTTGCCATGGAGATTCAATATTTTGTTGTTGTTCTCCAGCTTTTTTTCCTTTACCTCCACTGACAGAGCTACTGCTGGGTTCTGATTTTGAGATATCTTCTTTCAGACATTTCTCACACGCAGCGGTTTTTCTAAAATTTTTGATCACAGTGAGGTTAATGTTATAACTTTGATTTAATTTTGTCAAAATTTTGCAAAAAAAAATGGAAATTTGAGGTGGTGGTTTGTGGAAAAACAATGTGGAAATGAGATGGTAGAATAAAATAAATAAAATGGAAATTTAACTTACTTTTGGTTATTTGTGACATTAGTTGTTTGGCTTTCGGCAAGAATTTGTTTATAGGTATTCAAAGATACCAACACTTTTTGACCGTCGGCTAAAGTTACAACTTCGTGATTATTTGATTCGGCCTAAAAAATAAAACAAAATTTAAAATTTTTCGTTAATTATTATTAAGAAAATTTACCATTTTAGAATTTTTTTGAGTTACAAGAACTACCACTACATAATTTTAATTTAATGATAATTATTAGACAAACTAACAGAATTTAGTACTGCCAACTAAAAAGTATTAAAAAATTATGCAGAACATTTTAATTTATCTTTATGTAATCAAAAATGAGAATATTCAAATTTAAAATATTGTTATTTTTTTATAAGGCCTTCGAGGATGTCGAAAAAAAATTGTATCTACCCCCTACATAGTAGCATCTTTTTTAAGTTGGAAAGCCCTAAGGGATATTGTTATCTCATAAAGTGTTAGTTAAAATGGCTCTCAGCGCCGCTACGCTCCCTCCGGTCGCGGAAGTTCTTTCATCATCAAAATATCAATTTAAAACTTTAAATTAAATTGAAGTTTTGTCTAGAAGAGGCTAGTAACACTATGTGACGCTAGTGCAGTTCGGCTGCATGTAAACAACTTCCTTCTGTTCCTACTACTAGAGATGAGCGGAGTTTACTTTTGGCGGCAACCAATGAAAGGCTCGTGTATGTTACAAACCGCGAGAACCGCCTTGATCATACCTGATGGTTTAAAATTTGGGATAATAAGGCCCCAAAAAACCTAAAAAAAAACGTTTAACACCAAATTCATCGAAAAATTCTAAAGTGGGGGGCTGTAGACATGATGGGATCCCCCCGCTTGTTTTTTTGCTAAAAAACAAGCGACCTTTGAGGCTCAAACCAAAATAATAAAAACTCATTCAAGCTCTAACGATGCTCTAACGTTTGACACCAAATTCATCCAAAAATTTAAAAGTGGGGGGGCCATAATGTCTACATCCCTCCACTTGTTTTTTGCGAATAACTTTGCGACTTTTGAGTCTCAAATTAGATCATCGATTTATCGTACTGGGTTGGACTTACTTGAGTATTTCAAACACGACCCTCAAAAGTTAGAGTCCGGATACGCCGGACTAACGCAGCGGTCACATGCAGTATCCGACAAATGCCGTACACATGCAGCCACCTACTCTTTCAGGTTTCAGCTGTAAGGCCTCCCCCACTCCGGGTCTGGAGCCGAGTCACTTTCCAAAACTCATATCATCTTTGCAAGATGACACCCTAGTTTATTACGCACAACTCGCACGCTGAAAAGAGACTGAAACAGATAAACCCGTCTGACTAGCATGCGGCTTACCACAGCCACTACGAGTCCCCCACCATGGCGGTAGAGAGAAGCAAAGCTCTTCCTGGGCAACCGCCCCCGTAGTACCAGTTAATGCAGGGCCACACTAGTCACACCCCTCGATATCACGATTGAATCTTACACTTCGGCTAGTGGTCGGCCAGTTAGCAGGTATGTGAGTTCACCACGCCCTTAGATGCTCAGGATGTCTCAAGTGGCTTCTCAAGCATATTCTGCACATACCTTGCTCACGCCTGCATACGCACCTGCCGCCGCCGGAAAGCTTCGATAGCAAAAGCCGAGAGCCTATTAAGCGACTCAGATCATTCACAGGACCGTCTAAAACAAGTGAAGCTCTAAGATCTTGGTAATGCACACAGTCAAATAAAGCACGCCTCCAAGTCTCAACCGCCCCCCCCCATAACTGCATAGCTCAATTTCTGATAGGCCTCGCCCAAAACGAAAGGCATTTAGGCTACCATGACCAGTTAATAGAAATCCCAAATGCAGACCACAGTCAAATTAAGAATTGAGAAGAGCAAAAGAGGCATCATGGACAAAAACTCGCGTGACTGCACCCACATCGAAGTTAATCCAGCGCTCTCACCATACGGCCACCGAGCGCTCCCTCAGTAAACGCTTGTAGCGTGTTCTTGAAAGATTTCTTTTTTTAATGACCATCAGGTCATAGGGCATGGACGCCATGCCCCTGGCGGCTCGAAAAACTCCGATCGTTCAGAGGCCAGAAAATATCAGGAAAGAGCTCCTCCCAGAACCTGCATAGCCTCGGTAGAAACTGTGCGACATGAACGCCACGCGTTGGCAGCGATTAACCGCCTCTCCCGCGTACGCCAAGCTCATAGAGTTCTCTCATACGCCCGCACCATACGCCACACAAGCAACGAGAAGCCCCTCATAGAGAGTCTTTATTGCCATCCTTCCCAAACCCCAGTCGTTTCTAAGGACCCTTTTCGTTATACCGTAGAAGCCATTCGGTTTCTTAACATAATGAAGTGAGGCCGGAAATTAATCCGCACACTCATCACTAACCCCAAATACTTTGCCTCATGCTTATATGCAATTGTTCCAGTGTCGTATCGAACTGTTGGGCGCCTGTGCGGAGACAGGACGCTTTCAGAAGCATCTAGAAAGTCTTAGCGACCGAGACCCGGACACCATCGACATGTTCCCCCCACTAGGATACAACCCCCAAACACCTCTCGGACAAAAGTTCCAATTCGTGCCTACTATTTCCCTCCACAGCAACGAGTAAATCGTCAGCAAACGCGACTACGAAGTAACCTAGCGCTATGAGCCATCTAAGTAGAACGTCAAACAGGTTCACTCATATAGCACCTCCAATTGAGCCCTGAGGGCATCCCCAGCTCACACGCTTTTACAGCTTAGCGGTTTTCTCCGCCGCGCACACCATCCTGTCATCAAAGAAGCTGTTCCAGAGTAAAATCTTCGGACAGTTGATCTCGATTAATCTTCTCACAATGACAGGCCATAGAGGGCCGTCGAACGCACCCTTAAAATCGATAAAAACACCGAACACGTACTTTTTTGTGGTTGACTTGATACGGGCAATAACGGAATGCCACGCTTCCTCTGTACATACACCCTTCCTGAAACCAAATTGACTCGGACTAAGGTCATCGGTCACCGGACTATTCGGTTCTATTTTAGGGCCTCCTAGTGCTACCCCCCCCCGCCATAACTCAAAGTTTCGTAGGTGCAGTTTTAATTGGTCTTATACCCCCAGTCTCATGAGTTCGATTTACGTATGTATATGAAGCGATGAAGTAATGGTGTGCAAGATCTGGCCCGAATGGAAACTACAACAAGCTAAACGACATTAACTCATGGTTTTCGGGACATCTAAGGAGTTTCCCGCCTTAACTCATACTAAGGAGACTTGTCATGACCCGGAAGGTCGCACCCTGGTGAACTCCAAAAGTGACAGCTCTAAACTTGAGATTGGTAAGTAAAATCTCTATAGGGAAGGTTACGAATCAACCTTGAAACATTTGGACTTTAGGAGGTCATGCTTTCAAATCAAAAACTACTGCGGGGATGAGATTCCCAGGGTAATTCTAGCGTATCCTTGCTTACCCTGTTCATTATTGAGATTGAACTCGTAGTGGTGGGAGGTTCATGAAAAAGTAGGTTTTTCGTTGTATGTGCTTCACGAAGTCGGTTTTCAGTCGTTTTAGGGCTGTTGATCACTTAGTACGGACTTTGGAATTCTCCACCTAAGGCCATTCAGATTTTTGTTTATGTTTGGATGCGGGTGCTTGGCTTGCTAAAGACTTTTCCACAAAGTTTAACTTTTTGGAGGGTCTTCCTTGTCTTGGGTGCTTTTACCAACTACTATTTTGATTTTATCCTAGTCTGTAAAAACTAAACCTTTGTTATCTTCAATGGGCGGCATTGAAGGGCTGTCTTTGCAAAATAGTGGGTCCAGTTAAGGAAAGTTTGCTTTCTAGCAAATTATTATAATATTGAAGACTCTGCACCAAACTTTGCTAGTAAAATTTGTTACGACGCCACTTGATTTTTTAAAACAATAAAAGGTAGCCAACTTCGGGTACTTAACCCACAGTACGGAGAGTAGTGAGTCGCGCATTGCGCGAGTCGTAGGTTCTTGAATGTATATATATATAGTGTATTCACAACGACAAAGCTTTGTAGCTCCTTTAGTGACACTATCCGCGAAAAATTGAGAGTGAGCGCCAGTTTATAATAAGAAACCGCGGATAATAATTTAACACCAACAAAATAAATTTTTACTTTGAAGCAAAGATGTCAATATACAAAATCACTTAAATGGACTCAACCAAGCTACCATTAAATGCTTCTGGTTTTAATCAATATGATCCCTAAAATCTAAAAACGATTTTTTTGAATTTTTCTCCTCACTTTCACTTGTTTGATTTTGATTTTCTTTGATCATGATCACCACTTAACTCTTAAATTCCTTGTTGAATTTTATAAATCAACTCTGATTGCATACTTTCAGGCGCAAAATATAATTAAAAATTGAATTTCAATCCTCGCATTTTCAGAGAAAGCACATGCCCCACCTAATCCATTTCAATTCAATTTTCAAAAAAAGAAGATAACAGTTAAACAAATAATCTTAGCTTTAATAGATTTAAAAATGTACTAGCTTAGGTTATTTGTTATTTTATTCCTATTTTTTTGGAAAAATTTACGTGCTCAATATGCAATCCATCTGGATACGTTCGGTATTTTGTATAAAATTTTTTTTAATAAGAAGCTTAGTGAGTGAGCGGGCGATAGCCGGAATCTCGTTAATCCATTTATGCGCATCAGTAGTGAACACCTAACGGACGAACCCGAATAGATATAATTAACGGCTTTCTACCACACGCCACTGGTTATCCAAACAACAGCGCTATCTAGTGGTTATTTCAAAAGTGGCATTGCTAATGTCAAAAACAAAGAAAAAGTTTGAATTTTTCTTGGCACTGCTTTAAGTTGTATTCCTTTATAATTATTTCTGTAAGTTTTATAATTTGTGCAATTTTATGGTTTTAAATTAATTAAATGTGACCAATGCGTTTTAGATAACCTACAAATAATCCTAACCTAAAAATAATATTTTTCACTTGGTGCTGCAGTTATGGATTCAGATTCTTTCAAGGTACAAAATTTAAGTGAAAATATGTTGTAATTCTGAGGAAAGAATTGAAATTAAAACTGAAGAAATGGAAAACTCTCATTTTATTGACTTCAACGATGACACTTCAAATTTTGACATTGAAGAATCGAATGGTTTAATATGCCCACTTTTTGAATGTGGGGTGTGCAAAGCAGAATTTATTACAATCGCACAACTCAAAAAACATGCAAAAATTCATGGTGATCCAAAGTTATTCGAGTGCAAAGTCTGTGACTATAAAGATTCCAACAAAGACACTTTTAAAGTTCATTTAAGAGTACATAAGGGTGAGAAATCCTTTTCATGTGAAGTTTGTGGTTTGCAATTTTCTAAAGAAAATAAGTTAAATGTTCATGTCAGAATCCATACTGGCCAGAAACCATTTATATGTGAAACCTGTGGTTCGAAATTTAGAGAAAAATCGCAGTTGAAAGGTCACCGTGTAAGGATTCATTTCGAGAAACCGTTCCTATGCGAATTTTGTGGCTATAAATGTTCATCAGAGGCGGAATGTAAAATTCACCTGAGAAGCCACACCGGGGAAAAACCATTCACATGTGAAGTTTGTGGTTCGACATTTTCTCAAAAAAAGATTTTGAACGTTCATATGAGGATTCATACGGGCGCGAAACCATTTGAATGTGAAACGTGCGGTTCGAAATTTAGGCAAAAATCAGCTTTACAAGTTCATCTCTTCGATGTCCATTCGAACAATAAACCGTTCGAGTGTGCAATTTGTGGCCGTAAGTTTCTCAAAAACGCGTACTTAAAAGATCATTTATTAAGTCATACCGGGGAAAAACCCTTTACATGTGAGATATGCAGTTCAGTATTTTCACGAAAAAAAGCTTTAAAAGTTCACTCAAAAATTCACACTGGCGAAAAACCATTTTCGTGCGAAACTTGTGGGTCGAAATTTTCTCAAAAATTTCGTTTAAAAGTTCATCTGCAGATTCATACGGGCGAAAAGCCTTTTGTTTGTGAAATTTGCGGTCATAAATGTATAAGAAAAGGAGATTTAAAAGATCATTTAATGGCTCATACCGGGGAAAAACCCTTCGCCTGCGAATTTTGCGATTTTAAGTCTATACGAAAATCTGTTTTAAAAGTGCATATAAAAGCTCATGATTTATCTGCCTAAGTCAACGTTAGAAGAACGCTGAATAAAGAAACAGGACATCAGAAGATAAAGGGTTAAGAGGGGCATTTTTTTCAGGGCCCTTTTAATTATATCAACAGATGGCGCCTACTTAAATATTTTTATAAAATAAGAGGAATTTGCTATATTTAAAATATAGCAAATTCGTTGAGATAATACTATTCTATAAACAATATTCTTGATCTTAAGCTATTTTGAGTTCGTATTGAGTATGTCAAAACACACTCACTTACAAAAAAAGGATAATTAAACCTTAATTATGAATTGTGTTTTTATAAATAAATATTACGAACTCAAAATAGCTTAAGATCAAGAATATTGTTTATAGAATAGTATTATCTCAACGAATTTGCTATATTTTAAATACAAAAGCCTCCTCTTATTTTATAAAAATATTTAAGTAGGCGCCATCTGTTGATTAAATTAAAAGGGCCCTGAAAAAAATGCCCCTCTTAACTTATAACTGGAGTTTAGAGGCAAATCCAAGTATAGGTACGTTTATCATTTAAATTATTTTCAACTTCAAATCTTTAAACGAAATGTATTATAATATTCAAATTTGATTTTAATTAATTTTTAAATAAATTATACTATCTTTAAATTGGTAAATGTCAGAATAAAATTTTATTATTCACTCACGAAAAACAGTTTTGACACCTAACCTAACTTATTTATTTTTATTAAATTGGTTTGACATTTACCAACTTCAAGATGGTATAATTAATTTAAAAATTCATTTAATACAAATTTGAATTTTATTTTTTTATTTTTTGAAGTTTATTATAAAACTGTAGAAGAAAATAATTTAAATGATGACATACTTGATGAAATTTGACAGCTGTCAAAATTACATTTTTAAGTAAAAAACAAACAAAAGCGCATGCTTGGATTCAGGATCAAATATAAAATTCCTGTCTCGAACCGTCACAGGATATTTGAATGTTTTGAAATTACTACTAAAAAAGAATGTCATTCATAGGCGGAATGGCAAAATTATTCAAGGTAAAAAGAAGTGTCCCAAGTAAATTTATCTGACAAAAACTTGGAATTTATATCTACTTGATAAGCTGGGTCTAAATGATACAGGGTTAAACATTTTCATGCGTATTTTAATGTATAACTCTAAGGGTCAGTTGTATAAAAGAGGATCATCCTTGATCATGGATCAAGCTTCAATTTAAACCAATAGAAAACTTAAAATAAAATTTTAACTGTACTGATTGGTTTAAATTAGAGCTTGATCCATGGTCAAAGATGATCCTCTTTTATACAACTGACCCTAAAACCGTTTATTTCAGACTGTAACTGATTATACAATTTTTGTAGATAATTTAGAGCTTTTTAAAAAGCACTGAATGATTATTACCAAAAAATCAAAGGTTGCGAAGATATGGCCGTTTTAAAATAGAGAATGTATATAAATAGAAAAAATTAAATTGTTACTTTGTTAACACTTCTTTGTTTACTTTGGTGTATAACTCTCTAACCTTGCATTCCAGACCATAATTGATTATTATATTATTTGTAGAGAATTTCGGGCTCTTTAAAAAAGTACTTGACAATTAACACCAAAAAAGCAGTAGTTGTGATGATTTGGCCATTTTAAGGTAAAATGGACACGTTCAGCTGGTGTCAACTGTTGAGTTCATCAGTATCAGAACTTTTTATTATTTAATTTAGACGCTAACTCCGCGTTCGGTTTGGAGCTATTTTTGCTACCGACGCTTCAAGTTGGGAGCGTGAAAAATTTTTCCATGCTTCCCAACCCGAACGGTGCTTCAGCTCTACAGTGTTTAAAATTTAAATTTGCGTGGTTTACCTAACCTAACTTATTTTTTTGTATATTGAAATTATTAAAAAGCTTTACGTTTGAACTGAAACCAAAATATTTTATATTTTAAAAATATAAATAAAAATTTATTATTTTACTTTAGGAGTTTTCTTGTTGCTACACTTGTTTTATTTTAATTTTAGTAATTAGCGCGTTTGATGATGAAAAAAATTTTAGAATTATATTATATTTTAACCGGAAAAGTGAGCGACAGCTATGAATTTATGACAGTAAATATATGTTTCATATCCATTTTAGGCGATTATGAAAATAATTGGCAATTTTAAAATTAAACTTTGCTTTATTTCACTTTACGACATTGAAATACTGATCCTCTATGATAATATAAACTGATTTTCATTATTTGTGTCATCACGTGGTTAAATTTGTAATAAAAATAAAGCGAACCAAATGTAAATTCAAATTTAAATTCAATTTTTTTTGCAATTTTGCCACCATGCGCCACGCTCCTGACAACCCACCTAAATTTTAGTGGCGTTTGTAGCGTCTGAAAGGGGCGGAGCCAAAGCGTTTGGAAGCGAGTGGAAGTGCCCGAACGCAAGAGAAGTGTTTGGTGGCGCTTGGCTCGCTAACTACGGTAAACCTTGAGAAATTCTTTCCGGGGTCGTCGTTCAAGTGCTACTTAAAAATTGTGACAAAAACTTTTCAAAAGTTGATTTCGGACAATAACAAGTAGATAATTTCAGACTATTTAAAAAAGCTATTTTTACCGTTTGGTTGAGACGTTGATCCGTTTGTTAAGAAAAAAAATAATAGTAATAGAAAACATTTGTTTTAAATCAAGCTTTATAGACATTAAACCGTTTATCCGTTAAGATATTGTCGTGTTCTGATGAACAACTCTTTAAGGTCCGTGCCCAATTTGTCGGAGTTTGCAATATAAGCCTCTCCCAAGTAGTGAGTTCAACTGAGATTTCAAAATTTCCACAAGTAAATAAAACAAAATTATGCAGGGCATTAACAAAAATTTACCTAGACGAATGTTGGTGCTAATTAATGTCTTGATTACAAATAAAAACGAAATTTTTTGTAATTAAATCAATTTTAACAATAAAATAAACCAGATATTGACGTGATCTATTCACAAGTTCACACATTTACTATTTCAAATTTATAACTATAACTTGTAAATAAATCGTACGTTGTAATTACTAAACAATCTGAAAATAAAAATAATTGTGCACATAATAAATTAAATTTGTTTGATTTAAATGTTCGCGCCGACCTGTAATTGAACGCGTAATTCACAGCTGAACGAAGCTATCAGTAAAAACAGTAGTTTGTAATGACGAACATGCACTACACGTGCTGATTGAAAACATCGTAATAAAGTCATTTACAACAACGAACGAGGTTAATCCAATAATTAAATAGTTGTAACAGTGCTTTAAAATTGGTACAAATGTGAAGTTAATTTGTTATAAACGAACATTCCATATTTGAAAGTGTGTCTCGTGTATAACCTCAAATTCTTCAAACTCATAATTTTCCAATTCCAGATAAATAATGTTGAAATAGCGAAAAATAAAAGAATTTAAATTTTATTTACCGTATGGATGACTTCACATAATTCAGTTTTAAGTGGATAAATCATGATGAGATTTCATAAAATGAACGGCCATCATTCCAGTTTATCAGGTAAATTTTCCAAATTTTACATTCCATAATCCAATCTTCCACACATTATAATTTTCATCATGCTGACACTTCACTAACATTACTTGCTATCACACTTCACAACTTATTTGTAAATCGCTACGTTTTCAAAAATCATCGAGAATTTTATTGTCTCCTCGAGTTCACTACTTTCTGCCTTCGCTTCTCAGTCAGCAATCCCTTCTCGCACAAAAATCTTTCACTTCCTGTCCTTTCCAGGTTTTTGGATAATCGTGTCTCATGCCGATTGGTCATTTCAGCCAGCCAAATTTGAAAATTTTATAAAAAAAATTAAATGTTACCAATTTAATTCAAATTTGAATTGCCTCCAACACCATCTAGTTTAATTGGCACAAATCACGAAATTACAGGTCTCTTCGTACGCACTCACTTTCGTTTTAAAAAGGTAAGTAATGTAACAATACAAAAAAAAAACTAATTAAATAAAACGTCGTCCCATCTGGCTAATTTAATTTCTTTCAGGTTCTGGAACAATACTCCACCTATAAAAATCTCGTTTTCAGCATACCAAACAATAGGTACAATTACTGAACACAAATCAACCTCAATTCGTCCAAGTAAATATTAAAATTACTCAAATTTATCAAAATGTCAAATTTAACTTTTAATTGTGGAAATTCTCAAATTGGTAATTACCACGGGTCACTACATCATATTATTAATCATTAGAAAAAAAATGTTGTATGAAAATAAGTTTTATACCTTGAAGTTATTTCGTTTATGTGCTATTAGGGCCGCGGCAGCGGCCAAAAGCCAGATCCCCCCTAGTTCTTTTTACTTTAATAAAATATTTTAAAATTACTTTGGTATGCTCAAAGTTTTTTGAATATTATGTTACGTTCTGGGTTGCAGAGTCATGATTACGTCACAATAACGCACCTCTAGTCGTCATTTGTATTTAATAGGTTGGTAATAAATGAACGAACCAATTAGTTTAATAATTTTACCCCCACCACAATATAAGAATCGATTACCCATAATCCCATCGAAAAAGTTAACTTCCGTAAGAATGCGCGAACAAATACTCACTTACTCACTTAGCCATCTCCCGGTCAGACGTGTCCTTATTTTATTTTTGCCTTCTTTTCTTTTTTTCTTTAGTTTATTCCTTACATCATGTTTTCCAACAACGCTACTTCTCCACCCCACTCTTTCCAACGCCGTAGAGAAGAATGTTTCGACCAAGCGCAACATACTTCTCTTAGAAGGTCTAGGACAACCGCCATCTATGATGACAGTTTTTCTAGACCTTCACTTCATACACAACACGTGGAAGTATCCACTTCCACGTTTAGTCGTATCGAAGTATTTCGTGGCACACCCTACACCCCACCCTTTATCCGTGTTGGAGAAATCCAACACACCTTTACTAGGGAGTGGTGTGACAGGGGAGTTTCTCAAACTCCAATGTCACATCCACTCCACTTTCCCAACGCCGCTTATCCACGTCATTCCAACCCGAGTGCATCGAATTCACCGGCTTCTAGCCGCATTCATCACTCTACTCCTCACCCTCCAACGTTCGTCCGGGACGTTAGAGAAATTCAGCACAACTCCGTTACGGAACGGTGTGGCAGAGGAGCTCTTGAAACTCCAATGGCACATTCGTTCCGCTTTCCCAATAGGATTCCTCCACGTCATTCTCCCACAAGTGATTTGAATTCACAGGCTTCTAGCCGCATTCATCACTCTCGTGCTCACGACAGGAGAATCCAACACCTTCCACATTGCCCGGAAAATATCCGTCATCGACGTACGTTTTCCAATCGGGGTAATCGTAGACCTCCAAGAAGAGCCAATTCTTCTAGGGTTCCATCGATCCGTCAAGCTATGGCATCGACAAAGGAATTTCCGTATACGGCTGGTCGTCGGTGTTGATCGTTTACGATCGCCGACATCAGCTAGATATGGCAGTTTCTTCCAGTTTTGTTTTTTTATTGGATTTTTTTGTTTCTTCAAAAAAACAAAAAACAAGCCTCAGTTTTTGTTTGTTTCTGTAAAAAACAAACAGTTTTGTTTTTTAGGGATTTTTTTGTTTCTTAAAAACAAAAAACAATCCTCAGTTTTCGATTTGTTTCTGTAAAAAACAATCAACATGGATTAGGCCTATCGGGGAAACCATGTAAAAAAAAACGCGCCTTGCATTCTACCTCTTAGGTGGTGCGGAAACGAATGCTGTAATTTGTCATCCATCGACAATATTTTTTATAAGTAAATGTTTTCTTTAATACTAAACAATAAATTTGCTATCTCGTAAGCTTATTAATAAATCCTCTTTTTTTGGCGCTATCGCCTGCATTTCGCAAAAGAGGTTAACATTCAGTATTAACAAGTACTGGAGAACTATGGTATTGCAGATGTTGTGCGATGTTAACCTTATGGAACTCTTGGTTAAAAATCCGCATAGTATTTCTACTGTCATTCGTAGTTCACATTTACAAGGTATATCAGCAGTCGCTAGCTCAAGCTTAACGTTAATCTAAGGGACTATCCTCACGGGGACGCATGGCATCAGCACGACATGCTTTCAACATGTTGCATCTGTGTCGTACCCGTATATTAAAATGGGTAAGCAACACCATGCATCTGTGTGCAGGGTGTTGCTTACCCATTTTAATATACGGGTACGACACAGATGCAACATGTTGAAAGCATGTCGTGCTGATACCATGCGTCCCCGTGGGGATAATGCCTAAGTTAGGTCGGTTTTAAGTTTACCGTATCTGCGTATACATGCATTTAGTTAGAAAATTTTTTAAAGGTTATTCTATTAATTTTGAAAATACCGACAAAAATTTCGAAGTGGATTTAATGTTTGTATTTGACGGATTTGAGTGCGTTGAGTGCAAAAATCGCATTTTCTGCTGGCGCAAACGTTGGTACGTTAATCAAAACTACTTGAAAATTTGAAAAACTAAAAGCTCATTATTGGGACTTTAATTGACCGTAAAGGTTTAAATCTAATGCTTAACCGAAAATCATCTGCGTTGTTCGAATTTTCTCATTAAAATACATGAAAATCAGTAGAAAAAGCGATTGTTTTCAAATATTCGATTACTAGGTTGAAAATTTTTTAAAGGGGGTTAATCTATTAATTTTGTAAAATCCGACAAAAATTTCCAAGTGGATTTAATGTTTGTATTTGACGGATTTGAGTGCGTCGAGGTGCAAAAATCGCATTTTCTGCTGGCGCAAACGTTGGTAAGTTAATCAAAATTACTTGAAAATTTGAAAAACTAAAAGATCATTATTGGGACTTTAATTGACTGTAAAGGTTTAAATCTAATACTTAGCCGAAAATCATCTGCGTTGGTCGAATTTTCTCATTAAAATACATGAAAATCAGTAAAAAAAGCGATTGTTTTCAAATATTCGATTTCTAGGTTGAAATTTTTTTAAAGGGGGTTAATCTATTAATTTTGTAAAATCCGACAAAAATTTCCAAGTGGATTTAATGATTGTGATTGACGGATTTGAGTGCGTTGAGTGCAAAAATCGCATTTGCAGCTGGCACAAACGATGGTAAGTTAATCATAAATACATAAAAATTTGAAAAATAAATTGCAATTAATGGGAATTTAATTGGCCGTAAAAGTTTAGTTTAATACTTAGCCGAAAATCATCTGCGTTGGTCGAATTTTCTTATTAAAATACTTGAGAATCAGTAGAAAAATACTTTGATTCCAAATATTGCATTTTTGGGGTGAAAAAATTTCAAAGGGGTTAGTTAATCTATCGATTTTGTAAAATTCGACGAAAATTTCCAAGTGGATTTAATGATTGTGTTTGACGGATTTGAGTGGGTAGAGTGCAAAAAATTCATTTTCAGCTGGCGCAAACGTTGGTATGTTAATCAAAATTACTTGAAAATTTGAAAAACTAAATGCTGATTATTGGGACTTTAAGTGAGCGTAAAGGTTTAAATTTAATACTTAGCCGAAAATCATCTGCGTTGGTCGAATTTTCTCACTAAAATACATAAGAATCAATAGAAAAAGCGATTGTTTTCAAATATTACATATTTGGGTTGAAAATTTTTTAAAAGGGATTAATCTATTAATTTTGTAAAATCTGACAAAAATTTCCAAGTGGATTTAATGATTGTACCTATTCGACGGATTTGATTGCGTTGAGTGCCAAAATCTCATTTGCAGCTGGCGCAAACGATGGTAAGTCAATCATAAATACATAAAAATTTGAAAAATAAATTGCAATTAGTGGAATTTTAATAGGCTGTAAAAGTATAAATTTAATACTTAGCCGAAAATCAATTGGGTCAATCGAATTTTCTCATTAAAATACTTGAGAATCAGTAAAAAAGCCTTTGATTCCAAATATTGCATTTTTGGGGTGAAAAAATTTCAAAGAGGTTAGTTAATCTATCGATTTTGTAAAATCCGACAAAAATTTCCAAGTGGATTTAATGATTGTATTTGACGGATTTGAGTGCGTATAGTGCAAAATCGCATTTTCAGCTGACGTAAGCGAAGGTAATTTAATCAAAAACCCTTAAAAATTTGAAAAACTAAATGTCGATTATTGGGACTTTAATTGACCGTAAAAGTTTAAATTTCATACTCAGCCGAAAATCAACTGCGTCAGTCGAATTTTCTTATTAAAATACATAAGAATCGTAGAAAAAGCAATTGTTGACAGATATTGCATTTTTGGGATGAAAAAATTTCAAAAAAGTTAATCTATCAATTTTGTAAAATCCGACAAAATTTTCCAAGTGGATTTTGTGAGTATATTTGCGGATTTAAGCGGGTACAGTGGAAAATTTGCATTTTCAGCTGAAGTAAACGATGATAATTTACTCAAAAACACTTAAAAAGTTGAAAAATAAATATCGATTTTTGGGACTTTAATTGACCGCAAAAGTTTAAATTTATTACTTAGCGGAAAATCAACTGCGTTAGTCAATTTTTATTTAAATGCATGATAATTCATCGAAAATGCTATAGTTTTCCAATATAAAATTTTTGGGGAAAAAAATTTAAAGGGATTAATCTATGACGTATTTTGATGCGTAAAGTCTAAAAATCGATTTTTAGGACTTGAACCGAGCGTAAAAGATTAATTTTAACACTTACCGGAAAATAAAGTGCGTCAAGCGAATTTTTTTACTTAAAATACATAAGAATCCGTCGAGAAAACTATAGTTTTCTAGTATTTATTTTTTGGGGCAAAAAAAATTCAAAGGGGTTCATCTACCGTATTTGAAAAATCTGACTAGAATTTTAAAGTGGCTTTTGACTATGTATGCGACGTATTTTGATGTGTAGCGTCCAAAAATTGCATTTTCAGCTGTCGAAAACTAAAGGTAATTGTTAGAAATCGCTGACAAATTTGAAAAACTTTTTAAAAACAAATTTTAGGACTTTAACCAATCGTAAAAGTTTAATTTTAATACTTAACGGTAAATAAACTGCACCAGGCGAATTTTCTCATCAAAATGCATAATAATCGGTATAGTTTTCTAGTATTTATTTTTATTTTTCAAATTCATCTACGGTGTTTGAAAAATCCGACTAAAATTTTAAAGCGGTTTTTGACATGTGCGCGACGTATTTTGATACGTCGAGTCCAAAAAATTCAATTTCTGCTGTCGGAAACCAAAGGAAATCGTAAGAAATCACTGACAAATAATGTGAAAAACTAAATATCGATTTTTAGTACTTCAACCGAGCGCAAAAGTTTAATTCTAACCTTTACCGGAAAATAAACTGCGTCAGGCGAATTTTTCATCAGAAAGCTATATAGATTTCCAATACTTATTTTTTGAGGCAAAAAAAATTCAAAGGGAAGCTGGAGATTATAACGCCAAACACCCTGACTGGCACTCTAGCACAATCAATACCATCGGTCGCAGGCTCTACGGGCTTGCTGAGAACTTCCCCTTTCAGATTGACGCTTTCACTGAACTCACCCACACTTGCAAAACCGTCAACCACCTGGACGATGTGCTCGACATCGTTCTCTTCAAGAACGTGCTCATCCAGCATCAACTCGAAGTCGGCGAGGACATGCACTCCGACCACTACCCGATTTTTCTGATTCTTGGCGACCCCTCCCACGACTCTCCTCCTCACCCAGTCATTACCAAGAGAACCTCTTGGCCAATCTTCAAGGAGCACCTCCGCACTAACATGGGCAAAATCCCCATAATTAATAACGTCCAGCAACTGGATGACTTTGTTCAATCCTTAGAAACATCCATTCTTGATTCAATGCACCACGCAACTAAAACCCAGACCACACACCCCCATTTCAAGCTTCACGTTCCTCAACACATTCTCGACCTAATCCGTGAGAAAAGACGAGCCCACAGAATAGCCAAAAGATTGTGGCATCCCGACGACTATCGTTACGAGACCCAACTCCGCAATCAGCTCATGGAGGAACTAAAGAACTTCGCTAACGAAAGATAACAAAGAAAGTAGAATCGCTGTTCTTCAAGGACAGATCTGCATGAGACATGATCAAAGCACTCAAAAATGTCAAAACTACTTAACCCTCCTTCAAAACTGCTCACGCCATTGCCTTCACCCCCCAAGATAAAGCCGAACTGTTTGCCGACGCTCTTCAAGCACAGTTCTCTTCAAACCCGGTCAATACTTCCGATAAAAAACTCATCAAGCATATAAACACCGTGAACCAATACGTGGTCGAAAAACTTTCTCAAGAGGACCCCATCCCTATCACCCCGACCACCTTCGAAGAAATTTAGTCAGCCATCAAATCCACCTCTACCCGCAAAACCCCAGGTAGAGACTCGATTCCCAATATAGCCCTAAAAAACCTACCAAAAAAGGTCATCTCCGCCCTCACCACAATTGCAAACGCTATCCTAACATTCAAGCACTTCCCCGACCGATGGAAAATCGCAGATGTTATCGTGATACCCAAACCAGGTAAATCCCATTGAGACCCCACCAACTATCGCCCGATATCGCTTATTCCGACAATTGCTAAAATAATGGAAAAAATTATTCTGGTTCGGCTCAATGAAGAAATCGATAGGTTAAACCTGATCTCGAACATGCAGTCCGGGTTCAGACCAGGTCACTCCACCACCAATCAAGTTCTTAGGGTTGTCGAAGAAATCACGGGGGCCTTCGCTAAGGGCCAGAAGGCATTGGGCGTCTTCCTCGACATGGCGAAGGCGTTCGACAAGATTTTGCTTGTGGGCCTCCTCTACAAGATGTTGCTAGCCGGCATGAAACTAGGACTGGTCCAACTCATTGCCTCCTACTTCTGTAGACGCAAGATCAGCGTCAAAATAGAAGGATGCAGATCTACTCCTCGCCCCATAATCGCGGGAGTCCCCTGAGGGTCCATCCTTGCCTTGACTCTATTCAACATCTACAATTACGACTTCCCCTCCCTCCCCAAACTCATGCTCGCAATGTTCGCGGACGATGTGGGTATGATTGCCAAGTCATACAGCAAATCAAGACTACTCAAGATCATGCGCGACGCTATCAAACTCGTAGGATCCTAGTACCACAAATGGCGACTACTGGTAAACCCATTAAAAAGATCGGCCATTCTCTTCAGCAAAAAAAAACCGATCAACGTCTCAGATGATTTGATCTGTTTAGTACTTGCGATGTTGATAGGCTACCGCCGTCGTCCCCATCAACAACTTACGAGCTTTTTTCCTTCTTCAAATCATCTGGTTACACTGCCGGACCCTGTACAATAACATACTATAAAGATACTAAAGGGCTTCTACGGTAGTCAATCAACAACTCGACGACTCAACAGATCAACGTCTCAACGGATCAAGTACTAAATAGATCAAGTCCGTTGAGACGTTGATCCGTTTGTTATGAAAAAAAAATAATAGTAATCGAAAACATTTGTTTTAAATCAAGCTTTATAGATATTAAACCGTTTATTCGTTAAGATATATTATTAATCGAGCCACAGCAGTGGAGTGATGTGATCGCTGGTTTAGTATAGAGCGGAAATTCTGGGTTCAAATCGCGGATTGCACAGAATTTCTTGGCTCGGCCTTTCGGTGGGCATCCACACTCCTGTGGTGATCCATGATATTTGTGTCGACGTCATTACCGTTGATACGGCTGCGTCACACACGAGAGTTTACAAGACAGGTTAGGTATGCAGGGAATGAAGCCATGGGCTTTCTAGGCCTGTAGAGCTGTAATATATATATATATATTGACGTGAATTGTATTAATTACAAATTCTAAAATTATCCACAATTAAATTTTCATTTTGTTAAAGTTTTCGTTTATGAAATTTCCTTTAATTTAATCGGACGAATGAATAGTAACCTGTTGTTTTCAATTGTGTGCCAATGGGTACATGCAGAGACGAGATTTTTAGGGTTGGAAATTTGTCCAGATACCTGCAAGTTAAATATTTCAAAAATGGAAAAACGTTATAATTTTGTTAACTGAATTTTTTTTGTTTAAAAATTGTTTACTTACTTTTGAAGTGAATTGGTGCGAAGGTAGCATACGATCATTGTTGCGGTGTTTTTAAACTAGAAGTGTTGTTCGCAATAAATTAAAACTAAAAATAAATTAAAATAAATTAAATTTAATAAAATAAATTAAATTTAGTGACTTCGAAATGTTGAATTTGGCATAAGAAAATTCAAACTTCGCTGGAAAATCAACCAACCAGAGTGCGACACAATTTTTCCGAAGGAAAGTTTTACAGGAAACAAGATAAAAGGTCAGTTGCTCTAGAGAGGTGTAAGCGTGAAGTTTGCAACTCAACGACTTGAAAGTGTAATCTTCGAATGTTTAAAAATTACAAATTGGTAATTAATTTAACGATGATTATGAGCAACTGGAGATTTGTTTGATTGCGAGTGCTACGAAAGAAGAGTATTATAAAATTCATTATGAAATTTTGAAGATTTGGAAAATTTACTTACCAGTCATGACACAAGGTCGCCATTTTTGTCAAATCGTAGATACAAGGAATTTGAGGGGCAATCTTCCATTATTCAAGCCATCGTCTTGGTAAATAACTTTTAAATTGTTTATTCACGCTTTTTCTACAATTATCTTCGTTATTTTGTCACGATGCTACGGAATTTTTTGAGGTTAACTACACTGGACGTTGTTAAATTTGCATTTTCAGTCACAATTATGAACGGATTTTTTACATTTAATTAATTAGACACAAGAGTGGAACAATTATAATAATTAATTTGTGTTAATTAATTGCGAAAATTTAAATTAATGTGTTTAACTTTTTCGTGTAGTTTTGCGCATTTGGTAGTAACTACCATATCAACAACGGTTATTTTATGCTACCAACTATTTGAACAGTAAAACGCGTCGCCAATATTAGAAATTTAAACAATTTTTTTATTTTGTGCACAATTTTATTTCAGATTCATGTATCAATTTTATTAAAACGTTTAATTATCTTACAAGTTGGAGATACTATTTTACAATTTAAATGTGTAAATTTGTAGGATAATTCTTCATGATTTTTGAATAATCGACTGTGTCGATGAATTTAACAAAGAGTTCGTCTCATTTTATTTATCAATTTAATTATGAATACTATTATCGTCAAATTAAATTATAATTTTATCCCTGAGAATTTTGTTTTATTGATTGTGGATAGTTTGGGAATAATTTTTGGAACCTACTACTGAGGGAGAGTCTCGTTAATGCAAAACTCCGATTTCAACAGCTACGGGATTTAAAGAGTTGTTCGTCAGAACACGACAATATATTTAGTAATCATTGGAAAAAAAATGTTGTATGAAAATAAGTTTTATACCTTGAAGTTATTTCGTTTATATGCTATTAGGGCCGCGGCAGCGGCCAAAAGCCAGAACCCCCCTAGTTCTTTTTACTTTAATAAAATATTTTAAAATTACTTTGGTATACTCAACGTTTTTTGAAAATTATGTTACGTTCTGGGTTGCAGAGTCATGATTACGTCACAATAACGCACCTCTAGTCGTCATTTGTATTTATTAGGTTGGTAATAAATGAACGAACCAATTAGTTTAATAAGTATACCCCCACCACAATATAAGAATCAATTACCCATAACCCCATCAAAAAAGTTAACTTCCGTAAGAATGCGCGAACAAATACTCACTTACTCACTTAGCCATCTCCCGGTCAGACGTGTCCTTATTTTATTTTTGCCTTCTTTTCTTTTTTTCTTTAGTTCATCCCTTACATCATGTCTTCCAACAACGCTACTTTTCCACCCCACTCTTTTCAACGCCGTAGAGAAGAATGTTTCGACCAAGCGCAACATACTTCTTTTAGAAGGTCTAGGACAACCGCCATCTATGATGACAGTTCTTCTAGACCTTCACTTCATACACAACACGTGGAAGTATCCACTTCCACGTTTAGTCGTTTCGAAGTATTTCGTGGCACACCCTACACCCCACCTTTTATCCGTGTTGGAGAAATCCAACACACCTCTACTAGGGAGTGGTGTGACAGGGGAGTTTCTCAAACTCCAATGTCACATCCTCTCCACTTTCCCAACGCCGCTTATCCACGTCATTCCAACCCGAGTGCATCGAATTCACCGGCTTCTAGCCGCATTCATCACTCCACACCTCACCCTCCAACGTTCGTCCGGGACGTTAGAGAAATTCAGCACAACTCCGTTACGGAACGGTGTGGCAGAGGAGCTCCTGAAACTCCAATGGCACATTCGTTCCGCTTTCCCAATAGGGTTCCTCCACGTCATTTTCCCACAAGTGATTTGAATTCACCGGCTTCTAGCCGCATTCATCACTCTCGTGCTCACGACAGGAGAACCCAACACCTTCCACATTGCCCGGAAAATATTCGTCATCGACGTACGTTTTCCAATCGGGGTAATCGTAGACCTCCAAGAAGAGCCAATTCTTCTAGGATTCTATCGATCCGTCAAGCTATGGCATCGACAAAGGAATTTCCGTATACGGCTGGTCGTCGGTGTTGATCGTTTACGATCGCCGACATCAGCTAGATATGGCAGTTTCTTCCAGTTTTGTTTTTTTATTGGATTTTTTTGTTTCTTCAAAAAAACAAAAAACAAGCCTCAGTTTTTGTTTGTTTCTGTAAAAAACAAATAGTTTTGTTTTTTAGGGATTTTTTTGTTTCTTAAAAACAAAAAACAATCCTCAGTTTTCGATTTGTTTCTGTAAAAAACAATCAACATGGATTAGGCCTATCGGGGAAACCATGTAAAAAAAAACGCGCCTTGCATTCTACCTCTTAGGTGGTGCGGAAACGAATGCGGTAATTTGTCAACTATCGACAATATTTTTTATAAGTAATTGTTTTTTTTTATATTAAGCAATAAATTTGTAATTTGGTTATCTCGTAAGCGCGCCAATTCATTTGTTGAGTTTACCGAGATTTTGCAATTTAATGCTTTTATACTTTTTCTTTTGGGGCTATCTTAAATCGCAGGTTTATGCAAATAAACCGCAAATATATGCTTTCAAAGTGAACATAATAAACATTGCAAGTTCCAAATACTAGAAGCCTACACTTGATATATAAGATGTTTGATCTAAGTTATTATTTTGACTGATATTAGTCATTAGTTCATTCGTTATTACACGAGCATACTTCTTCTTATAGCAACACTTTTACGCTTTCGTATATAAATTACATACTGCACAGCAGTGGAGTGACGTGATCGCTGGTTGAGTATAGAGCGGAAATTCTGGGTTCAAATCGCGGATTGCACAGAATTTCTTGGCTCGGCCTTTCGGTGAGCATCCACACTCTGTGGTGATTCCTGACATTTGTTTCGACGTCATTACCGTTGATACGGCTGCGTCACACACGAGAGTTTATAAGACAGGTTAGGTAGGCAGAGAATGAAGCCAAGGGCTTTCTAAGCCTGTAGAGCTATCATATTCTATCATAGAGCTATCATATTTAAAAAGCACTGAATGATGAACTCAAAAGAAATTAATATTCGCCAAGTTTTATCCATTTTAACCCTAATGGGTCCATACCTAGTACCCGGGTACTATTTTGACTTTAAAACAGCGTATCTTTTTTTCTATCCGGCCGATTTTTTTGAGCTTTGGTGACATCTCTAAAAAAATAGTTGTCTGCACATAAAAAATTTAAAAAAGTTAAAATAGTCATATGAAGTAAAAAACTTTTGAGATTTTATAAAACTATACCTAATCCAGCCATACGTAGTACCTAGGTACTACATTATTTTTCTATGGAATATAAATAATACAAAATGGCTCAATTTATTCAAAATTGTTCTAATATTTATTAATAACAATTTAACATAGTATGATGTGTTAAAATATAACTTTTTTTACATTTTACTTAAAATTAACTTTAAAATAGAGGCAAATTGAAGTAAATAATAAAACAAGTTAAATTTTAATATTATTATGCTCTACAAATTGTTTTAGGGACATTGATATGCAGTCACACAGGTCTTTGATATTTGTGGCAGCTTTCCAGGGCCTTTCTTTGTCTTTTTGGAACATTTAATAACTATTAAAAGCAGTATCATATTACTTTCATGCGTTCAGTAACGTCCAGGTTCTGCGTTCATGTCGATTGCTGAATTGAAGCATTTATTACTACAGAATCTTCACTTTTTTTATGATGGAAGATAAACAAAGTTCTTTTCTTGATGAAAAAAAACCCTGCTATAGTTTACAAAATAAGGTTTAAATTCCCCAATTGTTAGTTTTTTTCCATACTTGATGATGATTTACTCGATTTTATTGTTTGTTTCCAACAAATCAAATTTCAAATCTCTTGTTTGAGATTGACTTGGTAGCAATGTACTCAAAATTGTGCCTTCACGGATCTTCATTTCATTTGACTCGCTTTGTTCTTCGTAAGACCGATGTTCGTCTTCAGTGTCGCTATCGTTACTTGGTTTAATTTCAACTGAATTTTTCAATTGATCCAATTTTCTCGAATATTAAAAGTTCTAATTTTTGATTAATTAAACTGCAATTAATGCGAATATATCAGATGTATGGTGAATAATATTACGGATAGGAAGATATAAAAAATAGTTGTCACCGATAAATGAAATTTACCTAATTATTTCCATCGAGTACACAGTTTACACAATTATAAGTCTCAATCGCATTACATCAATTAATAAATTATTTAAAAAACCATAAAAAATTACGAGTTGCACTAGGTAACAAATTATTAATATTTATTTCTATTTTAAATTCATTACATTACTGAAAAAGGAACTATTGCAATCGAGAACGTAAAATCTACTCTCGACTAATCAGCTTCACTTCAGAATATTGTTTACAGTTTAATAAAATTTTGACCCAAACCGTGAGTCACCATCATATTATGCACAAATGTAACTTGATATAAACATAAATGTAACTAAAAAAGCTCATATGAATATTAAAAATCTGCCAAAAGAGTGAGCACAACAGAAATTACATATAAATATATGGTAGTACCCGGGTACTACGTATGGCAGATATAAAGTGTAAATTTGTATGGCCCCATAAGGGTTAAGATAGAAAGTGTAGATGGAAAAAAATATTAAATTTTCTAAAATTTCAGTTCTTTAGTATGCTATATCTTACCTTTATTTATTTAAAGTTTTTATTCTTATTTTTGTGCATAAGGTGCGCAGCCATCAATTTAAGAATTTATTTTATTGAACCCTAAATTCACTCAATTATTTTATTGAACCCAGTAGATTCCACGTCAGCAAGGAATAATTTGAAAAAACTTTAATTGATAAATTGAAAACATTTTATCACTCGCATGAAAAATGCGAGTTGAAATTAATTTTACTTTGGTTTACTAAAAAAAAAGTTTAAATTAAATGCTACGATTTTGAATTAAAAAGATTTGGTACCATCGTGTATGTTACTCTGGCAGTCACCGAATGGAAGGTCCTGGATATGGAAAATCTCAGTAACCATCGGTATATATCCTTTTGCGTGGATGGGGCAGAACAACCTAAGCTCAAAATTGGAGAACCCGCGAGGGGATGGCCGTCTCGACGACTACGCAGAGACGACCTACTCGCCACCAAAAAAGCAGCTCCCCGCTCAAAGAAGCAGCGGAATCATCGAGGTCTGTACCAAGTCCATGCCTAAAAGAACAACCTCCGACAGGCCGCTGGCCCATTGGTGGCCACCCGAGATCGCAGAGGTCAGGAGGAAAACGACTCGGCTCAGCAGGAAAATCCAGAGAGCAACAGTGGGAACGCCGGCAACAGTCGAGGTGGAACGCAGTCACAAGACGGTCAAGAAGGAGCTCTCCATAAAAATGGAAAGGGGCGCAGAAGAAATGCTGGCAAAAGCTTCCAAACAACCTGGACAGAGACCCCTGGGGATTGCCATATAAAATCGTACGCAAAAAATTCTGTGGAAGGAAGAGACCCGGACTAACTCCAGCCAAAGTCCGGGAAATAGCGGCGCATCTCTTCCCAACACACAACATCTTGACGGAGGAAAAGATGGACATTTCCCGAGAAACACAAAAAGGAGGTAAACCGCAGCAGCCCTTCACCCTGGAGGAATTGAAGGCGGCTGCGGAGAAAATACCTTCCGACAAGACACCCTGACCGGACGGAATGCCAGAAAGGGTAGTGAAAAGAGCGGCTAATCGATTCCCGGAGCACTTTCTGAGCGTTTTCAACAGCTGCCTCGCTAAGGAAGAGTTCCCAGTAGAGTGGAAGATTGCCAAGCTGGTCGTCATCCGCAAGGGGACAAAACCAGCTGAAAAGCATTTGTCCTACAGGCCGATTTGCCTTATCGACCATGTGGTCAAGCTCGTCGAAAAGATGATAGCCAACCGTATTTTAAAGGAAATACAGCATAGCAGCATCCTGAGTGCTGTGGAAGCGGCAAGAAGCTGAACTTGGAGAACCAAGAAATACGCCATACTGGTCACCCTGGACGTCTACGAAGCCTTCAACAGCGCAGGGTGGTCGCACATACTGGCGGCTCTGAGGAAAATGAAAGTTTGCCTAGAAACTTACAACATGCTGGTCAGCTACCTCAGCAACAGTCACCTTCTTTTAGACCTGGAAGACGAAGAAGACGGCACGCCGATAGTCATCACCAGCGAGGTCACCCAAGGATCAGTTCTGGGACCGCTGTTTTGAAACATCATGCGTGTAGGGATGAAAACTCTCGGAAGAAGTAAAAATCGTGGGATTCGCGGACGACATCACCTGAATAGTCAAAGGCCAGGAAGATGAGCAGCTGGAGAAGAGAGCTAACGAGGCCATGCTGATAATCTCGGAATAGACAGGAAAAATGGGTCTCCAGCTCGTGCCTGAAAAGTTCGAGGCAGTGGTGGTGTGCGGACGCCGACAAGAGCCCAGGGTCTCCCTACAGTAGAACGGAAAAAGTCAAAATAAAAAAAGAGATCACCGTCTTCGGAGTTGTGATAGATAAAAATATAAACTTTATCTCTCATATAAAAACAGCTGCGGCAAAGGCGCAAGCGATAACCGCCTCACTCGCTCGCCTCATGCCCAACATAGGCGGTCCAAAAGCAACAAAGAAGAGAAGCACAGTAGAGTAAAGACCACGAGTCTTTCAACGCGTACCTGCACCGCTTCAAACTCAGAGAGCAGGACAAATGCCGCCACTGCGATGATAGTGACACCTCCGAGTGTCACATTCTTTCGGTGCTGGAAGTGGGAAAGACAAAAACAGCTTCTCTCTCTCTAATTCGAGGAAATGCTCACCCCGGATAACACCACAACACATGCTTAGAGATGAAGAAAGCTGGAACATAATCGCCAAGTACATCACGAGAGACAAGAGCAACGAGAAAGCACGATCGGAGGAAATCAAAATTAGCGAAAAAAATAATAGATACAATAAATATGATAATATGACAATTTAAAATAGTAGGTATGCGAGCGGTTAGGCCTGAAAAATTTTATTTCTTTGGAGTATGTCGCATCCAACAAAAGTTAATTGCAAATGTGGGCCACTATCTAACATTCAACTGTCTCATTTATACAAAATCAGTTATGATCCTGTACTGTCAAAACAACATCTGCTAAATTAAACTATTTGCCATTATTTCACATAATTTATTCTTACAAAATCAAACTCCCCCTCCTACAGGACGACACAAAAAACATGACAATATATTAGGGGAAGCACTGACAGCACTCAGAATTCTATGTAACACAAAATTTAATCATTTCATTTATGAGTTTTTAAATGTCTTTTCAAATGATGCTGGAGTTTAAATGTATGGTCACAGATAGTACATGCAAAGGGTTTATCCCCTGTATGAATAACTAAATGCTGTGCCAAATGTTGTTTTGTTAAAAATTTCGAATCACAAACTTCACATATAAAGGGTTTCTCCCCCGTATGTCTTTGCATAATATGAACCTTTAACACAGCTTTACTCAAACACCTATAGTCACAAATATCACAAGCGAATGGTTTTTCGCCAGTATGGGTCCTCAAATGAACTTTTAAATTCTCCTTTTTTGAACTTCTGTACTCACAAAGGCCACATTTAAAGGGTTTCTCTCCTGAGTGAATCCTCAAATGAACGGTCAATCCCGCCCTGGTTACATGTTTAAAATCACAAATATTACATGCGAAGGGTTTCTTGCCCGTATGACTCATCAAATGAACTTTCAAACTTCCCTTTTGTGAACATTTATAGTCACAAATTTCACATGCGAAAGGTTTCTCGCCAGAGTGAATTTTTAGGTGAACTTTCAAAGATTGTTTACTTTTAAATTTATAGTCACAAATTTTACAAGCAAAGGGTGCCTCGTCGGTATGACTCTTCAAGTGAATATTTAAACTTCCTTTTATTGAACATTTATAGTCACAAATTTTACATGCGAAAGGTTTTTCTCCGGTATGTTTCATCACATGGAAATTCAAACTTTGTTTTATTAAACATTTATAATCACAAAGTTCACACTTAAAGGGTTTATTTCCGGAATGCACTCGTATATGACTGTTAAAATTTGATTTTGATGCAGATTTATAGTTACAAACTTCACACGAAAATAATTTTGGGCCGCCCTGAAATTTCGACTTTTTGGTGAATTCTTCTTTACAGTCAAAATATTCAAATTGCGGGTTTATTTGATCTGCATATTCTCCATTGCCTTCGAGAATTGTTGTATCATCTTTAATGTCAATTGAATGATGCAACTCTTCCAATTTGATATCAACGTCTTCGACTGGCTCCGGCTTAATTTCAATGCTGCTATTGGAATTACATGGAATTTGCAAGAGTGGATCCATGTCGACATTTACACCAACAGGAAAAAAGTTTGACTTTGAAGAAAGAAAATTATGGACTCGTCAGTAAACAAATATACGACAAAGTGTCATTGGGTGAATTTAACCAATAGTAACTTGGGACTTTGGCGGGAAATTTAAATTTATTGCTTTCAGTTGAAATTCGTAGCCTACGGATACTACGGTACTCGTAAGGTTTAAATCTAGGCTCTCATCCAATACCTAAAAAGCTCAAAATGTTTTGGGACTTGACTTAAGTTAACCCAATAATTATTTATAATTTTAATTTATTTTATTTATAAAATACTGTGAGAGGATCTGATAGATTACAATAAAATGAAGTGTTTAAGCTATGGCCGAAAGTCCAATATTGATGGATTTAAAAAACTGTAAATGTAAACTTTAAGAATTCAAATCTTCTTCATCTGAAGACTTCTCTCGAAAAGTAAAGCAAAAGTGAAAAAAATCGCGACTGATGCAACTCACAAGGGATTTGGTGGGGTATGTCTTTTTAATGGTTTGAATTTCGAATTTCTTTTTTTTTCTGACACTATTAGCGTTCTAGCAAGTAGCAATCTGATGATCTGATGATCTGATGAAAACGTGGTGACGTACGTTATACATCGCGGCCGCCAATAATAATATTGGCATGAGCTACCTCGTCTCGAGATCTCTAAGGTTACAAATGATGGTGTTTTATTATTTATGTATTAGTGATTTGAAGTGATTTTGCGTATGGATATCTTGGTCCTGCAGTCGAGCAATCTGATTAGAACCATTATTTTCGTAATTTTGGGAGCATCTGTTCGTGGAGCATTTATGTGGAGTTATCAGGGTAACATCTAAAACTGTATGAAAAGCAATCAAAGAGGTTTCTTGGAAACGGTTGCGACGGTCTCTCGGGTAGTGGTGTTGAAGGTAACTTTGACGATAGAAATAAGATTGTGATAAATTACGGAAGACGTGGAATCGAGGTTTATAGTACTCTGGCCATTCTTAGAAGTTGGCAATGTGACTGCACAGTTAATGCAGATGGCGTTAAGGTCTTGGATGCAATTCTCAGAATTTACGCAGCCAGTTAGGGCTCTGCAGATGCTGGCAACGATGATAACGTCCAACATAAGTGATTAGACGCAAAGGTGCTACTGAAATAGAAACATTTATTAGTTTTAGTTTTTAGTCGTAGTTCTAACGTCTCTTTGAACTTAGTGGATTTGTCAAATTGGGCCCGATATCTGACGTCTTTCACCGCCGCCTTGCATTTGATAGACGGAGGTGGGAGAGAAACGTTGATCCTTTAAGTCTTTGGCGATGTGATCGGGGTCGATGGTGTCTAGAAGACGTCAAAGCACAACCTTCGCGAAATCGTTCTTTTGTAAAGTTTTTCCAGCATCCTGTAATCTCCTTTTCTTAGGCCATTTCGGTATGCCGTCACAAATGGTTTTGGCATGGTGATCTGATGTCTTTGAATTCTGGACGGCAGAAAAAGTTTGGTTCTTGGAACGGCACTATAGAACCCACTGTAAACAGATGCGCCCGCAGGTTCAAGCGGAAACACTGGACAAGTGGCAACGCAATGATACACCTCTAGAATTATTAATTAAATTAACGCAAATTACGTAATTACGCAAATTAAATGCGTTCTGCACGTCAAAGGTAATAATTGCGTAGATTTTCCGCGTCTTCCAGGTGCCTTTTCTGGCTTTTTTTGCCATCTCCAATATGCGCTTGAGATCATGTACTGTTGATCTTCCTTTGCAAAAACCATACTGAACATCACTTAAGCCACCAGTTCTTTCAATCTCGCGGATCAATCTTTCGTATCGCTTAGAGATGTTATCAATCAGACAGATAGGGTGATACAATCTCAGATTTTCCAGCGGTTTGTTGTGTTTCCTCAAAGCACCAGTTTCGCTCTTTTTCAGCTTTCCGGAATGAAACCTGAGGTGGTGTGGCTGTTCAATACGTCTAGGAGTAATTCGGGAAAATCCTCCGCAAATGCCTTTAACCACTTTGGCCGGTATTAAGTTTAGACCGAGGGCTTTGCCAGTTGCCATGGCTTGAGCCGCACTTTTCAGCTCTTCAGCCCTGAACGGCTCTATGGTCACACAGTGTCTAAGATTTTTTTTATCCGAGTTTTGCTCACTCCAGACAGAGGTGTTCCATTCATCTTGTTCGTGACGATTCTATAACCCATTCCCCAGATGTCTTCATCGACTTCCCGTAAAATTTTTTTCTTTTTTGTTTTCTTGCAGTTTTTCTTGCTTTTATTTATAGTTCTATCCAGTTCCTAGTGTAAAGCATTTAGAATGTTTATGGCTTCTTTCACCTGGTCGCGCCGCCTCCTAAGACTTTGGTGTAGAGCTCTCCGATTTTTAACACATGTCTTTCTGAAGTTGGCAATTTTGGCGTTCCACCACGCTTTCTTGCACCTCGCTTTGGTAGGATCTTGTCGCAAACGTTTGACAGGAATGCCACCAATTTCTCGGCGTTTGTTATTACTTTCTTTTGTATAAGCTCCTTAATCTTTCTTCGTAATGCGGTCGTGACCAGGTTTCTTGAGCTACACCCGCTTTGCGGCTCTTCAAAGGCTTGCGTGGGTGAAGCGATGCAGAACTCAATGTAAGTGTGATCGCTTCGTGATTCTTCGGAATGTCGATCACAGTATTTAACTCTCTTCTCTGGAAAGTAGAGGCATCTCCCACATTGCTCACGCACATGTCGAGGGAGGACATCGTCTCAGAAAAAAGGTCGCCACGCTGGTCCGCGGCGGTAGAACTCTATTTTGGGGACCCAATAATTGCCGGAAGCAACCTAACTCTTACTGCGGTACTAGTTCCTTCAGTGTCGCGATGTAAACTCGCAGCGCTCTTTATTGGGTGGGAAGTAGCAACTAAAATACGCCACTCCGTCGTATTCTATCTACACGAATGTCTCGGCCGTTCTACTCGCGACCACGCCGATCAAATCCGACACAAGAATTGCCGCGCTTCTCGTGTTTTGGAACTACCCGCCAGGATGTGTGCGGTGTTGTTTGCTGATGAGAACGACGTTAAATTTTTTTTCGAGCACAGTCTGCATTAGCAGAGTTGTGGAGGTTTATTTGCAGCGCTTTGATCTTTAACTGGGCCGTTACTTCGTGCTAGAGCCGTCACTCCCGATTTTCCGTAACGCACATCTGATGTGACAGTTCTCATATTGCATTCTGCATCTTGCGCACTTTGGGGAACTTCTGCACACCCTCGCGATGTGTCCCGGCTCGCAACATTTGTAGCAGTTAGTGTCCCCTGCCGGTATTAGACATCCTCCTAAGTCATGCCTGGAGGCCCGGCATCGAAAACACCGCAGTTGCTCTTCTTTGACTCTACACTAAGTTAAGCCTACGCTTACTCGCTTCATCTTCAAGACTTTTGTCTCGCTAATCTCGTCCAGTTAAAATGACTCCGTTTGCGCATACCCGAGCGCCTGAGAAAGGACCAGGAAGGCTATGTATCCCTCCGGCCCTATGATGACAAGCATTTTTTCAAAGAGTTAGCTTTCTGCAACCATGGGATTCACATCAAACATTTTGATACGCCTGGCTCCAGTAAGAGGCCTGACAACATCTCTCCTGGGGAACTCCTCTTGAACGGCATCGAAAACCTTTTTTAGTTTTCCCATATCCATGGTTTTTACCAAGATGTGCCTTTTTCTAGTAACCCGCACATTTCCAACTGCGCCAGTAGCCCCCGCTACTCCAACTTAACTCCTTAACAGTGCGTTCCACTTAAGATTATGGGCGACCGCGGCGTGCTGTTGTAGTTCTTTGATTGAACTAAGGATCTAGCCCGGTTATTAGATTGGACTGACAATCGACTGTGGTCGTCGTGGGCTTTAAGTGGAACGCACCCTAAAGATTACTTACAAACGGCAATTTTTCATGCTCTCGTGTGATTTTTTAAATCGCTTGGCCGTATGTATAGGGAAAGAGGCATTTAAGAGGGCGTGTGATTGTCAGACAATGGCATGTACCTGAGGTATATAATATTTAGATATAGCGGCTGTGCCCTTAACGGACACTTTTTTACCATTTCTTGGCCTCCGTGCTGCTCTACAAATTCTTACAATTTTAAAACGCGAATTACTCCTTTATCTGACCAGAAAAACGTCTGCCATTTTTGGTTTTGCATTTTAGGAAACTGTCGCACGCTCTTGAGCTATTGGGGTAAGAGGAGCTAAAATTATGATAACAATCAATACAACACATTCATATTATTTTTGTAGCTTTCGACTTTATTTCACCCAAGTTTTTGAGAGATCCATAAAATTTTATGTTTATATTAGTAATTTTTAGCCTCAACTACCATAATTTCTTTAATAATATTATATATCACCGGAAGATTACCTCTGCATAATTGCATTTATGTAATTGTCACATCTTATTTAATTATTTTATTTAAGAGGTAAGAATAACTGACTGAAATAGGCCCCGCATTTAATCTGCAATCAGGGCCTCAAAAGTTTCGAATCAAGTAAAACATTCTCATCTTTGAGGAACATCAAATGTGACTAAAAGTTTTTATAAATAAGAACAGCGCCATCTACTGTAGGTAAAAGTAAATAAGCAATATAATAGTGATAGGTCAGACGCATGCGCAGATTAAAAATTATGACTTAAATTTGAAATTGCCCATGCGTCTGACAGTTGAAGTTCCAAACTTCTGAAAAAACGGTGCTAATGTTAGGTTACTGGATGAGTACAAGGCTGCCTCATAAATCTAATCAAATAAAGGAGATAAAAGATGTGAAGAAAAATGTATAGCAACTTTTTAAAATATTGGATATGATTTTTGGTATTATTTCTCACTTTCACTTTTCACTTGTTGGCAAAAAGATTGCTGTAACTCTGTAATCGAATGATTAGCAAAAAAAGGTATTAAAAGTTTTTCGTAGACAATTTAGTCTACTTTATTTTGACTAACCTGACATTTTGATGTAAAAAAAACCCAAACTGAGATATTTGCAAAAATGTATTTTTGCATCGGATTTGCAAAAATCGGAGTCAGACCATAGAAAATGAATATATCGTTTCTGAAGTCTAAACAAAACAATAAAATTTATTTTAGTTTGCCCATAATTATTTCGGGAGAAAGCAAGTTAATATTCACCTAAAATACGCCACTGCTTGAAATAATAACAGCGCCATCTTGTGCAGATTTTGACATTGGAAATTGACATAACCTCATTTTATTATTACTTGACTGCTCTGCTAATATGGAACCAGGCTCGAACCAATTACAAAATATTGAAAATGTGTTACAATTTCCACGTAATTCAAGCAGCTGGATTGAAATTAAAACGGAACAATTGGATGACACCGAAATCAAGTTAGAAGACTTGCATCATTCAGTCGACATTAAAGATGAAACTGTAGCTCGTGAAGTAGGCACCAAATTTAAAAGTCAAATTTGCAGTCAGTTTGAGTGTGGGGTATGTAACGTACAGTTTTCTAATAATTCTCAACTCAGAAAGCATACAAAAATTCACAGTGATAAAAAAGTATTAAAGTGTGAATATTGTGACCACAAATTTTTGCAAAAAGGAAATTTGGAACGGCATTTAAGGACTCATACGGGTGAGCGACCATTTATGTGCCAAATTTGTGACTATAAATGTATAGCGAAATATCAGTTGAAAGAGCATTTAATCACCCATTCTGGGGAGAAGCCTTTTTCGTGTAAAATTTGTGAGTTCCAGTGTTTACGTAAAGCGGATTTAAAAGTCCATTTAACAATTCATAGTGGATTTAAACCTTTTGAGTGTGAAATGTGCGACTATAAATGTTCAATAAAACAATATTTGAAAAAACACTTACGGACTCATTCCGGGGAAAAACCCTTTGCATGTGAAATTTGTGACTATAAATGTTCACTTAAAGAAGATTTAAAACGCCATTTAAAGATTCACACGGGCGAACGGTTGTTTGACTGCAAAATTTGTGAGCATAAATGTATAACAAGGTATCAGTTGAAAGTGCATTTACGCAACCATTCCGGGGAAAAACCTTTTGCATGTGAAATTTGTGCCTACAAAAGTTTACGTAAAGCAGATTTAAAAGTTCATTTAAGAACTCATTCGGGGGAAAAACCTTTTGCATGTGAAATATGCGATTATAATGCTTCAACTAAATCTAATTTAAAATTACATATTGTGAGGACTCATACCGGCGAAAAATCTTTTGCTTGTGAAATTTGCGACTGCAGATATTCAAGAAAGCAACAGTTGAAACTGCATTTAATGTCTCATACCGAAGAGAAATTTGGAACTAAATGTTTAAATTAGTAATGTTCATATTGTCTTGTTGCATTTTAAACCCAATGAGGGGGGGGGGTATATCGGATTATATCTACAATAATTATGCACATTTCTTTGTTATCGTATAAATAAAAATTAATCAAAACAAAAAAAAATTTGGTGAATATGAATATCTTGCAAGTGGTTGAACATCGGGTAACAAAAATTTGGTGCAACTTTTACAACCAATGTTACCAAAAGAAAAACTTATCATTAAAATAAGGTTGGTAATACTTTTTTTGTTTTTTCTTGCAGGGAGGAGGAAATCTCGTACGAGACTCCGTCACCATCTACGACGGTAGTGGCAGGCTTTCACTGACTGATACCTTACCTACCCCCCTTATGCTGTACGAATCCGCCTATAGGCATTTGATTTTACAGCTAAGGGGGGTCGTAACGATCGCTTTACGAGAGACTGTCCTATAGGCGCTTGTCACTCTTAGGGGTCCGCGCCTCTGGGTGCTGAGCAGTCGTTCCCTGTTTTGAAGGACTTTTTTGGAGGGTCGTGTACCATACCGGGGTTGCGTACAGCACAATCGCTTCTGCCAGTAATGCAGTAACCCTTCTTTGATTGGTTTAAGTTTTAAGTGTTTGTCGCACTTCACTCCAAGTATGGCGACGGACTCCTTTAGATCTGAGAGAAATTCTCTTCCTGAGACCATTGTCGCCTCCGACTTGTCCAGGACCAGGGCCAGCCTTTTTTCCTCTACCTATGATGGTTCTTATGGCCTCATTTGCTTTAGCCTTCACCTGTTTGGAATCTTTATCCTGGAACGATGAGCGTTAGGTCGTCAGCGAATTCTACCAGGGTTATTCCTGGGATTCGGAGTATCTCGTACATAAGGTACCACAATACCGGTCAAAGAACCGAACCCTACGGAGGTTCCTGGAGGAGTCTCGGGCTGACCCTCTTTTTCCGCAGCACTTCCAGAGTATGCTTCCGCCCTGCGCTCTTGAAGGCGTTTAGCATATCGGCTACCATCCGGACTCGGGACGGAGTTAGTCCGGGTATCTGTGTTCTGTACCTCAGCTTGCATCTCGCTATTTTGTAGGCCTCTTACCATGCGTCTTCACTCAGAAGCGTCAGCAACTCTTCCCAGCATCTTCTCTTACTGACCTTGACTTCCCGCTTTAGCGTTTTCTTTGCTGTGCGGTACTCATCAAAAGCCTCTTCTTTTTGGGAAATGTTCTTCCTTGTTCTACCTTGGACCATTTAAACTTATAGACACGCCGAACCCTGGCCGGGTTACTGCATTTGTATTGGCGAACTCCACTCTGATGAACTCGTATTTAACTCGTATTATTTCTAATTTTCCGCATCCATCAAAGATGGATGCGGCGTTTCTTTCTTTAAAGGTGGGAGTATCGTCAGCTCGGTGTCTGCCAGAATCTCCGTGACTGCTCTCACATTCACATCTTCCGATGGAGGGCCCCACTGAGGTGACTTTAAGGGTGGCGTTAAAGTGACCCTCTATTACTACGTCTCCCGTCCGGTATTTTGCGTGGGAGAGCAGTTGTTTCAGTTGGTGTTGGAACACGCGTCATTTGGGGAGAAGTAACAACTACATACAGTCATCCCCCCCGCTGCCCATACATAGCTTTCTCCCATGCCACTCCAGGATTTGTTGCGGAACTGGCAGATAGGTGGCGGCTCTGCAGGTGCTGTCTTGTATGTAGGTAATACTTAATTCATACTCATACTCAAGACTCCCGTCCAGAAAAAAGACAACAGAATCAAAATACTGGATAAATGGCAAGACAAGTAGTCCACGGTAGCTAATGGAGCCTGAACAAGAAGACTAATTCCCGCGATAAAACCGTGGATGGAAAGGAAACACGGCGAAATAAACCACCAGATCACCCAGGTGCTAACGGGCCACGGTTATTTTAACGACTACCTCTTCAATTCAAACTAGCAGGCTCTTCGAGGTGCTCTTACTGCGAGGAAGAGGTAGATGATGCACAACATACAATATTCAAGTGCCTGAGGTGGGATGATATAAGAATAAAACGCCAGCATCTCTAGTCTAACACTCTTAAACCTGGTGGACGAAATGCTGAGCGAGAAAGAAAGATGGGAACAAGTTGCGGCCGATCTAACAGAACTAAGGACAACAAAATACCACCAAGAACTGGTAAGACAAAATGAAGAGACAAATCCCGAAAGGGCAGAAGACTAGAAGAGAAAAGTCCCGAAAGGGCAGAAGACTATGTCGATATCGTCAGCGGAAGAAATACCGAAAGGTGAATCCCGCAGACATCCTGGGAGGAGGTTTTTAGTGGGCCGACTCCACACTACTACCCAGCACGGGCTGGCAGTGTCTTTGTTGAAATTTTCCTCCTTCCGACACGAACGAAATAAAAGGTATTCAACCCACAGTGCGGAGAGGCGTGAGTCGCGCTCTGCGCGTTTTGTGGGTTCTTGAATGTATCTAGTGTATTTACGACGACAAAGCTCTATAGCATTTTCAGTGACACTATCCGCGAAATATGGAAATTGGACGCCAGTTGATAATAAGAAACCACGAATTTTAACGGTTCGTTAACAAAAAAAATTTGTTTCTAAACACTAACCTAAGCTCACCCGGTGGATATATTTTTTCGAACTCAAACCTAAGTTTTTGTACCCCCTGCCAAACAAGGGGTGCTAATTGGAGGTATATTCGAGACTCGCTGGAAGGGCACTGGCCACTTTGATACGGAAAGCTTACAGAGTGGCTAAAGTTGTGGCTTTCCTGATACACAAAACTATATCAAAATATGTACAAGAATAGAAACCAGTCAATAGCAGAATGATTACTATTACAACGAACACGAATCCTATCACACTACATGTGATGCAGATGTATATGCACTCCAGCAATGCAGATAAAGTAGAGGTTGAAGAACTTCTTACAAATCATTGTAACAAAAGCAGCAAAATGAGAACCGTCTTTAAGATTCGACGTTCATTGAAACAATTAGTAAGAAAAATTATAAAATCAAAGAACACCTTACCGATTTACTCATTCTCGATTTTACTCGTGAAACTAATAGCTTAAAATACAACTTTACTCACCAATTTTCCAAAACAAAAGCCTCGATCCCTTTGGATCTTGACTGTGGAACTTCAACTCTATCTATCTGCCCATAAGGGATCGTCGAAACCTGGGAGGGGGGAGGTCACAAATATCAATAAATGTGACAAGGTCGGGGGAAGTTCGATTTTAGAGAATTAGGGTGACGCCTTTGATTTGTGACCTTCGGACGTTCCGAGAAGGGGGTCCTGAAGATTAACTAAGACATAGGAGAAAATTTGATAAAAAAATAAAAAACAAGGTTTATTTTTACTGTAATTAAAACAGATTTGTTATTTTAACAATTGGCACAATAACACACATCCGGTATAAGTTAATATAATATAGTAATAATAAAATAAATACATAAGTGTAACTTTCGACAGCTGAAATGACATTTTAGAAACGAGGTACACACACTATTTTTCTAAAACAACGCAGATAAACTAAAAACCTGAAAAACATTTTTTAATGGTTACTATTCACATGCAATGTTAACTTCGATTTATGTGCACATTTATAGCCACAAATTTTACAAGAAACCGGGTCTCTGCCGGTGTGAGTCTTTAAATGCCTTTTTAAATGTGAATTTTGTGCACATTTATAATCACAAATATTACAAGAAAACGGTTTTTCCCCTGTATGTGTTTTAAAGTGCACTTTTAAATGTGATTTATGGGCACATTTATAGTCACAAATATCACAAAAGAATGGTTTCTCTCCGGTGTGAGTTTTAAAGTGATTTTTTAAATCCGATTTATGTGCACATTTATAGTCACAGATCTCACACATAAACGGTTTCTCCCCGGTGTGAGTTTTTAAATGGTCTTTTAACCGCGACCTACGCGCACATTTATACTTACAAATTTCACAGCTAAATGGTTTCTCGCCGGAGTGAATTTTTAAATGCGTCCGCAATGTTGAATTTAATGGACACTTATAACCACAGATTTCGCAAATAAATAGATTCGGGTTTTTATGGGCTCTTAAGTGCAGGATTAATGCGAGTTTGCGGGTAACTTTTGAACCACAAATGGCACACTCGAATAAATTTGGAGTTTTTTTCAGGATGATTACTTCAGGAAGGCTTTCAGGTTTCTCCTCAAGTAATGGTTCAGAATCGCTTTCTTCCTTGATGTCTATGAAATGGTGCAAGTCTTCTAAATTAAATTTCACATCTTCCAACTCTTCCGTCTTAATTTCGAATTTGGTACTTAAATTATTAATATGTGAAGTCTCAAAAACTTTACCATTTTCCAAAGGTATCACTTGATCCATATCATAGATAATACTTGGTTTTAGCGACACTTAAAATGGCTACTGAGTACTGATGATTATTGACCACGGACTTAGAGGATCTTATAAGACTTCTCTCCCCATGTTATTGACAAATTAATGGCAGTGGCTCTAGTGCCGGTGCCGGCAACAGTCGGAATTGAGTAATTTTTTGAATTCAATATTGGGTTGGAAGATGATTATACACAAACAAACGGAAACAATCAGAACGACGTTGTCGCGACAAAAAGGCGTAAGCGCAAAAATTTCCAAAAATCGTTTTCGATGTTAAAATAAAGACTATTTCAATTTACACTACTTATGTTTTTGGTGTATTCACCAAAAAATCCTAGAATGAATTATTTACTTAAAACAAAGTTCAATATTAACAAACACAAATAACGGATATAAAATGTTTTTTGTTTCTCCTGTAAAATATTACAAAAGTCGCTTACGCCTTTTTGTCATGACAACGTCGAGAAGTTCAAAACGTAGTAAAATATTTAATATGTGTGCACAACGCTTGGTTTATGAAACACAATCTAGACGTAGCCGTGCAGTTTACTATTTTTTTGCAAAATTATTAGTTTCGGTACATGTACCGTCAACAAAATGAGTCAATAAAGGCAAATATCGAACCAAAATTGGAAAATTTAAAATGAATTATTAGCTAAAGTAATAGATATACAACATTTCTCCTTATCTAAAACGCTTTATTTTAATATTATTTATCAAATTCCGTTGAGTTTTCTTTAATAAATACCATATTTGACACTTGGCTAAATTGGACGTCTTGAAAGATATTTTTATTTAGTACAGAATTAGACATGACGGCTAAAAACGTGCGAAGTTGAGGTGACGGAGCGGAGAGTCAATTTAGAAAATGCAACTACGTCCAATCTCAAATCCACACTGAAATCTGCACAAAACAAATAAAATTTTCAATTTAAGATGTATTAAAATGAATTTGGCAATAATTTATGCGATGGGCGGAGCTTCTCTTTTAGCGGCATCCAATCAATTGTTAAATGCTATTTCGTGTAAAATTTTGTGGTTTTGGAAAAAAACTTTCAGAATGAAAATGTGTAGGTATCTATGAAAAGAAAACATCAGTTTTAGAATTTTTATGTAAAATTTAGAAGTTTTATTTAAAAATACAATTACAAATATGATAAATGCAACACTTAATCATCTCAATCAGCTTCTCTTTTATTGTGGTTTACCAACAACCGCTTCATGGTTTCAGTACTGCCATGGTTTAACCATTCGGTATGTAATTTCTTGTATGCTTTTGGGGAAAAGTTTAAAGGATAACCATGCAACTTATGAAAATGCTCCTTGGCATTGTATTTATTCACATATGGTGCTGGCATGTTGACTAAAGCTTCATCCTCTTCAACCGCTGTAATAATGCACTTGTCTATGCTTAAAAACAATCCTAAGCCGCCGCACTCTTTCTGATGGCCAACATAATAATCCCATATAAAATTTCCGTCTGGCTCGAAATTCATACAACAGCTTTGTGAGCAAACAATTTTTCCACAAACTAAACACAACTTATACTCGACTGTCGAGATATTGCTGATTGCGCTACGATCTCTATACGAAGAAATCTTTGCAACCAATTTGTAATATTTGTCGGGTAGCTCTGTAAGTTGCGGAATAGCAGTATTGTATATTTTTTCTCCACTATTCAGAGTATCTAAAACGCCGGGATGTGTGCACCAATTTTTCATGACAGAAAATAGTTGTTCTTCAAATATTTCTTCTCGCGTTTGTGGAAGGCACAAAAACGAGCACAAGTTTGAAAACGAATCTCCTCCTAATTTTTTCAATTCAACGGGTGACGGGGATTCATCCAAAAATTTATAAAACAGGACGCAGCACCGTAAAAATGGCACAAAAGCTTCCTGTACGTAGGTCCAAATGAAATCGTCGCTCAAGTGATCGGTTTCTTGAAAAACCATTTTCAAAATTTGCTTCATGGGGGAGCGTGAATCGCAATCGCTTCGGTTAGTTTCTTCCACCATTTCATCAAAATTGGAGTACATCAAAATTTTAACGAGTTCTGCCGAAAATACCAAACGGAGAGTATCGACTAAATCCGATTTCGATAATATCATTACGACCAGTAAGCCAAACATGTCGAAGTCCAAAATGGTGCCCAATTTGGTAGCTTCTCCTGAAAGCAGTAACTTAATCTGACTGATATACACAGTGTGCAATTCTTCCTGGGGGTAAATGAAATTTGCGACTGCAGCAACTCGAACCAGCGCTTCTAGAGAAGTTTGGTTCCTGTTGGAAAAGTTTCCCAAAAGAGGTTTGTTCAAGTCTCTCATTGATGTTTCTATAGCGTGGATCGTGTAGGCGAGGGATTTCCATATTCCCAGTGGATTTTCAAAACTTTCGGTAAATGTGGTTACCCGATTCCTCACCTCTTCTGGGATTTCAAAAATGTCGGTGTCTTGCCGATTAATAGGGGGAAATAAAGGTAAAATAACGTTGTTTCTACTACCGCATAAGGAACAAGTTTTATTTGTTCTACGGTCTTCGGGATTTGCAGTTGCATAATATTCCCAACAGCTTGCGTGCATTGCATGACCACAAGTTGAAGTAAAGTAGGCTGGACCAAGACTTGAATCCAACAGCGGAAAATCAATGACCTCAAACATATTTTTCCTTTTGGTCCATAAAACTGTAGAAGTTTGAACGTTCCCAAGTACGATAAACGGTTTATTTGGTATATCCAACCTTTCAGTTTTTTGGCATACTATGCAAGTTTTTTCGGTCATAATTTCAGACGGTGAAGTTTCATCTAAATTTTCGGTTGGAAGTTCATCTTGCAAATATTGATTTCTTTTTAGAGCCATCTCTGCCATAATTTTGGCACGTTTTCCCTTTGCCAATAAACGCTTCTTCTCCGAATCTTCGGGGCATACCTTCAACGAAGTGGTGGGGTTTGTTAAAATTCCGGCTATTGAATTATACTTTTTCAACAACCATTGTATTAAATCTTTAGGAAGATTTAATCTAGTACAGGCCAGAAGCTGTTCCAAAAGATCAAATATTTTCAATTTGGCCGCTTTTTCAACAAACGCTAAAAAGTCATAATTACCACTTTCTTGATCTAGCAACGCAAATCCAATTAGGTACAGAACGCTTTCTAGTTGAAGATACGAATATCTTTTAGAATTTAAATCTAAGGAACGTTGGATGACGACCTGCATGATGTGCAAAAGAACATCGCACTGGAAAATATTTACTAACGACGAAAGAGATTGTTTTAATTTTGGCAATTCTGGAGGTGGTAAAAATTCTGGTTGCTTTGCATTTTTACGACGTTGTAGTTGAAATTCGCGAACTCTCTTCATTGAGTACATGGAGTAATGATAGAACATTGGGTTGAATTCGGCATAAAAATTTTCCTTCAGTTCGTATGATTCACTTTGTGGTGTTTGAAAAGTTGCCACTTCGTTAATTATTTCATCAAAGTCAAGATCTTTAAGTTGATACGGGGAAAAAGATCTTTTGAATTCTTTATGAGGTGTGGGTTTTTTGCACAGATCATGGATGAGTTCGTGTTTAACGCGGTCTCTGTTGGTGACACAACCAATTCCGGGAACATGCCGTTCGGCAACAACATTAATTACCAAATGCAAGAAACGCTCGGCAAAGAAAATGAATGCTTTGATTTCATTTTCGTCAGTTTCATTACTTTCTTCAAGATTCGATTCAAACCATTCAATTAAATTATAATTATTCAATACGTGAATCAAAAATTCATTTGGGTCCATAATGGAAGCGGAAATTTGCAAGAGTTGAATATCGCGATCCAATATTTCTGTTCTTTGTTCGGCCTCCCAGTATTTCTTTACGATTTGTATAACAACATCGTTGTTTAAATTCCAGAAACCTGCCAATCCCTCGGTTATCATCATTTGCAATTTTAGAACAGGATCAGCTATAGAGACCACCATGGACTTCAACGTTTTGACTTCAATGCTGTTAAAGGTTATACCGTGATTTTCTAACAGAAGAGTTAAACCTGCCAAAAACCTTGGTAAGGTTAAGCAAAATGAAGCGTTTTGCCTTCTATAGTTGCAAGGTAAGCATCTCGCACTGTGGTTCATCAAATGGATAGTTCTGGTTTCCTTGTTAACATCATCAGGAAAGTTATCTTGCAGTATCATCAAAGTTGCTTGATAGGCTTTCAACAAAATTTCTTTATCTTCTCCACACCATTTAAGAAAATATTTTCCCACTATTCCAAATTTCCTTAGCGTTTCAAAAATCATTTCATGATCATCTAAGCATACAATAGTGTCGTTCACTTCTTCCAGGTGTAAATGAAATTTATACATGTTTGATAACATTTTGAGAAAATATTCCAAACCATCCATAAAATCCTGACGCAAATTTTGCGTCCATTTCTTTGGCCCATTACTCAACAACATTTGTACGTCGATAAGAATTTCGAAAGACCGGGTAAAAGGATAATTCTCATCTTCAGATACTGCAAGTTGCTGTCTATTGAAGAACCCACGAGCTTCCCAAAGAGATTTTGAAAGAATTGTTAAAGCGGATTCTTCTTCCATTAAATAATTCGATATGGAAGGATCGGTAAATAAATGACGCGCATATGCGAAAAAGTTGAATCGCATGACTTCACCATATTCGCCAATTACACATCGATGCGAAAACTTTTTGTATGCTCTCACGATTTTTTTTGCCATTATCTTCTTGCTTTCGTATTCTTTCAGAGTACCTGACACCAATAAACTGTAACAACGATATCGAAATTCTTCTGAAAACGTTTTCCAGGCTTTGATGAAAAACTTTTCCGTAAAACACTCTCGAAGCGATAGAGGGTTTGTTACTAGTACAGCAAAAATTTTTCTAAAATCGCTGCTATAGTTCAAAAATTTTTCTAAACACTGCAACAATCTTACGGCAAACATTCGACGTAATGCTTCGTGGACGTGGATTAATAAAGTATATTCTTTTACAACTTCGGGAATGGATTCGAAAACAGATTTACAATCTTCTTGGGATCCGTGTTTATAAATCGCCACGCCTTCTTCATCAAAACTCTTAACTGCTTCGAGGACATCTTCAAATTCTAAATATTTCAGGATAAAATTAGTTACCCCTCTTCCATAATTATATACGACTATGCAATATGAGTCTTTGTCCCAACAGTCATCTACAGGGACAAATTGTTTTCCGTCAAGAAGATCTGCGTTGTATTTCAAAATGGCCGCCATCGCTATCGCAGCCCTATTGTTCAATTCTTTCGGTACGACGTTTGAAATATTTTTTGACACTAAATGTTTGCTACAGCCAACATCGTTCTTCCAACTTCCCGTCTGTCCACAACAACAAATTTCGCCTTCTGCACCTAACATCAATCGATATTTATGCCAGCGATGTTCAGAATTTTCAAAACATTCAACACATAAACCGCAATATTGGTTTTCTGTCAATTTGCAATCATCGCACGTATAAAAACATTGCATTTTATCGAAAATTTTGCAGCAGCTTGAACTTTGTTCATTTTGTGAACACGTCATTTCGACATTCTCTGGCGACTCTCCAAGAAATATAAACTTTTCTAATGTAAATATAAACTCATCTTCGTAGTCACTGTGCATATTATTATACTCCACTTGCGGTAAACGAGTGGACCAGTAGCTTTGTATATCGAGGTGGGATAATTGACCTTTCTTCCATTTTGTCATCCATTCGTCAACCATTCCATCAACTTCGGACTTGTCAATTTTTTGCGTTTGAACCATTGTAGGAATATCGGAGTGTTATCTAATAATGAGAATATTTATTTATGTAATTTTTAATAATTTAAATTTATGTAATTGTTATTCACTTATATACTTTAATTTTGACTTGTGTGTTTTGTTACCAACACAAGTAAGTTGTACCAACCTCAATTAAATAGTTCACAATATCCCCTGAGTCTCCCAAACATTCGATTGCTGCCCCTATCGATTTTTTACGATTTTACGATTTAAAGATTCTTTATTGATTTTCAATAAAACAGATTATTGGTCCATTCGACGCATAGCGCCGTTTGAACCAATATTACAAGTATATTTACAATAAGGGGCTCCTGTTGGCACGTATCCCCCAATTACTAAACGTGGAACCTACGCAGAGGTTTTTTGGAAATTCTTGTTTCATCGGTAATGTAAGGGCTCCAATTTTCGTTTGTCTTGTGGCGTCGTTTCGTGTTAAATGGTTGGAAAATTAAGAACAAAAAACCAACTTACAACAATTGGGAGACAAAACAGAATAAAATAACAATAACAATTAAAAGACTAAATAACAATTAAACACTAAATAACAACAAATAAATAACAAAAAAAAAAGAAAAGAAACTGCCCCTATCAATTATTCGGATGACGAAGTCTTCGGGTAAGCAAGCCAACACACCTTACTACACAAAGACAATTTTGCCCCCCTGAAACAAACATAAATAGCTTTCTTTGGTATCATAATTCTAGTGCAACCCCAACTACACTAACTACGAATTGTTTAGTGAAAAATCGCCAACCCACTTTTTACATCAATCAATTTTTGCATCTTTTACATTAACTTACTCGGAATAGTTCGGAGTAACATAACAAAAAGATCTACAGAGTGGCGCAAAAGTTTTCACCCAATTTTGTTTGGCTATAATAGTTCTTATGAATAAAAACTTAGATTCTGGTTTTGGATTGTGTTTTTTCGATGGCTTAATTTTTTTTCCATTAAGTCGAGAAAATGATATCAGCTATGTGGCCGCCTCCAAAATGGACGATTGTCACTGCTTTTTTTTTATTTTTTTATTTGAAAGTAGACGTCAAACTGATTCTGTAGATTTTTTTTTAAATTTTTTTGAGCACTCCTAACATGAGAAAAACGTTACCGGAGCTGACGTCTACGGGAGCTGACCTCACACAAAAGAACCAATCAGAATTGTCATGTTGTCATATGACAATTATCATTGGTCAATCATGGCGATCAGCTTAAATACTTTTTCAAACTTTAAATTCTTGTTCTTCTTCAACTTAGTTTAAGCCTTTAAGACTAGTTATTTCCAACATTTGCGTCGTTTCCTTGGCAGTGTTGGTTCTATGAGCATATAAATATTTTTACATCCATAAGGTAGTTTGCTGGACTCGCCTTCAGATGTGCCTGTATCCTGGTTTTTATGTTAATGATGGCAATTCATAACCCAGGTGGACCACCGGCTTAACGTGCCTTCCGAAGCACGGAGACTAGTCATAAGAAAGTTTTACCCTTCTCCGGATTTGAACCCGGTACCTTGCATTCGCAGTTGATCGCGTTACCTACAAGGCAAATGACCGTCTCTTTAATTTGTTTTTTTTTTAATTTTTAAACTTTAAATTGTTTTTAAAAATCTAAGAGTGAGTTTTGAGACTAACTAATTATACATACATATAGCATTTTTATCAAAGTTTTATGTTTATATATTATTTCAAAAACTTATGACTAGTGAAACTCCCCCATTGATGACCATACGGGTCTAATTTACAGCATTTTTTATCACTCTTGCCAGAACTTCCGGCGATAGCTTTTCGCATTCTTCACAGATATTTTTTTTGGCGATTTCAAGAATCTGAGATTTATTGACATAGACTGGTGACTTGAAGAAACCCTAAAAAAAAGTCTGGAATGATTGAATTGGGCAATTTTTGCCGGCCAGTGTAAATCACCAAAACGAGAGATTAGCTGACCCGGAAATGCAGCCCTTAGAATTTCGGTTGTGATCCGCCTTTTTCTTCCGATAGGGTAATGACTTTTGCGCCACCTTGTATTACTAACTTTTGAGCTTCTCTCTGTATAGACAACAACGTGAACAAACCTTATATTTTTCCCAACTTGCGCGAACATGATAGATAAGCTGGCAACGGGATGAGCAAAGGTTCTTTTGACATTTACGAAACAGTAGCTTCACATTTAATTTTTTCAGGTTATTTTTATTGGGATTTTCTTTTGGAAAATTCATTTAAAGTTACACATCTTACATCAAATGTGAATAGTTAAATAAAAGTAACACTTTTGAAGAGTAATTACACCAAGATTTGAATTGATTAATCATTTTTTGATATTCAGTTAACTAAAATTATTTTTACAACTATATTAGTTTTTTTTAACGAGTGTCGCCGCTTTTAATAAAGCAAACAAACATGATTTTACGACCCCACTGGGGTGACTTTAAGGGTGGCGTTAAAGTGACCCTCTGTTACTACGTCTCTCGTTCGGTCTTTTGCGTGGGAGAGCAGTTGCTCCAGTTGGTGTTGGAACACGCGTCATTTGGGGAGAAGTAACAACTACATACAGTCATCCCCCTTCACTGCCCATACATAGCTTTCTCCCATGCCACTCTTCAGGATTTGTTGCTGAACTGGCAGATAGGTGGCGGCTCTGCATGTGCTGTCCTGTATATAGGTAATACTTAATTCATATTTAGGTAAGTCATATTAAAACAAAAACAATGTTTTTGTCATTTTTATTCTGAACGTTATTATTAAATAGCTGAAACGCCCGTCCCCGGACGGGCAGCTTGCCAAAGTTGAAAACTTGATTGGTGTTGCGCGTTGTGTGTTCTAAAAAAATGACACGATATAGGAGCACCAGCGTGGCGTGCTGGTTTTTTATTATTTTGGATATACACCATCTTGTTAATTATCCTGAGATTGAGAGAGGGCGTCCGAAACAGGTGAGGCAATTGGAGGAATTAGGGGGAAATGGAAGAACTGACAAATAAATGTTACGGGACATTGGCCATAAGTGACTTCATCGACTATTTCTTGAATGCGTCTCCGAAACGCTAACTTCGATGAGGGTTTCATATTTTGTGCATAGGGAATTAAACTTTTAATAAGAAGATTTCCCAATCTTCCAAATTTCTTCGTTCTCTTGCCGCATTGTTTTTCTTTAAAAATTCTAATTGTTTTCCAATATTTACAATTTCCGTATTATAGGTCTCAGTTTGTGAGAGTTTTCTTTTTTGACTTTTTATATCATAATATCTCTATCTGTAGCTTGCCCAACAACTTCATGGCTTCCCAGCTGTGAGAAGGTGGTTGCTAGTCATCTGTTTTAACAGATCTCGTCAGATTATTTTTGAGAAATGATAGCGAAAAAATAAAGGTCATTTGGGAATACAAACTTTGTTTGTTACGTCTCCAGGTCTCATTTTGAGCTGGAATTTTTTCTAATTATACCTAGTATTAGTCGCGCAAATACTTCCATTTCTTCTTTAATAAGTTTTCCGTAAAAATATATTACATTATAAGTTGTTACTTTGTAATTAAAAAAAAAATTGGCTTTAGATATTTGGCAACTGGATCTTCATTTAGAAGACAAACTGAAACAACTGTTGCATTGTGAGAAAGATCAATCAAATCACCAGAACCGACATAATCTCCTGAGAGCAAATGTAAAAGAACCTTATGGTGATTATGTGATTATAAAGCCATATGGAGAATGAGATCTGTCCATGGAAAAAGAAAATCTTAATAATCGCTTGTCAAGGGCAAAGAATACTTTCGAGAGGTCATAGAGGTTGCTCTATGCTAAATGACATATTATATTATCCAATCACTCGAAACTGACGCCGATATAGCGGATGTATTTATGTTTTACATGATACTATTATAAGCAAGGAAGGATTTCGGTGTTACCTTAGAGATGTGGAAATTATTTCAGGAAATGCGTGAAGGACCTGTATGAAGAGCAAGAACATTTTTACGACATACTTGGCAGACAATCCTTTAAGTTATAAGTAATTTAAGAATTATTTTATATTACATACTATATAAGGAAATACAAATTCATTTAGCTAAATAAAAAAAATGTTAAGTGAAAATGTGAACAAATATTTTTTCAAACGGTAGATCACTTTTCTTACCACGGATAATTCAGGGTTAAAAATGAATAAAATAAATGAGAATTTAAATTATATTGTCATGAAATGTTTTATTAAATCATTTTGAACTCGAATAAAATCAAGTCAAAATTATTAATTTTTGTAATTATGTGATTATGCAATCCTTACAACGTTTGTTTCCTGTTATGCTAAAACATCAATTCTATACTTTTTTAAATTCCTTTATCAATTGTTTAATTGCTCCTTTCACCAAAGTCCCTCTTTCATTCCAAGTTGCTATGTTTATCTTATCCTCACTTGCTAATTTTCCTTTCCAATTCATTATTCCGTTTCTTCGGTTTGTCGTCAACCATTTCTTCCGTCCGGCACCATTTGTAATAATTTTTTTGTGGTAGCGGCTGCTGCGTATTTGACTCTCACTTATGACTTTGACTTTCATTTCTTGTCAGGTCTTCATCAATGTATTTATTAGTGCCTTTAAATTTATTTTCTCCTCTCATTACCTCCATTTGTTCTTGCCATGGTTCCACTGTTGCTATTATAAAAGACTGTAAAGAAATAAAACAGAATAAAAATTCCTTAATTCGTCATGTCTAAAGTTGACTTCTTTAATTACAATACACCAAATTTCGGCAGTGAAGTTTGTCACAATGCCACTTGATTCTTTAAAACAAAAGAAAAGGTAGCCAAGTTCAGGTATTCAACCCAAGAAAATCACCGACATCGCCAAGAAAGCAAAGATGGATACGTGGCGTACAATAAAACTGTGCCTCCTGATAACGTTGAATATCCAAAACGAATTTAACTCTGCTAGATGGTTCTATATCATCGAGGAACTGAAGAGGAGAAAAATATTACTTATCAATGTAATAAAGAGCAACTTCCAAAATAGAACCATCCAAATAAAGGAAGAGCAAATTAACGAAGAAACCCTCGTTAGCAGCGGGGTCCCCCAAGGGTCTGTGTTGGGACCGGTACTCTGAAACCTTATGTACGACAGGGTCTTAAGGCTAGAACTGCCGAAAGGGGCAACGCTTGTGGGATTTGCGGCGACCTGTCACTTTTGGTCGTTGCAAAAACGGAATATCGTTGCGCATAATATCAACTTGGATATCTGGAAGAGGCCTGAAAATGGTACCAGAAAAGACCGAGGCGGTCCTGTTGATAGGCAAGAGGAAATGTGGGGAAATGCGGTTAGAACTCGATGGCTGCCCCATCATTCTGGGCAGGGGAGCGAAGGTGATGAGGGTGCAAATCGAAAAGGCCGCAAGGATGATGCCAAATATCGATAGACCATCCTATAACAAGCGAAGAGTCCTGGCAGCGGTGACGAACTCAATAATGTTATGTGGGGCGCCGGTGTGTGAAGGGGCCATAAAGGTGGAGGCATACCGCAAACACTACGAAAAGGTCCAAAGAGAAATGAAATTTAGGAATCTTATCGGCATAACGCACAACATCCCGAGTTGTCATAGCGGTGGTTGTGGCGATGCCTCCAATAGACTGAAAACTACAACGAGAACGCGAATACTCCCTTCCAGAAAAGAGACAACAGAATCAAAATACTGGATAAATGGCAAGACAGGTAGTCTACGGCAGCTAATGGGGCCTGGACAACAAAACTAATTCCCGCGATAAAACCGTGAATGGAAAGGATACACGGTGAAATAAACCACCAGATCACCCAGGTGCTAACGGGCCACGGTTGTTTTAACGACTACCTCTTCAAATTCAAACTAGCAGACTCTTCGAGGTGCTCTTACTGCGAGGAAAAGGTAGATGATGCACAACATTTAATATTCAAGTGCCCGAGATGGGACGATATAAGAAGAAAACACAGCATTTTTAGTCTAACACTCTTAAACCTGGTGGACAAAATGCTGAGCTGGGAAGAAAGATAAGACCAAGTTGCGACCGGTCTAACAGAACTAATGACAACAAAATACCACAAAAAACCGGCAAGACAAAATAAAGAGACAAATTCCGAAAGGGCAGAAGACTATGTCGATATCGTCAGCGGAAGAAATACTGAAAGGTGAATCCCGCAGACATCCTGAGAGGAGGTTTTTAGTGGGCCGATCCCACACTACTACCCAGCACGGACTGCCGGTGTTTTTATTAAAATTTTCCTCCTTCCGACACGAACGAAATAAAAGGTATTCAACCCACAGTGCGGAGAGTTGTGGGTCGCGCTCTGCGCGTTTTGTGGGTTCTTGAATGTATCTAGTGTATTTACGACGACAAAGCTATTTAGCATTTTCAGTGACACTATCCGCGAAATTTGGAAATTGGACGGAAGTTGATAATAAGAAGCCACGAATGAAAAACTGATCACCAACAAAATAGATTTTCAGTTTTGCAGTCAAAAGATGTTAAATAATAAATAAGAAATGTTAAATTTACGTGAACTCGAGCGGACTCTCAACCAAGCTACCATTAAACTATACTATAGTTTAGTTTACATATATTACATATAGGTATGTAATTTGTTTTCTAACATTACCATTCGTTGTTTTAAGTCGAAGTTTTCTTTAAGCAGATTTATTTCCTATTCGTATATTGCTTTTTCTTACCTCTGATTTTTTAGCATCATTTCACACATCACGCTGTTAATCTTGTCCATTTCTTACTCGTTTTCTTTTCGGTTTTTTTGATGGTGTTCTTGGCGTTTTTTTGGTTCTCCTAAATATTTCAAAACTGGCTTCTCACTGTTTTCCTAACATTTCTGATGCTGTGTTTGCACTATCAAAGTTATATCCTAAATTTGGTCAGAGCAACTCATAACAGTCGCGAAGGTTGATTTTGTCTCACTTCGACCGCTCGGAAGCCGCAATTCAAAATTCAAGAATTCTTCATACCAAGTTTAACATACTTTATGCCACTTTTCAACTTTTAAAATCTTATCTAGATATAGTCATTCTCACTAATTTCATCACAGAGAACGGAGCCGCTTATCACGGTAATCACGTCGCTCGTATTCTCAACGGTAGATCACTTTTTTTACTATGAACTCACGGTTAAAAATGAATAAGATATATGACTTAAATTACCTTATCAATAATTAAATTTTATTAATAAAAATCAAAATGCGAATTGCGTCCCGGGGTCACTATTTTTAAAGGTTTTCGAAGTGAAATTAGGCCCCAAACTCTAATGGGATTAGCAGTTTCTCTTTTAACGGTTCGTTAATAAAAGAAATTTGTTTCTAACTATTAACCTAAGCTCGACCGGTGGATCGCTCTTTGAACGGTCCAGTAGTAAATAAAATTGTTTCCTAATCTTCACATTTGTTCATCGCGTCCATATTATTAATTACATTCATTACAAGTTTGTGGGGAACTTTGGACCAGGAAATAAATAAAAAACTTGATAAAAAATTGATAAAAATAGATCAAAATAAAAAGTTTTTTATTTATTTCCTGGTCCAAAGTTCCCCACAAACTTGTAATAAATGTAATTGTTTCCTAATAATAGGGAACGAAAAAGCTGACGTTAGCGTCCTATAGAGTGTAGCATTTCAAATGCTATTATTTTTGCTTGGCATTTTCTATTAAGTAAAAATTTAAATTGGCTTGAAATCTACGCCTCATCCTGTGTATATCCATCACGCGCAAGCGTTAGTATTTCAAAAATTTATCAAATTGGCATTCATCCGTTTATCACCATCTAAAATGGAAGTTTCATTTTTCGTTCTGTGTAATGTTTGAGTTTTAAAAGCCACAAACTTTATTATATTAAAGTGATCTTTTTAATAACCTTTAATTTTATGTTTGTGGGTAAGCATTACATTTATATTTTTCATTTTGAGCGGAATTTGATTCTCGATAAATTTTAGCTTTTTATTACCACCTCTCCATTTTTGGTTATCAACTTTCGATTATGGTTTTCTGGAAGCGTAGTTATAGTGGATCTGATATATTTCTATTGTTCAGCGTGATGGAACCATTTCCATGAGGGCGTTTTACTTTTTATTCTCATGGATGTTTTTAATGGAGTTTTCCGCATTTGGTTTTATTTCTTATCAGTCCGCTCGAGTTGACCTTGTCCGTTTGACGTTACCGCCCTATCAGCTGTGATTTTGATAATTTCGACGACGTGGGATGACCGAAAAACCATGGATTTTTCATTTTGTTAAAAGTGCATTTAGGAAATTAGCTTACGTCAATAATTTACATCGACATTGAGATGTTACCGTTCGCAGGTGAAGTGATTCTTGTTTAATTATTGCAGTTTTGTTATTTTTAGCTTTACACCTAAAACTCAGTTTGCACGATGAACCATTAATATTCCAGAGGTTCCAAAAGAATAGCGATGTTGAATTGGAATGATTGTAGTTGAAGGGTAAGTTGAAAAAACAATTACTGTATTTAATTCTACTTGATGATATCTCTTGCGAATGTGTATTTTGTAGTTAATGTTACCGACGTGTTATGTCTGCGTTGGGCAGTTTCTTAGATGCGCGATATTATTTTTGGAGGGTTGTCTTCATATGGTAACTCATTTGTATTTTTTTTACTTTTATTTTGCTTTGCTTATCCCAGGGTATCCTGGATTTAACATGAATTGTTATGTGTTTATGTGTCTCCTATATGGAGTTTTGGAATCAAGCATTGTCAACCCCACCTTTTACTCGACTTTTGTTTTATAAATAAAACCACCCCTTCTTCTACTATAGAGTTTTATTTAGAAGACTGGCGCCTGATTGTATTTTTTCCTTAGTTAGTTGCCAAAGATTGTCTGAGTCACAACGTTAAAGAACCCATGAACCGCGCATGCGCGACCCATGCTCTAGTACTGGACGGGGGTGTAATCCCTTAGCTAGCTTGTCTGCCATTCCATCGCAGATCAGCGGGGCAAGCGACACAAATAGGAGCAATTTGTGGTTCAAGAGTTAAAAAATTCTATGACAAAATTTCACTTTTTTAACGCTAGAGGCGCCAACGTGGAGCTTTCACGTTCCCTTTTCGGATAATTAGTGGGATTAGTCCCTTTATTCGAGTATTAGTGAGAAAGCTCGACGGTAGTACAGGGTGGCTCAATTTCGATCCTTCTTATGGGGAAATCGGTAACTATAGGAGATATCAAAAAATGGATGGCGCATCCTCGATCTCTTTTTTTGAGAAAATTTTAATGGCGAAAACCAGAATTTGCTATCTTTTTTTGTTTTCGAGTTATAGCCAAAAGTTCGATAATTGGACTTTTCTATAAATGTCGATATCTTGGTTGTTTTTGAAGTTATCAAAAAAGTGTTAACACTTTCTTTAGACACTTTTTTAAGAGCAACAAAATGGGATAAAGAGATTTTAAATATCTAAATTAGTTTCAGAGTTATAACATAAAGTTATGTTTTTTTAAAGAGAAACCATAGTTGGCTATGACATTTTTAAATGGCGTTTTTTATCCTCTTTTCAATGATGTATAACATGTAGGGTCTAATATTTTAGTTTCGTCCCATTTTATTAAAAAATGTAATAAAAATAAGGAAGAATGAAAAATTTAATATAATAGTAACTGTTCTTAATAGATAACAATAAAAAATATTCAATACTTAATAAAAATTACAGTAAGTATTCAAACTGAACTCAGTTGTTTACAATACATATAACTTTGTCAAAACAAACACCACGAAATTGGCATCTAAAAAATTCTTTTACCTATTAGTTTTTAGTAGGAAAATATTTAACCCTGTACATCTAGCGTAAAAAAAGTGAATTTCTATCAAGGGGGAGAGGAGTTTTCTCGTTCGCTATAATGTAATCGTGATCGGTGGATCTCCCTTTTAATGGTCTACTAATAAAAAAAATTGTTGCCTAACACTAACCTAAGCTCGACTGATGGATCTCTTTTTCGTACTCAAACATAGGTTGTTTTGTACCTCCCCCCCCCAACAAAGGGGTGCTAAACATTTATTAAAAAAACATTTAATAAAAACATTTATTATTATTAAAAAAAAAATTATAAAATCAATGAACGAACACCTTACCGATTTACTCATTCTTGATTTTCGATTAAAATACAACTTTACTCACCAATTTTCCAAAAAAAAAACTCGATCCCTTTTGATCTTGACTGTGGAACTTCAACTCAATCTCTGTGCCCATAAGGGATCGTCAATATCTAGGAAGGGGGGCGGTCACAAATATTACTAAATGTGACAAAGTTGGAAAAAGAAGAGGAAGTGACGCCTTTGATTTGTGGCCTTCAGACTTCCGAGAAGGAGGCCCTGAAGAATAACTAAGACAGGAGAAAATTTGTGAGTAAATTTTTAAATGCGTCCGCAACTTTAGAACCACAAATGGCACACTCGAATAAATTTGGGGTTTTTTTCAGGATGATTTCTTCAGGGAGGCTTTCAGGTTTCTCGTCAAGTAATGGTTCAAAATCGCTTTCTTCCTTGATGTCTATGAAATGGTGCAAATCTTCTAAATTAAATTTCACATCTTCCAACTCTTCCGTCTTAATTTCAAATGTGGTACTTAAATTATTAATATGTGAAGTCTCCAAAACTTTACCATTTTCCAAAGGTATCACTTGATCCATAGCATAGATAATATTTGGTTTGAGCGACACTTAAAATGGCTACTGATGATTATTGACCACGGACTTGAAGGAACTTAGAAGACTTCTCTCTCCATGTTATTGACAAATTAATGGCAGTAGCTCTAGTGCCGGTGCCGGCAATAGTCGGAATATAGTAATTTTTTGAATTCAATATTGAGTTGGAAGATTATTATACACAAACAAACGGAAACAATCAGAAGTTCAAAACGTAGTAAAATATTTAATATGTGTGCACAACGTTTGCTGTATAAAACACAATCTAAACGTAGCCGTGCATTTTACTATTTTTTGCAAAATTATTAGTTTCGGTACATGTACCGTCAACAAAATGAGTCAATAGAGGCAAATATCGAACAAAAATTGGAAACTTTAAAATCAATTATTAGCTAAAGTAATAGATATACAACATTTCTCCTTATCTAAAACGATTTATTTTAATATTATCTATCAAATTCCGTTGAGTTTTCTTTAATAAATACCATATTTGACACTTGGCTAAATTGGACGTCTTGAAAGATATTTTTATTTAGTACAGAATTAGACATGACGGCTAAAAACGTGCGAAGTTGAGGTGACGGAGCTGAGAGTCAATTTAGAAAATGCAACTACGTCCAATCTCACATCCACACTGAAATCTGCACTAAACACATAAAATTTTCAATTTAAGATGTATTAAAATGAATTTTGCAATAATTTATGCGATGGACGGCGCTTCTCTTTTAGCGGCATCCAATCAATTGCAACACTTAATCAATTGTTAAATGCTATTTCGTGTAAAATTTTGTGGTTTTGGAAAAAAAACTTTCAGAATGAAAATGTGCAGGTACCTATGAAAAGAAAACATCAGTTTCAGAATTTTTATGTAAAATTTAGAAGTTTTATTTAAAAATACAATTACAAATATGATAAATGCAACACTTAATCATCTCAATCAGCTTCTCTTTTATTGTGGTTTACCAACAACCGCTTCATGGTTTCTGTACTGCCATGGTTTAACCATTCGCTATGTAATTTCTTGTATGCTTTGGGGGAAAACGTTAAAGGATAACCATGCAACTTATGAAAATGTTCCTTGGCATTGTATTTATTCACATATGGTGCTGGCATGTTGACTAAAGCTTCATCCTCTTCAACCGCTGTAATAATGCACTTGTCTATGCTTAAAAACAATCCTAAGCCGCCGCACTCTTTCTGATGGCCAACATAATATTCCCATATAAAATTTCCGTCTGGCTCGAAATTCATACAACAGCTTTGTGAGCAAACAATTTTTCCACAAACTAAACACAACTTATACTCGACTGTCGAGATATTGCTGATGGCGCTACGATCTCTATACGAAGAAATCTTTGCAACCAATTTGTAATATTTGTCGGGTAGCTCTGTAAGTTGCGGAATAGCAGTATTGTATATTTTTTCTCCACTATTCAGAGTATCTAAAACGCCGGGATGTGTGCACCAATTTTTCATGACAGAAAATAGTTGTTCTTCAAATATTTCTTCTCGCGTTTGTGGAAGGCACAAAAAGGAGCACAGGTTTGAAAACGAATCTCCTCCTAATTGTTTCAATTCAACGGGTGACGGGGATTCATCCAAAAATTTATAAAACAAGACGCAGCACCGTAAAAATGGCACAAAAGCTTCCTGCACGTAGGTCCAAATGAAATCGTCGCTCAAGTGATCGGTTTCTTGAAAAACCATTTTCAAAATTTGCTTCATGGGGGAGCGTGAATCGCAATCGCTTCGGTTAGTTTCTTCCACCATTCCATCAAAATTGGAGCACATCAAAATTTTAACGAGTTCTGCCGAAAATACCAAACGGAGAGTATCGACTAAATCCGATTTCGATAATATCATTACGACCAGTAAGCCAAACATGTCGAAGTCCAAAATGGTGCCCAATTTGGTAGCTTTTCCTGAAAGCAGTAACTTAATCTGACTGATATACACAGTGTGCAATTCTTCCTGGGGGTAAATGAAATTTGCGACTGCAGCAATTCGAACCAGCGTTTCTAGAGAAGTTTGGTTCCTGTTGGAAAAGTTTCCCAAAAGAGGTTTGTTCAAGTCTCTCATTGATGTTTCTATAGCGTGGATCGTGTAGGCGAGGGATTTCCATATTCCCAGTGGATTTTCAAATACGTCTGTTTCAAAACTTTCGGCAAATGTGGTTACCCGATTCCTCACCTCTTCTGGGATTTCAAAAATGTTGGTGTCTTGCCGATTAATAGAGGGAAATAAAGGTAAAATAACGTTGTTTCTACTACCGCATAAGGAACAAGTTTTATTTGTTCTACGGTCTTCGGGATTTGCAGTTGCATAATATTCCCAACAGCTTGCGTGCATTGCATGACCACAAGTTGAAGTAAAGTAGGCTGGACCAAGACTTGAATCCAACAGCGGAAAATCAATGACCTCAAACATATTTTTCCTTTTGGTCCATAAAACTGTAGAAGTTTGAACGTTCCCAAGTACGATAAACGGTTTATTTGGTATATCCAACCTTTCAGTTTTTTGGCATGCTATGCAAGTTTTTTCGGTCATAATTTCAGACGGTGAAGTTTCATCTAAATTTTCGGTTGGAAGTTCATCTTGCAAATATTGGTTTCTTTTTAGAGCCATCTCTGCCATAATTTTGGCACGTTTTCCCTTTGCCAATAAACGCTTCTTCTCCGAATCTTCGGGGCATACCTTCAACGAAGTGGTGGGGTTTGTTAAAATTCCGGCTATTGAATTATACTTTTTCAACAACCATTGTATTAAATCTTTAGGAAGATTTAATCTAGTACAGGCCAGAAGCTGTTCCAAAAGATCAAATATTTTCAATTTGGCCGCTTTTTCAACAAACGCTAAAAAGTCATAATTACCACTTTCTTGATCTAGCAACGCAAATCCAATTAGGTACAGAACGCTTTCTAGTTGAAGATACGAATATCTTTTAGAATTTAAATCTAAGGAACGTTGGATGACGACCTGCATGATGTGCAAAAGAACATCGCACTGGAAAATATTTACTAACGACGAAAGAGATTGTTTTAATTTTGGCAATTCAGGAGGTGGTAAAAATTCTGGTTGCTTTGCATTTTTACGACGTTGAAGTTGAAATTCGCGAACTCTCTTCATTGAGTACATGGAGTAATGATAGAACATTGGGTTGAATTCGGCATAAAAATTTTCCTTCAGTTCGTATGATTCACTTTGTGGTGTTTGAAAAGTTGCCACTTCGTTAATTATTTCATCGAAGTCAAGATCTTTAAGTTGATACCGGGAAAAAGATCTTTTGAATTCTTTATGAGGTGTGGGTTTTTTGCACAGATCATGGATGAGTTCGTGTTTAACGTGGTCTCTGTTGGTGACACAACCAATTCCGGGAACATGCCGTTCGGCAACAACATTAATTACCAAATGCAAGAAACGCTCGGCAAAGAAAATGAATGCTTTGATTTCATTTTCGTCAGTTTCATTACTTTCTTCAAGATTCGATTCAAACCATTCAATTAAATCATAACTATTCAATACGTGAATCAAAAATTCATTTGGGTCCATAATGGAAGCGGAAATTTGCAAGAGTTGAATATCGCGATCCAATATTTCTGTTCTTTGTTCGGCCTCCCAGTATTTCTTTACGATTTGTATAACAACATCGTTGTTTAAATTCCAGAAACCTGCCAATCCCTCGGTTATCATCATTTGCAGTTTTAGAACAGGATCAGCTATAGAGACCACCATGGACTTCAACGTTTTGACTTCAATGCTGTTCAAGGTTATACCGTGATTTTCTAACAGAAGAGTTAAACCTGCCAAAAACCTTGATAAGGTTAAGCAAAATGAAGCGTTTTGCCTTCTATAGTTGCAAGGTAAGCATCTCGCACTGTGGTTCATCAAATGGATAGTCCTGGTTTCCTTGTTAAAATCATCGGGAAAGTTATCTTGCAGTATCATCAAAGTTGCTTGATAGGCTTTCAACAAAATTTCTTTATCTTCTCCACACCATTTAAGAAAATATTTTCCCACTATTCCAAATTTCCTTAGCGTTTCAAAAATCATTTCATGATCATCTAAGCATACAATAGTGTCGTTCACTTCTTCCAGGTGTAAATGAAATTTATACATGTTTGATAACATTTTGAGAAAATATTCCAAACCATCCGTAAAATCCTGACGCAAATTTTGCGTCCATTTCTTTGGCCCATTACTCAACAACATTTGTACGTCGATAAGAATTTCGAAAGACCGGGTAAAAGGATAATTCTCATCTTCAGATACTGCAAGTTGCTGTCTATTGAAGAACCCACGAGCTTCCCAAAGAGATTTTGAAAGAATTGTTAAAGCGGATTCTTCTTCCATTAAATAATTCGATATGGAAGGATCGGTAAATAAATGACGCGCATATGCGAAAAAGTTGAATCGCATGACTTCACCATATTCGCCAATTACACATCGATGCGAAAGCTTTTTGTATACTCTCACGATTTTTTTTGCCATTATCTTCTTGCTTTCGTGTTCTTTCAGAGTACCTGACACCAATAAACTGTAACAACGATATCGAAATTCTTCTGAAAACGTTTTCCAGGCTTTGATGAAAAACTTTTCCGTGAAACACTCTCGAAGCGATAGAGGGTTTGTTACTAGTACAGCAAAAATTTTTCTAAAATCGCTGCTGTAGTTCAAAATTTCTTCTAAACACTGCAACAATCTTACGGCAAACATTCGACGTAATGCTTCGTGGACGTGGATTAATAAAGTATATTCTTTTACAACTTCGGGAATGGATTCGAAAACAGATTTACAATCTTCTTGGGATCCGTGTTTATAAATCGCCACGCCTTCTTCATCAAAACTCTTAACTGCTTCGAGGACATCTTCAAATTCTAAATATTTCAGGATAAAATTAGTTACCCCTCTTCCATAATTATATACGACTATGCAATATGAGTCTTTGTCCCAACAGTCATCTACAGGGACAAATTGTTTTCCGTCAAGAAGATCTGCGTTGTATTTCAAAATGGCCGCCATCGCTATCGCAGCCCTATTGTTCAATTCTTTCGGTACGACGTTTGAAATATTTTTTGACACTAAATGTTTGCTACAGCCAACATCGTTCTTCCAACTTCCCGTCTGTCCACAACAACAAATTTCGCCTTCTGCACCTAACATCAATCGATATTTATGCCAGCGATGTTCAGAATTTTCAAAACATTCAACACATAAACCGCAATATTGGTTTTCTGTCAATTTGCAATCATCGCACGTATAAAAACATTGCATTTTATCGAAAATTTTGCAGCAGCTTGAACTTTGTTCATTTTGTGAACACGTCATTTCGACATTCTCTGGCGACTCTCCAAGAAATATAAACTTTTCTAATGTAAATATAAACTCATCTTCGTAGTTACTGTGCATATTATTATACTCCACTTGTGGTAAACGAGTGGACCAGTAGCTTTGAATATCGAGGTGGGATAATTGACCTTTCTTCCATTTTGTCATCCATTCCTCAACCATTCCATCAACTTCGGACTTGTCAATTTTTTGCGTTTGAACCATTGTAGGAATATCGGAGTGTTATCTAATAATGAGAATATTTATTTATGTATTTTTTATAATTTAAATTTATGTAATTGTTATTCACTTATATACATTAATTTTGACTTGTGTGTTTTGTTACCAACACAAGTAAGTTGTACGAACCTCGATTAAATAGTTCACAATATCCCCTGACTCTCCCAAACATTCGATTGCTGCCCCTATCAATTATTCGGATGACGAAGTCTTCGGGTAAGCAAGCCAACACACCTTACTACACAAAGACAATTTTGCCCCCCTGAAACAAACATAAATAGCTTTCTTTGGTATCACAATTCTAGTGCAACCCAAACTACACTAACTACGAATTGTTTAGTGAAAAATCGCCAACCCACTTTTTACGTCAATCAATTTTTGCATCTTTTACATTAACTTACTCGGAATAATTCGGAGTAACATAACAAAAAGATCTACAGAGTGGCGCAAAAGTTTTCACCCAATTTTGTTTGGCTATAATAGTTCTTATGAATAAAAACTTAGGTTCTGGTTTTGGATTGTGTTTTTTCGATGGCTTAATTTTTTTTCCATTAAGTCGAGAAAATGATATCAGCTATGTGGTCGCCTCCAAAATGGACGATTGTCACTGCTTTTTTTTTTTTTTTATTTGAAAGTAGACGTCAAACTGAGTCTGTAGATTTTTTTTTTAATTTTTTTGAGCACTCCTAACATGAGAAAAACGTTACCGGAGCTGACGTCTACGGGAGCTGACCTCACACAAAAGAACCAATCAGAATTGTCATGTTGTCATTTTCAAACTTTAAATTCTTGTTCTTCTTCAACTTAGTTTAAGCCTTTAAGACTTGTTATTTCCATCATCTGCGTCGTTTCCTTGGCAGTGTTGGTTCTATGAGCATATAAATATGTTTACATCCATAAGGTAGTTTGCTGGACTCGCCTTCAGATGTGCCTGTATCCTGGTTTTTTAATTAATGATGGCAATTCATAACCCAGGAGGACCACCGGCTTAACGTGCCTTCCGAAGCACGGAGACTAGTCATAAGAAAGTTTTACTCTTCTCCGGATTTGAACCCGGTACCTTGCATTCGCAGTTGATCGCGTTACCTACAAGGCAAATGACCGTCTCTTTAATTTGTTTTTTTTTTAAATTTTTAAACTTTAAATTGTTTTTAAAAATCTAAGAGCGAGTTTTGAGACTAACTAATTATAAATACACTAGGGGGGCTTTGCCCCCCTGGCCGCTGTCGCAGCCCAACCCCCCGGGCCACTTCGCGGCCCTAATAGCACATAAACGAAATAACTTTGAGTTGTAAAACTTTTTTTCATACAACATTTTTTTCCGATGATTAATATATCTCAACGGATGAACGGATTAACGTTTAAACGGATTATAACGTCATACAGCTTGAAAATTTAAAATAAATGTTATCGATTACTATTAGGTATTTTTTTATTTCTTGAAAACGTTCTGCAATTTTACTATTGGTTAAAGGGAAAGAACCAATCACAATCTTCCAAAACGTTGCATAAAAACGTTGCATATTTTGTCTTATCTTTTTACAAAATTAATTTTTCCAAAATATTGCACTGCAATATCGGCGTTTTTGCGCCATATCTCCGGCATCATGAGGTATTATTATTATTTGAGAATTATTGGCAATTTGAGCTACTGTCTGATTTTCGCTTTTTATGCATTCATTCAAAGGTTCCTTTGATTTTTTTGCTGGGGGATTTGATTTTGATAGTTCTTGTTGCTGCTGTTGTCTTTCCCTGAGTTCCTTGACACGTTCTGCTGATGTTTTAGAAGATAAAAGCTCGTAATTTGTTGATGGGAACGACGGCTGCGGCCGATCAACGTCTCAAGTACTAAACAGATCAAATTGCCTGAGATGTTGATCAGTTGATCAGTTTATACCATGGTATAAAGGTTGAGACAGTAAAAATAATTTTATATCTCATATAGTATAAGCATTTCGGTTTCATAAAAATGTTACAAAAAAACGTTACATAAAAACGTTACATAAAAACGTTACATAAAAACGTTACATATTGAGCCCTTATCTTTTTATAATATAGGGTAGATATAGTATAAGCATTTCGGTTTCATAAAAATGTTACAAAAAAACGTTACATAAAAACGTTACATAAAAACGTTACATAAAAACGTTACATAAAAACGTTACATATTGAGCCCTTATCTTTTTATAATATAGGGTAGATATAGTATAAGCATTTCGGTTTCATAAAAATGTTACAAAAAAACGTTACATAAAAACGTTACATAAAAACGTTACATAAAAACGTTACATATTGAGCCCTTATCTTTTTATAATATAGGGTAGATATAGTATAAGCATTTCGGTTTCATAAAAATGTTACAAAAAAACGTTACATAAAAACGTTACATAAAAACGTTACATAAAAACGTTACATAAAAACGTTACATATTGAGCCCTTATCTTTTTATAATATAGGGTAGATATAGTATAAGCATTTCGGTTTCATAAAAATGTTACAAAAAAACGTTACATAAAAACGTTACATAAAAACGTTACATAAAAACGTTACATAAAAACGTTACATATTGAGCCCTTATCTTTTTATAATATAGGGTAGATAGGGTAGATCTCATATAGTATAAGCATTTTGGTTTCATAAAAATGTTACAAAAAAACGTTACATAAAAACTTTACATAAAAACGTTACATAAAAACGTTACATAACAACGTTACATATTGAGCCCTTATCTTTTTATAATATAGGGTAGATATAATATAGGGTAGATATAGTATAAGCATTTCGGTTTCATAAAAATGTTACAAAAAAACGTTACATAAAAACGTTACATATTGAGCCCTTATCTTTTTATAATATAGGGTAGATATAGTATAAGCATTTCGGTTTCATAAAAATGTTACAAAAAAACGTTACATAAAAACGTTACATAAAAACGTTACATAAAAACGTTACATATTGAGCCCTTATCTTTTTATAATATAGGGTAGATATAATATAGGGTAGATAGGGTAGATCTCATATGGTATAAGCATTTTGGTTTCATAAAAATGTTACAAAAAAACGTTACATAAAAACTTTACATAAAAACGTTACATAAAAACGTTACATAACAACGTTACATATTGAGCCCTTATCTTTTTATAATATAGGGTAGATATAGCATTTTTATCAAAGTTTTATGTTTATATATTATTTCAAAAACATATGACTAGTGAAACTCCCCTATTGATGACCATACGGGTCTAATTTACAGCATTTTTTATCACTCTTGCCAGAACTTCCGGCGATAGCTTTTCGCATTCTTCACAGATATTTTTTTGGCGGTTTCAATAATCTGAGATTTATTGACATAGACTGGTGACTTCAAGAAACCCCAAAAAAAAGTCTGGAATGATTAAATTGGGCGATTTTTGCCGGCGAGTGCAAATCACCAAAACGTGAGATTAGCCGACCCGGAAATGCAGCCCTTAGAATTTCGATTGTGATCCGCCTTTTCCTTCCGATAGGGTAATGACTTTTGCGCCACCTTGTATTACTAACTTTTGAGCTTCTCTGTATAGACAACAACGTGAACAAACCTTATATTTTTCCCAACTTGCGCGAACATGATAGATAAGCTGGCAACGGGATGAGCAAAGGTTCTTTTGACATTTACGAAACAGTAACTTCACATTTAATTTTGTCAGGTTATTTTTATTGAAATTATCGTTTGGAAAATTTATTTAAAGTTACACATTTTACATCAAATGTGTTTAGTTAAATAAAAGTAATTTTTTCAATGAGTGTCGCCGCTTTTAATAAAGCAAACAAATTGAACCTCGAACCCTCAAAAAGATTTTTTCAGGGCTCGCCGAAGTTACAGGCTAGTTTGGGTAATCAAACGTGATTTTACATAGAGATAAAACAGCCTTACTTTATTTGGCAGTATTTTTAAAGATTTATTTATTTTTGTAAAAGAACCCCGCTACGGCCTTATGGGTTTTGGGTCCCAGTCAAATTTAACCAAAATTTAGGATATTGTAGTTCATAACATGCTGATAAAAAGTGTCAATAGGCACAAAGCCAAAAAATGGACAGTTTCCGAGATATAAGGCATTTCAGGGTTAGTCCAGTCACTCTACGAAAGACATAATAGGTCTGTTTGGTACTACAGTCCTAGTGCTACACTAACAACACTACTACAAATTGATTGGTGTAAAAAGTGGGTTGGTAATTGTGCCACCAATCAATTTGTAGTAGTGTAGTTAGTGTAGCACTAGGACTGTGGTACCAAACAGACCTAATGATAAAGTTAAAATCGATACTACCCAGAAACAAAAAATAGGACTGTGTAGATGAAGAAATTCTAAAGAAGATGGCGTTTTTGGCATCGCTCTAGCTAGTGTATTACATAACCTAAAAAATTAAACAAATTTAAAAAAACGAATTTTTCTACAAAAAAAAATTTAAATGAAAAAGTTGTAGAAAATAAGTTGTAGAAAGTTAAACTAATGATTCATTATTTATTTTCTAAGAAAAACGAAAAATGCCGTCAAAAATTTCCGTTTTAGTTTTTTTTTCTTAAATCGCAAGAAACCGCTTTTTCGACTTTGTTTAATTTTTTAGGTTATGTAATACATTAGCTAGAGTGATGCAAAAAACGCTATCTTCTTTAGAATTTCTTCATCTACACAGTCCTATTTTTTGTTTCTGGGTAGTATCGATTTTGACTTTATCATTATGTCTTTCGTAGAGTGACTGGACTAACCCTGAAATGCCTTATATCTCGGAAACTGTCCATTTTTTGGCTTTGTGCCCATTGACACTTTTTATCAGCATGTTATGAACTACAATATCCTACATTTTGATTAAATTTGACTGGGACCCAAAACCCATAAGGCCGTAGCGGGGTCCTTTACTGAGATTTTTTAGATTTTAAACATTGGAAACTTCAATGAATTTGAATGAAAGAATTGAACAATAGGGCTGCGATAGTGATGGCGGCCATTTTGAAATACAACGCAGATCTTCTTGACGGAAAACAATTTGTGCCTGTAGATGACTGTTGGGACAAAGACTCATATTGCATAGTCGTATATAATTATGGAAAAAGGGTAACTAATTTTATCCTGAAATATTTAGAATTTGAAGATGCCCTCGAAGCAGTTAAGAGTTTTGATGAAGAAGGCGTGGCGATTTATAAACACGGATCCCAAGAAGATTGTAAATCTGTTTTCGAATCCATTCCCGAAGTTGTAAAAGAATATACTTTATTAATCCACGTCCACGAAGCATTACGTCGAATGTTTGCCGTAAGATTGTTGCAGTGTTTAGAAAAAATTTTGAACTATAGCAGCGATTTTAGAAAAATTTTTGCTGTACTAGTAACAAACCCTCTATCGCTTCTAGAGTGTTTCACGGAAAAGTTTTTCATCAAAGCCTGGAAAACGTTTTCAGAAGAATTTCGATATCGTTGTTACAGTTTATTGGTGTCAGGTACTCTGAAAGAACACGAAAGCAAGAAGATAATGGCAAAAAAAATCGTGAGAGTATACAAAAAGCTTTCGCATCGATGTGTAATTGGCGAATATGGTGAAGTCATGCGATTCAACTTTTTCGCATATGCGCGTCATTTATTTACCGATCCTTTCATATCGAATTACTTAATGGAAGAAGAATCCGCTTTAACAATTCTTTCAAAATCTCTTTGGGAAGCTCGTGGGTTCTTCAATAGACAGCAACTTGCAGTATCTGAAGATGAGAATTATCCTTTTACCCGGTCTTTCGAAATTCTTATCGACGTACAAATGTTGTTGAGTAATGGGCCAAAGAAATGGACGCAAAATTTGCGTCAGGATTTTATGGATGGTTTGGAATATTTTCTCAAAATGTTATCAAACATGTATAAATTTCATTTACACCTGGAAGAAGTAAACGACACTATTGTATGCTTAGATGATCATGAAATGACTTTTGAAACGCTAAGGAAATTTGGAATAGTGGGAAAATATTTTCTTAAATGGTGTGGAGAAGATAAAGAAATTTTGTTGAAAGCCTATCAAGCAACTTTGATGATACTGCAAGATAACTTTCCTGATGATTTTAACAAGGAAACCAGGACTATCCATTTGATGAACCACAGTGCGAGATGCTTACCTTGCAACTATAGACGGCAAAACGTTTCATTTTGCTTAACCTTACCAAGGTTTTTGGCAGGTTTAACTCTTCTGTTAGAAAATCACGGTATAACGTTAAACAGCATTGAAGTCAAAACGTTGAAGTCCATGGTGGTCTCTATAGCTGATCCTGTTCTAAAATTGCAAATGATGATAACCGAGGGATTGGCAGGTTTCTGGAATTTAAACAACAATGTTGTTATACAAATCGTAAAGAAATACTGGGAGGCCGAACAAAGAACAGAAATATTGGATCGCGATATTCAACTCTTGCAAATTTCCGCTTCCATTATGGACCCAAATGAATTTTTGATTCACGTATTGAATAATTATGATTTAATTGAATGGTTTGAATCGAATCTTGAAGAAAGTAATGAAACTGACGAAAATGAAATCAAAGCATTCATTTTCTTTGCCGAGCGTTTCTTGCATTTGGTAATTAATGTTGTTGCCGAACGGCATGTTCCCGGAATTGGTTGTGTCACCAACAGAGACCACGTTAAACACGAACTCATCCATGATCTGTGCAAAAAACCCACACCTCATAAAGAATTCAAAAGATCTTTTTCCCGGTATCAACTTAAAGATCTTGACTTCGATGAAATAATTAACGAAGTGGCAACTTTCCAAACACCACAAAGTGAATCATACGAACTGAAGGAAAATTTTTATGTCGAATTCAACCCAATGTTCTATCATTACTCCATGTACTCAATGAAGAGAGTTCGCGAATTTCAACTACAACGTCGTAAAGATGCAAAGCAACCAGAGTTTTTACCACCTCCCGAATTGCCAAAATTAAAACAATCCTTTTCGTCGTTAGTAAATATTTTCCAGTGCGATGTTCTTTTGCACATCATGCAGGTCGTCATCCAACGTTCCATGGATTTAAATTCTAAAAGATGTTCGTATCTTCAACTAGAAAGCGTTCTGTACCTAATTGGATTTGCGTTGCTAGATCAAGAAAGTGGTAATTATGACTTTTTAGCGTTTGTTGAAAAAGCGGCCAAATTGAAAATATTTGATCTTTTGGAACAGCTTCTGGCCTGTACTAGATTAAATCTTCTTAAAGATTTAATACAATGGTTGTTGAAAAAGTATAATTCAATAGTCGGAATTTTAACAAACACCACCACTTCGTTGAAGGTATGCTCCAAAGATTCGGAGAAGAAGCGTTTATTGGCAAAGGGAAAACGTGCCAAAATTATGGCAGAGATGGCTCTAAAAAGAAACCAATATTTGCAAGATGAACTTCCAACCTAAAATTTAGATGAAACTTCACCGTTTGAAATTATGACCGAAAAAACTTGCATAGTGTGCCAAAAAACTGAAAGGTTAGATATACCAAATAAACCGTTTATCGTACTTGGGAACGTTCAAACTTCTATAGTTTTATGGGCCAACAGGAAAAATATGTTTGAGGTCATCGAATTCTACCTAGCCTACTTTACTTCAACTTGTGGTCACGCAATGCACGCAAGCTGTGGGGAAAATTATGATCTTGTAACTGCAACTCCCGAAGACCGTAGAACAAATAAAACTTGTTACTTATGCGGTAGTAGAAACAACGTTATTTTACCTTTACTTCCCCTTATTAATCATTTTTTGAAATTTCATTTTTGAAATCCCAGAAGAGGTGAAGAATCGGGTAGCCACATTTGCCCAAAGTTTTGAAACAGTCGAATTTGAAAATCCACTGGGAATATGGAAATCTCTCGCCTACACAATCCACGCTATAGAAACATCAATGGGAGACTTGAACAAACCTCTTTTGAAAGACATTTTCCAGCAGGAACCAAACCTCTCTAGAAACGCGTGTTCGAATTGCTGCAGTCGCAAATTTTATCTACCCCCAGGAACAATTGCACCCAGAGTATATCAGTCAGATCGAGTTATTGCTTTCAGGAGAAGCCAACAATTTGGGCACCATTTTGAACTTCGACATGTTTGGCTTACTGGTCGTAATGATATTATCAAAATCGGATTTAGTCGAAACTCTCCGTTTGGTATTTTCGGCAGAACTCATTAAAAGTTTGATGTGCTTCAATTTTGATGGAATGGTGGAAGAAACTAACCGAAGCGATTGCGACTCACGCTCCCCCATGAAACAAATTTTGAAAATGGTTTTTCAAAAAACCGATCACTTGAGCGACGATTTCATTTGGACCTACGTACAGGAAGCTTTTGTGCCATTTTTACGGCGCTGCGTCTTGTTTTATAAATTTTTGGACGAATCCCCGTCACCCGTTGAATTGACAAAATTAGGAAGAGATTCGTTTTCAAACCTGTAGTACTAAATAAAAATATCTCCCAAGACGTCCAATTTAGCCAAGTGTCAAATATTATTATATTTATTAAAGAAAACTCAACGGAATTTGATAGATAACAATAAAATAAAGCGTTTTAGATAAGGAGAAATGTTGTCTTAGTTTAGCTAATAATCGATTTTAAAGTTACCAATTTTTGTTCGATATTTGCCTCTATTGACTCATTTTGTTGACGGTACATGTACCGAAACTAATACGTAGAATAAAGTAATTAAATACTTACAATAAAGAGAGTGGTAGATACAAGCCACCGAATGCCCTACTACCACGAAATCACAACGCAAAAAACCTTGTGTTTCTGGCTTTTTAGCCTTCATCAGTAGCACTTACACCGTAATTAAACATTGATTGTGAGGCACGAATTAGCATTTTGTTTATAAGAATAAAACGGTAACCATTAATTCGTGCCTCACAATCAATGTTTGATTACGGAGTAAGTGCTACTGATGAAGGCTAAAAAGCCAGAAACACAAGGTTTTTTGCGTTGTGATTTCGTGGTAGTAGGGCATTCGGTAGCTTGTGTCTAGCACTCTCTTGATTGTGAGTATTTAATTACTTTATTTTATTTGCATCAATTGTTATATGCAAGAATTTTTATCTAATACCTAGAAGTTTGCAAAAAAAATAGTAAAATGCACGGTTACTACTAATTGTAGCTCACAAAACTTTAATTTATCAAACCTACAACCTTACCTGCACTCCTGAGCCTCTCAAGCGGCACCACGTCTCGGCTCAACGTAGAACAGTTTATGAAGAACTTGTGTGCAGCTTTAAATTGGTGGCATTGGTGGAGGGGGGAAGTCGAGTCGCAACGTGCCTTCCGAAGCACGGAATCGATTTATCAGGACAGCTGCAAATAATATAATTGAAGACATATTTGATATTTGTCGCCCTCTAGCTAACACAGTACCTAAACTTATATTTAAGAAGGAATCTCGTTAATCGACGATTCATGCGCGTCACTAATTAGATTGTGAAATATCTCTTTTGAATAGGATTTTAACGAAAAATTGCGTGAAAAGACTTCCTTTTTTAATAAATCAGAATCTGTAATAAAAATTACAAAAACCACTTAATAATTACAAAATAAAAAATTGCATCGAGTAAAAAGTTTTTATTGGATGATCACAATTAATTAAAAAAACAAAGTTTTTTGTAATTTCCAGACGAATTTTTTACTGAAGGGAAGCAAAACAATAAAAAATTTTTTTCTCTATTTCGGGATGGTACAAGTGTTTAAATTTGTTTAAACTTCTCTTATGTGCATATTAAAGTCACAAATCTTACGCATTAACGGATTTTAGCCCGTATGAGTTTTTAAATGACGATTTAAGCTCGTTTTATGAGCAGATTTGAAATAACAAATTCCACACTCAAACGGTTTATCTCCTGCGTGACTTCTCAAATGATTTTTTAAATATTTCTTCAGTGAACATTTATAGTTACAAACTTCACACTTGAACGGTTTATCACCTGAATGCGTTTTCACATGAATTTTTAGGTATTCCTTCTGTGCAGATCTGTAGTCACAAATTTCACACTTAAACGGTTTATCGGCCGAATTATAGTTAGAAATTCCTGAATCCGTAGTAAGCGGATTACAATTTGTTTCTGGCTTCCTAAGGTGAACTGAAATCTCTTCTTGAATACGAACGGGATGATGATGCAATTTATCCAAGTTCAATTCTATTTCTTCAGTCTTAATTTGGGGGTGGTGGCTATTTGAATGTGATGGAGTACCCTGCAACAAGCCATATCTGAGCACCACATCAAACGTTGTTCTTTAAAGACTAACACTACTATAGGATTTTAGAAAAATCGATTTTTTTTTGTTTAAATAATACTCTAAGGTCCCTGATTTAACGCTTTTGTCTTGCTTTTATAGAAAGTGCTCGTAAAACTTTAAACGCGTTTTTCTAAAGACCACGTTTTTCAAACTGGGAGGACAGATTACATAAACACCGTTGCATGGGTCTTTTTTGATTTAATGCTTATTACTGCTTATTTTTTGGCCAAAAATCGATTTAGTTTTTCAAAAATCCACCGTTTCTACGGTATTTCATTTACAAAAAACTCCTACGTACTCCAATAGGTAATAGTAGATACATAGATTGTAAAATATTTTAGTTTTTTGTTCCAAGTTTTATACTTTACAAGAAATCTGTCCTCAAAAAATAAAAAAGGCGATTTCGAAGATTGGCTCTGTCGCCGCCATTTTGCAACAAAATGATAATAAAAATTTGTTTTTTATAGTTCAATATGGGCTAAATAAACCGTCAAAAAAATTCTATTGCTTTATTCATCCTCCCAAAATAAATCGTTCAAGTTATGTCTTTTCTTAGGCCCCTAGTGGTGTTACCCCTTAAAAAGTTTTAAATTTATTAAATAGAACATTTATTTTTACCCCCCTCAAATATTAGGTACTCCTTGGAATTAGAATTTTCTCACTATTTTTGTAATATTCGCAGGTTTAATTTTAATATAATTAAAAAGTTTCAAAATTGTTATAAAATTTTTTCTCAAAACTGTGGCGAATTTTTCACTATTTTTAGAGTATCCACAAATTTTAATGTCAATATTATTTAAAATTTTTGAATATTATTTGAAGAGGCGAAAAATATAGAAACAAACGGTCATAAGTAGGGATCAGTTGATAGGGCACATATTGAGACGAGACGGACTGCTTAAGGGGTTTTGCCACTGTAGACTTAAATGAAATCGAGTTCAATCGCGTTTTTCTCGAAACTACAAAACTTACATTGGTTTGCGGCATAACTCAAACAATTTGTGTCCGATTGACTTCAAATTTTAACTGTATCTTTTGTATGAGATTTTGAAAAGAATGATGCAAAATATTAAAAATTGTAAAAGTTATTAACAAATTTCCGTCAAGTTTTTGCGCAAAAATCGAATTTTTTCTTCAAAAGCTTGCCATTTTGTCAAAAATGAATATTTTTAAAATTCCGTACGTCATTCTCTAGCTATTTATATGTAGATTATGAAGATTTTTTTATTTTTGTTGTAAGATCAAATTCACTCAAGTTATGCTGCAAGCCCCAAAGACCTTTTTTGAAAAAATGTGTTTTAAAAAACTGCACTGTGCCGCCACTTAGTAAATTTGTTTTTATTAAAAAAATGCATATATGTACCTTAATACATATGTAAGCAAGTGGTATACTTTATTTTGCAAATAAAACTTTTTTTCCAATCAAAAAAAATGTTGGTTCATTTTCAGGCTTCCACAGTGGCAAAACCCCTTAAGACCGTCACTGAGGGAAAAGTCGAAAAAAAGGCCACGCCTAAAATACATAACTCAGATAATGAAAGACACAGGCAGTGAGAGTTACGAGAAGATGAAGAAATTGACTTTCAACCGAGAAGACTGGATGTAGCTGCGTCAAATCAGTCGACCGACTGAGGACTTCAAAGAAGAAAAAATATATGGTGATTAAGTTTGCGTGATAGTAATAAATATTATATTATAAATATGATAAAAGTATAGTTAAATTATTTTCATCAAACATAACTACATCGTCCCATTACACGATGACACGAAGAGGCTGTAATTGCTGTTGTGGTCATAAAGACGATATAATACAACAATATTTAATAAAATCGTAGTTTACCTTATTAATATCCTCTTGATATTCTAAATCAGCATCTCCTTCTTCCTTAATATCTATGGAGTGATGCAAATCTTCTAATTGGGCATCTATAACCTCCATCTTGTTTGTTGTAATTTCGTGATTATCGCTGGGAGTTTGCAAACCATCGATAGCTTCGTCTAATATCTCCACCTTCGTCAAGGGTATCAACTTATCCATGCTGAAAACAGAAATCGATTAACTTATGATCTTCTTATATTTCAATTTTCGAGATTACGTCTCGCTAAAACCGTGAATTCGTATCATAGAAAACTGTGTTACCTACCAAATGATGTGTTTTCACACGATCTAGGGTGCGTTCCACTTAAAAACCACGATGAACACAGTCAGTTGTCAGTCCAATCAAATAACCGAGCTCGATTTTTAGTCCAATCTAAGAACCGAGGTCGTCCATGTTTAAGTGAAACGCACTGCCAGGTCGTGATGTTTGCGATTTATCAAGGGCGCCGACTTTTGACTTACAGCTTAGCACCTCCCCTAAATTTAAGTTATGTTTGACAAAGGATAAGGTGGCTATCAGTGGCTATTTTGTTATTAAGCCTATACACCAATGCCTCCTATACTTACAAGCCGTGAACATACATTCGGCAACGTCCGTCGCTTTGACAGCACTCAAAATCACCCTTATGGGTAACTCTAAGAGACCGTTTGAAGTTTAACTTGAACTCTTCTGGCTAACTCTGCCGTGCTGCTCGGTATTCGATCTCGTACAACTCTTTAGATGGGTGAGGCAGAAAATATTGATTAATCTGAACTGCAATTAATGCTTTCTGAATTAAATGTTGAAATGGTGTAGAGGCGCTACCGACAGACTTTCTTGCTAATTCTCCAATAAGGGAGTAAAAAGGTCGATGTTAGCGATTCCAGCGTTAAAATAGTGAACTTCTATCGTAAAATTTTTTAACTCGAGTGAAATCTAAAATCAGCTTTTTCCTTTTAACTTCAAAAGCTTTTATGAGAGACGTAATCTCTGCCTTAAACCAAATACTTTATTATGATAATACAGGAAACTTATGCAAAATCCTTTGTTATTTTCGGCGACATTTTTTAGACTGCCACCTATTCGTTTAAAACGTGTACTAACGCAACTCTCGAGACTTGGCGGGTGAAAACTGGAGGATTTACAACATAACCTTCTTTATGTTACGTCAAGTTGCGTTAGTTCACATTTCTAGCCGCTAGTAGCGCTGCGATCACATGTCGCCAAAAATTTGCTTGAGTTTCCCGTATTATCATTATAAAGTATTTGCTTAAACTTGAGAAAATCCTTGTGAGCGTTGTTGGCGCAATCGTAGATTACCTTCAGTTCCTGATGGTTCAGAATAGAGATGAATGCGGGACTACTTTTTCTCGTCCCATCCCGTCTTGTCCTGTTCGTCCCGCGGATTTTCAAGCAGTTTAAAACCATTAGAAGCATGCGCAGATTAAAAATTATGACTTAAATTTGAAACTGCACATGAAATAAATGCGGGACGGGTTATCCCGCGAGATTTAGTTAATTAGAATATATAGTCCCGCGCGGGACATCTTCAAGCCCGAATGAACTTTTCTGATTTCTTTGTTAACGCATATTGCTCAGAGTAAATGTAGGGAACGGATTCAATAAGTTAAATTATAAAATAGAAGGGAAAAACTCCCGTCCCGCGCTTTTTTTCATTTTCATTCGGTTCATACATTCTGCTGTTCATTCGGGCTGCATTGTATAATTTAAATCAAATGCGGGACTGAGAGATCCCGTCCAGCGCGGGACTGAGTCGACAAGATGTACTGCGCGGGACTAAATATCCCATCCCGTATTCATCTCTAAATGTGTACTGTATAAAATAAATTTATAAATGTATATCAAACGCGGGACTGAATTGGCATCCCGTCCCGCGCGGAATTGAAATCGTGTCCCGCGCGGGATTGAATTAGTACTCGTCTCGCGCGGGATTGCATTGGTATCCCGTTCCGCGCGGGATTGAATTGGCACCCGTCCCGCGCGCGGGATGGGATTTTATTCATCCCGCATTCTTCTCTAGTTCAGAACCTGCCACCGTGCTGCTTGTGCAATGCCTCTGTATGGGGCTAGAGCTGAATGCGTCCATCTGATCAAATACAATAGTAACTTAGCAACCTAAGCTGCTCTACAGATTAATACCACGCCAGAGAAATCAAAATATAAGGGCCCCTGATCCTCACGGGTCAGATTACATGAAATTATATCGACGCCCCTAACAAAAATTATAGTAACTCAGTAAATAGTAATTAGTTTTAAGAAAAACGCATTTCAATATTTAAATAGTCACTATAAATCGCAGAATTGCATAATTTATACATTTCAGGGTCTACTGTTCGTTGTCTGGAGTTACTACAAAGTTACGATATTTTGCTAGGGACATCTTGATCTTTCTTTACAGCCAAATGGTAACTATGGAGATTCTAAAAAACAAAACAAAAATTGAAATTTTTTTATGGTTTATGGAAAAACTTTGCCGCCGTCAAAGGTTGGTTAGCCCATCTCACGCCATAAGTGCAACAGAGTGCGATATAATTTCATGTTATCTCTACTAGGCACCTCATAAGGGTTAACACAAGAAAAAACAATAAAATTTTATTACTTGATTTCAGAAGGGGCTTTTGCCTGGAACAAAACTAGAGATTAATCCAAATTAATCGCGCAGACAAGTTATAAAATTTAAACCGAGATTAAAGGTTAAATTAGTAAAATTGAATTATTTCTATTAGTTTTCTACAAATTATCGTGGAAAAAAAATTATAAAACAGTCGCGATAAACAGTAAAAAAGTGAATAGAAAGAAATGGTATTCGGAAAAATTTTGGGAACCGCTGAGCATGTAAATTTTGGTTAGTATCTTTGGAAACGAAAAAGTAAGATCTGTTTTTCCTTATCAATTGATTTGGGAGGTCTTTCAAATCTGTACCGTATTAAATGGTCCGGAACAAGAAACGAATTTTTAAATTGTTTTATAATCGAACAAAAGCACTTCACTACAGTCACTAGATAGATACAGTACCGCAACGTCCGGCCATTTTGGGTCCAAAATAATGCTTTCTCTCTCTCGCACTCATTGGCCGATGATAGAGAGTGCGAGAGAGAAAGCGCTATTTTGGACCCAAAATGGCCGGACGTTGCGGTACTGTATCTATCTCTTCGATCATGTATACAATAGATAGGACATAGACCCATTTGTTATGAAGCACAAAAAAGAACACCAAAGTTTGTTTTCCTTTTATAGTGCATCACAGGTTGCATACCTTCAAGGGCAAAGTGACATTTTAACGAGTGTAACAAAACAGTAAAAACATTAACAAATTATAAATTTTATTAATATTTAATTAGTTTTTGTATGTAAGCTTCTTTTGTAACTTTTCTGAAGTTGCCTTTGACCCGTAATGTAATCTAATATTTGAAAAACATTTGGATAATAATTTAACCAGTTTTATAGCCATGGTTTATACAGTGGAACTTTATTAATGACCCATTGCACTATTAATATCATCAATCTTAATAATAAACCATAATAATAAATTATTACAAATTTGAAAATAAACGTAACCGAATTTTGCATTTATTGTGTAATTATTAATTGATTTCACATTTACCAATTTCTAAATAGTATAATTTATTTAAGTATTAATTAATTTCGTCATGTTTGCGATGTTTTGCTTTATTTTGTGAATGATTTGTGTCTTTGTTTGCAATAAAAATATGTCAATGTGTATCTTTAGTTGCAGCCGTTACAGGGGCTAACCAAAAGGAAAACAAACCCCGCGCACCCCACCAAAAATTTTTAAGCTTCAAAACAAACTGCTTCAGGTATACGGCTATGACCTATCTATTGTATAAATGATCTAAGATCTATCTAGTGACTGTACACTTCACAAAAAAACAAGGGCATCTGGTGAGGAATTGTCTGACTAACAGTTTAAACAACAAAGTTCAGTAGCGTATCATAAAAAAATTAACTTTTCAAGTTTTTTAGTATAAATTTGTTTGATTTTGTAAAAATTTCAACTTTTACACAGTATCAAGGTAACACACAACATTGGGGCAACACTGGGGCAATATTGTGTGTTACCTAGGCCACTTTGGAAGTCAAAATCAAAATTTATTAGTTTCTTTTTTAATTATTCAATAGAAAGTAGCGCCTTCGATCGTCCCATCACATCATTACATAACAACTTTTTTAACGCTCAAGAATTTGTATAAATAGAATTTTAATTGGATTATCATCACTTCTATTAAATTTAGTGTAAAAAATATTATTAGTTTTTCTCGAAAAGTTTTGCCACAATTTTAAATACATAGCATTTTGAACCACGACCCCTGGAAAGAATTTCTTATGGTTTACCGTAGTTGTGAGCTAGCAAGGGTGGAGGGAGGTTTTATAGGTAAATCATTGCACTATACAAACAGGAAATCAATAGTTATTTTCCTTAGTCTATAAATTACAATGAATAAAAGAAAATTTTAGTTAGCAAATCTTAACCAACACCTATAACTTAATTCTAGTCAAAACGACACAACTTCCTCATTTCAACACATAAATAATTTTATGTATTATCGTATATAAAACATAAAGCGGTGCCACTTTCTTTGTTAGTTCGCCTCATCCACCTTGGGATCGTCAAGGAATGAAATGCAGTTCCGGATAAGCACAGTAGTAGCAACAGCAAATGCTACAAGCTCCGTGTCCCTAGGGGTTTGGATACACAAATCTAAGACGCAGAAGATTTTTCGCCTGAGTGAGTTTTTAAATGCACTTTTAGTTGGAATCTTTGTGCACATCGATAGTCACAAATCTGACAAGCAATGGGTTTTTCGCCTGTGTGAGTTCTTAAATGTGTTTTGAAAGATGATTTTGCTACACATTTATAGTCACAAATCTCACAACCAAAAGGTTTCACAACCATGTGAATTTTTACATGTACCCTTATATACGACTTATATGCACATTTATAGCCACAAGTATAACAACTAAACGGTTTCTCTCCAGTGTGAATTTTTAAATGGTCTTTTAAATTTGATTTATGTGCACTTTTATGGTTACAAATCTTACAAGTAAACTGTTTTTCGCCTGTGTGAGTTTTTAAATGTTCTTTTAAAGATGATTTTTGAGTACACTTATAGTCACAAATCACACAAGCAAATGGTTTTTCTCCTGTGTGAGTTTTTAAATGCTCTTTTAAACTTGAGTTACATGCACATATATAGTTACAAAAATCGCAAGCAAGCGATTTCTCACCTGTGTGACTACGTAAATGTCTTTTTAAATTTGATTTTAGTCCACATTTATAGTCACAAATATCACAAGCAAACGATTCATGGCCGCCTATGTGAGTTTTTAAATGCTCTTTTAAGTTTGACTTATAGCCAGATTTATAGTTACAACTGTCACAAGAAAACGGTTTTTCACCTGTGTGAGTTTTTAAATGATCTTTTAAACGTGATTTATGTGTACATTTATAATCACAAATCACACAAATAAAAGGTTTATTGCCAGTGTGAGTTCTTAAATGTATTGTTAAAAATGATTTATATGCACACTTATAACCACAAATTTCACACTGAAACAATTTCTTTCTACTACCAGTATTTTTTGCAGTTTTCACCTTCTTTAATGCTTCTCCATCACTCTCTTCCTCCTTAATCTCTATTGAATGATGTAAATCTTCTAAATTAAATTTCACGTCTTCTGATTCCTCCATTTTAACCTCGACTCTGATGCTTGCACTATACGGAGTTTCCGAAATATTGCTAATGTTTTCCATAATTTCCAACTTTTTAGCATAAATTACACGTTATTATTATTTATATCCAAAGTTCAAAATGGCGACTAATATAAGATTAAGTCCGCGCATGCGCACCAAAGTTTTAGCTGCGCTCTATACGCATAGGGCTTAGTTACGCTTTCTTTGAGCTTCTGAAAAGTTTCCTTTTCTCAAAATAAAATCAACTAGTTTTGGGAATATTAAAATGAAGACCACGCCGAAATAAGGATCAAAATCACAGTTATTGTATTTTGCATAAATGCAACTTAAAGATTTATTTTAACTCATGAAGAACTCATATTAGAATATAATAATAACTAATTTTTTATCAAAATTAGACTGTGCACCTGTACACTTTATACTAGAGAAGAATGCGGGATGGAAAAAATCCCGTCCCGTCCGTGAATTGATGTCAATTCAATCCCGCGCGGGACGGGATGCCAATTCAGTCCCGCGTGAAACGGGATACCAATTCAATCCCGCGTTTGATTTATAAATTTATTTTAAAGATGAATGCGGGACGCGACGGGACATCCCGCGAGATATTTTTTGTCCCGCGGCATATTTAGAATATTTAGTCCCGCGCGGGACATTTTATCAACTCAGTCCCGCGCGGGATGGGATTTTAAAGCAGTCCCGCGCGGGACGAAATTGTTTCCCCTTCTATTTCATAATTTAACTTATTGAATCCTTTCCCTACATTTACTGTAAGTAATATGCGTTAACAAAAAAAATCAAAAAAATTTATTCGGGCTGCGTTGTATAAAATAAATCAAATGCGAGACTGCGGAATTCCGTCCCGCGCGGGACTGAGTTGACAAAATATTCCGTGCGGGACTAAATATTCAAAATATCCCTCTGGACAAAAAAAATATTCCGCGGGATATCCCGTCTCGTTCCGCATTCATCTCTATTTTAACTTCAACAAAACAATTGCCCTAGTAATAGCCCAGTTTTTCAGCAGTTGGAAAGTAGACGCTGTCAGACGCATGCGCAGTTCAAATTTAAGTCATAATTTTTAATCTGCGCATGCGTCTGACGTGCGGAATCCGCGGGACGTGCGGGACCTGCGGGACGGGACAAAAAAATTAGTCACGCATTCATCTCTACTTTATACAGATGATGAAACAGAGCATTGTCGTAATGACAAGTCAGAAGAGAAAATTATTAAAAAAAATTTCACAAATAGATCAACCTTTACATAAATTATCAAGATTAGGATCGATATTCAAGCGTTCGGACGAATGTCAAGAAGCATTTAAATTATTTAAAAAAAAACTCGTTAATCCACCGATTCCATGATATCTAAATTTTTCACAAAACATCGTTTTAAGCCAAAAACAAAACAAAAATTAATTATTAAAAAGAGCAGAAAATAAGTCGGACTGTTTACGGGCTAACGCAATCGTCAAGAGCTTGGATTGAAAAGGTTAACGAGGTATTATTAAATTAAATTATCATCATCATCAAACTTCTTGGATTAAGCTATAATTCGCTTCGGCGTTTATTGTTTTCTCAGGCCCCCAAACTCTCTTTTTTTTAGAATGGATTAGAATCCTATTATCAGTTTTACCGGTTTTCTGTTGTCTATTCTGTTCATATGCTTACATCACCATTAGGAATCTTCATCAATTGTTCAATCGCAAGTTTGTGTCATATTTCTTTCCTTGGTGGTCTGTCAACTCTTGTACAGCCCTTTCATGTTTTAAAAAAATGCAAAAATTTTACCGACCAAGTTGATTTTTTGCTTAAGTATAAAATTTAAACTTTTACGGTCAATTAAAGTCCCAATAATCGACATTTTATTTTTCAACTTTTTAAGTGTTTTTGAGTAATTGGCCATTGTTTGCGCCAGCTGAAAATGCGATGTTTGCACTGTACGAACTCAAATCCATCAAAAACAATCACAAAATCCGCTTAGAAAATTTTATCGGATAAATTAACTCCCTCCCGTACTCCCGTATTTCTTCACCCATTTGGGTCTTTTCTCTTTTCAGCTGGATCTTGAACGCTCGTCGGTCTCCTTTGCCATCATGATATTTTGATTTGGACCAGCCACCCTCTCCCAGCCGCGCTCGTTAGCTAGCATAATGCCGATCAGATTTTCGGGAGAATGGTTGGCGAGTTCTCCCCTTAAGTCGTCCCACCTGCTGCAGCTAAAAAAGCAATATGGTGTTGGTAACTTATACTTTATTCTATGCAGGTAGGAGTTGAAATACCCGTGGCTAGTCAGGGCCTGAGTGAGGTGGTAGTCCAATTCCCCGTGGTTTATGTTATACCACATTCCAATTTCCGCGATAAGCCTTTTAGTCCATGCACCAAGAGGTCCTTGCGTCTATCTCGCCTGCCATCTACCGAGGAGAAGTCCTCTATAGCTTCTCTTTGCTTCTGGGCGTTTATCTCCAGATCTGGCAGTTCTCTCTTCCACCGTCAGATATATCGGTGGAATTCTGGCCAAGACCAGAATTGCTGCGTCCGACACTGTTCGATATCCGCTGCAAACCCGGAGTGTCGTTTCCGAAGGACCATATTCGTTTTATATCTGTATAGCTCGTATTTCATTGCACTGGCCCAGACTGGGGCCGCATACAAAAACACGGACTGAACTTTTAACATGCTAAATGCATTCTACAGGTTACGTCCTTCCGCTTAACGTTTAACACGTGTTTTATTAAACGTCATGCGTGCACGCACCCTACTATCAAGAACCCTGGCGGTGATATTTGGTACGAAGCTCAACAGTCGAGTCTTGCAGCGTGATTAAGATCGAACGGATTGATGTAGAATTTTAGTTTGAAATCTTCCATAAGATACTAATTATTATTTGTGAACCAATTTAATGACACCGCTTGTAACCCCGATATTCTTTTTTCAGAGTTTTTTTTATCTACTAACAATTCTCGGTCAGCAAAGTAGTCGATTATCAAGTTTATGACACCAGGATGGACGCGCCTTGCTGGAGTTCTTCGATGATAATTCTCCAGCACGTAGAGTTGAATGTATCGAACGTGATTATAGCGCAGATTTTTCGCGTCTTCCAGGTGGGTCTTCGCACATTGTCTGCATTTTCTGTTATTTGCTGGAGTGCGCACCGTCGACCTCCCTTTACGGAATCCGTATTTTTCATCACTCAGCCCCCCATTTTAATATATCTCCGCTTTGAGCCTCCTGTAGATCAGACGTTCGTACAGTTTAGAAATGTTGTCCAACAAACATATTGGACGGTATGAGCTCGGGCTCTTCAGAGATTTGTCGCTTTTTTGAGAAGCACTAGACGTGCCCTTTTCCAGGACTTTGGGAAAGATCCGGAAGTGACGTGACCGTTCAGCACATTTAGGAGCAGTTCTGGAAATTCTTCCGCGAATGCCTTTATAACTTCGGTCGGTATTTGATCTAGACCTGGGGCTTTCCCAGTTTTTATGGCTGGGACTGCGCATTGAAGCTTTTCGGTTTTGAATGACTCTCCTCCACTTCCTCCAGCAATCTTTTTATTTCTGTAGCTTGTCTCATCAAACTTTTGGCGTGAGTCTCGTAGGTTATTTGAAGCCTCTTCTGCCAGATGAAAGCGCCTCCTTAAGCATCGCTGTAAAATTCTTCAATCATTTACACAGCTCTTCCGCAAGCTCGCGATGTCTTTGTTCCACCAGTAGTTTGACCTCAGTCGATCTTTGCCTCTCTTTGGTATCGACTCTTCGCAAACCGAGGTCAGGAATTCTACCAACTGCTTGGAACCTACAATATTTTTGCCCTGGATAAGTTCTCTTATTCTGTACCTTAGCTTATTTACATTAATTTCGCCCGACTTCCAACCTCCTCGCGATTCGTTTCCGTCCTGCGTGGGAGAAGCGATGCAGAACTGTATGTATGTAGTTATGATCGCTGCGTGTTTCGTCATCTAACACTTCCCACTCCACAATTTTATTCAGGACATCGGCCGCCGCAAGAGTGATATCCACCACTGACTCCGACTTTCCTCTCTGGAACGCTGGCTTACGGGATATTGCATACCGCCATGTCCAGTGATGCGATGGCCTCTGATAAAAAATCTCCACGCTGATCCTTGATGGCGGAGCCCCACTCTGGAGATTTTGCGTTAAAGTCTCCTCGCATTATTACCGGGAAGGTTTTTTGCGTACGTCTTCCACCAGCTGATCAATTAAAGACTGGAACCTCAGCAGTGTGGTATTCGGCCAAAAATAACAGCTGTAGTATATCATTTCGCACCAACGTGCCACTGTTCACCACCTCCCGCGGATCCGTAGGCCGAAAGACTACCAGTCCAGTCCCAGGTCTAGCTCTAAGAACTCGCTTGTTCTTTCCAACGCTAATAGCAGTTATTTCTCACTTACCCTGCCTTGTGGCCGAGCTTTTCCCTATCCGCCCTCTAGAAGTTTCAGCCTCTCCCGAGATTCGTTTGCTTGCACTAATCTGAACCGAGCAAGTTGGTGCAAAATAATACTGTATAAAGTTGTATAGTGACGTCATAAAAACGTGTTCAGTGCAAGTTAGTGCAAGACAAACCAACCCTACCTTTCTGAGTATCTCTCGGTTCGTCACGCGTTCCACCCACAAACTCAAGGTTTTTTGGTACAGCCACATCTTAAACGCTTGGAGTTTCTTTCTCCTTATGCTACTTGAATGTTTGACAGCGCCATCTAGGAGTGATTACACAAAACACAAATGACTTTCCTAATGTGTCAGTTTCAGTTGTCAATAATATTTAATAATTTTTTGAAGGAAATATTAAATATATGTAGAATATTATCTATGTTTTATAATAATTTGTTCATTCTTGTGATATTACAAAATTGTAATAATTTTAGATAACCAGGAAATTCAATAACTTTCTGTGCCAGAAATTGATACCATTTACTGGAGATATGGATAAATTTTCTTACGAGATAAAATTGGACGATATTGAAATAAAATCGGAAGATGTTGAAATAAATTCTGAGGACCTTCATCATTGCATCAACGTAAAGGACGAGAGTATAATTATTGAACATGAAATGGAAGGAAAATCTGAAGATCAAATATCAAATTTTAGAGGTGGGACATGTAAAGTAGAGTTCAGGACTGCAACACAAATCGACAAGCATGTCAAAGTTTATGAATGCAAAGCCTGCGACTTTAAAGATTCAAGCAAAAATGCTTTAAAAGTTCACTCAAAAATACACAAGGGTGAAAAATCCTTTCCATGTGAAGTTTGTGGTTTGCAATTTTCGAAAGAAAAAAGTTTGATTGTTCATGTCAGGATTCATACCGGTGAGAAACCATTTAGTTGTAAAACTTGTGGATCGAAATTTCGATCAAATTCACTTTTAAAAGCTCACTACGTAAGAGTTCATTTCGAAAAATCTTTTATGTGTGAGTTTTGCGGCTACAAATGTGCATCACAAGCGGATTCTGATATACATCGGAGAACTCATACCGGGGAGAGGCCTTTCAGTTGTGAAATTTGTGGTTCGGCATTTTCTCAAAAAAAGATTTTAAACATTCATTTAAGAATCCACACAGGGGAGAAACCGTTTAAATGTGAAACTTGTGGTTTGAAATTCAGACAAAAAACACATTTAAATTTTCATCGTTTAGGGGCCCATACGAACGAGAAACCGTTTGAATGTAAATTTTGTGGCCGTAAGTTTACTCAAAAGTATTTGTTAAGAGATCATGTAATGATTCATACCGGGGAAAAACCCTACGCGTGTGAAGTTTGCGATTCTGTTTTTCCACGTAAAAGGGCGTTGAAGGTTCATTCAAAGATTCACACCGGAGAGAATCCGTTCTTGTGTGAAACTTGTGGCTCGAAATTTCCACGAAAGGACCGTTTACAAGTTCACATGCAGATTCATACGGGGGAGAGACCCTTTGTGTGTGAAATTTGTGGTCAGAAGTTTTCTCGTAAAGGTACGTTAACAGTGCATTCTCGAATTCATTCGGATAAGAAAAGATTTGGTTGTGAAATTTGTGACTATAAAAGTTCTAGCAAAGGAGATTTAGTCGTCCATTTGAAGGATCATGCGGAACAGAAATAAAAAATTTTTTGTAACCGTTGTTTAAAAATTGTATGCAAAAATATTGTCGTGTTCCAGAATTAAAATAAAAATTTTATTTTGTAACATTTGATTTAAACATAGGGTGCGAGAAAGCTGACGTTATTTCACGATAGAAGTTCGTTTTTTTAAAGATTTAAAGATAACATAAACGATAAGCTGTCATTTTAAGGTGAAGGAAAAAAATTGCATTTTTGGGGTGATCATTCATAGATTTGAGTGCAAAAATCGCATTTTCAGCTGGCGCAAACGATGGTAAGTTAATCAAAATTACTTGAAAATTTGAAAAACTAAATGCTGATTATTGGGACTTTAGTTGACCGTAAAAGTTTAAATTTAATACTTATCCGAAAATCATCTGCGTTGGTCGAATTTTTTCATTAAAATACATAAGAATCAGTAGAAAAAGCAATTGATTTCGAATATTGCATTTTTGGGGTGAATAAATTTCAAAGGGGTTAATCTATTAATTTTGTAAAATCCGACGAAAATTTCCAAATGGATTTAATGATTGTATTTGATGGATTTGGATTTGAGTGTGTATGGTGGAAAAATCGCATTTTCAGCTGGCGCAAAAAATGGTAAGTGCCAGATGCACTTTACAATTCAAAATGTCACAACAGCATGCCATGTAGCAATAAGTAGAATAAAATAATAATGTATAAAATAATTGCTTAATACCACAATTTTTATCTAATTAAGTCTACTTTTACTTAATTCTAGTTTTAACTAAACTTATACCAGTTAAAACTAGAATTTACTAAAGAAGTTTGTTAGAATTCAGTTAATTCTAGTTTTAACTGGTATAATTTTAGTTAAAACTAGAATTTACTGAAGAAATTTGTTAAAAATCAGTTAATATTCTAGTTTTAACTAAACTTATTTCATTTAAAACTAGAATTTACTAAGGCGGTTAGTTAAAACTAGAATTTACTAGTTAGATCGGGTTTTAACTAATTTCGGGTTTTAACTGTAACATATATATTATTAATCATTGGAAAAAAAAAGTTGTATGAAAATAAGTTTTAAACCTTGAAGTTATTTCGTTTATGTGCTATTAGGGCCGCGGCAGCGGCCAAAAGCCAGAGTCCCCCTAGTACTTTTTACTTTAATAAAATATTTTAAAATTACTTTGGTATACTCAACGTTTTTTAAAAATTATGTTACGTTCTGGGTGGCAGAGTCATGATTACGTCACAATAACGCACCTCTAGTCGTCATTTGTATTTATTAGGTTGGTAATAAATGAACGAACCAATTAGTTTAATAATTTTACCCCCACCACAATATAACAATCGATTACCCATAACCCCATCAAAAAAGTTAACTTCCGTAAGAATGCGCGAACAAATACTCACTTACTCACTTAGCCATCTCCCGGTCAGACGTGTCCTTATTTTATTTTCGCCTTCTTTTCTTTTTTTCTTTAGTTCATTCCTTACATCATGTCTTCCAACAACGCTACTTCTCCACCCCACTCTTTCCAACGCCGTAGAGAAGAATGTTTCGACCAAGCGCAACATACTTCTTTTAGAAGGTCTAGGACAACCGCCATCTATGATGACAGTTCTTCTAGACCTTCACTTCATACACAACACGTGGAAGTATCCACTTCCACGTTTAGTCGTATCGAAGTATTTCGTGGCACACCCTACACCCCACCCTTTATCCGTGTTGGAGAAATCCAACACACCTCTACTAGGGAGTGGTGTGACAGGGGAGTTTCTCAAACTCCAATGTCACATCCACTCCACTTTCCCAACGCCGCTTATCCACGTCATTCCAACCCGAGTGCATCGAATTCACCGGCTTTTAGCCGCATTCATCACTCCACACCTCACCCTCCAACGTTCGTCCGGGACGGTAGAGAAATTCATCACAACTCCGTTACGGAACGGTGTGGCAGAGGAGCTCCTGAAACTCCAATGGCACATTCGTTCCGCTTTCCCAATAGGGTTCCTCCACGTCATTCTCCCACAAGTGATTTGAATTCACCGGCTTCTAGCCGCATTCATCACTCTCGTGCTCACGACAGGAGAACCCAACACCTTCCACATTGCCCGGAAAATATTCGTCATCGACGTACGTTTTCCAATCGGGGTAATCGTAGACATCCAAGAAGAGCCAATTCTTCTAGGGTTCTATCGATCCGTCAAGCTATGGCATCAACAAAGGAATTTCCGTATACGGCTGGTCGTCGGTGTTGATCGTTTACGATCGCCGACATCAGCTAGATATGGCAGTTTCTTCCAGTTTTGTTTTTTTATTGGATTTTTTTGTTTCTTCAAAAAAACAAAAAACAAGCCTCAGTTTTTGTTTGTTTCTGTAAAAAACAAACAGTTTTGTTTTTTAGGGATTTTTTTGTTTCTTAAAAACAAAAAACAATCCTCAGTTTTCGATTTGTTTCTGTAAAAAACAATCAACATGGATTAGGCCTATCGGGGAAACCATGTAAAAAAAAACGCGCCTTGCATTCTACCTCTTAGGTGGTGCGGAAACGAATGCTGTAATTTGTCATCCATCGACAATATTTTTAATAAGTAAATGTTTTCTTTAATACTAAACAATAAATTTGTAATTTTGTTATCTCGTAAGCCAATTCATTTGTTTAGTTTACCGAGATTTTGCAATTTAATGCTTTTAGACTTTTTCTTTTGGGGCTATCTTAAATCGCAGGTTTATGCAAATAAACCGCAAATAGATGCTTTCAAAGTGAACATAATAAACATAGCAAGTTCCAACTACTAGAAGCCTACACTTGATATTTAAGATGTTTGATTTAAGCTATTATTTTGACTGATATTAGTCATCAGTTTATTCATTCTTACACGAACATACTTCTTCTTATAGCAACACTTCTACGCTTTCGTATATAAATTGCATACTGCACAGCAGTGGAGTGATGTGATCGCTAGTTGAGTATAGAGCGAAAATTCTGGGTTCAAATCGCAAATTGCACAGAATTTCTTGGCTCGGCCTTCTGGTGGGCATCCACACTCTGTGGTGATTCATGATATTTGTGTCGACGTCATTACCGTTTTTACGGCTGTGTCACACACTAGAGTTTACAAAACAGGTTAGTTAAGCAGGAAACCAAACCGAGGGCCTTCTGGGCCCGTAGAGCTATCATATATAAGTATATAATCACTTTTTTTTTATTATAAGCAATAAATTTGTAATTTTGTTACCCGTATGGTATCATTGGTCTCCTTTTTTGGCACTGTATCGGAGAAGGGGTTACATTTATATTTAGTATTAACAAGTATTGTTTGTTTTGAAGAGTTATGGTATTGCAGACCAAAGTAATTTTGTTGTAAAAACAAAAAATGCATTTATTATGTAAACTCAGATTAATATGATATTATTCATACAATTTTGTTGTAACCAAATGGATCCGAGCGATAGAGCTTAGATCAGATCTAGAGGTTAAAAAAACCGGAAATAAAAATAGTTTATTTTGGCTTCGATTAGTTAGACCTTATGGCACTTTCGGTTGAAAATCCGCATAGCATATCTACTGTCATTGGTAGTTTACATTAACAAAGTATATAAGCAGTCGTTAGCTCAAGTTTAACGTTATAGCGGTCTAAGTTAAGTCGGTTTTAAGTTTAGCGTACCTGCGCATACCTATATTTAGTTAGTTTGAACTGAAAGAGAGTTTCCAAACAATCAGCTAACTTAATTAATCAAAACAAGGTCAAACTGAGTGTAGTTCAAGTAAAACCGTCTAGGTTCAATTTTAAAGTCGACTGAACCTTGTAGCGCATGTTTTTAACTCGATATAACTCGAGTTGCTCTATTATACCGTTAGGTCGGCTTTTCCCTTTTTTTTTGACTTTGCTCTTCATGTGTGAAAATTGACGGAACTTGCTTTTGTTCCAGCCTATAGTGTTGTCATTTCATTCGAGCAACTGGTAAGTATCTCTTTTTTGTTGTTTAAATTACTCGGTTTTTGAAACGCTCTACGACGTCTTCCGATTTCCAAAAATCGGCAAGCGGCGTTTGGTTTTGTAAGGATTTTACATTTTTTACCTACAACGAGAAGCCAGTCCGACGTAGAACCCTCAACCTGGAGAACCAGCAAGACGGCCAGAATAAAGTTGTAATTTCTCCTGGATTCTAGCCGGGTACTGAACGTTCGTAGTCAACTCGCTTGACTATTACTCTCCGACCGTCTCTAATTTTATCTTAAGTATCTCTATTTTATGTTGATAATAAAGATTCCTTCGCCTATTTCTAAGATAATTGGATTAACCGGATTTGTAACAACGGGACCCGTAAAGATTCCAAAATTATTTTAATCAACTTTTGAAACTGTTACGAGGCAACTTTAAATAACCTACCCAAGACGAACGAGCAATTTTGTTGACAGTGGCACGGGATGGCACCCGTACGTGTCTCGAATCACCAAGTTGATGACCCTAATAAAAGGGACAAAAAACGAAGGATTCCGCTCGAAATGCCGACCTGTGCGGTGAGTTGCTGAATCTCCGCATTCAAACTTTCGGATTTTTTCGGTTTACCCCTGAACGGTTTCACATACATTTGAACTATATCTGCAAAGTTCTTTTAAACTTTCCCTCACGGTACTTGTTTGCTATCGAAGTCGTGGTTATATTTAGCATTAGATGGAGTTTACCCCTCACTTAGGGCTGCACTTTTAAGCAACCCGACTCTGAGGATGAATTCTCCCCGAGCGCGCGACGGCTTATACGAGCCTACCACCCTCTAAGGGTGTTTGCCTCGTTTAAGAAGGACTTGAGCGCGCCTCGACACTTGAGAATAATTAAAGAATTCTTAACAATACATTTCCCTGCAACCTTGCGGTTGCGGGATTTGGTGCTAGGCTCTTCCCTCTTCGCTCGTTGCTACTAAGAGAATCCATGTTAATTTTTTTCCTTCGCTTATTAACCTTTAACTAGGTAGGTTACTAAAAGTTACGTAAGTAGGTAGGTGGGGTGCTCACAACACCCCATAGAAAAATGACTATTATAAGTACATTTTATTTTGTTATTTTATGTTATAGCTAAATTTGCAATGGTTAGACTATGGTAAGATGGGCGAATGTAAAAAAAAAGGAAATTTAAGACTATTGAACAATATTATTTATATTTATTTCTCTGAGCACCGTTTTTAACCTTTAACTAGGTAGGTTACTAAAAGTTACGTAAGTAGGTAGGTGGGGTGCTCACAACACCCCATAGGAAAATGACTATTATAAGTACATTTTATTTTGTTATTTTATGTTATAGCTAAATTTGCAATGGTTAGACTATGGTAAGATGGGCGAATGTAAAAAAAACGAAATTTAAGACTATTGAACAATATTATTTATATTTATTTCTCTGAGCACCGTTTTTAATAAATCATTTCGCGCTTTATATAAATATTAAGAAATACATAAAAATGAATAAGTTACAGGATATTTTGAAATTTAATTAAAAATAATTATGAATAAAATAGTTTATAGTAAAAAAAATGTTTTAACACAAAGTTTTATAATAAAACTCAACTAGGTAGGTAGGGCGCTGACAGCACCCTATCATGATTAACGCTCTGTCACGGGTTACTGGTTTAAGATAAATATGCAATTTTTATCAAAATCTTACAAGGAACATATAAAAGGAAGGTAATAAAAATTTAAGCTATGTTGTGAACCTGTAAGTATAAAATATTTGAGAAAACAATGCCTGGGGTGTTGAGGCCACCCCACATACCCACTTAAAGGTTAATAAATCATTTCGCGCTTTATATTAATATTAAGAAATACATAAAAATGAATAAGTTTCAGGATATTTTGAAATTTAATTAAAAATAATTATGAATGAAATAGTTTATAGTAAAAAAAATGTTTTAACACAAAGTTTTATAATAAAACTCAACTAGGTAGGTAGGGCGCTGACAGCACCCTATCATGATTAACGCTCTGTCACGGGTTACTGGTTTAAGATAAATATGCAATTTTTATCATAATCTTACAAGGAACATATAAAAGGAAGGTACTAAAAATTTAAGCTATGTTGTGAACCTGTAAGTATAAAATTTTTGAAAAAACAATGCCTGGGGTGTTGTGGCCACCCCACCTACCCACTTAAAGGTTAATATGTTTAAATTTAACGAGTAGTCTTGCCTGCTCCAAGGTCGTGAGTGTAAAATAATTTTGTGATCCGGTCGTACCGTTGCGTTCTCGCGATGCGTGACATGCGGATGGGCCGGCGAGCGCGCTTTTTGCTAAAACACGACCGAAACGAGATGACGAGTACGTCCTAAAATTATTCGAGACACGTACGAGTGCCATCCCGTGCCACCCTCAACAAAATTGCTCGTTCGTCTTGGGTAGGTTATTTAAAGTTGCCTCGTAACAGTTTCAAAAGTTGATTAAAATAATTTTGGAATCTTTACGGGTCCCGTTGTTACAAATCCGGTTAATCCAATTATCTTAGAAATAGGCAAAGAAATCTTTATTATCAACATAAAATAGAGATACTTAAGATAAATTTAGAGACGGTCGGAGAGTAATAGTCAAGCGAGTTGACTACGAACGTTCAGTACCCGGCTAGAATCCAGGCATATTAATATGTTTAAATTTAACGAGTAGTCCTGCCTGTCAAAAAAAAAGTCAAAACAAAGGGGAAAAGCCGACCTAACGGTATAGAGCAACTCGAGTTATACCGAGTTAAAAACATGCGCTACAAGGTTAAGTCGACCTTAAAATTGAACCTAGACGGTTTTACTTGAACTACACTCAGTTTGACCTTGTTTTGATTAATTAAGTTAGCTGATTGTTTGGAAACTCTTTCAGTTCAAACTAACTAAATGGAGGTATACGCAGGTAAGCTAAACTTAAAACCGACTTAACTTAGACCGCTATAACGTTAAACTTGAGCTAGCGAATGCTTATACACTTTGTAAATGTAAACTACCAATGACAGTAGATATGCTATGCGGATTTTGAACCAAAAGTGCCATAAGGTCTAACTAATCGAAACCAAAATAAACTATTTTTATTTCCGGTTTTTTTAACCTCTAGATCTGATCTAAGCTCTATCGCTCGGATCCATTTGGTTACAACAAGATTGTATGAATAATATCATATTAATCTGAGTTTACATAATAAATGCATTTTTTGTTTTTACAACAAAATTACTTTGGTCTGCAATACCATAACTCTTCAAAACAAACAATACTTGTTAATACTAAATATAAATGTAACCCCTTCTCCGATATAGTGCCAAAAAAGGAGACCAATGATACCATACGGGTAACAAAATTACAAATTTATTGCTTATAATAAAAAAAGAGTGATTATATACTTATATATGATAGCTTTACGGGCCCAGAAGGCCCTCGGTTTGGTTTCCAGCTTAACAAACCTGTCTTGTAAACTCTAGTGTGTGACACAGGCGTAAAAACGGTAATGACGTGGACACAAATATCATGGATCACCACAAAGTGTGGATGCCCACCAGAAGGCCGAGCCAAGAAATTCTGTGCAATTTGCGATTTGAACCCAGAATTTCCGCTCTATACTCAACTAGCGATCACATCACTCCACTGCTGTGCAGTATGTGTTGCTATAAGAAGAAGTATTTCGTGTAAGAATGAATAAACTAATGACTAATATCAGTCAAAATAATAGCTTAGATCAAACATATTAAATATCAAGTGTAGGCTTCTAGTAGTTGGAACTTGCAATGTTTATTATGTTCACTTTGAAAGCATCTATTTGCGGTTTATTTGAGAAATAAAAAAAAAGTCGCAAAAGAAAAGGTCTAAAAGCATTAAATTGCAAAATCTCGGTAAACTAAACAAATGAATTGGCTTACGAGATAACAAAATTACAAATTTATTGCTTAATATAAAAAAAAAATAATTACTTATAAAAAATATTGTCGATAGATGACAAATTACCGCATTCGTTTCCGCACCACCTAAGAGGTAGAATGCAAGGCGCGTTTTTTTTTACATGGTTTCCCCGATAGGCCTAATCCATGTTGATTGTTTTTTACAGAAACAAATCGAAAACTGAGGATTGTTTTTTGTTTTTAAGAAACAAAAAAATCCCTAAAAAACAAAACTGTTTGTTTTTTACAGAAACAAACAAAAACTGAGGCTGGTTTTTTGTTTTTTTGAAGAAACAAAAAAATCCAATAAAAAAACAAAACTGGAAGAAACTGCCATATCTAGCTGATGTCGGCGATCGTAAACGATCAACACCGACGACCAGCCGTATACGGAAATTCCTTTGTCGATGCCATAGCTTGACGGATCGATGGAACCCTAGAAGAATTGGCTCTTCTTGGAGGTCTACGATTACCCCGATTGGAAAACGTACGTCGATGACGGATATTTTCCGGGCAATGTGGAAGGTGTTGGGTTCTCCTGTCGTGAGCACGAGAGTGATGAATGCGGCTAGAAGCCGGTGAATTCAAATCACTTGTGGGAGAATGACGTGGAGGAACCCTATTGGGAAAGCGGAACGAATGTGCCATTGGAGTTTCAGGAGCTCCTCTGCCACACCGTTCCGTAACGGAGTTGTGCTGAATATCTCTAACGTCCCGGACGAACGTTGGAGGGTGAGGTGTGGAGTGATGAATGCGGCTAGAAGCCGGTGAATTCGATGCACTCGGGTTGGAATGACGTGGATAAGCGGCGTTGGGAAAGTGGAGTGGATGTGACATTGGAGTTTGAGAAACTCCCCTGTCACACCACTCCCTAGTAGAGGTGTGTTGGATTTCTCCAACACGGATAAAGGGTGGGGTGTAGGGTGTGCCACGAAATACTTCGATACGACTAAACGTGGAAGTGGATACTTTCACGTGTTGTGTATGAAGTGAAGGTCTAGAAAAACTGTCATCATAGATGGCGGTTGTCCTAGACCTTCTGAGAGAAGTATGTTGCGCTTGGTCGAAACATTCATCTCTACGGCGTTGGAAAGAGTGGGGTGGAAAAGTACTGTTGTTGGAAGACATGATGTAAGGGATGAACTAAAGAAAAAAAGAAAAAAAGTCAAAAATAAAATAAGGACACGTCGGACCGGGAGATGGCTAAGTGAGTAAGTGAGTATTTGTTCGCGCATTCTTACGGAAGTTAACTTTTTTGATGGGGTTATGGGTAATCGATTCTTATATTGTGGTGGGGGTAAAATTATTAAACTAATTGGTTCGTTTATTTATTACCAACCTAATAAATACAAATGACGACTAGAGGTGCGTTATTGGCTTGGTTTACACCGTACGCTTGGTACGCGGACTAAAGGCGGACCAGGACTATATTGGGACCATATCCGAACTATATTTTTAGTCCGCCTGGTGTAAACATACAGGTACCAAGTTGGTCCGGCTTTAGTTTGGTCCTCTAAAATATGAGTACCAGACCAAATACGAACTAAATTGGTTCGACGGGTTCGACTGCATTCGACATCACTCGAGTATTTTTAATACCGAATTCGCTCATTTTTAATTTTTATAGGTTATAAAATAAAATTTATCAAGTAAGTAGCTTAAATTTAAATATATTGGTCACATTTTGGTCCTCGGTTCTCGTGTACGGTGTAAACACTTGCGAACTATATTTTGTCGCATCGAACTATCCCCTCCCGTTTAGTCCGATCGGACCGAACCAAGCATTTTACGGTGTAAACGTAACCATTGTGACGTAATCATGACTCTGAAACCCAGAACGTAACATAATATTCAAAAAAGTTGAGTATACAAAAGTAATTTTAAAATATTTTATTAAAGTAAAAAGAACTAGGAGGGCTCTGGCTTTTGGCCGCTGCCGCGGCGCTAATAGCACATAAACGAAATAACTTCAAGGTATAAAACTTATTTTCCTACAACATTTTTTTTCCAATGATTAATAATATATATTGTCGTGAAACGACTTTATAAAAAAAAATCAATTTTAACAGAATTAAGTCGAAATTGATAATTTTGTTTTTTTTTCAATTTTTTTGTGTTATTTACGAATTATCAAAGAGACACCTAAAAAGAAAAGATTTGTAACTTTTAACACAAACAAAGAAAACATTTTTATTTAAAAATTTTAAAATTTGAATTGTTTTTGGATTGCGAATTATTTTAAAAGTTTTAAAATGTGAGCGCGCTAAAATTGTTCGTAGAACGCAAGGTCGGGCGTTATCAGAAATAGACAAGAGCGAAAATAATGGCTAGAAAAGTTAATCGACCAACGGTCGTGAGAGAGAGAGTTGATTTTTGGTCATTTATTTGAGTTAGTTTTGGCCGCCGAAAAAGGCGTTGATTTTGAGTGTTTTGACCAGTGAGATCGTCTTGGTCTTATGGGGACCAGAATTTTATAAAGTTTGGATTGGCGTTTATTTTTAATGATCAAGAGTTCTTTGGTCAACAATTTGGAATTTTTGAATAGTCTGTCCCGACTTGAGCGGCGATTATTTTTGATTAGTAATTTTTGGATTGTGAATGCTTCTGGTTCCAAGAGTACATTGGAGGAAGAATAGCTTGTGAATTTTTGGTCAATGGTTCAACATTCCTGCATATAGATATGTTTATTGAAATAAAAGGTATATTTTTAATTAAATATATTTTATTAAAATAACTTCGAGTCCTCACACATCGAAATGTAAATGAATACTAACTACCTAAAAACTAATGTTAAACTTAAAACTAACCGAACTGCCGATGACCTGTCAACCCTCCGGTCAACCAGGAAACATAAATTTTCTTCTCTTAACATAACTATATGGAACGAGGAGCTTCAGTTGTATAGATTTTTACAAGGTATTTAAACTCAAAAAAAAATTATTTAACATTTGATAAAAATTTTCGCGTTAAGAGGGGCATTTTTTCCGGGCCCTTTTAAATTAATCAATAGATGGCGCCTACTTAAATATTTTTATAAAATAAGAGAAATTTGCTATATTTAAAATATAGCAAATTCGTTGAGATAATACTATTCTATAAACAATATTCTTGATCTTAAGCTATTTTGAGTTCGTAATATTTATTTATAAAAACACAATTCATAATTAAAGTTCAATTATCTTTTTCTGTAAGTGAGTGTGTTTTGACATACTCAATACGAACTCAAAATAGCTTAAGATCAAGAATATTGTTTATAGAATAGTATTATCTCAACGAATTTGATTTTAAATCAAATATTTTAAATATAGCAAATTCCTCTTATTTTATAAAAATATACAGTCACTAGATAGATACAGTACCGCAACGTCCGGCCATTTTGGGTCCAAAATAACGCTTTCTCTCTCGCACTCTCTATCATCGGCCAATGAGTGCGAAAAAGTGAAAGCATTATTTTGGACCCAAAATGGCCGGACGTTGCGGTACTGTATCTATCTAGTGACTGTAATAAAAATAATTAAATAGGCGCCATCTGTTGATTAAATTAAAAAGGCCCTCAAAAACATACTAATAACATACTAATAAGATACTAACATACTAATAAGATACTAAAGGGCTTCTACGGTAGTCAATCAACAACTCGACGACTCAACAGATCAACGTCTTAACGGATAAAGTACTAAACAGATCAAGTCCGTTGAGACGTTGATCCGTTTGTTATGAAAAAAAAATAATAGTAATCGAAAACATTTGTTTTAAATCAAGCTTTATAGACATTAAACCGATTATCCGTTAAGATATATTATTAATCATTGGAAAAAAAATGTTGTATGAAAATAAGTTTTATACCTTGAAGTTATTTCGTTTATGTGCTATTAGGGCCGCGGCAGCGGCCAAAAGCCAGAGCCCCCTACTTCTTTTTACTTTAATAAAATATTTTAAATTTACTTTGGTATACTCAACGTTTTTTGAAAATTATGTTACTTTCTGGGTTGCAGAGTCATGATTACGTCACAATAACGCACCTCTAGTCGTCATTTGTATTTATTAGGTTGGTAATAAATGAACGAACCAATTAGTTTAATAATTTTACCCCCACCACAATATAACAATCGATTACCCATAACCCCATCAAAAAAGTTAACTTCCGTAAGAATGCGCGAATAAATACTCACTTACTCACTTAGCCATCTCCCGGTCAGACGTGTCCTTATTTTATTTTCGCCTTCTTTTCTTTTTTTCTTTAGTTCATCCCTTACATCATGTCTTCCAACAACGCTACTTTTCCACCCCACTCTTTCCAACGCCGTAGAGAAGAATGTTTCGACCAAGCGCAACATACTTCTTTTAGAAGGTCTAGGACAACCGCCATCTATGATGACAGTTCTTCTAGACCTTCACTTCATACACAACACGTGGAAGTATCCACTTCCACGTTTAGTCGTTTCGAAGTATTTCGTGGCACACCCTACACCCCACCCTTTATCCGTGTTGGAGAAATCCAACACACCTCTACTAGGGAGTGGTGTGACAGGGGAGTTTCTCAAACTCCAATGTCACATCCACTCCACTTTCCCAACGCCGCTTATCCACGTCATTCCAACCCGAGTGCATCGAATTCACCGGCTTCTAGCCGCATTCATCACTCCACACCTCACCCTTCAACGTTCGTCCGGGACGTTAGAGAAATTCAGCACAACTCCGTTACGGAACGGTGTGGCAGAGGAGCTCCTGAAACTCCAATGGCACATTCGTTCCGCTTTCCCAATAGGGTTTCTCCACGTCATTCTCCCACAAGTGATTTGAATTCACCGGCTTCTAGCCGCATTCATCACTCTCGTGCTCACGACAGGAGAACCCAACACCTTCCACATTGCCCGGAAAATATTCGTCATCGACGTACGTTTTCCAATCGGGGTAATCGTAGACATCCAAGAAGAGCCAATTCTTCTAGGGTTCCATCGATCCGTCAAGCTATGGCATCGACAAAGGAATTTCCGTATACGGCTGGTCGTCGGTGTTGATCGTTTACGATCGCCGACATCAGCTAGATATGGCAGTTTCTTCCAGTTTTGTTTTTTTATTGGATTTTTTTGTTTCTTCAAAAAAACAAAAAACAAGCCTCAGTTTTTGTTTGTTTCTGTAAAAAACAAACAGTTTTGTTTTTTAGGGATTTTTTTGTTTCTTAAAAACAAAAAACAATCCTCAGTTTTCGATTTGTTTCTGTAAAAAACAATCAACATGGATTAGGCCTATCGGGGAAACCATGTAAAAAAAAACGCGCCTTGCATTCTACCTCTTAGGTGGTGCGGAAACGAATGCTGTAATTTGTCATCCATCGACAATATTTTTAATAAGTAAATGTTTTCTTTAATACTAAACAATAAATTTGTAATTTTGTTATCTCGTAAGCCAATTCATTTGTTTAGTTTACCGAGATTTTGCAATTTAATGCTTTTAGACTTTTTCTTTTGGGGCTATCTTAAATCGCAGGTTTATGCAAATAAACCGCAAATAGATGCTTTCAAAGTGAACATAATAAACATAGCAAGTTCCAACTACTAGAAGCCTACACTTGATATTTAAGATGTTTGATTTAAGCTATTATTTTGACTGATATTAGTCATTAGTTTATTCATTCTTACACGAACATACTTCTTCTTATAGCAACACTTCTACGCTTTCGTATATAAATTACATACTGCACAGCAGTGGAGTGATGTGATCGCTAGTTGAGTATAGAGCGAAAATTCTGGGTTCAAATCGCAAATTGCACAGAATTTCTTGGCTGGGCCTTCTGGTGGGCATCCACACTCTGTGGTGATTCATGATATTTGTGTCGACGTCATTACCGTTTTTACGGCTGTGTCACACACTAGAGTTTACAAGACAGGTTAGTTAAGCAGGAAACCAAACCGAGGGCCTTCTGGGCCCGTAGAGCTATCATATATAAGTATATAATCACTTTTTTTTTATTATAAGCAATAAATTTGTAATTTTGTTACCCGTATGGTATCATTGGTCTCCTTTTTTGGCACTATATCGGAGAAGGGGTTACATTTATATTTAGTATTAACAAGTATTGTTTGTTTTGAAGAGTTATGGTATTGCAGACCAAAGTAATTTTGTTGTAAAAACAAAAAATGCATTTATTATGTAAACTCAGATTAATATGATATTATTCATACAATTTTGTTGTAACCAAATGGATCCAAGCGATAGAGCTTAGATCAGATCTAGAGGTTAAAAAAACCGGAAATAAAAATAGTTTATTTTGGCTTCGATTAGTTAGACCTTATGGCACTTTTGGTTGAAAATCCGCATAGCATATCTACTGTCATTGGTAGTTTACATTAACAAAGTATATAAGCAGTCGCTAGCTCAAGTTTAACGTTATAGCGGTCTAAGTTAAGTCGGTTTTAAGTTTAGCGTACCTGCGTATACCTGCATTTAGTTAGTTTGAACTGAAAGAGAGTTTCCAAACAATCAGCTAACTTAATTAATCAAAACAAGGTCAAACTGAGTGTAGTTCAAGTAAAACCGTCTAGGTTCAATTTTAAGGTCGACTTAACCTTGTAGCGCATGTTATTAACTCGGTATAACTCGAGTTGCTCTATACCGTTAGGTCGGCTTTTCCCCTTTTTTTTGACTTTGCTTTTTATGTGTGAAAATTGACGGAACTTGCTTTTTTCCAGCCTATAGTGTTGTCATTTCATTCGAACAACTGATGGTAAGTATCTTTTTTTTGTTTGTTGTTTAAATTACTCGGTTTTTGAAACGCTCTACGACGTCTTCCGATTCCCAAACATCGGCAAGCGGCGTTTGGTTTTGTAAGGATTTTACATCTTTTACCTACAACGAGAAGCCAGTCCGACGTAGAACCCTCAACCTGGAGAACCAGCAAGACGGCCAGAATAAAGTTGTTATTTCACCTGGATTCTAGCCGGGTACTGAACGTTCGTAGTCAACTCGCTTGACTATTACTCTCCGACCGTCTCTAATTTTATCTTAAGTATTTCTATTTTATGTTGATAATAAAGATTCCTTCGCCTATTTCTAAGATAATTGGATTAACCGGATTTGTAACAACGGGACCCGTAAAGATTCCAAAATTATTTTAATCAACTTTTGAAACTGTTACGAGGCAACTTTAAATAACCTACCCAAGACGAACGAGCAATTTTGTTGAAGGTGGCACGGGATGGCACCCGTACGTGTCTCGAATCACCAAGTTGATGACCCTAATAAAAGGGACAAAAAACGAAGGATTCCGCTGGAAATGCCGACCTGTGCGGTAAGTTGCTGAATCTCCGCATTCAAACTTTCGGATTTTTCGGATTTACCCCTGAACGGTTTCACGTACATTTGAACTATCTCTGCAAAGTTCTTTTAAACTTTCCCTCACGGTACTTGTTTGCTATCGAACTCGTGGTTATATTTAGCATCAGATGGAGTTTACCACTCACTTAGGGCTGCACTTTTAAGCAACCCGACTCTGAGGATGAATTCTCCCCGAACGCGCGACGGCTTATACGAGCCTACCACCCTCTAAGGGTGTTTGCCTCGTTTAAGAAGGACTTGAGCGCGCCTCGACACTCGAGAGTAATTAAAGAATCCTTAACAATACATTTCCCTGCAACCTTGCGGTTGCGGGATTTGGTGCTAGGCTCTTCCCTCTTCGCTCGTTGCTACTAAAGGAATCCATGTTAATTTTTTTCCTTCGCATATTAATATGTTTAAATTTAACGAGTAGTCTTGCCTGCTCGAAGGTCGTGAGTGTAAAATAATTTTGCGATCCGGTCGTACCGTTGCGTTCTCGCGATGCGTGACATGCGGATGAGGCGGCGAGCGCGCTTTTTGCTAAAACACGACCGAAACGAGATGACGAGTACGTCCTAAAATTATTCGAGACACGTACGGGTGCCATCCCGTGCCACCCTCAACAAAATTGCTCGTTCGTCTTGGGTAGGTTATTTAAAGTTGCCTCGTAACAGTTTCAAAAGTTGATTAAAATAATTTTGGAATCTTTACGGGTCCCGTTGTTACAAATCCGGTTAATCCAATTATCTTAGAAATAGGCAAAGAAATCTTTATTATCAACATAAAATAGAGATACTTAAGATAAATTTAGAGACGGTCGGAGAGTAATAGTCAAGCGAGTTGACTACGAACGTTCAGTACCCGGCTACAATCCAGGTGAAATTACAACTTTATTCTGGCCGTCTTGCTGGTTCTCCAGGTTGAGGGTTCTACGTCAGACTGGCTTCTCGTTGTAGGTAAAAAATGTAAAATCCTTGCAAAACCAAACGCCGCTTGCCGATGTTTGGGAATCGGAAGACGTCGTAGAGCGTTTCAAAAACCGAGTAATTTAAACAACAAACAAAAAAGAGATACTTACCAGTTGTTCGAATGAAATGACAACACTATAGGCTGGAACAAAAGCAAGTTCCGTCAATTTTCACACATGAAGAGCAAAGTCAAAAAAAAAAGGGTAAAAGCCGACCTAACGGTATAGAGCAACTCGAGTTATACCGAGTTAAAAACATGCGCTACAAGGTTAAGTCGACCTTAAAATTGAACCTAGACGGTTTTACTTGAACTACACTCAGTTTGACCTTGTTTTGACTAATTAAGTTAGCTGATTGTTTGGAAACTCTCTTTCAGATCAAACTAACTAGGGCTGGGAATTAATTTCGATTAATCGATTATTTAATCGATTTATTTAATCGATTAATCGATTAATCGATAATCGATTAATATTTTTGAAATAATCGATTAATCGAAAAATCGATTATTTTCGATTAATCGATTGTTCGATTAATCGATTGTTTTCGATTAATCGATTGTTCGATCAATCGATTATTTTCGATTAATCGATTGTTTTCGATTATTTTCAATTGTTTGCGATTAATCGATTATTTGATTATTTTCGATTGTGTGCGATTAATCGATTCTTCGATGAATTTTAATTGTTCGATTATTTTCGATTAATCGGTTGTTTTCTAAGCGTTTATTTATGTTAAATAAAACGAATATGAAATAGTACGCAAAAAGTTTTTCAAAGTAATTTTAATAAAAAAAAACGAAATGTAAAAAATTGAATAATATATTAATCAGATTTTTTTTCGATTGTTCGATTGTTTTTGATTAATCTATTGTTTATTTATGTCATATGGAACCAATATGGAGTAGTACGCAAGAAAGTAATTAGATATAGTTTTGGTAAAAAAAGCCGAGGGAGTAAAAATCGAACAATAGATTAATCAATCAGAATAATCGATTGTTCGATTATTTTCAATTCAAAATAATTAATTGTTTTCCGATTGTTAATTTTAACAATCGTCTACCTCTAGCAGGACCGTGCTCATGATATAGTAAAATAAATAATGTATGACAGATGCGAGTTCCACTTTGGTAATTATTGCGCATGACGTCACGTGGTAAGTAAAATTCTGCGCGTAATCATATTTTGAACCAATGATATTATACATATAAATTGCATTTTGATAATTGTTGCGCATGACGTCACGTGGATACTACATAACCTGCGCAATAGCATACCTTATTATTATTATATTATGGAACGTGCCCATGGGGGGATGGGGCAAGCTTTTTTTATCCTCTCTACCTCCATTGTAGCAGATGATCATAAAACAAAGACCTCATTATTTTTCAACCGCTTAACGCACAATTAAATGTGAGCAAAAAAGAAATTCAAGCATAATTTTCTTATAAATTTCCCCCCCCTCCTAGTCATACTTATAAATTGTTAGTCACATTTTATGTAACTCTCTTTTTTTATAAGCTTTGTTCTTTCAGCAGGTTGAAACCATTTGCAACTATCAGACGCATGCGCAGTTTCGAATTCACGTTATGGATTTTAATCTGCGCATGCGTATGACAATTAATCGATTGTTTTCGATTAATCGATTGTTTTTGATTAATCGATTGTTTTCGATTAATCGATTGTTTTCGATTAATCGATTGTTTCCGATTAATCGATTGTTTTCGATTAATCGATTGTTTTCGATTAATCGATTATTTTCGATTAATCGTTTGTTTTCGATTAATCGATTATTTTCGATTAATCGATTGTTTTCGATTAATCGATTGTTTTCGATTAATCGATATAATCGATTGTTTTTACACAATCGATTATCGATTGTTAAATCTAACAATCGCCCAGCCCTAAAACTAACTAAATGGAGGTATACGCAGGTAAGCTAAACTTAAAACCGACTTAACTTAAACCGCTATAACGTTAAACTTGAGCTAGCGACTGCTTATATAGTTTGTAAATGTTAACTACTAATGACAGTAGATATGCTATGCGGATTTTGAACCAAAAGTGCCATAAGGTCTAACTAATCGAAGCCAAAATAAACTATTTTTATTTCCGGTTTTTTTAACCTCTAGATCTGATCTAAGCTCTATCGCCCGGATCCATTTGGTTACAACAAAATTGTATGAATAATATCATATTAATCTGAGTTTACATAATAAATGCATTTTTTTGTTTTTACAACAAAATTACTTTGGTCTGCAATACCATAACTCTTCAAAACAAACAATACTTGTTAATACTAAATATAAATTTAAACCCTTCTCTGATATAGTGCCAAAAAAGGAGACCAATGATATCATACGGGTACCTAAATTACAAATTTATTGCTTATAATAAAAAAAAAAGTGATTATCTATATATTGTCGTGTTCTGACGAACAAGCACTAAAAAGGTCCGTAGCTCGTTGTTTGGAGTTTACACTTTTGAGACAATCTCAAGGAGTAGGTTCCATAAAAACTTTGAAAATTTTCCCAACCAAAATAAAACTCAAATTCAGGGAATGAACAAATCTTTACTTAGACGAATGTTGTATTCAAATCTAAAGGAATTATACAAATGAAACGTAATCTTATCGTTAATGTCATTTAACTTAGTTGGAATATCAAATATTTCACATAATTGTTCTACAAATTTACACATTTAATTTCCAAATAATTTCTACAACTTGTAAGACAATTATAGCGTTCAATAAAATTTTATAAATCTGGAATAAATTTGTACAAAAAAAAATTATAAATTGTTCTCATTTAAATTTAAGTCGGTCGCCGAATCAAATAGTTTAAATTGATGGTAGTTTTGGAACCACTGATACGAAATTGGTAGCAACTACTAACACGCATGTAACACATCGAAAAGTTAAACACATTAATTAATCTTCTTTATAACCGAACAAAATGGAGTAGTGATTATAAAAGTTTCAGTGAATTTAATTAGTAAAGTGAGATAAATTAATTATTAGCTGCACACGAATATTCAAATTTTCCATAACGTGCATCTTGTTTAACCTCAAATTCTCAAATTGCATTGTAACGAAATTGTTGAAAACAATTGTTGAAAACGTTCATAATAAAGAATTGAAATATTATTTACCAACAAGATATTCCAAAGAAGCCAAAATTGAGCCATATAAAATTTACATCCATGACTTAACAAAATGGTCGAGCAGATTATACAGCATGACAGGTAAGTCGCCTTTTCGATGTTTCTTCAATCATCCTATCACATGAAATTATTCTTGCACTCACAATTCTCTTTTTAGTTGGTCAACATTATTATAAAACTACTTGCAAATTATTTAATTTATCCAACATCTGAAAAACTACGACGATGTGGTTGAGCTTACGACTCCATCATTGCTCATCGTCCTCTAACCTTCTTATCCCCCTTGCTAATTTTTCACTTCCTGTCCTCTTCAGATTTGGAAATTCGTGTCAAATGCCTATTGGTCAATCTCACCCGCTAAATTTGAAGAGTCCATTGCCAAGTTAAACATTTCAAAGTTTCCACACAACAAATTTTTACACCATTTTGTAGTTCTCCGGCGTACCAACTATTGCAGAAGCTACCACCGCACAACACTTTAATTTAAAATTAGGTAAGTAAACAAAACATAAAAAAATCACATTTCCAAAATTAAACGCTTTTTCATCTTTGATTAATCCAACTCTTTCAGGTTCCAGAACAAAGAATCCACCTATAAAATTACGTTTCTGCGCACCATAACTATTAGTGCAATAAATGACTGCAAATAATTCCATTCGTCCAAGCAAAAGTTAAAAACATTCAAATTTAAGAAATTATAAAATTAAATTTTCAATTGTGGAAATTTTCAAATCTTTCATTTATCACGGCTCATGTCAACATCCCCTTCTTTTACAAATCAATTTTTTATTTATAAAAAAAAATTGTGAGTAAAATAACCAAAAAAAAATTTCCCTAAACGTTAAATTTTCAAACTTCCCATTATTAAACTTATTTACAAATTATTTACAAAATCAAATGACTAATTCATCAACACAATCCCCTACATTATGCAACTTTAAATTTGTTATCAAAAACTAATAGAATTCAAATTTCCTCCAAATACCTCATAACTCTTCAAAAATTTAATTTTTCCCTTGTGGATATTTAATAATTATAAAATTTTCACTCGTACCTCGTAATTTTACTAAATCTTAATTTTCAAATTGACTTTCATTTACTTAAATCCTTTACTGTGGCTTTCAAATTACTTAATCATTTTATTTTATTTCCCAATTAACTATTCATAAATTTCATATCAATTCATTATAATCTCATTTCACAATTTCATTAATTTTCCCCATTTTAATTAAACCCCTTAAAATTATTAAACTCCAAAATCTCACAGTAACAAATTCTTTAGATAATTATCAACTTTATTCTTAATTTTCAATTTCATTACTCAATACGATATCAATTTCCATCATTAAATTTGTTGTAATGTTTCCACCTTAATTTTTAGAAAAACCTTAATTAATTAAAATTGCTCAGTACCTCTTAAAAACCTTTATTCTACCCATGTTCTAATTTTCAATTATTTATCACAATATTTGTTCAGGAATGTTTGATGCATGTACTTATTTTATTTTTAATTTTTATGTTAATATCAAATTTACAATTTTTTAATTTTAATTTATTTCATCTAATTTACAGCTATCCTTTAAATTTAACTTATTTTACAAAATTACTAAATTTACTTTATCAATTAATCATATCATTTACAAAATTTTACTATTATTCAAATTTTTACTAATATCTTAAACTTTTATCAAATTCCACTTTAATTGCAATTGTCTTAATTTTAAATTTCCTGATCTTTATTAATTTTAAAGTTTTTATTTACAAAATTATTTCCATCGCACCCTGCGATAAGCCCACTTTAACATGACACACAGCCATTCTTTTCCTGCAACTTTCTTCGTGCAAGAAACCATTTTACAAATAATTATCAATCGTATAAATTTTGAATTTTTGTCTTTGTTATTTTTCTCAAAAATTTCAAAATTTTCTTTAATAAAATAACCTAAATTTTCCTTTTCATTTTCCGTAGAAATTTCCAAATCGGCCAAAACCTCCTCTTTAGAATAAATTTTTAAAATTTTTAACTCAAATCTAAATTCCTTTCTTTTGGTTTTACTTATGCCTGGGTATTTTGTGAATTTTAATTTTTTTTTTGATTTTAATTTTCTAAATTTTATACCCCTAATCTGTTTTCTAGTATAAATTTTAATTTTATTAACAACTATATCCAAAATTTTTACGTCCTCAAGTTCTTCACAAACATCATTAAAGGTCAAAAACTCATTTGAAACTACCAGTTCCAAATTTTCCTCTACAACAGGACAATCTACAATAATTAAATTTTTCTCTACCTGAATAATTTGATCTATTTCAGTATTTTGGTTTGAAACTTTTACTATCCCCTCGTCTTTAATTTTTATATTGTCCATTGTGTCTAGATTTTTCTGATATTTATCTAAAATTTTTAATTTGTTTTTAACCTCATTAATGTCATTCTTTAGCTCTGCTTTTATTTCTGCTAATTTTTGTAAAATTATACTGGTCGCAGGATCTATTATATCAGTCTTTTGTTTAGAGTCACATGGTGTACTAGTCATCCCCGGTGAATTATTCATTTTAATTTTGTTTTAAATAATCCCCTTATTTTCAAAAATTCTACAACTAACTCTATCAAGTGAAAATCTACTTTTGTTTTTCGGAGCCCCACGTTCGTTTTTACCAGCCCCACGTATGCTTTGTCGAGCCTCACATTCGTTTTTACCAGTCCCACGTATGCTTTGTCGAGCCTCACATTCGTTTTTACCAGCCCCACGTTGGGCGCCAAAATTAGCTGTCGTGTTCTGACGAACAAGCACTAAAAAGGTCCGTAGCTCGTTGTTTGGAGTTTACACTTTTGAGACAATCTCAAGGAGTAGGTTCCATAAAAACTTTGAAAATTTTCCCAACCAAAATAAAACTCAAATTCAGGGAATGAACAAATCTTTACTTAGACGAATGTTGTATTCAAATCTAAAGGAATTATACAAATGAAACGTAATCTTATCGTTAATGTCATTTAACTTAGTTGGAATATCAAATATTTCACATAATTGTTCTACAAATTTACACATTTAATTTCCAAATAATTTCTACAACTTGTAAGACAATTATAGCGTTCAATAAAATTTTATAAATCTGGAATAAATTTGTACAAAAAAAAATTATAAATTGTTCTCATTTAAATTTAAGTCGGTCGCCGAATCAAATAGTTTAAATTGATGGTAGTTTTGGAACCACTGATACGAAATTGGTAGCAACTACTAACACGCATGTAACACATCGAAAAGTTAAACACATTAATTAATCTTCTTTATAACCGAACAAAATGGAGTAGTGATTATAAAAGTTTCAGTGAATTTAATTAGTAAAGTGAGATAAATTAATTATTAGCTGCACACGAATATTCAAATTTTCCATAACGTGCATCTTGTTTAACCTCAAATTCTCAAATTGCATTGTAACGAAATTGTTGAAAACAATTGTTGAAAACGTTCATAATAAAGAATTGAAATATTATTTACCAACAAGATATTCCAAAGAAGCCAAAATTGAGCCATATAAAATTTACATCCATGACTTAACAAAATGGTCGAGCAGATTATACAGCATGACAGGTAAGTCGCCTTTTCGATGTTTCTTCAATCATCCTATCACATGAAATTATTCTTGCACTCACAATTCTCTTTTTAGTTGGTCAACATTATTATAAAACTACTTGCAAATTATTTAATTTATCCAACATCTGAAAAACTACGACGATGTGGTTGAGCTTACGACTCCATCATTGCTCATCGTCCTCTAACCTTCTTATCCCCCTTGCTAATTTTTCACTTCCTGTCCTCTTCAGATTTGGAAATTCGTGTCAAATGCCTATTGGTCAATCTCACCCGCTAAATTTGAAGAGTCCATTGCCAAGTTAAACATTTCAAAGTTTCCACACAACAAATTTTTACACCATTTTGTAGTTCTCCGGCGTACCAACTATTGCAGAAGCTACCACCGCACAACACTTTAATTTAAAATTAGGTAAGTAAACAAAACATAAAAAAATCACATTTCCAAAATTAAACGCTTTTTCATCTTTGATTAATCCAACTCTTTCAGGTTCCAGAACAAAGAATCCACCTATAAAATTACGTTTCTGCGCACCATAACTATTAGTGCAATAAATGACTGCAAATAATTCCATTCGTCCAAGCAAAAGTTAAAAACATTCAAATTTAAGAAATTATAAAATTAAATTTTCAATTGTGGAAATTTTCAAATCTTTCATTTATCACGGCTCATGTCAATATATAAAAATCAATGCAACTTTTCTTTGTAATTTTATAACTCAAGAACGGGCTCACTAATCCAAACCAAATTTTTAGTGTTTGTTCAGACTATTTAGTAGATGGTTTCTGTGAAGTTTACACAAAATCGGTCAAGCGGTTCTTTATTTATCACATTTTTTGTGATGAATTTCAATGAATTTAACTAATTTCACAGATGGCGTTCGCAAGCAACCTACCGTAAATCCTATATGACATGCATACCTCCATACTGTGTTCGGTAGAGGGCGATACCTACATATGTTGTCAGTTATGTTATGTTCAACTGCCTGCATAAATCCACTCACCAACAACAAAAAATCATCGAATGAAACCTTCGATCACTTTTTGAATTGTTGGCATCGAGAATATGTCCCCGGAGTGTGTTAAGCAGGGCCAACACATGGGTCGCTTTGGCGATAGCATACTTCGGCACAACTTTTTTTGGTGCAAATGCAGTTTGACGCAGACCCAATTCGGTGCGAGTACGGTTCGGCATATGCCCATTTCGGTACAATAGTAAATCGGCGCAGAAAACTTTAGCGTACATATTACTATGGTACTCTTTGGAACTCAGTTCAATAAAAATCCCCCCCCCCCAAAAAAAAACAAAAAAGGAATAATAATTAAAAAGTGCATTTTCATATTTTGGTTTTTCTAACATTCTGCTGAATATCGGTCAAGCGGTTCGTTATTTATCACAATTTTTGTAACTCAATTCAATGAATTTTACTAATTTCATAGATGGCGTTCGCGACCAACCTGCCGTAAATCCTATATGACATGCATACCTCCATACTGTGTTCGGTAGAGGGCGATACCTACATATGTTGTCAGTTATGTTCTGTTCCACTGCCTGCATAAATCCATTCACCAACAACAAAAAATCATCGAATGAAACCTTCGATCACCTTTTTGAATTGTTGGCATCGAGAATATGTCCCCGGAGTGTGTTAAGCAGGGCCAACACATGGGTCGCTTTGGCATACTTCGGCAAAACTTTTTTTGGTGCAAATACAGTTAGACGCAGACCCAATTCGGTGCGAGTACGGTTCTGTACTGCTTAACAGCGGTTCCAGGCAATTCAACGGAGTGGGGTTTTAGTCAGTAGGAATCTGACACTCCCCCCCTCTCACTGGGGGGCGCCTATGCAAGGTTTCCCCACTCAAACACAAAAAAAAAAAAAAAAATTATCTTTTAATCTTTTCTTTACTTTAATTAATTCACTATTTCATCCTTCCCATTGGTAATTTTAAAACTTCTATATAAACGAAATATAAAAAAAGATTAAAGTAAAAATGTCATCATCACAATTTAAAAAGGTTGTAGAAGAGGCGCGAACTAAAATATTATCGTTAGCTACAAATGAAACTTGGGAAGTTAGACACGAATATGCTCAAGCTATCGAAAAATCTTTACAAGAAGAACTACGGGAATTTTGCGGAAACCCTATGCGCACTACTGAATTAGTCATTGCAAAGAATAGAGTTGCAGCAAAACAAATTAGAAAAAGAAAAAAAGAAGAAGAAATAGCCACTGCCTATTTAAAAAAGAAAAAAGAAGAAGACGAAATTTCAAATATGGTATCTGATTTTGAAAGATCCTTAGTAGAAGAGAATCGAGAGAGTGGAGAAGAGGGAGAGGAAGAAAAGGAGAAAAAGGAAGAGGAGGAAGAAAAGGAGAAAAAGGAAGAGGAGGATGAACAAGAACAAAATTCACTGAAAATTTTCTGATTGACAGAAGGGAAAAGAAGGATATACTAAATTTTACCATTAAAATAAAATAACATAGAAGTACTACTTCGATATAATTATTAATTTTATTAAAATTCATTTCGTTATGATTTTTGCACCTTTATTGAAATTCGAATTCACCTAAAAAGTTAACTCAATATTTATTGACTCTGAGCTGATGAAACTGAAACCATTTATACATGTACTACCTGACCCGCATGTTGCTCGGAGCAAATTTATGTGTACTGTGCGCAAAAATATATATACTTCATAATATATATGCACACATACGTAGCTTTCGTTACAAATGGGTAGACAACTTTTTTTTTTGTTTGAGTGGGGAAACCTTGCATAGGCGCCCCCCACTAAGAGGGGGGGAGTGCCACAATCTTGCTGACCTATCCTATCCTACTAACCAATGAAAAACGTCTGATTGCTACTAATACGCTCCTTTCATTGGTTACTAAAAATTTTGATCTAAATTTGGGTGTTTTCCATTCGGCTAGAAAGTTAACACATTTATCGATTCCCAGGCGAAACGAAGTTTGCCGGGTCAGCTAGTATACTTATATATGATAGCTCTACGGGCCCAGAAGGCCCTCGGTTTGGTTTCCTGCTTAACTGACCTGTCTTGTAAACTCTAGTGTGTGACACAGCCGTAAAAACGGTAATGACGTCGACACAAATATCATGGATCACCACAAAGTGTGGATGCCCACCAGAAGGCCGAGCCAAGAAATTCTGTGCAATTTGCGATTTGAACCCAGAATTTCCGCTCTATACTCAACTAGCGATCACATCACTCCACTGCTGTGCAGTGTGTAATTTATATACGAAAGCGTAGAAGTGTTGCTATAAGAAGAAGTATGTTCGTGTAAGAATGAATAAACTAATGACTAATATCAGTCAAAATAATAGCTTAGATCAAACATCTTAAATATCAAGTGTAGGCTTCTAGTAGTTTGAACTTGCTATGTTTATTATGTTCACTTTGAAAGCATCTATTTGCGGTTTATTTGCATAAACCTGCGATTAAAGATAGCCCCAAAAAAAAAAGTCTAAAAGCATTAAATTGCAAAATCTCGGTAAACTAAACAAATGAATTGGCTTACGAGATAACAAAATTACAAATTTATTGTTTAGTATTAAAGAAAACATTTACTTATAAAAAATATTGTCGATGGATGACAAATTACAGCATTCGTTTCCGCACCACCTAAGAGGTAGAATGCAAGGCGCGTTTTTTTTTACATGGTTTCCCCGATAGGCCTAATCCATGTTGATTGTTTTTTACAGAAACAAATCGAAAACTGAGGATTGTTTTTTGTTTTTAAGAAACAAAAAAATCCCTAAAAAACAAAACTGTTTGTTTTTTACAGAAACAAACAAAAACTGAGGCTGGTTTTTTGTTTTTTTGAAGAAACAAAAAAATCCAATAAAAAAACAAAACTGGAAGAAACTGCCATATCTAGCTGATGTCGGCGATCGTAAACGATCAACACCGACGACCAGCCGTATACGGAAATTCCTTTGTCGATGCCATAGCTTGACGGATCGATAGAACCCTAGAAGAATTGGCTCTTCTTGGAGGTCTACGATTACCCCGATTGGAAAACGTACGTCGATGACGGATATTTTCCGGGCAATGTGGAAGGTGTTGGGTTCTCCTGTCGTGAGCACGAGAGTGATGAATGCGGCTAGAAGCCGGTGAATTCAAATCACTTGTGGGAGAATGACGTGGAGGAACCCTATTGGGAAAGCGGAATGAATGTGCCATTGGAGTTTCAGGAGCTCCTCTGCCACACCGTTCCGTAACGGAGTTGTGCTGAATATCTCTAACGTCCCGGACGAACGTTGGAGGGTGAGGTGTGGAGTGATGAATGCGGCTAGAAGCCGGTGAATTCGATGCACTCGGGTTGGAATGACGTGGATAAGCGGCGTTGGGAAAGTGGAGTGGATGTAACATTGGAGTTTGAGAAACTCCCCTGTCACACCACTCCCTAGTAGAGGTGTGTTGGATTTCTCCAACACGGATAAAGGGTGGGGTGTAGGGTGTGCCACGAAATACTTCGATACGACTAAACGTGGAAGTGGATACTTCCACGTGTTGTGTATGAAGTGAAGGTCTAGAAGAACTGTCATCATAGATGGCGGTTGTCCTAGACCTTCTAAAAGAAGTATGTTGCGCTTGGTCGAAACATTCTTCTCTACGGCGTTGGAAAGAGTGGGGTGGAAAAGTAGCGTTGTTGGAAGACATGATGATGTAAGGGATGAACTAAAAAAAAAAGAAAAGAAGGCGAAAATAAAATAAGGACACGTCTGACCGGGAGATGGCTAAGTGAGTAAGTGAGTATTTGTTCGCGCATTCTTACGGAAGTTAACTTTTTTGATGGGGTTATGGGTAATCGATTCTTATATTGTGGTGGGGGTAAAATTATTAAACTAATTGGTTCGTTCATTTATTACCAACCTCATAAATACAAATGACGACTAGAGGTGCGTTATTGAGACGTAATCATGACTCTGAAACCCAGAACGTAACATAATATTCAAAAAAGTTGAGTATACAAAAGTAATTTTAAAATATTTTATTAAAGTAAAAAGAACTAGGAGGGCTCTGGCTTTTGGCCGCTGCCGCGGCCCTAATAGCACATAAACGAAATAACTTCAAGGTATAAAACTTATTTTCATACAACATTTTTTTTCCAATGATTAATAATATATATTGTCGTGAAACGACTTTATAAAAAAAAATCAATTTTAACAGAATTAAGTCGAAATTGATAATTTTGCTTTTTTTTCAATTTTTTTGTGTTATTTACGAATTATCAAAGAGACACCTAAAAAGAAAAGATTTGTAACTTTTAACACAAACAAAGAAAACATTATTTTTATTTAAAAATTTTAAAATTTGAATTGTTTTTGGATTGCGAATTATTTTAAGTTTTAAAATGTGAGCGCGCGATAAAATTGTTCGTAGAACGCAAGGTCGGGCGTTATCAGAAATAGACAAGAGCAAAAATAATGGCTAGTAAAGTTAATCGACCAACGGTCGTGAGAGAGAGAGTTGATTTTTGGTCATTTATTTGAGTTAGTTTTGGCCGCCGAAAAAGGCGTTGATTTTGAGTGTTTTGACCAGTGAGATCGTCTTGGTCTTATGGGGACCAGAATTTTATGAAGTTTGGATTGGCGTTTATTTTTAATGATCAAGAGTTCTTTGGTCAATAATTTGGAATTTTTGAATAGTCTGTCCCGACTTGAGCGGCGATTATTTTTGATTTGTAATTTTTGCATAAGCCACAGCAGTGGAGTGATGTGATCGCTGGTTGAGTATAGAGCGGAAATTCTGGGTTCAAATCGCGGATTGCACAGAATTTCTTGGCTCGGCCTTCCGGTGGGCATCTACACTCCTGTGGTGATCCCTGATGATTGTGTCGACGTCATTACCGTTGATACGGCTGCGTCACACACGAGAGTTTACAAGACAGGTTAAGGTAGACAGGGAATGAAGCCATGGGCCTTCTAGGCCTGTAGAGCTGTAATATATATAATTTTTGCATTGTGAATGCTTGTGGTTCCAAGAATACATTGGAGGAAGAATAGCTTGTGAATTTTTGGTCAATGGTTCAACATTCCTGCATATGGAACGAGGAGCTTCAGTTGTATAGATTTTTACAAGGTATATTTAAACTCAAAAAAAAAAATTATTTAACATTTGATAAAAATTTTCGCGTTAAGAGGGGCATTTTTTCCAGGCCCTTTTAAATTAATCAACAGATGGCGCCTACTTAAATATTTTTATAAAATAAGAGGAATTTGCTATATTTAAAATATAGCAAATTCGTTGAGATAATACTATTCTATAAACAATATTCTTGATCTTAAGCTATTTTGAGTTCGTAATATTTATTTATAAAAACACAATTCATAATTAAAGTTTAATTATCTTTTTCTGTAAGTGAGTGTGTTTTGACATACTCAATACGAACTCAAAATAGCTTAAGATCAAGAATATTGTTTATAGAATAGTATTATCTCAACGAATTTGCTATATTTTAAATATAGCAAATTCCTCTTATTTTATAAAAATATACAGTCACTACCCACACAGCACAGTATATCTCATGGATACTACCCACACACATACTACCCACACAGCACAGTATATCTCATGGATATCCAATGGATATCCATATATCCATAGGATATCCATGGATCCATCCAGGATATCCATGAGATATACTGTGCTGTGTGGGTAGATAGATACAGTACCGCAACGTCCGGCCATTTTGGGTCCAAAATAACGCTTTCTCTCTCGCACTCTCTATCATCGGCCAATGAGTGCGAGAAAGAGAAAGCATTATTTTGGACCCAAAATGGCCGGACGTTGCGGTACTGTATCTATCTAGTGACTGTAATAAAAATATTTAAGTAGGCGCCATCTGTTGATTAAATTAAAAAGGCCCTAACAAACATACTAATAACATACTAACATACTAATAAGATACTAACATACTAATAAGATACTAACATACTAATAAGATACTAAAGGGCTTCTACGGTAGTCAATCAACAACTCGACGACTCAACAGATCAACGTCTCAACGGATCAAGTACTAAACAGATCAAGTCCGTTGAGACGTTGATCCGTTTGTTATGAAAAAAAATAATAGTAATCGAAAACATTTGTTTTAAATCAAGCTTTATAGACATTAAACCATTTATCCGTTAAGATATATTATTAATCATTGGAAAAAAAATGTTGTATGAAAATAAGTTTTATACCTTGAAGTTATTTCGTTTATGCGCTATTAGGGCCGCGGCAGCGGCCAAAAGCCAGAGCCCCCCTAGTTCTTTTTACTTTAATAAAATATTTTAAATTTACTTTGGTATACTCAACGTTTTTTGAAAATTATGTTACTTTCTGGGTTGCAGAGTCATGATTACATCACAATAACGCACCTCTAGTCGTCATTTGTATTTATTAGGTTGGTAATAAATGAACGAACCAATTAGTTTAATAATTTTACCCCCACCACAATATAAGAATCGATTACCCATAACCCCATCAAAAAAGTTAACTTCCGTAAGAATGCGCGAACAAATACTCACTTACTCACTTAGCCATCTCCCGGTCAGACGTGTCCTTATTTTATTTTCGCCTTTTTTTCTTTAGTTCATTCCTTACATCATGTCTTCCAACAACGCTACTTTTCCACCCCACTCTTTCCAACGCCGTAGAGAAGAATGTTTCGACCAAGCGCAACATACTTCTCTTAGAAGGTCTAGGACAACCGCCATCTATGATGACAGTTCTTCTAGACCTTCACTTCATACACAACACGTGGAAGTATCCACTTCCACGTTTAGTCGTATCGAAGTATTTCGTGGCACACCCTACACCCCACCCTTTATCCGTGTTGGAGAAATCCAACACACCTCTACTAGGGAGTGGTGTGACAGGGGAGTTTCTCAAACTCCAATGTTACATCCACTCCACTTTCCCAACGCCGCTTATCCACGTCATTCCAACCCGAGTGCATCGAATTCACCGGCTTCTAGCCGCATTCATCACTCCACACCTCACCCTCCAACGTTCGTCCGGGACGTTAGAGAAATTCAGCACAACTCCGTTACGGAACGGTGTGGCAGAGGAGCTCCTGAAACTCCAATGGCACATTCGTTCCGCTTTCCCAATAGGGTTCCTCCACGTCATTCTCCCACAAGTGATTTGAATTCACCGGCTTCTAGCCGCATTCATCACTCTCGTGCTCACGACAGGAGAACCCAACACCTTCCACATTGCCCGGAAAATATTCGTCATCGACGTACGTTTTCCAATCGGGGTAATCGTAGACCTCCAAGAAGAGCCAATTCTTCTTGGGTTCCATCGATCCGTCAAGCTATGGCATCGACAAAGGAATTTCCGTATACGGCTGGTCGTCGGTGTTGATCGTTTACGATCGCCGACATCAGCTAGATATGGCAGTTTCTTCCAGTTTTGTTTTTTTATTGGATTTTTTTGTTTCTTCAAAAAAACAAAAAACAAGCCTCAGTTTTTGTTTGTTTCTGTAAAAAACAAACAGTTTTGTTTTTTAGGGATTTTTTTGTTTCTTAAAAACAAAAAACAATCCTCAGTTTTCGATTTGTTTCTGTAAAAAACAATCAACATGGATTAGGCCTATCGGGGAAACCATGTAAAAAAAAACGCGCCTTGCATTCTACCTCTTAGGTGGTGCGGAAACGAATGCTGTAATTTGTCATCTATCGACAATATTTTTTATAAGTAAATGTTTTCTTTAATACTATACAATAAATTTGCTATCTCGTAAGCTTATAATTAATCCTCTGTTTTTGGCGCTATATCGCAAAAGAGGTTAACATTCAGTATTAACAAGTACTGGAGAATTATGGTATTGCAGATGTTGTGCGATGTTAACCTTATGGAACTCTTGGTTAAAAATCCGCATAGTATTTCTACTGTCATTCGTAGTTCACATTTACAAGGTATATCAGCAGTCGCTAGCTCAAGCTTAACGTTAATCTAAGTTAGGTCGGTTTTAAGTTTACCGTATCTGCGTATACATGCATTTAGTTAGTTCGAACTGCTAAAATGGTGTTTTCAACCAATCAGTTAGCCTAATTAGTCAAACCAAAGTCAAACTGCGTGCAGTTCGAGTAAAACCGTTTACGTTCTATTTTAAGATCGACCTAACCGTGTAGCAAACGTTTTTAACTCTTTTTTTTTACTTTGCTTTTCATGTAAGCAAGTTGCCGGAACTTGCTTTTGTTCCAACCTATGATATTGTCATTTTGTTCGAACAACTGGTAAGTTTCTCAATTTTATGTTGATAATGAAGATTCCCTTGAATATTTCTAAGATAATTGAATTGGCCGGCTTCGTAACAACGGAACCCTAAAAGATTCCAAAGTTGGTTCCATCAACTTTTGAAACTGTTACGAGGCAACTTTAAATAACCTACCCAAGACGAACGAGTAACTGTGTTGGAAGGGTGGCACCGGGGTTTTTATTTGTTGTTGAGTGAATCCCATCCTAATCCGGCGCCCAAACGGCGGTGTCTAAAAGTTCTGAACCGGAAATTCTCAGTTCAAAGCGCGGGCTTCACAAAATTTTTTAGCTCGACTTTCTAGTTAGCATTTACACGATGTGGTAAAATCGAATATTTGTGTTAACGTCATTACAATAAATACGGCTGCGTCACACACGGAAGTCTCCAAGACAGATTAAACATGGTAAAGGCAATTTATCGTTAACTCAGCCCTGGGTCTGCAAGGCCCGTTTACAGAAGATTGCAGATATTAAACTACCTATCGATGATGATTGATGATTATTCATCGATGCACGAGAATATTTTAGCCAAGATTTTTTCAGTCATCTTGTTAAACTATTTTCCCGGTCCCATTTTTCCTGTCGTTTAGAGCGTTCGTAAATAAAAATATCGGTTTTTGGGAGCACTTGATGCTCGGCGATGGTATCACTGCAAAAGGGGATTAGCTTCTTTAGGTTTTTAAATTTTTTTCAGCGAAAAATTTTGGGCGTCACAACAACTGAATCTTGGTGCAACACCTTGAATGATATTATCAACGTCGTTAATCAACCATTCAAATATAAAGAAGTGAACTATTTGAATAAATAAAACACAGTTTAAAACCAACAATGACCCTTAATGTACCTGTAAGCGGATATTTACTGTTCAATTTGTGATATTTACTTGTTCAATTATATTCCCTGCCACTTTCATATTATACAAAAAAATTAAATTTGTACAAAAATTATAAGGTAGATACTTTTTTATCACTTTGTTTAGGATGCATTATCAGCGTCGTCTAAATTTTTATACTTTTTTCTTAAACAAACTAAATAAATTTTTATATTTTCATCGGGAGAAACAAACAGAAACGAAAATTGAAAACAAAAGTAAAATTTCTCTTTTATCTTCACTGATATCCCGCTCTTTAGCCGGACCCCTTCCCCCATTTTCACCTCACGTGATTAATGTACGTTCCCTAAAATCTATCCGTTTAATAGCTGCAGCGGATGTAAACCATGATCAGTGCGTGATAAACACGTGATTTTATTATGCTGGTTACTTATATAAAACCGGAATGATCTGGTTATTAGAGTTCTTGGCAACCTCTAACGGATCTTTATTAAAACAGTCCACGGTTTGACTGACACATTACTTAAATTTCATGATTTTCATAAAATTTGAGATTTACATAACAAGGTCGTCGTCCGTCTACTTGTTTTATAATATTTTTATCTAACGACGCTCAGTTTCAATAATTATCCGTTAGATGGCGCCACGAACTCGATTAACCGGATCACACCGGTTAATAGTCAAAAAGAAATAAACACACAAAAACTATGGTGAAAATTTATATAATTTGGATTTTTTAAACACAGAAATATACAAGTCAAAAAAATACGCATAATCATGGGCGTCCATAAAATCATTTTCAAGGGGGGGCAAAATAAAAAAAAATTTATTGTAACAAAATTTTAATCATTTAAAACCGAAAATTTTAAAAACTTGCAACGGTGAAATATTTAATGTCTATAAAATTAAAACAGCCAAGAGCCGGGGGGAAGGGCAGCTGCCCATTTACTCCCATAATGGACGCCCATGCGCATTAATGATAAATACATAATAAATTTGTGAGAAATTAAGTTACAATGAAACCTGTGTAAGCTGAACACTGGATAAGACGGAATCAAAATTGTAATAAATTATTAAGTTATTAACTCGTGAAAATTATAAAATGTTATTTAATTTTAAAATAAAACATTTTTCGTTTCTAAGCGGCTCCAGCTTGTACAGGTTTAATTAGATGAATTACTGCGTAAATTAATAATTAATTTGGAATCTAGTACATCCAGTTTTCTTTAAAATAGCAAACAGTTTGAGTTTATGAAATTGTGTTATAAGCAAAGATTTTAAACCTAGATGTCAAACCATTAGCGACCATTTTTAAAAGAAGCATAATTCTACCCTCACAATTTCATTGTAATACTATAGTACTATAAATGCTTTGATTGTCCCGCCCCTATAGGCATAAAATATTACCGATAAAGACGCTGCAAAAGATGGAAAATGGCTGCCTAAAACAGTATAGTATTAGCTGTCAAATCAGTTATGCGGTATGGTATTGGCTGTCAGACTGCTTACGGTTACGGCATCCATTACTTTACTTGCAATTTTAGCCGCTAGATGGAGTTTAGCACAGTAATTAGACTCATCCCCCTGAATTATAGAAATAGAAACACCGCTTAAACAAAAAAAACCTATAGAATCTCGTTAATCCATTTATGTGCATCACTCCTATTCTCTGTTTCGATGTTGTTTGTCTCAATGTTGACCATCCACAATTGGTATGGGCTTGAAGTGGTTAATGACTAGTCAACGTAATAAAATTTTTAAATTTTAGGGTAATTTGTTTTCTTTACAAACAACAACAATGTCGTTATCGGCTTCACCTTTTCTAAAGTTTAGTTATTCATCTACAAAATAGTTTAAAATCTCCGGTTATAACAAACCGAAACCAGATAGGTCAATTTTGCCAAGAACGCCATTTTGTAAACGAGTAAAAATACCATATTATATTCTTAGGGCCGGTTCCACCAGCTCTGATTAACAGTGCGTTCCACGGACTTCTTAAATAAAAGAAAAAGATGCGGGTAGATACGTGCGCGCTTGTTTCAAGTTAGCGCACGAACTCCCATGTGCGTCGCACATAGCCAAAAAAACACGACCCGCGTAATTGCGGACCCCGTCTCGTTGTCCCTAGGGCCAACGAGATGCGTGTGCGCCCGCTGCACGTGTGATTCGTGTCAATATTAATTTGCTACTACTCGCCTCTTTCCGAGCAAAACCGTCGATCCGCCGCGTCTAGGCTTTAGGCCAAAGCGCGCGCGGGTCGTCATCACGAAAAATAAAATAAAAGATTTTATATTTATATAAGATCGTTAGCGCGCTAAAGTCAACGTCGCACGAAAATGCGACCGGCTAGCGCCGCTAATTTACACGTTTACTGCGTGGTATGTGAAATTATAAACTAGTTACTTGGCGTCACGCTGCGGCGCGTAATCGAGGAACGCTAGCTGTGGTTCGTCTCCCGGAACGCTCCGACGTCGTCGAACGAGTCGCGGATATTTTTCCGTTCGACCGACAGACGAAGCGCCCGTTCGCGCGCTGACAACGAACCTGCCTTCGGGCACGTCGCAATCCGACCGTCCTTTTCTTCGAGAAAAAGCTACGGGCGGGTGGGCGCCGGTCTCGCACCGGCGTCGCACTAACCGTTTTGGGGTGGGCGGCGCGGCGCGTTGCCGTTGGTTAACGGGTTCCAAGTTAAAAACAATTAGAGTGCTTTGCGTCGAACCGAGGCGAGAGAGTCCGAGAGGTAACGCGACCCCCCAAGCGCGAGGTGCGCGTCTCCCCGTCTCTCGATCTGCGCGACTCGACCTATCCGCGATTAGAGAGAGCCAAAAGCCCCTCGTCGTCGGAGACCCGTGCGCGGGTCCGGACGTTGCGGCCGTCTTTCATATCGGATCGCGCTTCTCGCTCCAAAAGCCATAAGCGCGCGCGCCGCGCGCGAGCAGAGTGTAAGGTAGTGTGTGCCGCCGTGTTGTGCGGGGCGCACATCCCCCTACTCGTCGCGCGCGCGCGCTCAACATAAATATGTGAGAGGGAAACGCGCCAAATTTTCTTAAGAAACTTAAGAAGTCCGTTAACCTTAAGTTAAGGTTCCACTTAAGCCCATGGGCGACCGCGACGTGGTTCTTTGATTGGACTAAAGATCGAGCGCGGTTATTTGATTGGACTGACAAAACGACCGTTGTCGTCGTGGGCTTTAAGTGGAACGCACGGTTAGAAATTTACGTTTTGCTTTTGAGATTAGCTTTATTCAAACTGTCAACATTATCTTTACGCGCATGAGTGGAGGAGCATTTAACCGCGAGTAAACGTGAGCAAAAAGCTAGCGAAACACTTTTTCATTTAACCGTGATTACCTCCAACTAATCGACATTAAGCCACAGCCGTAAAGTGATGTGACCGCTGGTTGAGTACAGAGCGAAAATTCTGGGTTCAAATCGCGGACTATACAGAATTCTTAGCTCAGCCTTTCAGTGGACATCCACACGGTGTGGTGAAATAGATATTGATTTATCGGAAATAGGTAATATGGCGACTAATCCACCCCGCTAATCGGATTTGTAATTCCCAAAAAGGGAAAAGCAATGTTCTAAATCAGAGCTGGTGAAACCGGCCCTGAACCTCGCAGTTCCAACATAAGAAAAATCTCAATCCGAAAGGCTCTCCCGTAACTTTGATTGGTTGTTCGATTAGTACCAACCCAAAAAGTTTACGGGTACACCAATCGAATTGCAACGGTTAGTGCGGCCTGTCGGCCTCCCGTATATAATAATAATTGAACCGATTAGGCAAAATTTACCATTATCAAAGTTTTAAATTATAAAATAATTATTTACCTTTAATAAAATATAAACACATATAAAAGAACCTTCACCGTTTTAGCATTTTACCTTTTTAGGTTACAAAAAAATAACAACATTCCTAACCTAGCCATCACCAAAATCCTTTTGTGCGGCTGCAGAGCATCGGAGTTAGATTATTTGTGCCGTGGTTCAGACTCCACGTTAAACTGTAGGTCTAACAAAGATGCAGAAAAGAGTGGGACTCGGCCCTAGGTGAAACAAACATCTGCGGTGCGTGCATTTATCTTGTAAATTTTGTGGCGCGAAATTTAAATTTGGTTACGATGTGTTCGTAAGTGAGCTTTTAATCCTCCCTTCCGTAAAAATTTCGAGTCGCAGATTTTACAAACAAAGGGTCGCTCGCCCGTGTGATTCCCCAAGTGAACTTTTAGCGATGCTTTAAGCGTAAACCTACAATCACAAATTTCACATACGAAGGGCTTCTCCCCCGTGTGGGTCATAATGTGAACTTTCAAGCGGTGTTTGTTTACCGCTTTGTAATCGCACGTTTCACAGGCGTACGGTTTTTCGCCCGAGTGAATCCGTAAATGAAGTTTTAGTGATGTCTTACGTTTAAATTTAAAATCGCAAATTTCACAAACGTATGGTTTTTCGCCGGTGTGGTTCATAATGTGAACTTTGAGACTTTCCTTACTTCCTGACTTATAGTCACAAATTTCACACGCAAAGGGTTTTTCGCCCTTGTGCATGCTTAAATGAGAATTCAACTTCAACTTGGTTGTGAATTTATTTTCACACATTTCGCAGGAAAATGGTTTTTCGCCCGTATGGGTGCATAAGTGAAGTTTCAATTGACTATTAGTTAAACATTTGTACTCGCAAATATCACACGCGTAGGGCTTTTCACCCGCATGGATGCTATGGTGAACCTTCAACTGCCAGTAGGTGGAACATTTATATTCACAAATCTTACACGAAATGCATTTTTCACCCGTATGAGTTCGTAAATGAACTTTCAAGTTCGAACTGCTCACGCCCCTGTAATCGCAAAGTTTACAAGCAAAAGGTTTTTCCCCCGTATGACTCCTCAAGTGAATTTTCAACTGAGATTTGCTTGAAAACCTCCGGTCACAAACTACACATTGAAAAGGTTTCTCACCTGTATGCGTTCTTAAATGAATTTTCAACTGCCACTTCGTGTAACACTTCCGGTCACAAATTTCACAAATAAAGGGCTTCTCCCCTGTATGGCTCCTTAAATGGATCTTCAACTGCGAATGGGTCAAACACTTATGGTTACAAAATTCACATGCAAAAGGATGCTCGTCCTTGTGAATTCTTTTATGCAGTTTCAATTGCTGATTAGTTGCACATTTATATTTACAAACTTCGCATGTAAACGGCTTTTCCCCAGTATGGGTTTTGATGTGCGAAGTTAAATTTTGCTTTTGTGAAAATTTACGGTCACAAATTTCACACACGTACGGTTTTTCTCCAGTATGGGTTCGAAGATGCCTAATCAAAACACATTTTTCCAAAAATTTATGTTGACAAACTGCGCATTCGTAAAATCGTGCGCCGCTGTGAAGTTTTGCATGTTTCTTGAGTTGAGATTTATAAATAAATTGCACTTTACATACCGCACATTCAAACACTGATTGCATTTCACGGTTTTCACCCTCCTTTTCAAGAATCGGAGTCTCATCTTTGATATCGATCGAATGATGCAAGTCTTCCAATTTGATGTCTGCCAAAAATTCTTCTGTCTTAATTTCTATGTTGCTGTCGAAATTACATGGATTTTGAGTCAACTGATCCATTTCGACGCCTACTAGATAATGGTAACAATTTCTAGTCGTGCAGAGGAACAGGAAGTGAAATGCACTGTCACAATGAAAATTTTTGGAATGACGTCAAGTTTCCTGTGTTCAAGGCTATCTATAGAATTACTGGCCATTATTTGGTATCATAAAATCATTTTAAAACTTATATAACAATATTTTTGTCTCACTTTAATAATTATAAAATAATTAGTATAATTTCACAACTAATGACAGTACTGTCAAATGTACAGTGGCGTACGGTATATTTCTTATCTGCGGGCTGTTTTATTTTTTGACAGTAGTTATGATTTTAAATAGATATCCGCCTTCAACAGCATCGTTGTCACTTTTAAGCCAATTGTCACTTTTTTTGTTCTTTTCCCATTCAGAAAAAAAATCTTTCATGGTGATTTCTCCCATTGCTTTTTTTTCCATCTTCATTCTCTCCTTTTCTTCAAGTTCTTCTTTTTTTGGTGTGTCTGTGCCGATCATACTCTTACCACGCTTTCGGTCACTTTTTTTTTGTTGAATTAACTTTCAAGTGCGTATTTAATTGTTCTGAAGAAATAAAAAACCTCTGATTGCGCCGATGTACATAGGAGAAATTTGTGGAGGAAACTGATGACTTGATGTAGGATCGGAATTATGAGTCTCTGCAGAACAGCTAATTGTGAGGAAAAATCCACAGCAGCAATGTTTTTGCCTGCTTCTTCAAATGTTGATTCGATAGGTTTTGAAGAAGGTTATGGACAATTTGAGACCGCAGAGCAGAGAAAATCGTGGTTTTCACTGTAGTATTTTGTAATAAGCCAAAGACCTGTTTGGAAATGTGCGGTGGATGTGTCAAAATTATGATCCCATTAAAACTAGTGACAAGGAAACTTGAGGACTTCCAAAAGACAATGGAAACTGCGGACTACCTTAAAAATCCGGGAAGTTCAGTCCCCCATAGGTAAAAGGAAAAAAAAGAATACCGTGTCCTGTGGCTTTCTAGGTCCCAGCCCCCGCCCATGTGCCAAACCCCACCCTTCCCAATCGAAAAAAAGAAAACTCATCTAAAAAATGGCCAAAATTCCCTCACCCCCAGGACGTCCTCCCGGTCAAGATATCAAGACATTGCAGAAACATCTGCGAAGACATCCACACCAGCTGCCACCAAAAAGAAAAACACGTATAGAGTTAGAAGAAGGAAAACGAAGGAACACAGCGATTCTCCAAATCAGGATGGAGTCTGCAAAAAAAGTTTGCGGAAATCGGCACCATCAGAGTGGGATAGGCAAACTGCAAAGTTACAGCATTGGAAACTGCGACGGGGAATACAAGACACTTCTCCAAAATGGAAACCCGTCCGGTTTCTTCTGGCAAATCTGACCGGCACAGAATCTCCTTCAGGCCAGCGATAAAAATTGATGTTTCAATTTTATCCGAATAAATCGGTAAGACTCATATAGGACAGCACCTGAAGAGCCGCCATTTATTCGCCAGTACCCCAACAGATCCTGGAGAGTGGCATGGGGAAAGGCTATGTACGAGCAGTGATGGGGGATGACTGTTATTTTTCCTCCAATGACCCCCGCGCGTTTTCCAACAATAACTGGAACAACAGCTCTCCCATGCAAAGAACCTGACGGACCCAAAGACACTGAGAGATTAAAAATACGTGTTCTTTGGCGTGGAGGTCTCCAATACAAATGCAGCAACCTGGCCAAATGCACCACATCAGGTCTGCATATCCCATAAGATGGATCAAGAGAAGCTGCTAAAAGCGTTTTGAAAAGAAATGCGGGGGGTCGCAGCCTCCGATGTTGACCATTTAGTCGGGGTTATTAGAAAGGCGTGTGACGCGGCCATGCCAAAAAGAAGAAGAGCGGGACATAAGTTCGTTTACTGGTGAACGCAGGAGATCGCTTCGCACATGCGGACAGCAAACTGGCTAAAGAAGACTGCCCAAAGAAGGAAGAACACTTTCCAAGAAGACGAAGCCTATGAAGAGTACTGCACAGCAAAGAAAACGCTAAAGCAGAAAATCAGGGCCAGTAAGAGGAGATGCTGGGAAGAGCTGCTGACACTCCTGAGTGAAGACTCTTGGAGAAAGGCCTACAAAATAGCGAGAGGCAAACTGAGAGGCAAAACACAAATACTCGGACGAACTTCGTCCTGAGTTCAGATGGTGGCCGATATGCTATTCTCAGACTACCCAAGAGCAAAAAGACAAAAACTACCCACTCAACAGCCTTGAAGAGGTCACGGTCACTAAACTTAGAGAAGCAGCAGCAAAACCTTACAGAAAACATAGCTCCTCTGGCCCAGATGGGGTGCCTGGAAGAGCAATCAAGACAGTGGCCGAGGGTTACTCAAATGTATTCTTAACGGTCTTTAATAAATGCCTCGAGGATAGAAACTTTTCTTCGACATGGAAAAGGGCCGACCTGGTACTACTCCAAAAGAGTCAAAAGCCCCTGAAAGAACTCTTATCATACAGGCCCATATACCTTTTAAACCACACTGGAAAGCTCTTAGAAAATATGACTCTCAAAAAACTCAATAAGGACATCGAGCCCGGTGGTCTCTCTTCACAACAATTTGGGTTCAAAAAGAGCAAATTTACCATCAACACTCTCCTTACCATCACTAAAGAAATCCAGAGAGCCAGAGCGGGCACCCACAGAACCAGGAAATTCTGCATGGTGGTGACCCTGGATGTTCAAAACGCTTTTAACAGCGCAGGGTGGAAGCACATCCAAGAAACGCTGCGGAAAAAGAGGGCCAGCCTTCTGAACTAGCATGGCCAGTATTACCGCCTTCTAAAGTACTCGAGTTCGCCCTGAGTTTGGGGTGGCTTGAGAAATAGGAGGCTGGTGGGCTGCTAACATCGGAGGTAGCATAATGGGCCCGATTATGTGGCCTGAGTGCATGTGAACCATGGTTTGCCCTCCACTTTCAATCCATCATCAGTTATCTGTTCAACCGAAGATTCCGTTTGGAAAGAAAAGAAGGCGCCGAAGTAAACAAGGCATCAAGCGGAGTTCCGCAGAGTTCAATTTTTAGACCGGCATTGCAAAACCTGAGGTACTCCGGATTATCCCATATAAATCATACTACCGAAAAGGTAAATTAGGCAGCCATAGCCAGATTATTGCCAAACACGGAAGATTTATCCTACTCCAAACGAAAGATACTCATGGAGCTGGTCCAGTCATCACGGTCCAACATTTTCGGCTGAGGAATTGGGATGAAAGATGTTGACTACCACAATCGTGAATATCATGAAAACTAAAAAAGCGGAAGAAGAGGAAAGTCCCAAAACGGTGAAGCTTTTTGAAAACGGAGTTCCTTATCCATAGGAGTGCAGAAATTGCTGAAAATCCAACTGGTACACAAAGGGGGAGTAACTATGACTCTCTTAGGCCTCTCTGGGAGTCAAAAGGTTGAATGTCCGTTCGTAGTGCATTCCAATATTATAACAAATTTGCCGTCCTCTTCTGAAGGGGAAAATAGTAGACTAAACACAAAGATGAGCTTCAGAAATCAGAACAAAGCCCGCAGAATAACCAGAAAAGTTTGCCTAAGAGCGAAGAAGAAAAAGAGCAAAGAGGTTAACGGATAACCTAAGCTTGCACCCCCATCAAAGAGGTTTTCTGGCAGTAAACAGAGTCTTTCTTAATACAGCCACACTTCACTCGCTCATAAAAAATCGTAGGAGAAAGATTTCGCCTTATCATCTGATCCTTCTCGATCTGAGAAAGGCCTTTGATACAGTGTCCCACCACTCCATACGGAAAGCTTTAAAAAGATTCACGGTCGACTAGAGGTTGGTAGACTTTGTTATGGGGAGGTATGACGAAAGTTATACACTTCTTGCTCCCCAGTCCGGTGGTGCTGATTCCGCATCATCAATCCGGTTTACGCGTGATGTGAAGTAGGGAAACCCCATGTCGTCGATTTTATTCAACCTCGTGGTTGATAAACTTTTATGCAAGCTTGTGCGATATAGTGCTCGTCAGTGATTCCTGCGAAAAGCTGTGGACTTCTTCGGTGATCAAGGCCAGAAATTAAACCCGGGGAAGTGCGTGTCTGTCTCCTGCAGGGTAGCCCCAGGTAATAAGGTGCTATATACTACTCAACTAGAGTCAGGTTTTTGGACCTGGGGCAGTCCGGGCATTTCTTTAGGGACTTGAAAAATTTGCTGGGTAGACTGTCCAAAGCGGCTCTAAAGCCGCAGCAGAAATTAAATCTGCTAAAGCAGTACCTAATACTTGTTGCCAAAACTTCTAGCAAGATTAACATCGATTAAAATAACTAAGGATGTGCTCAAGGGTTCCGACCAAATGATACGCATATTTGTAAGGAAAATATTGCACCAGCCCTCCTTGTGCAAGCGCCTATATTCACTAGAATATAGAAGAATCGGGATAACTTGCCTCCTTAGCTCCGTTCCGAGAATTCTGCATAGTTCTTCGCAGAAGCCATGCTCAGCACTCATAGATTGACAAATGCTGTCCTTGCCTCCCCAGAATACAAGAGCCTCTGGAGCTGATTAGAAAAGTGAACGGGAGAATTAGGCAAACTAGAAACAAAATAAGAGTGGAAATATTGCATTTTCAGCTGGCAAAAACCAAGGAAAATTGTTCAAATTCGCTGACAAAAGAGAAAATCAAAAAATCGATTTTTAGAACTTTAATCGATCGTAAAAGTTGAATTTTAAAGTTGGCTGATAATAAACTGTGTCGGGAACATTTGTTGTATAATTTCCCGAAGCCTATCTGGTGTCAAACCTGGGACGCCCTTCTTTACCAGTTTTTTGTTACTATCATATGATGAAAAAAAAAGTTCCAAAAAATCCAGAAAAATTCGAACACAAGAAGCTGCAGGAGACGGCGAAGAGTTGTCGGTTAGCAAGTCGCCCGGCCCAGATAGTATACCAGCCGAAATCATCCGGTACATATGCAAAGAGCACCCAAACACCATTCTAAGGGTGCTAAACAAATGTCTGGAGAACAGAACCTTCCCTAACATTTGGAAGAAGGCAAGACTGGTGCTGCTTCGAAAGGGGGATAAACCATTAGAGAACCCCAGCTCCTATAGACCGATCTGCTTAATTGACAACTTGGGCAAACTATTTAAACGCTTCCTGCTAAATAGACTGCAAAAAAAAGATCCAGACCACCGGGGGTCTCTCGGAGAACCAATATGGGTTCGTCAGGGGTCAATCGACAGTGGATGCACTCCTGAGAATCAAACAGTTGGTGCCGGAGGCGAACGCAAGCTGTGTCTTGTTGTGGCCTTCAACTCTACAAAATGGTCAGCCATTATAAGCAAACTCGAGAGACGAAACATATTCAAATATCTGATAAAACTATTGAAAAGCTACCTTAGCGTCAAGTCCATCCTCGTAGAGGAGGAGGTTATGAACGGGAAACATAAGGTAACCAGTGGTGTTCCACAAGGGTCGGTGTTGGGCCCGATCTTGTGGAACATAATGTACGAGTGCTCCGATTGGAGTTGCCAGCGAGGGTCCGGCTCATTGGATTCGCCCACGATTTGACACTTGTCGTCGCGGCAAGAACAGAGAAAGAGACTAACTGATGAGGCCATTGGAATCATTACTTCGTGGATAGACGGCCAGGGTCTTCAAATCGTGCTAGAGAAGACGACAGCAATCTTAGCAATAAGAAAAAAAATGCAACATAAAAAAACTCAGCGTTCTAGGTCACAAAGTCATGATCGGCGCATTCATGAAAGTTTTGGGGGTACACCTAAACAGAAAAATGAAATTAGGCGTCCATGTGGAAGTCACGGCATCCAAGGCCCTGCAACTCGCCTCTTCTCTAGCGAGGTTAATGCCAAACATGAGAGGTCCAAAGTTCACAAAAAGAAGGGTGCTGGCCTCGGTGATATACTCCGTCCTGCTGTATGGTGCGCCGGTGTGGCACAAGACCATGAAGATACAGACTAGAGAATAATGCGGGATGGAAAAAATCTCGTCCCGTCCCGCCCCGTCCCGAGCGCGGGATGGGACGGGATGTCGATTCAATCCCGCGCGGGACGGGATTTCAATTCAGTGCCGCGCAGGATGGGATTTCAATTCAGTCCCGCGCGGGACTGGATTTCAATTCAGTACCGCGCGGGACAGGATTTCCATTCAAACGGGATTTCGATTCAGTCCCGCGCGGGACGGGATGCCAATTCAGTCCCTCGTAAACCGAGATACCAATTCAATCCCGCGTTTGATTTATAAATTTATTTTAAAGATGAATGCGGGACGCGACGGGATATCCCGCGGGATATTTTTTGTCCCGCGGCATATTTAGAATATTTAGTCCCGCGCGGAACGGGATGCCAATTTAGTCCCGCGCGAGATGAAATGCCAATTTAGTCCCGTGCGGGACGGGATGCCAATTCAGTCCCGCGTTTTATTTATAAATTTATTTTATACAATACAACTAGAGATGAATGCGTGTTTTAAAATTCATGATAAAATCGTGTTTTAAAGTAGAAATAAATGCGGGACGGAATATCCCTCGAGATATTTTTTTGTCCCGCGGGATATTTAAAATATTTAGTCCAGCGCGGAACATTTTATCAACTCAGTCCCGCGCGGGACGAAATTGTTTCCCCTTTTATTTCATAATTTAACCTATTGAATTCTTTCCCTACATTTACTCTAAGTGTTATGCGTTAACAAAAAAATCAAAAAAATTTATTCGGGCTGCGTTGTATAAAATAAATCAAATGCGGGACTACGGGGTACTGTCCCGCGCGGGACTGAGTTGACAAAATATCCCGCGCGGGACTAAATATTCAAAATATCCCGCTGGACAAAAAAAATATCCCGCGGAGTATTCCGTCCCGTCCCGCATTCATCTCTATTTTAACTTCAACAAAACAATTGCTCTAGTAATAGCCCAGTTTTTCAGCAGTTGGAAAGTAAACGCTGTCAGACGCATGCGCAGTTCAAATTTAAGTCATAATTTTTAATCTGCGCATGCGTCTGACATGCGGGACCCGCTGGACGGGACGGGACAAAAAAATTAGTCCCGCATTCATCTCTAATACAGACCTATCGGATGAAATACAAACGAACACAAAGAACGATAGCAACAAGGGTCTGCTAAGCTTACAGAACCACCTCAAAGGAAGCACTACAAGTGCTTGCCAGTCTGCCGTCAATAGACCTCTTAGGGGAAGAAAAAACAATAACTACAACTCGAATAAGACCATCGAGGAGAAGCGTAAGTTAAGAGACATTCTCCATAACAAGTGGCAAGACAGGTAGACAACGGGTGACAAAGACTCGTGGACAAGGAGGATAATCCCAACCATAAAACCATGAGGTTGAGAGATCCGTTGGTGAGCTAAATTTCCACGTCACCCAAATCCTAACGGGACACGGATGCTTTAATGGATTTCTAAAAAAGATGGGGAAGCGTGAGGACGCTGGATGCCGCTATTGCAAAAACAAGGACACCGCGGAGCATATTTTTTTCAGGTGCACCAGATGGGAAGCGGTCAGAGAGCAAAGAAACACGCAACTGACCCCATCAACTCCTATCCAGGAAATGCTTCACTCCGAAGAACGATGGAATGAGATCTCAACTTCTAACTATGAGATTATGAGCACCAAAGAGATGGACGAGTGAAGCGAACAGCAGCAAGACAGAAATCGTAACCCGTGACGAAACTAAGAAGAAAAAAGACCTGAAAGGGCAGAAAACAAGAACTGATGATGCGCGACGGAAGGCATGTCGCAAGTGGAATCCCGCACGCATCACTGGGGGGAGTTTGTTTAGTGGGTCGGACCCCACCCTACCATCAGTACGGGCTGATAGTGTCTTTCAATAAAATTTTCCCTCTTCCAACGCAAAACAAAACAAAATAAAATTTTGGGGTGAAAAAAATTCAAAAGGGTTAATCTACCGTTTTTGCAAAACGCGACTAAAATTTTATAATTCTTTATTCTTCGACTTTTTCTCTTAATGAGAATATTAAAATAAATGTTTTATATCAAACTATCAAATCTACTACAAAAAAACGTAGAGCTCATTGTGCGTTTGCATCCGCTGAGCTAGTTTTAAAATAATATAATATGGATCGATCATCTGCATCTGGTATTCAAAATTTCTATTATTATAATTTTTATTCTATTGATTGTGATTTATTATTTTTATCTATTGATATCAATTTGACACAAAGGTTCAAAATATTGGGGGAAAAAAAAATTGGGAAGATTAAAGTTGAAATTATAAAAACTATTTAAAAAATCAAATTTATTGAACATCATGATACATCATTTAAAATTTTTATAAGTCAAAAGTTACATAAATACAGAATAATAAATTCCATCTGAAAAAAACAGTACAAATAATAGATACAATTTAAAACGTCTTTCATAATAATTAACTCCAGGAATCAGCAGTTTGAAGGAAATTCTGGAACAGTAAATGTTTTAAAATTCACAAAAAAACACAATTCAAAATGTTTACCTGCAGAAGTATTTTCTTCCTCTGAAGGATTTGCAAACATCACTTCCACCCCATGCAGACCATAAAATTGGAAAAAATCTAAAAAACAAAAAATTTAAAAAAAATTAAAGTAAACTTTTCAATTGAAGTAACCTTTCAACTTTTCGATGGCCAATTCGGCAAATATCCGTACTTTGAAATGAACGAAACAGTGATTTTGACTCCTGAAGACTTTCTCCACTTGTTCTAATGGAACCATAGAATCCAAAATTCGCACGACAAGCGATTTAGTAACACTCATCGGTAAATTGCGTATGATTATGCGTTTTACCTAAAACAAAAAAAAAACAATTAAAAGTTGGAATTCAAATTTTTTGACCACTTACCTGAAGCAACATTTGATCGGGAACATTTTGTGTTTCAGCTGCCCACTCGATTAGAATTTGTCGGTCGAAAAGCATCAGATTGTTTTGAAACATTCTTTTAGCATTTGCGGCTGCAGCGTGGTTGATGAATTCAACGAAGGCGAAGCCACGGTTTAAATGATTGGTCTTGTAGGTTTCCACGAGCAGCACATTTCTTACCCCTTGGACACCCTTGCTTTGCAGTTCCATATGAATCTCGGACGAACTCTTTTTGGTGTTAATTCCCTTTAAGAACAGCTTCTTGTTTTCGAAAGACTTAGCTACCCCAATTTTCCTTCCATTTGCAGCCCTCGAACGGTTTAATTTCTTTACGGCCTTTTCAGCATGTTCTCGTCGGTAGTATCGCACGTACCCGAAGGACCGGTTCAGCATACCTGACGCAGTAACCATGAGGCGGATTTCAGAAATTTGACCAACAGACGAAAATATATCAAAGATTTCGTCTTCTAACATGGTAGTCGGAAGACTACTCAAGAACACTTCGGTGTGTTCCTCCGGTTCCGCTTCAGGAACAAATTTGGGCACTACCAAGCGGTAAAATTGATTTTTGTAAATTTGGTAACCGCTCCTTTCCATAAACGATGTTAAACGGTTGGTGATGAAGCTTCCCCTACTGGAGAAACCAGATGAAGAAGCGACTGATTCCACAACAGACATTTTCAATTTTTGAATAATTAATTTTTGCAAGTTTACACGGTCACTGCTCGAAAAGTACTGAATGTTCTTCCTTGAATCGCGCGTATTTTAGGGTTGGATTTGTCGCTTATCACATTTGACCGCATTAGTTAAAAACAACGCGAGTTGATTTTAAAACAGCAGCTGCACGTTATAACAATCCCATTGTTAAATTTCATGCAAAATTTTTCGTGCAATCTAAGGAATGCTCACTTATCGTGTCGACTGTTTAGGTTCAAATAAAACAAAGAACGCTTTATTTGATTTTGAAAAGTATTATTTCGGGCTTATCTCAACACTTCAAATTTTTTACAACTACAAAAATTGTTTATTTTATAATAAATTCAAATTACTTATCTGTAATTTATGTGAATCACAATTTCAAAATATGTTGATGAATAAAACTGTCTAAACTCCCAAGTGAGATTTGAATACTTTGCAAAAAATATTAAAATATTAGGGAGGGGGGGAGGTCAAAAGTATTGCTCAGGTGTCACTTTTCTCTTTTCAGTTAAGATTAAATTCAACGTCCATCTAAATTGTTTTCAAAAAACGTTGTGTAAATTGTTGACAATTGGGCCCACAATTATCAAAAAAGTGAAAAAACCAAAAACTGCATTTTAGTTCCGCGAAGGCTTCAAGCCTTCTTAACCAAAGCTGTGAGTAATTAATAATATCAAAAGGGCTAGTAAGAAGGGGGTGGATCTCTCTTTTTCTTCATTATTAGGTCTGTTTGGTATGTTACTCTAAACTACTCCGAGCAAGTTAGTGTAAAAAATTGCGAAAATTGAGATGTAAAATGTGGGTGGGTGATTTTACATCAATCAGTTTGTGGTGAGTATAATTAATGTTGCACTAGGACTGTGATACCAAACCATAAAAAATTATAAGGTAATGATTAGAATTGTCAACGAGCAGTTAAAAAACTATATATATTGTCGTATATTTTTTGGGATGAAGAAATTTATTTACTTATTTTTATTTTATATTTTTACTTTAAGAATTTAAATTGTAACGCCATAGCAGAGGTGGGGGAATTTTGATTTTAAAATAAATGAGGTGATTGGCGAACGACGAGTTCGACCGGATGATCGAAGTTTTAAGAGAGCAATTTTTTTGATTTTGTAAAAAAGTGAAAATTAGTGGAAAAATAAAATTTTAGTGAAGAAAATCTAATATTATTAATTTTGATTTGAATTGGGTTAAGTAAAATTTTATTAACGTGGCAAGGTCGCACGTTATCGAGGAAAAAAAGTCCGATTGAGCAGGCTGGGCAAAGTTACTGAATAATCCTGTTTTATTTTAGAAAGTTTGGAAAATTATAAAATCGAAATTTTATTTAATTTAATGGAAAGTTTAAACAAGGGTTTATTTTAGTACAATATATACATATATATATATATAGTCGGTTTTAAACGTCTTGCGACGTTGTCCGATACCAAACTACCAACCTTGCGAATTAGCGCTTGGTTTTTTTAGCATTTTACATTTTTTACCTACGACGAGGAGCCAGCCCGTCGGTAGAACCCCTAACCTGGAGGACCAATGGAGACGGCCAGAAGTTGTTACTTACCCGGATTCGAATCGGGTATTGAGCGTTCGTAGTCAACTCGCTTGACCATTGCTCTCCGACCGTCTCTTTAATTAAAATAAAAAAAAAACTCTTTAGTTAAAAATAAAAGTGGATTTCTATTGGCTTGCTAGAGATAACAGACATTTTCTATTAGTTAACTAGGACATTTTAGTTAAGTGGGCGTTAATGCCCTTATTATAAAATCGGTGTTAATTAAAAAATTTAAAAAGAGAAAATCGATAATTAAATATACTCTTCAACTCGCCAGTCAATAAAACCGATTAGTTTCAGACCCCCCCCCAACCATTAACATAAAAGCCAGGGTACAGGCACATCTGAAGGTCAGCCCACCAACAATAGATGTAAACAATTTTTATGTTTAGAGATCTAACACCGAGAAGGAAACGACGCAGAAGTTGGAAATAACAAGCCTTAAGGCTTAAACTAAGTTGAAGAAGAAGAAAACTCAATAAAGTAGTATATTATAAATCAAATAGTCCAAGAGCCAGCGACAGCTTCCAACCCGGTTTTTAAAAGTCGTAAAAATGTTATGTCTTATAGATTTTCCTACTCGTTTTGCTTCTTGAGACGGTCATTTGCCTTGTAGGTAACGCGATCAACTGCGACTGCAAAGTACCGAGTTCAAATCCGGAGAAGGGCAACTTTCTTATGACTGGTCTCCGTGCTTCGGAAGGCACGTTAAGCCGGTGGTCCTCCTGGATTAATGAATTGCCATCATTAACATAAAAACCAAGATTACAAGCTCGTCTGGAGGCCAGTCTAGCAAACTACCTATCGGACGTTAAACAATTTATATGCTCACAGATCTAGCACTGCGAAGGAAACGACGCAGATGTTGGAAATAAACAGATCAACAGATCTAAAGTAAAGTTAAAGAAGAAAGAAGAAGTTTTGCTTCTTGACAGAAGCATCGTGACCATTAATTTTAATATTAAATGGTTCTCTTGGCAGATTACTCTCGGTGGTTTGCATTGCCTTCCGAGAGGAAAGGGTCACAATAAAGTTGGATAAATTTTGTAGCCGGGTTGGGTATCGAACCTAAGGATTCTAGCCTAGAGTTCGCTCCTTAGTATGTGTACTTAGATCACCTCTCTGGCTTATAGATAGACACCCCATAAATACAAAACCAAAAATGGCAGACATTTTTCTGGTCGGGTAAAGGAGTAATTAGCGTTTTAAAATCGTAAGAATTTGTACAGAAGCACGCGAAGCAAGGAATAGTAAAAAAATATCCATTTTTTTTCGAAACGAAGAAGATAAAATATATTTTGCGTTACTAACAGACAGACTTAAAGCCATGATACTGCAGCATCTATGTGTGGCTGGGGAGTATTCTATACCCCCCAGACCCCCGTGTTAAGAGTATTTAAGAGATGTGCACTTCATTCATTTTCAACTAAAAAATGTAGTACTCAAATGGGAAACAGAAACACAGTAATAGTTGATTCAATTAGAAAAATGGTCGTCACCTATCAGATTAATGTGCATCCTGCTAAATATCTCAATTGAAAATGAATGACCTGCAGTAATTTTAATACGAGTAGTTTAAAATGTGAAAAATTACTTAATTATAATATTTATAACATAACTCTCCCCTTCCTTTTCAAAACTGCAAAACTGTCTTATTAAGGATTTTGCTGTAACCATCTGGAAAAACCGGGAAAAACAAATAATGGCAAATATAAAATAAATTTTGCGTTACTAACAGACAGACCAAAATTAATAAAAAAAGAACTTTTTTCATGTGTAGCTAGGGATTAGCTAGAAGAGCTTATTGCAACCAAAAAGATTTTAAAAAACCTTTTTAAAAATGTGGTAAAATTAAGTGTAGATTAAAATCTGTCGGTTGGAACCGGGGGGTCTGGCGGGGAATGGAATACCCTCCGAGGGTTAAAGCAAAATTTTAAACAATTGCAAAACTGTTTTATTTAAAATTTCTCTGTAACCACCTGGAAAAACCGAGAAAAAAAATAACAGAGAAGATAAAATATAATTATTTTGCGTTACTAACAGACAGACCAAAAACAATAAAAAAGAAGTTTTTATAAAAAGAACTTTTTTTCATGTGTACCTAGGGTTTAGCTAGAAGGGCTTATTGCAACCAAGAAGATTTTAAAAACCTTTTAAAAATGTGGTAAAATTAAGTGTAGATTAAAATTTGTCGTTTGGAACCGGGGGGTCTGGTGAAGAATGGAATACCCTCCAGAGGGTTTAAGCAAAATTTTAAACAATTGCAAAACTGTTTTATTTAAAATTTCTCTGTAACCACCTGGAAAAACCGGGAAAAAAAAATAACAGGGAAGATAAAATATAATTATTTTGCGTTACTAACAGACAGACCAAAAACAATAAAAAAGAAGTTTTTATAAAAAGAACTTTTTTCATGTGTAGCTAGGGTTTAGCTAGAAGGGCTTATTGCAACCAAGAAGATTTTAAAAAACGTTTTAAAAATGTGGTAAAATTAAGTGTAGATTAAAATTTGTCGTTTGGAACCGGGGGGTCTGGCGGGGAATGGAATACCCTCCAGAGGGTTTAAGCAAAATTTTAAACAATTGCAAAACTGTTTTATTTAAAATTTCTCTGTAACCACCTGGAAAAACCGGGAAAAAAAAATAACAGGAAAGATAAAATATAATTATTTTGCGTTACTAACAGACAGACCAAAAACAATAAAAAAGAAGTTTTTATAAAAAGAACTTTTTTCATGTGTAGCTAGGGTTTAGCTAGAAGGGCTTATTGCAACCAAGAAGATTTTAAAAAACGTTTTAAAAATGTGGTAAAATTAAGTGTAGATTAAAATTTGTCGTTTGGAACCGGGGGGTCTGGCGGGGAATGGAATACCCTCCAGAGGGTTAAAGCAAAATTTTAAACAATTGCAAAACTGTTTTATTTAAAATTTCTCTGTAACCACCTGGAAAAACCGAGAAAAAAAATAACAGGGAAGATAAAATAGAATTATTTTGCGTTACTAACAGACAGACCAAAAACAATAAAAAAGAAGTTTTTATAAAAAGACCTTTTTTTCATGTGTACCTAGGGTTTAGCTAGAAGGGCTTATTGCAACCAAGAAGATTTTAAAAAACGTTTTAAAAATGTGGTAAAATTAAGTGTAGATTAAAATTTGTCGTTTGGAATCGGAGGGTCTGGGGGGTATGGAATACCCTCCAGAGGGTTAAAGCAAAATTTTAAACAATTGCAAAACTGTTTTATTTAAAATTTCTCTGTAACCACCTGGAAAAAACGGGAAAAAGAAATAACGGGGAAGATAAAATATAACTATTTTGCGTTACTAACAGACAGACTGAAAGCAATGATGCTGCCTTCATCTATTCCATACCCCCCAAACCCTCCGGATCAAAAGTATTTAAGAGATGTGCGCTTCATTCATTTTCAACTGAGAAATTTGGTACTCAATTGGAAAACAGAAACACGGTAATAATTGATTCAATTTGATTAATGGTCGTCACCCATTAGATTAGTAGTAAAAATTTGCACTAAACTTAACGATGAAATGAAAATTATGCAATCAAGGAAGAATGGCAGACACAGATTACCGAAGGTCGACAACTACGAAATCACAAAAAAAAAACAAAAATTCACCTGTGTTTCTGGCTTTTTTGCCGTCATCAGTACCATAAAACTTCTAAAATCACTTAATTGCATAATAATTTTTGCACGACACGGCTACCGTTTCATCGCTGAACGCATGTCAAATTTACATATCAAAACTATGCCGACGTGCAATTCTCGACGAATGCCAGGATACATTGATAAACAATCTCGCATTTAGAAAATTGATGCAAATTACATTTTCGTTTTTCCGGCCGTTAAATTAGGTGTTTACGTCCTGATTTAAGGTACGAAAAGTGTCTTTTTAAGTCCTAGGACGTTAAAAAGGGGGGGCTCAGAATTTTTTACATCATCATTAATTCGAATGAAAATGTTTAATATTTATAGCGCAATTCGAAAATAACGAAAATTAATATTTATAACGCAATTCGAAAATAACGCACCTCTTGATTCTTCTTTGTTTTCCTCGCTGTTGTTTGAAGAATGCGCCCGAAGATGCCCGTTCTTTGATTGATTTTGACATTGTAACACTTCACAACACACACGTCCGAAATTTTCAAATTCGAAATTTTTAAATTGAGAATATGAATCCTTATCTCACCAAATAGACAAACTTGACAAATGACTTGCAACCTTCACACCATCTATCGATAGTTATCTCAGAGCTATTATATAAAATCGCGAATTTTGTAGGATATTTTCCCCAAAATAACGAAATGTTGTTTATATGACTCTGACGTCAGGGTCGCGAATAAAATGAATGATTACCAAACCAATCAGAAGAGCCAGATTTCCATTTTCAATACATAGCCTCTCACCACGTTGTTGCGAATAAAAATGAGGTAGTCCCGTTATAACGAAAAACAGTTTATGCCACTCGGACGTAAACTGATTTTACGTCCTTGTGACCAAAACTACTATAGTGCAAATTTTTACTATTGAACTTCTTTTCATGTGTATCAAGAGCTTAGCTAGAAGGGCTTATTCCAGCCAAAAAAATTTTTAAAAAACGTTTTAAAAATTAATTAATTTAATTAATGTAATTAAGTAAGTGTAGATTAAAATCTGTCGTTTGGAACCGGGGGGTCTGGGGGGTATGAAATATGGGGGGTTTGGAATACCCTGCAGAGGGTTAAAGCACATTTTTAAACAATTACAAAATTTAAAAAATTACAAATTATTTAAAATTTCTCTGTAACCATCTGGAAAAACCGAGAAAAAAATAACGGGGAAGATAATATATAATTATTTTGCCTTTCTAACAGACAGACCAAAAGCAATGATACTGCCTTCATCTATGTGTGACTGGGGGTATTCTATACCCCCCAAACCCCCCGGATTATATGTAAGTATTTCAGATATATGCACTTCATTCATTTTCAACTGATAAATTTGGTACTCAATTGGGAAACAGAAACACAATAATGGTGGGTTCAATTAAAGTAACGATGCTCATATATTAGACTAGTGGACAGATATATCTGAATTGAAAATGAATAATCTGTAGTACTCTTCTGAAGTGAGTATAATTATTAAATTATAATATTTATAAATTCCCCCTTCTTATCGTATAGCGGGTGTACCCTTAACGGATACTTTTTCACCATCTCTTGGCCCCCGCGCTGCTCAACAAATTGTTACAATTTTAAAACGCAAATTACTCCTTTATCCGACGAGAAAAACGTCTTGCCATTTTCGGTCTGTATTTAGGAGGTGTCTTGTTACGACTACACGTAACTATCTTTTAATTTGCATAAAATCATATTTAATTACGAAAGATTTGAACTTCTCTCGTACTTGCAAAGAATGATTCTGATTAGACACGGTACCTAAAACGCTATTTTTAGATTTTTATGTTCTATTTTGGTTCAAGGTATACTCACGGGTCCCTAAAATACAAATTTTACGATTGAAATCTCGATGAATTCTGAAAGAGTATATTTTAAATAAGAGAATTAGCTATGACGCAATGCCCTAAGTGCACCTGTTTTTTCAAAAATCGAATTTAAAAACTTCGATTTTTGCAGTAAATTTTAAAGCAAAGTCGCTCGGGATTGGTTAATTCTGTCGGTACGTGCACCCAGATATAGTCTTAGCTTTGCGCAGAGTGCACAGTGCACTCCGAACGAAAATCATGATTTTCAACCCTAAATGTGCGGGAAAAATGGCTTAAAGCGCCCGAGCGCAGCGAAGGGTGCTTTAAGTCGATTTTTCTTCGCACAACTACCCTGCGTTAAAAATCCACTCTCACGAGTTTCACCTCTCAAAGATTCACCTTTTCCTTGACCTACGGGCCTAGGGATATTTTTAAATTAGTTGTCATTTTGATGAAAATGGCTCGAAGCGCCCGAGCGCAGCGAGGGTTGTTTCGAGTCAATTTTCATCAAAATCACCATGGCAAGAGTCGGACCTACGCGCAAAAGTAACTACCGTTCGTTAAATTTAAGTAACCCTTTTCTGAAGTGATTTTTAAATAATTTTAAATTTTTAAATTAAATAAAAAAGGAGAACGCATTCCTACCATAGCGCAAGAGTTACTGACTAATTGTTAAGGGTGCGTTCCACTTAAAGCCCACGACGACCGCAGCGTGGTCCCGTGGTTCTTTGATTGGACTAAAGATCGAGAGCGGTTATTTGATTGGACTGACGAACGACCGTGGTCGTCGTGGGCTTTAAGTGGAACGCACCCTAAAGGGAAACACTCTTATATATAGCAGCGCACGTACCTCCCACAAACGAACTTGACTAACCAATCACGAGCGTTTAACCTTCGAAAATCAAGCTTTTTTAAATTCGATTTTTGAAAAAACAGGTGCATTTAAGGCATTCCGTCATAGCTAATTCTCTTATTTAATATATTCTCTTTCAGAAAAGTTCGAGGTTTCAATCGTAAAATTTGTATTTTAGGGACCCGTGAGTATACCTCTCCCCTCTATTTTTCTCGCAACTATACATTTGACTTCGGAGAATTCTGAACGATTATTGCAACTCGTAGAGTTTAGGATTGCATCATTCCAACACCCGCTGGGACTTGCAACGTGGAAGAGAAAAATAAGATTTTATAGTAGTTTACCGCCTGTAGGTTAGATGACTTTAATTGCTATCGTGAATATTTGAATAAAATAATGTATTTTTGTAACATTGTAACCGCCTTTTCCGGTCATCCATCTTACAAAAAATACTCTTGGTAACTTCACCTTCGACACGATCACTTCGTGAACTTTTTACTTTGACTTCAGTAGAGTAAACATGTAAAATCGTCTACAAGTGCCTAAAAGTGATTTCCGTTTCTACTATTAAATTCAATGGATTTAACAAATAAATTCTATCGTAATCACGTATACTTAAATGTTATTTTTGGTGTAGTGCTATTTAAAAACCATCAATTATTTATCTAAAAAACGAACTTAAAATCATCTCGAATGTTAAAATTTAATTACAAGTTAACTATGTGCTCACAATTATCGAATTAAATTAAATAAGTTCATGCAAATACAAATGCAAATTACTGATTTAATTCATCTTAAACTTTGTAAAAAATTACTGATTTAACGACAAATTCTACAATTTTCGAATGGATAATTTTATGAAGATATTGACGAAGCTATGAAGTTCGACGATATTGAAGGAAGATCCCAAAGCTACCTGCCCCGATATGGAACGCCGCACCGAATTCCTTGGAACCTAAGAGAATCCACGAGTGTCCGAGAATAATTTGAACAATAATTGTCTTTACCTTCCTGGTAAAAAAAACGGTTAGTTTTTTTGTGTGAAATGTTTAATTTTAAGGTGTTCTATAATTTCTTAAAATAACAATTGACTTTTTAATGTCAATTCATTTTTTTAATGAAGAATTTTGTCTAAATTTTGCTCAATCCAAATACATGTTAGCGTGAGCCAAAATATTTGCAATAAATGAAGCTAAAATAATATTCTTCTCGATTTTCTATATTTAGGTTCTTCTACTGTCTTCACACACACCTATGATAAACTGTGTTTTGATATAGTAATACTGTTATAGTTGATTACCAACCTAATAATACCAAATTAGGTTGGTATTACTTACTCAGCGCATTTATTTAAAATTATTAGTCAGGGCAGAGTATTTCATTAACGTCATATACAGGTCCGGGTCCAGGTTTAGTAATCCTCGCTTATTCTAACACGGCCTTCCTGCAATTGTCGCGTCCCCGTGACATTTTTTTTTTTTGAATTTTGAATAACGCCATAAATAACTCGGCCCTAACGCCTTAAATAACTCGGCCGCAACGCCTTAAATAACTCGGACGCAACGCCTTAAATAACTCGGCCGCAACGCCTTAAATAACTCGGCCGCAACGCCTTAAATAATTCGGCCGCAACGCCTTAAATAATTCGGCCGCAACGCCTTAAATAACTCGGCCGCAACGCCTTAAATAACTCGGCCGCAACGCCTTAAATAATTCGGCCGCAACGCCATAAATAACTCGGCCGCAACGCCTTAAATAACTCGGCCGCAACGCCTTAAATAACTCGGCCGCAACGCCTTAAATAATTCGGCCGCAACGCCTTAAATAATTCGGCCGCAACGCCTTAAATAACTCGGCCGCAACGCCTTAAATAACTCGGCCGCAACGCCTTAAATAACTCGGCCGCAACGCCATAATAATTTGGTTCTACCGTCCGTAATAGTTATTTATGCACCAAGTCCTGAAAGTGCATCTTCTTGGCATGAGCGCGGAAAGTTATAGACTGAGGCGCAGACGAAGTCTATAACCACGCAAATGCCAAAAAGGCACCTTCAGGATAAAGCGCATAAACTATTTTATGTGTAATTGGAATGAAATGCACATTTTCTGCAAAAATGTACGATAATAATTTAACGAAATACGTATGTTGCTAAGCAATAAAATATTTAAAATTCACAAAATATGTCAAAAATATATGTCAAAGTGTACATTTTAGTAGGATTGCACATAAAACAATTGAGGTTTTGACATTTCTGTACTGTAAACAGCTACTTTCAGTATTGTTTTCTATATGTGAAAATGTACATTATAGTATAAATGTACTTACCAAAGAAAAGCAATGAATCAAATTGCTTCACTAGTCATATTTTCCTCAAAATTGTCTGTTAAACCAGCCTCTCAACTGTTCATAAGTAGCCTCTTTCACTAGTTTCTCCAACCTCCAAATACGCAACGTTCGTTAGCCAGCATTTCTATAATTTTGCTTAGTCCCAAAAACCTCCCGCTTAGTTTTCCAAATCTTACTGTTGCCAAATCCTATTTCCGCTTGCGCGATTCTTCCCTCAGAACATAAATGCATCCGACGTATATCAAGTTGCCAAACTTTTACCTTCATTAAGTACTGCTTCAATTCCGGTCAATATTGCAAACCATTCAATCTCCTTTCTGTTGTTCAACGCACTTTTCACTAGATCAGACAAGACTTTTATCACTGATTTTACCTGTCCGCCACCTCTGGGCACTCCCACATTTATAAGGTGCAATTCAACATCTTCTCGTTTAAAACAATTAACGAATTCCGATGAAGTGAAAATTTCCGCTTTATCAGTCATGACTGCCCCTGGATGCCAGCTCGTTTAAACAAAAAACCCAAAGTAACTATAGACTGTTTAGAAGTTTTGTTCTCTAAGAGAGCAAATATACGGATACTTCAGAAATGCGCCAATCACAACCAAGATTACGGTGCATTCACCAATATACAAAAATCATCCAACGCTCGGGACTCCACCTTTCCACTCTTCGTCCATTCCTGACAACACACTTATATCACTATCCAGTACATATCAAATTCGGGGTCTCATCATTGAGAACTACGCCAAGTTCAATCCATAATTTCCCATGACAACGCACAATCCGGGACGCCGAATCGTCTTCCAACCAATCAATCTACGCCAGGAATACAACTACTGTCTATCGACTTCTCTTCCAGGAGCTTGCACGGCGGTAGACTCAAAGTCAATTTTGCAATCTTCAGCTACAAGTTGAATTTCTTTACTATTATAAGACTTCTTTTGCTTCTTAATTTAGATTTCTTTCATTGCATGCTTCGGGTTTTCTGAATATTTACAGTCTTTCTTTGAATAACCTATTTTTTTTTTTACAGTTGAAACACTTTTTTGATAATTTCCGTTTTTCTCATACGATTCCATAGTATCTAGCTTGAGTTGTTTTGGTACTCTTTGATGATCATCTTTGATTTCGCTATCATATTGTCGAAGTAAAGCTTTAAGATCTTGTTGATTCTTTGGTACATTTATTCGTATTCTTTGTCGAATAATATCGTTATTTATTCCACCAATGGAACGTATTACTTTCTGCCATTCCAGTTGAGGTTGGTACTACGTATTTTCTCTATTCCGTATTCACATAAACTAACAAGGTTTGAACTTTCTATATTAGTTGCCTTGTTTAGCTTCGTGTGCCATGTTTCTTGTTTGGGGAACGTTATTCAAAAGTCATACACAAATTATTCCAACTCCTATCAAATGGTTTCCATCCATCGAAAAACTTTTATTTTTCATTTTCTCGTAGAGCGTCTCCCTCTTTCAATATCATAATGAAATCGGATATTTTAGTTCGTTTCTTTAAATCGTTTATTTGTTCAATCCATTATTCATCAATCAAAAATTTGCTATTAACGGCATCGTGCGTTTGTTCTAAGTCCATCGGATATCCGTCCGGATTTTGAATTGCATTTTGGGAATCTTCTGTATTTTGATTCATTTTAAACCAAACGAGAGAAAAAATAAAACACAAAACCAACAAAAACAAAAAAAACACGACAAAAAAAAAACTTATCCGTTTGCAGTTAAACGTTGGTTCGAATTCCACTTCTGATGTTAGCGTGAGCCAAAATATTTGCAATAAATGAAGCTAAAATAATATTCTTCTCGATTTTCTATATTTAGGTTCTTCTACTGTCTTCACACACACCTATGATAAACTGTGTTTTGATATAGTGTTAAGTCGTTTGTGTGTCTCCCTGCGCATTTGTCGCTACGCGCAAGGAACGGCACTGGAAAGGGTCAGTATGTAGTAAGATGCCAACTCATAACCATGTTTTTTAACCGGCAAGAAAATAAAGAATAAAACTCAAATATTATTTTTATTTAAAAAGTGCAACACGCCATCGAATAGGAGCAGAAGTTATTTTTACATCCCTCGATGGTTGTGCTCAAACATTTGGTCCTTCGATTTGGATTTATTGGTGACTAACAACGGTTCAACCAAACCTCAAAAATTAAGCAAGCAGACGACCACGCCACAAAACGCGCATTGTTTTGAACTCGTCCACACGCCAAGCAAAATTCACCTCTATATGAAGCTGTTGTAAACACATACGCTGCAAGTTAGTACCTTTAGCATTTCCCGCCTTATTTTACCCGCTCTTTATTTGAACTTACAACAAAACTTGTTTTACAATAAAATCATCGCAATTATTAAATTAATTAGCATTAAGCTATTAATCACGAAAGAATACACGCATTTATTATTAACTCACGCCTCAATTATTAGTAAGCAACCGCATATTTGTCATTTACGCATTTTCACAATGGAAGCTTTAATTAGAAGACGTTCTTCAGTTAAAGGTCAACTCACATCATTCTCAAATTATATTAATAAAATTAATGACATTGAACTAACGCAAGTTGCATCAATCGAGCTACAACGAAGGTTCGAAAATGCACAATTACTTTTAGAAAAATTCAGCGAATTACAAATTGAAATTGAAATAGAAATAACGGATGACGTCGAAATAATCGATCAATCACAACAACGCGAACAATTTGAAAGTAATTATTACGCAATCATATCAAAAGCCGAATTAATAATGACAAATAACACAAAACACGAAACTCTAAATGTAAGCAGCCGTAGTGCATCAATAAACAGTAGTACTCATTCAAGCTCGAACAATATCATGCGACAAAATGTAAAACTCCCAAGCATTCCCATTCCGAAATTTGACGGAAAAACAGATTCCTGGTTAGAATTTCGAGACCTTTTCGTTTCCTTAATACACGGAAACGACCAAATAAGCGACATAAACAAGTTTTTCTACCTTCGCGGCGCCTTGCGTGAAAAGGCCGTAGAAGTAATAAATTCGATCAGTTTTTGTAGTCAAAATTACAGCACCGCTTGGGATGCATTATGTTCTAGATATAATAGCAAACGCGTATTAATTCATAATCACATCAAGTCACTTTTTGATATAACTCCAATGTTAAAGGAGTCATCCGAAAAGATTAGATCTATCAATGATTCTGTTTCTCTGCACGTTGAATCAATCATTGCGCTCACCCCAGGTGAAAGCCTGTGGGACCAGCTAATTATTTATCTAATTTCTTCAAAATTGGACCCAGTCACCTCTCGCGAATGGGAGGAGAACAAAGACAGAGACAAGCTGTCATCACTCGCAGATTTAAAATTGTTTTTAAAAAATAAAGCGGACTTGCTAGAAAACTTAGAAAACAAACACTCTTCCACCGATTTTAAAGGTACGAAGAAATTCGATCGCACACCCAAGATAACTCGTTCTCTCATAGCAAACACCAAACCGGTGAGTTGTCCAATCTGTAATCTCGCACACTACGCAAACAATTGCACAGCATTCACAAATTTAAATATTGCAGACCGCACGGACAAAATAAAAGAATTAAAATTATGTTTAAATTGTTTTCGCAAAGGCCACTTCGTCAGTGAATGCAGGTCAAGCCTTTGCAAAATATGCCACAAAAAACACCACACGTTATTACACCAAAGTAAAACTGACACAAACACATCACTTCCAGCCAGTATCCAGGAAAAAGTTGAGGAACAAATTACCACTGTCACAGCGTTTTCTTCTCAATCCAGCAATGTTCTCTTAGCTACAATTTCTGTCCTAATTTCAGACGCTAACGGCGCACCTCATGTCGTTAGGGGCATACTGGACGCAGGTAGTCAATCCTCATTTTTAAGCAAAAGCACATGTAATCAATTACAGTTAGCGACTGAGAAAGCCGATGTTTTGGTAAACGGCATTGGCCAATCATCCTCACAAACATTAGAAAAATGCTCGGTAAACATAAGCTCGCGTCACACTTCATTTAAAATTCACACTTCATGTTTAGTGATCGAAAACATAACGGGACATTTACCCAATTTCATAGTAGATACGTCTCGCATTAGCATTCCAAGTCACATTAAGCTATCTGACCCTAATTATCACAATCCAGGAAAAATCGACCTTTTGATAGGGAGCGATTGGTTTTGGAGGGTAATAGGCAAAGAACAAATTAACCTTGGGCCTAAATTACCAATGTTACAAAATACTCGTTTCGGATGGGTAGTGACGGGTCCCATGGCACTGGCGCACAAGCAAGTCGTAAATTGCAATTTCAGCTCTGTTGATTCAAACCTAAGCCAACAACTTGCGAAGTTTTGGGAACTTGAAAATGGGCCAACAGACAAACCTTTAACTGTTGAAGAGCGCTATTGTGAATCACACTTCGTAGAAACTCATAAACGCGACAAAAATGGCCGCTTCACGGTCACGATCCCATTAAAAGACAGCCCAAGCAAATTAGGGGAAACGTTCGAAAAGGCAAAGGGCAGACTATTTAATCTAGAAAAACGGTTTCAAGCCGATAAGAAGCTTAATGCATCCTACCTTGCCTTCATGAACGAATATCAATCATTAGGGCACATGTCACAGTCACAACCTAACGATAGGCAACCCTCTTATTACATGCCACATTTTGGAATCTTTAAGGAAGAAAGCTTAAGCACCAAGTTGCGCGTAGTGTTCGACGCTTCCACTGAGTCAACAACGGGTTACTCATTTAACTCGTTGCAAATGGTTGGCCCGACCATTCAACAAGAACTCTTTTTTATACTAATTCGTTTTCGCAAATATTTATACGCATTCTCGGCCGACGTGCAAATGATGTACAGGCAAATTCTTGTCAATCCAACCCAGCGAACGTTTCAAAAAATACTTTGGAGATCGGATCCGAACGAGGTCATAAAAGAGTACGAGCTCAACACGGTTACATACGGCACCGCAGCAGCGGCATTTCTTGCGATCAGAAGTTTGTACCAATTAGGTAAAGAATGTGCTAACACTCATCCACGCATATCCGAAATCATTAAAACGGACTTTTACGTTGATGACGTACTCTCGGGTGAAGACACGCTCATTGAAGCTCAAAACAGCTGTTCTGAGCTATCCGCAATTTTAAAGTCAGGCGCGTTTAAACTTAGAAAATGGGCATCGAATCATCCGCACGTATTGAACAAGGTTGAGCATTCAGATGTTCATCCACAGGTTCATGATTTCACACAAGGTCAAGCTAAAACGTTGGGCCTGGTTTGGTCATTTCATACCGACACGTTAACCTATCGTATTTCTAAGTTTAGCAGCCCCAAGATCACAAAAAGAGTAATTCTTTCAGAGGTGTCACAAATTTTTGACCCCCTCGGACTACTAAGTCCTTGCATTGTTCCTGCAAAATTCCTTTTGCAGCAATTATGGGAGGAAAAGTTATCATGGGATGACGCGCTTCCTCACTCTTTATCAACAAAATGGATCGATTTAAGGGAAGATTTGTATACCTTGAATGACATGCAAATACAAAGAAAAGTAATTTGTGAAAAACCCACGCGACTGGAGTTGCACGGTTTTTCCGATGCATCCCTACTCGGTTACGGTGCCTGCGTATATCTTCGTTCTACAGACAAAAATAACATCCACTATACAACTTTATTATGCTCGCGCAATCGAGTTGCGCCATTGAAACCCGTGACCATCCCGAGACTAGAACTATGCGGCGCGGTTGTTCTAGCAAAGTTAGCTTCGCAAGCTGCTAAAGCCTTAAACGTTACGTTGCATGACACGTTTCTATGGACGGATTCCACAATTGTGTTAGGTTGGCTACGAACGCCAGTGAATCTTCTCAAGCCTTTTGTTAGTCACAGAGTAGCAGAAATTTTAGATCAAACGCCTTCAGCCGTATGGAATCACGTACCTACCGAATCAAATCCCGCAGATATTTTATCTCGAGGAATTTCACCTTCAAATTTAAAGAAGAGCACCCTTTGGTGGCTCGGCCCCTCATGGCTCTCGAATGAATCAGCATTTTGGCCGCGACTGAATAACAAAGAGGTTCAGGAACTTCCTGAGCTCAAAGCTGAAAAACGATCATTACACTCTCTCGAAATTTCAAAGTTTCCTTTCGAAAATTATTCAAAATTATCCCACCTGCAACGGGTCATGGCATACATATTGCGATTCAAATGCAACGCAGGGAACCCCATTTCACGAAGAAAATTGGGACCGCTCTCCCTCTCGGAATTACAAGCTTCACTGCGCAAGTTGGCAAAAATAGTTCAATCGCAAAGCTTTGCACAAGAGTTGCATCTCATTCAAAACGGAAAACCCTTAGATAAGAAAAGCAGCATTTTAAATCTCAACCCCTTTTTGGATGAGCACGGTTTGCTACGCGTTGGAGGGCGTCTCCAAAATTCAGATTTATCATATGCAGCAAGGCATCCTATTTTGCTCCCACATAAACATACATTTACTCGACTTCTCTTCGAAAAAGAGCATTCAGACTTATACCACATAGGTGCACAGATGCTACTCGCCACTATACGCCAGAGATTTTGGCCGATAGCGGGACGGAGCATCGCGAAATTTGTCGTACGGAACTGCGTAAAATGTTTTAAGACATCGCCCATAGCCATCAACCCATTCATGGGAAACTTGCCCGCAGAACGCGTTTCTCAATCACTTCCTTTCTCAAGAGTGGGTGTGGACTACGCTGGTCCAATCGCGATCAAAACCGCAAAAGGGCGCGGTTGCAAAACCTACAAAGCCTACATATGCCTTTTTGTATGTCTAACCACTAAAGCCTTGCATTTAGAGTTGGTCGGTGATTTAACGACTCAATCCTTTATTTTATGCTTGCGTCGCCTCACTGCTCGTCGAGGCAAGCCTTCAGAAATCATGTCCGACAATGGCAGAAACTTCGTTGGAGCTCAATCCGAACTAAAAGAACTTGCACGGTTTTTAATTGCCAGTGAAACTGAAATCGCGGAACGTGCTTCTAATGAAGGCATTTCTTGGAAGTTCATTCCACCTTACAGTCCCAATTTTGGCGGACTATGGGAGGCAGGAGTTAAGTCTTGCAAATTGATTCTCAAAAAAGTTCTCAATAATTCATTTTTAACTTATGAGGAATTTTATACGTTGTTGGTTCAAATAGAGGGTATCCTTAATTCCAGACCACTCACTCCTCTTTCTTCTGACCCCAACGATTTGCAGCCATTGTGCCCTGCACATTTTTTGATTGGAAAGCCAATCACATCCATACCGGATCCAGACGTCTCAGATATACCCGAGAACCGACTATCTAAATTTCAACGCATCCAGCAGCTTCAACAGCAATTCTGGCGAAGATGGACAAAGGAATACCTGTCAGAGTTGCAAAAGAGAACAAAGTGGAATTTATCATCGCCTAACGTCCAAAGTGGAGCCATGGTGCTGATCCGAGATGACAACCTTCCTCCATTGAAGTGGAAAATGGGACGGATCGAACTGGTTCACCCTGGCGCCGATGGTGTAGTGCGGGTTGTTACCATACGTACCAACGATGGGCTCATTAAACGGGCCACAAGTCGTGTGTGTCTTTTACCAAACTCGTAAGGTGAAGTGCGTAGAGTTCTACGATTTAGTGTTTTTCTTTTTTTTATTATTTGTAAAACTAAGTTGTTTGCTTATTTTCAGAAAAGACTTTAGTATCTATTTCATTTGTTGTTACACATTTAGTTTTAGGATTTTACTCATGTTCAAATTTTGAAAGTATGTCCTTTCAACGTCGGGGGGCATGTTAAGTCGTTTGTGTGTCTCCCTGCGCATTTGTCGCTACGCGCAAGGAACGGCACTGGAAAGGGTCAGTATGTAGTAAGATGCCAACTCATAACCATGTTTTTTAACCGGCAAGAAAATAAAGAATAAAACTCAAATATTATTTTTATTTAAAAAGTGCAACACGCCATCGAATAGGAGCAGAAGTTATTTTTACATCCCTCGATGGTTGTGCTCAAACATATAGTAATACTGTTATAGTTGATTACCAACCTAATAATACCAAATTAGGTTGGTATTACTTACTCAGCGCATTTATTTAAAATTATTAGTCAGGGCAGAGTATTTCATTAACGTCATATACAGGTCCGGGTCCAGGTTTAGTAATCCTCGCTTATTCTAACATACATTAATTATTCAATTGTTGAAGATTAAAGTTGTTAACTGTAACGTAACTAAATATTACAGAATCCATTGTAGATTATTTATTTCTATTAGTTAACTTAACTAAATGATTAACTTGAATAAGGTAACTACAAAAGTTACAAATATTAAATTAAGTTTGATTTCTTCGAATCGATTCGCTTAAAGTAACGTTTACAATTAAGGAATATGTATGGTGTATTTGTGGAAATTCCACCTTATATTTATATTATTGCAATTTTGCAACATTATATGTATGAATCACATACCATCTTTTATTTGAGTTCGATCATATTTTTATCTTTCAGAAATCTTTTATTTATGTGTAAAGGAAGGTAAAGTGTGTAAGTTTTTCGATAATACGATTTACCCTGAGGTAAGAGTACATGCTATTCTTGGATTTCTCCGAAGTTCCAGGAATTCTTTTGGACCACCGAAAAGAAGACGAGCTAGTCCGGAGGTCGTTTTGTTCCCGTAAGATCTTACTTTTAAGACGGGGAAGAGCGTATCAGTCTATCTATAAGTCGTAAAATTTTCACGAATTTTAAAATCCGGGATGAAAACTGTCGCTGGCTCTCGGGCTACTTTGTAATGTCAATCTAGATGAGTATGTAGAGGTGAGCTAAGTGGACGGGATAAGGACCGAACTCTAGGCTGTAAGTCAGGTTCAGATCAAGGAATGAACTGGAACTTCAATCCTGCTCATATCCCACACTTCGGAGGATTGTGGGAGTCTGGCGTTAAATTGTGTAAGTCACATCTAAAAAAGGTTACGAAAAAGTGTTTAGAGACATTTTCTGTTCGCGTTTTTTTTTGACAGTTGACAGACGTATTCGTTCTGTCATTTTTGCGATCGGAGCGAACTTGAGAGTTGCTATTTTGGTTTTTCTTGCTCAATTTTGAGTTTTTTCGATAATTTTTTAAGATTAAAAAAATATTTTGTTCTAATTAATATTTATCAATTAATCGATAAAAAAAATTCCACAAAAAAAACTATTTATTTGTATGGGTCTTTAAATGATTTTTTAAATGTACCTTCTGTGCAGATTTATAGTCACAAATTTCACACTTAAACGGTCTCTCGCCTGTATGAGTTCTTAAATGAATTTTTAAATTAGATTTTTGTACACATTTATAGTCACAAAGTTCACACGTATACGGTTTTACACCTGTATGAGTTTTTAAATGATATTTTAAGTCTCCGTTTCGCGCAAACTTGTGATCACAAACTTCACACTTAAACAATTTCTCGCCCGTATGCGTTTTTAAATGACCTTCTAAATGAATTTTTTGTACAGATTGGTAGTCACAAAATTCACACTTAAACAATTTCTCACCAGTATGAATTTTTAAATGGATTTTTAAACTTCCCTTATGTAGACATTTGTAGTCACAAATTTCACATTTAAACGGTTTATCGCCTCGATGAGTTTTTAAATGCGTATTTAAAGTTCCCTTCTGCACACATTTGTAGTCGCAAATTTCGCACCTAAACGATTTCTCCCCTGTGTGAGTTTTTAAATGATCTTTTAAATTTCCCTTCTGCACAAATTTATAGTCGCAAATCTCGCACTGATAGGGTTTATCACCTGTATGAATTTTCAGATGGTATTTTAAACTTCTCTTATGTCCACATTTGTAGTCACATATTTCACACTTAAACATTTTCTCGCCTGTATGAGTTTTTAAATGATAATTCAACGATTCCTTTTGTACAAATTTCTTACCGCAAATTTCACACTGGAACGGTCGTTCGCCTGTATGAGTTCTCAAATGATCTTTTAAATTTCCCTTTTGTGAACATTTATAATCGCAAAATTCGCACTTGTACGGTTTCTCACCGGTATGAGTTTTTAAATGAACCTTTAAACTTCCCTTTTGCGCACATGTGTAGTCACAAATTTTACACTGGAACGGTTTCTCGCCGGTATGAGTTTTCAAATGTGTTTTTAAACTTCCCTTTTGTGCACAATTGTAACCACAAATTTCACACGTGAACGGTTTCACGCCCGTATGAGTTTTTAAATGACTTTCTAAATGTATCTTTTGTGCACATTTGTAGTCACAAATTTCACACTTAAACGGTTTCTCGCCTGTATGAGTCCTAGAATGCTTTTTTAGATCTCCTTTTTGTACAAATTTGTGGTCACAAAGTTCGCACTTAAACGGTTTCTCGGCTGTATGAAACCTTAAATGGCTTTTTAAATTTCTCTTCAGCGCAGACTTGTAGTCGCAAATTTCACACTTATACTGATTCTTACCAAAATTATAGAGTTTATCACTTTTCTTTGCTTCCCTCAGTTGAACTGAAATCCCTTTTAAGCCGCTGCCATTTAAAGTCACTTGGGAGTGACTATTTGAATGCGATTGAGTACCCTGCAACAAAGCTATCATTACAGCACTTGCACTTTTATTTAGTTGGTACCTTGAAGCTTTCGTTCGCAAAAGCTTGCTTTTTGGCTCAATGAGACAAGTTTATAAAATTTTGACATCATTTTCTTTTTTTTATTCGATTCAAGATTCGAGTTCAATTTGCTCAGACACTTTGAAATATGACAATATATTGTCGTATTACAAAATGTCAGAAAATACGGGTTGTTTATTTTGAATCTAAATTTTTTATAAAAATTAATTTAGTTGTGATGTGTAGAATACAATTTTGTTAAAATTGTTCAAATTAGGGCTATCAGTTTATTGTTAAATAATTGTTCTCGTTTCTATAAAAGACGATAAGTAAACAAATAAAACTGTCAAAAATTTAGCAACTTGTAAGAATTGTCAGATATTAAAACCACAAAGCAGAAATTTGATGTTTACGAACATCATACAGCCAATTTAATAATAACAAATTGGAGAAGCGACGAAGGGCCTTTTCGTGCCGACCGCCATTGCAAATAGGACCTGAGTGTTTTGCTCCGCTATAATTTTGAGATTAGTGAGTATTTAATTACTTTCCTACAGCGTCAGCGGTGAGTCACCTAGTATTTTTATAAAAATTTTATTTTAATTATTTTATATTTAATTATGTTAATTACTGTTAGTATTTCAAATTACTTTGATTGGGATTTTCCCGCTGCTGCTCTAAACGTAGTCGAAGTTCTCCTTATCACCCGGCATGTAATGGAATGATAGAACGTCTGTATAGATAAGCATTTTATACCAAAATGTTCGTGGTTTACGTACTAAGCTTAATAGCTTTTTTTGTTATTTTATCGATTAATCGATGATCGATTAATATTTTTGAAATAATCGATTGTTCGATTAATCAATTGTTTTCAATTGATCGATTGTTTTGGATTAACCGAATAGAAGAATTGATTAATCAAAAATAGTGGAACAGTGACGTAGCAATAGACGGTGCAAATGGTCTATGTACCTAGCAACCACAGTTTATGTTACATGGAACAAATATGGAGTTGTACGCATGTTGCTCGGAAGAAATGTAAGAAGAAATGTAAAAAAAAAAGTTTATTCAAAAAAATGATGGAGAAAAAATAATCAAGCAATCAATTTATTAATCTATCAGGTATTTCGATTATTTTCGATTTTTCAATTATTTTTGATTAATCGATTATTTTTGCGATTGTTTTCAATTAATCGATTATTTTTTTAATTGTTTTCGATTAATCAATTATTTTCGATTAAACGATTTTTCCATTATTTTCAATTGTTTTCGATTAATCGTTTGTTCGTTTATTTTCGATTAATCGATTGTTTTCAATTATTTGATTGTTTTCGATTATATGAAACTAAATCGAATTATATAGAAAATAATGGAACAATTGATTAATCAAAAACAATCAAAAATAGTGGAACAACAGTGACGTAGCAATCGGCGATGCGGATGATCCATGTACCTAGCAACCACAGTTTATTTTATATGAAACAAATATAAAGTAGTACGCATGTTGCTCGGAGAAAATGTAGGCTAGAGGTTTAAAAAAAAGGTCATTCAGAAAACTAGAAAAAAAACGAACAATTGATTAATCAATCAGATTTTCGATTAATCGATTGTTTTCAATTAACCGATTAATGGAACAATCGATTAACAACAGTGACGTAGCAGTAGACGGTGCAAATTGTTCAATCACCTAGTAACCATAGTTTATGTTATATAGAACAAATATAGAGTAGTACGCATGTTGCTCGGAGGACATGTGGGTTAAAGGTTTAAAAAAAGATTATTCAAAAAAATGTGAGACAAAAAGCAAACAATCGATGAATCTATCAGATATTTCGTTTATTTTTAATTAATCGATTTTTTTTTTATTGTTTTCGATTAATCAATTATTTTCGATTAAGCGATTTTTCCATTATTTTCAATTCTTTTCGATTAATCGTTTGTTCGTTTACTTCGATTAATCGATTGTTTTTGAGTACATCGAACTAAATCGAATTATATCGAAAACAATAGAACAATAATTGATTAATCAAAAACAATCGAAAATAGTGGAACAATAGTGACGTAACAATAGGCGGCGCGGATGATCTATGTACCTAGCAATGAAGTAGTACGCATGTTGCTCGGAGAAAATGTAGACTAATGTTTAAAAAACAGTTCATTTAAAACACTGGAAAAAAAACGAGCAATCGATGAATCAATCAGATATTTCGTTTATTTTTAATTAATCGATTATTTTTGATTAATCGATTGCTTTCGATTAAGCGATTTTTCCATTATTTTATATTAATCAGTTAAACTCTTCGCTTGATATCGTCAGGAATTTGAACAGATAACCGTCTGCGGAAAGGTGGGAGCCCGGAGTTAATTCTCGCGTACTCGTGCTTAGCCTCCCCATCTTTGTGAGCTTGCTCACTGAAGAAGATTCGCAGTGGCTAGTGGTTCTTAAGAATAGTAGTAACAATCAGCACTCGGCCTGTCTGCCGGGGAACCCTGGCACCTACAGGCGCCCTACTCGAGTCTTGCAGCTTTTGAGATGAGGGTTAGGTAGCTGGTGGATCGCGATGATTATCATCACACACCAGCGGCACCAGGGTTGTCACAAAATCCCGACCGTTAGCTCTATAACGTTGAGTTTTTATATAGCAACAAAATCTCAAAAGTTCTAACACTGTTCAATTATTTTCGATTAAACGATTATTTTCGATTTATCGATTGTTTTTACACTTTCACACAATAGATTTTCAATTGTTAAATTTAACAATCGTCCAGCCTACACTCCACAATCATCTATAAGTACCTACAGATCTACTCGAATCAACTTGATCAAGTTGCTAGTTTTGCTGAACAATTTTCAAGGCACAAAAATATGTAACGTTGGTGATTACAACTTTCCAGGCTTAAAAAACTATAATAGCGTGGTCGATGTTGTGCAACTTGATTTTTACAAATTAAAAGTAATTTTTGGCAAAATTGCCACTTTTTTTTGCTTTTCCGATCTACAAAGAAAAAACCGCATGGAATATTTCGGTGTAAAAAGTTGGAAAAATCATCCCGTATTTTGACTGGTGGATGAGATGGCTAAAATATTGTTTTTTCATTGAATAATCATCATTATTGGAAAACAGGGTAATGTTGTTTCTGTAAGTATATGGGACATAAGCGTAACATCTTGAGATTATAATCGGGTACCAAAAATAATTTATTTTGGTATAAAATTTTATTTACTTTGTTGTACAATTAAATTTGGTAATTAAAAAATTTCAAAAAAGTTCACTTTTTTAACGCTAAAGGCGGTAACGTCAAACTTTCTCGCTCCCTTATTGGAGATTTAGGAAGAAATCTCAACGGTAACACCTCTAGCGTTAAAAAAGTAAAGTTTTGTCATAAACTTTTTTCATTAAGGAGGGAAACTTTTTCGTAGAGGTATTTAAATTAGTAAATGTCACTTTGCACTCACGATAAAAATAGTGAGTCAGGGCATGTGAATTTTTATTTTAAATTAAAATTTCTATTTTCTTATCGTAAAGAATTTTATTATAGAGGTTATTGAGGTTTGGTGTATTCGTTACAAAGTTCGATATTAAAACAAGAGTCATAGCTAGCCGGCGCATTCAAGGATTGTATTTCCCATTCGTGCTTTCAAAAATTCCCCAATCTTATTACATAAATAAAAGAAAGGCGATAGAGAAAACACCTACAAGCAACGTTCAGTGTTTACTCAGTTACATCAGTCAAATGGTAACTGTCAATTTTCTACATTTTGGCATACTTCCCAGTTTGAGAACCGCTGCTCGAAAGTAACAAAATTATAGCACCAACTAAAATTACTAAAAGAATAAAGTGTAAATTGTAAAAATGTATTTCTGAAAACAATCAGACGTCTCAATTTCTAAAAAGTTATGCAAATTATTACTACCCCTTTGCAGCAGAAAAAATTTGACAGCTTGAACTGTTCCTTTCTTTGAACTTTCATAGTTTAACAAATAATGTGGATCATAGTTTACCTCATTACTGTTCTCTTGAAATTCTAAATGTGGATCGTCTTCTTCCTTAATATCAATGGAGTGGTGCAATTCTTCTAATTCGGCATTCATAACCTCAATTTTGTGATCGTTACTGGGAGCATCCAAACCCTTGATAGTTTCTTCAAATTTCTCAAGTTTGATCAAAGGTGATAACTTATCCATATTGAAAACAAAAATCAATCAAATTATGAACCTCAAGATACAATTTTTGAGATCTCAACTTTCACAACTAAACACTGCGGCTGGACTTGTTACCATAGAATAGAAAACTGCATTACCTACCAAAGTTTACACGAACATGGGCGCCGACTTTTCAAAATTGCATGAGGGCAAGGATACTTTTTTTTATAAATACTTATTTTTTTACCATTGTTAACCCTCAATTTTTTTTTAAATAGAAAATAAAAAAAATTACCTTTTCCAAAAATGAATTATCTAAAATTACCCGAATATTTTGAATTTATCGATTCGTGTATACGACGTCCTAACCGACTTCTGTTTATCGCTCGCACGGAGGTAATCGCGCAACCTTGCAAAAAAAATTTGTTTTTTTTTATTTGTTTGTGCAAACATTAGACATTACTTCCGTTTGTACCTAACAAGTTTTCTATAAATTTTAAAATTTTGATGAGGATTTGAGGGGGGGGTAACATGCTAACCCCCTATTTCAAACTTTGAATCCAAATTAGTCTAAATCGTTTGTGCCTGTTTATGCAAACATAATTTTTATTTGTACCCAAATAGTTTTTAAAAAATTTTAAAATTAACTGAGTGAGGGAGGGGGTAAAAGTTTTTGAAATTTTAGATTTAAAATAATTTAGATTGTTTGTGTTTAGTTTAGATTGTTTGTGCAAGTTTTATTTTCGTTTGTACTCAAATGGTTTTTGAGATTTTCTAGAAAAATATCAACGACACTGATGCGCATAATTGGATTAACGAAATACCCATTAACATCAACAGGATTAAGTTGAAATAGTCTTAATCGTCTGTACTTGATTTTTGCCTGTTTGCATAAAAATTATTTTTGTTTGTATCCAAATAATTTTCGAGAAATTGAAAATTTCAAAAATTAGGTAGGGGAGGGGGGCTGAAGACATTTCGTTTAATTTTAAATTTTAGATTGAAATAATTTTTAAGATTTTGTTTAAATTTGTATTTACTATATTAGGTTTTTTTAATCCGTTAAAAAATTTTAATTTGATAAAATAGAATTAATATTGAGCGTTATTGTACAGAACTTGCTCGGAATAGTAGTACTTCAAAATAATTAAACTATTCATAACTTTTCCGAAAATGAAATTAAAATTATTGGGAATGTTTCAACATTTGACACCAATTTTACCCCAAAATTCCACTTGGGGTGTGTTGGCAACATGGCTACATTTCCCCCATCTTCTCCAAAGTTTTATCGAATTACTCCGCGACGATTTGGTCTCACAGTCCTAGTGGAACCAGAATACACTTTGCTTTAATTCGGTGGTGTAAAATCATTAACAATTTTTGCAATTTTTTAAACTAACTTACTCGAAGTAGTTCGGAGTAACATAACAAACAAATCAATTTTTATTAATTTTTTCTTTTACTTGATTCTTGGAAGTATTAAAAATCTATTAGTAACATTAATTCAGTAAAATTTTAATATATTTTTAAATTTTTTATCACCTGTTCGTCAACTAAAAGGAGGGGGGGGGTTAAGGGAAATAATTTTTTAAAGTTTTTATTAGTAACTTTATTATTGATATATCATAATTTATAGTTATATGTGCAATTATTGCTTTCGCTGGTACCCAAATAGTTTTCAAAATATTTTAAAAAATAACCTTACGGAGGGGGGGGCTTTTACAAATTTTCCATTTCAGATTCAAAGTAGTCTAGAACGTTTGTGCTTCGTTTATGTTCATTTTCGCAATTATTATTTTCGGCTGTACTCAAATAACTTTCAAAATATTTCTAAAATTAGCTGGAGGGGGGCCGCAATATAAATCTTCAAAATTTCGAATTTTGAGTTTAAATTAATTCGACATAATTCAAGAACTATTTGAGGACAAACAAAAACAATCATTGCACAAACAGGTACAATCGATCTATACTGCCTTGCCATCTACACCCCCCCCCTAATTTAAAAATTTGTAATGTTTTGAAAATTAGTTGGATACAAACGATAATAATTTTTGCACAAAAAGGCAAAAACGAAGTACAAAAAACTGACTGTTTTAAACTTAATTTTGTTGGTATTACTGGGTATTTTGTTAATCCAATTATGCGCGTCAATGTCATCGATGTTTTTCTCATAAATTTTAAAAAGTATTTGAATAGAAACAAAAATTGAACTTGCACAAACAGGTACAAACAATAGAGTTCATTTTAAATGTGATTCTGTAAGTGTTACCCAGAATCTCGTTAATTAAATCATGCGCGTCAGTAGCCTTGATGTTTTTCTCAAAAAGTTTAAAAACTATTTAGGTAAAAACAACTTGAACAAACAGACACAAGATAAAGCACAAACAATTAAGAGTATTTTGAACGTGATCCTGTAGGTGTTACCAAGAATCTCGTTAACCCAGTCAGTCATGCGCGTCAGTGTTCTTGATATTTTTTTTTTAATTTTAAAAATTATTTGATTATGTGATTTTAGTGCACCCGTTGACTACACGTTCATCAGGTACAACTCCACAATCCCCAGAAACAATCCAGATGACAACTTCCATCCTGATCATCATCACGATGTTTTAGACATAGCCATTCTTCGAAACTTAAAATTTTTGCATAGACTCATGGCTTTCAGTGAGCTAATTTTCGATCATAGCCCAGTCCTCATCCAACTGGGGGAGGACAGGCACGACAAAACTAAATTTATGAAACAAAAAATTGTATGGCCCGAATTTCAGAGGCGCTTTCTTCGCAATCTGGGCCCACTTCCCATCCTGCAGACCCCCGACAAACTCGAAAGATACGTCGAGGAATTTGAGGATCTCTGCGGCCAACTCCCTAAAGAAATAAGAAAGCTTATCAGGGAGAAGAACCGGGCTAGGAAACGTGTGCAGCACACCTGTAGCCCGGTTCATAGAGCACCTTACAATGCACAAGTAAAAAGGGAGATCAGGTACCACAGACAATCACAATGGAATTCCAAGTTAGAGAAACTTTCTTTTCAAGATCCCTCAGCTTGGAAGCTCGTGAAATGTTTAAAAAATAAGAAAACTACCATGAGGATTCATCGCGGTTCATGAACTACTCATTTTTTCTCCCCCTCTGTAGCCTGTAGGTTAGGAAAACCAAGCTGTCAACTCAACCAAAAAACCATCCGACTTGCGCTAGACTTTTTGGCCACCCGACCATTCAACGGTTAGAAAGGGGCCTGAAGCTTGGAACGAAGGAAAAAACCAGGCACGCGAGGCAGGCAAATAATATCGCAAACCGCACCCCGTAGGGAGAAAGGCAGCAATGTTCTCCTTCGTGTTCGTGCGTAGTTTGCCTCGACTCGGCGAGAAGGTCGGGTTCTGGGATCGACCTAAGGATCCACCCTTAACTGTGTAACCCGGCCCTCATCCGGAGTACACCAGCCAACTTTCCTGTTTTAAGACATGCGACGCGTACTATGCGCTATCCTCAAAAAAACCTGTTTAACGAGCGACGATTAACAGCGTGTACGAAATTAGTCAAACATAAAAAAAAAGAGAAATTCACAATTCCTGGAATCCTCGCCCCTCGAATCAATGGAAGACTAAAGTCATCAAATTAAATGCAATTTTGTTAGATTCATGCATTCGAGTTAGAGTTCCCTCTCCTTCTTCTTTACTTTGGAAAGTGCCTACACTCAAAAGTCGTCAAGGGCGATAGCCGAGTATGCACCTTTCTACGGAATATCAATCCTATATAAGGTAGCCGACCGGTCTGATGGGTGCATCAGACCGTTTGGTTCCAAAACTGGGAAAAAACGGCTCTGCCAGACTTGAGTACCGGACGGAGATTCCTAAACGCTACTAGGACCTACAGAGGGGGGTAGGAGACCTAACTTTTGAGAAGGCCCGCTAAGAGCAGAACGAGAGGTGAGTTTACGCGCAACCAGAACTTCATATTCAAGCGTTATTTTAATGTTTTCTATCTAATTCCGTAGAGTTTTCTTTCATAAATATTATACTTTTGAGTCATCCTGGACCCTAAAGATACCCATATAGTTTTGTTTTGTCTGACAGATTCACACATCCGGGTCCTTTTATGTATAGGAATAAAATTGTTTAAAATTTTTTATGAGCTAGCTGTGGTGAACCAGATTGTTCTGCTAGTAATAATACTAAATTATTTCCCCACTTTATTTTGAATTTTATTTTACTGTAGTGGTAGTAAGAAGACCAATAGAATGCATCTTTCTATAACTTGATACAAACTAAGTTTTACACATTAAATCCTACATGACACGATGCACAATTTTAATAAAATTTACATGTAAATGGTAACTAACCAATAGAAAGAACGTATTAGTAGCCATCAGACGTTTTTCATTGGTTAGTTACCATTTACATGTAAAATTATGCATCGTGTCATAAAGGCTTAAGGTTGTGTTCTCACTTAGAATGAAAATTCGATTTTAAATAGAAAATGGACTATTTGGTGTATAATAACAGTAGCTGACCAAAAACGTACAATAAAAAATAAAGTAATGTGTAAAAAAAAATCGCGAATGCAAGAAATACGCGCATTTTAGCGTTAATTTTTTTTACGATTTTCTGACTTTATTTTTGAAAATAACGCGTTCAAATTTTTACAGTATATCTAAAACGTTAGTTTTAATATTATATCAAAGCCAAAATTTTTTTAAAATTGCATTAAAAAATTTTTTTTCGCTATGAAAGCGCTTAGACATAATATTGTAAATAACATTTCAAACATACTGTAAAAATTTTAACTCGTTATTTTCAAAAATAAAGTCCGAAAATTGTAAATAAAAAAGTGGTTGCAAGAGAACAGCTTTAAAGTAAAAAAGTTACCTGGCCATATCTTGCAAAGCTTTCGGCATTATCCACAAAATCAAAGATATCGTTTTTTATATAAAAATATTGAATTACCGCCATAATAAAACAGAATTGTGTTAGTGATCCAACAAACGTAACTGCTAGTTTTTGCATAATAGAGACTTCATTTAAACAGAAAATACCAATTTTATTCAGATTGGATATTGGATAACTAATTAGCTTCAAATCATAGCTCTTAATTAATTTTGAGTATTATTTTTCCACCTCAGCAGATAAAATAAACTACTCAATTTAAACAAAATATATTAAGGTAACCGATTTTTCAAAGAATTAAAGTTTAAAAATTAATGAATCAGTTTTAATATTCATCACGACAAATAACTTTTGTTGCGAAAAAAATATACCATTTCTATTATAAATTTATTTAGAAAATTAAATATATAGAGAAAAAATTAAAGTAAAACTTAGTTTTAAGTTTTTTTCAACACCAGCAATTATAATATTATAATTTTTTAGACTAACTTTTAGAATTAAAAATATAAAGTTGTATACAATATACAAACGCTTGTAAATAAATTATACTTTCAATAAATTTTACATTGTTATACAGTAATACGTCAAACTTACGCGATAGGTAGAACTGAATAATAACCGTGTAAGTCGAATTCGCGTAAGTCGGGGTATGATTTTGCATATAAATATGTACATACAAATTACTTTTAGGTGGGGGGCGGAGACAAAAGGAAATAATAATTTAGAAAAACAAATCTTTAATAAAATCTTAGATAACACAAATTGATACAAAATCGTAAATAACGATTCCTCTTGACGATCGATAAATTAAAATTAAATTTTAAATTAATACGCAGTTTGGTTTAATTGTGGCTCTTACAAAGATGGGAGAACAAAAGGCCAAGCTTTCTTTGTTTCCCGTCCCCAAATTTCTTATTTTGTTATCATCCACTGCGCAGTTTTCCAATTTCTCCTATCAACGAATCATGCGCACATTCATCACACCATCATATCAAAATCGTACTTTTACAAAAATAAGTTGTAATTTTTGTTTTAACTTTTTATTTGTTTCAGATTAAGCTTTGTTTTAAGCAAATGCCCCTTCTAAAATCAAACAGCAAATTCTTTATTGGTTTGCTTGTTGTGTTTCGATCTTTGTCAAAAGATAAAACATAAAGCAAAAGTATAAATATTTATTATTTTTTTAGTAGTGCACATTTCCTTAAAATAGATGATTAACTTATCTGCTTATTTTAATAAGGCTTTTTTTTGCTCATTAATGCCAATTCAAACAATAATAATAATAATTACTGTAACTGTCATCAATAATTATTATTACTGATAATTTAATGATATAAAAAATATTACTGCTAATTATTCAGCAATTTGTAAGAAAGGTATAAATAGCATCAACTTAAACCTATACACAAAATAATTATTAAAAAAATCATGAAGCTCACTCATTACTTAACTTTCTTCTTTTTAATCGTTGCCATGACTGCAATGCTCTGCGTAGAAGGAAAAATTAGTAAGTAATAACGTAATTAATTAATAGTTTTTTTTTATATTATATACCGAAGCACTAAAGTACAACTTTTTATCACTCCGTTTAAAAAGAAATCCGCTAGAGAGCACTGTAAACTTTAAAACCGAAACAACCTGGTTAGGTATTTAAACTGCTCGAGTGATAAAGACAACTTTAGTGCCTAAAAACCCAATTTTTTTTAATTTAAAAATTGTTTACTATATAAATTTAAACATTTACAACGCCAATATCGAGATTATAAATAAAGCTTGATAAAATAAATAAGCTTATTTGCGGAAATTGTTGACAAGACCATTTGCGTTTCTCAGTTTAGGGCCACTGAATTAATGTATTTTTATCCTTTCATTTGTGTATTTTTTATCTTTTTATTTTAGAATGTACTACAAAACAGATTACTTTTTTTTATAGAACCCTGCAAACTCATAGGAGGTCCTCCAGACTGCAACAACGCCACTAAGCAGCCTATGCGGCGATTTAATAAACTTCCAATGAGAAATACTACAAAATAACAGAAAAATATATAAAATCAAATTTTAATGTCGTTTTGTTACTAAATTATAATGGTATACACTGAAATTAAATAAATCTAACTAAAAAAATATAAATGTTTCCAAAATATTCCAAATTATTGGATTTATCGACTCATATGCGCCGTACTCGCCCGGTTAAGTTATCTTATTCGTGGCAGTTATCTCGCGACCTTGTAGTTTTTCAGAATAATTTTAATAGGTATAGTAATTCCAATTTTAATTACTTTCTAAAAAAATTTCAATTTTCTTTTTTCAAAAAAGTAAACAAACTGAAAGTTGCGTTTTTAGTTTTAGTGCAGTTTGTAGGCCGTCAATTTTTTGTTTATATTACTTACCTGTAAAATCACCCTTTGTTTTGCTCAACCAGATCGTATCTTTGGTGAGCCTTAAAAAAATCTTGCCGAGGGTTCGTGGTTCAATTTGCTTACTTCTAATTACTATATTAAATAATATAGTAAAACTTTTAAATTTTTACATAAAAACTTCAACATAAAAAAAATTAAGTAGAAAAGAATTAAAATCTAATAAAAAAATTTAATTTATTAAAAAAATCTTAATTTTACAAAAACATTTAATTTAAATGCCAATAATAAACATCTATTAAGTACTTAACCTAACATAACTTTTTCAAATTTACATTCCTATTTTATTTTTATATAGTTTTTCAAAGAAATATTATAAATATAGTGCCTTCTCGCATGGGTGTCCATTGGGAGGGTGGGAAGCTGCCGCTCCGGCTCTTAATTGATTAAATTTTTTTTTAGACATTTAATATTTGACCAGCGTAAGTTTCTAAAGTTTTTTAAATATTTTTTGATTTTGCCCCCCCCCCCCCGAAAATGATCATCTGGACAACCATGCCTTGTCTCAAAAGCTAAAATATTTAAATTTTCACCTGATACTTAAAAAAAATTAACAAACATAAAAATAATTTTAATTTAAAAATAACAATCAAAATAATGAATCAATTAAGTTTAAGCTAACCTAATAATTATACATTAGATTAACCAGTAGAATTATGTATAACCATTTATTTTAATCGTCATGTATTTAACCATTTGTTAATCCTTGTAAATGATAGAGGCGGTCATTGCCTTGCAACTAACGCGATCGGCTGCAAACGTGAGGTGTCGGGTTCAAATCTTCCGAGTTAGTAAATTGTCATCTTTAAAATAAAAACCAGGGTACAGGCACATCGGAAAGCAAGCTACCTATCAGATGTAAAAATACTATGTTACTTAATTTGCCAGCCAAACTCGTACCTGCGGTGAGTCGTGAGTAATCTTGCCGAGGGTATGAGGTTCTGTTTGCTTAAATGTGTGAGCGATGAAATTAGTTTTAAATATTAAATTTAAATAATAATTTAGTTAGAATGGCGGTAAATTATTTGACCAGTGTCTAAGCTACAAGGAAGAGAAAATTGCAGCAATTGGTATTTCGCAGTTGAAAATGTGTTCATCTTAGAAGGTTTAACAAAGTGTATCGACGGTACAGAAATTGATACTGTGTTGATTCCCAAGTGTTGTCAGTAGATGGCACCTCTGTGTATAACTGTAAGGTTGGTATGAACAGTGGTTAGTTTTACCTTTAGTTTTTTATTCGACGATGTATAAGATCAGATGGACAGGTTAAATAAAAATAAAAGTTTTTATTGAGCACTGCATTTTAATTATATATAACCGTCTCACCTATTTTTAACGATTTCAAGCTCCTCATCAGCATTTTTGGTAGAGATTGAGAAGAAAAGAATACATTTCTGAGCTGCAGCAGCGTCACAAATAAAAACATCACCACTCTTATCAATTAGAAACGCTCGTTCTCGTAAAATTTAGTTCTCATCGTCTAGTGTCTGCTCCAATCCTCAGTAGCCCCGATTTCACTAAATCCTGATTTATTCAGACTGACGCTTCCGACCCCGGTCTAGGAGCCGTTTTATTATAAGGAAAATGAAAAAATGAAAAAGTTATAAGGTATGCTAACTCTACTTTGACTAAATGTGAACGCAACGAAAAAGGAGTGTTGTGAACTCAATGGGGTTCAAAGTTTAGCAGGGGGGTGTCGCATACAGAATGCATATTGTTAAACTTCAAAAGATTACATAAAAATAGTAGAGAAACAAACGGGTAAAAAGGTCAAGTGCATACAAACGGACAACGACATTTTTACAAACGGACGTTTTTCCAAAAGAAGAATCCATCTAAATCAGTTCTGAAAGTGAAGACTCCCCTGGAACGTTTGTCAAGATGGAAATAACTGCAACAAATAGAGAAGAAGAAAACGACAATAGAATCTCGGAAGTTATTGAAAAAGTTGTAAATCAGGAAGAACTACTAAAACGTGAAAGAGGCAGACCCCGATTTTTAAGAACTGAAAAAACCTAGAAAACTATACAAGGTTTCAGCCAACGTCGGGGAAAAAGCAGAATAAGTTTTTATTCAAAAAGTCACGGTAAACGAGTAAACCCTTACGTTTACTGCGGTACACCCTAAGAAAATCTTTCCGGGGGTCGTGGTTCAAATTTGCTCTTTTACACAACGGCAAAGTTTTTCAAAGAAAAACCAATAAAAGTTTAATTGTTCTGATTAATTTAATACGAAATGAAGGTAATCCAATCAAAATAATTTTCCTCATTGACAATTTTTGAGTATTTAAAAAGTTCCTGTGTAACCGAGTTTTCGGAAGGTTACAGGCGTTACTTTTTATTTAAAAATTAAAAGTGACACCAATTAGTTTAGCCTTAGATTTCCGACGTGTAAATGTGTTAACTTTAAAATTATTACAAATAAAACCCGAAAAGTATTTTTTTTGTGCGCTACTGAATGTTATAACTGATAGTCAGATCATTTCTCACCAGATGTCGTTTATCTTATCGTTGCAAGCGGCACTTTCATACTTCTGAATTTTGTGTTGTTTAAGATGATTTCCAATCCAATCTCAAACGTGCTAATTGATCCAGGTCAATAAATTCGCCTCCAGACTCGTCACATTTCCAAATCAACCGGCATTTTTCGGTAACAAAGTTTATTGCTTAAACAGGGAACTTGGAAAAAAAAAATGAAAATAGAAACAAAGTATGCTTGCTTAAGAAGTCTTTATACGGTCTACGTGAAGCCGGAAGAAGTTGGTACAAAAAACTTTATAAGTTTTTGTGTAATTTTTATAGCAACAGCAGCCAAGAATGATCTAGAAATAATGCAGTTCGACGTCAAAACAGCATTCTTAAATGGAAACCTCGACGAAGAAGTTTACATGAAACCTCCGGAAGGTAGAGAGAACAACCAAGGATGTGTTTGCAAACTAAAAAAAGAGCATCTATAGGTTGAAGCAAAGTAATCGCAACTGGAGTATTAGGTTTCATAATTTCATGAAGAAATTAAATTTTGAACAATGCAACGCGTATAAGTGTATTTACACGAGTAAAATTAACAAATCAAAAGTACTAATAATTTTATTTGTTGATGACGGACTAGTATTATGCAAAGACAAATCGGTAATAAACTTAGTTTTGGACAAACTAAAAAGTAAATTCGAATGAACAGTCAGTGAATTAAACTATTTCATCGATTTAAAAGTTGAAAGAAATCGCGATAATAAAACCATTTTTATTCATCAAGGCAACTACACCAACAAGATAGTGAAAAAGTTTAATCAGCAAAACGTAAGGTCAACGAGCACACCTGCTGATGTAAATGCAACATTGCTAACAAACAAAGACGACAATAAAAATATAAAGTTTCCATATCGTGAAGCTGTGGGAAGCTCAATGTTTTGTGCAGTGGTCTCAAGGCCAGACATCGAAAGCAAATTTTTAGAAAATCCAAGCAAACAAAATTTCAATGCAGTCAAACAAATAATTCGTTATTTGAAATGTATATCAAAATTTGGAATTATGTACAACGGACAAGCGAATGATCCATATAAATTGATTAGATATACAGACTCAGATTTTGCAAATGACCCGAACACACGAAAGTCAACATCGGGTTACGTTTTCAAAATCAACAACGGAGCAGTCACATGGTCCAGCCAAAGACAAAAGATCGTGATACTGTCAGCGACAATTAGCGTAATCACGTACCACTTTTTTACCTCCTCCCTTTTCCCCCTGCTAAACATCGTAAAATTTTAGGCTACCCCCCTCCCAACATCACAAATAAAAAAAAATTTAAAATTTATAAAAAACCTTTTATTTAAAATTACAAATGTGCACTAAAAAGTAAAAAATAAATTTTATTAAGAGCAAACAAAAGTCCTGACCCGACAGGCTCATATCATACTATCAAATCTTATGCTACCCATATATCAACATCGACAGCCAGAAACCGGTACGCAATTAATGTATCAATCAAACCTCAACCAATTATATCCACCTCTACCAGCACCAACCAAAGAAGGATGGAAGGATCTCTCAAGACCCCATAGGTTTCCTTTCAAAAAATATTTTGAATTATTATTTATTATTTTCAACACAAGTAATCATTAAAGGAGACACAATATATTCAAAATTCATATACCCATTGTTACTTCGTTGTACTTAAATTTAAATATTTACAGTTGTATCATATTTCAAATATTACAATAATACCCAAACAACCATTCCTATCGCTCAATGACAACGATTATTGGACCTCATCAGAAGAATGTCCAGAAATTGAAAATTTCTACTACTGTCGCAAACAAAAGTTACAAAAAAAAAACAACCATGTCTGGCTGTTTTAATGAAAACTGGGAAAGATCAGTGTACAAAAACTTTAATTAACTTCATACAAGATAATATCATTCAAATAAATTCAGATCAAAATATTAATAATACCACAAAAACCAATATCAACTACAAATGGACACCATTCTTGGATAAACAGTGTAATTGTGTTATGGCCTTTATAATAGTGCTAATCTACTTCAAGTGCATTAAAAAACTATATTTAAATAAGAAATCGGCACAAAAAAATATTCAAATACAGAAAATTTCAGAACCCTCATTTTCTGACTTAGGAAGGGAGGAGTTATGTTAAATCAAATAACTGTTATTTGAAGTGGTTTAAAGATGTACTTGCAAATAAAAACGCATTTCCTCCAGGAGAAGAAATGGGACTCGCTTGGATCGAAAGATTTTTCGCTTTCAACGACACACTGGTTTTGGGAAGCCTCAGATGTGACCCGAGTAGAAGCAAATATCAGGAATTATGATAATCTGCTGATCCATAACGAAGTTTCAGACACCTCTCACAATAAATTGCTTTATGCTTTGAAAAATGCACCACTTGTTATCTGGTGGGGTTAAACCTGAAGAAATTTATAGCTTGATATCAAGAGGCATGGATGACAATGCAATTGACAGTGAGATTGAATGAGTGACCACAACATCCACAGTGACGATTACGATACAATCGTGGGAAAACGTGGTTTACGGAAAGAAAAAACGATCAGCAAAAGAATGGGAAAGAAGTGTGAAAATAATTTTGGAAAAAGAAAATTTGTACATGATAATCCTTGCAAAAATGGCTGACAACATAAGTGCATTACAAAAATTAAAGAAACGACACGCCAAGATATATTTGACTTTTACTGGGGCTTAGGTGTTTATATGAAAAGCAGCGTAGTTAGCTTCTATCTTGCACAAAGGAGGTTTCTATAAAACGCAGGAAGCAAAAAGCTGGTACGAGAAGAGGACATATATTTCAAATACTATATAAATTGGGGATTCTTTGGCAAACGTGGCAACGTGATAACCGAAAATTTCGGCTCCGTTACACAGTCAGTTTTTTGAGTGAATTTTGATACCGATTATATTTGGATATAGTGATATAGCAAAGGCAGAAAACAATAGAAGAAGAAATAGAAAGTATAATTAAGAAATAAGATCCATTTAACTAAAAGAAATTATTAGATAAGTCAGGTTATAAAAGCGAAAACATAACCTAAAACGGCGAAGAGAAGAACCCTAGGACGAGTGGCGCAGTCCACCATATTATATGCTGCACCGGTGGACCCCTTCAAGATCGGGACAGCACAAAACCTGGACCGACTTATGTGCGTGCAGCGGCGAGTTGCCCTAAGGGTGGTGTGCGGCTACCGCACAATCTCTGCAGACGCCTCCTTAGTCCTGGCTTCCATGCCCCCGTGGGACCTTTTGGCAAGCGAAAGGGCACGTGAAGCTGGGGAGCACAAGTCCCGGGATAGTGCCGAAAGTGCAACAATCGCGATGTGGCAGACACGGTGGGATAGTGCGGTCGTTGGACAGATCAGCTCATACCGAACATCAAGTGTTGGGTCGATCGCAAGCACGGAGAGCTTAATTACTGGTTAACCCAGATGCTCTCCGCCCACGGCTGTTTCAACGCCTATCTCCACCGGTTCAAACTTAGAACTCTTGACAAATGCCGCTATTGAGATTCTAGTGATACCTCCCAACACACTTTCTTCGAGTGTTGGAGGTGGGAACGGCAGCGACAGCTCCTCTCTCTACAGTTCGGGGAGCTGCTCACCCCGGACAACATCGTCGATCTGATGCTCAGAGATGAAGAAAGCTGAAGCAAGATTGCCGCCTTCGTCGCGTACATTCTGAAAACGAAAAAACGCAACGAAAGAAAAGAACAGAGAGATAACACTACAATCAGAAACACAAACCCTGAGACAAGCTACAGTGAAGAAACACCGTGAAAAGAAGAACTATCCGGACAACTTGATATGCTGAGGATAGGAGCCGGCTTATTAGCCACCGTTGGAGCCTGAATGAATGCCGGAAGGCAAATACCGGGCTCCAGCTGAGCAAAGAGGGGGTGAGTTTAGTGGGTGAAACCCCACACTCCCGGGCAGGACGGCCATCGTGGTCCTGGAAGGGGCTGTGAAGAGGCACAATAACATTGCTTCAGACGTAAAGGAAAACGCAAAAAAGTGCATCAAATGCTTTAAGCAGAGAAGGCACTTTGGTAAAAACAAGAGTTACAGGAGCAAACGCAGGCAACCAGCAGCAAAACGGATAGAGCGGTGGAGCTGCGCGCGGTGTTCGCCCAACATTGCCTTGAAATAGAAATAAAATTTGCCGCCCTCCAACAGCAAATAAAAAGTGAGGCAAGCAAGACAAGACAATTAATAGAAGCAAACCTCCCCATATTCGATTAGGCAGAGGTTAGAAAACTCGTGGAGGAAGTAGCCGGACTGCGAGATGAGACAGTGCCGCTCATCCACGGTGCTCACAAGAACGACGGGAAGGCGAACGAAAGAACGCAGGTAGAGACCAGCCAGCCAACTAAACTGGTCGAACAGCTGCAACCGCTCGAACAAATGAACAAGGACATAGCGAGCCTCAAAGATAAAAACATCGAGATTCTGAACGTGATGCGCGACGCGACTTGCTTCATGACAATGTTAATGGGCGACGTGCGGGACGAGCTCGCAAGGTTCAAGCCTAATGAGGCGACCGGACCCACATTTAAAAATAATTGAAATTTCAAAATTTTTATTTATAACTTTAAAATTAAATATCATAAACTTTATTCATTTTCGTATTTTACGAGTGTTTATAAATTTATTATTTAAATCAAATTCGAATAAAAATTAAGTAAAAGAAAGTAAAAGATGATGTAAGTAATTACATTATGTGTCGACCAGATTTAAATACTTGGCCATTTGATCAGATGAGCTTTAAGAGAACAATTCGGCAATCGAATTGATAGACAAACCTTAACTCGAGAATTTTTATACCTCGCTAGAAATAAAAATGAAAACATTATAGATTTTCTAGAACGTATAAAACAAATGAAGTCAAGATTAGAAATTAAAATAATGTCAGACTCCACTATAGCTAATCCAAGAAAACCTTTGTTAATAGAACAAAATGAGGCAAACGCGCTTGACGTATTATTTTCAAGTGTTGACGATAATTTACGTCAACAATAATTTACGTCAAAATATCAGAAACCAAAATCACAGAAAACATTCCAGAAGAAAATTATTCACAAAATTTTCAAGAAATGCAAATTCCCCAAAACAACATGTAGATCTTAACAACCTAAAACCAAATTCTTTACCATTTATAAAAATTTCAAAACCACCTTTAAAACTTTTAATCGACACAGGTTGCCACCCTTCGTTAATTAGACCATTTATAGCGGAAAAATTCTTTTCGGATACAATATTTAAATCAAATACAGCTATCACCACTTGTGCAGGATCTCGAAATGCACAATTTAAAGCGCACATACCTTTTTTTAAAGAATTCGAGCCTTTAAAAAAAATTTGGAATTTGATTTATTTTATTTGCATGATTATTTTGATGGAATTATAGGCATCACTACAGATGCTTCAAATTTTGCAATAAGCGCAATTCTCTCTCAAGGCCCCATAGGTAAAGACCTTCCTGTAGCGTACGCGTCGCAAACTCTTAATCCAGCCGAAATAAATTACAGCACCATAGAAAAAGAATTTCTTGCAATAGTTTGGACTGTAAAACATTTTAAACCATATTTATTTGGCGTTACCTTCAATATAATTAGTGACCACAAGCCATTACAGTGGCTATTTTCATTAAAAGAACCAAATTCTAAATTAGTAAGATGGCGACTCAAATTGGAAGAATTTGATTACACAATTACCTATAAAAAAAGAAAATTAAACACTAATGCTGACACTCTATCACGTGTTGAAATTTACCCTTTCGAAGTTAATGAAAATGCTTCAATGATCGTAAACGTAGACAATATAGATAAAAATCCTTCCGAGAAAGAAAATTTGAACGAAACGACCTTTGATAACAAAACAGTACCCACTAGTTTAGAAAATCCTTACAATACCATACACAGAAAGAACGATTAACACATTCAAAAACCAAATATTAACATCTCTATGCGATTCCAAAAATGACGACCAAATTAAAATAACTAAACAAAAAGTTTTCGATAACCATCACATTTATTTCAAAATCCTTACATCAAAAACTAAAAACAATTTTTTAAAAATTGTATAAGACCATTTTGAAACAAAAAAACATTACTCTTTATACTTCACTTATAAAGATTTTGAAATACCCTTCATACGAACCGTGTAAAAATTCTTTAAAAATAAAAGATTTAACTTGATAATCTCAAACTATTTTGTAACAGACGTTCTCAAACAAGACGAAAAAAATTTAAAATTATAACAATACCACGAAACCAAAACCTGTCATCGAGGTATTCAAGAAAATCTTAAAGCAATAAAAGTCATTTTTCTGGCCAAATATTGACAAAGACGTGCAAAACTACGTTAACACCTGTGGGACATGTCAGAAAACTAAATACAAACGTCACCCTAACAAATTAATATTTAAACCAACGCCGATTGGATTCGAACCTTTCGATCCCAGCTTCGCACCAGACCAGAACAACTGATTAGCATATCCAATTCAAAGTTTAAATGCTATAGAAACTACAAACCAATTATTACAGTTCATAAAACATTTCGGAATTCCTAGAAAAAAAACTTTCGACAATGGTCGTAATCGGTAAAAACGGTGACTCGACCAAAAACACGGAAAAATTTAAATATCGTTGCCACAAGTGCGGAAAGGTGGGACACAAAGCCATCAACTGCAAATACAATAATAGTAATCAATCGACGGCGAATTGCTCGGAAATGGTGCTTATGAGTTCGGAAGCATCTTATCAAATTGGTTCGCGCGAAAATCAAATAGTGTTTAGATAGTGGTGCCACGTCACATTTATGTAAGAAAACAGACAATTTTTTTAATTTAAGCCAATCAAATTGTGCTTTGAACTTAGCAAACAATTCGTGGACAAAAATCCTCAGTATAGGAACAGTTGATTTAACCGCGAGTGTAACTGGCGAATTTAAAAACATTAAATTAAAGAATACACTACATGTACCCGATCTTTGTACCAACTTAATGTCCGTTAGTAAAATCACGAAGTCGGGATGCGAAGTATTATTCAAGAATGATTCCGCGTTAATTTTTGCCCCAGACGGCAATGTAGCATTCACTGCCAATCGCGTAAGTGATTTGTACTACACGCGAGTACAAAATAGTGTTGAAAACGTAGCGAATAACGTCGTGGAAAACGTTTCAAAAATTACGGAGAGTCGGATATCTAAACCAGGAAATCAAACATCGTCGGAAGTTGCAATGCTATGGCTTAATTTTCAGGTTCTCTTCGAAAGTGCAAAACAAGGTACGATCAAAGGCATTAAAATTCATTTTGGCTTGAAAAATGTCGACATCGAATGTGGCATATAGTTATGTATAACGTAATATTAAGTACTCTAAGTTTTTCTTTAAATATAATAAATAATTTTAAGAGGTTTGGCAAGTAAGAGACGTCTTGAACTTGACTCAAGTGTTAAAAGACATAAACCAAGCTCAAGACGACTCACTTGAGATATTAAGATTTTAGTTTTAGTTAATTTTTGACTTTAGTTGCTGGATTGCATTCAGCTTGATTACTTGTACTTATTAATTAATAAATGAACAACATTTTTAAAAACTTCTTTCATTTGTTCAAAAACGTAATTGGCGCAGTCGGTAGGATTAAATCCTCATTGGGTAAATTAATTAATATTACAACGCTTTTAAAATCGTGCAAATTAGTGCAAGATCCACTGGGCTTACTGAGATACTTCTACTGCAGACGGACCTCACCCGTAGAAACCACCCGGAAACTACACTCTACCAGCAACTTACCCGCTAGGCATTCACCGATGTTGTTAGCAACTTTAGTTTTGTAAGTACCTTTATCATTTCCTTTATCAAAAATTTTTATACTTGTATTAAAAATATCTATGAATATATCGCGATAGATCGCCTATAAAAATTCCAACAAATAATTCGAATAATTCAGATTTACATTTAGAAATTAGTGAATTGATTTTTGATCAAACGGATAAAATTAATAACACTGAAATGGCTGTAAATTTTGCAGAAATTAAATTAACGAAAGAAACCATCCCTCATTATGAAGGAGGTAGTAAAAATTTGTCATATTTTTTTACTTCAGTGCAAAAAATTCATTAGGACATATAAAAATCCAATCGAAACTATTCCTTTAAATAATTTATTATTTGAGACTTGTTGTTCTATGTTAACTGGTGATACTAGAGATATTTTAGTTACGTCAGATTGTTCTACGTGGTCAAAATTGAAAACCGCACTTTTGGATCATTTTGGAGATTCAAGAAACGAAACTTTATTATCTAATGATCTCAATACTTGTTACCAATTAATAAATTAATTATGGAAGGATCAAATGTAAATTACAATTATTGTTAGAACATGTTACAATTAGAGAACAAGACGAGGGCCTGAAATTATATAAAATTAGTTTACACAATAAAAGCGCTTTAGATACTTTTAAAGCCGGGTTATTAGAGCTTTTTCCCTTTTTCCTAGAATTAAATCAAAATAATTTTAAGCCATTTAAGCAAAACGTTAAAACTCATATCAAAATACCCGTAAATATCGATAAAAGCGAAGTTCTTGTACCTCAGTTAAATTTTAAACAATTTTACAACCCCGAGTCGATTGCTTATGCGAAAAACGGTTTATGTAACGTACCTATGGAAGAAGAACGTAAAATAAAAATAAATTTTAACCAACAAATAAAAGTAGAACTAGTAACAAATGTAGATATAAGAAAACCCGAAAATCATTTTTCTAATTTCAATATTCAAAATTTAATCCGCACGCAACATCTTAATTTGGAAGAAAAAGCAGAAATTTTAGGATTGTGTAAAAAGTACTAAGACATTTTTTATAACAAAAATCACGATCTAACGTTTACCAACGCCGTAAAACACAAAATTAGAACAGTGTAGATAACGAGCCAGTTTTTTGTAAATCATTCAGATATCCTTACCACCTAAAGACAGAAATTCAAAATCAAATAAAAAAATTACTTGACGATAAAATTATAAGACCTAGCATTTCACCCTATAGCTCACTCCTTTAGCTTGTACCGAAAAAAATTGATGCAAGTGGTAAAAAGAAATGGCGCTTAGTAATCGATTATCGGAAATTAAATGAAAAGACACTCGAAGAAAAATATCCAATTCCTAGAATTGACGAAATTTTAGACAGTTTAGGAAAATGTAATTATTTTTCCACCTTAGATCTCGCGCAAGGTTTTCATCAGATCGAAATGGACGTTGATTCAATTGAGAAAACCGCTTTCTCAGTAAACAACGGCCATTGGGAGGGAATATGTCCGCATGCCTTTCGGATGATTTTAATGCTCCTAGCACGATTCAGAGGGTAATGGACAATATTTTACGAGAATTTCTTCACAAATTTTGCTTCGTGTATATGGATGATATAGTAGTTTATTCAAAATCTCTACACGAACACCTAGTTCACCTAAAACAAATTTTCAATAAAATTAGACAATTCAACTTAAAAGTACAGCTCGACAAATCCGAGTTTTTTGCGTAGGGAAGTTGCCTTCCTTGATCATGTAATTACGCCAGAAGGTATAAAACCAAATCCTCAAAAAGTTTTACCTATAAAAAATTATCCTCTTCCCAAGACACTAAGTGTGACTTGTATAGATCTAGTTTAAAATTTTAAACTGCAGATTAACCAATCACAATAGTCAAAATCCGAGTTTAGACCATAGTTACCGGTTAAACTTGGACTATACAAGTCACCCTTAAAGAGATTAGTCGTTCCTTGGTTTAGTAGGATATTATAGAAAATTTATTCCTAATTTTGCTAGAATAGTGCAGCATTTCAAAAAATGCCTTAAGAAAGGATTCAAAATTGATGTAAATAATTTAGATTAGGATAGTTAATCTTTTTATAAATGTAAGGAATTAATCACGAATGCCCCCATATTAGCTTATCCCGATTTCGAAAAAACATTTCATGTTACTACTGACGCATCTAACATAGCTATCGGAGATCTATTATCCCAAAATAATAAACCTATAGCTTTTTACTATAGAACTCTAAACAGTGCAGATAGAAATTATTCAACAATAGAACGCGAACTATTAGCAGTCGTTGAAACCACAAAACATTTTAGACCATTTGTTTACGGAAAACCATTTACATTGAGACTGACCACAAACCGTTGGTCTGGTTGTATTCTATCAAAGATGCAAATTCTCGCCTTATGGAGGTTAAAATTAGAGGAATATGACTATAAAATCCAATATAGAAAGGGAAAAGAAAATGAGGTAGCTGACGCACAGTCGCGCATAGAAATTAATGTAAAGGAAATCTCAGAGGAACACTTAGATTTATTATCAATAGCGCCAAATGTTGGTGTAAGTAAGAAAGATAAAAAGACTTAAAAAGAAATTTCCTTTACAGGGAAATGGCACTGACCAGTCAAAGCCAGGCCCTTCTGGTAGACAGCATTGACACGAACGGCTATTTTCCTGAAGAACTAAGTCCAACAAAGCTCCTAGATCATTATCATAAGTTTTACTTTTATTTTAATATAAGCGATCTAGAATTAAGTTATTTTAAGCTATTAAGTAGTACCACCATTTTAAAGTACTCAAGTATTACTTATTAATTAATAAATGAACAACATTTTTAAAAACTTCCTTCATTTGTTCAAAAACGTAATTATATGTATCCACAGTAAAATGACAAAATGCGTTTTTCCAAAAAAATCGGAACGACAATGCAATTTTTTGGAAATCATACACACGGACGTATGTGGACCGATGAGAGTGGAATCACAAGGAAATGCAAATTATTTCGTGGAATTCATCGACGATCATTCTCGATGGTGTGAAGTACGATTCATCAAGTCTAAAAGCGATATCATCGAAGCAACAAGAGATTATATTGCTATGGTCGAAAAGTAAAAAGGAAAAGAGGTTAAGTGCATCCAATCCGACAATAGAACAGAATACACAAACAAGGGTTTCGAAAAACTACTGAAGGAAAATGGTACCGTACCGTACAGTCCGGAGCAAAATAGAATTCCGGAAAAAAAAAACCTCCTCTCGTCAGCACGGCTCGCTGTTTGTTGATGCAATCCGGCTTACCATCATCATTTTAGGCAGAAGCTGTCAACACAACAAATTACATAAGTAACCGATGTCCTACGAAGAGTCTGAATTAGAAAACTCCATACGAAGCTTGGTATGGGAAACCTTCCGATGTGAGCAATTTCAAAAAATTTTGAAGCAAAGTTTACTGCATAAACAAAAAACCAGGAAAAGACAAGGAATTTTTCTGGGTTATTCGGAAGAAGCCAAGGGTTATCGAGTGTGGTTACCCGACAGAAGAAGACTCGAGACGTAAAATTTTTCGAAGGTAAAACCAAAAACAAAACTAGTTTTACAGATTTTATCCCAGAAGGTACAAGGCTGAAGACGAAAACTCTCATGTGGTGACGATGGAAATTGGCACAATCGACACAGAAAACAGAAGAAAATGATGAGGACATTGTAGGTAAAGACAAAGATATTGTAGGTAAAGACGTAATTCAAACGACACACAGTCAAGGTAGACCAAGAATAGCCAAGACCGGAACCAGAGGAAGACCGAAAAAAGTGCATAAAATGGTACCCGCAGCCAACAAAGTCGAAATAGAAAAGGTGTTCGCTTCGGAGGTAACCATGAAACAAGCAACCAATAGACCTGACGCTTCGTAATGGTACATTGCAATGACCGATGAAGTAACGTCTCTCCTGAAAAACAATACGTGGATCTTGGTAGATCGTCCAACAAATCAAGATATTATTGAAAGCAGATCGACGTAGCTTGTGCTTACTTGAACGGTGAACTGGAAGAAATTATACACATGGAAATCCCTAAATAAACTCCGGAAATTCTTAGAATTATTTCTAACCAAGATAGTTCGATCATTGGTAAGAAGGCTGAAGATATGAGAATGAATTTACAAAATGGAAACAAAGTTTGTTTATTAAAGAAATCGTTATACGGCTTACGCCAAGCCGGAAGAAGCTGGTACGAAAAGCTAAACAAGTTCTTACGTACTATAGGTGCCATACCAACCAAACCCGATCCATGCTAGTATCGTATCGGAAAAGGGGAAGACGCAACGTTAATATTAGTGTACTATGTCGACGATATACTGATAATGTCAAAAAACGTAAAGAAAATTTCCAATATAAAGCAAAAATTATCTGAGAAGTTTGAAATCAAAGACATGAGTAGTGCGAGTTATTGCCTTGGCATCGAATTCACTCGGAATGGTAACAAAGTAGCTCTCCATCAACGTGAATATGTAATGAACCTTTTGAACCGATTTGGAATGTCAGAATCAAACCCAGTAGAGACACCGATGGATCCAAACTCGAAATTAACCAAACCGACTGAACCAATAGACGAAGATAAAAAATCACCTTGTGTACGGTTTTTCAATTTCTCCTATTAACGGATCACAGAAATTTAAAACATAGCACTATTATCATATCAAAAACGTAATTTTACAAAAAATAAAGTGTAACTAATTCAACTGTTTTTTGTTTTAGGCAAATGCCCCTTCTGAAATCAAACAGCAAATTTTTTATCCGTTTTCTTGTTGTGTTTCGATCTTTGTCAAACCTTCCTTAATAAAAAGATTAAACATTCCTATTTTAAACAGCCATAAAAGAGCCCGAAACGTCGCTATACATAATTCTATTGGTTAAATTCTTAAATGTTAAATGATAAATAAAATAATTACAACTGAGACTTAAATCGACAATTACATGAAACTCACTTTAACTTTTATAGAACCAAATACATTATAATAATAATACGGGAAACTTCTGCAAATTCCTTTGTTATTTTCGGCGACATTTTTAAGAGTGCCACCTATCGGCTTGAAGTGTTACTAACGAAACTATTGAGATTTGGCGGGTAAAAATTGGCGAATTTAATATAAAAAACACTTCATCCAAAAATACCATTAATAAAACAACATAACCTTCTTAATTCGTAATGTCAAACGTCAAGTAATTCACATTTCTAGCCGCTAGTGGCGCCGAGTTTCCTGTATTATTATTATAAAGTATTTGACAGAACCTGCAAATTGTGTCAGTCACTCACCTGAAAGAAGGGGGGCGATCATCAACAGTTACTAATCACCTCCTCCTCGGTCCTTTTACCCTAATGAGGGTTTGGTGACGCTAATCACCTGCATGAAGCAAATTTATTCCCAACTTAAACTTGATCTAATTCACATTTATAGTTAAAACTGTCACAAACAACCGGAATCTCCTCCTCTGTGTGAATTTTTAAATGCCGTCTTAAAGACGATTTTTGGGCACTTTTATAGTCACAAATCTCACACCTATACGGTTTTTCCCCGGTATGGGTTCTAACATGTTCATTTAAAGACGATTTTTGTGCAGTTTTATAACCACAAATCGAACAAGCGAACGGTTTTTCCCCGGTGTGAGTTCTTAAATGCCCATTTAAAGATAATTTTCGCGCACATTTATAGTCACAAAACTCACAACCGAACGGTTTTTCCCCTGTGTGGTTACTTAAGTGTTCTTTTAAAGACGATTTTCGTGTACATTTATAGTTGCAAATTTCACAAGCAAAATTTTTCTCCCCGGTGTGAGTTTTTAAATGCTGTCTCAACGATGATTTTTGTGCACATTTGAGATCACAAAACCCACAAGAAAACGGTTTTTCCCCTGTATGAGTTCTTAAATGTATTTTTAAAGTTGCCTTAACTGCGCATTTAAAGTCACAAATTTTACAGGCAAAATTTTTCTCACCGGTGTGAGTTTTTAAATGTTGCCTGAAAGTTGATTTTTGGGCACATTTTTGGTCGCAAATTTGACAAGCGAACGGTTTATCCCCCGTGTGAGTTCTAAAATGCTCATTTAAAGACGATTTTCGTGCACATTTATAGTCACAAATCTCACAAGCAAAAGATTTTTCCCCGGTATGAACCACTAAATGCATTTGCAGTTGTACTTTTCGTGCACATTTGTAGTCGCAAATCTCACAAGCAAATGCTTTTTCCTCTGAGTGAATAATTAAATGCATTTTTAATTGTGATTTTTGTGCACATTTATAGTCACAAAACTCACAAACAAATGGTTTTTCACCTGTATGAGTTTTTAAATGCACTTTTAAATTTTCTTTACGTGCACATTTGAAGTCACAAATCTTACAAGCAAACGGCTTTTCACCTGTGTGAGTGTTAAAATGTTTTTCTAACGATGATTTTTGTGCACATTTATAGTCACAAATCTCACAGACAAATGGTTTCTCGCCAGTGTGAATTCTTAAATGCACTTTTAACGATGATCTTTTAGCACATTTATAGTCGCAAACCTTACAAAAAAATGGTTTCTCACCTGTGTGGGTTTTTAAATGGGCTTTTAAAGTTGGTTTCTGTGCACATTTATAGTCACAAATTTCACAACAAAAAGGTTTTTCTCCAGTGTGAGTTCTTAAATGACTTAATAACCACGACTTATGTGCACATTTATAACCACAAACTTTGCAATAAAACGATTTCTCTCTTGAAGGTTTCTCCTTTATTAAAACTTCTTCGTCGCTCTCGTCCTCCTTAATATAAATCGAATGATGTAAATCTTCTAAATTAAATTTAATGTCTTCCAATTCTTCCGTTTTAACTTCGACTCTGTCGCTTTTCAAACAATTGCTAATATTTTCCATAATGTCAAATATTTAGCGTAGATTCCGTTATTATATGGTAAACGCACTACACTTTGTACTCCATCTTGAAATTCGATCATCAAGTTCGGAATACGCATGCTCCGTGATTTACTTGTTACTTCGGTGTTGCCAAGTCTTGAAATTTTTCTCCAGACTTGAGGAATTTTCTAAATAATATAAACTTTTCTAAAACCGCTAAAATTTGAGAAATTTGCTTCAGACAAATACTTTTTAATGTAATTATATTATAGAGTATTTGATTTGCTTAATAATAAAACTTGTAAAAATTTACTTTGCTGCCTCGATGATCCACCAGAGATCCATTTCTACGGTCTCCACCCCCCATTTTGATTTTTACATCAGTTTTTATGTTTGTGTACGTTTGCTTAATAATTTTTTTTGTTTGTGAATTATTTAACAAATAAGTTTAGAAGCTGGAAAATTCCAGCTTCCCCCCCTCCCAACACGAATTTTGACTCAAAATTAATGTCAATCGTTACTGTATCGTTTGTGCATTTATTATTTTTGTTTGTGCAAACATTTTGACTTTTGGATCAATTTTTGTATCACTCGTTTGTAAAAATACGTTTTTAACACTTAGCGGAAAATAAAATGCGTCAGGCAAATTTTCTCTTCAAAATACGTAAAAATCAGTCGAAAAAGCTATGGTTTTCTAATACTTATTTTTTGGGGTAATAAAAAAAATCAAAGACTCTTACGCATTAAAATACGTCGCTTACAATCACAAAAACGACTTGAAAATTTTAGTCGGATTTTACAAAAACGCTAGATTAACCCCTTTCAATCTTTTTAAATAAAGTTTTACGGCCGACTAAAGTCCTAAAATTTGATTTTTGGTTTTTTACATTTGTCAGCGATTTCCCTAGGTTTCCGCCAGTTGAAAATGAAATATTTGAACTGTATGCATTAAATTATGTCGCCTACAATCAGAAAACGGCTTGAAAATTTTAGTCGGATTTTACAAAAACCGTAGGTTAACCCATTTGAATTTTTTTTACCCCAAAAAATAAATATTGGAAAACTAGCTTTTTCGACAAATTCTTACGTATTTTAAATAGAAAATTTGCCTGACGCAGTTTATTTTCCGCTAAGTATTAAAAATAAAGTTTTACGGCCGATTAAAATCCTAAAATTCGATTGTTGGTTTTTCACATTCGTCACATGGATCATTATGTACGATGGCGTACTGAGGCTGAAACTCCCGGAAGGGGTTAAGATAATGGGTTTCGCGGACGACATCACGCTGATTATCGAGGGCGTAGATGATGAGCAGCTTGAGCAAAATGCCAACGATGCCAACCGCATTGGGGCGAAGTGGGTTTATGGTCTGGTTCTTAAGCTTGTTCCCGAAAAGTCCAAAGCAGCCGTGGTGTGTGTCTGCCGCCGAAACCGAAAGTTAACCTCTGATTAAATAGCAAACCTATCGGTGTCAAAAAAGAGATCACCGTCCTTGGTGTGGTGATAGATAAATATCTGAACTTTGGATCAGGACGATTACGGTAAAGGCGCGGGCGATAATCAGCTTACTTGCCCGTCTGATGCCCAACATCAGAGGACCTAAAACTATAAGAAGGAGGATTCTCGGAAGAGTGGCCCAGTCTGTCCTGCTGTATGCAGCGCCGGTGTGGTGCGCGGCAGTTGACCTTTCCGTGTACGGCAACGCGAGAAACAGCAATAGACAAGCGGAGTGGCAGGTGAAGTGGGATGCCGCGGAGAAGAGCCGTTGGACGTATCGTCTAATCCCGGACATTGGGAAATAGGTCGGGCGAGGGCATGGGGAGTTAAACTACCATTTGACTCAGATGCTCTTTGGTCACGGTTGCTTTAACGCGTATCTGAACCGGGATCTGGACTAAAGTCACGAAACACCTGCCGCTACTGCAGCGAGAGTGACACCTTCAAACATACTTTTTTTGGATGTTGGAGATGGGAACAACACCGCCAGCTTTGTCTCTGGAGTTCAGCGAAATGCTCGCCCTGGACAACATTGTGTCATACATGCTGAGAAACGAGGAGAGCTGGCGAAAAATAGAGAACTTTATAACAAAAATAATGATGAAAAAAGAGTCAGACGAAAGGCTAGAGCAGGTCCAGAGAGATAAACGAAGACATCCCGGTTAGCGATGAGATAATTTAGATTTTTTTTATGGATACTTGAGGTGGTCTTTGAAATTGGTCCTCTTCGTGATTTAACTACCTGGGGGTAACCAATACTGGGAGGTAGTCTGTCATCATGTGTTCACCCAGTCTTAATTGGTGGAGAACCGGCACATTTTTGAGTATGCCAATGTCGAGGACATCGTCCAGAAGTCTTTTGATTGCACATAAACGGGTAGGGTCCATTTGTGCATAGATTTTGATTGGGTAGTGATCCGTGAGGTTTATTAACCTACGTTCCTGGGACATTTGTTGTTCTTGAGTACCAGACTGGGTGCTTTGCGTTTAAATCTCCCGCTATAAGGTGGGAGGAATCGCCACTAATCTGTAACAGTTTGGTTAGGTCACTAGTGAAATCCTGGTCAGGTTTGTTATACGCCGAAGTGACATATATGAGTCCGTGGCCATTAAGCGGAACTCTGAACATAGTGGACTCTAGGTCGGCAGGCGTTGGGGTCAGAACACGGTGATGCAAGAGAGATCTCTTTATGGAAATTGTAGTGTCCCCTCTCTTTGAGTGAGTGCGGTCATCACGATAAAGAGCAAAATTTTGAAAATTGACCCTGTTGCACTTTTTCCAGTGAGTTTCGCTGATTAGAAGGAAGTCCAAGTCGTTCGTCAAGTAGCTCCCGTTTTTCGCTGTTTGCGTTTCAGTGAACCAGCTTTAGCAATAATTTAATTATTTTAGGGTTTGACATAAATGAAAAAAGAATATAGCGCGAGAAAAGTAGGAGAGATTGGTTAATCGATAATTTTGTATTGTTGAGCGTAACGTTTAATCATTGCAGAGTTCATAAAAAGTGCGGCATGGTCGTCTTGATTTTTGGGATTGATTTGTCTGAGGAAAGAGTTGGTTCCTCTCTATTGGTTGGTGGGGCCGGAAAATTTAGCAACTTACAAATATAAAAGCTGCTCGGTTACTGGTCGAGACGGGTGTTGTGTTACCCTGTTAAAAAGGGGGGAGACACCTGGGCTGTTGCTGTGTCTTCCACAGTTTAGGGTAAGAATTGCAGTCCTGATAACTGGCAGGGTCATCGCACCGTGCAATGTATTCATTAGCGTGCAGCTCCCTTTCGACTACACTGATGTCTAGGTTGCTGGGTGCCCCCCTGATGACGGCTTTCAAAGGTTTATCATCTTTTAAGAGTTGGTAATACCAACCCTTCTCTTCTAGAAAAAGGACCTTTTTGATGTGCCGGTAAATTGCTAGGTAGTCTTGTTTTGTTTAGGCTCGTTCAGGGGGGGGGCACCTAGGGGCACGTGCAAATCAAAAGCAAATCTTGTGGTAAATTTTCATGTAAAATATTTAAAACATGTTTTAAATTTGGAGGTAAACGTGCGCGTAAATGTGCGCAGTAGACATTTTTCCGCCTAGCGTCCGCCCAGTTTGGATCAGTGTTGTCAATTTAGCGGTTTTCTCGCTAGATATGTCTTACTGGAAGTTGCTTTAGCGGTGAAAAACTACCATTTAGCGGCTAATGGAAATTCTAACTTCATTAAAAGATATCTGACGGAAAATGTGACGATCTGTAAAAATTGCCGAAAGTCCGGCACTGATTTTTACTAAAAGACTTCGTAAATTTAAGAGTTGGTAACACTGGTTTAGACTTTAATACGTAAACGTGCGTGCTAAATTTGTCATGAAAAATTGCACACGTTGCATACAGAAAATTATTTTTAGCTGCATAAAATTGAGGGGAAAATATGAGCAAATTTATATGTAAATTTTAAAAAGTCGGCGCTCGAGTGTTAACTGTCAACATATTCATATGGTAGGTATTACAGTTTTCTAAGATACCAAGCAGTGCTTTTATTTGACGTAACCTCGAAAATTTTGTGTTACAAGGACCAGAAGTTAATTTATTTCTGTTTGTAGAAATATGGATAAGTTGATACCGTTGATTAAGTTTGAAGTATTAGAAGGAGCTAGCGATGGTTTACAAGCCCCCAGTGACTGTCAGAAAATGGATTTTATGGATACCAAACTAGAAGATTTGCACCACTCCATAGACATTAAGGAAGAAGCCGATGCTAATTCAGAATATCAAGAGGATACTAATGAGGTAAACTATGAATTATATTATTGTTGTCAAATGATGAATGTTTAGTCAAAGAAATTCCAGGTTGTCAGATTTCTTCGTTTCAAAACGTTTTGAAACGCAAAAAAAATTTGCGTTTCAAAACCGTGGACGTTTAACTGTCTTAAAATTTAACTAGTTTTGGGTTACCCTAGTTTTTAGTAATTTAATTTTACAATTTTTTTTATTATTATCAATGTGTTATATCGTCTTCATTGCCGTAACAACAATTACAGCCTTTCATCGTGTCACCTCGTTTGAGTAGTTTTTCTCATTTTTATTTATTTTTATCACAATCAACTTATATCTAACATGTAAAAGATAATATGAATAGAAATTGCACAAATTAACACTTAACTAAAAAACATTTGGATTATAACTTTTGTTCGATTGGCAGAATGCACAATTTCGACACTTCGGGTTTAATGATTATTCCACCGGTGCACTTTACACTAGCCACTCTAATGATGTCATCTTTGCCTGGGTGTATCTCAACAATTCTTCCCATCTTTCATCGGGCAGGTGGTAAATTGTCATCTTTGACTAACACCAACATGTCAATTTTTACTTCTTTATTATTTTGCTTCCATTTGGTACGTTTTTGAAGTTCGCACAGATATTCTTTGGACCATTTTGACCAAAAATGTCTGATTATTAATTGGAGGTGTTGATTTCGACTTAAACGGTTTAGTTGTACATCTCTTACATCAGGGTCCGGTATCGTAATGAAGGGTCGTCCAATAAGAAAAAAATATGCAGGTGTAAGGTCGTCAGGGTCGTTTAGGTTTGTTATCAAAATTAAATTTTTTGATAAAATTTTGTAACTAGAATTTTAAAAATTGTCGACGCATGTTGCTTGGAGCAAATGTAGACTAGCTAATCAACAAGTAAAATTATGAAAAAGAGTTAAAAAAAAAGTCATTCAAAAAAATTTTAGGGGAAAAAATGAGATGCCACCTGTAAAAATTTTGTTTGGAGGAAATGGCCCACGGCTGGAATGAGTTTGACACCTCTGTACACGGAAAATAAAGAATCTCGTAAATTCATTCATGCGCGTCAGCAGTGGCGTAACAACCGGTGTGCAAAAGCATACGGTCCGTGAACTCTTAGGGGCCCAAAAGCAATGACGTAGTAGGAGGTGGTGCCGGGCCACCGAGAAAATTAAACAATCATGTTAGAGTGTAATTTCTTGTGAAAGGGATATGTAATGGCCATTTATATGCAGTAGACATACGTGAAAATCTGCCTTCCACAAAAGATACGCTATACACGGAACAAATATTGGAGTAGTACGCATGTTGCTCGGAGGAAATGTGAACCGGTTAAAAAAGGTCATTTAAAAATAATTTTTTTTGGAAAAAAGGCCGAGAAGTACAAAATATGTAAAAAATTGAACCGTTTGCAAGTTTTAGTTCGCAAATTTAGCCAGGAAGTTAAAAAAGTGTCTTTAAAAAAAATTTTGGGAAAAAGTTCTCAAATGTCCAAAGAGCAGTTGGAAACACTGATTCTAAAATAAAAAAAGTTATGGGTTTTGCCTCCAGGATCTGTTGTGTTGGCTTGCTACGTTACTGCCTGAAGTAAAATATTTTTACACTATTTGTCACTTTTTTCAAAATTTCTATACACTTTTCTTCACTTTTTTGAAAATTTACACACTGTTTTCACTCACTTCTTGCTTAGAACTCTGTGGCAACTCTGTGTTGATTTATTTCTATTATGTTTATATTAACAGGGTTGCCACAGATATACTTTTTTCACTTTATTCACTTTTTTGAAAATCTTACACTTTTCTTCACTTTTTTAAAAAATATTCACTATTTTCACTTTTTTTACGATTTCACTTACAAAAATTAAATTTTTTGATACATTTAAAAATTCAGTAACTAGAATTTTAAAAATTGTTGACACATGTTGCTTGGAGCAAATGTAGACGAGCTAATCAATAGTAAAATTATGAAATAGAGTTAAAAAAAAGTCATTCAAAAAATTTTCGGGGAAAAAATGAGATAGGGAAAGGGGTAAAACAATCATTTGTGCCACCCTTAAAAATTTTTCTTGGAAGTGGCCCACGGCTGGAATGAGTGTGACACCTGTACACGCAAAATAAAGAATCTCGTAAATTCATTCGTGCGCGTCATCAGTGGCGTAACTACCGGTGTGCAAAAGCATACGGTCCGTGAACTCCTAGGAGCATGGGCGTCCATAGGACCATTTTCAGGGGGGGGGGCAAAATTGAAAAAATTTTATTATAAAAGAATTTTAATCATTTAAAACCGAAAGTTTTAGAAAATTTTAAAAACTTGGGCTGGTGAAATATTAAATGTCTAAAAAAAATTAAGTAGCCAAGAGCCAGGGGGGGCAGCCGACCCTTAAGCCCCCCCCCACCAATAAACGCTCCGGCCTAGGGGCCCAAAAGCAGTGACGTAGCAGGAGGTGGTACCGAGCCACCGAGAAAATTAACCAATCATGTTAGAGTGTTATTTCTTGTGAAAGGCAGAGGTATAATGGCCAGTTTTTCCACAAAAAATTACGCTATACACGGAACAAATATTGGAGTAGTTAAAAAAATTTAAAAATAATTTTTTCGGAAAAAGAAGGCCGAGAGGTACAAAATGTGTAAAAAATTGAAACGTTTGCAAGTTTTGGTTCGCAAATTTAACTAGGAAGTCAAAAATTTTGGGTAAAAGTTATCAAATGCCCAAAGAGCAGTTTGAAACACTGATTCTAAAAAAAGGGGGTCCGCTGTGGGTCTTGCCCCAGGATCTGTGGTGTTAGCTTGCTACGTTACTGCCCGAAGTAAAATATTTTTACACTATTTGTCACTTTTTTCAAAATTTATCTTCACTTTTTTTGAAAATTTACACACTTTTTTCACTCACTTCTTGCTTAGAACTCTGTGGCAACTCTGTGTTAACTGGTTCCTTTTTTAAACCCAGTTTTGTACACATACTTGTCGTTATGAAGTTGGATTGTGATGCAGAATCTAATAAAACTCTAACTTCTTGCCATTGTCCATCTTTATCAACAACAACTCTTGCTGTTGACAACATTACTTGTGAATCTACTATTGTGGAAGTGTATGATACTACACTATCTTGAGAAACGCTTTCATTCGAGTTTTGTTTGAATTTTGGTTGGTTTGCTTTAATTGGAACTTCTTCTGAGCATGCAGCAACTGCAAGATCATTATTTGTTACAGAAGTCCTCTAAATTTAGAGCATTAACTTTATACTTCGCTCCAGCCAAAGCACAGACACCACCATGTTTCTTAATTAATCTGTAAAACTGCGATATGAGACGGATGTTTTTAAAATGAGCTGCTTCCAATTCAGCTCTAGACCACCAATCTTCAACTAAAAATACAAAATTAAAATTTCCATCAACTAAAAAGGATTCAATTTGTAAAAGTTTATCCAGGCTTAGTCCCTGAATATTTGCGTATAAAATTGTTACTTCTGCCCTCCTTCCAACCTGACCGAGTCGAAAATTTTCATAGGGACGCTCAGCTGCTGCTACTTCTAAAAGTATCTTGCAAAATGTAGACCTCTTGGGCAAAATCCACTATTGAACATTTGTTCCTTTAGGTCAAAGTCCGCCCCAATTCTGAAACAAACGCTTCATGTTTACTTCCTTCAGCATATAGTGTGCTCTTCACCTGCTATTTGAGAGTTCTTCGATTCCATTGAAAGTTCTTCTACCACAAATCTTCGGTTTATCATATTGGGTTTGCTGTTGAGATACCTACTTTTCAATACCTCTCTTATTTACATGACCAGAAACCCTCGACAGATACAACCATACTTTCTTTGGTACCCCAGTAAAGTCTTCACTATTTTCACTCTTTGTACGATATCGATTTCTTCTACGTCTTGGTTGCACAAATCCATCACTGTCTTTCTGCTCTCCCCTTGTGCTTGTAGTCTCGCTACTCTTCACTTCATCTTGCACGGACTCAACCGAAAGTTGCATTTGTTCCTTTCCCAACAAACTTTCTTTGGTTTGCCCTACACATTTGTTACTCTCACTCCTTTTTCCGTGTGTCTTCATTTTTTAAACTTTCTTGATTGCATGCTACAGTTATATCAGTGGCAATGTTTTTTCGCTGCTTATTGCCACTTCATTTGATCTTTGCAAGTTTGATGCTTGCTTTTCTGGTTTTTCTATTGCCAAATTGGGCTTGTTAATTCCTTGAACAATGTTGATTCGAATTGTCTACCTCTGTTCGTTGTGATCCGATGCGGTACTCCAAATCTTGAGATTCAACCAGTAATTAACGCTCAGGCGACGGTTTTGGCGGTGATGTATTGTATTGGAATGATTTCTGGCCAGCAGGTGAACCTGTCGATGCTGCATGTAAGGCAATACTTGAACTCGTGCGATGGTAGAAGTGATTCAATTAAATCAATATTGATGTGGCTGAACCTTTTTCCTGGTACTAAAAACTATAAGAGTGCTGGTTTATTGTGTCGTTGTATTTTTGATCTTTGGCAGGCGAGATAGTTTTGAGCCATTTTCCTACAATCTTGGCGAATTGATGGCTAGATAAATCGATCGGTTATTAACTTGGTTATAGACTTGACGCCGGGATGTGTTAAATTGTGGATAGAGGTAAAAACTGCTGGTAAAAAAATGGCCTAAGTTTTCCCGTTGACGTATCACAGTAGATTTGTGTGCTTAGGTTGGGGAAAGAGCATAGCTTTAATTGTAGTGACATCCTCGCATTGTCACCTTTCAAAATTGCTTGGATTTCTTCGTCATCTTTTTGCTGTGCGGACAGGAGCTCATAATCAATGGTATGTAACGAATTATTCGATTTTGCTTCCACTCTCGATAACATATCTGCAATTACGTTTTCCGCGCCTGAATAGTCGATTTGGCGCAATTGACGCGGTGACGCTTGTTCGGGCTTTTTATTAAACATGAATATCTGGTTTGTGATCGGTGTATATCACGAACTGCCTTCCTTCGAGGGATGATCGAAAATGTTTTAGTGCTTGATAAATAGCCAATAGCTCCCTATCGTACGTGTTATATCGTTTTTAGGTATCTGTTAGTCGTTTTGAATAGAAACCGAATGGTTACAATTTTTTTATCTGCTACTTGCTGTAAAACTGCTCCGACAGCTGTATCAGATGCGTCGACGTACAAAAGTTCTGTACAAATTCTTCCTTGCATCTTGTAAAAGCCACCATTGTTTCGTCATTCCACTAGATTGATGTATTACCGTTCTTTTTATTTCCTGAAAGCAACTTTTGGAGACAACTTTGAGAAACTGCTGCAAGAGGTATACAACGCCTGTAAAAATTTATTGCGTCTTAAGAATCTTCTGAGTTCTTTGGCTTCTTTGGGTTGAGGAAGGTTATTTATTGCTTCGATTTTTCTGGTAGTGGTCGAATTCCATCTTTGTTAAAATTGCATGGCCTATAAATTTACTGCAGTTTTAAAAAACTCGCACTTGGAAACGTTTATTTTTAGACCGTGCTCTCGAAATCTTTGGAAAACAATGCGAACGTGCTCCGTGTGTTCTTCGTGAGTCTTTGAAGCTATTATTACGTCATCGATATACTTGAAAAGGAAATCTAACTCTTTTAGTGCTTGATCGATAAGTCTTTGAAAAGTTTGGCCAGCGTTACTTAATCCGAATGTCATGACTATGAACTCGAAAAGACCAAATGGGGTGATAATTGCTATTTTCGGTATGTTCTCTTTGTAAACTGGAATTTGATGAAAAGCTAAATCTATTTTTGAAAATACCTAATAATCTGCTAGATTGATTGTGGCGTTTTGAATGTATGGGACAGGGTATCTGTCGGGGATGGTAACTGCATTTGCTTTCCATGTGGTGATATACTTGCTTTATCAGTGGGTCGAGTAACAACGTTGGGTTGAGTTATGTCACTGAATTCCTGCAAAAGTGGTTCGAAATCAGATCCTTGAGAGATAGAGCTGATGTTTACTTCAGCATTGGTTACGCGTTTCATTCGACCCAAAACTTTTATTTGCGTTTGCTTGTCGATCAACTTCTAATTACGTAAATCAACAAGTAGTTCGAATTTGTCCAATAAATCAGCGGCTTTCCGGCGGGGAATTATCCAGAGATCTGATCCTGTGTCCACTAAAAACTTTGTGTTTAATGACCTTTCTGTTACGAACAAACGACTTGAATTCTTGTACAACACCTCATCTGTCGCTGGAGATGAGTATTGCTCGACTAGTTTTTTTGTTTTCCCGGGTTTTGTTTACACCAGTCGGTGCATTTCTTGGTGGTCGCCGAATCGAAAACGGTACCAACATATTTCATACTTCCTGTTACTGGATTTACTTCTGCTTCGTGGTTGCGCTTTCGCGAATGGGAACGACTACGATCAGAGTTTGCTTGTTCAAACTTTACTGCGAACACTTCCATTTGTTTGGCCAGGGTGTTAACTTGCTTTACTAAGTCTTCGTGCATGTTCGTATGGGATGTTGCTGCTGCTGTAACGACCGATGTTTATAATATAATAATGACTATTACTTGATCGCTCATCTGCATGGACTTAGAAAGATAGGACCCGCAACTCCCTACCTGAAAGCTTAAAATTTGCGAGCTCTTAACCGTATGGGTTCATCACTTCTACCGCTAGGATCGCTGAATTCCTGTTCCAAAAATACGATTTAAATTCAAATTGAAAATTATTAATTTAACCAATATATGAAAATAAAACATTAAAGATTGAAAATATTTTATATATTAAAAACAGTAATGCATTTTTCATACATGTACGTGCACTTTTATTCAAACAACAAAGGATTAAGTTTGGTAAAAAAATTGGACAGCTGTCAACAACGCGCATGCTTGGAATAGTGATAAAAATTAAAAGAAATTGTTTTTTAAATAATCGAAATTATATAATTACTTATTAAGTAACGTATTTTATTATTTAAAAAAACTTTATATGTATGAAAAAGTAAGTTTTGTAATGAAAATAATTTGAAAATAAAATATTCAAATGAATATTTTGGAACAGGAATTCAGCGATCCTAGCGGTAGAAGTGATGAACCCATACGGTTAAGAGCTCGCCATTTTAATCTTAGTTGCAAGTCCTATCTTTCTAAGTCCATGCTCATCTGTAATCCGTTTTGTCAGAGCTGATGGCGTTGCTTCTAAACTGCGCTTCAACTTGATGGAACAAAAGATCCGGTCTGCTAAGATGGAACGGTGGTACTTTGGTGGAGACCTTATACGTTTCGGGGTGTATCGGATTTTCTGTTATCGGTTTCTGTTGTGCCTTTAATTCGTTAATTTGTTTTTGAAGTTCTTGAATTGTTTGCTCACTCGTGTTTTGATTATCGGTATTCGGCATTGTGAATTGGTTTGGTTGCACGTGGTCGACAATTTTGTTGGCTAGAAAAATTGAACAAATGTATTGATTCCTCCTCCCCCCGACCCGGTCTGGCTATTTCGATTATTGTTATTAAAATATTAATTATAGATTACATTAAAAAATTAAGCGACTTTAAAGTTTCCAATTTTTGCACGAAAAGCGACCGTATTGACCGCATTCTATTACTCGTCTGTGTAGATTTAATTGGGCTTCAGGCTGGGCGTGGCGAAGAGTAGCAGTAATACATGCACCATGGTATCGTTAACTTCGAGCTAAAATTATTATTTAGGGGTATTTTTGTTTAAATTTTCCGTAAAAAGAAGAGATTCACTGCTTGTTTTTAGATTAGCGATAGAGATTGGGAACGTCATTGGCAAGATTGAGAGAACAAATGGTCCTGTAACATTTCCCTCCACGCGCCTGTCTACTCGCTTTGTTTATTGTTAGGTGAAGTTAGCAGCTTCACATACCACAATCGGTTTCCTAAGCTTCAAATTTTTTTGAAAGGTTTTGTTAAAAATTGCCGTGGTTCACGGCAATGATTTGAGTTCAATTTACCACCACATTTTTAAATGCAATGGAGTGTAATTGGCTCTTTTGCGCCCCTTCGCCATTATTTTTATTTATTTTATATTGGTCTTTTTTACTTGTACATTTTTTTTTTTTTTTTTTTTTTTAATTACTTAGTGGATTGTTAAAAGTGAGATCCACCGGTCGAGCTTAAACTTAAACTTTGTGTTAGGAATCGATATTTTTTATCAGGGGACCGTTAAAAGAGAGATCTACCGATCGAGCTTAGGTTAGTGTTATGAAAAGATTTTTTTTTTTATTAGTGGACCGTTAAATGAAATATCCATCGATTGAGCTTGGGTTAATTAAAAATTTGGTTTAGATGTCTTTTCCAAATCAGGTTCTTATGAAGAGAGAAGAAGTCTAAAAAAATAGATTTTGTCTCCCAAAATTTAATTTATGACGCTTTCTGCTAATCTCTTTTTATTTGGGTTTCTATAATCTCTGCAATGCACTCGTTCGCTTACTTCAAATCTTATATCTCGACTTACTACCTCTCATATAGACCTCTCGGTTCTTGTCGCCTAGCAATAAATCAAAACGATTTCTAATTTTTCCCTTAAAAACCAAACTTTTGGGCGTAACTCCTGTGCTGAATGCTCCGGAGACGAAGTCAGGTGTTTTATGCCATTATCGTTTATAAATCTTGCAAATTCTTCCGAACTAAATTGCGGACTTCACAGTGTTTTTCGTATCTCCAGTACCCACAATAAAAGCTTCTATCCACTTAGAGAAACTATCGGAAATTATTAAGATTATTTTATTTTCAAAGGGGCCTAAAATATGTTGCATTCACGTGGGCATTAATTTGGACTGGTTCTGGTCTTAACGATAAGCACACTTTACACGAATTGACATACGCTTTTTGATATCCGTATCTAACGATGGCCACCAGAAATACGATCTTGCATTGCCCTTCATCTTAGAGCCCCTTTCATGCGTGTTGTGGAGCTCGTTAAATAGCTGCAACCTCAAGCATTTTGGAACCAACACTCTATATCCCCACATAATCACGTTCTTCTCAATGGACAATTCCGATCTTCTCAATCCGGTTCTGATGTAGTTGAAGATTCCTCTCAATTACTTCCACGTTTACCATAATCGGGTCCACCCAATTACAGTGCGATGTGATTCATAAGATTTCGTTCCTCGCTGATTCTTCTTCGCTTTCCGGATCCTGTTCTAGGTAATGACTTTTACTAGTTTTCCTGGGACATGCCACCGCTATGTGTCTTTTTCGTTTACAAATGGAACATACATAATTTCTCAACTTGCAATTTCTGAAAGTGTGATTTTTTTTGGCACAAGCAAAACGTAATCGGTTTGTAGATCTTGCATGATTCTGTGGCTCTTCTGGTCTCGCTTGCTGCACCTGATCAATTTTGACCACATTTTCTTCTTTCCTTTTCCTCAAAACCGCCGCTTTTCTTAATGCAACTTCCAACAGCTCATTCAACGGTTTGTTTAGGCTTTCTTCTGCCACTCTGTCATAAATCGAACCCAATTTCATAGCAAAAATGAATTTGTCTTTCACTCGCTCATTTAAGATGTTTCCAAATTCGCACTCCGATGCTACCATTTTGACCTTAACATGCCAATCACTAATATTTTCTTCTGTTTGTCTTAAACTATCGAATTCCTTTCTCCTTCTGTGGAGAAGGTCCCATTTGGTGTGTTTTTGTTTGGGGTGGTGCGGTAAACAAGCAGGAATGTTTGGAGTATTTCTGTTAAATCTCCCTCTCCTTCCAATTTTCTTAAGGATCTTTTTAAAGTGTCGACAAACCTTTCTGCTTGTCCGTTGGACTGTGGATAATATGAGGCACTAGTTATGTGTTGAATTCCATTTTTCAAACAGAATTCTTGGAGTGTATGGCTTGTGAACTGAGTCCCATTGTCCGAAACTATCGTTTTCGGTATTCCAAATCGGGAAAAGATTTCATCTAGATTCTGCTGCTGAGGCCAATGAACGTGAAGCATAACACACGGTTTTCCTCGAACCATCTGGATATAAATGCATAATGCATTCGCACCTAGGCCATAATTTGATGCGTCAGCTGCCACAATGGTTAATCATTTTCCTGGTTACCAACTTACGCGTCAAAATGTACATTATTTGAAAATATGTAAAAATAAACAAGGTCGGCATAGCTGCTTTGCCCTACAACAGAAATCATATAGTGTGAATCAGCTTTTAGGAAACGATTTTTTTATTATTGGATCTTTAAAAGAAAGATCCACCGGTCAAGCTTAGGTTAAGTCTTAAGAAACAATTTCTATTTTGATTAGTGGACTTCTAAAAGAGAGATTCACCGATCGAGCTTAGGTTAGTGTTAGGAAACGATATTTTTTTTATTGGTGAATCATTAAAGAGAGATTCTATACCTGAAAAAAAGTTGTGCTTAGATGTGAAACATTTAGTAATAGTAGCTTTATTTTAGAGAACTCCACCACATCCAAATAACCGCTTCAAAATAAAAACTGAAGAACTAGATATCAATATTCAACCAAAGATTTCGGTACACCTCCAGAAGACAAAAACAAATAAAAAAGGCAAGTCAGGCCAGAAATCGTTTGAATGTAATATTTGTGACTACAAATGCGCACGGGAGGGTCATTTAAGGGATCATTTAAGTACGCATTCAGATAAGAAACCGTACACGTGCGAAATTTGTGACCAAACATTTGCACGAATATCGTATTTAAAAACGCATTCAAGTACACATATACCCGATAAACGGTTTAAATGTCACATCTGTGGCAAAGAATTTGCACTAAAAGCATACTTAAGAAATCATTTAAATACACATACAGGCGAAAAACCGTTTAAGTGTGAATTTTGTGAGTACAAATGTACACGAAAGGGAAATTTAAAAAATCATCTACGAACGCATTCAGGCGAGAAGCCGTTTCAATGTGAAATTTGCTACTACAATTGCGCACAGACGGAAAGTTTAATACGTCATTTAAGAACGCATTCAGGCGATAGGCCGTTTAAGTGTGAAATTTGTGACTATAAATCTACACAGAAGGGAAATTTAAAAAATCATTATTTAAGAACGCATTCGGGAAAAAAATCTGAACGAAGAGGTAATTCAAAAACTCGTACGAGATATAAACCGTCTAACAATAAGTGCTGAAAGAGAGTTTAAAAGATCATTTAAAATCTCATACCAGCCCAAGATAGAGAAGAATTTTGTATTAAAGTTTTCCTCAACTTTATTCAAAGTTTTGTCTGAAAAAGTTAAAAAGTTTGCTTTGTCAATTAATTGTTGTGATACAATAAAAACTTTTTACTCCATGTAATTGTTCATTTTGTAACTAGAAAGTACGGCCGCGTTGACCTTCGGCCTCACCCGATCATAACATTTTCGTTAATCTATTCATGCGCCTCACTAATTATAAAGAACCGTGATAAATCCATTTTTAATGGGATCAGTTTTTAGTGCTCACCTACGTCATATAAAGAGATAAAAATAAATATTTTGCAATGCCGGAGGTAAAGTACTTACTTTACACCCTGATTTGCGGCTGTGAAATGGCACTTTTTTACCCTGGGAGAGTAAAGTAACTAATTTTAGTGATTGCGCTGTTGGATGTTGGCCACTTCAAAAAAACTAGGCATCGGACACATAGAAGGATTTAACTAAAAAGGCGAAAGCGGCACACATCACGAAGAGGGCTAAAGAATTCTCCAATACGGTCGATTTTTGCATAAAAATTGGAAACTTTAAAATCAATTTTTAATTTCAATTTAAAAGCAACTAATCGATGTGGCATTCGCCACAACTAAAATTCTTCCTCTTAAATGTTATCTACACAGAAAAAAAGGGGCGTGTATTTAACGAAATTCGTCGTTAATACTACTATATCGTAAATATATTTACGAATATTTTTGTAATAGTTACCACGTTTTTCGTTAATATTACTGCGGTAATATTAGTAATATTTACGAAAAATTTCCGTTTAATGACCGCATTTCGTAAATATAATGACGGACTTTTTTTCTGTGTATCAAAATTTGTTGAATTTTCTTTAATAAATCTAAAACTTTCTGGGGCCGGTTTTCGTGGCACTACTTCAATATTTTTTATATTTGCTGAAAAGACTTGATCCACAAGGATTTAATTTTCGTAACCGCCACTTCCGGTCCACATAAAATAAAGCACTTGAAAATTCTTATTTTTGTGCTTTTAGCTCTAAAAATTTTTCTATTTTATTTAATTTCTAGTATCTGCGCTGTTGAATATAAAAGTTTAATCATTCGCAGATATCGAATTGCACATATTGCGAGAGAATAAAAAATTAAAATAATTGACTCGTTCAGTCAACTGGTTATGAGAAGAATCTTTGCTTGAAATCTTGAAATTTTAAGAATTTGCATATTTCAGGCTGCAATTTGGACAAGTTTGATAAGAAAAAAATTTGAAATTTACAGGATAGTCAATTCTTACTTTTAACTTCAGAAAGCCGTAAGGCCCGTTTTGTTATTTTGACTTTTCTCAGATATACAGTCGTTTAAAGAGAAGTAGAAAATATAGCGATTTTTTTTATATTTTTTTTTTTTAATTTATATCCATAAATATATTTTAGAAAAAAGTTTTGATAGCATCAACATCTGAATTTGATACAAAAAAATTTTATACCAGGAATTTGATTAGAACAAAAATCAAACATTGCTCTTAGTTTTCCCGGCTTAGCCAAGATTGTCGAGATGATTATCCTCACCAGACTTAACGAGGAGATCGACCGACTGAATCTCATTCCCAAGGAACAGTTCAGGTACCGTGCGAAACACTCTACCACCCACCAAATCCTCAGGGTGGTCGAGGAGATCACCAATGCATCCAGTAAGAGATTAAAGGCCATGGCAGTGCTACTGGATATTGCCAAGGCCTTCGACAAAGTCTGGATCCCAGGTTTCTTATACAAACTTTTTGTTGCCGGCATAAAACCCGGCTTAGTTCAATTTATTGTTATGCCCGCTGTACACTCTCGCCGAGTGCTGTCGGGCGAATGTCTCGCCGGAAAGGTCACGTGATCGTGCGACCATCTAAATTACACAGTACCCCGACACACCGAGACAGACGAGAGCACTCATCTACACTCTTGTTCTCGCCATGTCTCGCCGAGAGTGTACAACGGGCATTAGGACGAACGCTATTTTTGTGTAAAATTAACGGTATCCGCTCTACTCCTAGACCCATGCTTACGGGTCTTCCTCAGGGCTCTCTGCTCTCTCCAATCCTGTTTAGCCTTTTTTCACGTGACATGCCCACTCTCCCCAATACTCTTTTGGCCCTCTAGGGCGAACCCTACCAAGAGTGAAGCGATAATGTTTGGTCGTTTCGCACGGCAGCCATTCGAGTCCATCGAAATGTTTGAAACAAAGATTTCCTGGATGGATTCGGTCAAGTATCTGGGAGTTACCTTGGATACCAGGCTATCCTGAATCAAGCACGTTACCAGGATCAACACCCAAGCGAGAGCATTGAAGGCGGCGTACTCCAGCCCAAAGCCAAGATCTGAATATTTAACTCCGTTAAAAGGCCCAGATCTGAAACCTGGAGTCCATCCAAGCGTTGTGCCTCCGCCAGGCGGTATCCAACCGTCAAATTCGCACGGCAACCGGGATCAAGACTCTAAGCCAAAGCTTCAAGGACTAGGCTATCAAGACGGCTGCATTAATTCCTCCAATCCCCTGATTAGTAATCTCGGTAATTACAACGTGCACGACTTCCCACACACCCCTAGACCTATGGACATCATCACGCCGAAACCAAAGCAAACCATTGGACAACCCCCAGCACTGGACTTCCAAGAAGCTGACGATGTTGATGATTTCGAAGTTTTCGCATGATGCGAGAACCATATCTACATATGTAAGACGTGACCGTACCCAGGAACATCAAGATCCGTATAATCATACGAGTATTTTGTAATTATTTTATCTTATTTTTGTAAATAAATGGGCGCTCGGGTTTGAAATCCCTAAAATCCCCATAGTTATTTTCTAAAAGACTAAGACAAGTGAGAATAAACGGGACACGCCCGTAATTGCTCGAAAAGCTACCTTATGCTACTTGGATGTTACTTTATGATGACCTGCGGTTCATTGCAGGCTACCTTTCCTTACAGTCTGTTTAATTGTACCCGCTGCACCGTCACAAGGACCTTCCATGAGAAGTGCTAAAAAAATGCTACTCTGTTTTTAAACTAAAGTCATCTTCGTGATGTAAGGAGCAAATCGCTATATGTTTGCTTTTTTTTAAATGACTGCATCTGAAAAAGGTAGAAATAACAAAACGGGCCTTAAAGTTTTTTGAAGTTAAGGGTAAGAACTAAGTATCTTGTAAATTTCCAATTTTTGCCTCTTATCAAACATGTAGTACAAATTGTAGCCTGAAATATGCAATTTTGAAAATTTCAAAATTTTAAGCAAAGATATTTTTTATAACGAGAGTTACTTTTTTTAATTTTTTGCGTATAACTCCTAAACCATGCATCATAGCAATAAAGTTACGACATAACAAATTAAAGATTATTAAATTCTGCGTCGAATGAGTACCACAACTTTATAATTCGTTTAAGTGGTGTAGTCGAAAATAACGGCTAAAAACGAGGGTTTTTTTAACTTTGTGAAAAAGTTAGATATAGTACTAAATATGAGTCTGTCTGTTAATAAAATTTGGAAACAGTTCTTAAAATTGAGGTGCATGTCCCCCCCCCCCAATTCGAATTTTGACTCCAAAATAGTCTAAATCGTTTGTGCTTCGTTTGTACCTGTTTGTGCAAACATTATTTTTGTTTGTACCCAAATAGTTTTTGAGAAATTTCAAAATTTCACTGGTGGGGGCTGGAGACATGCTAGCCCCCCCCATGTCGAGTTTTGACTCCAAAATAGTCTAAATAGTTTGTACCTGTTTGTGGAAACATTATTTTCGTTTGTACCCAAATAGTTTTCGAGAAATTTCAAAATTTCGCTGGGGGGGGGCTGGAGACATGCTTTTTAAAATTTTGAATTTTGGATTCAAAATAGTCTAGAACGTTTGTAATTCGCTTGTGATTGTTTGTGCAAGTTTTATTTTTGTTTGTACCCAAACAGTTTTTGAGATTTTCAAGAAAAACATCAAAAATACTGACGCGCATGAGTGGAATAAGGAGATTCTTGGTAAAACTTGCAGGATCACGTTCAAAATACTCTCTATCGTTTGTACTTTGTTGTGATTGTTTGTGCAAGTTTTATTTTCGTTTGTACCCAAATAGTTTTTGAGATTTTTAAGAAAAACATCAAAGAAACTGACGCGCATGAGTAGATTAACGAGATTCTGGTTAAAAATTACAGGATCACGTTCAAAATATTCTCTATCGTTTGTACTTGTTTGTGCAAGTTTTATTTTTGTTTGTACCCAAATAGTTTTTGAGATTTTCAAGAAAAACATCAAAGAAACTGACGCGCATGAGTAGATTAACGAGATTCTGGTTAAAACTTACAGGATCACGTTCAAAATATTCTCTATCGTTTGTGTTTGTTTGTGCAAGCTTCATTTTCGTTTGTACCCAAATAGTTTTTGAGATTTTCAAGAAAAACATCAAAGAAACTGACGCGCATGAGTAGATTAACGAGATTCTGGTTAAAACTTACAGGATCACGTTCAAAATATTCTCTATCGTTTGTGTTTGTTTGTGCAAGCTTCATTTTCGTTTGTACCCAAATAGTTTTTGAGATTTTCAAGAAAAACATCAAAGAAACTGACGCGCATGAGTAGATTAACGAGATTCTGGTTAAAACTTACAGAATCACGTTCAAAATATTCTCTATCGTTTGTACTTCGTTTGTACCTGTTTGTGCAAGTTTTATTTTCGTTTGTACGCAAATATTTTTTGAGATTTTCAAGAAAGACATCAAGGATACTGACGCGCATGAGTGGATTAACGAGATTCTGGGTAAAACTTACAGGATCACGTGCAAAATATTCTCTATCGTTTGTACTTCGTTTGTACCTGTTTGTGCAAGTTTTATTTTCGTTTGTACGCAAATATTTTTTGAGATTTTCAAGAAAGACATCAAGGATACTGACGCGCATGAGTGGATTAACGAGATTCTGGGTAAAACTTACAGGATCACGTGCAAAATATTCTCTATCGTTTGTACCTGTTTGTGCAAGTTTCATTTTTGTTTGTTCCCAAATAGTTTTCGAGAAATTTCAAAATTTGCTGCAAAAGAGAAGACAATCGTTGGAAAAAATTTGATGATCTGGATCATTCGGCAAAGAACATGCGGTTATCTGAAATAGTCAATTTCAAAATATCGAGTTATTAATAAATTAAAAATTATTTAAAGATTTATTGAGCTTTCAAACGATTATTTCGTTCGTCATCAGAATAATATAAATCTTTTAATTAATTTTTAATTTATTAATAACTCGATATTTTGAAGTTTTAATATTATCTAATATCAACGAGTTAATAATTTATATATTTAAATTGTCAATTTCTTGTATACACATTATAAGACCTCTATCATCCTAGTTATAAATATAATTTAATAAATTGAACTAAACTTGTAAATTTCTATAATAAATAAAAATAGTAACTTTGTTAACTTTGAATCCAAAATTTAAAAAAATTCTGTGTTTCCCGTGCTAAGAATCTCGTTAATCTACTAATGCGCGTCAGTATGTTTGATGTTTTTCTTGAAAATCTCAAAAACTGTTTTTATTTTCCGTAATAAAAAATTAGTTTGAAAAAAGTTTGGTGTGTATATTTACTGTTAATCATGCAAATCACCTTGAACATAGCATAATGATCTACATTTCCTAGGTGGTGTGCGTTTAAAAATAACAACAAAAAATTGTGTATCATTTATTTTAATTTTTAATGGTAAATAATAGTCCATATTAAATAAATATGAGAATCTTTGCAAGTGTAATTTAACTTTAAATCCAACATTCAAAATTTTAAAAACTTCTGTGTTTCCCCGTGCTAAGAATCTCGTTAATCCACTCATGCGCGTCAGTATCTTTGATGTTTTTCTTGAAAATCTCAAAAACTGTTTGGGTACAAACAAAAATGAAACTTGCACAAACGAAGTACAAACGATAGAGAATATTTTGAACGTGATCCTGTAAGTTTTAACCAGAATCTCGTTAATCCACTCGTGCGCGTCAGTTTCTTTGTTGTTTTTCTTGAAAATCTCAAAAACTATTTGGGTACACACGAAAATGAAACTTGCACAAACAAGTACAAACCAAACACAGACGTTTTAGACTATTTTTGTATTAGGAATTGGAAATTTTAAAGAAATTTTGTTTTACCACGTGTTTCCTAGAATCTCGAAAATCTCAAAAACTATTTGGGTACAAACAAAAATAAAACTTTCACAAACAAGCACGAACGTTTTACAAACGTTCTAGACTATTTTGAATCCAAAATTCGAAATTTTAAAAAATTCTAGGTGTTTCCCCGTGCTAAAATAATCTCGTTAAGGCTGTTCTCTCGCAACCACTTTTTTATTTATAATTTTCTGACTTTATTTTTGAAAATAACGAGTTAAAATTTTTACAGTATGTCTGAAATGCTTTTAGCGCTTTTATCGCGAATAAATAAATCGCAAAAAAATAATTTTTTACCGCAATTTTAAAAAAATTTTGGCTCCGACATAATATTAAAAATAACGTTTTAGACATACTGTAAAAATTTGAACGCGTTATTTTGAAAAATAAAGTCAGAAAATTGTAAATAAAATTAACGCTAAAATGCGCGTATTTCTTTCATTCGCGATTTTTTTTACACATTACTTTATTTTTTATTGTACGTTTTTGGTCAGTTACTGTTATTGTACACCAAATAGTCCATTTTCTATTTAAAATCGAATTTTTATTCTAAGTGAGAACACAGCCTTAAGCCACTCATGCGCGTCAGTTTTCATGATGTTTTTCTTAAAAATCTCAAAAAATATTTGGGTACAAACGAAAATAAAACTTGCACAAACAATCACAACAAAGTACAAACGATAGAGAGTATTTTGAACGTGATCCTGCAAGTTTTACCCAGAATCTCGTTAATCCACTCATGCGCGTCAGTATCTTGATGTTTTTCTTGAAAATCTCAAAAACTGTTTGGGTACAAACAAAAATGAAACTTGCACAAACAGGCACAAACGATAGAAAATATTTTGAACGTGATCCTGTAAGTTTTACCAAGAATCTCGTTAATCCACTCATGCGCGTCAGTTTCTTTGTTTTTTTCTTGAAAATCTCAAAAACTACTTGGGTACAAACGAAAATAAAACTTGCACAAACAATCACAAGCGAATTACAAACGTTCTAGACTATTTTGAATCCAAAATTCGAAATTTTGACAAGATGTCTCCAGCCCCCCCAGCGAAATTTTGAAATTTCTCGAAAACTATTTGGGTACAAAAGAAAATAATGTTGTTTGCACAAACAGGTACAAACGAAGCACAAACGATTTAGACTATTTTGGAGTCAAAATTCGAATTGGGGGGGGGGACTGGGGACATGCACCTTTAAAATTGCCCTCTTTTGGATAATTTGAGTTATTAAAAGTAAATTCTAAATTCAAATTTTTTATGTTGTAATCAAAGTTATTTACATTATTTAGCATATTAACAATTTCGTTTTATTTACAAGTAAATTACAAATCATAAAATTTTATTATGCAACTAAATGAAAAAGAGCCTTAATACCCAAATCCTTATTTTCAAAGTTAGACCCAACAAACTATATATTTTTTCAAAATCCAATTTAAAAGTTATAATATCGAATAAAAAAATTGATACAAAAACTTAAATATTTTGTGGGTATAAATTTTAAAATATTGATTCCGCATTAGTTTTTGTGAAAATTATAGATTATACGATATTCTCAGTAAAAAAAAAAATATTCAAAATTCAGGACATTTTTTATAGGTACTAAAAATTTTAAAAAAGCCATGTTGCTATTGTCTTTTACAATATTACATTTAAACTAATTTTAGTTAATTATTTATTGGTTATCTGCTATCGGATAAAAAAATTAATTAACTTAAAATATCAAAAATATACAAAAATTTTAGAACAAATAAAAATTGAATATAGGAAAAATCTTTTGTTAAATTACAGAAATAAAATGTTAGTTAACAGAAAAAAAGTGAGCTTATAACCGTACATTGTACGGTTTCTCGGCTGTTAATATAATTAATTATTTTAATTTTTTTATATTCAATTTTTATTTACCTTCCATGGTTTAATACTGTCTAAGATAATTCATTTTCAATTCCATCTTGAATCTTAAATTTAAAAATTTACAAAAATATTATACCTTTGTTATTAGGTTTTATTATTACGTAATACTTTTTTATCTACAGTATAATAATAATTAATTACACAACTTACACATAAAATAGTACCTCTTTTCGAGCACAGCACGTAGTAGGTATAGTAAATTGCGAAGGTAAATTAAATTCCAAACCGAGGTACTTTTGTTAATTAACAAAAATGACTAGTAGTTAAAATGGAAGAGGAACTTCTTCAATACTCGACTCCTGACTTGACGGTGGAGTATCAAGCTGAGGAAGTCCAAGATCCAGGTACTCTTCGTTGGCAGTAATCGTCAAAATTCTATCTAAATCTTCCACTAAATCGGAAAAAATTGGACGTTCGTTCGGTTGATAACTCCAACAATCGCGCATGAGAAGATAAACTTCCAAAGAGCATCCTGCTGGTTTTTCCATGCGATGCCCATTTCGCAGCAGTTGAAATAGTTTTTCCACACTTGGTACCGATGGATATGGAGTTCCTAAAAAATTTTGATATAAAATGCTTAATTAACTTTCAAATTATATTACCTCCTAGAGTCATGATTTCCCACAATAAAATTCCGTATGACCACACATCTGATTGGGTCGTATAAACTCGATGGAATAACGCCTCAGGTGCCATCCACTTTACGGGTAATCTTCCATCTGTTGTTTTTCTATAGTAATCACTGCAGTGCACATCACGTGCTAACCCAAAATCGGCAATCTTTAATATGTAATCGTCGCTAACAAGAACATTCCTTGCTGCTAAATCACGATGAATGCACTAAAAAGAAAACATAACAACTTGAAACTACAAAAATTTTAGTACTGACCCTTCTGGAGGCTAAATATTCCATTCCTTTAGCAACTTGGTAAGCAAAACAAACCAAATCCTTTTGCGTTAAGGTTTTCTTTTCTTTCTCTACTATTCCAATTGCTGGTTCGTAACCAGGAGATGACCTATTCTGCCGGAGAAAATCTCGAAGATTTCCATGGGGTGCATATTCGACAACTACGTAAAGAGGACCACCCTGGGTACAACAACCGAGGAGATTAATAATATTTATGTGCTTCCCGATCATTTTCATCATTTCCATTTCGGATACCAAATCCATCATTTCGTTATCCGTATGACCCTCTACAAGTGCAAGAAATGGTTTATTGGTTTGATTATTATATTAATTAAGTCGATAGGTTTTACCTTTAAGCATTTTAACTGCGACAATCGATTGAAGACTCGGTTTCAGGAGACCAAGAGAATCGGCTTTAACAACTTTACCAAAAGCTCCTTCTCCGAGTATCTTGCCCAAACATAACATTTCTCTAGGAATTTCCCAATCAGAATCCATTGGAAGTTCGTATTCCGATATAATATCACTCGAGTTGGTCTTTAGTTTCTCAATTTTAACAATCGGCATCAACTAAAAATATGTAATAAACGTAAGGCTTGTTTTATTTTTTTTGACCTAAAAAATTACCAAGGGTTCCGTTGCGTTTGGGGAGTTATTATGTAATTTTTCCACTATTACTTTTTTGGTCCACTGCGTTACGACGACAGCTCGAGCTGCTTCGATATCTAGAAGTTTCTTCATTTTTTCTCTAAAAATAGAAACATTGTTATATTTTAGAAAAGAATGGAAAAAAAGGGCTCACTGTTTAAATTTCCTTAAAATGAAAATTATAATAAAAGCTGCGAGTAACGTAAACGCCGCTACAATTCCAGCTACACCAAGCATCAGCATTGATTGAGGTTGCGTAGCTTCTTCGAGAGCTGGAAATGTTAATTATAAAAACTTGGGTTTCTTTTTTGAAATTTTTTCACTTACTGTCGACTACTTTTAAATAAGCACTTGCAAACGTGTGCCCCAAACTATTCGCAGTTACGCAAGTGTACCATCCTTCGTTTTCATATGTGACGTTATGAAGCTCCAATATTTCGGGATTTTGGGATGTCGCGCTAGTCTACACAAAATAATAAAAAATATTAATAGGCAATCATGAAATCGAAAGCTTTTGATTTGATTTTTATACATCGTGACACGGCCGAAATCAAAATTTTGTCTAAATTTTTTCATAGAATCTGAAACATTTTTCGTACATGTACATCATCTCTAGAATATTATGCTATTTTTATGTTATGGTTTCGGGGCCAAGTTCCATCTATAAAAATTAATTCAGTATTTTTTAATATAAAATTTAACCGACAGTGAATAATTGTTTAAATTTTGTACTTCAAATTTTAAAAATACAATTATATGTAGGGTTGATTGCACCAAGAACATTTAAAAATATCAAATAATAAAATTTTTTTTTGTTTCACAATCCTGTAAATAGCAAAAAAACAAAAGCTTGCGGCCCCCTCAGAGCAGAAATTACCTTTGTTTTACCCATTAACCCTTAAAAACCAATAAAATGATTTATTTATCTTTCGCAACCTCCCCCCCCCTCCAGAGTTTTAATATTCGAACATTACGATTAGTTTTGGCCGTTGAGGAAAAATTTTTTTTATAAAGCTAATTTCTTCTGTTATAATGTTTTATAGCACCCCCTGACTTAACTCAGGAAATTTCGCCATCTTAGAAATTCTAAAAAATTGTTATAACTTTGATTTGATTGATCACACTACTTTCCGGTTTGCGCAAAGTTAATAAAAAAAAAATAGGTAAGCAACAATAACCGATTAGGAATCTTCTCCTCGACTTGGTGCCCGAGAGCGAGCGAGCGGTTGCGGTACGGAAGAGAAGGCTGCGGCCGACGAATGTGAATACTTGTACTGAGCTCGTGCCTTTATAACTGCTTTCTACACGGTGTATTCAAAAAGTTCCAGGACTGATCGCATACAGACCACAGAATGCAAGGAAAACGAGTATTATGTAGGTATATTTAGTATCAAGTTTCTACATAAGAAAACTGATATTAAATATACGATCGTTGCTTCAGCCAGTTAACAAATCTCAGCTGTTCTAAACAGTGTACTGCACTCAATTACAATAATTGTAGTAGGCAACGACACGGACTTGCTCGTGATCATCTACAAAAATATAATCACACCATGTTCATCCTTACCATGATGGAGTGTGACACTACTTCGGTACGGTACAAAAAAGGTGACATCACTAAGTACAAAAATAAACAAAACGACACCAAATACTTTATAGTAAGTAGATATTTTTCTTATCCTTCTTTCTATCGTATCATTATTTTGGTTATATGGTGGCCAATAACATGATCGACATCGATAACCACAATTTAGGTATGACGGCTTCAGCATCGCCTTCTTCTAGAAATTTTATTACTACCCACGTTTTTGTCACGATTGATGTTATTAACATAAGATAATTTTAATTAAGATGCTTTTTTCCGTGTATTTCAAAACTGGGGAAGGGGTAGATACTCTAGACTCGAAAATAACAATTTTGCGATTGAAACCTCGATGAATTCGGAAAGAGCATATTTTAAATAAGAGAATTAAATAAGGAAGAAGGACTTAAAAGCACTAGTTTTTTCAAAAATCAAATTTAATAAAAAAGGTAGATTTTCATAGCAAATTTCAAGCCAAGTTGCTCGTGATTGGTGAATCACGTGCATTCTATGGTCGGTACGTGTGCGGTCATGCTTAAAGAGGCCGGCTGATGACAATTTTCTCACTTAATCGTAATACTGTTTCGCGTGGATGCTCCTCGTGCCAAAGTGGTTTTCATAAAAATGGCGCGAAGCGGTCGAAGCGAAGCGCAGCGTAATAAAACTACATTTATTATAAAAATACCCTAAGCCCGTGGGTTAAGGAAAAGGTGGATCATTGAGAGCTGAAACTCGTTTTTGCGAGGATTCTACAAGAACCGTGGTTGTGTAAGTAAAAATCTACGCTTCGCTTCGAGCGCCTCCAGCCATTTTTACTGCACATTAACTATTAAAAAACATGATTTTCGCTCGAAGTGCACTGTTGAAGCATATGAATGCTAGTGTCGCTCCGGTTATCCCCTCTCTGCTTATACCCTAGAGGCCTAGAGTAATTTAATTTACACGGACTGACCATAGAATGCTTCACCAATCACAAGCGACTTAACTTAAAAATTGCTGTGAAAATCGAAGTTTTTAAAATCGATTTAAAAAGAAAACTCGTGGTTTTAAGGCCTTCTTCCTTATTTAATTCTCTTATTTAAAATATGCTCTTGCAGAATTCATCAAGGTTTCAATCGTAAAATTGTTATTTTCGCGTCTAGACTACTTACCTCTCACCCAAAACTGTAGTATTCTACTCTAAAATGCACCTCTGCTTTCAAAAAGTAGAAATTTTGAGTCTAGTTCATTAATCGGTACTCAAAGATATTAAATTTATTAAAGAAAACTCAACGGAATTTGAAAGATATCATTAAAATTAGGCGTTTAAGGTGAGTCAGAATGGCATATGAATCACTTTAGCTAGTAATAAATTTTCAAGTTTTCAATTTCCGTTCGGAATTCGCCCCTATTGACTCATCAAAAATAGAAGCACCGCAGTCGCTTCGGTCTGTAAAAATACTACAGTCTTCGAAGTCGTCATTTTTATACCATATCTTGCCGTGTACTATTACAATAAATAAGAAATAACCTGTATATAGAAGTACGTACATTTCATTTCCAACAACAAAAGCAAAGCGAAATTTTTCAGAATGTTGCAACAGTCGATTCCTATGTTACCACAAATTTGTACTAGAATTTGTAGTTGGATAAGGATCAGTATAAATTTGTACTGATCTTCCATTAAAGTTTTGTGGGCAAACTTCGTATTTCGATTCAGTCCCGCGCGGGACGGGATTTTGATGCAGTCCCGCGCGGGACGGGATGCCAATTCAGTCCCGCGTGAAACGGGATACCAATTCAATCCCGCGTTTGATTTATAAATTTATTTTAAGATGAATGCGGGACGGGACGAGATATCCCGCGGAATATTTTTTGTCCCGCAGCATATTTAGAATATTAGTCCAGCGCGGGACATTTTATAAACACAGTCCCGCGCGGGACGGGATACCAAGTTAGTCCCGCGCGGGACGGAATGCCAATTCAGTCCCGCGTTTTATTTATAAATTTATTTTATGCAATACAGCTAGAGATGAATGCGTGTTTTAAAATATATGATAAAATCATGTTTTAAAATAGAAATGAATGCGGGACGGGTCGGAATATCCCTGGAGATATTTTTTTTGTCCCGCGGGATATTTAGAATATTTAGTCCCGCGCGGGACTGAGTTGACAAAATATCCCGCGCGGGACTAAATATTCAAAATAACCCGTGGACAAAAAAATATTCCGCGGGATATCCCGTCCCGCATTCATCTCTATTTTAAATTCAACAAAACAATTGCCCTAGTAATAGCCCAGTTTTTCAGCAGTTGGAAAGTAGACGCTGTCAGACGCATGCGCAGTTTCAAATTTAAGTCATACTTTTTAATCTGCGCAAGCGTTTGACGTGTGGGATCCGCGAGACGTGCGGGATCCACGAGACACGCGGGACGTGCGAAACCCGCAGGACGGGACGGGACTTACACGACGAGGCGGCACTGCGGGACGGGACGGGACGGGACGAGACGGGACGGGACAAAAAAATAGTCCCGCATTCATCTCTAATCTACACTACCAGGCACACCGAGACAGACGAGAGCACCCATCTACACCCTCGCTCTCGCCTTGTTTCGCCGAGAGTGTACAGCGGGCATAAAAGTAAACAATCGGAAAACCGGGGGGTCTGAGGGGTATGGAATACCCTCCAGCCATTACGAAAAGATGTTTTCGTTGTTCCGGCCGTAAAATGAGTGGTTTACGGCCTGTGCAGGGACGGCTTCCATACAGTCACAAATAAAAATGAGGTGGTCCCGTCACAATGAAAAGCAGTTTACGCCACTCGGACGTAAAGAGATTTTACACCACTCGGTGCGGTTCGTGCGCCTCGGCTTCGCTACGCTCGCCTCGTCTTCCAAAACTTCGCCCTCGAGTTTAAAATCTCGTTTTACGTCCTTGTGACGAAAACTACTATTTCTCTAGAATTAAATTTGCGGCTTTATCAATTTTTAAAGTCATTTTTAAAGTTCCATATGCTGGAGGGTATTCCATACCCCCCAGACCCCCCGGTTTTACGCCCATTTCTGTACATTTTGAGATATCTAATTTGTTTGGTCACCCTACAAAAAAAAAATACTTAAAAATGAGATAAAATTCAGTAGTATGTAGTCGATATTCCTGAAAATATCTTTCACTGAGATAGAGGGTACTTGAAAAAGTAAAAATTCAAAAAACCGAGGTGTCTGGGAGGTCAGATATAATAAAAAAAAAATGTTTTTTTTGAAATTAAATTTGTGTCGTTATCAATTTTAAAAGCCTTCTCGTTACTTCCTTGTGCTGGGGGGTATTCCATACCCCCCAGACTCCCCGGTTTTACGCCCATTTCTTTACATTTTGGGATATCTAATTGGTTTGGCCACCCTACAAAAAAAAACTTAAAAATGAGATAAAGTTCAGTATTATGTAGTCGATATTCCTGAAAATATCTTTCCCTGAGATAGAAGGTACTTGTAAAAGTAAAAATTCAAAAAACCAAGGTGTTTGGGAGGTCAGGTATAATAAAAAAAAAATGTTTTTTTTTAAATTAAATTTGTGTCGTTATCAAGTTTAAAAGCCTTCTCGTTACTTCTTTGTGCTGGGGGGTATTCCATACCCCCCAGACCCCCCGGTTTTACGCCCGTTTCTTTACATTTTGGGGGAGAGGGTCCAGACACTTTAGAAAATAGAAACAATTTTTGAAAATTATTTCAAATATATCTCATTGAAAAATGAGATAAAATTAAGTATTGTGTAGTTTATTTTCCTTATACAAAATCTTTCTGACTTGGAAGGAGGCAGCTGCCTCCTTTGCTTCCCCCCTCCGACTCTTGGCGGTTTAAATTTTTTTGAAATATTTAATATTTCACATTAATGAAACTCTGTGGAATATGCTAATAAAAAATAATTAAAAATAAATGTGTTAAATTTGACGAAAAAAAAGAGATCCACCCCCTTCTTCAAGCGGAGGGGGCGTAGAGTCGCAACTATATCCGATTAGAGACCGTTCTAAAACGGACCTGTTTATCATATGCAATAGATGTGCGGTTTCGGTTAATTGCTACGTAAACAATGAATTTCGCATGTTTCACTAAGCAGGGGCGTTGGACTGCATGCGGAGCAAGTGCTGTCGTTTCTAATGGCGTTTACACGTTACACTCCTATTCATTCATAAATAAAATGTTGTTCTCTTCTACTAAACCCTCCTTCATATAAAATTTCGATTTTTTAAATCTGTAACCCCCATTTGCAATGATTCACTAATTTTTTGTTTTATTATTGCTTTTTTGACTGTTTTCATCCCTTCATTCAGAAATTTTTAAAATCGAAGTACCGATTGAGTACGGAGTACCAGATGAACTGTTCCCGTTTCAAATTCAAAAATAATTTTTTAACGTTTTATTTTTGGATTATGATTTATTATTATTGTTGCTTCATCGTCTTTCATCGATTCAGTCATACCAAAATTATAAGGAGCGAGAAAGCTGACATTTGCGTCCTTCAGAGTTAAAATATTTCATAATAAAATTCACTTTTTTAACAGTACCTAGAGGCGCTAACGTCAGCGCTAACTTTCTCGCTCCGTTATTGGAGTATTAGCAAAAATTAACTCCCTTATTGGAGAATTAGCCAGAAAACTAGACAGTAGCTCCTCTAGCGTTAAAAATTGAACTTCCGTTATAAAATTTTTTCATAGAAGAAGAGAACTTTCTTGTTCTAGTTTCAAAATGGCGGACACTCAAAACATTTTTCGAAATTTTGGCATGTTTCCCCATGGAAGATTTAAAGAGATTCTTCTGATGTAAGTTGGGGGGGGGGGCCATGAAACATATTATAACAGAAGAAATTAGTGTTTTGATTCAAAATAACTTTCGTTTTAATTTAAAGCTGGGCTTTGCTTTGATTTAAAACGATTGTAGTTTTTAATCAAAACAACACTTGTTTTGTTTTAAAACGACCGTATTTTTGATTCAAAATAACTCTCATTTTAAGTCAAAACGATTGCAGTTTTGATTCAAAACAACAATTGATTTGTTTTAAAACAACAGTAGTTTTGATTCAAAACTGGGTTTTGTTTTGTTGCAAAAAAAGAGTAGTTTTGATTCGAAATTATTGTAGTATTAATTCAAAACGACCGTAGTTTTGATTCAAAATAACTTTCATTTTGATTCAAAACGATTGTAGTTTTAATTCAAAGCGATGTAGTTTTGATTTAAGACCATTCGTTTTGTTTCAAAAGGAACGTAGTTTTTTTTCAAAGCTATCGCAGTTTTGATTAAAAACAACATTTGTTTGTTTCAAATAGACCATAGTTTTGATTCAAAATAACTTTCGTTTTGATCCAAAGCTGGATTTCTTTTTGATTCAAAACGTTTTTAATTTTGATTCAAAACAACATTCGTTTTGTGTTTAAAACCACCGTGGTTTTGATTCAAAATAACTTTCTTTTTTATCCAAAACGCTTGTAGTTTTAATTCAAAACTAGGTTTTGTTTTGATTTAAAATAATTGTAGTTTTGATTCAAAAACGACATTCGTTTGTTTCTACCCCTAGTGCGAGTCAATGTGGTTTATACTGTTAGATCGGTTATCCTTGGCTTCGATCCGAGTTCCGCTCGAGCTAAATGAGCGATAAATTCCTGCTTAATGAGCGATTTCGATGTTTATTGCTAGAGCTGACCAAAAGGAAGCGGCTAAGAGAAATACCGACTGATTTGAAGGAAAAAATGTGCCGGTACCGACGGGTAAATGAACTGAACGGATTTTGCCGGTTTTTCTCTCCCCGAGCCGACTCCAGCCCCAGATCTAGGAAAGGCCAGTCGGGGTGTCTATCCCAAGCGGCAGCTCAAAGAGAGCCAAATTCTTATGAATTTGAACTCTTAAACTTACTTGATCTTTAAACTCAAATTCTAGAGGAAAGGGGCGCCAATATCAAGTTTTTGTCCCGGTTCGGAAAAATCGTAGATCCGGGGCTGGCCCACTCTAACTTAAATGACGTTTGTAGTTCAAAGGTGCAATCAACTCCAGTTTTTATATATAACAAACCCTGCATTTTAAGCTACGAGAGAGGCGCCTTAACGGCTTCGTTTTAATGTGCAATAATGCAATACAAAATATAAACAAGAAAATTTAATTTAAAATGTAATTAGTAGGTATTAAAAAGGTCGGAAAAATTAAAGTGATACACAATAAATTATTAGTAAATATTTTAAACTTATTATCTAAATTAGTTAATTGTATTGTTATGGAAAACAACCCTAAATGTTAGGTTAGATATTTGAAATATGTACCTTGACAGTACTGTTTTCAGGAGAAATCCCTGCCACCCAGTAAATATGAGGGTTTAGATCAGACACAAACGTGCAAGTGAAGCTGACATTACTGCCAACAACAACGGTTTTGTTTTGTGGAGAATCTGTTATAATAGGCCTCTTGTGATACCGCTCTAGAAATTAAATAACATATAATACCACATATAAATGTTAAACTTTCGCAACAACAAATATTATAAAAATTGCCAGTAATTCAATTTTAACCCTTAATCACTGTAGTGAAATGGTTGTTACACTGAGGTCACAGAGTCCGCTTGTTAAATAATATGTGTAAAACTAAGAAACTACAGTGATTAAAGGTTAACAAGAGATTTTAGGAAATTGAAAAAAGATATTCCATTACCAATATTAAGCAAATATAATAGTAATAAAATCCAGCACTGTAAAGCAACCCATAAACGCACGTTCTCTTTTTTGGCTAATTAGACTGATGCACCATAATGCAATAATTCAAAAAAATTGTGCTCTACTCCACCCCAATATAGTACAAGTAGTACAACTTATTGCTAATTATTTACAAAATTGTTTTATTAATAGCTGAACAGAAATTAAAATGTCCTTCACCAACTTAAAATAATATTAAAAATACAAGTAGGAAACAGATTTTTTTTTAATTAACTTCAACCTGCACCACTTTAGAATATTCCTGTACCAAAAATTAAATTCGGTACCTGTAATACTATTCCTTTAGGAATGGTTTCATTATTGGCAAAATCGGCTGCGGAATCGTTGGGTTTGATCCATTGAATATACGGTTCAAGATCAGCAATAATTTGAGGACATTCTAAAATTGCTGTAGAATTTACCAAAACACTTACATTTTGGGGGTATCCATCTTTAATGTAAGGTTTTGATGGAAATCTTTCTGTTTCGATAAATGTAAAATAAAATTGAGACTACAATTTATAAGTACCGAAAATGGAATAAAATGATTCTTACCTACGACATCCACGATGAAGCTGTAGCTGATACATCCTAAAATGTTGCAAACTACGCAGGTGTAAGTGCCAGAATCATCGGTAACCAAGTCTTCTAGGCTTAAATTCCATGGGCCGTAACGAATGGTCCCTAAATGTCTTTTAGGTTTTTCGTTATTTTTGTACCAAGTGATATTGGGTGTTGGTATTCCATGAGCTTTGCACTTTAACGTGACCATGTTTCCTGCAGGTTTTACATTCGTTTTCACCATTTTTTTGTAATTCGTGAACGTCGGAGCTTGGTACATCGTCTTTGATACTCCCGAAGTGGAAACTTTATCTATCATGTCGTGGTTATCATCTTCGTCCTGTTCGTCTTGATCATTTTGATCCGTTTGGTCTATAGCGGAGAAGTCTGCTGATGATTTTACTAGCCCTAAAAAATAATTTTCATTTGTTTAAAAATAAATTTTTTAATTTGATTTTTAAGGGGTAAAGCTTAAAAATTATTTTTAAAAATTGGTTGTTTTCGACCGTCACAGTGGCTTTACCCCTTAAAATAAGGTAAGTTTTTTATGACTTCTTAATTTGAAAAGTACCATAGCTATTGTAAATTGTATTAAAAAAAGCATTTAATAAATATTTTATGCACATGCAAAAAAAATTGAATCATTAATTAGTTTTTATCGCTTTTCCTTTATTTAGTTGATCCTTATTTAAAAATGACTTAAATAAACAAATCTAAAGCATCACAAATCATCGTGGCAGCTGTATCAATAGCTTTTACTGCATAAAAAGACTAAATAGTCTATAGGGTTTCTTATTTTAAAATAAACTGTTTATTGAAGACGAATTTTATGAACTCATTTTTACTGCCATCAAAACGCCCTAGATTACACCCAAATTAAGAATTTAAAAAGTACTTCACTTATAAAAAAGAATTATCCCCAAGTTCTTTTTCTAGCAACGAGAGATTGCTATAAAAAAATTAAAAATATAAACTATGTAGCAAATACGAGAAATTAAGTACTTATGCACGGAAAACATTCCAAATTGCGGATAAAATAACAACTAAAAGTCCAAAAACTGTGGTTAATACTTTTGAATATTAATATGAGTATCCTGCAACGAAGGGTTTCTGTATAAGAAGTTTAAATTTCCTACAAAATTGTCTATTTATAAGTTTTTCTCACTTTTACATGCATGTTCCTTCCCCCCCACCCCCCGCCCTCATTTAGAATTTTGAATCCAAAATAGTCCACATAAATCGTTTGTGCTTGTTTCTACAAGTTTGCTTTTTATTTGTACCCAAATAGTTTTTGAAAGAGTGAAAAAAAAACATTAACGACACGTAGGCGCATGATTGGATTAACGAGATTTTCAGTAAGGCATACTACAGGATTAAGTTCAAAATAATGTAGATCAACTGTGCTTCGTTTGTGCCTGTTTGTACAATTATTATTTTGTTTTGCCTCCAAATAACTTTTGAAATATTTTAAAAATTAAATATGGGGGAGGGGGCTGGAGAGCTTTTTTTGTATTTAGAATTTTAGATTTAAATAGTCTAGATTACAATGGGAACGAAGCCAAGTGTCGTCATCTTTCTGTTTATCTCATTAAGCGAGTGAATTTCTAAGTTTTTCACGGAAAACCTTAAAATAGGTGTCAAAATGACAATTATAAGTTACAAGTTACATCGGTAAAATAATTTTTAGGAACAGTTCATCAGCTGGTACTCCGATTCTAAGAATTTCTGAAGGATAGAATGATAGAAAACGGTCCAAAAAGCTATAGTAGAACATAAAATTTGTGAACCATTACAAATAGGGCTTACTATTTAATTAAAAAAAAAATTAAATAAAAAATTAAAAAATTTTAAAAAAAACCTTTTATTTAAAATTACAAAAGTGCACTAAAAAGTAGAAAATAATTTTAATAAAAGCAAACAAAGCTTCGTGAAAACATCAATAAAGCGTGGGGCTGTTTATAGGTGGATAAGCAGGCTAACTATTGGTGTACAAAATTCATAACCCCACGCTTTTATATTGATGTTTTCACGAAGCTTTGTTTGCTTTTATTAAAATTATTTTCTACTTTTTAGTGCACTTTTGTAATTTTAAATAAAAGGTTTTTTTTAAAAATTTTTAATTTTTTATTTAATTTTTTATTTTCTAATTTTTTAGTCATATCTTTTCAAATACAGCTTATGTATTAATACATAGGTCCATCCTATCAGATTTCTTTATTTATGTGTTTTAGATGTTTGATACTTCACCCTGTATAAATCATTACGACGAAAAACTTTACCCTGAATGCGGTCCTTAAAAATGAGATTTAGAATTCTAAGTTACTTTCCACCCTGTATGATAAAATTGTCCATTGCGCATCGACGCATGCGCTTAATAGTTTTAAGTTTTTTCCCGATTTTTCGCTTATTTTTCAGAATTTTAGAAAAACAAAATTAAAATATGAAAATGCTCTGCAGGTGGAAACTGTGTACCAAATTTCAGATCTCTAGGACGTCGGGAAGTTGCTTAAAAATGGCCTCAAAGCGGTCGACCCACACGGACGACGGACGATGGACGACGGACGACGGACAACGGTCTTTCCAAGTTAAATAAAAGCTTTTAATAATAAAATTTAACATGAAATAGCATTTAATGACAATTGATTGGATGCCGTTAGAAAGGTAGCTCCGCCCATCGCATAAATTTTTTGCATCAATTTTAGCGTGAATTAAAATCAGACGTAATTGCGTTGTCAAAATCGACCTCGAAATCGACTATACGCTCCCTCCGCTCCCGTTCTTTCCGCTCCGACAAAGGTGCAACTGTTACTGTAGTTCACGTGTTCGTTCGCCACGCCCATCCTGAAGCTAAGTAAATCCACACGGACGGGTGTCAGAATGGTCACTATGATCGCTTTTCGTTCAAGAATTGGAAACTTTAAAATTGATTATTAGCTAAACTAATCGATATTCAACATTCTATCTCAACTTAAACGCTTAATTTTAATGTTATCTATCAAATTCCGTTGAAATTTCTTTATAATTCAGCCAATATAATAAAAGGGGGGAGGGGGCGTAGCTGGAAAATATTCCGAAGTTAATGGACTTTTGACAGGTTGTTTGAGGGGGTACTCTAGAATGTTTATCTTAAGTTTTCGATCTGGAGGACCTTGTGCTAACTTGGAAGGAGGGGCAAAAACTGCAAAATTTTTAGACTTTTTCAGTTTTTTGATTATACCTCGTAAACTAAGCATATTTTGTTTACTTTAGTGCATTACAAAGTTGTAGAGCATTAAATTTACTAAAATTTAGTGAGTGAAGCAAATTTTTAGACCCAATATTAACCGAGATACAGTCGACTTTCTCTTGCTAAGCTCTTTTAGTTTTTATTCCTTCCATTGCATGAAACGTGGCATATCCATCCAGTGCTTTTACTTTGAAGTCCCCGACTGAGGCATCAGTACGGCTTCCTTCTTCACAGGTTTTCTTCCATGGCTCCAATAAAATCTGTTTGTTCGTCAAAATAATCGCGTGCAACAGTAGAAGCACCGTATCCTGGACGACCTGATTGGGCACCATCATAAAAGTTATCAATCGGAGGGTAGGAAGCCTCCGACTGAGAAATGACTCCTCCAGAATCCTCAAGAATCTCATCTATCAACTGTCCAAAAGAACACTTACATTCCTCTCTGTTTTCCTCGAGAAACTTGTACGCGATTGTCATTGCTTAGTCAACGTTGATGGGAGTAGGTCGTCTTCTCTTAAGTAACCGAATTTTTACAAAAGAAGCACTTGTTAAAATCAAATAATAATGAGGCTGTGCTTGAGCGAGTCGGCTTGGGGGGAGGTATAGAAGTTACACTTTCACGACGCAAAAAAGCGACAACTTATTTCTCATTGTCGTATTTTTTTGGCAAGCCGTGTGAACTGTAATTTCTTCCACTCCTTCCAGCAAACGTTAATGTTCGTGCTGTTTTCGTTTACCAGCAAAATCAAAAAAAAAATTTTTTTCACTACAGACCCTTCACCACCTTCCAAACTTTCCTCGCAAATAAAACACCGACCTCTTTTTGACGTTGAAGTAGATGCCATGTCAACTGATCAAAAATCACTTTGAATTATGAGAAAGAGAATATCACCTAGAGCGACCCACACAAAACCTTCATTTTTCGGCTATTTTTTTACATTCTGAGAAACTTTGTCTAACTTTGAATGGCTGTATCTCGGTTAAGATTGGGTCTAAAAATTTGTTTATGCACCGTGTCATACGGGCTTAAGCCTCTTCCGCTTCGCTTCGCTCCCTTTCGAGACGGCTTCAAGCCATTTTGACAAACGCTTTATTAGCTAATAATAACTGATTAGGGTCTTCCAACTCAAAAAAAGGTACTACTATGAAGGGGGTAGATATAACTTTTTTTTCGATATCCTTGAAGACTTTCCAGCCTTCCAAATATTGTTATTAAGAAGGGGGGGTGTACTATTTTTACTATTTATTTGGTGAAATTTAAGTCAAAAATACCCCTAATCCGTTGTTCGTACTGACCTTGAGATTAATGTCAAGGGCGGATGGGCTATCAAAAATTTACCAGAAAATTAGCGGCCGACGGCCCAAAAATGTAATTATCACGGCCGAAAACAGCGCCGCAGGCAAAATTTTTATTTTATTAACGGTCCACGGTCCCACACTAACCGACGGCCCACCGGAAAACTTCCCGGTAGGCCCATCCGCCCCTGAATGCTGTTGATTTTCTTGACCGACCGACCACTACGGACCAATTATAAATAATTTCATAGATACCCACGCTACACTATTTCACCCTTTTAATTCAGAACGCATCAATTGCAGTAAAGATTAGTCAATATTTTCTGCCTTTCTACTGCCCATCTAAAAAGTTGTACGAAGTTGTGAATATCAAGTAGCATTGCAGAGCTAGCCTGAAAAGCTAAAGTTGAGCTTTATTTGGCCGTGAGGCAGTGGTAGTGTGATGTGATCACTAGTTGAGTTACGGAGCGGAAATTCCAGGTTTGAATCAAGGACGAGTCAAGCCGGACACGGTGTCTGGGGTATAGTAGCACATATGTGGAACTACACCTAAGAAACCTAGCGTCGTCGTGGAGAAGGGGGAGTAGCACGAGGAGGTCTCAAAGTAGAAACGAATAAAATTTCTTAAAGCTCGACCTTCCAGTGAACATCTACAGGGTTGGTGACCAAGGTAATTCTCGAGATCTGCTGCTCTATCTCACAATCCGTCTCACATCTCAGCGTAGGCGGAGTACAATGGGCTATATGATTCAGTGCACACCCGTGTAGACTGTTGAGGAATGTTTTTCTTGTTTAAATCCAATTTTCAGTTGAAGCTTTCTGAATTAAAGTTTGAAATGGTGTGGTGTAGTCTAAATCACGGCTCTCCAAACTTTTTAACCTAAGGACCCCACTGACTCTTCCACTAACTAAGTCACAAAAACCAAGACTTAGTTAACCCCACACCCGAATATTTTTCTGTAAAAGTCAGGCTCAAAACCACCAACGGATCAGAAAATCCCAATTAAATTTCCCGGAAGTCAAGTATCTGCTATGTATCAATCTACGCTGTTTCTACAAAACTCTGTTAGAGGGCAGGCGAAATGACTCAAGGTTCACGAACCCAGTCAGGTATTCAAACACTTTCATTATGTTTCTTAATTGGCTGTTAAATATAAACATCTGATTATAATTTTATATAATTTACTCGCAATGCAAATTTTATGATTTAATAAAAATAAACTTTGGGTGGCCGGAAACAGGATAAGGGCCGGATTAGTGGAGATCGTGGTCTAGATCGTTTGCGCTCTGTTTGTCCTTGTTTGGGCAAGTTATATTTTCACTTGTATGTAAATATTTACTGTTGCTATTAGTTTAACTCGAATACTCGAATAACTCGAATTAGTTTAGCTCGAATAGTTAGTCAAGGTCGTAGAGACCAAATGCAAACAATAAATTAAAATCGTAAATTCGCTCTAGTCCGAGAGGTCGATTCATTATCACAGAATCGACCGCCTAAATGGCAGCCTACGCATCTTGCTCGGAGCGGCCGAAAAAAAAATATTTGAGCTGACCGTCTCGGACGATTTCCAGAGTACAAATATGAGAGTCCTCAAAATTTTGACAATTTTCGGATAATATAGGATATTTTAGATCCAAAATTTGAAATGGGGGGTATAGAATGTGTCTAGTCTCCACCCCACCGGTGATTTATTGAAAATTTTCAAAATTATTTAAGTACAAACAAAAATAAAACGTGCACAAACAAGTACAAACAATTTTCAATCCAAAATTTGGAATATCAAAAAAGCATAGCTCCAGATCCCCCCCTCCCAGCTATGTTTTGAAATTTCCCAAAAATTATTTAGGTACAAATAAAATAATTTTTGCACAAACAAGCACAAACAATTTAGTCCATTTTAAATTCAAAATTTGAAATGGGGGGGGGATCTACCTTATTTCTAATGCTTTTTGTACCGTTTTTCGACAGTTTTATGTTGCTTTCAACAATTTAAAGTCAAATTATTCTAGTAGTAGACGCTGTGTGCTAAATTTTGACTCCCTCGGCGGTGAGAAAAAACAAACAGTTAAATTGTAAAACTTTGATTCAACTCACCTAAGTTGTGATCTTCATTAGGATTAACTCCATGTGTAAATGCAATTAGAAGACCGAAGAATAAATATACAGTGACAACCATCTTAAACGTTTTTCTGTACTGGCCCGCATCTGAAAAAAATAAAAAAAAAATTTGAGTCTAGTATTTTTCTTTCAGCAATAATTGAAATAATTTGCAAGTTTACGTTTCATAATTTGTTTACAGAACTGCGAACCCTAGTTAAGTTGTGTACCTACGCATAAATTTAATTTTCATAAATATAATTATTTTTAGAATTTAGTATTTACGAAATTACACATTTATATAATTCCACTGCTCACACACTTGAATTATATTTTTAAATTAGAAAATTTATACAATTTTACTCTAGTTCAATGTTTATAAATTTTGTAAAACTGTTAGATTACGTCATCGGATTCATTTGTTTGCAAAATCTAAAAATATCAAAAAAAATCTATAAACGTATCAGCAGATGAAGTTTTAAGAACTAATTGCCAATATCTACTGGATAAAAAAAGGTGAAAATGAAAAATAGTTCTGTATCATTCAAATTGAAACAAAAAAAAACTAATCAAGTATTTGTTGATATTAAGCTACCTCTCATTAGTAAATTTATATTAAGATGGTTATTGAGGTCAAATTTTCATTAAAACGTATGTACGTTATATTTCAGTGGAGAAGTTAATATTAGCACGAATGTTTTGAATTAGCAATGTCTACTATCTGAATGTTTCATTTTAATCACTAAAATAGAACTAAGAAAAATTTATCTATATTTTAATTTGTTTCAAATCTGAAATCATAACACGTGGGCCAACAAAAATTTAAATTTGATTGGTGGGTAAATTTTCTCAAAATGTATTTAATTTATTGTTGAAAATCAATTTTTGCCAAATTAATTATGCCCAGTTCTTAAATTTTTACCTGATGAAGTTCTAATTATGATCAACGCGTATAATAATATAGTATAATATGCGATTTACACTAAAATTTATATACTTTTTAACATTAGCTTTGCTTGAAAATTATATCTAAAGAAAATTTGTCAGTATTAACATTGAAAGTGATTCATTACCTCAGCTTAACGCCTGAATATTTTGAATAAGTTACAGGCGTTTACAAGAACGAGATTATTAATCAATATCGATTAGTCAATTTCAATCAGATAAGCAATACGTCTAAGGATTAGACTAAATATTTCATGATCAACACTATAATCTATCATAGTCTAAACAAATTCATAATTAAATTTATGCATAATATTTAGTATGTCGATAATACAAAAAAATTGTTTTAAAAATGTGGACCCGTAATCGGACCACAGGCGTATTCAGGGGGGAGTGATTGGGTAATTACCCCCCGCTAAGAATTATTATTCAACCTTTTGCTTTCTATTTTTCAGCAAATAAAGATCAATCTATGTTGAAATTTACATTGCTGTAGGTAAATTACCCCCCTAAGGTAGTTGACTGGAAACGCCCCTGGGAATTACTTATACAATTATACTAAAGACTAAAAAAATATTGAAAAAATTCTAAGCTCTAAATTGTCTTCAATATTTAAATATTTTGATTACGGTGCGAATTTTAATTAAAATCTTGATAAAAACCCAAATTTGTTCAAATATTCTGAAACTTTATAAATTTACTAATTTGAATATACTAAAAGCTGAAAAAATATTGAAAAAATTCTAAGCTCTAAATTGTCTTCAATATTTAATTATTTTGATAAAATTAAAATTTGTTCAAATATTTTGGAATTTTGTGGAATTACTCATTCAATTATATTAAAGACTAAAAGATATCAAAAAAATTCTAAGCCCTAAATTGTCCTCAATATTTAAATATTTTGATTTCGGTGCGAATTTTAATTGAAATTTTGATAAAAACTAAAATTTGTTCAAATATTCTGAAACTTTTTAGAATTACTAATTTCATTATACTAAAAACTGAAAAAATATTGAAAAAATTTTAAGCCCCAATTTGTCTTCAGTATTTAATTATTTTGGTTTTGGTGCGACTTTTTATTTAAAATTTTGATAAAAATTAAAATTTGTTCAAATATTCTGAAACTTTGTGGAATTACTAATTCAATTATACTAAATACTAAAAAAATAACAAAAAAATTTTAAACCCTAAATTGTCTTCAATATTTAAATATTTTGATTTCGGTGCGAATCAATAAAAATTTTGATAAAAACTAAAATTTGTTCAAATATTTTGAAACTTTGTGGATGTACTAATTCAATTATACTAAAAACTGAAAAAATAACAAAAAAATGCTAAGCCCTAAATTGTCTTCAATATCTAAATATTTTGACTTCGGTGCGAATTTTAATTAAAATTTTGATAAAAACTAAAATTTGTTCAAATATTCTGAAACTTTGTAGAATTACTAATTTCATTATACTAAAAACTGAAAAAATATTGAAAAAATTTTAAGCCCCAATTTGTCTTCAGTATTTAATTATTTTGGTTTGGGTGCGACGTTTTATTTAAAATTTTAATAAAAATTAAAATTTGTTCAAATATTCTGAAACTTTGTGGAATTACTAATTCAATTATACTAAACACTAAAAAAATAACAAAAAAATTCTAAGCTTCACATTGTCTTCAATATTTAAATATTTTGATTTCGGTGCGAATCAATTATTAAAATTTTGATAAAAACTAAAATTTGTTCAAATATTTTGAAACTTTGTGGATGTACTAATTCAATTATACTAAAAACTGAAAAAATAACAAAAAAATGCTAAGCCCTAAATTGTCTTCAATATTTAAATATTTTGATTTCGGTGCGAATTTTAATTAATATTTTGATAAAAACTAAAATTTGTTTAAATATTCTGAAACTTTGTAAAATTACTAATTTGAATATACCAAATGGTGAAAAAATATTGAAAAAAATCTAAGCTATAAATTGTCTTCAATATTTAATTATTTTGAAAAAATTAAAATTTGTTCAAATATTCTGGAATTTTATTGGAATTGCACTGGCGTATTCAGGGGGGAGTAATTGGGTAATTACCCTCCCCCCTAAGAATTATTATTTAACCTTTTGCTTTCTATTTTTCAGCAAATAAAGATCAATCTATGTTGAAATTTACATTGCTATAGGTAAATTACCCCCCCTAAGGTAGTTGGCTGGAAACGCCCCTGAATCGGACGTAGAAGTTGCATGAAGCGGTCACTCCAAGTTGACGATGGTCAAAACCATCATCGCCCGGTAATTACTTATGCAGCCACAGCGTAGTATTTAATTTCAGCCACAAACAAGAATAAACTTTAAGCCCTCCAGAACGTGAGCCTTCGCCGCAGTTCTGCCCACGGACATCAAAAAAGCAACGAAAAAGCTTTAAGATTGCCAGACCAATGCCGAAAATTTTACCAAAACTTGGCGGTGCAAGGCCAGGGAGTCCTATTTTACAATCTGCATGAAAATTAAAATGGTTGTGTCACACTTCCTTTTTAAATTGATTTCAGGATTGCATATTAATTAACTCCGGTTAATTAATGAATCCAGACGCGACAAAAATTAATATGCGTTACATATTAATTCATTTCCCTTGCATAATGTACCTATGTTTGAATTTCTCGCAAACTGTACAAATAATTCCAAGGATTAATTAACCCTTTCGACGCTTAAATCGACTAAAGCCGCCTGAAGTCCAGCTTTTCAGCTGATCTACTCGTAGCTTTTTTTTAGATTTTTTTAAACGGCAGTACATAAAAAGTGTTACTTTATCTGATTTTGATCAACTTCGTATCGTATAATATCTTCACAAAAAACAAAATTTTTAGGACCACTTCGTCAATCTTTCGTTTCTCATGGACTTTCGGTAAAAGCTAGCAAGAGCCTTCAGATGAACAGAACGTGATTAAAATTAGTTCTTGCCTTGCTGTGGTCTTGCCAACGTTTCCAAGGTTCGGTAAACAACCGAGGCAAAAACAAATCAAACTGAAGTATTTTAAAAGTACAGAGTACACACTTAGATTTAGACACATAACATTAAAAATTCAAAATGTTGGACGATTGTACGTGTTCATATTATATTTCTTAAAAGTAACTTAACAAAAAGGTACCCATATAAATTTCCGTGTGAAACTACAAAATAATACCTAAAAGTGTAACTTTTTAACTCTAGAGTAATATAGGGAGCGAAAAAGCTCCCCTCCCCCATGAAAAAGTTCATGATAGAAGTTCACCTTTTTAACGCTAAAGGCGCTACCGTCGACCTTTCTTGTTAATTCTTCAATAATAGAGCGAGAAAGCTCAACGTCAGCGCCTCTACCGTTAAAAAAGTAAACTTTTATTATAAAACTTTTCGGAACCGGACAACTGGGCGACGTATAACTGGGCGAAAGACAACTGGGCGAAAGACAACTGGGCGATTAGTAAACTGAGCGATTAGTAAACTGGTCAACTGGGCGACGGACAACTGAGCGACGGGTAAACTGGACAACGTATAAGTGGGCGACGCAACTATAAATTTTGAGCAATTAAGAAAAAATTATTATGATAACCTCTATGGGTGAGAGGTAAGTACTCGTGACCCGAAAATATCAATTTTGAAACTTCGAGGAATTCTGAATGAGCATATTTTAAATAAGAGAATTAACCCCAGAGAATGGCCTTAACAGCAATATTTCAAAAATCGATTTTAAAAACTTTGATTTTCACAGCAAATTTTATGCTAAGTCGCTCGTGATTGGTGAATTCTGGCATTCTGTGATCGGTCCGTGCAAGTTAAATTACTCTTTAGTTATACGCAGAGAGGGGATAAAGGGTCACAGCCGGGGCGTTTACTCAATGTCTCGGCACCGACCTAGATAAATGCTTAAGTGATCTGGACGCGGGCATGTATGGTAGAAAACCTTTTTCAACTGTTCAATCCCAATGCGTCTACTGTTGTATCTGCCGTCTAACTTGCGATTTACTCGTAATTACTCATCCATATCAAAGGTTGATTATCGCCTTCGCGCGGGTCAACACTCCACTTTGAGGTGCGACAAGGCTCCACGCTTATAGTATTATACATACACACCAAACCATCCTTGCGATTTTCTTAGATGTTGAAAGAGGTGATGGAGGCTGCGCCTCCACAAAACTCTGTTCACGAAGTGATGCTATGCTATGCTATGAGAGGGGATAACCGGAGCGACACTAGCACTTGATATGCTTCAACAGTGCACTTTGAGCGAAAATTATGTTTTTTAATAGTAATTTTTATTTGCACAACCACCGTTCTTGTAGAATCCACACAAAAACGAGTTTCACCTTTCAATGATCCACCTTTTCCTTAACCCACGGGCCTAGGGGTATGTTTATAATAAGTGTATAATATTAAAACTTCAAAATATCGAGTTATTAATAAATTAAAAATTAATTAAAAGATTTATTTAGCTTTCAAACGATTATTTCGTTCGTCATCAGAATAATATACAGATATTATGTAAACATGTCATGGAAACAGAGAATTAATTAATTTTTAAATTATTAATAACTCGATATTTTGAAGTTTTAATATTATCTAATATCAACGAGTTAATAATTTATATATTTATATAATAAGTGTAGTTTTGGCCACCATGGCACGAGAAGAATCCACTCGAAAAAGTATTAACCGTACTTTAACATTGCGTACGAATAAGTGAGTCAGCAGCTGGACTCTTATGCATTACTGATGACGAAAAAAAAGTTATATTCACCCCCTTCCTAATAGCACCTTTTTAGAGTTGGAAGGCCCTAAAGGATATTGTTAGCTAATAAAGACAATGATTCATCATCTCTTAGTTAGGTTATGAGTTACTCAAATTATTAATTATTAAGAGGGGCATTTTTTTGAGGGCCCTTTTAATTTAATCAACAGATGGCGCCTACTTAAATATTTTTATAAAATAAGAGGAATTTGCTATATTTAAAATATAGCAAATTCGTTGAGATAATACTATTCTATAAACCATATTCTTGATCTTAAGCTATTTTGAGTTCGTAATATTTATTTATAAGAACACAATTCATAATTAAAGTTTAATTATCTTTTTTTTGTAAGTGAGTGTGTTTTGACATACTCAATACGAACTCAAAATAGCTTAAGATCAAGAATATTGTTTATAGAATAGTATTATCTCAACGAATTTGCTATATTTTAAATATAGCAAATTCCTCTTATTTTATAAAAATATTTAAGTAGGCGCCATCTGTTGATTAAATTAAAAGGGCCCTCAAAAAAATGCCCCTCTTAATAATTATTTTTTACATAAATTATTTTAAACAATATAGCTAGCTTATTGCATATATATATATATAGTACAAAAGTAGACAGTAGAACATTACCAACACCTGGTTGGTACATTACCAACAGGCAAAATCTTTGTTTTTTTCGGTTTTTGTTTTAGATTACCCTGTATGAAATGTTTCAAAAAATAAAGTTGTATCAAGTGAGAAAATGCAAATACCTGCAAAATTTTCAAACGCGACAGTTTTCTTACACTCAAAACTCAATAAGTTTCATGCTAAATATTTCAATTCTTCAAAATGCTTCAGGTTGTCGCCCACTTACACGTCGCCCAGTTTATACGTCGCCCAGTTTATCCGTCGCCCAGTTTATCCGTCGCCTAGTTTACTCATCGCCCAGTTGTCCGTCGCCCGCTTCACAATCGCTCGGTTTACCCGGCGCCCAGTTTACCCATCGCCTAGTTGTCCGTCGCCCGGTTGACCGTCGCCCAGTTTACCAGTCGCCCAGTTATACGTCGCCCAGTGGGATTCGCCCAGTTGTCGCGTACCGTTTTATTTTATACCCCCCCTTTTTTACGTCCTAGGACGTAAAAAATTATGACCCCCCTTTTTAACGTCCTAGGAAGTAAAAAGGCACTTTTAGTACCTCAAATCAGGACGTAAACACCTAATTTAACGGCCGGAATAACGAAAAAAATATTATAAAAAAAAAAAAATTTAATTTTAATGTAGGTACTATTTAATGATTTTGTATTAAGTCGGTTTAAAAACAGAAATTCTCCGGTAGGTTACTATCTGTGGTTACTACTACAAAGATTAATAATTAAATAAAAATTTTTTAAATTAAAAATAATTTTTATTGCACCCCATTATGAATTTAATAAAAATTCTTTACATTTAAAATAATTTATGTTGCACCCCATATAAAAATCTCCTAATCTTTAGTATGTAGACTCCACTAATACATTTGCGGAGTTTTCACCTAAGATTACCGTCGACCTTTTTGCTTGGAGTGTAGTTTTCATTTTTTTTTGGTACCTGCCGAATTTGTGGAGTTTACACCAACCCGGGGGGAGACTGGAAACTTTTTTTTTAATTTTAAATTTTTGATTTAAAATAGTCTAGATCGTTTATTTTTCGTTTGCGCTGGTTTGTGTAAGTATTATTTTTCTTTCTACCCAAATAGTTTTTGAAATTTTCAAGAAAAACATCAAAAGCACTGACGCGCATGATTGGGTTAACGAGATTCTGGGTAACACCAGATTCTGGTGATTTAAGGATGTGCGTGAAGTTAGCCCCCCTTTTTTTGAAATTGTGATTTTTTTTATTTGTGCTCAATTGTGCTCAAGTTGTGCTCAATGTGCTTAAAAGAATTTTTTGATTTTGAACAAAAATAACAAAAAAAATCGAAAAAAACACTTTTTGACGCCAGCCCCCCTTTTTTTGAAATTGCAACTTTTTTTGTTGTTCTCAATTGTGCTCAAGTTGTGCTCAATGTGCTTAAAAGAATTTTTTAATTTTGAGCAAAAATAACCGCGTAAAGCGCGAAATAAGATTTCGACCTAGCCACCCTTTTTTTGAAATTTTCCTTCTCATTTTGAATCTATGTGTGTAATTGATGTCAATCGATTGAGCTTCGTTAGAGCCTGAATGAGCTTTAGAGAGCAAGATTTTAAGTTAATATTTTAAAAAGTTATGGATAGTTGAAATTTTCGAGTAAACTCCGAGCAACACGCGTTTAATAGTAAGATTTTTTAAGGCTCGCAGTTTACTCAAAAATTTCAAATATTCAAATAAAAATAACTCAAAATCTCGCTCACTGAAGCTCATTCAGGCTCAAACAAAGCTCTAAAGATTGACACTAATTTTATCCTAAAATTTAATTTAGGGGGGGGGGGCAGCGACATGCACCTGAGCCTGCTAACCCACCTATAAATAAACAGCCTTACGCTTTTAGATTGATGTTTTTAAGAAGCTTTGTTAGCTCTTATTAAAATTATTTTTTACTATTTATTGCACTTTGTAATTTTAAATAAAAGGTTTCCTTTAAAATTTTTTAATTTTTTATTTGATTTTTAAATTTTTTAGTCATATCTTTACAAATACAGCTTCTGTATTTAAATTAATATTTCTCCGTTATTCCGGAATTCTCCATTTATGTCTTTTAGATGTTTGATACTTTACCCTGTATAAATCATTACGACGAAAAACTTTACCCTGAATGCGGTCCTTAAAAATGAAATTTGGAAATCTATTTTACTTTTCACCTTGTATGATAAAATTGTTCAATGCGCAACTTTTTTTGCTTTTTTTTCGCGCTTTACGCGGTTATTTTTGCTCAAAATTAAAAAATTCTTTTAGGCGCATTGAGCACAATTTGAGCGCAATCGAGAACAATAAAAAAAAATTGCAATTTCAAAAAAAGGGGGGCTAGGTCGAAATCTTATTTCGCGCATTACGCGGTTTATTTTTGATCAAAATTAAAAAACTCTTTTAAGCACATTGAGCACAATTTGAGCACAATCGAGTACAATCAAAAAAAGTTGCAATTTCAAAAAAAGGGGGGCCAGGTCGACATCTTATTTCGCGCTTTACGCGGTTATTTTGATCAAAATTAAAAAATTCTTTTAAGCACATTGAGCACAACTTGAGCACAATCGAGTACAATCAAAAAAAGTTGCAATTTCAAAAAAAGGGGGACCAGGTCGACATCTTATTTCGCGCTTTACGCGGTTATTTTTGATCAAAATTAAAAAATTCTTTTAAGCACATTGAGCACAACTTGAGCACAATTGAGAACAACCAAAAAAAGTTGCAATTTCAAAATAAGGGGGGCTGGCATCAAAAAGTGTTTTTTTCGATTTTTTTGTTATTTTTGTTTAAAATCAAAAAATTCTTTTAAGCACATTGAGCACAATTGAGCACAAATAAAAAAATCAAATTACCTACTTAATTAGTTCTAACCATTTTCAAAAAAGTTCTGTCCATATCAAAATTTAAGTTGGATTTTATTTTGTATTCTACCGGGTGCTGAATGAGTTAAGGGTAGTTCACACTACATGATTTATCATATGACTTGTCACATGACTTCTCATATGAGAGATTTTTTTACGTTCACATTATATGATTTTTGATATTATAGAAATTATGGCTTTTATGATTGGCTGTTGTGATGGTATGATTTTAGCCATGACTTTTCGTATGACTAAGTCATATGATAAATCATGTAGTGTGAACTACCCTTTAGGCGAACATAGGATATTAACGTGTAAAAATTTATTTTTGCAAATTCCTGCTTCCTTAATTATATTAGAGAAAAATTGAAAGATACAAATATAATGTAGAAATATAAACTACGAATGATAAAAGCATTAGATTGTATCTAGCTTTTACGTAAATGGCCAAAAAATTCTTTTGAAATTGTTAAAATTTTTATTTATCAGACTGGCCATGTATAAGTAGTTTCCAAGGTAATATTGCATTTTATGAAATTAAAATTTAATAAAGTGCAAAACTGTAAACAACGTGCAATTGTTTTTTATTACTTATCAAAAATAATTACCTCGGAAACTTACATGGCCACTCTGATAAATAAAAATTTTAACAATTTCAAAAAAAATTTTTGACCATTTACGTAAAAGCTAGATAAAATCTAATGCTCTTATCATTCGTAGTTCATATTTCTACATTATATTTGTGTCTTTCAATTTTTCTCTAAAATAATTAGGAAAGCTGGAATTTGCAAAAATAAATTTTTAAACGTTAATATCCTATGTTCGCCTAACTCATTCAGCACCCGGTATATGAAATTAAATGTGCTTTTTTAAATATTTCATTTCATTTATTACAATTAATAATCAATAAAAAGTAAAGAAAAACTTTAAAAAGTAAAAAATAAGATCTAAGCGTCAGCGTCGTCGCGTTGGGGGACCGCTAAGTAAATTAATTAAGACTTCGACCCAACTTTTTACTATTCTATTCTTGTGGGAAGTGTTCTAAAAGTTTTATTATGCACATGTTCAAGTCGTTTTATTATATTCTCTTAAGTACCTAATAACAGAAAACTTAAAAATAATTTGTTTCAAACTGTTAAAATTTTAACAAAAACGAGAAAATTAAATACACTTTTATAAACCTAGAAATTTTTTTATTAGTTATTAATTATAGTAGGACCACCAAGTTAGTGCTGTCAAAGCGACGTTACCAAATGTATGTTCACGGCTTGTAAGTATAAGAGGCAGTGGTAATCCGCAACCAAAATTTCAGAAGCGAATACCTCAAAACTATAAATTTTTACATGGTTGACAGCAAAACAAGAAAACTTTTAAGGAATATGTAAAATTTGAAAATTATTAGTTTCATACTTTTTCTATACAAAAATTCTTAAAATACCTCTCTTTTGCCCTCTTAATATAAATACAAAAATTAACTGATGCGATTAAAAAATCGCAGGCGATGGAAATGAGATTTAAACAGACAACATTTTGAAAGCGATTAATTTTTGTACATCTCGATATGGCATTTGAATTTCCAAATACCAAATGTTTATGCTTGGTATATTAACCTTTCAAAAGTTGTTATTAAAAATTTTAAACAAAAGAAATAGTGGTGTGTTAGTCAAATCAGGTTTTTTGATTTATTAACTTTAAATACATAATATATGTTATATGGCAATAGTAAAATTAAATTCCTACTCTAAACATAGGGTACTGTTGACAATAGCAATTAAATCTCCAAATGTTTATTCTTAAATTCAATATTAAATTACATCAAAGTTATATTGATTATATAGTACGTGTTGCTGAAAATGGTAATTAAAAAACAGATGATACCACTCTTTTCCATTTTTTATTTACTAATTGAAAATTATCCGCCTACTTAACTTATTATAATTTTGTAAAACCGAAAGGAATTGAATTTGCAGAGCTCTCTAATTATTTACGTCGACGAAAATGCAATTTAGTAAATATTTTAATAATTTCATCAAAGTTGAGCATTATTTTCGAATTAAAATAATTTTTATTGAAAAATTATTTTAATTTATTGTTTTATATTATTATATATTATTTTTTATATAATTATTATTATAATTAATTTTAATTTAAATTATAATAATTTAAGTATCGTAATCCGATACTTTTCACTACGAGGAGCGTGGTTTATGACCCGAGCCGAATGGCAAAGAAAAAATAATATTTTGCGGCGTTCTGCTTATCTGAAGACAAAAGATCAAATGGCATTTTAATCTGTGATGTATAGAGTAGTTTTTGAACTAGGATTATTAAAAAATATTGAAAGGTAAATTTTTGGAACATCTCGTTGAATGTGATTTTTAATGTTTTTGCACGACTTCTTCAACGTGAAAAAAAAACGGCTTGATGAATCAGAATTATCCTAGTTTGTAAAGCGTCTACATCGGTACTGAATAAGTCAATCAAATTTCAAAGGAATTCGTTCGATATATTTCGAGATTTCGTGGTCACCGATTTTTTGAAGATGAGCGCCCCGAAACATAAATTTTCGACAATTTATATACCTATAGGTTCTTTTTCATAGTTTAGTTTAGATAACAAAAAATAAAAATTAAGCGCCTTCATTTTTTAAATTTTTTGATTTTTTTATTATATAAAATTTTAATTTTGGTTCTTTTACGGATATCGCCTATATTATCTAAAATAATAAAAAGTCAGCACGCTGCTGCTCCTCCAGATTGTCATTTTTTTTAGAACACACAACGCACTCTGATTGGTCGTACCAACTTAAAATCACTTTTCCTGATGAGATCGAGTTGCACACCAATCAAGTTTTCAACTTTAGCGAGCTGCTCATCCGTGGACGGGCCTTTCAGCTAGATACAATATTTTTAATTTTGGCGCCTTTATTCAAACGGTGTCTTTGAAGAATATTAAATACAATAGTTTGAATTTGAATTTTTTGCGTCCTTATTCAAACGCCTAAATAGAGAGCGAGAAAGCTGACGTCAGGGGCGTTTCCAACCAACTACCTTAGAGGGGGTAATTTACCTATACCAATGTAAATTTCAACATAGATTGATCTTTATTTGTTGAAAAATGGAAAGCAAAAAAGTCAATATAATTCTTAGGGGGGGTGGTAATTACCCAATTACTCCCCCTTGAAAGCGCCAGTGGTTGACGTTAGCGTCCTCCGCCCGAGTTAAAACTTAAAAAGTTTTTTACAAGAAGTTCACTTTTTTAACTCTAGAGGTGCTAACTTCAAACTTTCTTGCTCCCTTATTGAAAAATTAGCAAGAAATCTCGACGTTAACGCCTCTAGAGTTAAAATAGTGAACTTTTGTCATAAAACTCTATCATGGGGAAACTTTGTCGCTTCCTATTAAATACAATAGTTTTATTTTAATTTTTAAATTTCTCTCTAAGAGTCTAAACGAATTTTCGTATCTGCGTTCTATGACGTGTCGGTTCTTCTTAGCCTGAGCCAACTCTATATGAAATGTTTAGTGTGAGAGTTAACCACGAAGAAAATAACGCAATGCTCAGATTATCCGGAATCAAAGGATATCAATTAGAATAAACGGTTTTTGCAACGTTGAGTCAATTAATCAGTATCACACCAGCGCCTCTGTGGGGATGTACACAAATCTTGTACAAGTTAATTCCTTTAAAATATTATGCCTCTTCAAAATTAATTTTTTAAGCGTTTCGGTTTGTTGAGAATTGTTATAATTATTTGAGTTCGGTAAGATCAATTAGGAATTTTGAAAAAATTTGCTGACCCCTGTAAAAGTAGAATAATTGAATTGAGTGCTCGCACACCTAGAGGCGACCCGACGCGACGCGAATCGGCGCGATATTTTTGTGGGGTTCCAACACGGACCTCTTAAAATAAATGGACTGCTATTTTTTATTGTTATAAATCCAAAAAATATTACATGACTGCGTTAGAATAATACATTACTCCGATCACTCCGAGTAATAGGAGTGATCGATACATAACATCGCTTACCTTTAAATTTACAAAAAAGTTTACAAATAATTGCTTATATTGACAGTTTAAAAATGAAAAAAAAAAACAATGTACATACATTTTATGTACGAATGTGGCCGACCGTACATTGTACGGTTTCTTGGCTAGTTGGAACAAACCTAATCAACGAGAAAAAGATGAACTTGGTGAAAGCTCAAACGAAAAGAATGAAAACTCATTTTCCAATTTCATTTGTCAATTTCACCCAAAAATTCGATTGAGAATAGGGGCAGGAGCCACATGCACCTTAACCCGTTAACGCATTATTTATTGACTAAATTTTATTATAATATTAATTGACTAAAAATTGACTGTTTCTTCGACAGTCGCTGATTTAAATGAGATTTAATAGATCTAATATTTTTTTTTATTTTTTTAACCCGTGCGGCTGGGGGTTGATTTTTTAAGACCTCTGTGGCTGGGGGTCTCGAAGTGCATCAACTACTGGATTATTAGCATTTCACCACAGCCTTGATGCAGATGTCCACTAGAAGGCCGAGCTAAGAAATTCTGCGAGGTCCGCGATTTGAACCCAGAATTTCCGCTCCGTAACTCAACCAGCGGTCACATCACTCCACGACTGTGGATGGCTCTAATATTGCTATCGTTGTAGTGTAAATTATAATGAGAAAGGTAGGTAATAGTTCATAAAATACTAGTAAAAAAGCAACAAACATTCAAGCCACAGTAATTCAACAAAGCTATCAAAAAGATAAAAATTAATCAAAAATATTAATTGTAGTTGAATCGAAATTATAAACCTCTACAAATTAAAAACTCGCCCTATGTAATTTTATATTAAGTAACTTCCGTGAAAGTTCAATTACCTTCGTTTTTGTACTTTTTTGGTGCATTTTTAACGAATTTGTATCAGCGGCGTAACAACGCGATATTTAGCCCCTCAGACGTGCAATATTTAACTTTCTTTTTTTTCATAACCTATTAACTTTACCCGAAATTTTTTTAACACTCTAGCTTAAATTTCCTCCGAGCAACATTCGTACTAATCGATATCTCGCCTTTATTTTCTCCGAGCAACATTCTTTCTCGTGCCCCTGCAATTTACCGCTAGTTACGCCACTGATTTGTATACAAATTAAAGTTTGACTTTTGCTTATACAATAATTACATAATTTTATCTTTTTCAGCGCATATGGTGTGGTTTTTATTAATCTATGATGAATTACAACTTAATAGTTGTAAAAAAATTGAGCATTCTGTTAATTTTTATTACAACATTACTTTCAAAACAATTAAAATTTTAACAACTGAAATAGCAAGGTAAATACCACCTAAAAATTAATGGAATTTAAACTCAGGACTACATAGTTTGTAGTCACTTAGCTTATCAAAATTTTGATTTCGATTTTTTCAATTTTGCAAAAATGCAGAATTAAACAAAAAATAATAAATTCAGTATAGGGAGCGAGAAAGCTGACGTTTGCGTGTTCTAGAGTTAAAAAATTTCACGATAAAAGTTCTCTTTTTTAACGCTAGAGACGCTAACGTCGAGCTTTCTTGTTCCCTTATTGGAGAATTAGCGAGAAAGCTCGACAGTAGCGCTTCTGGCGTTAAAAATGGCAAACTTTTTTTTTGAGCGGGGAGCTTTCTCGCTCCCTATAGAATTCATAATTGTATAATTACAAACCAAATAAGTGACCAATCATTTACGAGACACTCAAACTCGGTTTTAGGTTATAAAAAGTGCAGATGCTTTCATTGGAAAGTAACTAATAAATTTGTCTATTGGCAGGTCTTGGTGTAATTACTCGGAAGCCAGCTGGAAGATTTGCTTGACCTTCCATGGTTTAATTAAGACCCCAGATATTTTTGTGTATCTGTAGACCAGAATTGAATTCGAAGGAATTTGGTTAAAAGACGTTTAATTCCATAGGGGGGGGGGGCACATCAATGGCGTGATGTTGGCTGGCTCAGTAAGAGAGCGGAAATTCAGAATTCAAATCGCGGACCTCATAGAATTTCTGAGTCCGGTCCTGCAGGGAACGGTAGTAAAATCAGAGTTAGTACAAATTCAATCAATTGAAGTTTTTGTCGAATTTTCATCCAAAATTTCCTCTAATTATGGTCCACATTTAGACTTTTTCATTTAACTATTATGAGTTCCTATCCATAAATTATTCTTATTCTCTGAAGCCAAGTGAAAAAATTTTTGTAGATAATGACTAGTATTAGGTACTTGCAATGATGTAAAAATATGACGTGAATAATTTTTCCAAGAAAATTTATATATTTATAATACAACTTTAGTTATTATTTTTGTGGTAAGTGGTAAGTCAATTTCAAAATGAAATCTGGGATGGATAAAGCTATGTCCGGGATTTAAGGCTTGTAAAGGCAGGTAGAGGAGTAAAGACGAAGTTTTACTCCCCCGCACGTGCATGCCACATGTGCATAACTACAGAGTATTAATCGGTCCCTACGCGTATACCCAAAGTCTACTTCAAGTTTAAATTAAAAGTTTACGTTATTTAGTATGTGCTTTTTTTTAATTAAATTAAATCATTAAAATCGATACCAATTTATGTTTACTGATGTGTTCAATAAATCAGAAAGATATAAATTAATTAAATTTAGATTTTTTTTTTACTCGAGATAAAAATCAAAACAACAAAAATTTGTGTAGATACGAAATGGTAAAAAAACATCAAGTTACACGGTTTTACTACGTTTTTAAAATTTATCATTGACCAGGACAGCCAGGGTCAGTCTTTCCCACCCTAAAACCATAAAAGCAACTGGAACACATTTTAGAAAGAGTTAAATGCACTAAAATGCGTCATATTTTTGAAAAAGTTAAATAACAAACTTTCTAACTTTCAAGTGATTGATATAAAACAAAACTTGTACCTACTTCCGTTTCACAAAATTTCGACAAAAATAATGAATTTTTACGGTATGTGGGACTCGAACTCACAGTTCGTCACTTGTAAGTGAACATTCATTTAATTAAACTGATAAGGTTTTTTAATTTAAAAAAATAAATCGAATAGCAAATGTAAAAATTTTAATTAACTAAAATGTTAGCAAATAACCAATTTTTTGCAGACAATTCCACCCCTAATTTTCGTTTCCCACAATTTTTTCGCCCCAACCCTAAATCACCCAGTACTTCAAGTTAGCGTACAAAAAGTTGCATTTTTCTGATGAAAAAATCTTAGTTTAGATTTTCAAAAAATGACTGCAAAAATTTATGCAAAATTTAACATCGTGTCATCCCAACTTTTTAAATTTTGGAATTTTCAGGCCAAATTTTAAATGAACTTGGTTTGATTTTGCGCTCATGAGAACGCTTATTAAATTTTGAATTAATTTCTGGCTTTAACTTTCATTTTATTTGAAATTCCAAAACCAACAACTTCTAGTGCAAAAATTAGAAGCTCTCCCTGTGGAATACCTGTCAAAACAGGAAATCCCTAAGATTGTAATCTTACACATCTTCACATCCTTGCACCTTTTATTTAGATTAAGATCTTTGATTTAATGGCACAGCTCAGAAAGGTTTTCGAAAATATCTGATTAATGTTATGGTTTCGATATCAAAATTGACTTGTGTATAAACATAAAGCAAACGGATACGTAAAGGCATATGTTATATTTCAAGTGGTCTGCCATTAGACATTCCTAATTTTAATAAATCGGGAGGACCGGACTATACATTTACGGTTGACCTACCGCGGTATAGGGGCTCATTCAGAATTAATTTCATTTCATCTCGAAGTGATATGATTTATCTATTAAATTAATCGTAAGCTTCCCACGTAATTTTGAATAGCTATAAAAATGTTATAGCTAAGTTATCGATTTTTAAAAGTTGAAGTAGTAATTTTACACCTTCTGAAGCGATTCCAAACCCAAATCCGACATAAATGTCCTTTACAAAAGATTCATAAATTTTGAGAGGTTATATCCAATTTTATTATTTCCGATGTAGTTAAGCAGCTAAAATTGACTTAAGCGCGGTCGTTAAAATTTCTTAAGACGGTCCTTGAGTTAACTTGCTTTGGTGTCACCGGATATCATATTTAACAGGCAATTCAAACTTAAACCTTATCAACATGCAGCACAGCAAACGTCTATTTAGTATTCCAACAATGGACAGCTAACTTGCGACTTGCAACCAAACTACACTCTCAGAAACAATAAACATTAATAATATAAAATTATCTATTTGAATGCTAATGGTTTCTTTGTGAAAGAAATTATTTAATGATTTTTAACGACAACCAAGAACAAAAAAAATCAAACTTCATTTTTTCTTTTCGCACTAGTGCATTTCGAAACGTCAATCTCATCTTCAGATACTCGGGGAACCATTGATCAAATTGGGTAAATTTAATTTGCATATTGCAACTCACCAATTAAAAGAAGAAAAATTCACGTTTTGTTTGCAAAATACACCACTACACTTAACTCACTAGCTCACTTTTCTATTTTAAGTTTTTCATGATCGTTCAAGTTACATGTTTAATAATTACGCGCACCAAAAATTTGTCGAAATATTTAAAACTGAAAAGTAATTTGTACTACTAGTACTTGAATATTTAATAAAAAAACACAAACTTGAGTTAACATCGAATCGAGGAGATGTACACTTGAAGACGTCGGAAAAAAACGACGACGACTAGAACACTATTGCGTCTGGCGTAGGCAGACGTTCTTAGCTTAGCCAATTCTATTTCTACTGCGGTTCACGGACTCAAGAAGTCGACCAGTAGCGTATAAATAAACAAATCCTTACTAGAAACTGGAGACCCCAACACCCCAAACTTACACCCCACTCCATTACTATTATGATAAATAAATATTACAAAATTTATTAAACCCGCAAGAAATTCACCAGCATTTTTTGAACCTTATCCAAAACTAGTTAAGTAACCAAACACTTATTTATTTATTTATTTATTTTAAAACAGGGACATTGGATATTTTTCTTACAATATAAAGTTACACTACTTATAATTAGATTGCCATATTCAACTTTTCTGGTATAAAGCTCAAAAATTTCATTGTTTTGGTTGTATATCTACAAAATTAATTAGTTCGCAAGAGTAACATGTAAAAAAATGCTATTTTAAATTAGTTTCATTAGAATAAATTATGTTAATAAACGTAATCAATGTCAACTTAATCAAATTTATTTTATCTAATAATTCAAATTTATACTTGCCTCTCCACCCAATTAAAAGCAAATTTGTTGGAGTAGCAAATTTTGTTTAATGTTTTAGATGCTACTAAATCAATCGGTGCGCTGTAGCATAATAAGAAAAAATTAAATGTGGTTGTGCGGCCTACGGTCCCACCGGGTTGAGGGGTTATATATTTTTTTTTCGCGTTTTAATTCTCATTTTATGTTTTTTTCTTCGATTTCAGCCGCTCCTTTTATTTAGACGATTAAACAAATATCGATGGAATCTCGTTAATCTCTGAAGTCATCAAAATCAAAATGGTCGCTTTAAAAATTGTTTATTTTCGTGGTTCAAAATGGGTACAAAACAGCGGCGGATGGGTTTTCAAAAATTTATTAAGAAATTGATAGCCGGCGGTCCAAAAATGCAATGATTACGACCCAAAAACAGCGATTACGATGGGAAAAATTTTAAAATTCATTCCTTCAAATTTCAAAATTCAAATTTCCTAATCAAATTAATTATTTTTATTTAGCTAGAAAAAACACGGCCTAACCTACAGATTGACAGTCCATCGAGAAATTTTTCGGTATCCCGGTGATACGAAATATCTCATATTTTAATATGTGACGGTGACAAGCAAGAAATGGTTAATTAAATGATAATTTAAATAATAATATGAAATTAATTTTTTTCTGGAATAGTAGATCTAATTTAAATTGCATTTGCGTAATAAATTTCCGTTTGAAAATTTTCAAAAAACTTCCGATTATAACAATTAATAATAGTAAATCTTTGTTTTGTCTTGTATAAAAACTTTTTGAAACAAGGACAGCCATAAGACATTTCTTTTGATAAACTCAAAGATAGAGAGGGGGGGGTTAATCATTTGTCGCTGAAAGGTAACATTTTCTATCAAATAATAGTCCGGGAGCCAGCGACATCTGCTATGTCATTGGGGATAATAATAAAACTGTTTGGGGTGAAGGTAGCTATCGAGGTCCCGAAAATACAAATTTTACGATTGAAACCTCGAACTTTTCTGAAAGAGTATATTTTAAATAAGAGAATTAAGGGAGACGCAATGCCTTAAATGCACCAGTTTTTTCAAAAATCGAATTTAAAAAAGCTCGATTTTCGAAGGTTAAACGCTCGTGATTGGTTAATCAAGTTCGTTCGTGGTAGGTTCGTGTGCTTCTATACATAAGAGTGTTGCACTTCTACAATTAGTCAGTAACTCTTGCGCTATGGTAGGAATGCGTTCTCCTTTTTTATTTAATTTAAAATTATTTAAAAATTACTTCAGAAAAGGGTTACTTAAATTTAACGAACGGTAGTTACTTTAGCGCGTAGGTCCGACTCTTGCCAGGGTGATTTTCATTTTCATCAAAATGACAACTAATTTAAAAATATCCCTAGGCCGTAAGTCAAGGAAAAGGTGAATCTTTGAGAGGTGAAACTCGTGAGAGTGGATTTGTAACGCAGGGTAGTTGTGCGAAGAAAAATCGACTTAAAGCACCCCTCGCTGCGCTCGGGCGCTTTAAGCCATTTTTCCCGCACATTTAGGGTTGAAAACCATGATTTTCGTTCGGAGTGCACTGTTACTGCATCGCAATGCAAGTGTCGCTCCCACTCTGCGCAAAGCTAAGACTATATCTCGGTGCACGTACCGACAGAATTAACCAATCCCGAGCGACTTTGCTTTAAAATTTACTGTGAAAATCGAAGTTTTTAAATTCGATTTTTGAAAAAACAGGGGCACTTAGGGCATTGCGTCTCCCTTTATTCTTTTATTTAAAACATACTCTTTCAGAATTCATCGAGATTTCAATCGTAAAATTTGTATTAACGGGACCACGATAGCTACCTGCAACCAACTGTTTGTATTATTTTCGTTACTAGCTGACCCGGCGAACTTCGTTTCGCCTCACAATCGATAAATGTGTTAATTTTTTAGCCGAATGAAATTCAGTTTTTTATTAAGAATACTTAAAATGAATTAAGTTCAATAAAGGTAAAAAAAAATTAAAGTGCGCTTTCTTTTTCAACGTCTTAACGCTTAACGACAAAGTGATAAATAAGGAGTCAGTGCGAGAGGAAAGAAAATTGCCCGGCCAATAACATTAAAAATAAATGACGGTAGTGCATAATTCGAATGTGGTGATTAAATTCGAAATGAGAATGAGGTGCAAAAATAAAATAAATTGATAAATAGATTTATCTCGACAGTTGCCCATAATGTAACTGACGACATGTTTAAGTATCGCCTTCTACCGAACACAGACGGCACTTTCACCTGTCACAGATGTGAAATCCGAAAACTTTATAAGCCACCGTATACTGATACTACACAGTGATACTGCCAAACACAATACCTAATCAGTGCGTCACTAATTTGACGATGAATTAAGTCATCTTCCAGGAATCATCCCTTTTATCGATACCTCGATGCCAACAATTCAAGAACCGATCAAACGATTGCTTCGATACTATGGTTTTTTAAAAATCAAAATCAAAAAAAGAACTCTATTAAACGAATATTACGTAGGGGAAAGGTAAGTAGGCTAGACTTACAGCAATTTTTACAGCAAATTTTAAGCCAAGTTGCTCGTGATTGGTGAATTCAGGCATTCTGTCGTCAGTCTGTGTGAATTAAACTACTCTAAGCTTCGCGCAGAAGGGCGATAACCGGATTGACACTTGCATTAAGATGCTTCAACAGTGCACTTCATGTGCAGGAAAAATGGCTGAAAGCGCCCGAGCGCAGCGAGGAGTGCTTTCAGTCAATTTTTCCTTGCACAACTATCGTTCTTGTAAAATTCACGCAAAACGAGTTTCACCCCTCAAAGATCCACCTTTTTCCTTAACCACGGGCTTAGGGGTACTTTTATGAATTATTATTTTAATAATAAAATAATATCTCAACGAATTTACTGTATTTTAAAAACAACAGCCTCCAAGCTATGCATCTTCTTCAGTCCTTTTACCCTACAAATAGGGTGTGGTGAGCCTTTCACTAAGGCTTTTCATGGCAGATTACTCTCGGTGGTTTGCCATTGCCTTCCGAGAGGAGAGGGTCATTATGAAGTTGGGTAAATTTTTGTATCCGGGTTGGGGATCGAACTTAAAATACAATTCGGCGTGCTTAGGCGCCTCGTTTTGCGTCCGTCGTCGCCGGGTCGGCCGCGGCGCGTGCACTTCTCCGTCTAGTAGGACGTCGCGACCCGTTGGGTTACAAGTCGGTCAAAGGTTCGTTCTGCGACGAAGTCCCGGCCGACGCCCGACGGTGCGCCAGGAGGCTCTGAACCGCCAATTCGTTGGCGCACGACCAAGCTATGCATAAAAACAATTAATTAAGCGCTGTCAACGTCACCTGTTGACTGAATTAAAAGTCCCCGAATTAAACACCCCTCTTAATATTTTAGTAAAATATAAAATGACCTTCTGCCACTTCGCCCATAGTCACATTTATGTAAAACATTGCTATCCCGAACACGTAACCTTGTGATCAAAAAGTACCCGGAATTTCTCAATAAAACAAAAACGGTTCAATTATTCTTTGATATTCATTTTGTGTCTTTTAAAGTGATCCCTATTGGATGCAATACACACATTCCAACTCTTTTTCCAATCTCCAAAACACTCTTTTATCGCTTCAAAAGCTCTCCATGGAGTGGTAAATTGAGTTGTGTAAGCATGAAAAAGTTACACGGGGCCATGTCAGGCGAATACAGAATTTGCGGAACGACATTAACGTTGTTTTTAGTCCAAGGGTTCCCAACCTTTTCTTGGCCAGGGACCACTTTTATATTATTCTTGCTAGCAGGGACCACAAGATAATAAAAAAATACGATTTCTCGAAGTTTAGTATCACAAATTGCTTTTTTACACCAAAACGACTCAAGTGAATTCGATTTAAACGCATCCTTGCAGTTTCTTCGCGGACCATATTTTGGCTTCTGCAGACCACTGCTTTTTTGCATGTTAAAATGCATCCAGACTCAGTCAAGTATACATCATTTGTCACTCCAGCAGGACAATTTGAATATCTATACATGCCGTATGGATTAAAGCAAAGTGCTAACGCTTTCACTAGATATATAAACATAATTTTCAATGAATTATTGCAACAAGGTAAAATTAAAAAAAGATGTGTGCTCAAGTCTTGGCACAAATTGCAATTCAACTCGTCTCATGCCTAAAACATTGTGTATAAAATACTCTGAACAGATCTAAACGACACCCCAAAGTTATAGCTATATATATTGCTATAGCGCTTTATACCATTTCCTCGTTCCGGCTCCTACTCTTTAAAGTGAGCGGAGTTTACTTACTATAAGAGGCCAATGAAACGCTTATGCATGTTACAAACCTCGAAAAATCTCTCGTTTATGTAAAATTTAAAAAAATAATCCTTATTTGCAACGGTCCACTAATTTTTTGTTTTATTGTTGCTTTTTGGTACATTTTCTATCATTTGTTCCTTTAGAAATTTTTAAAATCGGGGTTTTAGTTAATGAACTGTTTTTCAAATGTTTTACTTTCAAAAAAATTTTTTGAACGTTTGGGGGGGGGGGGGGGGCGGGGCACGTGCCTCCCCTTCTACGGCCATGATAGAAGAAGTTTAAGCTTTTATAATTTTTAACATTTTTACTTATTTTTTAAACATTACTAGCGGGCCGCTGTTAATCACTGTCCCGCTGGTACTCCAGCAGGAGTAGATTTTAGGTTTCTGATGTAGCTCTAATTTGACACAAATTAACTAAAATTAATTATTTATAAAATTTTACAAAATTTTGTGTCGCCAGCTTCCGCACTATAATCTTGTTAAGAAAACGATTATTTTGATGTGATTATTTCTGCATAAACATCGAAAAAAAAGTTGTGTCGTCAAGGAAACGATTAATCTAGCCTAAAGATAACTTTCAATCAAAATTTTAAGTTAATAAAAAATCCCCAAATCAGAAATGAACTCTGAGAGACCGTTCGAAGTAGCCGACCTCGTACAACTCTTTAGATGGGCAGTGGTGAGGCAGAAAATATTGACTAATCTGAAATGCAATTGATGCTTTCTGAATTAAAGGTTGAAATGCGTAAAAGGGTGAAATTTTGCACTCAAGTTTCTTATAATGACATAGGCGAGCACTAAGAATGGAATGGAAATCCTATCCAAAAAGGGATTTTTCACCTACCATCTAATTAGTGACGCAAATGAATGGATTAACGAGATTTCTTATGAACTGGTAGGCCAAAAGCCGAACAACCGCATCCAGGGTTGTAATATTTTTAAAATAAATAATCAAACGTCACCGTCGGCTGAGTACGGTGTGCAGGATCGAAACAAACAAATTCAGCACCTAAAGTCCTCAGCATTGATGTGAAGCCCTTGTGAGGCTTCTATTTTTTTAATTTCTCCAGTTCAGGCTCAACTCCAAATGGATTTAAAATCTCAAAAAACATTTACAAAGTAGTTATAAGTCAAAATCAGATGAAGGAGATGAGCGGGTTCTGCCCACATCTACTCCACGGATGCTAATATGTAATTCCATCAAGAAAATTGAAGATTAAAATTCAAAAAAATTAAGATAAAAAAGTGCGAAGGCCGTAGGCCGAGCTATGTTGCTTGGTAGAAGAAGACCAACTGTAACAAAGAGCGGACGAAATGGTCAAAAATTTTGAAATAGTTGTGGTCGTCCTAACTAAGTCCTCTAAGTTCCACAGTTAGTTTAAAAATTGATTTTGGCAATTTAACGCTCTTTTTTGGATTTTGAGATACTGTGATTAATTTTGTGCAGAAATCAAAGAGAAGGTCATCTTCTTCACTACATTAGTGCAATTCAACCAGTAATTAGGATTTTTGATAAATTTCGGCTGCAAGACCTAACGATTTTGGGGGTCTAATGATCTTCTGCACGTTTGGGCACGTTATTAACAATTTTTTTGGTAATTTTGTTGTTTTTAGTTTTTGTCAAAATCATCCCGTAGATTTTCTATTAAATTAAAATCAGACGACTGACGAGGTCGATGTAATACGTAATATCCCAAACTTATGCAATAGGTGAGGGACTGATGAGTGATAATCGCGTAAGTCGAATTCGCGTAAGTCGGGGTATAATTTTGCATAATTATAAATATGTACCTATAAATAACTTTCAAGTGGGAGCCGGAGACAAAAGAAAAAAAATGTTTAATAAAATTTTAGATGACACAAATTAATACAATATCGCAAACCAAAGTCAATTTGATGTAGAATCAACGAGATTTAAAAATCGCGTAACTCCGGGTTCGCGTAATTCGAGGTATTACTGTACTTTGGGGCATTTACAATAAATTCTCCCAAATCAAATGCGATTTATGTTCAGGGTCATACGCGGTCATGGTATTTTGTCCTCATTGTAGTAATTGTTAATGAACGATGCCTGAAGATTACACTTTTAACAGTGCGCGAGTGCGAATTTCTTTTATTTGATGTATCAACAATTTACGGTTGGGAAAATCTAGCAGATGGACAAATTGCTTCGAGCAATGAGAGAGTGAAGTCATAAAAGTTACATTTAAAAACTACCTACAAGTAACCGTTCCTTCCTTAGGAAGAACCGGAGATTTTGCGTCTAACAATGGGAGAGTAATAAAAATTACCTAGAAGTGACTGTTCCTCTTCCTTAGATCATTCGGCTCCTTCCGAACACCAAATACTTAAATGTAGAGTACGCAGTTGAAACATAAAAAATAGAAAGTTTCGGTAATATCATTGTTTCATTTTTATTTTAATTATTCTGACGAAGGGAAGCATTTGCTCCCGAAAGCTTAAGTTAATTTGATTATGAATTATTCGAACTCAAATAAATTTTAAATAACATAATTATACAATTACCGCGTATACACGTAGTGGTTAGATCGAGCTAAGATAACATGTCAATTTTAACTTTACATTTGAAGTTTTAAATAAATTTAATGAATTTTTCAAGTTGGAAGTAAAAATATGATTTATTCGGATTACAAATGATTTTTGTGACTTATTCAACAAAAAAAATCAGTAGTTAGAAAATAATATACCTATGTTTATTAAAAAAATCAGTAAGCATCCGGAAATCACATGAGAGGTTACTGCAGCGTATGTGGCTTATAAAGTATCGTTTTATTACATTCGATGAATCCATAAAACATTTACAACTGTTGTCAATTGAACGTTTAATAATTACAATAGCAAGCATAATTTAATTGAAACTTTTATGATGCAGCACTTGATATCGCTTTTAAATGTTATGAGGAAGTACTTTTTAGTTAATTAATAACCTCGTTTAATTATATTAATATTTAATGCAATTTAACTTTATTTTTTTGCTTCTCTTTTGTATATTTATCTTCTACAAGAGGCTATAAAAAAATTTTTATAATAAAAAGTACCTATTCAATAATAATAATAATAATTAACCTACTTAAAAAAAATAATTAGAAAATCATAACTTGATTTTGAGGTGACTAGAGAAGAATGTACTTATTGACCTTTTTTTTTATCTAAAGTTTATTTAAAAAAACCTGATCTATTTAAATTCTTTTCAAAAATGTGGTATATAAAAACTTAATTTCTATAAAATTTACTTTTTTTAAATCTTTAATTCGGACCACTTCATAGCTTTTTTTCGCTTTGGAAGCTATAAAAATAGATTAAACAGGGGCGGACTAGCGATTTTATAAAAATTGTGAAAAATCTTTGCTTTTACTGCCGCTCGCCTCGATTTTTTGCAAGCAATCCCATTATTTTCCCTGTATGGTGTTAGCCTGCTTTTTGTTCCATCAAACATTCTTGGCTTATTGAAATAGGTGAATTTACGGGTTAATTTAATTTCACTATTTCATATCACTTTTAGATTAAGCACTTATAGTCCGAGAGCCAGCGACAAAAAAGTTTAAAAGTTTTAGAAAAGTTGATACTCTCAGATCAGACAATAATTTGGCCATAAAAAGCCGAGGTGCAGTCAGCACTCAGCAGGCCAAGTATCGGGACACCTGGCGTTGACGCGCTAAGAAAAGTTTAATTTTAATTAGTAGTACCTCCAAAGTTATTTTAGAAAAGCTGAAAATTCATCAGTAGAGAATGGATGTAATAAAAAACTCAAAACAAAGGGTCAGACAGCTAATAATCAAAAGCGTGACGTCAGTATTTTTTTTCAAAATTCTTTAATTTTTCCGAAGATTTTATCGAAATTTGTAAACCCTTCCTGAAATTCTGTCAAAAATTTTAATAAATGGTAATGGTCTTTTTTTTTAAAAAGTGTATTTCAATAGAAACGACCTGATTTGTGTTAGAAAGTCACGGAAAATTAGGTTCAACGAATTAATTCCTGCAAGCGATTCCGTGGAGAACATTTAAATTATGCGTTGTTTTATAACTAATACTATCCATTGTTTTTTATAACAAAATGAAGATTTTTATAATTTTCTAATAAACAATGAGTTTTATTTGCAAAACAAAATAGGGCGTTCTTATTGAAAAACCCTTTAAACTTTAATTTTTGTGACAGCAATGCTGACGCCACGCGTTCGTTTATTTAAGCTGTCTGACCATTTTTTTCTAGTTTTTTATTGCATCCACTTTTTACTGATAAATTTTCAGCTTTTCTACAACACTTTGGGGGTACCGGGGGGGGGGGGGGGTACTAATTAAAATTACATATTTTTTGGAGCGCCAAGGTCTGCTGAAGCGATGACTGTACCCCGACTTTCTATGGCCAAAATATTGTCTGATCTGAAAGTATCAGATTTTTCAAAACCTTTGCACTTTTTTGTCGCTAGCTCCCCGACTAAAATAAATCCTGCCGTTAATACAGCTAAATGAAATGATAACAATAAAAAACAATTGAGTATAAAACATATTGACTATATATTTTGTGGTATCTGTAATTATGCAATTATACAAATTTAATTTACTGGCGTCAAATTGGTGACTGTCTTACAAAATTTCCGTGATTTCAAGGTCAGTGAAAGACGTACGTGATATACGCGACCGCGTAAGGCTTCGCGCTTGATTTCAGGCTTTCAAAAATACCTCGACTTACGCTACCTTGACTTACGCAATTTTCAAATCTCGTCGATTTTACATCAAAATAACTTCTAATAAAAAATAAAAAAAGAATAAAACAAATAACTTGCGTTATCTAACATAAGATTTTATTAAACATTTTTTTTCTAAATTATAATTTTTTTTGTTTCCGGCTTCTAATTAACAATAGGTAATTTATATGTACATATTTATGCATATGCCAAATTATATCCCGACTTACACGAATTCGACTTACACGGTTATCACTCAGTCCTACCTATCACGTAAGTTTGGTGTATTACTGTACAGCAAAATCTGTATCCTGCCTTGTAAAAAAAACATTTAAACCTAGGAAAACCACAATTTCGTTTATGAGCTCAAAAAAAGTGAGGAGGAGAGGGCAATCGTCTGTCGGTGGAAGGTTACATTTTTTTTTACTAAGTGATATTTATGGATCTATAGATGATATCATTTAGGATTGAACGAATTTTTTGTGTGTGTTTTTTAGCATAAAAATTCCATTTTTGTTTTTAAAAAAATTGTGATTGAACACTTTTTATGGTATTTTGTAAAAATTTCAAAATTAAAAAAAAATTAAAAATTCTTACGTGTGTTTAATTCCAATTTTAATTATTCATAAAAATTTCAAAAAAAAATTTAAATTTAAATTTAGGTTTTGTTACGTTCGATTTTAGAGAAAAAAGGGGGGGTTTTGATTAATAGGTAACTATCGAAAGTTTTTAGGGGGAGTTTTAATCAAGGGTGACCATTTTGATTTGATCACTCTTATTATTTAGTTTTCTCAGCCCCCCCTTCAACAACACAAAACATAGCTCGGCCTTCGGCATCGCAATTCACAAGACACATAATAAAGATGACGATATAGAAAATATAATTAATTGTATTAGATATAAAGCCACAGCCGTGGAGTGATGTGACCGCTGGTTGAGTACAGAGTGGAAATTCTGGGTTCAAATCGCGGACTATACAGAATTTCTTAGCTCGGCCTTTCAGTGGATATCCACACGGTGTGGTGAAATAGATATTGATTTATCGGAAATAGGTAATATGGGGACTAATCCACCCCGCTAATCGGATTTGAAATTCCCAAAAAGGGAAAAGCAATGTTCTACTTAGAACGTAAAAAGCTTAATGAATGAAAGATATAAAGCCAAAATTTATATGGAGCAGTAGAACTTTTTGTAGCCGGCTCCAGCTACAAGCAAAAAACATTGATCAGCAAAGAGATTTCTTGTTAGTAAGAAAATTGGGGATTAAAATGACAAAACATCAGGATATGTTATGTGACATACACTCCGTATACATGAAGTCATTAAGACGACCTAACTCGGTTCAAGCTAGTTAGTCCTTTCAATTCAGCGTTGCCACAGTTAAAAAATAAAAATGGCCCTTTGAAAACGAAACAGACGGGATTGTGGCCAGCAGAATTAAAAAAAAAAAAATGCAAAAACACGTTAATTTTATCATCGAGGGGGACAACTTTTGCGACCAATGTCACTCCCGTATTATTTCATCCCTTTGCACTGTCATGACAACCCCTGAAATGTAAATAGGGATGATATGGCAAGTAACACCTCATTTGAAAGGTCTTTCTTTCCTGAATTCAGTGCTATAATTTTTTTAAAGTATTATTAATTATTCAACAACAAAATTGAAGTTGCAAAATGCGAAATAAATCCGATATTTCAAGACATTTAAGAATAAAAAAGAGAAAAACGCTTGGATACGTTGATTTTAATTTTAAGAGGTCTACTTTTATTGCTATAATGTTATTCATAAACATTGACAGTTCAACCCTTAAGATAAAGGGCAAACCACTCTTAATAAAAAGATGGGTTTATTTTATATCAAAAAAGTGAAATGCGTTTTTGCAACTTTAGCTTTGATGCTTACAGAAATTTATGAAATAATAGAAGAATTGTTTTAATTTCTTATTAACCTTGACAGTTCAACCCTTGAAGTGAAGGGTGAACTACCCTTACAGTCTTGAATGCAATAAGAAATTAAAACAATTCTTCCAATATTTCATAAATTGCTGTAAGCATCAAAGCTAAAGTTGCAAAAACGCATTTCACTTTTTTGATAAAAAATAGACCTATCTTTTTATTAAGGGTAGTTTGCCCTTTATCTTAAGGGTTAAACTGTCAATGTATATGAATAGCAGTAAAAATAGCCCTCTTAAAATTAAAATTAACTTATCCAAGCGTTTTTCTCTTTTTTATTTTTAAATGTCTTGAAATATCGGATTTATTTCGCATTGTGCAACATCAACTTTTTTGTTGAATAATTGATAAAACTTAAAAAAAATTATAGCATTGAATTCAGGGAAGAAAGACGTTTCAAATGAGGTGTTACTTGCCATATCATCCCTATTAACATTTTAGGGGTTGTCATGACAGCGAGAAGGGATGAAACAATACGGGAGTGACATTGGTCGCAAAAGTTGTCCTTCTCGCTGATAAAATTGACATGTTTTTGCATTTCTTAAAAAAAAATTTTGCTGGCCACAATTCCGTCTGTTTCGTTTTCAAAAGGCCACCCTGTACATTTTCTCAAAGCCTAAATACATAATTAAAAAAAATACACATATTTTTAATTATTTTTTATTGGTATATTTCATAGATTCATTAATCTGAAATATTAAACGTTTTAAAAAAATTTAAACAGCCAAGAGCCGGGGGGAAGGCAAAGAAGGCAGTTGCCCCCTGCCATCCTCCAGGTGAGTATCTGATATAATTTTCAAAAATTGTTTTTATTTTATAAGGTGTTTAGACCATCTTCCCTAAAATGTAAAAAGCGAGCGTGAAACCGGGGGGTCTGGGGGGTATGGAATACCCCCCAGCACAAGAAAGTAGCAAGAAGGCTTTTTAAAATTGATAACGACTCAAATTTAATTCCGAAAAAAACATTTTTTTTTATTATACCTGACCTCCCAGACATCCCGGTTTTTTGAATTTCTACTTTTAAAAGTACCCTCTATGTCAGGGAAAGATATTTTCAGGAATATCGACTACATAATACAGAATTTTATTTTTAAATATTTTCTTTAGGGTGACCAAACCAAGTAGATATCCCAAAATGTAAAGAAATGGGAGTAAAACCGGGGGGTCTGGGGGGTATGAGATACCCTCCAGCATATAGATCTTCAAAAATGACTTTAAAAATTGATAAAGTTGCAAATTTAATTCTAGAGAAAACATCTTTTCTTGATAGCTGGAGGGTATTCCATACTCCCAGACCCCCCGGTTTTCCGATTGTTTACTTTAAAAATATCTTCCAGATCAGGACAATTTCATGACCACAAACTACATAATACTTAATTTTATCTCATTTTAAAGTGCAATTCGTAATTTTTAGGGCTGCTAAGCTCTTAGCTAATTTTGTGTTTCAAATTTGTGCATCCTTACCTTATTCCACATTTGCCAAGCTTTAGTTACTCTGCTGACATTAATATACATTTTTTTTAGTTTAATATGAAATTTTATTGAAATCGAAGTAGACTGTGCGCAAGCGGAATTTTCGAAAAAAATTTAAATTTTTGCAGGAAATTTATGCAAATAATTCAAATTAATTATCTGTCAGTGTTCTTATTGAAAAAAGTCGAAAAAAGTACTATAAATTTTACTTTTATTTGAGGCTAGAAAGTACTGAAAAAGTACATATATGTACTGACGGTGGCAACACTGCCATGTATACACTCAGGTAAGCCGACCTAACGGTATAGATCGACCTGAGTTAGACCGAACTAAAACAACTGGACAAGTCTCACTGGGCGACGGGTAAACTGGGAGACGGTGAAGCGGACAATAAACAAACTTATACAAACACAAATTACAAAAAAAATTCAAGAAGCTACTAACAAAATCTGAAATTTTTGTACAATGCCTCTAAATGCTGTAACCTTAATCCTTTAAATGAAAATTATGAAGCTTTTGGTATTCCCCCGCGGCGCTAGTGAGAATGAAAAATTGAACATACCTGTAGTACCACGCGAAATGCTGCAAATGTGGCAAGTTCAAAGAAAATATATAAAATATATAAAAAGTTTGAAAACAAACTGTTGCGACAGATGCAGTGCCGTACCTAGGTCTTTTGCCGCCTATGGCCAAGTACAAAAATTGCTTTTTAAGCGGAAACGGAGGTTTACTTCTCCCACTCCCTTATGTGAAGATTTGGGTCCAAAAAAAAAGTCCGTTTTTTAAAAATTTGGTTTTAAAATGGCCAATTTTAAGATACTCTTTTATTTAATCGGGGCCCCTTTTTAAACATTTTTATTTATTACTTTAAAATTTGTAAAATTTAATTTTGGTTTTTATGGATGGCGGTAAATACAATATTTTTAATTTAAACTTTTGAATTTTTGGGGCGCTTATTTTAAACGGTGCTCATGGAAATCTACCAAGCGCAGATCACATGCGCAGAAACATTGAAAGAACGAGAAACAAAGCTTTAAATGCGCCTTTCACCCAATAATTTTAAAAAGATGTTATTATTCCACAAGAATTTTTCCGGTATGAGTATTGTCCAACTAATTTTGATCGCTTCTTTTTAGCAGCTTTAGGAGAAATTTCAAACAATCCACAGCGAATTTTAATATTTAGTCGAGAATATCACTCAATCTGGACGTTCCAAATGAAAAAATTGTTTAAGGACCAAACATTTTCACTATCACTTTCTCTTTTTTCGTAAATTTTTGTAATGGGACACGAGCTATCGCAACATTTCCGTATGATATTTAGTCGATAAATCAATAAACTTTCAATAGAACCAATAATTTTTCAAAAACGTGCCATAGAAAAACAAAATTAGGTTTTGGAATTTCTGGGGCAAGAATTTTGGGCACCGGACACCAAACTTATTTTATTTTTTGAAGGGGGGCACAAAAACCTAAATTTGGGTACGAAAAAAAAAAGATCTGCTGGTCGAGCTTAGGTTAGTGTTAGGAAACAATTTTTTTTATTAGTGGATTAGTTAATAATAATTTTTAAACTTTCTAATTTCTAAGCGAAATGACTTTAAAGAATTATTCTGTTAACGGTACGTGTGTATTTACTTATGTTAGTCAAGAGGAACGGAGGGGCTACCGATGACTTAATCCGCTCGTAATTAAATTTTGAGACAGTCATTTGCCATGCAGGTAACGCGATCAACTGCGAATGCGAGGTACCGGGTTCAGACCCGGAGAAGGGCAACTTCCGTATGACTAAGTCTCTTTGCTTCGGAAGGCACGTTAAGCCGGTGGTCCTCCTGGGTTAATGAATTGCCATCATTAACATAAAAACCAGAGTTACAGGCGCGTCTGAAGACAAGTCTAGCAAACTACCTATCAGACGTTAAACAATTTATATGCTCACAGATCTAGCACTGCCGAAGAAACGACGCAGTGGCTAGAAATAACAAGCCTTAGGCTTAGGTTGAATTTGTTCAGTTGAACAAGAAGAATAAAATTTTAATTTTAATTTAATTTTTATTAAAATTTTTTTTTAAATTTAAATTTGCGTTCTTGGGGTCTACTAGTAAAATGGTCACGAAAATCGTCCAAAAAAATAACAAAGGAATCGCTGGTTAGGCTGATCTTAAAATTGAACGTAAACGACTTAGCTCGAACTAAGCGCACCTTGACCTTGGTTCGCCCAATTAAGGTAACTGATCGGTTGAGAACTCTAATTTCAGTTTAAACTAACTAAACGCATGTATACCTACGCAGGTACTCTAAACTTAAATCCGACTTATCTTAGATCGATCTAACGTTAGCTCGACCTAACGACGGCATGTATATCCAGTAATAAAAAAGGGTGTTATTTGGAGAATATTTTTAATAAATTTTTGCAATAAAAAAATTAAATTTATTTGACTTAGAAACGACTTTAATTTGTTAATACACAGTCTGAACTGCAAGCAATTCTTACTGCGGGAGTGCTAACTTCAGAACAGCTCTGCTCAAGTAGTAATTCACAATTCTATTTACACCCGAGTTAATGAAACTATATAAAGATTCATATCATAACAACAGATTTTATAGTCAATGGTAAGTCGCAGTTATTGCACTTAACGAAAAGGTATGGTAATAAATTTCGTAACTTTATATGATTTTTGAAGTTCTTTTATTAAATTTTGACTTGTAGTAGATAAAAATATATTTGTATTTGTGGAACAATATAAGCAGCTAAAGATGAAAAAAGTTAAGATTAACTAACAAAAATAAAATGTTCTAAAGGTTAGTGAAATATGGCTACCGGAAACGTCGCACGCGTTTATGGTGTATTACTACATGTAGAGGAGACGCAGGTGCTTCCTGTTGTACTACCGTAAGCTGTTGTCGACTGCTTCTTATTAGCGATTCACGAAAATTTGAGCGGTGTCGATTCTAATAATAGAAAATTTGAAGACATTATACCGTATACCTACGTAGTCACCAAAGCTCATTATTTTCTTTTTGTAACTTTAGGCAAATGATACTCCGAGCAGCCCGGACCACATGTTTTAACGTATTAAAAACACACTGGAAGTATCTTTTATCAAACAGTACATATTATTACATCAAACGGAAACATCCAGTTGATTAATCTGCCAAAAATGCACTAAAATAAAAATTTATTTTTCTCTAATTTATGCCTTCCTCGTGCTCACGCAATAGAACCCACCCAAGAAATGGTCTTATGTAATTTGCAAGCTTTTTGAAGAAAATTAGCTTTCAAATAAAAGAAAAATGTTTAAAATTACCCTATACAATTTTACGGAATCATCCCCAAATTTGGACATTAATACCTATGTATTCTAAATATTATCTAAAAACTAAAAATAATTAATTTAACAAAAAATATCAAGCACAGAAAAATTCCTAAACTCAAAATGTTTTGCTTAATAACCAAAAGTAAACAAACTTTCTAGAAAATTCTGTGAAATTATTTTGCAGGTGAGTTATTGCACTAATTACGAAGGTAAAATTAGATACTATTAATACTGTCCAACCAAAAATAACTCCATCGACTCATTTATTTACAAATTGTTGCTCCATTAAGGAAAATTATTACTTAGTTGGAAAACTAAAACCTTCATGACAATTTTTTTTTTTTTAATAAATAAAATATTAGAAATTGTTTAAAAAAAAATATTCTAAAATTTTTTACTAGATTTAAATTATTATATAAGTTATGATTCGGCGCCTACGTGCGGCGCGCACAGTGTATTGGTGACCCCTAAATTACAAGACATAGTTTTGAAATAAGAAGTTTATGTTTTAGGCCGCCCATATGATTCGGCGCCTATGTGCGGTTTATACAGTGTACTCGTGATCTTTATTATTACAAAAAAAACAATTTTCAAAATAAAAACATAGAATCTTGTTAATCTACTCATGCGCGTCACTCATTTTTTCAAGTTTCTAAGGTCGATTTCAACCAAAATCTAATTCTCAATCTCAATCTAAAAGTACTAAATATAAAAATTGGTTAAGAAATTCTTATTGGTTTGGGCGCTAGAGCGCACACAAAATTAAGTGACACAAAGACATTTCTTGATTTTTGAACTTGTTAGAGTACATACGTCAAAATCCGAAAAAAGATTATAGATGTGGCCATCACATGACTTTATCATACAGTATGGTATGATAGTATAATATTATTATTAAATATGAAATTTGGTTGAGAAATTCTTATTAGTTTGGGCGCTAGAACGTACACAAAATTATGTTTGGTCTCTTTCAACTCGTTTGACCTTAAACGAGTCACATTCGATATGTGGCTTAAGTTAGAAACGGATTTGGATTTGGATTCAGATCCAGATTTACAATTTTACAGTGGACCAAGTTAATCTTCAACCAAATTTTAAAATTTTGACGTTATTAAGGCAATTTCTGAAAGCAAACGATGTATACAATAACAAATATGTGTTCTAAATTAAGCTAAAAAATATTTCGACCACCGGGAAGCCCTAAATGGTATTAAAACACATTATCAAAAAATAAAAAAATAACACATGTGCCCTAAATTTAACTACTGCTAAAAATTCCATTTTATAGAAAATTATATATATAAAACATTGTAATTGTTAAGTCAAGAGGCAGGGGGCAGATTTCCGTGCTGAAAATAAAAACAAAAAAAAATCGGACTGTGCCAAAATCTGACCCATCTCAAAACTTTGAAAATATTTACTCAGAGGTCTAGGGGGTACATTTGCAACTCCAACAAAAAATTTTAAAAAAAATTGCATTGTGCCAAAACCCGACTTATCTCAAAAAATTGACAATATTTAGTTCCGTATGTACAAAAATTTTCATACCCTAACTCAGAGGTCTAGGGGGTACATTTGCAACTCCAACAAAAAATTTAAAAAAAAATCGACGTGTGCCAAAATCCGACTAATTTTAAAAAATCGACAATATTTAGTTCCGTATGTACAAAAATTTTCATACCCTAACTCAGAGGTCTAGGGGGTAGATTTGCGACTCCAACAAAAAATTTAAAAAAAAATCGTAGTGTGCCAAAATCCGACTTATCTCAAAAAATCGACAATATTTAGTTACGTATGTACAAAAATTTTCAAACCCTAACTCAGAGGTTTAAGGAATAGATTTGCGAATCCAACAAAAAATTTAAAAAAAAATCGCAGTGTGCCAAAATCCCACTTATCTAAAAAAATTGACAATATTTAGTTACGTATGTACAAAAATTTTCATACCCTAACTCAGAGGTCTAGGGGGTAGATTTGCGACTCCAACAAAAAATTTAAAAAAAAATCGCAGTGTGCCAAAATCCCACTTATCTCAAAAAATTGACAATATTTAGTTACGTATGTACAAAAATTTTCATACCCTAACTCAGAGGTTTAAGGGATAGATTTGCGAATCCAACAAAAAATTTGAAAAAAAATCGCAGTGTGCCAAAATCCGACTTATCTCAAAAAATCGACATTATTTAGTTACGTATGTACAAAAATTTTCAAACTCTAACTCAGAGGTTTAAGGGATAGATTTGCGAATCCAACAAAAAATTTAAAAAAAAATCGCAGTGTGCCAAAATCCGACTTATCTCAAAAAATTGTCAATATTTAGTTACGTAAGTACAAACATTTTCATACCCTAACTCAGAGGTCTAGGGGGTAGATTTGCGTCTCCAACAAAAAATTTAAAAAAAATATCGCAGTGTGCCAAAATCCCACTTATCTCAAAAAATTGACAATATTTAGTTCCGTATGTACAAAAATTTTCATACGCTAACTCAAAAGTCTAGGGGGTACATTTGCAACTCCAACAAAAAATTTAAAAAAAAATCGCAGTGTGCCAAAATCCGACGTATCTCAAAAAATTGACAATATTTAGTTACGTAAGTACAAAAATTTTCATACCCCAACTCAGAGGTTTAGAGGGTAAATTTGCGACTCCAACAAAATATTAAAAAAAAATTGCAGTGTGCCAAAATCCGACCCAACTCAAAAAATCAACAATATTTAGTTACGTATGCACAAAAATTTTCATATCCCAACTCAGAGGTCTAGGGGGTATATTTGCGACTCCAACAAAATATTAAAAAAAAAATCGCAGTGTGCCAAAATCTCACTTATCTCAAAAAATTGACAATCAGGGGTATTATGTATCACCAACGTTATCATAAAGGTGACCATTATAACATATTTTGGTAAATCGTATCGATTTGATTGGTAGGATTTACCAAAAAACTTTATTTTATGTCATAACTGTCACCTTTATGATAACGTTGGTGATACATAATACTCCTGATTATTTAGTTACGTATGTACAAAAATTTTCATACCCTAACTCAGAAGTCTAAGGGGTACATTTGCAACTCCAACAAAAAATTTAAAAAAAAAAATCGCAGTGTGCCAAAATCCGACTTATCTCAAAAAATTGACAATATTTAGTTACGTATGTACAAAAATTTTCATATCCTAACTCACAGGTCTAGGGGGTAGATTTGCGACTCCAACAAAATATTAAAAAAAAAATTTCAGTGTGCCAAAATCCAACCCAACTCAAAAAATCTGCCCCCTTGCCTCTTGACTTAAGGCTGTTCTCTCGCAACCACTTTTTTATTTACAATTTTCTGACTTTATTTTTTAAAATAACGAGTTAAAATTTTTTACAGTATGTCTGAAATGTTATTAAGGGTGACTTGTATAGATCTAGTTTAAAATTTTAAACTGCAGATTAACCAATCACAATAGTCAAAATCCGAGTTTAAACCATAGTTACTGGTTAAACTTGGACTATACAAGTCACCCTTACAATATTATGTCGGAGCGCTTTTATCGCAAATAAATAAATCGCAAAAAAAAATTTTCGTTATACCGCCCCTTAAAGTAGGTGTTTAAGTCCTGATTTCAGGTGCTCAAAATGCCTTTTTACGTCCTAGGCCGTTAAAAAGGGGGGCCGTAATTTTAACGTCCTAGGACGTTAAAAAGGGGAGGGTTATAAAATAAAACACAATATATTTACGCCAAAAATTATTTATTTGAGTGAAAGTGTTTAATTTTTACAACGCAATTGGAAAACAACGGACCTCTAAATTCGTCTGTGTTCTCCCCTGTGCTGTTTGAAGAATGCGCCTGCGGCGCATTAACAATCTTCTTGAGGGAAGATGTGGATGCAGATCCCAAAATTTGATCTGAGATCTTATTTTTGCTGTAGACGGAGTCTACAACGTAACCCTCAGCAACCGTGGAACTCTTCCAACCTCCGTGCCTCTTCAGTGTATCCATGGAAGCTCCAGCCTCTACCAGAATAGACGCCGACGTGCGCCTGAAGGAGTGCCCTGTGTATGTGGAAGGTTCGGGAAGCTGTAAATAAGACGCAATCATTTTAGGCATTCCAGAGATGGCGTGCTTTCCAACCGGCTGATTGGTGCACTTACCACTCCGAAATTGCATAAATAATCGCGTTGACTTTACAACGTCCCGAGCCTTCAGGTACAGGTCGATGACCCCGACATAATCGACGTCATCGGAGTTTCTTATTATGAAACTCCTCTGCACTCCTGTCTTGGTCGCTTTGATGGTACACACGTAGCCACCGTGCATTGTGGTCAGCGAACTCCGAAGCAAGGACACCAGCTCGTCGGACCTGCAGGCTCCCGCAACTCCTATTATTAGAACAACCTGTAATCAAAGCAATAATCAAAACGTGGACTTAAAACGGGATAGTGCTACCACAGATTAGTATACAGATAGCCAACCCCATTGTTAAAATGGTTAACACATTTCTTACCTGAAACCATGTTAGTACTGGAGACGACTACCAGAGGCGCATTTCTGGGAGACATCACGACATTGAACTATGGTGGCTACTGGATACGCTTCATAGATGTCGTTTCTAAAATATCTCATGAAATCTCAAGTAGAAAATTTTATTTACCTACGGCTTAAGGGTTTACTTTCCTTCAAGGCATGATACTATAACGGCATAATGTATGTATAATTAATTTTCTGCTTAAGATTTTATGAAATATTTTAGAAACGACATCTATGAAGGGTATCCAGTAACCACCATAGTTCAATGTCATGATGTCTCCCAGAAATGCGCCTCTGGTAGTCGTCTCCAGTACTAACATGGTTTCATTGTTAAAATGTGTTAACCATTTTAACAATGGGGTTGGCTATCTGTAATAGTAATCTGTGGTGCTACTTACTTTTGCCACTAAATGAACTTTGTTGTCCGCCAACCTAACAAATTTTTGCACGTGCTCTTTGGTGAGCACGGCCGCTTTTTTGATTTCACGAGGTTCATCGCTCTTCCTCTTACAAAAACTCTTCAACTTATGATACTGAGTAATATCAATGCCATTTTCAGTCATTAGAGTTGACTTTAACATTGATAATCTAGACCACAATGTGGAGGAACTACACATTGTGGCCAACTGTAAAAGGTAAGCCAACAACGTGTCCTCATTGAGGTTATGTAACTCCACATTGTGTTCATTTAAAAATTTTAAGAACTTATCGTATTCCTTTTTGTATATCGTCTTCGACTTCGTAGGCAGCAACTCTTCCTTTGCTTCTCTGGCGGCTTCTTCGATACTTTTACTTTCCATCTTACTAACACAACCTTTCACCACAACGTTACAAATATAAATGACTTAAGCTGCATTCACATAGGGGTATGTATATGGTTTTAAAAATTTAAGATTACCAACCTTGATTAATTACCAAACCAATCAGAAGAGCCAGATTTAAATTTTCAATGCATAGCCTCTCACCACGATGTTGCGAATAAAAATGAGGTAGTTCCGGTAAAACGAAAAGCAGTTTATGCCACTCGGACGTAAATTGATTTTACACTCCTCGGAACGGTTCGTGCGTCTCGGCTCCGCTTCGCTTCGCCTCGCCTTCGAAACCCCGCTCCTCGGGTGTAAAATCTCGTTTTACGTCCTTGTGACGAAAACTACTATTTTAACGCAATTTTAAAAAAATTTTGGCTCCGACGTAATATTAAAAATAACGTTTTAGACATACTGTAAAAATTTGAACGCGTTATTTTCAAAAATAAAGTCACAAAATTGTAAATAAAATTAACGCTAAAATGCGCGTATCTCTTACATTCGAGATTTTTTTTACACGTTACTTTATTTTTTATTGTACGTTTTTGGTCAGCTACTGTTATTGTACACCAAATAGTCCATTTTCTATTTAAAATCGAATTTTCATTCTAAGTGAGAGCACAGCCTTAACAATTACAATGCTTTATATTTATGATTTTCTATAAAATGGAATTTTTAGCAGTGGTTAGATTTAAGGCACATGTGTTATTTTTTTATTTTTTTGATAATATCATTTGTTTTTAATATCATTTAGGGCTTCCCGTTGGTCGAAATATTTTTTAGCCTAATTTAGAACACATATTTGTTATTGTATACATTGTTTGCTTTCAGATATTGCCTTAATAACGTACATTTTACAAAATTTTATATTTTGTTGAAGATTTACTTGGTCCACTGTAAAATTGTAAATCTGAATCTGAATCCAAATCCGTTTCTAACTTCAGCCACATACCTTCGATGCTATGATTTTTTCTGTCGGTGAGTGGATTTATCTGGACCGTTGCACATAACATAACTTGTGACATTATTAGGTGTCACCTTCTACCGAACACAGTCCCAAACATACTCATATAAAAAAAATGGCATCTCGTTAATGCGCGTCACTCATTTACTCCCATTCTCACGTTTCCGTGGACCAATTTTCTAAATCTAAGTCTCAATATAAAAGTACTAAATATAAAATTTGGTTGAAGAATTCCCATTGGTTTGGGCGCTAGAGCGCACACAAAATTAAGTTCACACACAGACACACAGACATTTTTGGATGTTTGACCACTTTTATCGTTTGATCTCAAGCACTGTAAATCCGTGAAAATCTGAAAAAAATTATGTATCATATACTTAATAAAACTACTTAAAAATAAAACAATAAAAAAATACTTAATAAAAAAAATAAAACAATAAAACATAATCAATTTTCGATAAAATTTAATGAAATAAAATTTTCATTCATTAGAAAAATAAATAAAAATAAGTATTTTTTGCAATTCTAGAGGCTTTACACTGGGGCAGTATTGTCAGATTTTAGGAATCTGTGGCGCCAACTCTTACTGAAAAATAGGTGCATGTCAGTGGCCCCCCTCACTTTCGAATTTTTACATGAATTTGGTATCAAACGTTTTCGCAAAAGTTAGAGCATCGTTTGAGCTTGAATGAGCTTCTATTACTTTCGTTTGAACCTCAAAAGTTGAGAAGTAATTCGCAAAAAACAAGAGGGGAGGCCGTAGACATGATGGCCCCTCACTTTTGAATTTTTGAATGAATTTGGTGTCAAACGTTAGAGCATCGTTTGAGCTTGAATGAGCTTTCATTATCCTCGTTTGAGCTTCAAAGGTCGAGAAGCTATTTTCAAAAAACTAGTAGGGGGGGGGGGAGTCATTATAAACATGATGACCCTCCTACCTTTGAATTTTTATATGCTTCAATATTTTTGTTTGAACTTCAAAAGTCGAGAAGTTATTCGCGAAAAACTAGTGGGAGGAAAATGTAGACGTGATGCCCCCCCTCTCCATTTTAAAATTTTTGGATGAATTTGGTGTCCAACGTTAGAGCATCGTTTGAGCTTGAATGAGCTTCCATTATTTTTGTTTTAATCTCAAAAGTTGCAGTTATTCGTGAAAAACTACTAAGTGAGTGGGGGAGGGGCTGTAGACATGTTTTGCAATTTTTCTTCTTATTTTGACTTTATTTGTATAATAGATGTCAATCGATAAAACTTAGTTTAAGCCTGAATTAGCTTCAGTAGGCTAGATTTTAAGTTAATTTTTTACAAAGTTATGGATAGTTGAAATTTTCGACTAAACTCCGAGCAACATGCGTTAAATCGTAAGGTTCCTATCTTTGTAAAAAAATAACTTAAAAACTTGTTCACTGAACTCATTCAGGCTCTAAGGATGCTTTAACGTTTGACACTAAATTCATTCAAAACTTCAAAAGTGGGGGGGGGGGCTACTGACATGGACCTCTGAAAAAACGTCTAAAACCGCAAACGATTTTTCACGTGGGACCAAAATTTAAGCTCATTGTTCAAAATCCAAAATAAAATTGAAATTTATTATTAACTTGATCAGTTTTGTTATTATTTTGGGATTCATACATTTTGGAGTAAAATCGGGCAGAGCCGTAGATAAAGGAAGAGGTTCACCCTCCCCCTCTTTTATGGTATAGCAAAGAAGTAAAAAAGAGTCTAAAAATGTCCTTTTTTTTGTAAAACTCCCTCAAGGCATACACAAAATTTCTTTTTTTATCACTGCATATTTTATAATTATCGAGATTGAGTTTCTATAGGGAGCGAGAAAGCTGACATTAACGTCCTCTAGAGTTAAAAAATTTTATGATAGAAGTTCACTTTAGAAGCTCTAACGTTAAACTTTCTTTCTCTCTTATTTAAAATTAGCTCCCTTATTAGAAAATCAGCGAGAAAGCTCGACGGTAGCGCATTTAGCGTTAAAAAAGTAAACTTTTATTATGAACACCGATGTTGACGTTATTTTCTAACTTTGTTACCGCCTTTATCATCGAGTAATGCGACCACATTACAATTTTGTAAATTAATAATTGAACAAAATAAATGAACTTTTGGTAGAATCAAAGGTGCCAACTTCTACTTTCTAGTACTTTTTTTCTAGCACGATGGGAGTAAAGTGTCCTTTGTCTTTCGAGTAATTGTTGCACTCGGCTGACTTCTCGTGCAAACCTTCTAGCCAATAATATATCACTTTACACCCTTGGACTCTTGTATTGGTGCATAATGAATTTTGTTGTTTGTTTAATATTTTTATATAAATTTTAAATAAACTTTTGTAAATTTTTCTTGTTTTATAAAAGTAAGCTAAGCTCAGCCAGGTTGATGTAGACTCTTATCTCTTCCTAATGTGATGATAAGAATCACAAAAATAAAAGGTCATGCTACCTTAGCGTGTCATTTTTTTAGAACGCGCAGAGAACAAACAAAACAAAACAAAATCAAAGCAAAACAAACCATTACAATAACATGACATCCAAAATATTACACGATGAGCAAATTCAAATTTTTATCCTTAGGATCGAGTTGCACATCAATTAAGTTTCTAGCCTTGGCAAGCTACCCGTCCGTGGGTGAGCAAAGATGAACGCTGCTCCTGTATCTGTATCTAATAACTATAGCTTGCGCAGCAGATGCAATTTTAAAAAATGTAATTTTCATGCAATTTTGTCCTCTATTCGCGCACTATATTGACAGTACGTGCTGATTTATTTACACTAACGGTCAGTAGGTGGAATTTTGCAAAGCACCATTATTTGTACCTAAACCATCGCACAGTTAACATCGAACAAATTTCACTTTTTAGGTGTATTTTTCAACTTAAATTTTACAAAACTATTAGTGACACCACGCCGTTCTTATAAGGTGGCGTCTCCTGTCGGAGGTTGGCGACGATTACTCTCGGTGGTTTGCCATTACCTTCCGAGAGTCCGATTCTTAAGCCCGTTGACTTAGCTCACCTCTCTACGGCGTTATTGCAATTAATAACAAAATTTTTTTATAAATAAATTTGAATAAAATTAGAATAAATAGTAGCAAATCAAAAGGATGGAAATAAATAATAAAGTAAAGTTACATTTGAATAAGAAAAAAGTACAAGATGAAGGTAGGCAACCTAAATAGCACATGAAAATGGAATGGATAAGCAAGAAAAATAAAACAACTAAAAACTGAAGCACGATAAAGGACGGGCACTGTGGGTAATTTGGATGAATACGGAAAAAAAGCAAAAAACTGATAGAACACTAAGTTGGGAAATTAAAAATACAGAAAATGAACTGAAAACTGAGGTTGAAAAAAATGGAGGAAATAAAAAAAAATGTAGAAAACATACGGACCTAAAGGCGAATGAGAGATATCAACGCTGAGATAAAGAATGAGATCACAGGAAATAACAAGATAATACAAGAACAAGTGAAGAAACAAGCAAAGAAGTTAAAAGTGCTGAGGAAAGATAAAAGAAAAAAAATGACTAGTAACAATATAAAAAATTGAAAACGAACAAAATAGAATTGCTTGAAAACAAATTGGAGGCGGCCAAACATAGAATAGAACAACAAAAACGACAAAATAAGAACCGCAAAAAATGTGAAAATGGAAAGGCAAACTAGAAAAGATGAAAAATAAATTTAAGTTGAGCCGCCTGCGCCGGTCCGGAAAAAATAATTTATAGACAAAAAAATACAGGCGCAACTTAAAAACTGAAAAAAGTTGAAAAGAAAGTCAAAATAGGTAACCAAAAATTGCTACATGACGACAAAAGCAACGAAAGGCAAAGCAAAACCACCCCATTAACATTTCCATAGTAAAGTCTTTTTGGCTTTAGCCAGAAAGATCGCCAACGATCGAAATTGGAAAAAGCCTTCATCCTTTAAAATTTTAATTGCTGTCTCCTAGGGATTTTTTATTTTTAGCAACTATGTCCTAGGTACTGGTTTTGAAACCTGGGTTTTAGACCGCCAGTTTTTTTAACACTTTTGCCAGTTCTTGAATAGTTCATCATTTCCAGCATTTTGGTGGACGACTGACGAATCTTTTGGTTATTCATGGTTTCCATGATAGGACCAGGCCCCTCTTTACCATCTATCATGAATTTGTCTGGAAATTTGCCCCGTCAAAGTTCACTTCAAGTCAGCGAGTGATAGCAGTGATGACGATGTAACGCCTCTATGCTTTCGGGTGCTAATATTTATTAAATTAAATTTTTAAGAATATCTTGCGCCTGAAAGTATGCAATCATAGGTACACCCAAATATCTGTAATCTTTTCTAAGAATTTTTAAAAAGAGAAGTTAAAAGAAGAGAGAGCGAGATCAAACAAGTTGAAGGAAGGTGTTGAAAAGTTCGAGTAAATTCTTCTTTTTAGATTTTTTTGGATCGATTGTTGACCCATCCTAATGATGAAAATTAAAAATTTTTTATGGTAGCTTAGTTAGAAGGTCCTCACGAGCCCACGTAAGTGATGGTGTATTTAACATCTTCTGGCTGCAAACTAAAAATCTGTTTTGTTGGCGATAAATTTTTCATTCGCGGTTTCTTATTATCAACTGGAGCCCAATTTCTATCTTTCGCGGATAGTGTCACTAAAGACGCTATTGGTCTTAAAAATGGGGGAGTTAACAATGAGCTAGTCAGCATCTTCTTGGGCTTGATTTACTTCAATGTCACAAGTGACTTTTCAGGACTTCAAGGAAACTAATTTTATTTTGCAAATTGCTCAAAAACTTTTTCTGAGAAACTTGGTTAATTATATGTGGTAAAGCTTGGATTGGTCGAATTTGGCAAATGTTTTGAAATACCATACATCAATTCGGACTACGGGAGATTGCCAATTTAGAAAGGTGTACTTGACCGAATTTAAAAATGTTGGTATTCATTGGATGCAGAATTTGACGCTCTACAACTTTTATTTTAAAACTTTTTCTTTTAGAATGCTCATTTCAAAGCTGCAGACTCATACATTGGACTTTATCTCAGTTTTTAAGCGAGTTGGAAAAAAAAACACTTGACCAAATTATTAAGTGGCGGTACTCATTCGACGCAAAATTTAATGCCCTTTAATTTGTTATATCATTGAAACTTTTTTACTAGGATGCACCGTTTAGGAGTTATAGACAAAAAACAAAAACAGTGGTTTTGAATTAAAACGAGATTAGTTTTAAATCAAAACAAGACTCGTTTTAAAGCAAAACTACAGTAGTATTAAATTAAAACAAAATTAGTTTTGAATCAAAACGAGAATAATTTTAAATCAAAACAAGACTGGTTTTGAAACAAAACAAGACTGGTTTTGAAACAAAACTACAGCGGTTTTGAAGTAAAACAAGACTAGTTTTGAATAAAAAATTTAGTGGTTTTGAATTGAAACGAGATTAGTTTTACATCAAAACGAGACTCGTTTTGAAACAAAACTACAGTAGTTTTAAATTAAAACAAAGTTAGTTTTCAATCAAAATGAGACTCTTTATGAAACAAAACTACAGTGGTTTTGAATTAAAAGGAAATTAGTTTTGAATAAAAGCAAAACTCGATTTGGAACAAAACTACAGAATGCTAGAACTTTTAGATTCAGTTGCTATATGTGGACTCAACATTTATACGGCAACCTCCCCCTAGAGAGCTAGCGGTCGAGTGTTAATTACTGACTACCCGATGGAGCCGCTGAGCACATATTAAACTCCACTGATAGCAGTTAACCCAGCTACCTATCCCCCGTCTCGGGCTGCAAGACCCGAGTAGGGCCTAAAGGTGGAGGGTTCCCCGACAGACAGGCCGAGTGCTGATCGTTGACTACTTTCCCAAGAACCACCCGCCACTGCGAATCCTCCTCAGTGAGCAAGCTCACAAAGATGGGGGGGGGCTAAGCAAGCATACGCGAGAATTAGCCCCGGGTTCCCATCTTCCCGCAGACGGTTATTTATTCGAATCCTCCCGTAAATCGTGGAGTTTAACTGATTCAAAGACGTCGCGTTAACGCCCTTTAGAGATTTACTTGCCATCTCAAAGTTCAAGCCGAGGCTTCGGAGTCCGCCGAAGTCAGCAACCTTCCGCGCTGCCCGGGTCACCCCGTAGCAGGTTAAGATTGTGGCTCCTTAGTTATCCGTTTGGTTCCTGTCGGGCCCGAAGTCACGCCATCGCAAAATATGAATATTTCACGAGGGGACTTTTCCGTTCCCTCCGTTCACCAGAAAAAAGGTTCCCGTTGAGGGAGAGGTTACCTCCGTGCAGTGCAGGCACTACGCGGGTTAAACTTCCACATCCCCTTCGTTCACCAGAGAAGGTTCCCTTCGGGTCCTAAGTCACCCCATCGCGCAATACGAGTATTTTGCGGTGCCAACTTATTCGTCCCCTCCGTTCGCCGATGGTTTCCTTCGGGTTCCAAGTCTCGCCATCGCAAAATATAAATATTTCACGAGGGGACTTTACGGTTCCCTCCGTATACCAGTGTATAGGTTCCCGTTGAGGGAGAGGTTACCTCCATGCAGTAAAGACTGTATGGGTTAAACTTCCACATCCCCTCCGTTCACCAGAAAGGTTCCCGTTGAGGGAGAGGTTACCTCCGTGCGGTGCAAGCACTACGCGGGTTAAACCTCCACATCCCCTCCGTTTACCAGAAAGAGTTCCCTTTGGGTCCTAAGGTCTCGCCATAGCAAAATACAAGTATTTCGCGAGGGGACCCTCCGGATCCCTCCGTTCACCAGTTAGGTACAGTGAACTTTGCACAGCCAAGACCCGACAAGATTACTGTAATAGTACTAGTGACCCTAACAACATCTCTCTGATGAGGCCGGGTGTGATGTCACTACTCTATTACTCTTGCATGCACTAGACGTGCACGCGGTCATTGCTTAAAGCTACTATATACCAGGAACCTTACCGACTGTTAGCCAGCAAAGTACCCCGTTGGCCATTTTGCAATCAAGGTCTGTATCCAATGTCTGCCGGGTGACGTCCCCCATTGGTAACCGGGCCAGTAAGATTTTTTCTCCTCGAGACCGCCACGTAGGCTCTTACTTGCTGGTCCCTCGGGTTCACGGTCGGGAAGTCATGGACCGGCACTCGTACCCAGGCGTGTTAGTCCTCTCACTAGAGGACTTGCCTTTGGAGTGTAAGTCTGGTTTCCGTGGACCGATTTGTCCCAGCAGTCTCCGGTCGCGCACAGAATGGCTGCGGACTCTTGGCCATCTGCTGACCTAACCGCTAGTAGCCATTAGTGACGTTCCGCGTCGAGGAACGCGGAAACGCCCTTCCGGGGCCGCCTCGTGGAGGCTGACTACTTAACGCTTGCCGTGCAACCCTGAGACCCGAGGGTCTTTAAAAGAGGGCACGACCGTGGCACGTAACCTGCTCTCAAAAATCACCAAATATCATCAACTAGCAGCAGAACGCTCACTAATTAGATGACGAGGCATTTGGCTAGTCGACTGCGCACTCAACAGTTTCTTCCCAGCCGCCGACACTGTACAAACAGAAGGGGCCGGGTGTGCGGACGGTTTCCGGTGCAGATCTTACCGCCGGTAGTGTATAAAAAGGTTAGCAACAAACAAGGCGCGCGCGATGCACGGCCCGGCCGAAAGGACACGACACAGTCATCTAATTAGAAACTAAACTGCGGGCGAGTGCAGAGAGCGTCGAGCGCGCATCTTGGTCTTGGTATCTTTCCGAAAAGTGAAAAATTATAACGATATATTTTTAAACTTAATATAAAATATATTAAGTAAGATATAAGATGCACGCTCGTCGTTGTTTGAGGAAGGTGGAGAATGCACCGCAGTGCTGTTTTTTCAACAACAGGAGCGCCGCGATTCGTCCAAAACTAAAATAACCACTTGAGTCAGCTGTATAAAAACAAGGACGGCGCCCCACCGAAAGCAATATAAAATTTCTCCCGAAGGAACGTCTCCGTTGCTTGTCTTGTGCAACCAGCACTACTAATGTTACGCAAAGTGAAAAACTTAGTACAAACTTAAAGTAAGTTAGTAGGTTAAACTTTGCCGGGCGATCCCGTTGTCAAGAAAGGCTGGTAGGCAGCAAGAAACAAGTAGGAACACAGATGCTCTCATGCGGGGCGGCGAATTATATTAACGCGCCGCCTATCTCACCCGACGACGCATTGGTGCGCCTCCATACGGTTTTACTAAACACTCCGTGAACGATGATAGAGCCGTTTACGGTGTTATTTATTATGGAGGCGCACTCGTTGGAACTGAGGCAGAGGACGTCGCGGAGCTCATTATTAAGGTCGCTCCACGTTCCACGAGCGCCGATTATTAACGCGGTGACGGTGATTTCCTTCTCCGGAAATTTTCTCCGGAGAGCTTCCATCACCGATTTTTCTGAATATTTTGCGACCTTCTCGTGGAAAGCTTTGCTTAAACCCCAGCTTTCCCATACAATCGCAACATCGCACACGACGACTCTATTTCCCCTAGACATAATTAAGTCCGGTTTATAGAGCCGTCCCAGCTTATTCCGAATGTGCGGCTCGTAGAGAACCATCCAACCCTTCGCGCTCGCGAGAGTTCCCGTGCGAGTCATGACGCGGTTGTGCCTTCGGATCCGCGCGTCATGGGTTGTTGGACACCCTTGCAGGACATGAGAAAGGCTTTCCGCATTTGCCCTGCACCCCCTACATAATCTCTGTTCGACGGGGTTGGACGGAACTCCAACGGTTGGCAGCAAGTTGCCTCTCAATTGTACCGATTTCACGTAGTCACCCCCCGACCAAAAGGACGGAGGATGATTGATCCACCGGGACGAGTATGGCGTTCCCCTGCCCTGCTGCAGGCCCGCGCCACTGTACGAGGCCTCTAACCTTTCACGCCACATTTCTTTTATCGCGGACGATGTTTTTCCCGAGCTCTCCGTCCACTTTCCTAACCTCCTCCAAAGACTTTCGCCCTCAGGAGAGGCCAGGATGGCGGCAGTTAAAAGATCCTTGCTAAGCATGGCTTCCGCGCAGAAGTCATGCAGTATCTTCGGGACCGTCGCGAGTAGGGAAACTATCCCTAAACCTCCCATTCGTATTGGGGCGTGAAGGTAGGCGCTCGCACAGGTTTTATTCAAATGCGCGGCCTTTCGGACGAAGGTTCTGATCAAGCGATCTGCGCCTTTCAGAGCATCCTTTGTAACAGTTATGGCCGTTAGTCGTGCCATTATTTTAGGAATTAGATATTGCTTGAGTATCAAGATCTTTTGCTGCGGCTTAAGAGCAGCCTTGGACAATCTTACCAAGCTTGCCTTCAGATCCTCGAAGAACGGTCTGGCCTGACCGAGATGGTTATACTTCTCGCCGAGATAATTAAACAGTTCTGCCGGACCAAGCACCCGGATAGGAACGCCACCAACGAAGAACCTGGTCCTACCTGAATAATATAGCACCTTTTTGCCAGGTGCCACTCGGCAAGAGACCGATACGCACTTTTTAACGTTTAAGGCCAGACCTCTTTTGTTGAAGAAATCAAGTGCGATTTTTAGAAGCTTTTGCAATTTTTCGTAAGAATCGCTGACGAGCACCAAATCGTCCGCGTAGGCAAGACAGGCCAGCGACAACACGTCTGAAACCGACAAACCGAGATTCGCGGCTTCGAGTAAACACAATAATTCATCCATGACCAGGTTGAAAAGAATCGGCGATAGGGGGTCTCCCTGTTTTACCCCGCGTGTCACACGAATGGAGGTGGCGGAACCATCTCCATCGGGCGCGGGGGCTAGGAGTGTACTGCGCTCGTTGTACCCCCCTATCACAAACTCGATCAACCTAGGATCTATATTGAACCGTCGTAACGCGCGGCGCAGCGAGTGATGCGACACCGTATCAAAGGCCTTCCTGAGATCCAGGGCGACCAAATGATACGGGCGACACTTTCTTCGACGGTTCTTGATCAGAGAGTGAAGAGTCGCGGTGTTAAGGAAGACGCCGTTAACCGATGTAAATCCTCTCTGATGTGGATGTAGTTTCACGTTATCGCTCAATCGTTTCGCTATTATTTTATTCACCAGCCTAGTCATTACCGACGGGATCGAAATGGATCGCCAGTTATCTGGATTGTCCAATTCGCTCTCGCCTTTAGGAATCATTATCGTTCTGCTGACGTAGAGGCTAACCGGGAGGCCCCCCCGACACCATACAGGAGTTCAAAAAGAGCTCAAGTCTATGTACAGGGACTTTTAGTAGCTGAAATAATTTAATCCCGTCTGGGCCACTCGCTGTTGCCTTCGAAGTAGACAAAGCGAGTGTGATCTCTTGTTTCGTGATAGGGTACCAGAGGTTCGAGGTATCTTTCGGATGCTCGATCGGAGCGCTATCTTTCGGCGATACAGCGCTAAATAAATCTCGGAGACCCCTCTCTAACAGTTCGCGCGGGGGTTCCGTGGGATTATCGGCGATATTTTTCCCAGTCAAGATTTTGTCGGCCAAGACCTTACGGTTTTTGGCAAACAAAACCTGAGTCGCTTTATAAATAGCTCCCCTGGTTTTCGGGGGCGCGGTGTTTTTGCTTTTATTCATATTTTTCTTCGATCGAGACCCGCCAGACCCCTTTTGCTCCGGCACAAAACGCGCCACGAGCGTGCGAAGCCAATCGGCGACCACCTCCCGAAGAAGAGCCTTGTTTTTATTGGTAGTACATGCTACCGCGGCAAAGACGGACAGATCTTCGTCCGTCCAGTTATCATGCTCGTTAAAAAGCTCTGCTACCCTTCGGACGATGGGGTCTGCCGCCAAGATCGGATCACGAATCGACCTCGGAGGAGCGCTTGATATATTTAATTCTGGCGAGTTTACATTAAGAGTTTACATTAGTTAAGAGAGTCATAGTTACTCCCGGAACAAAACTACAGTGGTTTTGATATAAAACGAAACGTTTTGAATCAAAAAAACAAGACTAGTTTTGAATTTAAACACAATTTGAGTGACGTAACGGACCGCTGGCTTCCTTCTTTTTTTTTCAGCGCTGGCTTCCTTCTTTCCCAGGTAACACACAATATTGGCCCAGTGTTGCCCCAATGTTGTGTGCTACCTGGGTTTTTTCAGCTCTGGCTTCCTTCTGTTTTGCAGCGCTGGCTTCCTTTTTCTCCTTAGCAGCTGCTCGCTTTTCTGTCGTTCCTTCCGGCGAAGTCGGAAAAATAATTTAAAAAAGGCTATTCGGTGGATTTTTTTTAATGAGGGGGGTAGGACCATTAAAAGAGAGATTCACCGGTCGAGCTTAGGTTAATGTTAAGAAACAATTTATTTTTTATTAGTGGATCTTTAAAAGAGATCAACCGGTCAAGGTTAGGTTAATATTACAAAACGATTTTTTTTAAAGCAAACCGTTGAAGAAATATCCACGAGTTGAACTTAGGTTAGCGTTAAAAAACTTTTTTTAATAATTGGGGACCATTAAAAGAGAGATTCGCCGGTCGAGCTTAGGTTAATGTTAGGAAACAATTTATTTTTTATTAGTGAATATTTAAAAGATCCGGTCAAGGTTAGGTTAGTGTTACAAAACGATTTTTTTTTAGAGCAAACCATTAAAAAAATATCTACGAGTTGAGCTTAGGTTAGTGTTAGAAAACTTTGTTTTTAATGAAGGGGGGCCATTAAAAGAGAGATTCACCGGTCAAGCTTAGGTTAATGTTAAGAAGCAATTTATTTTTTATTAGTAGATCTTTAAAAGAGAGTTCAACCGGTCAACGTTAGGTTAGTGTTACAAAACGATATTTTTAGAGCAAACCATTGAAGAAATATCTACGGGTTGAGCTTCGGTTAGCGTTCCTGCGTTCAAACGGCCGCGTTTAAATGTCCTAGACCGCATACACCGAAACATCAAGGGACTGATGACAAGGGAGGGATGAAACATCGTCACGCCATTTTCTATAGCAATGTCAATCGCTTCGATTGATAAATGCAATGTATGGTTATCGGGCAATAGAAGGATCGGTGAATTTTTTGAAGAGTGGCTATGCTTTACAAAATGCTGCATGAACTTAATAAATTCCGCCTGCTGCATCCACCCCGATTCGTTCGCAAACCCGACAGTTTCGTTTCGTTTTCGAGATAGAAAGGCGGAATTGAATTGCCTGACGCGCTGACAGCAAAAGTCACCATGCTCCCGCGTTCGGCAGATGTGATTTGGCCGAGACGCTTCACACCTTTCAGTGAAATCGCTTTGCCCATCCTTGTTAGCACCGTGGAGAACCCAGTCTCGTCCATATTTCAGATGGAACTAGCAGTGAATTGATGTGCGGCGAGAACGGAGTCCAAGTTTTGGAAAAATCGGTTCACATTTTCGCGGCAAAACGCGAAAATAACTTTGCGACCTTTGAGGCTCAAACGAAAATAATTAAAGCTCATTCAGGCTAAAACGATGCTCTAACGTTTGACATCAAATTCATCCAAAAATTCGAAGGTGGGGGGGGGGGAACATGTCCACTCCCCACCTGTTTTTTGCGATTTTTGAGGCTTAAGCAAAAATAATAGAAGGTCATTCAGGCTCAAACGATGCACTAACGTTTGACACTAAATTAATTCAAAAATTCGAAGGTGGGGGGGTCACTGACATGCACCTACTGTCCACTTTATTTTAAGTTCTAAGCAAAAATTTTAAAGTTATCGGGTGTTTTCTTTTTCTATTTTCAGTTACACATGTATTTTGCCCACCCTTTAGCAATTATTTACAAATAATTATAAGCCAATTTTTGGGTAAAAATCGTCACTTTTATTTCAACACCATTCCAAAAATAGAAATTTTCATATTTTTTTTTTAAATGGATTCGTTCAGTCTGGAGATAAACTAATATACATATTAACCGAATCTTTGTAGTGAAAAAAACTAAAAAAATCTCAAAAAATTCTTTTTTTTCGACCTCATGACTGTACGTAACTCCTGAACTTTGCGAGGCTCGTACGCAAAAACTATTCATGTTACAGAAAAAAAGGTTAATACAAAAATTATAGGAAATGTTCTCTAGTTTAATTTATTACATAACTATTTTCATCGTAAAATGAGTCGGAAAGGAGATATTGTCAAAAAACTGTTCTTGGGCGTCATTTTTTTAATATGGCTGTACGAGCGGCAAAGATACAAAGTGGTACAGTAAAATTTCGAAAAGGGCACATCAAAATCTATAAAAGTACAAATTTTTAACACTTCCGGATAACTTTCCAGGTACGTAACCCTCTTTTTCAGTACGAAATGACTGTACAACAATGTAATGTTTTGTTTTTATATATTTTTATGTTTATATTTAGTTACATACGTTGAATTTGATGATAATAAAGATTTAATAATTATAATAATAATAATACGCTCTCATCGATTTGCACTACTGCCTCGGTCCGCCTATAATACTACTTAAAAAATTTACAATTTTAGGTGTGAATTTTTAAATGCAATTTTAAACGTGACTTATACGCACATTTATAGTTACAAATGTTACAAGCAAATGGTTTTTCCCCTGTGTGAGTTTTTAAATGTCCTTTTAAAGAAGATTGTCGAGCACATTGATAGTCACAAATCATGCAAGCGAACGGTTTCTCGCCAGTGTGAGTTCTTAAATGTTCTTTTAAATACGATTTTCGTGCATATTTATGGTCACACATTTCACATTTAAACGGTTTCTCGCCTGTGTGAGTTCTTAAATGTTGTTTTAAATGTGAAGAAAGTGTACCTTTATACTCACAAATCTCACACGCAAACGCTTTCTCGCCCGAGTGAGTTTTCAAATGTACTTTTAAAATCGATTTTCGTGCAAATTTAAAGTCACAAATCTCACACGAAAACGGTTTGTCACCCGAGTGGGTTCTTAAGTGTTCTCGTAACGTCCATTTTTGTACACATTTATAGTCACAAATCTCACAAGAAAACGGTCGTTCCCCTGTGTGAGTTTTTAAATGTTTGTTTAAAGCTGACCTGTAAACACTTTTATAGACACAAATTTTACAAGCGAACAGTTTTTTGTCTGCATGCTCTGTTAACGATGATTTTTCGCTTACGTGAGTTTTTAAATGATCTTTTAACGTTGATTTTCGAGCACATTTATAGACACACAACTCACAAGCAAACGGTTTTTCTCCCGTGTGAGTTTTTAAATGTTCTTTTAACGATGATTTGTGTGCACATTTAAATTCACAAATCTCACAACTAAATGGTTTTTCGCCTGTGTGAGTTCTAAAATGAATCAGTAAATCAGAATTATACGCACATTTATAACTACAAATTCCACATTGATGCAATTTCTCTCGACTACGAGTATTTTTTGCAGGCTCCTCCTTTATTAATACTTCTAGATCACTCACTTCCTCCTTAATATCTATCGAATGATGTAGTAATTCTTCTAATTTAAATTTCACGTCTTCCAATTCTTCCGTTTTAACATCGACATCACTGCTTGAACAATACGGAGTTGTTTCCAAAATATTGCAAATGTTTTCCATTATAAAACTAAAAAAAACTAGACAAAAATTGTAAAATGGCGTCTCAAATTTAGAAAGCCTTGAATTACACTCTCTCCGCGCATGCGTCGCAATTTTTGTGCTGCATCGCAAGTAGGGTAAAATTATTTCTTTTTTCATTGGGCAGAGCTAATATTTGTTCGTTTTATAATAAAACGGGAAACTCATGCAAATTTGAGACGACATGTGATCGCAGAGCACTACCGGCTAGAAATATATGAATTAACGCTATTTGACGTTTTTGTTAACGTTTTGACATTACATAATTATGAAATGGATGGAATGTTTTTTCTTCGTCCGCAAAAGGGAGATTTTTACAAACTTAATTTTCTTGTTTTCCAACAACAAGTAAAAATGGATCTGCCTCCTTTTGCTGTAATTTCATCAATTTAAATCCGCCAATTTTCACCCGCCAAATCTTGATAATTTTGTTAGTACACGCTTTAAGCCAATAGGTGGCATTCTTAAAAATGTCGCCGAAAATATCACAGAAAGCATGAGTTTCCCGTATTCTTCTATTAGAACTATCTTCTCCTTGCCCTGTTGGGTTTCAGGAGTACCGATTTCAAAATAATCTTATCTCCTTTCTTGAGTTGGTTACTAGTGTATGGAAATTCTGGGTGCGCGTAGATGGGGCATTTCCGGGAACTAATGTCAGGTACTCAACTCCGGCGTGGCCGTGTTTTCCCAGCGTTAGAGTCTAGAGTGGCACCCATCCTACCGGATTTCCACCTTGACCCGGCTACTTCGTAGATTGGTGCATTCTTCACCGTCGCCCCCGGCGACTTCGGAGCGGTAAGCACTTCCCGATAGGAACTATATTAGGGGTGAGAGACTCTCAATCCGCTTTTGATTGGTGGCCTTGGCCTTTTCTTTAGCTTATTGCGAGAGGGGAGGGTCTCTCATTTCTGAGAGATCTCCGCCCTCTAGCTTATAATTTTAGTAGGGCAGTCGATCGTCGCTCTTCCACAAGATTTTTCAGATTAAGCGCGGATGTTCAAACGTCCCATGTCTGGAAGCTGGTGTGATCCTCGAGAAGCTTATCGCCAACCGCCTACAGGAGGAAATCCATCAATGCGGAGGCCTCTCCACAAATCAGTATGGTTTTCGTACCGGGAAATCAACCGCCGACGCGCTAAAAGATATCCTTGGCGCGGTAGCTACGGCGAGGAATGGAACAAGGAGGACGAGAAAGTACGTCATGTTGGTCACTCTTGACGTCTGCAACGCCTTCAACAGCGCGGGGTGTTACCTCAGCGACAGACATCTGCTTCTGGGCCTAGAGGACGAGGACGGCGCGCCGGTACGTGTCACCAGCGAAGTTTCCCAGGGTTCGATACTAGGACCGCTGTTGTGGAACATTATGTACGACGGCGTGCTACGTCTTGTACTCCCGGATGGAGTCTAGAAAGTGGGCTTTGCGGACGACCTCACCCTGATCGTAGAGGACTCGGACGGCAAAGAGTTGGAAAGTAGAGCCAACAAGGCCATCTCTATTGGCATCCAGCTGGTGCCGGAAAAGTCTGAAGCGGTCATGGTGTGCGCACGCAGGCCGGAGCCCAGGGTTTCCCTCTTGCTGAACGGCAAGCCCATAGAGGTCAAAACGGAGGTCACCGTCCTTGGTGTAGTGATCGACAAGAGCTAGAACTTCGCGACACACATCAACACGGCTGTGGCTAGACTAATGCCTAACGTGGGCGAACCCAAGACGGCAAAGAGGAAAACTTTGAGAAGAGTGGCGCAGTCCACCGTGCTATATGCCGCACCGGTTTGGTATACGGCGGTGGACCCACTCAAGATCAGGACGGCGCGATACCGGGGCAGACTTATGTGCGTTCAACGCAGAGTTGCCCTAAGGGTGGTGTGCGGCTACCGGACAATTTCCGCAGACGCCTCCTTAGTCCTCGCTTCCATGCCCCCGTGGGACTTTGTGGCAATCGAAAGGGCAAGTGAAGCCGAGGAGCGCGAAGACCGGGACAGTGCCGTGAGTGCGACTATCGCGATGTGGCAGGTACAGTGGGACAGTGCGGAGTGCGGTTGTTGGACGCATCGGTTCATACCGAACATTAATAGTGCGTTCCACTTAAAGCCCACGACGACCACGGTCGTTCGTCAAACCAATCAAATAACGGGACCAAGCCGCGGTCGCCCATGGGCTAAAGTGGAACGCACTGTAAGTGTTGGGTCGATCGCAATCACGGAGAGCTGAACTATTGGTTAACCCAGATGTTTTCCGCCCATGGCTGCTTCAACGCCTACCTGCACCGTTTCAAACTGAGAAAACGTGACTAGTGTCGCCATTGTGATAACATTGATATCTCCCAGCACACCTTCTTTAAATGTTGGAAGTGGGAACGGCAGCGACAGCTCCTTTCTCTGCACCTCGGGGAACTGCTTGTCCCGGATAACATCATGGAGCACATGCTCAGAGATGAGGACAGCTGGAGCAAGATTACCGTCTTCGTCGCTTTCATTCGGAAAACGTAGGTACGCTACAAAAGAGAAGAGCAGCGCGACAAAGACAACGATCATGTGACAACCTACAGTGATTAAAGACAGTAAAACGATAATTCCAATAGCGGAAGCTTGAGGACAAGAGCCGGCTTAGGACAAGCCAGAGTTGGAGCCTGAAGGAATGCCGGAAGGCAAATACCGGGCTCCAACTGAGAAAAGAGAGGGTGAGTTTAGTGGGTAAAACCCTACACTCCCGGGCAGATCAACTCGGGGTCTAATTACCAGATTTTCACCTCCCTGCTGAAAGCAAAAAAAAAGTTGGTGTGATCAGACTGAAGGTTGGACCACACAGTTAAAGGTAGAAAGTCCAAAGCAGGAGAACCTTACCCCTGTAATCCACGACAGAAATTGCATGGTTTCTTGAGTCGGGGACAATGCACGCACGAGTTCGGGTGGGGTGTCTGATGCTCCCCCCCACGCACCCCTTTCTCGTCCTCCCTCTGACCATTGAATGGTCGATGGAGGGATGGTTCGAGTGATTGGTGTCAGTCGGGAAGCCCCTAGGCTCTCGTATGATTCTGGTCCTTTTATCCCAAGGCCAGCTGAAAGGTTAGGTTGGGAAGAAAAGAAGGTTAGCCTTAAGATTGACTTGGGTCTTTTGAACCTCGATTGATCCGCCTGGTACTAGCCCAGGTCTTGGATCAATGGGTTTTCTGAGTGCCCCACAGCTTCACGCCGTCAGGCAGATAAATTCTACGACGGTCTTCATATTGAAGTCCATCCTAAGACGGGAGTTGGTAACTCGCATCATCTGTGCCCCCATAGCTTGTCTTATGGCCTTATTGAGCACAGTTTGTACTTCTTTAATTTGAAAAGGATGTGCGTAGCCCCACAAGGTAGATGCGGTAGGGCGCACGCACGTCTTTACCAGTTTGACTTTGTTCCTACGGAATAGCGCACTGCCCTTTCTCAAGAATGGGTAGATCGCTATATTTGCCCCCTTGCTTTGTTGCAAACCGCCTTAATGTGTGGTCCCCAGTGAAGCTTACGGTCTAGGACTACCCCCAAATATTTCGAGGTCTTTGACCAGGGAATGTCGACACCGTTCATAGATACAGGTTTTGCAGGGAGGCGTTTCCTCCTACAGTTGGGTCGTCTTTGGAGTTTGCTGGCGAAATTATTGTCATGGCGACGAGTAAAGTACGTGGCCGTGCTTTTGGAAGGATTAACCGCAATCCTCCAGGTGCGGTAGTACTCACTCATCGCCGACAGAATCACTAGCAACCTCTTGGTGACATATTCGGGTCTCCTTCGCCTGGCGAACGCCACCGCATCGTCACAGAAGACTCGGAGTTTTTTGCGGAGGTCCGTCCGGGGGAAAGGGGCGTCATGGGTGAATAAAGAAAACAGATCCGGAGAGAGGCTGAACCTTTGGGGAACCCTTGCGAGGATTCCTCTAAGGGTGGAACGTAGGCCTTCCATCCTCACTCGGTATTTTCTATTCGACAAAAATGACGCCAGTAGAAATATCAGGGCTAGCAGAATTTCCGCCTTGAACAATTTGTAGAGCAGGCCAGGAATCCATACTTTATCAAAAGCCCCGGTCGTAAACCAAATTGCTCATTTGGAACAATCTGTTTTTCCGTCATGACGGCGACCAATCTGGTGCGTATAACCTTTTCGCACACTTTGCCTATAGAAGGAAGAAGACTGATCGGTCTGTAAGATCCGGGGTTTTTGTTTGGTTTAGGTATCATTATGCCGTCGGCCACTTTCCAACGGAAGGGAAAGTGGCTGAATCTTAATACCAAGTTTATAATTTTCGTTGTAGCGACCAATCCCTTCTTGAGGAGCTGTGTCAACGTACAATTACGATAAAGGCCCAGAACTTTTTTTTGTTTGGGCCGCGGACGGTTTTGAAGATATCCTGAAAAGAAGCCGGCTCTATGGGTTCCATGTTGACACGAGACTTCCCAAGTTGGACTTCTACGAAATTCTCCAACTTCTTGATGAAAGCGGGCACTTGGACGTCTTCGTTCGGAGTGAACTGACGTTCCTTCGACCTTCTGCTGAAGGCCGTCCCGCTTACCCCGTCCAGAGGAGGAATCGTGGTTTTCTTGTTTTTTAGACATTTCACGAGCTTCCAAGCTGATGGATCTTGAAAGGAAAGTTCCGGTAGCTTGGAATCCCATTGAGATTGTCTGTGGTCCCCGATCTCCCTTTTTACTTGGGCATTAAGAGCGTTGTATGCTGCTCTATGGACCGGGTAATTTATTACAGTGTTTTCGATATGGAAAACGACTCAAAATTGCCAACTTACTCACCTCAACTCACCATGGTGAGCAATAAATAAATCTTACTGAGGGTACGTGGTTCTGTTTGCTCTGATTTTGAGCGACAAAATTATAAAAATTGTAAATTAATCTAATTAACTCATCAATCGTCACTATTTCATGTACAAACTTTACACACAAAAAATGAACAAAATCCCAATTTTAGACAAATTATTAACAAATTAAATTATTAAAAGTCCGTCCATGGATGGTTAGCTAAGATTTTACTAAGACTTATCCAATTTAATCAAAGAGATTATCGGACTATCAGATAATCTTCGATCCAAAATTAAGAATATTGCGACCCAAAAAGGATTCGTTACCTTACTATCACTAGAAGCCACAAACTTTTGGAACACCAGAATTTGGATCCACAGGAAGATGGATTAATATCCACAGGATATTAAGGTACAATATTTCAAATAATTATTTGGTGCCAACTATTGACGACATTTAAGTTTCTTAAACAGGATCTTTTAATAAAAACTTTTTTTTTAATTCCGGCTTTATTTTTTTGTACTATTCCATTAAAGATATAGTAAGACATTTGCCTTAAAATTAAAGAAAAAAAAATTAAAGGGCTGGCTTGAAAATTAAAGTTTTTGTTAGGTCCAGCTCATAGGCTCATGAGACAGGTTCCTTTTTTAGCCATTCAATACCAACTGTACTGTGGCTTAGCACTGCCCTTTTTCCTCAACCTAATCAAACTGTTTTTTAAATTTACCTAATTTCAAAACATTTTAGGTGTGGATTTCTAAATGTACTTTTAAAGTTGTTTTCTGTGCACATTTATAGGTACAAAAATCACAAGCATAAGGTTTCTCGCCGGTGTGAAAACTCAAAAAATGTTCGTTTAAACTTGACTTATGTGAACATTTACAGTCACAAATTTCACAAACAATTCCATTTTCGCCCGAGTGAGTTTTTAAATGACTTTTTAAACGTGACTTTAAAGCACATTTATAGTCACACATCTCACAAGTAAATGGTTTTTCACCGCTGTGAGTTTTTAAATGATCTCTTAAATTAGAGCTTCGTGCACATTTATAGTCACAAATCTTACAATCAAACGGTTTTTCACCTGTATGAATTCTCAGATGTTCTTTTAAACTTGACTTTTGTACAAATTTATGGTCACAAAATTCACAAACGAACGGTTTCACCCCCGAATGAGTCCTTAAATGTCTGAAAAAATTTGATTTATGTGCACTTTTATATTCACAAACTTCACAATGAGACATTTTCTTTTGAATACCATAATTTATTGCAGGTTCCTCCGTTATTACTGCTTCTCCATCGCTCTCTTCCATCTTAATATTTATTGAATGATGTAAATCTTCTATATTAAATTTCATGTCTTCCAATTCTTCAGTTTTAACTTCGACACTTCTAGATGTTTTCAAGATATTGCTAATGTTGTCCATGACTTTTAATTCTTTAGAATAAATTATAACTTTTTACATATATTGTAAATCCACTGTGCAATAGAACGTTAGGCAAAACTTATCATACCCAGAGCGCGCATGCGTCGCAATTTTCGGCTTTCACTTATTTTTTGAACAAACCAGCGTTGTGAGATGTATGAGAATTATCAGAATCTACAATAATCTTTTCAATCTAGTCACTTTAGACAAATATATTGCTTTCTGAACTAAAAAATTAGATCCTTCATTATTGTTTTTGAATCGATTTATTTTGGTGTTATAAAGAAAATATCACAAGTCGAGAACGTGATCACTGAAATCGTTAGAAATCGCTGACGAATGTGAAAAACCAAAAATCGATTTTTAGGATTCTGGATTCATTTTGAAGAGTAAGAAAAACTCACACGCACTTAAGCCACCAAATTTGGCCCATTGTACTACTTCCGGTTTCAGTTTTACCCCGATCCTGTCATTCTCCAATAAGCCAATCCAGCTGTAGGATGAACTCGAAGATCTTGGCAGACGGAGTGTTTCTGATTCTGGCAATGTTAGACCAGAAGTCCCCCAACACAGATCTTCTTATTGAAGTTAACGCCGGACAGTAGCAAAGTACATGTTTGGCTGTTTCTTCCTTTTGATTGCATCCACAACATATCGGGTCATCAGCATACCCCATCACGTGAAGATGCTTATTTAATCTGTAATTGCTTCCTCCCATAATTCTAGTAGGTGTGCAACAGTTTTTGTTAGCCACTCGAGGGAGCCACTCTGGTCTCTGCAGGTGATCAGAAGGATCTGTTCAGGCTTCCAAAGTGGGTGCTTGTATCTCACCTGTATATGTCTCGAAGTATTCATCAAGAGCATCAGAGAGTTTGTTTTCCACCAATTTCACTTGGGTTCACGTTCGAAAGAGGAGTATCAAAGTCTGTGGTCGACTTAACATTTGCCTCTCCCGACCTCCATCAGAACATTCACGACTGGACGGTTACCAAAGAAGAAACGGGCAGCGAATACAAATATATTCGTTTTGACGTCGAGCCCTCAAATTTTACAGCCCGGGGGGCTTCCGGACCAGTAAGTCACACTGAACCAACAGTGACCTAGAACGGAAGCAAATTTAACATGGACAAAGCCAGAGCTCGAGCCAGGATGATACGATCCGATCTGGAAACTGTAGAGTTTCTGGATGAGGCTCTACAAGACATCTGCAAGGAGTCGATGCCAAGAAAGACCCCGCCAGGCGCCAGAAGAGTGTACTGGTGGAACGAAGAGATTGCCGAGTTGCGCCGAGAGTGCGTCGCCGCCAGAAGAAACTATCAGAGAAGACTGCGTGGGAACGGTTACACCGACGCAGACGAGCATGCCCCAAGGCTCTGTCATCGGTCCTAAACTTTAGAATGTTCACTATGACGAGGTGCTGAGATTCCCCCTGCCACCGGGAGTAGAACTGGTTGGCTTCGCAGATGACCTTAACATGATAGTCAGAGAGAAGACAGAAGATGAACTTATGCATGTCGCCAACGAAGCAATTGAAATTATCAGGGTTTGAATGGATTCAAAAAGTCTAACAACTGGTCCATGAAAAAACGGAAGCCGTCCTGTTTACAGGACGAAGAAAGATCAGCCCGATAGTGTTTAAAATGGGTGCACCGCAACCATACATAAAATCTCTTGGGGTTACCCTCGATAAGAACTTAAATTTTGCACAGCATATAGCCGAAGTGACAGCCAGAGCAGAGAAGACCTATACTGCCCTCAACCGAATAATGCCAAATGATGGAGGCCCTCAAACATCAAGAAGAAGGGTTCTGGCCGAGGTGGTTCACTCGGTCATTCTGTACGGGGCCCCAATATGGTCAAGTGAGTGCCATGGCAGTAGAGAGGAATAAATCCAAACTACTCCAGGTACAACGGAAAATGGCGCTGAGAGTGTGCTGTGCCTATAAGACTGTTTCTCGGGAGGCGGTTTTGGTACTGGCTGAGATGCCGCTAATTGATCTCCTGGTCGGAGAAAGGAGCAATAATCACAGCGATAAACTCAGGAAACTAATACACCATCAAATGCTGGAGGAGAAGTGGCAACAGAGATGGAGCTAGTCGGTCGACGGGTCCTTAACGAGGCGCCTTATACCTGTCATCCGGACATGGACCAGCCGACCCCATGGCGAGCTATACTTCCATCTAACCCAAGCGATGACGGGGCATGGGTGTTTTAACAAATACCGTCATAAGATTGGAAGGGTGCCATCCCCGAAGTGCAACCATTGCAACGAGGAAGAGTCCCCAGAGCACACTCTATTCAAGTGCTCTGAGTAGACCACTGTACGGGAAGAGGTCGGCATCCCGTTGACGCCGGAAACCTTTGTTGAGGTACTTCTGAACAACTAAGATATATGGAACGAGATTACAAGCATGATGACTAAAGGAGCCCAAGAACGCATTAGACAACGAGAGAGCAACGGAGAGGTAAAGCGGCTTCATGAGAAGAAACAAGTCCCGAAAGGTAAAACTCTACGAGTAATCGCTTCTTCAAAAACCCAACCAACCGGAAGCTAAGTTGAAGCTGGTAAAATAGTCTAGCCCCAACTGAGATAGCAAGGTGAAGAATGCATTGCGCAATACCACTTGTTAATCCAGCCATCGTTATTTCCACAAATCGTGATGCCATCACCGTAACATTACTTGGAAGAGGGGTTTTAGTAAGTCCCTTACACCAAGAACCCCACACTACAAACAGCACGGGCTGTTAGTGTTTTTCTGAAGATTTCCCCTCTTGTAACGTAAAAGAAAACTTTACTTGGGACTCAGTGAGTTTTCCCAAGAGGTTCAAGCGGTCTATCACAACCACACGGAGGTGCTTGGTAGCAGCCTCCCTGTTGGCAACAGAATCCGCCAGGTTGGACGGTTTTGCCGGTTGCGCTTTTGAGCGGTCCACCCTCTTTCCCTGATTTTTTGTTACTTTGACTTTTTGTTTGTAAGCTGGCGGCTTTTGAAGCCTCGCCTGCTCATGAACAGTTGTAGTTTTCTTGGTAGGTGTGCTTTGCATTGTAGTGCTGTCTTTCGCCAGCTCCTGCGCACGCGCTTTCTAACGTTGTCTCATTTTTACTCTGCAGACGCGCATTCTGCGCTGACCGACGTGGGCATCTTGAGTTTCTGCGAGCGAAGTATTTTTTGCAGACGCACCCGACGCAGTGGTATTTGCTGATGAATCAGCTGGTTTGTTGATAGTTTAGTTGGTTTCCATGCTAATTAATGATGATTCATCTCCCAGAGCTCCCCACCCGCCATTGAGTCCACAACGTTGGGAACGCCGACAAGTCGACGACAGGGTTACCCAAGAGATATAGGTGAAAAATATTAACGAATGAAATTTCAAGTACAGTAATGACTGGCGTAAACAGTATAACGCATAACTTATTTGACAACTGTCAAAAATACTGTTTTAGCCAGCCATTTTTCATCTTTTGCAGTGCCCTCATCAGTAATATTTTATGTTTATAGCATCCGAAAAGAGATGGCTAATACATTCTTCTCTCTCCTAGACACTCGTCCAGCTGAATCTTTGACTGAATCTGAATCTTTGAAAAGTCCAGCTGAATCAGGATGGACTAGTCTGGACCTCCCGTTTGAGTAAAAATCTAGTCCAAAGTGGAGTGTTGTCAGACTGAGCCACCAGATTCTTTTCATCCCACCGCACGGGTCACCGCGCACAGAGGGCGCGAAAACGCGCAAGTATCTGTATTTGTCAGATCTCTACAGCAGCTGTCGTCCCGGTTCATTGACAAGCTGTAATGGCAAAGCACAAAGGTTTTTAAGTCCCGGCCCGAACCCAGTCAGCCAAAACGGACCAAACACCAGGGGCGTTTAATTTCCTAGTTCGTATCCTAACAGGTGAACGCCTACCAATTCCTTAAAACACGCAAGTCCTCTCACCACGGCAAGGTTCAGGTTAGGTACATCGAGAAGGTCGATTTTTAGGACTTTAATTGACCGTAAAAGTTTTATTTTAATACATAGCTTAAAATAAACTACGTCAGACGAATTTTCTGATCCAACTTCGTAAGAATCTGATGAGAAACATATGGTTTTCTAATATTTACTCTTTAGGGTGAAAAAAATTCAAAGGGGTTAATTTACCGTTTTTGTAGAATCCAACTAAAATTATCAAGTCGTCTTTGTCGTTCTAGGCAAAGGATTTTAATGCGTAGAGTCTAAAAATCGCATTTTCAGTTTGCGAAAACCACGGGAAGTCGTTAGAAATCGCTGACGAATATGAAAAACCAAAAATCGATTTTTAGAACTTTAATCGACCGTAAAAGTTTAATTTTGATACTTATCGGAAAATAAACTGCGCCAGACGAAGTTTTTCATCAAAATACATAAGAATCCTTCAAAATAGCTTTAGTTTTTTAATATTTTCTTTTTGGGATGAAAAAAATTCAAAAAAAAAATCTACCGTTTTTGTAAAATTCGACTGAAAATCAAGTTGTTTTTGTCATTGTATGCGACGTAATTTAATGCGTAAAGTTCATAAATTTCATGCTCAACTGACGAAAAGCACGGGAAATCGGTAGAAGTAGCTGACAAATGTGAAAAATCAAAAATCCATTTTTAGGATTTTAATAAACAGTAAAAGTTTAATTTTAATACTTCCCGGAAAATAAACTGCGTCAGACCAAGTTTTTCATCAAAATACATAAGAATCCTTCGAAAAAGCTTTAGTTTTTCAATATCTACTTTTTGGGGGTGAAAAAATTTAAAGGGGTTAATCTATACCGTTTTTGTGAAATTTGACTGAAATTTTCAAGTGTTTTTGTCATTGTATGCGACGTAATTTAATGCGTAGAGTTCATAAATTTCATTCTCAACTGACGAAAAGCACGGGAAATCGGTAGAAATAGCTGACAAATGTGAAAATTCAAAAATCCATTTTTAGGATTTTAATAAACAGTAAAAGTTTAATTTTAATACATACCGGAAAATAAACTGCGTCAGACCAAGTTTTTCATCAAAATACATAAGAATCCTTCGAAAAAGCTTTAGTTTTTCAATATTTATCTTATGGGGTGAAAAAAATTTAAAGGGGTTAATCTACCGTTTTTGTAAAATTTGACTGAAATTTTCAAGTCGTTTTTGTCATTGTAGGCGACGTAGTTTAATGCGTAGAGTTCATAAATTTAATTCTCAACTGACGAAAAGCACGGGAAATCGGTAGAAATTGCTGACAAATTTGAAAAACCAAAATTCTATTTTTAGGAGTTTAATAGACCGTAAAAGTTTAATTTTCATACTTACTGTAAAATAAACTGCGTCAGGCCAAGTTTTTCATCAAAATACATAAGAATCCTTCGAAAAAGCTTTAGTTTTTCAATATCTACTTTTTGGGGGTGAAAAAAATTTAAAGGGATTAATCTATACCGTTTTTGTAAAATTTGACTGAAATTTTCAAGTCGTTTTTGTCATTGTAGGCGACGTAATTTAATGCGTTTAGTTTATAAATTTCATGCTCAACTGACGAAAATCACGGGAAATCGGTAGAAATCTCTGACAATTGTGAAAAATCAAAAATCCAATTTTAGGAGTTTAATAGACCGTAAAAGTTTAATTTTGATTCTTACTGGAAAATAAACTGCGTCAGACGAAGTTTTTCATCAAAATACATAAGACTCTTTCGAGAAAGCTTTAGTTTTTCAATATTTACATTTTGGGGTGAAAAAATTCTAAGGGGTTAATTTATCGATTTTGTAAAATTCGACGAATATTTCCGAGTGGATAATAGAAATTGAATATTTTCAAGTAGAATTCGTGATTGTGTTTTGACAGAGTTAGGTCTGTTGACCGTTTAGTGCAAAAATTGCACTTTTTGTTAGTGCAAACGATGGTAAGTTACTCAAAATCCGTTAAAAATAATGTCGATTATTTAAACAACTTGATTTTATTTTGAGGAAAAGAAACTTTTTAGAGGCTCAAAGAAAGCGTAATTAAGCACCATGCACATGGAATGCAGCTAAAAACGTTCTGCGCATGCGCGGACTGGAACTGACGTTAGTCGCCATTTTAAAGTTTAGTAGGATAGTTGGTTTACTAAATAATAACGTGTAATCTATGCTAAAGAGTTATTATGGAAAACATTAGCAATATGTCGGAAACTCCGTATAGTTCAAGCAGCAGAGTCCAGGTTAAAATGGAGGTATCAGAAGACATGAAATTTAATTTAGAAGATTTACATCATTCGATAGATATTAAGGAGGAAGCGAGTGATGGAGAAGAATTAATAAAGGTGAAACCTGCAGAAAATACTGGTAATGGAGAGAAATTATTTCATTGTGAAGTTTGTGGTTATAAATGTGCAAATAAATCAAATATACTGATTCATTTAAGAACTCACTCGTGGCCGAAACCGTTTGCTTGCGAGTTTTGCGACTTTAAATTTGCACACAAATCACACTTAATACGTCATACAAGAACTCACACCGGCGAGAGACCTTTTGCTTGTGATATATGTGACTATAAATGTGCTGAAAAATTTTGTTTAAAAATGCATTTAAATGCTCACACAGGCGACAAACGTTTTAAGTGTGAGATTTGTGACTATAAAAGTGCGCAATTGTCACAATTAAAAGAACATTTAACTACTCACACGGGAGAAAAACCGTTCGCTTGTGAGTTGTGTGACTATAAATGTGCACGAATAAAATATTTAAAAGATCATTTAAAAATCCACTCCGGCGAAAAACCGTTCGTTTGTGAGACTTGTGACTATAAATGTTCAAGTAAACAACGTTTAACATGTCATTTTAGAACTCACACAGGTGAAAAACCGTTTGTTTGTGAGATTTGTTCCTTCAAATGTGCACATAGGTCATATTTAAAAAGCCATTTAAGAATTCATACAGGCGAGAAACCGTTTATTTGTGAAGTTTGTGGCTATAAATGTGTGCAATTGTCGCATTTAAAAGAACACTTAACAATTCACACACGTAGTAAACCGTATGTTTGTAAGATTTGTGACCTTAAATTTTCAGTAAACTCGAAGTTAAAGAGACATTTAAAAACTCATTCGGGCGAGAAACCATTTGTTTGTGATATTTGTGACTATAAAAGTGTGAGGAACTCAAATTTAAAAACTCATTTAAAAACTCACACGGGTGAGAAATCGTTTGTTTGTAAGATTTGTGACAATAAATATGCGTACAAGTCAAGTTTAAATTCACATTTAAAAACTCACACTTAAAGTTTTCTGATATGACGTAGATATAAAAAAAATTAGGTTAAGTGATTGCTTATAAGCAACCACATTATAAAGTGGTTCTTTTCAATTTCAGGTGGATTTCATAAATTTGGGCTGGGCGATTTTAAACGAAAATAATCGATTAATCGAAAGCAATCGAATTATCAAAAACAATCAATTAATAGAAAATAATAGAACCATCGAAAAATCGATTAATCGTAAATAATTCAACAATCGATTAATCGAAGATAATAAATCAGTCGATTAATCGAAAACAATTGAAAATATTCGAGCATTCGATTAATCGAAAATAATTCAACAATCGATTAATCGAACAATCGAAAATAATCGATTAATCTAAAATAATAGATCAGTCGATTAATCGAAAACAATTGAAAATATTCGATTAATCAAAAATAATCGAACAATCGAAAATAATCGATTAATCGAAAATAATAAATCAGTTGATTAATCGAAATCAATTTAAAATATTCGAGCATTCGATTAATCTAAAATAATCCAACAATCGAAAATAATCGATTAATCGAAAAAAATGGATCAGTCGATTAATCGAAAATAATTGAAAATATTCGAGCATTCGATTAATCGAAAATAATTCAACAATCGATTAATCGAACAATCGAAAATAATAGATCAGTCGATTAATCGAAAACAATTGAAAATATTCGATTAATCGTAAATAATCGATTAATCGAAAGTAATAAATCAGTTGATTAATCGAAAACAATTTAAAATATTCGAGCATTCGATTAATCGAAAATAATCCAACAATCGATTAATCGAAAACAATTGAAAATATTCGAACATTCGATTAATCGAAAATAATCCACCAATCGAAAATAATAGATCAGTTGATTAATCGAAAGCAATTGAAAATATTCGAGCATTCGATTAATCGAAAATAATCCAGCAATCGATTAATCGAACAATCGAAAATAATAAACCAGTTTATTAATCGAAAACAATTGAAAATATTCGAACATTCGATTAATCGAAAATTATCCAACAATCGAACAATCGAAAATGATCGATTAATCGAAAATAATAGATCAGTCGATTAATCAAAAGCAATTGAAAATATTCGAACATTGGATTAATCGAAAATAACCCAACAATCGATTAATCGAACAATCGAAAATGATCGATTAATTGAAAACAATTGAAAATATTCGAGAATTCGATCAATCGAAAATAATCCAACAATCGATTAATCGAACAATCGAAAATGATCAATTAATCGAAAATAATAGATCAGTCGATTAATCGAAAACAATTGAAAATATTCGAGCATTCGATTAAACGAAAATAATCCAACAATCGAAAATAATCGACGAATCGATTAATCAAAAATAATAGATCAGTCGATTAATCGAAAACAATTGAAAATATTATTCGAGCATTCGATTAATCGAAATTAATCCAACAATCGATAATAATCTAACAATCGAAAACAATTGAAAATATTATTTGATTAATCGAATATAATCCAACAATCGATTAATCAAAAATAATCGAATGATTGAATACATTCGAATAGAATCGATTAATCGAAAAGTGGTGATTGATTAATCGATTTTTGGTATTTTTCCAATTTTTTTTGAAACAGGCACTTTTTTACACTCTGTGGCCTAATTAGCCTCTCAAAATTTGAAAAAGATTTTATTTTTTTAATCCTTCGGCCTTTTTTTCTTAAAATTTTTTTGAACAATTTTTTTTAAACTGTAGTTGCTCGCACCATCTATTGGTACGTCACTGTTGTTCCACTATTTTCGATTAATCGATTATTTCAAAAATATTAATCGATTCGTTCATTAGTGCGAATTGATGTTTTTCTTTTTTTTTGAGAAATATCATTGACGGTCGGTTTACTCGACTGGCGTCTAAAGACAACAATTTTATATTTGGATCCCGAATCCAAGCATGCGCATTAGCTTTTGTTTTGTACTTTTAAATGTAATTCTGACAGCTGTCAAATTTAATTTAAAAATTTAAACTATAGTATATCTTTTTACAATATCCCGGCCTTCAAAAAAAGTGTATAGTCATATTCAAATTTGCAATAATTATACCATCTTTAACTTGGTAAATATCAAATCAATTTAATATGAATGAAATTCAAAGTTAGGTTAGGTGTCAAAATAAAATTTTATTATTATTATTCACTCAAAAAAAACTTTTTTTTGCAAAAATACAAAAGATCAGACCTAAAAACAAAAACACCTAACCTTACTTTGAATTTTATTCATATTAAATTAAACTGACATTTACCAACTTAAAGATGGTATAATTTATTTAAAAATTAATTCATTTCAAATTTGGATATGACGATACACTTTATATTGAACTTTATTATGAAATGAACTTGAATAAAATATTTTTTATTTTTTAAAATCAAAAATTTTTTTTTTCAATTTTTAAAGTTTAGATAGGAGACATTTTAAAAATTTAGTAAACAAATTAGTTAGGTTAAGTAATTGATTGATATGCCTAAAATAATAGGAGTACTCTATGTTTTTGTAAAATTAAAATATTTTTACTAAATAAAATTTGTTTTTTTTTTATTAACCACTTCCTGTCTACATTAATTTTGAATTTTCTGACATAAAACATTTAAATTTTTTATTCGTAAATATGGTGCACATGAAAAATTTTTGTTTTTGGATCATATTTATCGGTATTGAAGAGGGCGCCACTCCGATAAAGAGAGGGGTCAACGTACATACTAGCGAATAGGTCATCAGGTGGTCAAGAAAGAACCAGCCACTCTGTGCTGGGACAAATCGGCTCCAAAGGCATAATTTCCTGGTGAGGAGATTAGAAGTTAGGAATGAGTAGTAGATTTATATGACTTATCGTATTGCAGGGTACTTTGCCGGCTAACAGCCGGGGAAGTTTCTACATATGGTAACTCCAAGCCAGGACCTTATGTGCTCTAGCGCAAACAAGAGCAAGAAGAAGTGACAAAAACCCGGCTTCATCTTTTTGTTGGCCCTTAGATGAGCAAAGTTTTTTTGTATCCTCTCTGGCGAACGGAAAGGGGCCAGATTTAACCCGTGTTGTCACTTCCTGAAAGAAGCCAAATGAACACCTAAGGAGTGAAAGTTTTAACCTCCAACGGGAGGACCTGCTGTGGGCGAAAGATGGAAACTTTGATGGACTCCATAAGCGACAAAACGACAGCTGAAATTTGAGATGTGCAAGTAAATTTTTAAAGACGTTAACAGACGTTAAGTGTGTTAAATGCCCAGGTAACCACTGGACCCAAGATTGTAAAAAACTTAACGATACCAGACCCATTTGAACAAATTTGCCGTGGCTACCACCCTGCCAGTTATTCGGGCTGCAATTCCTACCTTAAATTGTAGAAGACACAGCAGCAACCCAGGCGTCCCCTTTTTCAACAGGGCCCCGCAGCATCCATCCCGTCCAGCTTTAATATTTGGAAGTTGCTAAATCTCAGAACCCTCCGGCCCACAAAACCTCTCCAGCAGCATCGACCAATTGGGCTCCGACCTAGAGTCCACTACGATTGGAGTTCCGCTTAAGGGCCACGGACTCGTATATGTCACATTGACGTATGTACAACAAACCCGACCAAGATTTTACTAGTGCTGATTCCCTCTGCCTTATAGCGGGAGACTTCCAAATTTATCGAATATGCTACCAAGCCGAAGGAATCCCGACATACATAGTCGCAAATAACACAGCACCTCCTGGACCTAATCCACGAAAAACGAAAGACCCTCCGCACGGCCCAATGAACGTGGCATCCTGATGACTGCGCCCTCGCCACACAGCTCAAAAATAAGGTAAACCACGAGCTGCTAAAACATAAGCAAAAAAGATGGTCAGAAAAGATCGAATCTTTATCGTTTCAAGACAGATCCACCTGGAGTTTGGTTAAAACCCTAAAGGTCACCACCCCGCAAATCCCCCGATAAAAACGGGTAACTCGTACGCCTAGTCTGCCCTAGAAAAGGCCAAAATCTTTGCCGAATCTCTTCAAAGTCAGTTCAATCCCAACCCCATTTGGAGGACGCCCATACCTCCAAAGTGGAGGAGCTGGTTAACAAAAAACTCAGAGAACCAGATCCCGTCCCCATTTCTCCGGCATCTCTCTCGGAGGTAGAGGATGCCATCAAAGTTATTGACAAATTGTCGTAGGCGACGAATTGTCGCAAGGGATGAATTGTCGTAGGCGACGAATTTTCGCAAGCAATGAATTGTCGTAGGCGGGCGGCGAATTGTCGCGCGATGAATTGACGGTACACCGTTTATTTTCCGCTAAGAATTAAAAATAAAGTTTTACGGGCGATTAAAGTTTTAAAATTCGATTTTTGGTTTTTCACATTTGTCAGCAATTTCCCTAGGTTTCCGCCAGTTAAAAATAAAATTTTTGGACTGTACGCATTAAATTACGTCGCCTACAATCACAAAAAAATTCTAATCTGATTTTACAAAAACTGTAGATTAACTACCCCTTTGAATTTTTTCACCCCAAAAAATAAATATTGGAAAACTACAGCTTTTTCGACGGAATCTTACGTATTTTGAAAAAAAAAATCGCCTGATAAAAATAACTGCACAAACGAATGACGTAAAAACTGATCAAAAAATCAAAATGGGAAGCTGTGGAAATGGACCTTAATATCTCGAAAACTAGAACGATTTTTTTACAAAGGTCGTATGTTGATTTATCAGCCCTTAAAGGGATACGTTGAATTTTGAGACACCCTGGTTACACTGTAACCCAAAAGGTTAAATCCCTGCCTCCACTGCAAGCATGGATGCAGTGGTTAAATACCAAAATTGCGTAACACAGCTTTTAATGGTAGTTTGGTTAAGAGTCTGCTCGAGTCCACGTAAGTGGTTGTATATTTGACATCTTTAGCTGCAAAATAAAAATCTATTTTGTCGGTGATAAATTTTCATTCTTGGTGTTTTGTTATCAACTGGCGTCCCACTTTCCATCTTTCGCAAACACAGCCTTGTTGTGGTAAATACACTAAATGCTTTCTAGGACCCACGAAACGCGCAGAGCGCGACCGATGGCTCTCCGTTCTGTGGGTTAACTAGCCAAAGTTTGATGCAATTGTTTTCCAAAAAACCTCTTAAAAATAAATTAATTTAAACACATTCTTAATTAAAATTGTATTTTAAAATGGTTCTTAATTTAAACATCAATCAAAATAGACAATTATTTAACCTAACGGATAAAAAAAAAAAATTAAAATAGACAAAAATCACTAAATTTTAGGCGTGATTTTTTAAGTGCAATTTTAAACTTGACTTACGTGCACATTTATAGTCACAAACAACACATCGAAATGGTTTTTCTCCTGTGTGAGTTCTATAATGTTGTTTTAAATACGTTCTTCGTAAACATTTATAGTCACAAACGTCACAAGCAAACGGTTTTTCGCCTCTGTGAATTTTTACGTGTTGTCTTAAAATCCATTTCTGTGCACATTTGTAACCACAAGTCTCACAACCGAACGGTTTCTCCCCTGTATGAGTTTTCATATGTTCTTTCAGATGCGACTTAATTGCATATTTATAGTCACAAATCTCACAAACGTACGGTCTCTCCCCTGTGTGAGATCGTAAATGCTCTAGGAAATGTCCCTTACGCGAGCATTTATAGTCACAAGTCTCGCAAGAAAATGGTTTTTCACCTGTGTGAATTCTAAAGTGAGCTTTTAAATGTGACTCATGTGCACATTTATAGTTACAACTTTCACAAGCAAACGGTTTTTCCCCTGTGTGAGTTCTCACATGTTCTCTTAAATTTGACCTATCGGCGCATGTATAGCCACAAGACTCACAAGCGTACGGCTTCTCACCTGTGTGAGTTTTTAAATGCCGTTTTAAATCTGCCACTTGTCCACATTTATAGGCACAAATCTCACAAGCGAATGGTTTCTCTCCTGTGTGGGTTCTTAAATGTTTCAGTAAAATTGATTTATATGCACATTTATAACCACAAATCTCACAATAAAACGATTTCTCTCGAATACCCTTAACCTTTGCAGATTTTCGTTTATTTATTATTAATGCTTTTCCATCACTTTCTTCTTCTTTAATTATTATTGAATGATGTAAATCTTCTAAATTAAATTTAAAGTCTTCCGATTCTTCCGTTTTAACTTCGTCTCTGTTGTTTGAATTACATGGAGTTTCCAAAATATTGCTACAGTTTTCAGTCATTTCTAACGATTTAACGCTTTTTTAAAATGGCGACTAATATTTTTATCTGGGCGGTCTTTAGATCTAAAGCCTGTGACACACTAGATTTCGATACTTCAAGAATATAATTTTAAACAAAATCATAAATTTGTTAATTATTTTACCTAAATAGTACAACTATTAATTTTTTTTTTAAACTACTCATTATTTACTTAATTATCAATATCATTTATACTTAGTAAAAATAAAACTCCAATCAATTTGTTGTACTACACATTTATTATTAAGAAAAAAAATTGATTTATTTACAACGTAAAAAATATTTGACTGTTAGTTCCGAAGCCGTACAACAGATAGCGTTGCGTTGCCATTTTATACCAATAAGAAGATATAAAGGACTCGGTTACAACCCCGGTTACAACCCAATCGACCGCTTTCACCCCCCAGGATAAGGCAGAGATCTTCGCCGACCAACTCCAAAATCAATTCTCTCCCAATCCTGTCAACACCAAGGACAGGAAACTACTAAGACACATTTCCACAACCAACAAATATCTACGTGGCCGATCATCTGGCCAAATCCGATCCAGTCCCCATCCGTCCAGCCTCGTACGACGAGATAGCCAACACCATCAAGCACATCTCATCCCGAAAAGCCCCAGGGTGCGAAGGTATCGCAAACGTCGCACTGAAAAATTTTCTCAAAAAAGCGATCTCGGCCTTGACCACCATAATTAATGCCATGCTTCGTCTCCAACATTTCCCGGATCGTTGGAAAATAGCTGATGTCGTCTTGATACCCAAGGGTGGGAAGTCACTATCCGACCCTAGCAATTATCGACCAATTTCTCTTCTACCCACGCTAGGTAAAATTGCTGAAAAAATTATATTATCAAGACTCAAAGAGGAATTAGCCAGGCTCGATCTAATCCCGAACGAACAATTTGGATACAGCCGCCCTAGCGTCAGGCCAGACTGCCCTTGGCATTTTTCTGGACATTGCGAAGGCGTTCGACAAGATCTGGCAAGTGGGACTGCTCTTCAAGATGCTGGCGGCCGGTATCGCCGAGATACGAGAGATAGATAAGAGATCGCCTCTTATTTTTGTAAGAGGAGCTATCGTGCGAAGATCGATGATTTCAAATCTACCCCCCCGCCCAATCACAGCGGGGGTTCCCCAAGGGTCAATCCTGGCCCCCACCCTCTTCAATATCGTCATGTACGACTTCCCCAAAATCCCACTCGTAATGATTGCCCTCTTCGCCGACGACGTGGGCATGATCACCAAGTCCCGCAGCAGGAAGAGAGTTCGCAAGGTTATCGGCGACGCGATATCAACTGTTGAGACCTGGTATTATAAATGGAGGTTGACGGTCAACCCCTCCAAGAGCGCCGCCATGATGTTCAGCAAAAGGTTCAACTAGCCGTCCCAGGCTATTAAGATGAATAAGGAAAATATCCCGTGGAAGACGCACGTGAAGTACTTGGGCGTGACTCTGGACCCCTTGATGTCCTGGGTCAAATACACCAATGACGGGATCAATCAAGTCAAGAAGCTGAAGGGTGTGCTGGCCCCTCTAATCAGCAGGAGAAGCAAGATGGCAACGACGAACAAGATCAGAATATATCAAACTGTCATCAAGCCGGTCCAAATCACGAATGTCCAAGATCTTCGCCGTACACAACAAGACCATCAGGCAGATTCTGGGTGCCCCCTGGTTTGTCTCGAATCGTCAAGTAAATGCAGCACTGGGAACCACTGAACTCGAGCGAACAATTAAAGATATGACCAGCAAGCTATACAAGAAGTGCAAATTCTCCGACAATCCCCTGATTGCCAACCTGGGGAACTACAAGAATGACTCCACTATACGAAGACCAAGAGATATCATCGACATCATCGACCTCCAATACCCCCCCTATCCTTCCAACCTCCCTCCCCATAATTCCCTTAGATCCCCCACCCCACCATCTCAAGATAGCGTTTTTGCCTAACATGACAAAATCAAATCAGCCCATACCATGAAGACACGACTGAAATCAATAAACAATCATGACCGTATAATGATACGAGTATTTTGTAAATATTTCTGTATTTTTGCTTATATACCCATTACCATTGTGACCCAAGAACGAAGACGAATTTAATCAAGACCGTATAATTTTACGAGTATTTTGTAAATGATATTCTTGTTTGTAAACTAAGTTATTTTTGAAATAAATGGGGGAGGGTGTAACTGTTGCGAGTCGCCGTACGGCAAAACATATTGGAAATCAGGGCTCGAGGCCATCCAGGGTTTGAAAACCACGTAAAAAATTCTTCTATCAGTTGTCATACAGATGAAGGAGATAAGCGGGCTTCGCCCGCACCTGCTCCGTATTGCTAAAAAACGATACCGATACCCCGGAAACTGTCAATTCTGAACGCCCCGGGAAGCCCCTCTAAGATGTTTGACTCAGTGCAGGCTGACCGTGACCGTTGTCAATCGATCAAATCTACCCGAGACTCCGCCCAAACCTCGCTAAAAAATTATAAGAAAGTTCGGGAGGAACTTTTGATAACAGTGAAATCGGAGGAAAATGAAAAGTTTTTAATAGCGTCTGGAAAATCAAAGCGTAGATCCAGACGCACCAGCAACCAATCAAAAGGGAGACACTCTAAGGTTTCTCCTATAAAGAAGTCAGACGAAGCAAAGAACGCAGACCCCCCATCCTCTGGCTCAATCTCCGATGAAGTGCGTGCAAGGAAAAGGAAGATAAGCTTTAATAATTTCGAGGTAAACCACGAGAAGCTGTCTTTATCCGACGAAGATTGTTTGCCCACAAACAAGAAGCCGGCCACAGAAAGTAACGAAAATTCGGTAAGTACTGATGTTATGGATTATATGACCACTTTGCAGCCACTCATCGCCCCGCTTTTACCCCCCCTCACCCAATCGGATAACCCCATTCTACAGGGCCAATCAAATGAAGCCCTGACAACCTCCCCCTTCCCCCCTTCAGGACAACCCCCCTTCTTTCTCCAACTATTATTTCTCCCCCACCAGGTTTACCGCCCTTGTCCCAAAACTCAATTCTCCCAGACTCTCAAAATCTTTCCCCGACTCAGACAACAAACCCGACTCGACTCAGAATACCCCCCCTTGTCCTCCGCGACACAAAAAAATGGGACATGTTAGCGACTGCCTTCGAAGCCAAAGGCATAAATTATACTAAGGTCCGCCTTATGGCCGGAGGCCTTAGTATATCCCCCGCGACAGAGAAGGACTACCGTGCCAACTACCGTCACTTTGAGGAGGTCCTCTCCCCTGAAGACGGTGGATGGTATTACCACCTCTTGAAAGATGACAAACCCTTAAAGACCGTAATCAGGGGCATCCCCAGCGATTTTGATTTAAAGGTGGTTGAGAATGACCTACAAAACAAAGGTTATGATTGCACGGTGGCCAGAATGAGGAGAAACGGCGACAAAAGGCCTCTCCTCCTCATCATGGTCACCATGCCAAAAAGCGAGCACGCTCGCAATATTTTTAACGAAACCTGTATTAGATATATTCAAATCCGCGTGGAAGTACCTCACGCTAAGAACAAGATTGGGCAATGCCACAGGTGCCAAGGTTTTGGGCACGCGCAAAGCTGCTGTCGCGCTGCTCCGCGCTGCGTCAAATGCCCTGGTGCTCATTGGACGCAAGACTGCACCAAGCACAAAGACGCCAGGCTCATCTGCACAAACTGCGGTGGTGACCACCCGGCTTGCTATCAGGGCTGTATCTCCTATCCCAAAATCAGGAGATCTCAGCAACCCTCTAGACAATCTCCCCCTTTTGATAGGTCCCCACGTCACCACTACAGACCTGTCACTAGTCAGTTCTCCTACCTGGAAGCTGCTAAAGCTTTTTCTGCCTCTAGGACTAACACAACTTTAATACCCCCCCCCCTATTCTTTCTCAATCTCACTAAGTCCTTTCGCCTATACTTCCTCAAACCGATTCTATCGCCTCAGTTCAAGACCACGCCCCTCTCATCGCAAACGAGACTCCTGCAGCCGACCCTCAGGAGCCTCTACCGAAAATCAAAACTACAATGCGACATTTTGCATTCTTAATCCACGAGATCGCCGTCATTTTTATGAACCCGGCCAAGATCAGACGACTCGCGGACCAGTACGAAATTATCGACTAAGTTCTTACCCACACACCCAAGTCACCATTTCATATCTTTAAATGGCCAGCCCAAACATAATTAAATTTTCTCTGAAGCTCGCCTACTGGAATGCGGATGGTCTAAATAGTGAAAAGCGGGAGCTTTTAAACATCCTGGCTATCCAAAACGACCTAGATCTGCTCTTGATAGGCGAGACCCACTGGAAGAAATCAGTAAAGGCTAAGCTCCCAAACTTTACCCTTTATCGAAACGACAGAGCCCACAACAGTTGGGGTGGCACCGCCATCTACATCAGGCGCTCCCTACTCCATCACCATATTCAGACCCCTTCCCCGGCCGCCCTTGAGTCCACCTCCATTGGAGTCCCGCTCAAAGGCTATGGCCTAATTCATATCACGTCGGTTTATAACAAGCCCAATCAGGACTGTACAAAAGACCTTGACACAATATTACAAATCAGTGGCGACTCCCCGCACCTCATCGCGGGTGACCTGAATGCCAAACATCCAATTTGGTATTCTCGTACAACAAACCCGATGGGGAACAAACTGGTAAAGCTAGCGGAAACCCACCCTATAAAATTCGACGCACCTATGGAGCCCACGCACCTGTGCGCTAACAGAGAACAACGAGATGACGTATTGGACATTATCATCACCAAAAACATGCCCGTCCTACACCAATTAAGGTTAGGCGAGCACATGTTGTTCGACCATCTACCTGTCTTGGTCACGCTGGGCGATCCCAACCCGGATGAATCCCCTGTAACGAAAATCACGAAAAACACTTCATGGCCCTATTTCACGGACCATCTTAGAAGAAACATGTGGAAGATCCCGATTATAAACTCCACGCAGGAACTTGACGATTATGTCCTCCTATTCAGGCTCTCCATGGATTGTGCCACAAAAACAAGCACTGCCCCACACACTAAACCGGAAGTTCCACAACATCTGCTCGATCTGATCCATGAGAAGCGCAGAGCCATTCGCATAGCCCGTCGCACATGGAATCCGGACTCTCAAAAATAGACTGAAACAGGAACTTCTCACATACAAAAACGACAGATGGAATGATAAAATCGAATCATTATCATTCGAAGACAGATCCGCGTGGCAAATGGTGAAAACCCTAAAAGGCTCAAACCCCCCCATCCCTCCCATCAAGACTGCAAATTCTTTCGCCTACACTCCACAGGAGAAGGTGGAAATATTTGCAGACTCATTTCAAAACCAATTCTCCCTAAATCCAATCCCTCAATCGGACATCGACCTTCAGGCCCACATCTCCAGGGTGGAAGTACACGTTGCTATGAAGATGGGCGAGGTTGACCCAGAACCCATCTCCCCGGCGTCCTTTGAAGAGGTGGAGGCCGCGATTAAAAATATATTGCTTAGAGAGGCCCCCAGCCACGATCAGATTCCAAACATTGCTCTAAAAAGACTCCCCAAAAAAGCGATCACGGCCCTTACCATGATTACTAATGCCATCCTTCGCTTTAAATACTTCCCGCCCAGATGGAAAACGGCCGAAATAATTGTCATCCCAAAGCCCGGGAAATGTAGTTTAATTCCCCAAAACTACCGCCCCATCTCCCTCATTCCTGACCTTGCCAAAATTGTGGAGAGGATCATTCTCTCCAGACTAAATGAAGAGATTGACCGATTAAACCTCATCCCCAACGAGCAGTTCGGATTTCGGAAAAAACACTCCACTACCCACCAAGTCCTCAGGGTGGTGGAAGAAATCACCTTTGCGCTTAGCAAAAAACTAAAGCCCATGGCGGTGCTCCTGGACATCGCCAAGGCATTCGATAAAATTTGGCTCAAAGGGCTTCTCTTCAAACTTCTCCAATCCGGTATGAAACTCGGTTTGGTTCAGCTTATTGCTAGTTATTTCGACGATCGCAAGTTCTGCGTTAAAATAGATGATGTTCGCTCCACCCCCAGGCCCATGCTAGCGGGGCTCACTCAGGGCTCCCTACTTTCACCTACCCTTTTCAGTCTTTTCCAACGAGACATGCCCCTCCCCCCTAAGACCCTTCTTGCCCTTTATGCGGACGATGTGGCGATCGTTGCAAAGTCGGCCAGTCACCCACACGTTATCAAGATCATTCGAGATGCCCTAAAGCTCCTCCAACCTTGGTACCGCCTCTGGAGGTTGGATGTAAATCCCTCCAAGAGCGAGGCGATAATGTTCGGCCGTTACGCTCGTCAGCCCTTCGATATTGTGGAAATGAACGGCACCCATATTCCCTGGAAAGATTCGGTCAAGTACCTCGGCGTCACACTGGACTCAAGGTTATCGTGGGTCAAACATGCCACCAATATAATCAACCAAGCCAAAGCACTAAAGGGGGCGCTCTACCCGTTGATTGGCGCGAAAAGCAAGCTCCCCCCCAAATCGAAAGTCAGAATCATCAAATCAATTATCAACCCAGTATTGACATACGCAGCGCCGACATGGGGTTTCATCTCAAACAGCCAGATGCATAACCTGGAAACCACCCAGGCGAAGTGCCTCCGTCAAGCCCTCTCTGCTCCCTATTGCGTCTCCAACAGACAGATCCGGGCAGCCACTAGGTCCAAAACAGATGAGCAAAATATCAAGGAACAGGCCATCAAACTATACGAAGGTTGCGCTCGCTCCTCAAACCCTCTTATCAATGGCTTGGGGAAATACGATCCTATGGCTTTCTCCACCCCGAGACCCTTCCATATTATCTCAAAGCCGAATCAAGATATCGTTCGAATACCGCAACAAGCTCCTTCCTTGCACGCACTCGTCACCGATCAATCTGGAGATAAAGAAGAGGATGATGACTTTGAAATTTTTGCTTGATCGGTTAAGTTACTCCACTAGGATTGGTCGTTTTTTACCTGCGATTCTCTCATTGGCCGATTTCCAAAACAAGATTACTAAGTTGCAAGCGTATACATTATCGATTGGGCAAGCGCTCGGGCTCTCCACTTTCTGGTTGGATCCGTACCAGACCTCCTACATCAAGGTCAATAAGTAATGGATGGAAAAGGATAGCCTCGATGTCAAGTGCATCCGTTTCACGAAGGTGAGACTGCTAGTAGGCGGCCTCAGCATCACGTCTGCCACAGAACTTGATTATCGTGCCATGTACAAGCATTTTAAAGAGGTACTCACCCCCGAGGAGGGGGCTGGTACTACCACCACTTAAAGGACGAAAAACCCCTAAAAGTGGTTATTAGGGGTCTTCCAGTCGAGCTAAATACAGACAAGATCGAAAACTGTTTGTTAAATAAAGGTTACGAAGGTGTCTCTGTCGCCAGAATGAGGAGGAGCTGGGATAGAAGACCGCTCCCACTGGTGATGGTGACCATGACCAGATCCGAGAAAGCGAAAAACATCTTTAATAAAGAGAAGATCATGCGAATTGGCGTGCGTGTGGAAGTGTCTCATGCCAAAACTAAAGTGGGACAATGCCATCGTTGCCAGGCATTTGGACATGCCCAGAGCTGTTGTAAGGCAGCCCCCCGCTGCGTTAAGTGCCCGGGACAACACTGGAACACTTTATAGAGGTAAACGACAATTAGATCTCTCCCCCGCTTAATCTCTGCACGTTATACTTCTCATCATTTAATGGCAAACAAAACAATTGCTTCTTCTCTTAGAATGGTTTTCTGGAACGTGGACGGCCTTTCTGACGAAAAGCGCGCCTTACTTCACATCTTTGCCACCACCCACGACCTAGATATCTTCCTCATAAATGAGACTCATTTTAAAAAATCTTCCAGGACCAGCATTCCAAATTATGTTCTTCACAGAAGTGACCGTCCCACCCCTGGGGGTGGAGTACATCACTATTGGGGTACCGGTCACTGACCATGGCACATTCCACATCACTGCAGCATACAACAAGCCTAAGCAGGACTGCATTAAAGACCTGACTGCCCTCTTCCTGAGTAGTGGCAGCGACCCCCCATATCCTGGCTGGAGACATTAATGCAAAACACCCCGACTGGCACTCAGTTCAGACAAACTCCTTCGGCCACAGGTTGAGAGACCTTGCCGAAAACTTCCCGTTTATTATTGCTGCCACTACAGAGCCAACTCACTCCTGCGTTTAGGCCAATCACACCGACGACGTCCTGAACATAGCGCTTTTCAAAAACGTAGTAATCCAGCACCAATTGGAGATGACCTCCACTCTGATCATTACCCCGTTTTCCTGACCCTTGGAGACCCCTCCCAAGACGCCCCCCCTGCTCCCTCGATTAAAAGCACCGACTGGCCGGTGTTCAAGGATCACCTTCGCACCAACATGTCCAAAATCCCAGTTATTTCCTCCCCCCAAGAATTAGACTCATATGTTCACACCTTCGAACAAGACATCCGACGCTCCGTCGAATATGCCACCAAGTCCAAAACCAAACCCCCTAACTCCAAACCCTGTGTTCCCAAACATATACGGGATTTGAATCGTGAAAAGAGGCAAGCCCACAAGAGGGCCAAAAGAACGTGGCATCCCGATGATATCAGACAAGAAGCTCAACTTCGAAATCAGCTCAAAGAAGAGCTTAAAAATTTCACTAAAGAAAGATGGGATATGAAGATCGAATCTCTTTCGTTTCAGGATCGGTCTGCATGGGATATGGTGAAGGCACTGAAAGGTGTCATAATATCTATCCCCCCCTAAAAACCCCTCAATAGACTGCTTTCACCCCCCAGGATAAGGCAGAAATCTTTGCCGACATTCTTCGAAAACAGTTCTCTCCCAATCCCGTTAACACCAAGGACAGGAAACTCTTAAAACACATTTCCACGATCAACAAATATGTGGCCGACCAACTGGCCAAATCAGACCCAAACCCCATCCGACCAGTTTGGATTTCGAAACGGTCACTCAACTACGCACCAGGTTCTTCGCGTGGTCGAAAAAATTACAGCCGCTCTAGCAGCAGGCCAGACTGCCCTTGGAATTTTCCTGGACATTGCAAAGGCGTTTGACAAGAGGAACTGCTTTTCAAGATGCTGGCTGCTAGAATCCAATTGAGACTAGCTAAACTGATTGCCTCTTACTTTTGTAGGAAGAGCTACCGGGTGAAAATCGATGGTTTTAGATCCACCCCCCGTCCAATCACAGCGGGGGTCCTCCAAGGATCAATCCTTGCTCCGACCCTTTTCAACATTTTCATGCACGACTTCCCCAAAATCCCATACGTACTGACCGCCCTCTTCGTCGATGACGTAGGCTTGATCACCAAGTCCCGCAGCAGGAAAAGAGTACGCAAGGTTATCGGTGACGCGATAGCAGTCATCGAGCCTTGGTACTATAAATGGAGGTTAACGGTTAACCCCACCAAGAGCGCCGCCATGATGATTAGTAAAAGGTTCAACCAGCCGTCCCAGACCATCAAGATGAATAACGAAAAGATCCCATGGAAGACGCACGTGAAGTACCTGGGTGTGACTCTGGACCCCCTGATGTCCTGGGTAAAGTAATCGATCAAATCGCTCAAGGCTGACATCGCAATGCACCGAGAACTACTACATCACTTCGAGTACAAAGGGACCTCTCTCGAATATTGGTTTCCAGCACCCTCCGACACGGATCCACTCTTAAGGAACAAGCGTGATATCATAAGACGTCTAGCATTCTATCGCGCTGAGCTAGCAGGCGACCGTGCAAAGAAAAAGGAACTCGTGGCCCAACATGACTTTCCCAATCAAGGACTCGAAAAATCCAAGCAACGGTAATCGGGACAATAAGAAAAAAAAAAAAAAGAAGAAGAAAAGCAAGAGACCGTATATCAAAGATGCAAGAAGAACCACAATTAGCGACGCCAACTCAGACGCCCCACCCCTTCTGAACAGACCAATCAAAGACAAGGACCAGCCTCAAGATTATCGCTCAACAGGGACGGCGACGAAAACCCTGCTGATCCGGGTTACGCTGATCCGGGTGGTTACCAAGACGTCCCCCAGAATCAAAAAGACAGCACCCTCCTGTCCTAACCAAATTACACATCAAAATCTAGGGACTAACCAAAAAATCAACAACCAGAAGACAGGACCGGACTCCCCAAGATCAAGACCGTATTTATACGAGTATTGTGTATTTTTGTATTGTCTTTTCTGGTTTTACTTTTAAACTACAAAGATCCATACCAACCCCAACTACAAGTAGCCAGGACCGTATTCTCAACTTGGAAGCCCGTATAATTTTACGCGTATTGTGTTATTGTTCTGTAATGTATTTGCACGTTAGTTTAAAATAAATGGTGGTAGGTGTGTGGCTGATGCTCCCGGTAACAGGTACCAAACATTCAAAACCGTCAGGGCTCGATGCCATTGTGGGTTTGAAATCCCTCAAAATTCCCAAAGCCAGTCTCACTTAGATAAAGAAGATAAGCGGGATTTGCCCGCATCTGTTCCGGGTTAAAATGTAACGGATACCGATACCCCGGCAAGGTCACAACAGACTCACACAAGACTGCATAAATGACCTGACCGCCCTTTTCCGAAGCAGTGGTAACAACCCCCACATCCTAGCAAGAGACCTCAACGCCAAACACCCCGACTGGCACTCCATACAGACAAACACCTTTGGCCGCAGGTTGAAAGACCTTACGGAAAACTTTCCGTTCGTAATTGACGCTCCCACCGAACCTACACATTCCTGCAGACAGGCCAATCACACCGACGATGTCTTGGACATAGCCCTCTTCAAAAACGTCGTGATCCAGCACCAGCTCGAAATTGGGGACGACCTTCACTCTGATCACTACCCGGTTTTCCTGACTCTGAGAGACCCCTCTCATGACACCCCCCTTGCTTCCACGACTACGAAAACCTCATGGCCGGTGTTCAAAGAACACCTTCACTTTAATATGTCCAAAATCCCAATCAGCTCCACTCTCCACGAACCAGAGTCATACGTTTACACGTTCGAACAAGATATCCAACGATCCATAGAGCACGCCACTAAGATCAAAACAAAATCCCCCGTTCCCCAACACATGCGGGACTTGATCCGCAAAAAAAGGCAAGCGCACAAGAAAACCAAAAAAATGTGGCATCCCGACGATTACAGACACGAAGTCCAACTGCGGAACCAGCTCAAGGAGGACCTGAAAAATTTTACGAAAGAAAGATGGGACAAAAAGATCGAATCGCTTTCTTTCCAAGACCGATTAGCTTGGCAAATGTTGAAGACGCTGAAAGACCTTCCATCCCTTCCCTAAAAACCTCCCAATCCCCAGGATAAGATGGAAATTTTTGCCGATCTTTTTCAAAACCAGTTCTCCCCAAACCTCGTTAACACCAAAGACAAGAAACTTATTAAACACATCTTCACGATTGACAAGTTTGTAGCCGATTACTTGGCCAAATACGATCCAAACCCCATCCATCCTGTCTCGTATGAGGAGATAGCGGAAGCCATTAAAAAAACTTCAATCCAAAAAATCTCAGGTTGCGACGATAGCGCCATCCCAAACGTTGCACTAAAGAATCTACCAAAGAAAGCCATCTTGGCCCTGACCAATATTATAAACGCGATGCTCAGACTCCAATACTTCCCCGACCGATGAAAAATCGCCGATGTGGTCCTGATTCCCAAGGATAGGAAGTCGCTTTCGGATCCAAGTAATTACCGACCAATATCACTCTTACCCACACTAGGAAAAATAGCAGAGGAAATCATCCTGGCAAGACTCAACGACGAACTACTGAAACTCGAACTGATCCCGAATGAACAGTTTGGGTTCCGAGCTGGCCACTGAACTACGCACCAGGTCCTCCGCGTGGTAGAAGAAATTACGGCCGCCCTAATAGCTGCAAGCCAGAACTTTCAGTAGGAAATTAAAGGCAATGGCCCGATTATGGACATTTTCAAGGCTTTCGACAAAGTCTGGATGGAAGTTTTTTGGGTCCGGAATGAAACCCGGCCTGGTTCAGTTATTAAAATCCTATCTTGACAAACGCTACTTCTGCGTCAAAATCAATTGCATCAGTTCCACTCCTAGACCCATGATAGCGGGTCTGCCTCAAGGCTCCCTGCTTTCTCTAACTTTTTTTAGTCTTTTCCAGCGTGACAACAACAGTGAACCATGCGAAGTTTGTGTAAAAGGTAAATTATCACGAGCAGCGTTCAATAAATATAGTACTTCTCGGGCAACGAAAAAGCTTGAACTTATTCATTCGGATGTACGTGGACCGATAAATGTAAAATCAGTTGGAGGTGCTAAATATTTCCTAACGTTTACGAATGACTTTTCAAGAAAATCAACTGTTTACCGTCTCAAAAACAAAAGAAAAGTGACGAAAAAGTTTTTAGAATACAAATCGTTTGTAGAAAATCAATGTGAAGAAACGATCAAGTGCTTACGAACTGATAATGGAACAGAATATGTTAATCAAAATCTTTTGTGTCATTTAAAAAAGTTTGGTATCCAACATCGAACTAGTGCTCCTTATACGCCACAACAAAATGGGGTTGCGGAAAGGCTTAATAGTTGTATTTAGTTGTAAAGCTTTGGTGCACATTCTAAAAGGCGTTCAAGAAAAAATTTGACAAGAAAGCTGAAGAATATATCTTTGTGGGGTACAGTGATACGGTTAAAGGGTAAGATTTGCTAACCCTTTTTGAGATTTTCTTTCTTTTTTTCTGGGTTATTCGGAAGAAGCACAATCGACACAGAAAACACAGAAGAAAATTATGAAGAAAACATTGTGGAAAAAAGACGAAAATATTGTAGGTGAAGACGCAATTCAAACGACACACGGTCGAAGCAGACCAAAAATAGCCAAGACCGGAACCAGGAAAAAACCAAAAAAAGTGAATAAAATGGTACCCGCAGCCAACAAAGTTGAAATAGAAGAGGTGTTTGCTTTGGAAGTAACCACAAAACAAGCAACCAATGGACCTGACGCTTCAAAATGGTACATGGCAATAGCCGATAAAATGACGTCCCTCCTGAAAAACAATACGTGGATCTTGGTTGATTGTCCAACAAATCAAGATATTATTGGTGCTTCAAAATAAATTTAAAGCCGACGGTACACTAGAGAGAAGAAAAGCACGACTTGTAGCTCAAGAGTTCAGCCAAAAACCTGGAATACATTTTGATCAAACATTCGCCCCCGTAGCACGTCTCAGTTCCATGAGAATAGTAGTCGCTCTTGCAGCTCAATACTAAGATAGTTCAATCATTCGTAAGAAAGGCAGAAGAGATAAGAAAGAATTTAGAAAATAAAAACAAAATTTTTATTAAAGAAATCGCTGTACGGCTTACGCCAAGCCGGAAGAATTTGGTACAAAAAGCTAAACAATTTCTTACGTACTATAAGTGCCACATCAACCAAAGCCGATCCATGCTTGTTTTGTATCGGAGAAAGGGAAGACTCAACGTTAATATTAATGTATGTCGACGATATACTGATAGTGTCAAAAGACGCGAAGAAAATTTCCAATATAAAGCAGAAATTATCTGAGAAGTTTAAAATCAAGGACATGAGCATCGAATTTACTCGGAATGGTAACAAAGTAGCTCTCCATCAACGTGGATATGTAATGAACTTATTGAACCGCTGTGAAATGTCAGAATCAAACCCAGTAGCGACACCGATGGATCCAAACACGAAATTAACCAAACCGATCGAACCAATAAACGAAGAAGACCAGAAGCTAACTTATAGGGATATTATCGGGACTCTAACCTATTTGACTGTAGCTACCAGGCCTGACATTAGTTACTCATCGGTGAGTTGTCTGATCCAATTTAATAGTTATTGTTTTAGTAAAGTGCATTGGAATGCAGCCAAACGTGTCCTCTGTTACATGACAGGCACTGCTGACATAGGCGTTGTGCACAAACCAGATAGTCGAGAAATAGTGGGTTACGTCGATGCAGATTGGGGAATTTGCAACATTGATAGACGGTCGTATACAGGTTACTCGTTTGTGATATCGGGTGGTCCCATTTCGTGGGGGTTCAAAAAGCAAAGGACGGTGACGCTTTCATCAACTGAATCCGAATACATGGGTATGACCAAGGTTGCAAAGGAAAGTATTTACTTGAAGGAGTTTATGACTGAACTTGGATTTGAAAGCTCCACGCAAGTTCGAATTTTTACCGACAGGATGAGTGCTTTAAAGCTGGCCGAAAACCCAGCAAATATATCGACATTCGTTACCACTCCATACGTGAAGCCGTTAAGAATGAAGCCTTAAAGTTGTACTACGTCAGTACGGAAAGAAATGGCGGCATTGTACTCACGAAAGCTCTCAATCGACAGAAGCACAATTATTGTATCGAGTTGTTGGGACTCGAATCTTCATGCAAAATCAATCTGTCTTGTATCGAAAGAAAGTGTTAGAAAAGAAATTTAGAATGACACTTGGCGATACAAAGCCTGACCACTCGAGAGTATATTGTCGTGTTCTGTTGAACAACTCTTTAAGGTCCGTGCCCAATTTGTCGGAGTTTGCAATATAAGACTCTCCCAAGTAGTGAGTTCAATTGAGATTTCAAAATTTCCTCAAGTAAATAAAACAAAATCATGCAGGGCATTAACAAAAATTTACTTAGACAAATGTTGGTACTAATTAATGTCTTGATTACAGTAAAATCGAAATTTTTGTAATTAAATCAATTTCAACAATAAAATAAACCAGATATTGACGTGATCTATTCACAAGTTCACACATTTACTGTTTCAAATTTATAACTATAGCTTGTAAATAAATCGTACGTTGTAATTACTAAACAATCTGAAATAAAATAATTGTACACATAATAAATTAAAATTGTTTGATTAAAATGTTCGCGCCGACCTTTAATTGAACGCGTAATTCACAGCTGAACGCAGCTATCGGTAGAAACAGTAGTTTGTAATGACGAACATGCACTACACGTGTTGATTGAAATCATCGTAATAAAATCATTTAAAACAACGAACTAGATTAATCCAATAATTAAATAGTTGTAACCGTGCTTTAAAATTGGTACAAACGTGAAGTTAATTTGTTATAAACAAAGATTCCATATTTAAAAAAGTGTGTCTCGTGTATAACCTCAAATTCTTCAAACTCATAATTTTCAAATTCCAGATAAATAATGTTGAAATAGCGAAAAATAATATAATTCAAATTTTATTTACCGTATGGATGATTTCAAATAATTCAGTTATAAGTGGATAAATCATGATGAGATTTCATAAAATGAACGGCCATCATTCCAGTTTATCAGGTAAATTTTCCAAATTTTACATTCCATAATCCAATCTTCCACACATTATAATTTTCATCATGCTGACATTTCACTAACATTACTTGCTATCATAATTCACAACTTATTTCTCAATCGCTACGTTTTCAAAAATCATCGAGAATTTTATTGTCTCCTCGAGTTCACTACTTTCTGCCTTCGCTTCTCAATCAGTAATTCCTTCTCGCATAAAAATCTTTCACTTCCTGTCTTTTCCAGGTTTTTGGAAAATCGTGTCTCATGCCGATTGGTCATTTCAGCCAGCCAAATTTAAAAATTTTATTAAAAAAATTAAATGTTACCAATTTAATTCAAATTTAAATTGCTTTTAACACCATCTAGTTCAATTAGCACAAATCACGAAACTACAGGTCTCTTCATACGCACTCACTTTCATTTTAAAAGGTAAGTAATGTAACAACACAAAAAAAATCTAATTAAACAAAACGTCGCCACATCTGGCTAATTTAATTTCTTTCAGGTTCTGGAACAATACTCCACCTATAAAAATCTCGATTTCGGCATACCAAACAATAGGTACAATAACTTAACTCAAATAAACCTCAATTCGTCCAAGTAAATATTAAAATTACTCAAATTTAAGAAAATATCAAATTTAACTTTTAATTGTGGAAATTCTCAAATTGGTAATTACCACGGGTCACTACAATATATTGGCAACACCGCGTTTAAGTTAAGTTGGCATCCGTTCATCTCTGAATGACACGATTGAAAATTAGTTTAAACGTAAAATTTGTTTCTTTCTATTAAAAAAAATGTACAGCTGTTTCTATAACCAATTTAAAGATGTAAATGAAGTGTTGGAACAGCCTTTAAAATCGGACCCTTAATACTAGCGTAATATTACACTTACCGATGAAATGAGATATCTGTCCCACGTTTGTATTCTTGATTACACTTATAAGCACTACAGCCTCGCACCATAACTATTAACTAACTGATAATAACTACACAATGGAAAATAATAACTATACTTTACAAACTTGAATGCTTTTAATTTTCTGCTTTTCTCTTTTGTTACCAGTAGTTTATAACAGTTAGTGGGGTTACCAACATAAAAATTTACTAACTGTCGGAATTTAAATTAAATTTAAAAAAAAACCGCCACACTACTCCCATCCAGTAATGAAGTCACGACAATCCTTACTGGACGTGACGTTTCATATGATGTCTTGTCCATGATATGTCGAATGGAAATGCAACGACGAATCACGTGAGGTTGAAATGAAAGTCATCATCCTATCGGAAGATGCTGTAATTTTTTTCGAATGTCGGAAAATGTCAGTTCTGCTTTGATACTTGCGGGGGCAGATCTAGCAACTTTTCAAGGGGGGGGGCGATTTCATAGATTGTTAAGAAAATTACCAAGATTGATAGCCTTTTTTCCACTAATTTTAGTTTTTACGTTATATTTATAATTTTTCTAAGGGGGAGCGATCACCCCCCCCTGGATCCGCTCTTAAATACTTGTGAAATAAGCAGATACAAAAGTATACTGCACGAGCCACAACCAAAATTCTCTGGGGGTAACTCTGGATGCCAAACTCACCTGGAAATTTCACGTAGATAAAACTATCCAAAGCAACAAAAGCCTTTTGGGCTTGCCGAAAACGCTTTGAAAAGACAAAGGGATTAAAACCGAAAATGATTCACTGGTCATATACGTCAATAATAAGACCCATTGTCACATACGCATCAATTGTGTGGTTGTCAAAAACTAAAGAAATCACGACACAAAGCAAAATGCAGAAATTGCAACGGCTAGTGTGTTTGGGCATAACAGGAGCTATGCGTACAACCCCAACAGTAGCCATGGAAGCATTCTTGGATTTACCGCCTCTACACCTGCAAGTGCAGAAAGGAAACTTAAATCAGGAGACAAGGTCACCTAAAGATACTGGCCTTCCTAAAGCCAGATCTGTTTGAAAAACCTTTGTATATTATTCTGAAAACTTTGACTTTCAACAGCCGTTTGAGGTTGTTACTCAGGACCGCAACACGGCTAGAAGCCAAATAATACAACTGGATAACAAATTCTTCAACTGGTATACAGATGGATCAAAAACTGAACAGGGAACAGGCATAGGCGTCCATGGCCCAAAATACACGGCTTTACCCAGGTACCTTACCATCTCCCGTCATCCCGATGGATAGGGGGGGGGGTATTACGATTGGGGGAGTGAGGATTACTAATCTAAGATATGCCGACGATATACTGATTATTGCCAGCAGTGAACAAGAACTCCTGGATCTCCTACAAAGATTAGAAACTATGAGTATAGAACACGGTCTTTATATCAACAAAAATAAGACCAAAGTAATGATTGTCGACAGAGAAAATCAAAACCATCAGTAACTACGAAGTGGTCGACAAGTTTGTTTATCTCGGTGCCGTAATTAGTAACTAAGGAGTTGCGAAGACGAAATCCAGAGAAGAATCCAGCTTGGAAGAGCGTCCATGACCCAGCTGTCCAAAATATGAAAAAATCAACATATCACTGGATGCAATCTAGTCCAAACACTAGTATTCTCTGTGTTCAGATACGTGTGTGAGACCTGGACTGTTCGTGCTGCGGACAGACAACGCATTGATGCTTTTGAAATGTGGTGCTGACTGACTGGTGACTGAGCACAGAACCAATGTATCCATACTGGCAGAAGTCAACTCTACGGTTATCCACGATTGTGTATGGCACTATACTTAGGTTCTTTGGCCATATTACTCGAAGTGACTGGATGGAAAAACTCATGGTACTAGGGTAAACCGGATGGTAAGAGGAAGCGAGGTAGATCTCCTAAACGATGGTTGAACACCGTTGAAATACTCCTGGACACGGACGGTGAGCATGTCGTTTGATTAACATATGATAGAGAAGGATGGCGCGAGACGATACGACAGGCGACGGCTCGGTTGGACACGTGAAATAATAATCACTACGCGTCTGTTAAGACGGATAAACTGGAGAAGAGGAAAATTTAGTAATACAAGGTGGCGCAAAAGTCATCATCCTATCGGAAGATGCTGTATTTTTTTTAAATGGTGGGAAATGTCAGTTCTGCTCTGATACTTGTAAAGTAATTAAATACAAAATGCTTACTGTATGAGCCACAACCGAAATTCTAAGGGCTCCATTTCCAGGTCGGCTAATCTCTAGCACTAACGGGCAAAATCGCCCGATTTAACCGTTCCAGATACTTTTTTGGTGAGGTTTCTTGAAGTTACGAATTTATGTCAACAACTATCGCTGGAAGTTCTGGCAAGATTGATAAAAAATGCCATACATCAGGACCGTAATGGTCATCAATTCTGCCGGCTGCCACTTGGTCGATATCATCTTTTCGACTTAATGGAAAAAAATTAAGACATTGAATAAACACAGCATTGTTTTTAATACCCTATTTATCCTTTCCGTAGGATTGGCTTGAGGGTGGTAGTTAGGGGTAAATGTAATTTTGCTACCGTATTTCTTGATCATGTTCCCAAAATCGTGATTACGAAACTGAACACCGTTATCGCAGATAATAGTGCGAGGAACGCCAAATAGCAAAAATACGTCCTCTTCAATGTGTTTTATTACACTCTTTGCCGTGCGCAAAGGAAACGTTAAGGTAAATTTACTAAAACAATCGGCGACAACTAATATGTAGCTAAAGCCTCTAGTTGAACGAGAAAGAGGGCCAACGATATCGGTACAAATGACCTCCCAGGGAGTCGAAATAAGAGAATGGCCTCCCATCGTACCAACTGGCGCTTTTCGCTCGGGTTTAGCAGGCGCGCATACTTTACAACGTGGAACATAAGTGGCAACGTCATATCTCATTTTTGGCCAGTAGAATTTTTGTGGAACACGGTGAAACGTTTTATAGCTTCCCATGTGCCCAGATGTCGGAGAATCATGAAGTTGTTTTATGACTTCGTTGCGACGATTTATAGGAATTACTTCCTTTCACAGTGTGCATCGTCGTTAAAGAAAATCTTAGTATTATCGCGAACACGTTTAAACAACTTATTATCCGCAACTCGCCAAAGAGAAAATTTATTCGGTCTTTTAGCTACTTTTTCTAACATATAACTTTCTCTCTTTTGGGATATTGCTGTGATAGTACAGCGCCAAGACCGTAATCGCTCGCGTCAGTCTGAACGATATACGGAAGACTCCAATCAGGGCAAGACAACACAGGACTAGTTACTAAATGTTCCTTTAATGTGTTTACAGATTCGTCGCAAGATTCGGTCCACGAAAATTTTTGATTTTTACGAAGTAAATTTGTTAAAGGCGCAATTAAGCTAGAAAAATTTGGCACAAACCGCCGATACCATGAGGCCATACCTATGATACGACAAACCTCTTTAACATTAGTTGATGGAGGAATACGTAAAATCGCTTCAACTTTATCCGGATCTACTGCTAAACCTCCTGCGTTAATCACATACCCTAAATATCGGAGTTCCGGTTTACAAAAATGACATTTGTCACGACTAAGAGTGAGATTAGCGGACTTAAGTCTTTGAAAAACTTCTCTTAACACTTCCACTTGTTTTTCAAAAGTAGGTGTTACGATAATAATGTCGTTCAGGTAACTAAAAACGTACGGCTCTAAATCTGGACCTATGACCCTATCAATTAAACGACTCCAAGTTGCTGGTGCGTTATAAAGCCCGAATGGCATACGCTTAAATTGAAATAACCCACGATTGGGTACAACAAATGCTGTATATTTTTGCGATGACTCAGCAACAGGAATCTGCCAATACGCAGACTTGATATCTACAGTAGACAATAAATTAGCATTCTTAAGTTTGTCAAGAATGCTAGCGACATAAGGTAGAGGGTAAGCGTCAGGTTCGCTGACAGCATTAAGACGACGAAAATCTACGCAAAAACGATATGTTTGATCTTTCTTTTTAACTAGTAAAATCAGAGAGGACCATGCCTATGTCGATGGCTCAACTATGTATGTCATCAGACAACATTTTGTCCAGTTCTTTATCGACGTGCTGTTGCAAAATGGGAGAGATTGGGTAGTACCGCTGTTTTATAGGAGGAGAGTGAGTCCTAATTTCGTGTTCAACGAGATGAGTATACCCAAGTTTGCCCTCGGAAGTCGCGAACTTAGCCTCAAAAAGTAAGTGTTCAAGGACTTCTTTCTGGTTTTCCAAAAGAGTGTCAGCCGGTTGTAGGGCACTGACAAGCGCTTTCTCACCCGTATTTGAGAAACACCACTCACCGCTACGAAGATTGGGCACTATTCCCATCTTGATTCAGAAATCAGTACCAAGGATGAGCATATAACTAATTGTTTTTTTTTAACTATGGTAACTAGATACTCGATAAAGTGATTCAAAGTGTGCTACTAGAAAGGGGGTGTCTAGATTTTAGGGTGGATCCGAGATTTACCGTGGATAACTCTAAATCGTAATATTTAATAATATAATAATCCATAGCACTATAACCCGTTGTGGGTTTTGGCTACCTCTACAATTTGCGTCCACTACTCCTTCCATGTGTCCAAGCCGTGGTCTCTTTCCTTGCGGTGCTTCGTCCCATATTATTCTAGTCAGTGGTTGATTATCCCTCTAACTAGATGACCTGTCAATCGCAATCTTTGTGCTTTTATTTCTTGGGGTCTAAAACGACAACCAGCACTCGAAAGTAATATTCAAGAAAAAAAACTTGACGGTATCTGATAAAGTTGACACAATGTAAAATACACTAAAACTATAATTTTATCCACAAACGTTTTCTTTTACAATATCATCGTCGGGTGACAAAACAGCTGTTCATTTTACATTGTGTCAACTTTATATTTTTAGTTCAAAAAAAGTTTAAAATACAGTTTTACCCCCCCCCATTCTGTAACTTTTCGTTATCGTTAAGAACCGTAAAGATTGGTTTCCACATACCATTACATTGTTGTTTAATTTAATTTTGAGTGTTAACAAAACTTTACGTTTCTTAACGATTTCATAACAATAACGAAAAGTTACAGAATAGGAAGGTTAGTCTGTCAATGGGTGTTGTGTATTAAAATACGTGTGCTATTTACAATTTATTTACAATTATTGTTTACAAAACCTAGTAAGAAGCCTAGTAAGAACTGACTATCATTTGATATCCAACCTAGAAGGTTAACTCTCACTTGACACAGTTGGTATCTCCCGCCAACTTACTACATTTCAAATTCAAACAGTAAGTACAATATTTACAACATGAATACATTACACTACCTCCCTTACAAGTTTAAACGTTGAGTCGGTTGAGTATCTCGCTTTGGTAGCTCAACTCTATGTTTTTGAATTTTCTCAACTGCCTTACTTTCTCCACTTTTCTCGGTATCCCCCACTGGTTCATCGCGCATCTCTATTCCTATGCCTTCCTCCGGTGTTTGGTTCACCACCTCTGCTCGGGTATTTTTTTTCAAACGACTGGTCGACTTCACTTCTATTAATCCCCTAACCTTGCAGTACTTTATCTACCGAAATCGTCTGGTCCTCAGTTTCCTTCCTTTCTAGGCACCTGCTGGTTTCTCCTCCACCTCTTGAACCTTTGATTTGTGTGCCTTTCCACACTATGTGTCATGTCCCGCGAGCGGGTCGATTGAAATGTCGACACAGTCCCGCGCGGGACGGGATGTCGATTCAGTCCCGCGTGAAACGGGATGCTGATTCAATCCCGCGTTTGATTTATAAATTTATTTTAAAGATGAATGCGGGACGGGATATCCCGCATATTTAAAATATTTAGTCTAGCGCCGGGACATTTTATACTCAGTCCCGCGCGGGACGGGATGTCGATTCAGTCCCGCGTGAAACGGGATGCTGATTCAATCCCGCGTTTGATTTATAAATTTATTTTAAAGATGAATGCGGGACGGGATATCCCGCAGGATATTTTTTGTCCCGCGGCATATTTAAAATATTTAGTCCAGCGCGGGACACTTTATAAACTCAGTCCCGCGCGGGACGGGATTTCAATGCAGTCTAGCGCGGGACGAATTTCTTTCCCTTTCTATTTCATAATTTAACTTATTGAATCCTTTCTCTACATTTACTCTAAGCAATATGCATTAACAAAAAAATACAAAAGTTTATTTGAACTGCGTTGTATAAAATAAATCAAATGAGGGACTGCGGGATCCCGTCCCGCGCGGGACTGAGTTGAGAAAATGTCCCGCGCGGGACTAAATATTCAAAATATCCCGCGAGACAAATAAATATCCCGTGGAATATCCCGCTCCGTCCCGCATTCATCTTTCATTTATTTTATACAGTACACGTTTAGAGATGAGTATCCCGCAAAATATTTAGTCCCACGCGGCACATCTTTCAACTCAGTTCCGCTCGGGACGGGATCTCTCAGTCCCGCATTTGTTTAATTTTATACAATGTAGCCCGAATGAACATTTCCGATTTTTTTGTTAACGCATATTGCTTTGTATAAATGTAGGGAAGGCTACCTACATGTAGGTAGAATACTGCATTGGCATCCCGTCTCGCGCCAGAGTGACTTGATAAGATGTCCCGCGCGGGACTAAATATTCTAAATATCTAATAAATAGACGTTTTCTATTGGTTAGCTAACATTTACTAAGTGCGACCCTGTACAAGATATTTTGAATCCGCCCCGGGCGGCAAAAGTTCTAGCTACGCTACTGATAAAGTGAAGTTATAAAATTTGGTAAGTACCTACTTTAACTTTGTATTGAGTAATTTTCACAATAATTTAAAAAATTGAAAATTTATTTATTTTGTATCACAACATTCGGTAAATATTAATAAAGACGCTGTCAGACGCATGCGCAGTTTTCAATTTCAAATTTAAGTCATAATTTGTAATCTGCGCATGCGTCTGACGATGCTTGAAGATCTGCGGGACCCGCGGAACGTGCGAGACAGGACTTACACGACGAGGTGGCACTGCGGGACGGGACAGGAAAAGTAGTCCCGCATTCATCTCTAGGATAAACTATTCCAAAGAGTTCTTGAATCTAATAAAAGCATAATTTCTTTGTTAAATTCGAAAAGATTATCTTACTATCTACATATATACAAATACCATGATACTAAAACTTTAGTTAAATTTTAATCCGATTAGGAGCTGTCCATTAATCACGCGAGGCTGGAAAGGAGGGGGGTGGAGGGGTCCAAAAAAATCACAAAATATCACAAGGGAGGAGGGGGTCTAGTAATATATCACGTGTATTTATTTTTTCGGAAAACGCGCGATACTGAACCGAAAAGCGGCCAAAAAACAACCTGCAATCTTTCTGTCTACCTCTAAACGTTATTATTGTAGTCTTTAATTTTTTATAATAAAATTAGATGATACTTATACTAGTATTTTATAAATATTTAAAAAAAATTCTTGTTCGTTGGTCCGGCCGTAAAATGAGTGGTTTCCGGCCTATGCAGGGACGGTTTCCATACAGTCACAAATAAAAATGAGGTGGTCCCGTCACAACGAAAAGCAGTTTACGCCACTCGGACGTAAAGAGATTTTACACCACTCAGTGCGGTTCGTGCGCCTCGGCTTCGCTACGCTCGCCTCGTCTTCAAAACTCCGCCCTCGAGTGTAAAATCTCGTTTTACGTCGTTGTGACGAAAACTACTATTTTTCTTCATTGTAGGTACTAAAAAATACACGTGATATGAGGGGGGGGGGGTTAGTCTCACCATTATCACTAAGGGAGAGGGAGGGATTAAAAAATGCAAAAAAAAACATCACGTGATTAATGGACGCCCCTTATCCGAAAAGCCTAGAGCTGCTACAGCTTAATTTTTTAATAATTTGGAAATAATGTTTACTTATTAGTTATTACAATTGTAACATAATGTGACTCATATATGTTGAAGCAATAAGCTCAAGTTGCATTGTTAGCAACAGTCAGTCACGTCTGAGACATTGTACTAGTAAGACCTTATTAAAGTAAATAAATAAAGTTACATAAAGGTGTATTATTTATTTAAACATAAAAAGATATATGTTACATGGTGGCAGCGGTAAAAAACTAGTTTATAAAACGAAATTTATTGTTAAATAAACGGTAAAATTACAAGTTATTAGTACAACCGGGTAAATTGAGTATAAGTGCATTTGTTTAAGAAAATGAAGCAAGATACAGTCAACGTACCAGCGGAGATGAGTTTCTCAGGAAATGTGGCCATGAATTGGAATAAATTCAAAAAACGGTTCACCTTGTATATGGAAGCGACAGAGAAAAACAACAAACCAGATAAACAGAAGATAGCAACTCTTTTAAATTTGATGGGAGATGAAGCGGTAGATATACATGACACATTTTCCAATTCTGAAGTAGGAGATGAGAATAAGTTCGATATTGTATTAGCAAAATTCGATCAGTATTGTCAGCCCCGTAAAAATGTGATATTTGACCGATTCAAGTTTTTCTCTAGATCACAAGAACCAAACGAGGCGGTAGATAAGTATGTTACCGAGCTAAAAAAATTAGCAGCTCCGTGCGATTTTGGAAACCAATTAGAAAATTTAATTCGCGACAGACTAGTGTTGGGTATAGCCGACAAAAATGTACAAGAACGGTTATTAAGAGATGCAGATCTAAAGTTAGATAAAGCATTAAATCACTGTCGTTCAAGCGAAGAAAGTAAGAAGCAGCTACTGGAAATCGCAGGAACAAGTACGAACAAAGAAGTAAGTGTCGTGAAAAAGAAACTTAAATTTGTTAATAAAAAGTCAAATAGTGACGGGACAAATTACCTTAAGTGCCGAAAGTGTGGACTAAGTCACGCTAGTGCAAATAAGTGCCCGGCAGAAGGAAAACACTGCCTGAAATGCAAGGGGATAAACCACTTTGCAACAGTATGCAGTAAAAGCAAGAAAGGTGTGAAAATGGTAGAAGAGCAACACGAAGATACGGAAGAATCCGACGAAGAAAGCAATTACGATTTGTTAGCCATCAAAAAGAAGATTCATGGGGTAGCTTGGAAAGAAGAGATACAAGTAAGTGGTAAAATTTTAACTTTTAAAATTGACACAGGAAGCGAGGTCAATATAATCCATAAAAGTGTTTACGATTTGTTACCTCATAAAAATGCTTTAGCGACTACAAAATCAAAATTAACGTCATATACTGGTCATGAAATTGATACTTTAGGCAAATGTTCGTTGAATTGTAGTTTAAATGGAAACAATCAAACTTTGCAGTTCTTTATAGCAAAAGGAAAAAACGTCGAGTCTATAATTGGCTTGAGTGACGCAACACGTTTAGATTTGTTGCCGAAAAGTCGCATTCATGTAATAAAATACAAGACCGCAACGGAAATCATTAACGAATTTCCAGAAGTGTTTGCAGACAAGGCGTCAAAAATAAAAATTGCGCCGTACCATATCACGTTAAAAAATGATTCAATAGCAACAATCTCACCTGCTAGGAGGGTACCGATCGCTTTAAAAAAGAAATTAAAAGCAGAATTGGACGCAATGGTTAAAAACCAAGTACTCGAAGTAGTAAATGAACCTACAGATTGGGTGCATCCAATAGTAATCGTGACCAAGCCCAACGGGTCGATCAGAATTTGCATGGATCCGAGACCTTTAAACAAAAATATTAAAAGAGAACATTACTCTTTACCGACTGTCGATAGTGTAATCGCAGAATTAAACGAAGCCGAGTTTTTTACGGTTTTAGATGCAACCACAGCATTTCTACAAGTTCCCATTGATGAGTCAAGCTCTAATTTATGCACGATAGCAACACCTTTTGGTAGGTATCGATATAAAACAATGCCGTATGGTATAAGTAGTGCACCTGAGGTATATCAAAAAATCATAAATCATATCTTTGAGGGGTTAGAAGGGGTAATTCCATACATTGATGATGTTTTGATTAGGGGCAAAACAATAGAACAACACAACATACGACTAAGGGAAGCTTTAGAAAGAGCTAGAAAATACAATGTTAAATTCAGGAAGGCAAAGATGCAACTGTGTAAAACAGAAATAAAATTTTTGGGGCATAAGTTGAATAAAGACGGTATTTCAATCGAAAATTCGAAAATAGATGCCATTAATGCTTTAAGCAGTCCAAAAAACAAGAAAGACCTACAAAGAATTTTAGGTATGACTAACTATTTAGCCAAATTTGTGCCAAATTTGTCACAAAACACAAGCACGATAAGACACTTGCTAAGCGATAAGGTAGAATTCATTTGGGGAGAGAATGAAGAGAATTGTTTTAAAAAATTAAAAGAAGCAATTAGTACAGCTCCTGTTCTGAAATTTTATGACCCAAATAAACAACTATGCTTATCGGTTGATTCAAGCAGCCACGGACTTGGAGCAGTTGTTATGCAAGAAAAAAAATATTTAGAAGGAAAAACTGTGTCAGTAAGTTCAATTGTTTGTACAACACCAGAAAGGTTATCGGAATTCAGGAAGTCGACACAAAGTGACCCTGTAACTCAAGAAATAATAAATTATATAAACAACGGCTGGCCGGAACATAAAAAAGCTATAAAATGTAATGAGGTAAAAAAGTTTTGGGAAATAAAAGAAGAATTACATTTTGCCGACAACGTTCTATTAAATGGTAATAGAATTGTAATACCCAAAAACGAAATTATGAGAATTTTAAAAAATTTACATAATTCGCATCAAGGGGTAACTTCATGTCAAAATAGAGCGAAAACAATATGGTTTTGGCCTGGAATGTTAAAGGACATTGAAGAGTATGTATTAAAATGCCAAATATGTCAAAGACATTCAAGGTCCAATACAAAACAACCACTACTAAAAGTTCATGAAGTGCCAGATTTACCTTGGAGCAAAATTGGTATGGATTTCGCACATATCAAAGGAAACGATTATTTAATAATTATTGACTATTTTTCAAAATTTATAATAGTTAGGAAAATAAAATCAAAAAACTCGCAGTCAACAATTAAAATAATAGAAGATACGTTTGCTTATCTAGGAATACCACAAGAAATAATGTCAGACAATGGTCCACCCTTTAATTCTTTAGATTTCAACTCATTTTTGAATAAACATGGTATAAAACACTCTACGTCAAGCCCAACGTATGCAAGATCAAATGGTTTAATTGAGCGCGCGGTACAAACTGTTAAGAATTTATTTGTTAAAACAATTGAATCCGGTAACAGTTTATCATTGGCAATCCTTAATTATAATGCTACGCCTAAAAATAATTTACTTTCACCAGCGGAATTATTAATGGGGAGAAAATTGAGATCAGATTTGATAATTACTAAAAGCGCATTGACACCCAAATATGAGTGTAGCAAATCGTACAACACAATGAAGACAAACCAATCAAAACAAAAGCAATATCACGACAAAACTGCACATGAACTGTCAGATTTACAAGAACAGGACGTAATGGTACAAACTTCTGTGAGAAATTGGACGCCAGCAAAAGTGACGCGTAAGTGCGACGAACCAGAATCTTACGAGGTTATCACCAGCAGTGGAACTCCATTACGAAGAAATCGAGTTCACCTGAGACCACGCATAATAAGTGATAAAGTGGAAAACAATAATTCAAGTGCAAAAACAGAGGACGCTAAATCGCCTAATGTCCGGGATCCCAGGCCTATTTTTACAATTTATTACTATCAAGCTAATTTTCCGTGAGTAGCTTCATTTTGATGAGACGCCCAACTTTTTCCTTTACAAAAATTTTCGATTGTGGTAGCTAACAGGGGTAGCAGGGATAAAATATGTCGATTTGACGATTCTCAAAAATTTATTACTAACCGTGGGTTTTTTTATTGAATCTTAAGAAAATTATTAACATCATTGAAAAAAATATTTCTCCTACAAAATGTATGGTTTGATCAAAGAGTCCCCTTCTTCCAACATGTATCGATAACAAGGTCATAAAAAATGATTACTAACTAACTGATTTTTTTACTGTTGCTTAGTTAATATTTATATAATTTAACAGCCACATTGTCTTACAAATTGCCTGGTATGTTATCCCGGTCCTACGCTCCAAAATTGTTAATACCACAAGACCATTTTTCTTATTACTAACTGTAGGACAAAAATATACATAATAGGTTAGTGTGTTCTCTGTCCAAATGAAACAATGTCCTACAAGAAAATAGGTATGTTATCACTAGTCCGACAAGAATTGTCATTTTCATTTTTCTATTTGTAACATAACATAAAGTGAAATCTTTTTTGAAATTTAAATAACTTTATTTTCTAGTAAACTAATGTAAGTACAAAAATTTGTATTTTCACAAAGAAAATTACACAAAAAGCACTCCATAATTATGTGGCCGACGCGACGTTAACTCGTACACGGAAGGAGACTCTGATCCAACAAATCTTTGCACGCTTATAGTTAACACCACCAATCGTAAAATTTTGTTTCAATACAGAAATTCTCTTTGTTCGTTAAATTAATTTAAAAATATAAAATTTTATGTAGTCCGTCTAGACATTTTCTATAAGAGGCATAGATCCCAAAAAATCGTAAATAGTTTACTATGTATACCGTCCCACCGCTTTTTTCATTTTAAAATATGCTGTAATTAGTACTTTGGGTTGCAGGTAGCTACTTTGGGCGAGAAAATACAAATTTTACGATTGAAATCTCGATGAATTCTGAAAGAGTATATTTTAAATAAGAGAATAAGCGGAGGTACAATGCCCTAAGTGCACCTGTTTTTTCAAAAATCGAATTTTTAAATTATATTATTAAATTAGTTGTCATTTTGATGAAAATGGCTCGAAGCGCCCGAGCGTAGCGAGGGTTGCTTCGAGTCAATTTTCATCAAAATCACCCTCGCAAGAGTCGGATTCAGGCGAAAAAGTAACTACCGTTCGTTAAATTTAAGTAACCCTTTTCTGAATTAATTTTTAAATAATTTTAAATTTTTAAATTAAATAAAAAAGGAGAACGCACTCCTATCATAGCGCAAGATTTACTGACTAATTGGAGAAGTGCAACGCTCTTATGTATAGCAGTGCACGGACCTCCCACGAACGAACTTGTTTAACCAATCACGAGCGTTTAATCTTCGAAAATCAAGCTTTTTTAAATTCGATTTTTGAAAAAACAGGTGCACTTAGGGCATTGTACCTCCGCTTATTCTCTTATTTAAAATATACTCTTTCAGAAAAGTTCGAGGTTTCAATCGTAAAATTTGTATTTTCGCGCCCAAAGTAGCTACCTTTCCCCAATATTGCATTTAAGTTTGTTTTGCATTAAAAAAAAAAAATAAGACTAAATTGATGATCGAGTTTTGTCTGTTGAACTTATTAATATGCTTTTTACGATAGTAAAGGGTGAAGGCCATTGTAGGCATAAAATCACCCAATATTATAGTGTTCAATGTTTCTTGTTCTACTAAAGTTAGTTATCGTTTAGCAACCAAATAGGTTGCACATATACTCACAATTTTATCTTTTATTAAAACTTTTTCTCCAACAAGACTTCTTATTAATTATTATATGTTTTTCAACAACTTTTATTTTTTAATATTTTTTAATTTTAGATTATTTATCGATTTTGAAGAGATATTTTTGTTGTTTCTTGCTTCCGGCTTAAGCGGTCGGAGTTTACGAGGCCGTCAAGGTCCACCGTAACAACAGTACGCAATGCTCTGGTTGTGCGTTGTACATGTTGGACGGAGGAGACTCTGATCAAACCATACATTTTGTAGGACAAATATTTTTTTCAATAATGTTAATAATTTTCTTACGATTTAATAAAAAAACCCACAATTAGTAATAAATTTTTGAGAATTGTCAAATCGACATATTTTATCCCTGCTACCCCTGTTAGCTACCACAATCTAGAATTTTTGTAAGAGAAAAAGTTGGGCGTCTCATCAAAATGAAGCTATTCACGAAGATTCAACTTGATAGTAATTATTTTTACATCAGGGATCTGTACTACAACTTTTGAGCGTAGGACCGGGATAACGTACCACGCAATTTGTAAGACAATGTGGCTGTTAAATTATATCAATATTAACTAAGCAACAGTAAAAAAATCAGCTAGTTAGTAATCATTTTTTATAACCTTGTTATCGATACATGTTGGAAGAAGGGGACTCTTTGATCAAACCATACATTTTGTAGGAGAAATATTTTTTTCAATGATGTTAATAATTTTCTTAAGATTTAATAAAAAAACCCACAGTTAGTAATAAATTTTTGAGAATCGTCAAATCGACATATTTTATCCCTGCTACCCCTGTTAGCTACCACAATCGAAAATTTTTGTAAAGGAAAAAGTTGGGCGTCTCATCAAAATGAAGCTACTTACGGAAAATTAGCTTGATAGTAATAAATTGTAAAAATAGGCCTGGGATCCCGGACATAAGTGATAAGTTAAACAAAAGTGTGGAAAATAACAAAGACTTAAATTCAAGACCGAAAAGGGTAATTACTAAACCCGCATATTTAAGTGATTATGTGAAACACTAAATATTGTTATGCTTAATTAATATTTTATGACTAGGTCATTTTGTATTACTAATATTGTAAGTTAATTAGTTTGTTCTACTTAATGTTAATTTGTTCAATTTGATTTTGTTATTAATTCAGTTATTCAATTAATTTAAAAATAATCTTATTTTTTAAAGGGGCATGTAACATAATGTGACTCATATATGTTGAAGCAATAAGCTCAAGTTGCATTGTTAGCAACAGTCAGTCACGTCTGAGACATTGTACTAGTAAGACCTTATTAAAGTAAATAAATAAAGTTACATAAAGGTGTATTATTTATTTAAACATATAAAGATATATGTTACAACAATAAAGTAATTAGTAACTATACTACTCATTTAATATTAATCAATTACCAACATCAAAATTAATTTGAATTAAAAAAATTTTAAAAATACCGAAATACCGGTATTTTTGATACGTAATACCGGTATTTCGGTATCGCAAAATAGCCCAAACATACCGGTTTTCGGTTTACCGGTATTGCAATCACTAGCTACAACTAGAGGTCGCAAACATAAGAAATATTCAAATTTCAACGTGAATGTATTCTTAAATGTTTTTTTAAATCTTGATTCTGTGCAAATTTGTAATCACAAATGTCACACTGAAACGGTTTATCGCCTGAATGTGATCTTAAATGCTTTTTTAAATTTTGCTGCTGTGCACATTTGTAATCACAAAGTTCACACTGAAACGGTTTATCGCCCGAATGTGTTCTTAAATGGTTTGTTAAATTTTGCTTATGTGCAGATTTATAGTCACAAATTTCACACTGAAATGGTTTATCTCCTGAATGTGTTCTTAAATGAACTTTTAAACCTCCTTTACTTGCAGATTTGTAGTTACAAATTTTACACTGAAACGGTTTATCGCCCGAATGCGTTCTTAAATGAACTTTTAAACCTAATTTACTTGCAGATTTGTAATTACAAAGTTCACATTGAAACGATTGATTTCCTGAATGCGTTCTTAAATGATATTTTAAACTTTTCGTATGTGCACATTTATAGTCACAAAATCTACACTGAAACAGTTTATTGTCCGAATGCCTTCTTAAATGAACCTTTAAATCTTCTTTCCTTGCAGATTTATAGTCACAAAGTTTACATTGAAACGGTTTATCTGCTGAATGCGTTGTTAAATGCCTATTTAAACCTCCTTTAGTTGCAGATTTATAGTCACAAATTTGACACTGAAACGGTTTATGTCCTGAATGCGTTCTTAAATGAGTATTTAAATTTTGCTTCTGTGTAGATTTATAATCACAAATTTCACACTGAAATGGTTTATCTCCTGAATGTGTTCTTAAATGGTTTATTAAACTTTGCTTCTGTGCAAATTTGGAATTACAAATTTCACAATGAAACGGTTTATCTCCTAAATGTGTTCTTAAATGCTGAACTAAATTTGGCTTCTGTGCACATTTGTAATTACAAATTTCACACTGAAACGGTTTATCTCCTGAATGTGTTCTTAAATGGTTAATTAAAATTTGCTTCTTTGTAAATTTGTAATCACAAATTTCACACTGAAACGGTTTATCTCCTGAATGCGTTCTTAAATGAGTATTTAAATTTTGTTTCTGTGTAAATTTGTAGTCACAAATTTTACACTGAAACGGTTTATCGCCCGAATGCGTTCTTAAATGAACTTTTAAACCTCCTTTACTTGCAGATTTGTAATTACAAAGTTCACATTGAAACGGTTGATCTCCTGAATGCGTTTTTAAATGATATTTTAAACTTTTCTTAAGTGCACATTTATAGTCACAAATTCCACACTGAAACGGTTTATTGTCCGAATGCCTTCTTAAATGAACCTTTAAATCTTCTTTCCTTGCAGATTTGTAGTCACAAAGTTCACAGTGAAACGGTTTATCTGTTGAATGCGTTTTTAAATGCCTTTTTAAACCTAATTTACTTGCAGATTTATAGTCACAAATTTTACACTGAAACGGTTTATCTCCTGAATGCGTTCTTAAATGACTTTTTAAATTTTGCTTCTGTGCAGATTTATAGTCACAAAATTCACACTGAAATGGTTTATCTCCTGAGTGTGTTCTTAAATGGTTCATTAAATTTTGCTTCTGTGCACATTTGTAATCACAAATTTCACACTGAAACGGTTTATCTCCTGAATGCGTTCTTAAATGGGTTTTTAAATGTTGCTTCTGTGCACATTTGTAATTACAAATTTCACACTGAAAAGGTTTATCTCCTGAATGTATTCTTAAATGGTTTATTAAACTTTGCTTCTGTGTAAATTTGTAATCACAAATTTCACACTGAAACGGTTTATCTCCTGAATGTGTTCTTAAATGAACTTTTAAACCTCCTTTACTTGCAGATTTGTATTCGCATAGTTCACACTTAAAGTTATAGTTTGAAATTTCCGGCGTACTAAGCGGATTACAATCCGTTTTTGTCTTCTGAAAATGAACTGAAATCTCTTCTCGACTGTGAATGGGATGATGATGTAACTTATCCAAATTCAATTCTATTTCGTCACAATGTGATAGAGTAGTACCCTGTAACAAAGCTAACATTACTATGTATTCCTTATTTGAGCACCATTTCAAGCCAGATCAATAATTTCTTGAATGGTTTGTATTTGGTCAGTATTTTAAAATGTTTTTGGTCCGTAGGTATTTTAATTAAATGGTCAGTATTTTAAATAAGTATTTTTGATAATTATTATAATAAATGAGACGGCCGTTAGCATAGTGATTAACTGCATAGACTGCTAATACAGAAAACCCGCTTCGACTCCCGGTGAAGTAAGAATTTTATTCTGACCGTCTCCACTCGGAAGACAACGGCAAACCACCGAGGTGTAATTTGCCTAAAGAACATTTGAAAAAATGTCACTATGTTCTTTCGTAGGACCAAGGAATCTGAGAGAGTGATTATAAATAAACTTTACGCATTCGTAAAGAATAAATTGCACCAGTTTGCTACTACTTTTATAGCCTCTTGTAATTTTATCCAGTCATCAATATTTGATATCAAAAGATATAGTTCCACATAGTCTACATAAATAAGCATCAGATACTTAACCATATCACCAATGTCGTTGATGAATATCAGAAATAACAGTGGACCTAGATTACCCACTAGGTAAAATAACATTGTCACAACGTTGACATGATATCAAAAATTCACTTGCGATGTTAGTTAAATTTTTGAGGCGATGTTGTAGCAACGTTGCTACAACCGCTGAATGTCCGCCCATACAACGTTAATTGTTAACGTTTCTTTTTAATGTTGTCTCAACGTGAAAAAGTAATGTTGTCTCAACGTGAAAAATTAATGTTGTCTCAACATTAAAAAGCATTGTTGCCCTAACATTAAAAAGCAATGTTGCTCCAACATTAAAAAGTAATGTTGTTCTAACATTAAAAAGTGATGTTGCTCCAACATTTAAAAGTGATGTTGCTTCAATATTAAAAAGTAATGTTACTTTAACATTATAAAATACAATGTTAAATTATATTCCTATCACATCGCATTAATTTTAAAGCGATCCCGTTATCATTTTGTGTATATAAATTTATTTTTAATAATAGTTCAACGTTACTACAACATTTAATTTTTGTTATAAATAACATGTGCACAATTTTATAGCGATATTTAAATTACATCCCTATCACATCGCATTAATATTAAAGCGATGTCAAAATGCAATATTGAAACAATGTTGGTGCAATGTTAAAGCAACATTGACGCAACGTTTTATTGTAACGTTGTATTAACATTGAAAAATTAACATCGCCGATGCTACTACTGGCCTAGAAGGCCCTTGACTTCTATCCCTGTCCACCTAACCTGTCTTGTAAACTCTCGTGTGTGACGCAGGCGTATCAACGGTAATGACGTCGACACAAATGTTGGGGATCACCACAGAGTGTGGATGCTCACCGGAAGGCCGAGCCAAGAAATTCTGTGCATTCCGCGATTTGAACCCAGAATTTCCGCTCTATACTCAACCAGCGATCACATCACTCCACTATTACTCATATATAAACTGTGAAAATATAGAGAACGAGTGTAGTTATTGTTTCACACAAAAATTACATTTCTATTATGTAATTTTACACGTATAACGATAATTTACTTGATTCTTATGTAATATCACTCATATAAACTGTAAAAATACAGAGAACGAATGTAATCACAATTTCACACAAAAATTACATTTTAATTGTGTACCTTTACATTTATAGTGCAAGATCTTCAGTACACAAATGCATTGTAAAATTATAGAACATGCATGTACTGTTTTGATTAGTGACATTATTACGCATGCGTTGTGAATTTGGTGCGCAAATTTACATTTGATGATAGTAATATTACTAAATAAGTTTGTAAAGTTCTTACTTTAATTTGTAATAGGACACATTCATGGCCAAAAATTTACATTAAAAAATAATGTGTATGTAACTTTACACAACGCGTAATTTTTTCACATCTTAAACGTCATTACTACTGACGTACTATTATCATAGTAAATTTACACAATTTTTTTTTACAGTGCATCTTAACTTAACCTATTTGTTGAACTTTGCTCTTTTGTAACCCCCGACCCGAAAAAGGAGTGTTATAATATGTTAAACGTATGTATCTGTGTCATCGTAGCTCCCAAACGAATGAACCGATTTTGGTTTAGTTTTTCTTGTTTGAAAAGTGACTTGATCGAGAGTGTTCTAGCTATGATTCAAGAAAATCTGTTCGGCGGTTTGAAGATCATCTGCTTTTTTCTAGATAATGAAAGCAGGGCCGTACTTGTAATATATTGCGATAATATACCTAAAAAATCACGCATGTTTCACCCTGACTGCTCGCTTCCTACGGTAAACCCTGAGAAATTCTTACAGAGAGTCGTGGTTTAAATTTACTTTTAAAAACAAAGGGCAAAACTTATTAAAGAAAACCAATGAAAATTTGAACAAAGTAAACTTGTTAAGCGGTTAATCGAATCAAAATTTATTACTCATAATAATAATCAGAAATTTTAACGGGATGTTGGATATTTTCCCTCTCATTGAAGTCTTGAGGATGGTTTGATAAATAAACCAAAACGTCGGCATATTAGTTAATTTGTTTTTATTGCGTTTCCAATATACCGTTAAAATTTATGATTTATTACTCATTTACAAAACTTTCGAGTTAAAAGCCTTACTTTTTTATTTAATAATAAAAACTAGAAAATGTTGCGATTCCAAGTTAAATAATTTCTCATCAGATGAGAAATTTTATCTTTTCTATTTATCGTTGGTCGTGGTGGTTTTTGTGCTTCCAACCTTGGTGTTGTTTAAGTTGATTTTCAATCCAATTTAAACTCGCTATTTGTTCCAGATCGTTAAATTAGCCTCCAGACTCGCCAAATCTCCAAATCAATTAAGTAAGAAAAGAAAATCGTACTCATTTGTTTCTATAGGGAGCGAAAAAGCTGACGTTAGCGTCCCCTAGAGTTAAAAATTTTCATAAAAGTTCACTTTTTTAACGCTAGAGATGCTAACGTCAAACTTTTTCGCTCCCTTATTAGAGAATTAGCGAGAAATCCCGACGGCAGTGCCTCTAGCGTTAAAAAAGTAAACTCTTGTCAGGAACTTTTTTCATGGAAGTTTTCTCGCTCCCGTGGTCTTCAAAATTTTCCAAATTTATTTATCTTCACCGTATTTAAGTTTCCTGTATTCGTAAAACGAATAGAAATAAAGTAAATCAACAATTTTAAATTTTCCACCCTTGGTTGAAATTAATAGCATACTCGGACTCATTACGGTCCCTCTTAACGGTCGGTAATCAAAAGTAATTTTTATGAAATAATACGCACTTTGGCGTTTCTCTGGCTCTTTCAACGTCGGCGAACAAAAGGCCCATTTTTCTTGTTTCCTGTACCAAATTTTTTTATTTTCTTATCACCTTCTGCGTGGTTGACCAATTTCTTTTATCAACGTGTCAAAGCGCATTTCTCTTCCGATTTCAAAAATTCCGCAATTTTACAAAATAGGTGTAATTTTGTAATGTAAGTTACATTTCAACTTTTTATTTGATTTAAATTAATCTTTCCTTTTGTTTTTGGCAAATGCCCCTTCTGAAATCAAACAAAAATTCTTTATTGGTTTTCTGTAGTATTTCGGTTTTTGGCAACCCTTTCTGAATAAAAAGATAAAAACACCTCCTTGTCTACCCTTGCAACACGACAATATAAAAACTTAAATGTTTGCACGTCGAAATGTCTTTTTCGTGTAATATTGGTAATACGCCCAGTTACAGTTTAGGGGAGTAAGACGCAAACCCGATCGGGTAGCACAATATTATGTGCTTACCTGATAGATACAAATTAAAGTTTAAATAGTTTTTTATTCAACTCCAAATTTTGTATTGGAAACTGCTAAAATATATTTTCGTTATACCGACCCTTAAAGTAGGTGTTTAAGTCCTGATTTCAGGTGCTTAAAATGCCTTTTTACGTCCTAGGCCGTTAAAAAGGGGGGCCGTAATTTTAACGTCCTAGGACGTTAAAAAGGGGGGGGTTATAAAATAAAACATAATATATTTACGCAAAAAATTATTTATTTGAGTGAAAGTGTTTAATTTTTACGACGCAATTGGAAAACAACGGACCTCTAAATTCGTCTGTGTTCTCCCCTGTGCTGTTTGAAGAATGCGCCTGCGGCGCATTAACAATCTTCTTGAGGGAAGATGTAGATGCAGATCCCAAAATTTGATCTGAAATCTTGCCTTTGCTGTAGACGGAGTCTACAACGTAACCCTCAGCAACCGTGGAACTCTTCCAACCTCATTGAGGTTATGTAACTCCACATTGTGTTCGTTTAAAAATTTTAAGAACTTATCGTATTCCTTTTTATATATCGTCTTCGACTTCGTAGGCAGCAACTCTTCTTTTGCTTCTCTGGCGGCTTCTTCGATACTTTTACTTTCCATCTTACTAACACAACCTTTCACCACAACGTTACAAATATAAATGACTTAAGCTGCATTCACATAGGGGTATGTATAAGGTTTTAAAAATGTAAGATTACCAACCTTGATTAATTACCAAACCAATCAGAAGAGCCAGATTTAAATTTTCAATACATAGCCTCTCACCACGATGTTGCGAATAAAAATGAGGTAGTTCCAGTAAAACGAAAAGCAGTTTATGCCACTCGGACGTAAACTGATTTTACACTCCTCGGAACGGTTCGTGCGTCTCGGCTCTGCTTCGCTTCGCCTCGCCTTGCGAAACCCCGCTCCTCGGGTGTAAAATCTCGTTTTACGTCCTTGTGACGAAAACTACTATTTTCGTTATTTCAGGTTACAAATGACCTCTTTATGTATCTGTTTTGAGACCTATAAAGGGGGTCTTTTCTCAAAAGGTCACCTTAAGGGGGACCAACCCGACCATAAAACTAACTTTTATAATGTCCTAGGACCTATAAAACTTAACTTTATAAAGTCCTAGGACTTATAAAAACAGTCCTTGTTGGACAGTCCTTGTTGGACTGTTTTTTCGCTTATCGCTTATGTTCTTAATAACTTGACAAACAACTTGCGATCTTCACGCCATCTACCGATAGTTATATCAGAGCAAACAAATCGTGAATTTTGTGGGATATTATTCCCAAAATAACGAAATTACGACACCTTTAGTTAAAAAATTGGCAATTAAATTAAGTGTTACTTTATATTTATTTACAAAATCATAGATTTAGATAAAATCCGACAAAATTCGAGATTTTATTGCAATAACTGCATAACGTGACCCATCCGTCCGTCAATACGACGGACCGTCCGTTATTTCAACATGCTGTCCGTCAGACCAAATTGTCCGTCGTTCGGAAATTTCAAAAGAAAATCATCCTTTTTCGCTCCAAAGAGACAAACATTGATCAACGACTTGCAAGCTTCACGCCATCTATCGATTGTTATTTTAGAGCTATTATATAAAATCGCGAATTTTGTAGGATATTTTTCCTGAAATAACGAAAAATTGTTCATATCACTCGGGCGATAAGGGTTTTCACCCTTCGGTCGATTATTCACTCGCCGCTGCGCGGCTCGTCTCATAATCTCTCGACCTCAGAGATGAAAACACCCCCTTTATCGCCCTTGTGATATAAACTACTATTTTTATTCTTCAAATTCAACCGGAAGTAAGCATAAATTTTTTTTTTCAAATAGCAACATGTCTTTTTTTTAACATTTTCGCAATCTGCATTTTTTTCTCTATAAATACCTATAAAATTTTCATAAGGTTTACATAAGAAAATATTTGAGAAAATGTAAGATTTAAACGAGTAATAATAATTTACTGATTATATACACATAGGTATGTAGAGGGCCATGAAAAACAAAACATCACGCCACCGAAAACACAACATTTCATTTATCTGATACATTTTTCAAAATTGCCACCGTTTTGTTCAAGATATGATTATAATTTTCGCAGAAGTTCTGGCGATTTGGTGATAATTGATAGATGCTAAATTAATTTTGGTTTTTAAATTTTTTAAATTTAAAGATAGATTTGCCTAAACAACCATTTTTAAATGACTCCATAGAAAGAGTCTAATGGTGTCATATCATAATAATGGTGTTTTGTTTTTCATAGCACTCTACATACGTAATTAATAAATTATTATAGTTTTTTAAATCTTGTGTTTTCTCGAATTTTTGCTTATGTAACCTTACGAAAATTTTATATGTATTAATAGAGAAAAAATTGCAGATTACAAAAATGTTAAAAAAAAGACATGTTGCCATTTGAAAAAAAAAATTTTATGTTTACTTCTGGCTGAATTTGAAGTATAAAAAAATATACTTTGACAGTTTCCAATAGAAAATTTAGAGTTGAATAAAAAACTATTTAAACTTTTTTTTGTATCTAGTAATATTTAAGAATTATTCACTGTTACCATTTTTCGTGAACACACTGTATATTTTTTTTTATAATAATAAAATGACCTCTGATGGTTAATGTTTGGATTTATATATTATAATTTCTAGCAGTTATACATTTGGCTTTTTACATAATAAAAATTTTTTTAATTAAACGTCACCCTTCTAAACAAAACAACTAAAAAACTCCACAAAAGAATCAAGTGGGAAAATTTTTCCACTGCGACAGCCTTAAATTCATGCATGCGGCAAGGTAATTTTAAGTTTCGTTTGTTTGAACTTTTATCGCTTGGCAACAAATAATTGGGTCTTAGCTTACTTCATTACTACCATCTTGATAGTCCAAATCAGAATCGTCTTCTTCCTTAATATCAATTGAATGGTGCAATTCTTCTAGTTCAGCATCCATGAGCTCCATTTCATGTGTTGTAGTTTTGTAATCATTACTGGGAGCTCGCAAACCATCCATAGCTTCTTCTCTTTTGTCACAATTGATCGAGGGTGTTAACTTATTCATACTAGAATCAGAAATCAATAAACTTATGAACCTTGCGTCGCAATTTTCCAGATTAGTTATCTACTAAAAGCCACAATTGGCTTTTACCATAAAAATTAGAAAACTGTATTGCCCACCGTGAGAATATGTTAGCGCTTTACCATTGCCATCTTCAGTCAAAAATATAGATGGCAATGGCTCTACATATGAGCACCGACATTTCAAAAACGGGTAGATTTTTTTATAATTACAGTAGAAACTCGATAACGTCAACATTCAAATTTATGAATATCTCGGTCCTGTAAACATCTAATTGTTTTTTTAACTATGTGTGCTACTAGGAAGGGAGTGCTTAGATTTTAGGGTAGATCCGAGATACCCACTCGGAAATTGTTCTGAAGATTTCAGAAATTATGCTGACTTGCGAAACGATTAATTAAGTGTACAAAAAGTGGAAATTGAGTATAAAGAGTTCCAGTGTGAATCTTCTTTAGGTACGTCATTAATATCATTTCATATAGTTATTATAATTATACTAGGGGGGCTTTGCCCCCCTGGCCGCTGTCGCGGCCCAACCCCCCGGGCCGCTTCGCGGCCCTAATAGCACATAAACGAAATAACTTTGAGTTGTAAAACTTCTTTTCATAAAACATTTTTTTTCGATGATTAATATATCTCAACGGATGAACGGATTAACGTTTAAACGGATTATAACGTCATACAGCTTGAAAATTTAAAATAAATGTTATCGATTACTATTAGGTATTTTTTTATTTTTTGAAAACGTTCTGCAATTTTACTATTGGTTAAAGGGAAAGAACCAATCACAATCTTCCAAAACGTTGCATAAAAACGTTGCATATTTTGTCTTATCTTTTTACAAAATTAATTTTTCCAAAATATTGCACTGCAATATCGGCGTTTTTGCGTCATATCTCCGGCATCATGAGGTATTATTATTATTTGAGAATTATTGGCAATTTGAGCTACTGTCTGATTTTCGCTTTTTATGCATTCATTCAAAGGTTTCTTTGATTTTTTTGCTGGCGGATTTGATTTTGATAGTTCTTGTTGCTGCTGTTGTCTTTCCCTGAGTTCCTTGACACGTTCTGCTGATGTTTTAGAAGATAAAAGCTCGTAATTTGTTGATGGGAACGACGGCTGCGGCTGATCAACGTCTCAAATACTAAACAGATCAAATTGCCTGAGATGTTGATCAGTTGATCAGTTTATCAGTTTATACCATGGTATAAAGGTTGAGACAGTAAAAATAATTTTATATCTTATATAGTATAAGCATTTCGGTTTCATAAAAATGTTACAAAAAAACGTTACATAAAAACGTTACATAAAAACGTTACATAAAAACGTTACATAAAAACGTTACATAAAAACGTTACATAAAAACGTTACATATTGAGCCCTTATCTTTTTATAATATAGGGTAGAGGGTAGATATAGTATAAGCATTTCGGTTTCATAAAAATGTTACAAAAAAACGTTACATAAAAACGTTACATAAAAACGTTACATAAAAACGTTACATAAAAACGTTACATAAAAACGTTACATATTGAGCCCTTATTTTTTTATAATATAGGGTAGATATAGTATAAGCATTTCGGTTTCATAAAAATGTTACAAAAAAACGTTACATAAAAACGTTACATAAAAACGTTACATATTGAGCCCTTATCTTTTTATAATATAGGGTAGATATGATACTTTTTCCAGCATTTTACTGAAAGACCAAATGGAAGGACGCACTTTGTCATCGTATGTACTTCACACTTCATTTAAATTGCTGGCTGGGCAGTAAAAACAATATTTTACAACTGTCATCGTTCCTATGAATACGTACAAAAAGGAAATGGTTTAAGATATATAAAAAGTATTGGAACAAAGAAAACTGGGAAAGCATGTCCTTTGAGGATTGAAGTTTTAATTAAAAGCAGCGACGAACTTGTTTCTGTGAAGTTTTAGATGACCCATTTAGGCCATTCTCAGGATATTGGTCGTATTTTTTTAAGCAAGGAAATAAGAACCGAAATTGCAGGTGTTTTCAGATATTAATTTAAAATGTATATAATTTGAAATGTTAACTTTTCGTGTGTTCTAAGCAAATTAAAACAAGGTGTAACTTTTGAGATTTTCATAATGATTATATAGTACAAAACGCCACCATAACGATGCAATAAGCGTTAATTTGTGAGTTGAAGATATGAAACATTTAGGTGACGAGTGCCCACCCAGTATTGTTGTATAAAGAACAAGGTGTTGAAAATGATTTAGGGCATCTTGATATTTTATCTTCTTCATATCGATGGCACCCATGAAACGAACGCTTATGATTTTCAATTGTATACGTTATTGACCATTGATAAATTTGGCTCAGGATTAAGACACCAACAATAGCTGAAGAAAAAAGTATTATGGATGGCCTTTTGAATAAAAGCAAAGCTACTGAAAATATTAGTGTTGAGGTCGGGATTCTGTTTCGGGAAGATTCACTAACAATACATCATTCTTTATACGGCTTTATTACAACCATCTACATACATTATCTAACATTACAGCTAAGGTACAGTATACACTATAAATGTACTAGCTTAATAATTAGCAATTAATAATAAGAGAGGTGAGCTAAGTAAACGGGCTAAAGACCGGACTATAGGCTAAAAGCCCTAGGTTCGATCCCCAACCCGGCTACAAAAATTTATCCAACTTCATTATGACCCTCTTTTCTCGGAAGGCAATGGGAAACCACCGAGAGTAATCTGCCATGAAAAGCCTTAGTTAAAAGCCCACCACACCCTATTTGTAGTGTAAAAGCTTAAATCATCTATGTATATATGATCGAAGGGTAAAAGGACTGAAAAGAGAGAGAATAATTAGCACTAGTTTTGACCACACATACATTTCCTAATTCGTTTTTTTTTTTTTAATTTGTTATAATCTTTAATTTGTTTTATATTGTTTAAATAAATTTTATTTGAAAAATAATTGTTTAAAAAGTATTTTTCTACTGATTCGACAAGTGTCACTTTTTAAAATTAACTAAAGTTTTAACGGTAATGTAAATTCGCTTCGATCAGATGATCTAACAAAGGGAGAGTGCCGACTCGTCATCACGGATTTCGTCCAAATTTACAGTATATAATACAGTACATAATAACAAATAGATAGTTGGCGGAATGGTAACGCCTACGCGTTATTAATTACAAACACTTATAGTCACCTATCCGCGATAAAAATTTGTTTTTCTAAAGGCGCGTTCTCACGTATCAAGTTTTGTTGAACGATTTTAATTGATCAACAAAAGTTGAACACGACTTGAACGAGTTTTTGTTCACACGTTTCAATAAAAGCTGATTCAATTCGCACATTTTCAATTTAATTCAGCTGTACATAGCGTCAAAAACAAAATACCCATTGTTGAAATACACATACACAAAAGTTGAAAGCAAATCGAAATTGACGTTCATACGTAGGTGCATGTCCCCAATTCGAATTTTGACTCCAAAATAGTCTAAATCGTTTGTGCTTTGTTTGTACCTGTTTGTGCAAACATTATTTTCGTTTGTACCCAAATAGTTTTTGAGATTTTTAAAAAAAACAAAGAAACTGACGCGCATGAGTGGATTAACGAGATTCTTGGTAAAACTTACAGGATCACGTTCAAAATATTTTCTATCGTTTGTACTTTGTTTGTGCAAGTTTCATTTTTGTTTGTACCCAAACAGTTTTTGAGATTTTCAAGAAAAACATCAAAGATACTTACGCGCATGAGTGGATTAACGAGATTCTGGGTAAAACTTACAGGATCACGTTCAAAATATTCTCTATCGTTTGTACTTTGTTTGTGCAAGTTTTATTTTCGTTTGTACCCAAATAGTTTTTGAAATTTTCAAGAAAAACATCAAGGATACTGACGCGCATGAGTGGATTAACGAGATTCTTAGCACGGGGAAACACAGAAGTTTTTAAAATTTTGAATTTTTGATTTAAAGTTAAATTTTCTTAAATTTAACAGTTAAAGATTCTCAGATTTATTTAATATGAACTATTATTCACCATTAAAAATTAAAATAAATGATACACAATTTTTTGTTATTATCTTTAAACGCACACCACCTATGAAATGTAGATCATTATGCTATGTTCAAGGTGATTTGCATGATTAACAGTAAATATACACACCAAACTTTTTTTAAACTAATTTTTTATTACGAAAAATAAAAAAAAAATTGAATTTCTGAAGAATTTCAAGCAACAATTCAAAATTAATTTCTGACGGTCTAGGCATGATTCTTTGATTTAATGAATACGTGAATAATAAAGGATACTAAATGTAATGTCTGTTGTACTTATTTATTTTTTAAATAGTTTTGTTTACATAGTATTTTACAAATTATTTTACCAATACGAAATAATATCAATTTGTTACCAATATAAAATAATAATCCTTTAATCCAGGGATAACTTTGTATTCAACACATTACATCTTCCCTTCTTAAGTTTTTAATCAACTGTTGCTCCATATCTTATGTGTAGAGAGCGGATTTATATGTAATAACAGACCCGTCTAAGGGTAACACCTCTTAAGTAATTGGTCAAACAAAGTCTATCATCAATATAAAACTCTTATTAGAGCTAATAATCGTTTTCTATTGGTGATTTATATTAGTCTATACCTTAAGACGGGTCTGTTGTTACATATAAATCCGCTCTCTACGTGTTTCATGTGTTTCCCCGTGCTAAGAATCTCGTTAATTCACTCATGCGCGTCAGTATATATGTTTGAAAAACTTCTGTGTTTCCCCGTGGTACGAATCTCGTTATTCCACTCATGCGCGTCAGTTTCTTTGATGTTTTTCTTGAAAATCTCAAAAACTATTTGGGTACAAACAAAAATAAAACTTGCACAAGCAGGTACAAACGAAGTAAAAACGATAAAAAATATTTTGAACGTGATCCTGTAAGTTTTAACCAAAATCTCGTTAATCCACTCATGCGCGTAAGTTTTTTTGATGTTTTTCTTGAAAATCTCAAAAACTATTTGGGTACAAACGAAAATAAAACTTGCACAAACAAGCACAAACGTTTTACAAACGTTCTAGACTATTTTGAATCCAAAATTCAAAATTTTAAAAAATTCTATGTGTTTCCCCGTGCTAAAAGAATCTCGTTAAGCCATTCCTGCGCGTCAGTTTTTATGATGTTTTTCTTAAAAATCTCAAAAACTATTTGGGTACAAACGAAAATAAAACTTGCACAAACAATCACAACAAATTACAAACGATAGAGAGTATTTTGAACGTGATCCTATAAGTTTTACCGAGAATCTCGTTAATCCACTCATGCGCGTCAGTATCTTTGATGTTTTTCTTGAAAATCTCAAAAACTGTTTGGGTACAAACAAAAATAAAACTTGCACAAACAAGCTCAAACAAAGTACAAACGATAGAAAATATTTTGAACGTGATCCTGTAAGTTTTACCAAGAATCTCGTTAATCCACTCATGCGCGTCAGTTTCTTTGTTTTTCTTAAAAATCTCAAAAACTATTAGGGTACAAACGAAAATAAAACTTGCACAAACAATCTCAAGCGAATTACAAACTTTCTAGACTATTTTGAATCCAAAATTCGAAATTTAAAAAAGCATGTCTCCACCCCCCCCCAGCGAAATTTTGAAATTTCTCGAAAACTATTTGGGTACAAACGAAAATAATGTTTGCACAAACAGGTACAAACGAAGCACAAACGATTTAGACTATTTTGGAGTCAAAATTCGAATTGGGGGGGGGGGGGCTGGGGACATGCACCTTTCATACGTATCAAGCTTGCTTTCAACTTTAAACAACAACAAACACATGTTCTCACGTATCAAGTTTTGTTGTACGATTTTAGTTGATCAACAAAACTTGAACGAAATCTACAGTGAGCATATCGTCGGCTGAGTATTGGAGTGTTCCAAGTCCTAAAAAGGTAATTATGAGAAAACTGCAATTAAAGTTTCAAACGCATTTTTTTTAAATATGTAGTAGATTATAATAGTATATACATAATTTATTATTTGGGGTATTATCACATAAATTAAATAGTGCTAGCTATTTTTTTTTTAAATTCTAGTATTTTGAAAATAATTAATTATTCGAAATGGACATGGAACAATTGACATAAACTTTTTTGTAAATTAATATATTAAGTTGTTCCATGTCCAAAATAATAATTATAAAGTAACTTAATATATTAATTTTAAATAAGCATACTAATAATAAAATGACTATTTTAGAATGATTTTTCATAAAAATTACGATATCGTTATATAATAGCGTATAAAGCTAATTATGCATAATAATATTAAAACGTTACTTGCCTGTAAATTAGTATTGGAATGTGCCAAGTCCTTGCTCACGTGATTACTCCTAGTAATGCAATAGGTTGGCTGTGGACTTGGAACAAAACAATACTCATTTAAAGTAAATTTTTAAGAGTTAGTAAAAACCTAAAACTCTATATCTCACAAACGTTTTCGAATTTTTGGACACGTTTAATGGAGATGGTACAATTCAATATTAACAACAAGTAGATGCATTAATCTAAAAAAAAATTAAAATGGACATGGAACACTCCAATGTTGGGATTTTACTGTTTTTTAATAGATATAAATGAAAACACTTTTGATATTATAATTTGTTTATAATTAAAATTAAATAAAACAAAAGAATTACATTTATATAAGTGGAATAATTATTGAACAAAAGAACTTAAATTACACGTTCGCATATTAGTCGCTAACTCGATAACTAACTTATGTTATGCATTCGTTTTACTAACATATTAATCCTCATACATGCGCAATACAATAAGGGTTTCTTGTTAACTTGAATTTATATTCTTAACACCCCTTCTTCAATTCAAAATAATTAACAAAATTTTAATATTACAATTTTAAATAAAGATGATCTTAAATTCTAAACATTATTACAAAATATCATTTTAACATTTTTCCATAAATTTGTCCCTCAAATAAACAAATTTAACACTATCTAATGGTTTTGTTAAAATATCGGCTAAGTTGTCAGTCGATTTACAATGTTCAATTTTAATAGTACCATTTTTTATTTTTTCATGTATGAAATGGTACCTTACATCAATATGTTTACTCCGTTTGTTTAAAATACCATTCTTAGCTAATTCAATCGCACTTTTATTGTCCACTTTAAGGGTAATATTTACGTTGTCACCCTTTAATTCTTCTAAAAGATTTTTTATGTAGATCAATTCTTTCACGCACTCTGCCGCACTCACGTATTCACTTTCACAACTTGATGTTGCTGTATATTTTTGTTTATTGGATTTCCAATTTATTAAGCCATCATTGTAAAATATCAAATATCCACTTGTACTTTTTCTTGAGTCAAGGTCTCCAGCATAATCGGCGTCACTGTAGGCAGTTAAATCTCCTATTTTATGGTTTTTAAATTTAATAGCGTAGTTATCATTTCCTTTCAGATATTTTAAAATATGTTTAACATTGTTTACGTCTCCACGAGTCGGATTTTCCATGTATCTACTTACAAAATTCACTGCAAAACTAATATCCGGTTGTGTTTTGTTGCTGAGAGATATAAAAGACTTTCAATTATCTCTCGATAGAGATAATTTATGTTTGGAAACTGATCACTTCTTTTAACATCTCCATTGCTTAGTGGTATTTTACTTGAATTGCATTCTTGCATGTTTGCATTTTCTAAAATTTGTTTTGCCATGTTACTTTGTTCTAACGTTATTCCTGTTTTATCTCGTTTTATATTAATTCCTAGAAACGTTTTCGGGTCTTCCGTAATTGTTATTTTAAACTCTTCTTTTAATTTTTCTAAGAAAATTTTCATTTCTGTTTCATTTTGACCTATCAATAAACCATCGTCAACATAAATCGCAAGTATCATATCGCTGTTTTTTGTTTTAAAAATACATCTTTCTGATTTTATTTGTTTCATTCCTAAACTTTTAAGAAAACTCGTAAATTTCTCATTAAATTTCATGGACGCTTGTTTTAATCCATATAATGTTTTTTCTAATTTACACACTTGGTTATTATTAGATTCGTAACCTTGTGGTAAATGCATGTAAATTTCTTCGTCAATGATCCCGTATAAAAAAGCAGTTTTTATATCGAACTTTATTAATTTTGCATTTCGTTCAGCTGCAATTGCAAATAGCAATCTTATCGCACAGCTGTTGATTACAGGGCTGTAAGTTTCCTGATAATCAATTCCTTGTTTTTGTTGAAAACCTCGAACGACTAATCTCGCTTTGTACGAACCATCTTCTTTTATCTTCAGCACCCATTTGTTAGTCAAAAATTTTTTTCCTTTAACGTCATTTTTATTTACCAAAGTCCAAGTTTGATTTTCTTGTAATGACTTTTTCTCTTCATTTATTGCTTCAATCCATTTTTCTTTATTTTCGCCCTTTATGGCCTCTTCGTATGTTAACATTACGTAGTCTTCAAATCTTTTTGGTGTTCTTCTTATTCGTTTTTCTCTTTGTGGTTGTATCAACGGTTCAACAGTCTCATCTTCGATTTCAATTTGTTCATCGTCCGATCCACTTTCGCTGTCAGTTTGAATTATTTCAGCCAACTCAGGATTTTCATTTTCAAATGGTAATTCAGGCATTTCATTTTTAAGTTCTGATGTAAATTTTTCAAAAATTACATCTCTTGCTATTATTATTTTTTGATTTTCTTTATCAAAAAGCCTATATCCGTTTGGTGCATATCCAACAAAAATAAATTTTTTACTTCGCTCTTCAAGTTTTTTCAGGTAACCTAATTTTTTAGCATATGCAGTTGTACCGAAAATTTGTAAATATTTTAGATTTGGTTTTTTGTCATACCACATTTGATATGGGGTTGTTTTTACTGTTTTACTTGGAATTCGATTAATTAAATAAGCTGCTACTTGTACAGCTTCTCCCCACATTATTTTATTCTGATTAGTTTCAAAAATTAGCGCTCTTGCTTTTTCCATAATTGTACGATTTAAACGTTCCGCTTTTCCGTTTAGTTGCGGTGAATATACAATTGAATAGTCCATTTTTATTCCTTTGCTTTTACACCAATCTGTTATTTGGTTAGACGTGTACTCACCTCCATTATCACACCTTATTACACTTGTTTTTAAATTCCATTTTGCCTCAGTAGCATTAATGAAATCTTTGATCGCATAAATTGCTTCGTGTTTATTACTTAAAAGTATTATATTACAAAAATGGGTATAGTCATCTAAAAAAGTAATAAAATATTTTTTTTGTCTTTCCGGGAGTAAAGCGGTCACTTTACTCCCACTTTTGCGGGAGCAAAGTGCCAGTTTACTTAGGAGCGGGACGAAAAGTAAAGTAGCGGAACGAAATGTAAAGTAGCGGGACGAAAAGTAAAACAGCGGGACGAAAAGTAAAAAAATCAAATTTATTACTACATCTAAGATTCCATAAATGCATACGGTACTTTGACAATGATATCATGTTACGCAAACTACCACATCTGGGGTAGGCATAATAAAGTTTATGGTTATTTTCAAGAAAGGTCGACTACCTAAACCGCTTTGTATTTTTGAAAACTTAAATTTTATTTAACAAATTCTTCTAGAAATTCGAGTAGTTGACGAAATTAAACTTCGAGAAATAGAAATAATCGATTTATAGCGAAAAGACAAAAAATAGTATATTCGCGCTCGGGAGTAAAGTGACTTCTCGTCCTTTGGGTAAATTTTCCCCTCGACTGCGTCTCGGGTAAAAACCTTTACCCTCATGACGAAAAGTGGCACTTTACTCCCTCGGTGTATAATATACTATTATTGTCCCAAGTTTTTTCAATAGGGCCACAAATATCCGTAGAGTAAAGGGAGGTAAAAGTCCGCATGGGGCAAAAGTCCCAAATTCAAATATCTCACTATATTTCAAAAATTTTTATCATTGTGCGCAAGGAGCAGTTAGTAGTCATCAATTACAGTGTCTATACCAAATTTTATCACGCAAAGTTGGATTACTGGAGAACCATGAAGTAATTACGATTTTGCGTATGCCTGATGTATCATTAGCTCTTGCAGAAATTGCGTTGAAATGTTGAAAATGAGTAGTAACCATAACTAGTATGTATTTTATTGAAAATACATGTTTCTTGCTATAAACTTATAGGATATAATCGATGTTAGGTTTGATGGTCTGGAAAGGTCATGACTCGGAAATGTTTTTGGCTACTTGGGGCAAGAGTCCTATGTTGCTGAACCCATGTCAAGCAAAAGTTTGAAGAATTAAAAAAGGCAAGAATTAACCGATGGCAAAGTGCTTTGTTTAGGCTGCAAAGAATAATATGAGAATTTATCAATGAGAGAGTGGATTTAATGCGATAGCTGCAAACAATGGTGTCATGAAGAGTGCACGAAATTGGCCAATTTATTTGTGACCATTGTTGAAATTTTTCTACATTTTATCTTTTTTATATCTTATACTTTTGTTGTTTTTGCTTATTACTTTTCATTTGGAAGAAATTGTTGATTTTAATTTGACTTAAAATAGCGCAGAGTCCAATGGCGGACTTTTGCCCCACCTATGGGGTAAAAGTCCCATTTTCCGCAACTTGTGTATTATGGTTTTTTTATACACACCGTTTTCAAATCATGGCATTAATGTTATTTATAACAAAGCCTAAGTACTGTACAAACTTCTCATCCAAATATTGAGCTGATTGAGTAAAACATATAAGCGTAAAAAAATACAACGTACTAAGTGCGGACTTTTACCTCCCTCTACTCTATGTATTATTTCAAGTGGTCTTGTAGCACGTTCTCGAATTTCTTGGAAAGGTTTTCTAACTTGTTTAGCTTTGATACATATTTCACATGTCACATTTTTTAAATTATTTATTTCGACGTCACTTAAATTTAATCCGATACTCATTGTTTTTAATTTTAACATATTTTTCGAAGTTATATGTCCCAATCTTTTATGCCATGTTAAAACATTTTCGGTTTCACTTACGAAAGCATTTTCAACAGTTTTGATCATTTTAATCGCGTATAGTTCGTTTTCACCACGCGCACCTTGCAATATTTTTACGTTATTTTTGTACACTTCAACGATATTGTCTTTAAAATGTACTTCGCCACCGTTTTGTGTGATTTTTCCCACCGATAGCAAATTTTTACTCAAGTTTGGAACGTATTCGACATCTTTTAATATACACTCTTGCGTTTCAATTTCTCCAAAACCTAGAGCTTTTATGTATTCACCATTTTTTGCAGTACCAATTTCTGTAACCATTTCTTGCATATTTTGTATTAAATTATTCTCATTAGTCATGTGCGCTGTTGCACCAGAATCCAAATACCATACAGTTTTATTTTTATCGTCTTCATTTTTCACTGTGTGCGTTAATAAAGACATTTTTTTATTATCCATTTGACCACTGGATTTGCTTACACCGGTTGTGTTATTTTTGTTTCTAAAATAGCAATCTTTGTCTACATGATTGGTTTTTTTACAGATGTTACATTTTATTTCAGTTTTTTTACAATCTCTAGCAAAATGTCCAAATTTTCCACATTTGAAGCAGTTTTTAGTTTCATTTTTACGGTTAAATTTGTTAAAATTTTTGTTACGCTCACCTGTGGAATTGAATGCTATTTGTTCACTGGAGTTTTCATGGTTATTATTTCGCTTTTCTTCTGCTAGAAGTCTTGATGTCAATTCGGTTAATTTTTGTTTACTTTCTGGAGTAGATTCCCAAGCACTTATGAAATATCGATAATTTTCCGGTAATGTGGACAGAATTTTCGTAATAATCATGGTTTCACTTATTTCTTGTTTCATACTGTTTAATTTATAAGCTAAACTCTCTAATTCACATATGTATGTAGACATGTTACTACCTTTTTTATAGTTGTAATTATAAAATTCTTGTAACAAGTTATATTTACGTTGTTGGTTATCACGTTCAAACAACATCTTCAACTTGTCAATCATTTCACATGAAATTGTGCAGTTAATTAGGTGCATCATAATCGGTTTTTCAATGGTTGTTACTATTATTCGTTGAGCAATCGCATCCTTTTTCTCCCAGTATTCTTTTAATTTTTGCTCTTCTGGGCATTTTGTTTCACCTGTAGCGATATCATAAATTTGTTTTGCTTTAAAGAAGATCGTAATTTGAAATTTCCAAATTTCGTAATTACCCTCATCTTTGAGATGTTCGATGTTTAAAATTTCTTCTTTACTTGTAGCAGTCATTGTTTTACTTTTTTAATTTCTTGATTGCACAATTTTTAATATAAATTTCACTTTTTTTTTTTTTTTACTTTTTTTTACATAAACACTTAATTGGTTTAATTTTCAGTCAAAGCACGATTTATTTTAAATATTTACTGTTTTTATTTCACTTCAATGTTTTAATTGTTTTTATTTCACTCTAATGTTTTAATTGTTTTTACCGCGAACTGTTTTTCGTTTTTTAATTTTTTATTTTACACTTTGTTCAATAAACACCTGGGCCCATAACCTGTTGGAATTTTACTGTTTTTTAATAGATATAAATGAAAACACTTTTGATATTATAATTTGTTTATAATTAAAATTAAATAAAACAAAAGAATTACATTTATATAAGTGGAATAATTATTGAACAAAAGAACTTAAATTACACGTTCGCATATTAGTCGCTAACTCGATAACTCGATAACTAACTTATGTTATGCATTCGTTTTACTAACTTATTAATCCCCATACATGCGCAATACAATAAGGGTTTTTGTTAACTTGAATTTATATTCTTAACACGGATTTCGTCCAAATTTACAGTATATTTTATAGAGCTTGACTAGATATAAAAGTCACGCTAGTGGTATCGCCATACGACCAAACGTTGCTTAGAAAAACAAATTTTTATCGCAAATATGTGACTACATAAGTCTTTTTAATTATCATAATAGCAAATAGGTAGTTGGCGGAATGGTAACGCCTACGCGTTAATAATTACAAACACTTGTAGTCACATATTCGCGATAAAAATTTGTTTTTCTAAAGGCGCGTTCTCACGTTTCAAGTTTTGTTGAACGATTTTTTTGATCAACAAAAGTTGAACACGACTTGAACGAGTTTTTGTTCACACGTTTCAATAAAAGCTGATTCAATTCGCACATTTTCAATTTAATTCAGCTGTACATAGCGTCAAAAACAAAATACACATTGTTGAAATAAACATCCACAAAAGTTGAAAGCGAATCGAAATTGACGTTCATACGTATCAAGTTTGCTTTCAACTTTCAACAAACACATGTTCTCACGTATCAAGTTTTGTTGAACGATTTTAGTTGATCAACAAAACTTGAACGAAATCTACAGTGAGCATATGTTTCAACCAACTTGAACAATTGATGTTAAAAATTTAACATGAATGTGTTCTTAAATGGTTTTTTAATTGTTGCTTCTGTGCACATTTATAGTCACAAAGTTCACACTGAAACGTTTTATCTCCTGAATGCGTTCTTAAATGATTTTTTAGATATCTCTTCTGAGCACATTTGTAATCACAAATTTCACACCGAAACGGTTTATCGCCCGAATGCCTTCTTAAATGAACTTTTAAACCTTCTTTGCTTGCGAATTTGTGGTGACAAATTTCACACTGAAACTGTTTATCGCCCGAATGCGTTCTTGAATGAGCTATTAAACCTCCTTTACTTGCAGATTTGTAGTTACAAAGTTTACATTGAAACGGTTTATCTCCTGAATGTGTTCTTACATGGTTTTTTAAATTTTGCTTGTGTGCAAATTTGTGATCACAAATTTTACACTGAAATGGTTTATCTCCTGAATGTGTTTTTAAATGGCTTGTTAAACTTTGCTTCTGTGCAAATTTGTGATCACAAATTTCACACTGAAATGGTTTATCTCCTGAATGTGTTCTTAAATGGTTTATTAAATTTTGCTTCTGTGTAAATTTGTGATCACAAATTTCACACTGAAATGGTTTATCTCCTGAATGTGTTCTTAAATGGATTGTTAAATTTTGCTTCAGTGTAAATTTGTAATTACAAATTTCACACTGAAACGGTTTATCTCCTAAATGCGTTCGTAAATGCTTTTTTAAATATTGCCTGCGTGAAAATTTGTAATTACAAATTTTACACTCAAACGGTTTATCTCCTGAATGCGTTTTTAAGTGGTTTACTAAATTTATCTTCTGTGCAAATTTGTGATCACAAATTTCACACTGAAACGGTTTATCACCCGAATGCGTTCTCAAATGAGCTTTTAAACCTCCTTTACTTGCAGATTTGTAGTTACAAAATTCACACTGAAACGGTTTATCGCCAGAATGCGTTCTTAAGTGGACTTTTAAACCTCCTTTACTTGCAAATTTGTAGTTACAAAGTTCACATTGAAACGGTTTATCTCCTGAATGCGTTCTTAAATGATTTGTTAAACTATTCCTATGTGCACATTTATAGTCACAAATTTCACACTGAAACGGTTTATTGCCCGAATGCCTTTTTAAATGAACATTCAATTCTTCTTTACTTGCAGATTTGTAGTTACAAAGTTCACATGGATACGGTTTATCTCCTGAATGCGTTCTTAAATGCCTTATTAAATGTTGCTTTTGTGCACATTTATAGTCACAAATTTCACACTGAAACGGTTTATCTCCTGAATGCGTTCTTAAATGACTTTTTAAACTTTGCTTCTGTGCACATTTATAGTCACAAATTTCACACTGAAATGGTTTATCTAATGAATGTGTTCTTAAATGTATTGTTAAATTATGCTTCTGTGTAGATTTGTAATCACAAATTTGACACTGAAACGGTTTATCTCCTAAATGTATTCTTAAATGGTTTATTAAATTTTGCTTCTGTGTAGATTTGTAATCACAAATTTGACACTGAAACGGTTTATCTCCTGAATGTGTTCTTAAATGAATTTTTAAAGATCCCTTCGTTGTAAATTTGTAGTCACAGAGTTCACATTGAACCGGTTTATCTCCTGAATGCGTTCTTAAATGAAGTTTTAAATTCCCTTTATATGCAGATTTGTATTCACATAGTTCACACTTAAACTTATACTTGGAAATTTCTGGCGTAGTAAGAGAATTACAATCTGTATTTGTCTTCTGAAAATGAACTGAAATCTCTTCTCGACTATGAATGGGATGATGATCCAAATTCAATTCTATTTCGTCACTCTTACTTTTGGGGTGACGATTTGAATGTGATGGAGTAGTACCCTGTAACAAAGCTACCATTACTAACTATTCCTTATTTGAGTACCATTTCAAGCCAGATCAATAATTTCCAGAATGACTTGTATTTATTTAGTCAGTATTTTAAATAAACGGTCAGCATGACATTGATCAGTATAAAAAAGTCAGTATTTTAAATAAATGGTCAGTAGAGTAAAGTCGGGGATTATGGAATACCCTTTTATTTTTGGAATTATGTCGAAAAGTATTTAATAAAATATAAGTAGGGGAGAGTCGGGTAATTGTGCGCGGCGGCTAATCGTGCGCATGCCTTTATTTCCATAACCGGCTGATATAATTCGAAATTTGGTATTCAGGCATTATCTCTTGACAAACCTATGTGCTACGACATATGAATCAGGTGGATAGTTGTACTTTATCTACCTATAATGGTCGCTTTTTTGTTTATGTATGTTGTGTTCTAGTAGGAGCTTCGAAGAAAATAAGCCGTAAGTATTTCCACTTTTACATTTTTTAATAATTGTGTGCGTAAATACATTGCATAATGAGTTCCCTTTACACTGATATATGTAGTCTAGGCAAAAAAGCGCTTTTTATTCTTTTATACAATTTAAAAGCGAATCTGCCACTGTCGGTTAATCGGGCGCAGGGCGCATAGTGATGATCCTGTCCCCAGTACATCTGCTATTTTAGAAGAGCTGAGTCTTCTTCCAAGACCAAATACAGCTAAACGACAAAATCGCAAAAAAAAAGATTTTTGTGAACCCTAACAACCTTTTTTATTATTTTCATTTTATAATATTTTTTATATTTTATATAGTTTAGTTTTTTAAATCATAGGTTATATAGGCTTTATTAAATAAATAAGTATATTTTTAGCTTTAATTACTTGTGTTATTTGTTTCCCTTTTCAATGTGCACGATTATTTTACCTATGCGCACCATTAGCCGCATACGTCGGGTAATTGTGCGTAACGCCATATTTTCTAAATTAGTATTTTAAAGTCACAATGTGCATTTTTATTTAAAAGTGACTAGAGAATATTACAGCCAAACTGTTAAAGAATCTTGATAGCAAACCTGTAAGTCCAATCTTTTGTCATTTCAGAAATATTACAATTTTGGCTTAGGTGCGCACCAATACCCGACTCTCCCCTAATAATACGGTAATAGCAAGGCCAAAAGGTTTACTACACCTTATTATAAGGCAACAAAGTTAAAAAATTGTAAAAGTATAAAAATCTTGTGTTTTTTGAAAACAGTGCATTTCCACTTGATGAAAAAATGGTCGGGTAATATGGTATAGGCGGGTTGGTTGCACGATGCCTATTTGCTTTTTATATTCAATAAAATACCCACGATAACGTACGAATAAATATTTAAATATATACAACACATGTCGATCTGTTTACAATTGATAATAATTAATAATATTTGTGAAACAAAAAAAATATATTGTCGTGTTCTGTCGAACAACTCTTTAAGGTCCGTGCTGTCTTGATCGGAGTTTGCAATTCGAGCCTCTCCCAAGGAGTGATTCAAGAGAGATTTTTAAATTTTCCACAATTAAAAATAAAACAAAAATGCAGAGAATGAACAATAATTTAATTTGACAAACATTGTAATCAAAATTAACTTGAAACACCAAATGAAACGAAATCTTTGTGTTAAAATTCATCAACACAGTTGATAATCAAAAATCATGGATAATTACCCTACAAATTTACACATTTAATTGTAAAATACGATCTACAATTTGTAAGATAATTAAACGTCTCAATAAATTTATACAAATATCTGAAATAAATTGTACACAAAATAAAAAATTGTTTTAATTTTTAAATCTGGCGCCGCATATGGTAGTTCGAATTGTTGGTAGCTTTAAAAACCCGGTTATAAAACAGTCAGTAGTAAATGTATCGCGCGCACCCAATACATTACAATTTTAAACACGTGAAAAAAATTAATCTTCTCAATCAAATAAACCGAAGTAGAGATTAAAATAGTTCCACTAGTGAATTTAATTAATTAAGTGCGACAATCTGTTTATTACACGCATGCTGAGATTCAACTTTTGTAAAATAAACGTAATTAACCTCAAATATGGTCGCTTGCATTTCGTCGAAATATCAATTGTAATCGTTGAAATAGTGTGAATAAATAATTCAAATGGTAATTACCAAAACGATGGCTTCAAAAATAGAGGATTGACTTTGTCGAATATCCCGCATCCACGAATTAACAAAATGGACGACCTCATGTTACAACGAATAGGTAAATTTTGCTTAAACTCTCCATAATTCATGATTGATTCCATCACTCAAAATATTCATGGCACTCACAATAACTAAATTTCTAGTTGCATAAAATTATTGCAAACTAATTGCAAAATTTATAAATTTTCCAGACATTAGAAAATTCAATGCGAGGTCGTTGAGTTCACGACTCCCTGCTCGCTCATCTATCCAGCAACTAACTACTTCCCTTACCAATCTCACTTCCTGTCAATTTTTGGATTTCGGAAATCGTGTCTTACTCTGATTGGTTCAATTCGCCAGCCAAATTTGAAATTCTTCATACCAAATTAACACTTTGAAATCACCAATTTTTAAATTATTACGAACACCATCTCAGGTGCATGTCGCTGCCCCCCCCCCCAAATTGAATTTTGGGATGAAAATGGTGTCAAACGTTAGAGCTTCGTTAGAGCTTAAATGAGCTTTAAATTTTTTCGTTTGAGCCTCAACCGTCGCGAAGATATTCGCGAAAACGTTGGGGGGGGGGCTGTAGACATGTTTTTCTATTTTCGCTCATATTATGAATTTTGGGCTAAAATTGGTGTCAAACGTTAGAGCTTCGTTAGAGCTTAAATGAGCTTCCATTTCCATCATTTTAACTTCATTTTTTACAAAGTTACAGGCATTTTTAATTTTCGAGCCTCCGAGCAAGTTCCGTGTGATATTCCTAAAGTTTTTTCTATTACATTAGATTAAAATATTTAATCCGATTAAAAAAACTAATCCTGCTTTCTATTATAATAAATTTTGATAATAAATAAAACTGGAAAAATTAATTTTACAAAATAAATTTTAAATCAAAAGTGATACAAATAATGTACGTTTTTTTTTCTAAATGTATGTTTTTACTCATAAACTACATACTATGAATTGGTTTTTTTGGCAATTGTAGTTCTCCGTACTATCTTACTTAAAAGTTATTCTCAAAAAACAATTTTCTCTCTCATTTTGAATTTATGTGTGCAGGGACGTGCCCAACCAACTTTTTTCGGGGGGGAAAAATTTCAAATTTGCCAACTGAGTTACTTCAAAGTTGCCAACTTTTTGTAAGTTTTGCAAGTTTTTGTAAAATTAGACATAAAAAAATGCCAAATTGACCAACTTTTGGGTGTTTTTGTCAACTTTTGCCAACTTTCTAAAACTTTAAGGGGGGACTTCCCCCCCCCCATGATCACGTCTCTGTATGTGTGCAGTCGATAGAGCTTCGTTTGAGCTTGAAAGAGCTTCAGTGAGTAAGATTTTAAATTAATTTTATACAAAGTTGTGAATAGTTGAAATTTTCGACTAAACTCTGAGCAACATGCGTTAAATCGTAAGGTTTTTTAAAATTTTAATATTTTTTCGGCATGATTTCTATTTCGGTAAATTACTTCGATTTTAAAAATTTTATATTTATAAAAAATAAAATCTTGCTTATTTAGAGAACTTATTTTTATTCAAAGAATTTAGATTATCGGTTCAAGAGATTTAAAGAAACTTATGATTTCACGCATGTTGCTCGGAGAGTAACAATCTATAAGTTTGTAAAAAATTAACTGACAGTCTTGCTCACTGAAGCTCATTCTGGCTCAAACAAAGCTCTATCGATTGACATCAATTGCACACATAATATCAAAATGAGAAGCAAAATTGTAAAACATGTCTAGAGCCCCACCCCCCAATAGTTTGCCCCCTCCCCCACCACCCAAATGGAATTTTGGGATGAAATTGGTGTCAATCGTTAGAGCCTGAATAAGCTTAAATTGTTTTTGTATGAGCCTCAACCGTTGCAAATATATTTGCAAATACGTATGGGGGGGGGGCTTTAAACACGTTGGTCCTGCCAAGTCAAATTTTGAGATAAAAATAGTGTCAAACGTTATTTTTTTTCTTCTATTTAGCGTTAAATAGTTTTAAATAAAAGCTCTGGTTAATAGTTAAGTTACTTATCTTCTTAAAATTTTAAAATATTTTCGCGACGGTTGAGGCTCAAACGAAAAAATTTAAAGCTCATTTAAGCTCTAACGTTTGACACCAATTTCATCTCAAAATTCAATTTGGGGGGTCGGGCAGCGACATGCACCTCACCATCTCACATTTTAAAAACCTACAAACGACTGCCGCATGCTACCTTCGCACCAATTTATTTTATTAAAGGTAAGTAAACAAACAATTCTTAAGAAAAATAAATTAAACTAAATTGCAACGTTTTTCTATTTTTAATTTATTTAACTTTCAGGTTTTAGGACAATTCCCCAACCATAAAGATTCCGTCTCTGCATGTACCTACATCTGTACAAAATTGAAAAACAAACAGGTTACAATTCGTTTGTCCAATTAAACTCCGAAAAAAATTCAAAAATGAAAATTATTACAAACATGAAACTTTAATTGTGGAAACTTAAATTTATAAAATATGGCATTCCATTACAATATATACACACTTTCACATCCTTCTATTACTGATAGCGGGCTGGCAGATTCACTTTCCTTCCTGTTCTTGTTAGCACGTCTGGTGCAAATGTGACCTTTTTCTTAAGTGCTGCTGAACTCTGTTGCGTTGGCTGTGGTGCTGGAGTTGCCTCTTGGTTTGGACGCTTGTCGACCGTGTGTGCCGCCTTTACTCTATCAATCATAACCGTGCTGCTTTTTCCGTTCATGCTAATTATGAAATTCTTGTCCGTGCGTGAAATAACGCGAAATGGTCCTTCATACGGTGGTGTAAGCGCGGGACGAACAGCATCGTTTCGAAGAAAAACGTGTGTGCAACTGCTTAGCGCTGGTTGAACAAAAATGGTGTTGTTACCGTGGTTCGCCGCTGGTACAGGCTTTAGCTCTTGCATCTGCTTCCTTAGTTCTGTGACAAATTCGGATTGCAGAACTTGATCTTCATTCTTGCAAAGGAACTGACCTGGCAGGGATATCGTCGAACCGTATACCCATTCAGCCGGTGCTGCCTGAATATCTTCTTTGTATGTCGTTTGATGACCTAGGAGGATTGTCGGCAGTATGCTACACCAGTCTTTCGTTTCGTATGCCATTATTGCTGCCTTGAGCGTACGGTGCCATCTTTCTACCATACCGTTAGCTTGCGGATGATACGCTGTTGTTCGAATATGTTTGATGCCAAGAATTCTAGATAGCTCTTTGAACAGCGTAGATTCGAATTGGCGTCCTTGATCGGTGGTAATTCGAGCAGGAATCCCAAAACGCGCTATCCAGCCTGATACTAGTGTGAATGCAACCGTCTCAGCCGTTATGTTCATTAGCGGCCATGCCTCGGGCCACCCTGTGTAACGGTCAACACACGTGAGTAGGTAACGATAGCTCTTGCTTGGTGGTAATGGTCAAACTATATCTAGGTTAATATGTTCGAAACGCTTACCAGGTAAAGCAAATGATTTGATTTCAGACTTGTTGTCACGTTCAACCTTCGCTCTTTGGCACGATATACATTACCGTACCACTCTTGCACATTCCTTGTTGATACCGGGCCACACGAAACGTTGTGATATCAGCTTTCTTGTACCTTTGATACCTGTGTGGGACAATTTGTGGAACTTTGTAATGACGTCTTTTCATTTTGTGAAATGTTGCAGTATACCTCTGTTATGGTATCTGTAAACAAAATTGGTTTGAGCTCGAGCGAGTGACTAACCTGATTGTTCAGCAGTTGTTTCAATTCTTCATCGCTACGTTGCGCTAATGCTATTGCAGGATAGTCGATCGTTGGATTATTAGTCACCGTGCAGATCCTGGAGAGACGATCGGCTACCACATTCTCTTCCCCGGGAACATACCTGATGTCGGTAGTGAACTGTTCAATTAAATCCAAGTGTCGTAACTGTCTAGGCGAGGAGTTGTTTGGTTTTTGGTTAAAAGCGTATATTAGCGGTTTATGGTCGGTGTTCACATAAAACTCTCTTGCTTCGAGCATGTGCCTAAAGTGCTTGATGCTTTGGTATATCGCTAACAGCTCTCGATCATATGCACTGTATTTATTTTCTGCTGGCGACAATTTTTTTGAAAAGAAGCCCAAGGGTTGGAAAATATTGTCAACTATTTGGTGTAGAACGGAACCAATAGATGAATCCGAAGCGTCACAGGTAAGTGATAAAGGTGCCTTCATCGACGGGTGTGCCAACAAGGAAGCGTTTGCCAAATCGTTCTTACATTGTTGAAATGCTTTCAGTGTTGATTCGTTCCAGGTGATTTCCGTATTATCGTTTTTCTTATTACCAGGAATTAATTCTTGAAGTACTCTTTGATTGTTAACCGCATGGCGTACGAAACGTCGATAGAAGTTTATCATCGCCAGAAAACGTTTTAATTCTTTTGCCACTTTTGGTAAGGCAAAGTTGCTGATAGTTTCTACCTTTTCGGGAAGAGGTAGGATTCCCTTTGCGGAGACTAGATGACCTAGAAATTTAACTTCCGTTTCACCAAACTTGCATTTTGCCACGTTGATATGCAAACCGTATTCGCGTAGCCTTCTGAATACCGCTTGAAGATGCTCGAGATTTTGGTATTCCATGGTAAACATGGTATTCCATATTACCGGGTATATTCCATAATCCTCGACTTTACTCTATTTTAAATAATTATGGTCAGTATTTTAAATAATATTGTTAGTATTTTAAATAAATGGTCGGTATTTTAAAAAAATAGTCAGTATTTTAAATATAATCCGGCATATATAGAATAAACGAGCAAATTAATTCCGTTTGTTTATTTTTTCAAACATTTGGAGACAATAAGTTATTAATCATACCTTTATATCTAGCCAGCGTCGCCACCATTCAAAATTTATTAAAACTTAAAAAAAAGTATATCGGATTTTGTGGCTAATAATTGTAATAAACGAAATTAATAATAAACTTATTAAAACTTTAAAAAAAAGTATGGGCATTTGTAGCTAATTCGTTGCCAAATTTATGAGCCATAAACCTAATTACAAAAAGCAGTTATCTCATGCCATTTTAAATCACAAAAAGAAAATTAAAATTAAAATAAAAATGTTTGAAAAAATACAATTTAAATTTTATACGTGTGGTTTTAGTTTTAAGCACCTTATCATGGCATTTTTATGTGGAAGTTACACGATTTTTAATTAAAAGGTTTCTTTAAATGCCTCATTTTTTACCTATTATTGTTTTCCATTTTTTAGTTATCGTAAAGCCTGTATGACACGATGCACAATTTTGCATAAAATTTACATTTTAATGATAACTAACCAATGAAAAATGTCTGATAGCTACTAATACGCTCTTTCTATTGGTTGGTTAGCATTTACATGAAAATTGTATAAAATATAAAATTAAACAATTTTATCATACATGGTGGAAAGTAACATAAATTTCCAAATGTCATTTTTAAAGACCGCATTCAAGAGGTAAATGTCGCTGCCCCCCCCCCCAAATCGAATTTTTGAGTAAAATTTGCGTCAAACGTTTGAATATTTTTGTTTGAGCCTCAATCGTCGCGGAGTTATTTGCAAAAACTTGGGGGGGGATGTAGACATGCTAGTCCCCCCCCCAATAGAATTTTAGGGTGAAAATGGTGTCAAACGGTTGAGCATCAATGAGTTTTAAAATTTCGTTTGAGCCTCAACGGTCGCGGAGTTATTCGCGAAATTCTTGGGGGAGGGGCTGTAGACATGTTTTTCTATTTTCGTTCTTATTCCAAATTTTTTTATGAAATTGATGTCTATCGATAGAGATTCGTATGAGCTTCTATTCCCATCATTTTAATTTCATTTACTGCAAAGTTACGAGCATTTCAAATTTCGAGTACTCCGGGCAAGTACCGTACAAACATTTTCTATTTTAATTCTATTTTATCGGATTAAAAATTTTGATCCGATTAAAAATACTTAATCCTGCTTATTTACCATCATCATTTTGATGGAATAATACGGAAGGTGTAATTTTAGAAAAGAATAATATGTTTAATAAAATATCGTGAACTAATAAAATGATGATACATTTTAATTTTATTGAAAGATTAAAAAAAAAATTTAAAAAGGATATAAACTTAAAATAGTCAAAATGACATTTTACTCTAAAAAAGGCCCGGAATCAAGCGCAACTTTCAATATTCTGAAAGTTTATAAATATACTAGACAAATCGAATTTTCTAGAAAAATTTTTGTTAAACGTTTGAACATCAATGAGTTTCCAATATTTCAGTTTGAGCCTCAACCTTTATGGAGTAATTTGTAAAAACTTTGAAGCCGGAGGGGGGGGGAGAGGTTGTTAACAAGTTTATCTTTATCCCATCTTAAAGAAGAATTAATTTTGTGAAATTGGTGTCAAAGTGACGCTTGAAGCTCAAACAAAAAATTTGAAAGTCCAATGAGGCTTTCAAATACTTTTTTTAAGTTTTAATAAATTTTGAGTGGTGGCGACGCTGGCGCTGGCTTGATATCAATCTAGCGTCGTCACCACTCAAATGGCTGTAATTCGCCATTTATAGTGCGTTCCACTTAAAGCCCACGACGACCGCGCCGCGGTCGTGTAATTTAGTGTTCCATTTATAGACTCTCGCCCATGGGTGTTATGGTCGTTTTTTGTAGTGGAACGGCTTCGTGGGCCTTGTGAGCTAATTTAAATTTTCAAATTTATACTTTGAATTTTAAAACATAAAGTAAATCACGAGTTGCTTTTTGCAATGCAACAACGATAAATAATTTACATTGAATTACAATATTTGGTAAAACTTTTTGTGAAAAAATATATTTATGTATTTTAATTTGATAAATAAATTATTATAATTAGATAATTTACCGTTTTTCACGTTCTACATCAACTTTGGATACTATCACTTCAAATACTTCTTCAGTTTCGACATTAAAATATGATAACTTTTCAGTCTCCATGTTTAAATTTTAAATATTGCGCGCTTAAATATAAAAGATCACGGTAACCCACCTTTTACAACGGGTGTCGTGGTCGTGGCGGGCTAGCAATCGATGACGTCACGGATGACATTTTGAACTCGACCGCAACGACCGCGGCTTTAAGTGGAACGATTTAAAGTCGCCCATGGTCGACCGCTGTCGTCGTGAGCTTTAAGTGAAACGCACCCTTTATGTAATTAATGTACATACATTACGTAAATTTTGGTATGATGGGTATGTAACTTTACACAACGCGTAATTTTTTCACATCTTAAACGTCATTACTACTGACGTACTATTATAATAGTGAATTTACACTTTTTAAATTTTTTTTACAGTGCATCATAACGCTTCTCTCGTAGCGCTTTTCTCGTAGCGTTAAATGAAGGTCTAAAACAAGTCAAAATTGTGCTGTTAATAATAAATATTTTTAAGTAATTCTAAAAAAGTTACAAAGGTAAAACATAAAACTATTTTGGTACAGGCTTAAAATTTTAAAATTTCGATTAATTTCAAAGCAATAATGTGATGAGCAGTACAAGCTCTGTGGTTGGTCAAATTTGAAGACATTATTGCTTCAAAATTAATTTAAATTTTAAAATTTTAAGCCTGTACCGAAATAGTTTTATGTTTTACCTAATTAATATTTTTTGAAATGTGTAAAAATACTTTTTATTAACAGCACAGTTTTGACTTGAATTTTTAGGATTTTAAGCCAAGAAAGGCACCTATTTGTTAAACTTTGCTCTTTTGTAACCCCCGACCCCAAAAAGGAGTGTTATAGTATGTTAAACGTATGTATCTGTGTCATCGTAGCTCCCAAACGAATAAACCGATTTTGATTTAGTTTTTCTTGTTTGAAAGGTGACTTGATCGTGAGTGTTCTTAGCTATGATTCAAGAAAATCTGTTCGGCGGTTTGAAGATCATCTGCTCTTTTCTAGATAATGAAAGCAGGGCCGTACTTGTAATATATTGCGATGATATACCTGAAAAATCACGCATGTTTCACCCTGACTGCTCGCTTCCTACGGTAAACCCTGAGAAATTCTTACCGAGAGTCGTGGTTTAAATTTACTTTTAAAAACAACAGCAAAACTTATTAAAGAAAACCAATGGAAAAACAAAACCGGAAAATGTTGCGATTCCAAGTTTAATAATTTCTCATCAGATGAGAAATTTTATCTTTTCTATTTATCGTTGGTCGTGGTGGTTTTTGTGCTTCCAACCTTGGTGTTGTTTAAGTTGATTTCCAATCCAATTTAAAGTCGCTATTGGTTCCAGATCGATAAATTTGCCTCCAGACTCGCCAAATCTCCCAATCAATTAAGTAAGCAAAAGAAAATCGTACTCATTTGCTTCTATAAGAAGCGAGAAAGCTGACGTTAGCGTCCCCTAGAGTTAAAAATGTTCATGAAAGTTCACTTTTTTAACGCTAGAGACGCTAACGTCAAACTTTTTCGCTCCCTTATTGAAGAATTAGCGAGAAATCCCGACGGCAGCGCCTCCCCGACTAGAAATTTGTTAGGGCATTCCCTAACATTATGTGGGCCTGATCAGGTTTCAGCATGGCATGACGTATTAGGCCATTTATTTGAGGCCCTGATCCGGCTTAGATCGGGGGAGCCCTATTAGGGCGGTCCATGACTGAACCTAATTGCTGCCAAATCTGGCAAGCCTGATATGGCCCTGATCTAAAACACCATATTGATCCCCGGTCCGATTTTAATATGGCAAGCCTTATCGGGCAGCCATGGCTATACCTGATTGCTGCCCGATTTGGCGTACCTGATGTGGACCTGATCCTGAACACCATATTAATCCCCGGTCCGGATTTAATCTGGCAAGCCTTGCCGGCCAGCCATGGCTATACCTGACTGCTGCCCGATTTGGCGTACCTGATGTGGCCCTGATCCTGAACACCATATTAATCCCCGGCCCCGGTCCGGATTTAATCTATTATTTCATTAATTCGACAGATGGTGTGCTGATTGTGAATTGCTTTGAATCTTTTAATTGACAGCATAGATTAAGGGAAACATTCAAAAAATAGTCATACTTACTTACAGGAATCAAAACGGAAATTCTTCCGAGGTGAGGCCTTCTCATTGCACTTAGGTTGGGCTGACCCTCGCAAATATCCCTAATTTGGATAATTCGGGCGTACTATTTTTGAGTGTCGGGACTGAGTTCTCACTCGCGAGGCAAGTGCGCCCAAAATTTACAATGTGCACATATAGCGAAGTTATCCCGCCTCTCCCGCGCCGAAACGTCCCATCCTGCTTATGCTATGCAAACCCGGCTTTAACGTGGAAGCCTCTCCCGGCCCCTACTAGGTTTTCCCGATTTGGATCGGATCGTGTTTTTGCGTTACAGTCCACATCCGGACCAGACCGGGATGCCTGATCAGTACCAGATCTGCCTAAGGGCAAACCATATCAGGGCCTTATTCCAACCCTAACAAATTTCTAGTCGGGTCTAGCGTTAAAAAAGTGAACTTTTGTCATGAACTTTTTTCATGGGAGTTTTCTCGCTCCCGTGGTCTTCAAAATTTTCCAAATTTATTTATTTTCACCGATTTTAGGTTTCCTGTATTCGTAAAACGAATAGAAGTAAAGTAAATCAACAATTTTAAATTTTCCACCCTTGGTTGAAATTAATAGCATACTCGGACTCATTACGGTCCCTCTTAACGGTCGGTAATCAAAAGTAATTTTTATGAAATAATACGCACTTTGGCGTTTCTCTGGCTCTTTCAACGTCGGCGAACAAAAGGCCCATTTTTCTTGTTTCCTGTACCAAATTTTTTTATTTTCTTATCACCCTCTGCGTAGTTGACCAATTTCTTTTATCAACGTGTCAGAGCGCATTTCTCTTCCGATTTCAAAAATTCCGCAATTTTACAAAATAGGTGTAATTTTTTGTAATGTAAGTTACATTTCAACTTTTTATTTGATTTAAATTAATCTTTCCTTTTGTTTTTGGCAAATGCCCCTTCTGAAATCAAACAGCAAATTCTTTATTGGTTTTCTGTAGTATTTCGGTTTTTGGCAACCCTTTCTGAATAAAAAGATAAAAACACCTCCTTGTCTACCCTTGCAACACGACAATATCAAAACTTAAATGTTTGCACGTCGAAATGTCTTTTTCGTGTAATATTGCTAATACGCCCAGTTACAGTTTAGGGGAGTAAGACGCAAACCCGATCGGGTAGCACAATATTATGTGCTTACCTGATAGATACAAATTAAAGTTTAAATAGTTTTTTATTCAACACCAAATTTTGTATTGGAAACTGCCAAAATATATTTTTCGTTGTTTCAGGTTATAAATGACCTCTTTATGTATCTGTTTTGAGACCTATAAAAGGGTCTTTTCTCAAAAGGTCACCTCAAGGGGAACCAACCCGACCATAAAACTAACTTTTATAATGTCCTAGGACCTATAAAACTTAACTTTATAAAGTCCTAGGACTTATGAAAACAGTCCTTGTTGGACTGTTTTTTCGCTTATCGCTTAAGGGTAGTTCACACTACATGATTTATCATATGACTGAGGCCCGGTATTTCAGTGGGCAGTTAAGCTTTCGCTTAAGCTAATCTCAAGTTTAACTCAGTTCAACCAATCAACATGGTTAAATGCGAGATGTTGATTGGCTGAACCGAGGTAAACTTGAGATTAGCTTAAGCGAAAGCTTAAGAAGGGCATTTTTTTCAGGGCCCTTTTAATTTAATCAACAGATGGCGCCTACTTAAATATTTTTATAAAATAAGAGGAATTTGCTATATTTAAAATATAGCAAATTCGTTGAGATAATACTATTCTATAAACAATATTCTTGATCTTAAGCCATTTTGAGTTCGTAATATTTATTTATAAAAACACAATTCATAATTAAAGTTTAATTATCTTTTTTTGTAAGTGAGTGTGTTTTGACATACTCAATACGAACTCAAAATAGCTTAAGATCAAGAATATTGTTTATAGAATAGTATTATCTCAACAAATTTGCTATATTTTAAATATAGCAAATTCCTCTTATTTTATTAAAATATTTAAGTAGACGCCATCTGTTGATTAAATTAAAAAGGCCCTGAAAAAAATGCCCCTCTTAACTGCCTACTGAAATACCGGGCCTTAGTCATAAGAAAAGTCATGGCTAAAATCATACCATCACAACAGCCAATCATAAAAGCCATAACTTCTATAATACCAAAAATCATATAGTGTGAACGTAAAAAAATCCCTCATATGAGAAGTCATGTGACAAGTCATATGATAAATCATGTAGTGTGAACTACCCTTAATGTTCTTAATAACTTGACAAACAACTTGCGATCTTCACGCCATCTACCGATAGTTATATCAGAGCAAACAAATCGTGAATTTTGTAGGATATTATTCCCAAAATAACGAAATTACGACACCTTTAGTTAAAAAATTGGCAATTAAATTAAGTGTTACTTTATATTTATTTACAAAATCATAGATTTAGATAAAATCCGACAAAATTCGAGATTTTATTGCAATAATTGCATAACGTGACCCATCCGTCCGTCAATACGACGGACCGTCCGTTATTTCAACATGCTGTCCGTCAGACCAAATTCATCATTTATTCTGGTCTGGTGCGAAGCACCAGGGCTGTTGCCCCATATCTTCGCAGACTTGAAGAGTAAGGTTGCGGGCTAGCCCGCAACGTTACGTCGGATGATTTTTATTGAGGCGTACCTCTGAAAATTAGCGCGAAGCTAAGTCCTGGCTGTGTTAACCTGTGGGACCTACAGCTTTACGTGGAATCCGAACCACGGAGTCGGATAAATTTTGTGGCCGGGTTGGGGATCGAACCTAGCCCCGCCAAACTAGAGTCCTCTCCTTAGCCCGTTCACCTAATTCACCTCCTCTCAGACCAAATTGTCCGTCGTTCGGAAATTTCAAAAGAAAATCATCCTTTTTCGCTCCAAAGAGACAAACATTGATCAACGACTTGCAAGCTTCACGCCATCTATCGATTGTTATTTTAGAGCTATTATATAAAATCGCGAATTTTGTAGGATATTTTTCCTGAAATAACGAAAAATTGTTCATATCACTCGGGCGATAAGGGTTTTCACCCTTCGGTCGATTATTCACTCGCCGCTGCGCGGCTCGTCTCTGTGGTATCATTACCACATAGTAATAATTAATTAACTATTTAAAATTGAAATATTTATTTAACTGGAACGAGATACAATTATTATTTTTGACTTGTTAATCTAAATTTTATTTTTTTGTTATTCCAAAACTATGGAGATTCTTTAATTATTAAAACTTAAGCCTACTGATAATAAATTCTTTAAAATAATGTTTGTGTGACGCCACAACTACTCCCCTTCCAGTGACAGCGTCTCAATTAATCATGAAAGTAACTTTTCGACAAAACTGTTACTTTGAGAATGATATGTATTGGTGTGTATTTTGTGAGCACCAAGTAATTTTGTTAAATTGTGAAAAATGTTAGATTTAAATTTTGAACCTTGATCGGTTGTAATAAATTCTTAAAGGTACTCCAAAGCGCGGAATGTATTGATACATTAAATTTTGATTTATTGTTGTTGATTGATTGATTGTTGTTGTTGTTGATTGATTGTTGTTGATTGATTGTTGTTGATTGATTGATTGATTGTTGTTGATTGATTGATTGATTGTTGTTGATTGATTGATTGATTGATTGTTGTTGATTGATTGATTGATTGTTGTTGATTGCTTGATTGATTGTTGTTGTAGTTAAAATATGAAGTGGTGATAAAAGTTTTGCTAAATGTGGGATAAATCGGTGCTAGTAATTTACCATACCAATAAATCGTTGAAGTTGATGTAGTGATGAAAGTGTTGGAATTGAATTTGTTGTTGTGATGGTGAATTGAGATTGTAATTGGTGCTGTGTGTTGTGTTTGACTGTTAAAGAATAATTTGGAAGTAAAGTTAATGATGGAAATGTTTTTAATAATTGTGTGTATTTTGTTTCAACTAAATAAATAATGGAAGGTGTATTTGTTTTGATTGTGTTAACCTTTTTGTTTAATTGTAATTATTAAAATGATTTGCGTAATTACTAAATGCAGAATTTTTGCTTAAATCCCTTTTATAACAATTACATGAGCGATTTGGAGAACGTGACCTTGAATTATTACTATTTAAAATTGTTTGTTTTAATTCGGAAATTTCTTTTTTTATATCACTGTATTAAATGTGCATGTTGGTAAAAGATTTTAATAATTCTATTGAAATATCATCATTTTTTGTAACAGTTTTTATCGAACTTACATTTTTATATTCAGAAACTTCCCAAATTTTGTCTGCTAAATCGGAAAGGTCATCTATATTGTCTTTACCACTCGCTACTAATGCTATGTTGATTGATTTAGGTAGCTTTTTGAACCATAATTGTTTTAGTAAATTTGAACTTATTGTAGTTCCTTCTCCTGTGAAAATTTGCATGGATCTTAATAAATCGGATGGTTTACGGTCTCCCATTTTTGTATTTGAAAGAAGTTCTTCCATTTTCTGTTAACATTACTCCAAAATTTTGTTAAATTAACGGTTTGATTCATCTGTGCAATTATTTTTCTTTGTCTTGGCATTAAATATTGTTCAAGTAATATATGTTATCTGCGTGGTTTTCTTAAAATCGGGGTCACCAAATATGTGGTATCATTACCACATAGTAATAATTAATTAACTATTTAAAATTGAAATATTTATTTAACTGGAACGAGATACAATTATTATTTTTGACTTGTTAATCTAAATTTTATTTTTTTGTTATTCCAAAACTATGGAGATTCTTTAATTATTAAAACTTAAGCCTACTGATAATAAATTCTTTAAAATAATGTTTGTGTGACGCCACAGTCTCATAATCTCTCGACCTCAGAGGTGAAAACACCCCCTTTATCGCCCTTGTGATATAAACTACTATTTTTATTCTTCAAATTCAACCGGAAGTAAGCATAAATTTTTTTTTCAAATAGCAACATGTCTTTTTTTAACATTTTCGCAATCTGCATTTTTTTCTCTATAAATACCTATAAAATTTTCATAAGGTTTACATAAGAAAATATTTGAGAAAATGTAAGATTTAAACGAGTAATAATAATTTACTGATTATATACACATAGGTATGTAGAGGGCCATGAAAAACAAAACATCACCCACCAAAAACACAACATTTCATTTATCTGATACATTTTTCAAAATTGCCACCGTTTTGTTCAAGATATGATTATAATTTTCGCAGAAGTTCTGGCGATTTGGTGATAATTGATAGATGCTAAATTAATTTTGGTTTTTAAATTTTTTAAATTTAAAGATAGATTTGCCTAAACAACCATTTTTAAATGACTCCATAGAAAGAGTCTAATGGTCATATCATAATAATGGTGTTTTGTTTATCATAGCACTCTACATCCGTAATTAATAAATTATTATAGTTTTTTAAATCTTGTGTTTTCTCGAATTTTTTCTTATGTAACCTTACGAAAATTTTATATGTATTTATAGAGAAAAAATTGCAGATTACAAAAATGTTAAAAAAAAGACATGTTGCCATTTGAAAAAAAAAATTTTATGTTTACTTCTGGCTGAATTTGAAGTATAAAAAAATATACTTTGACAGTTTCCAATAGAAAATTTAGAGTTGAATAAAAAACTATTTAAACTTTTTTTTGTATCTAGTAATATTTAAGAATTATTCACTGTTACCATTTTTCGTGAACACACTGTATATTTTTTTTTTATAATAATAAAATGACCTTTGATGGTTAATGTTTGGATTTATATATTATAATTTCTAGCAGTTATACATTTGGCTTTTTACATAATAAAAATTTTTTTAATTAAACGTCACCCTTCTAAACAAAACAACTAAAAAACTCCACAAAAGAATCAAGTGGGAAAATTTTTCCACTGCGACAGCCTTAAATTCATGCATGCGGCAGGGTAATTTTAAGTTTCGTTTGTTTGAACTTTTATCGCTTGGCAACAAATAATTGGGTCTTAGCTTACCTCATTACTACCATCTTGATATTCCAAATCAGAATCGTCTTCTTCCTTAATATCAATTGAATGGTGCAATTCTTCTAGTTCAGCATCCATGAGCTCCATTTCATGTGTTGTAGTTTTGTAATCATTACTGGGAGCTTGCAAACCATCCATAGCTTCTTCTCTTTTGTCACAATTGATCGAGGGTGTTAACTTATTCATACTAGAATCAGAAATCAATAAACTTATGAACCTTGCGTCGCAATTTTCCAGATTAGTTATCTACTAAAAGCCACAATTGGCTTTTACCATAAAAATTAGAAAACTGTATTGCCCACCGTGAGAAAATGTTAGCGCTCTACCATTGCCATCTTCAGTCAAAAATATAGATGGCAATGGCTCTACACATGAGCACCGCCATTTCAAAAACGGGTAGATTTTTTTATAATTACAGTAGAAACTCGATAACGTCAACATTCAAATTTATGAATATCTCGGTCCTGTAAACATCTAATTGTTTTTTTAACTATGTGTGCTACTAGGAAGGGAGTGCTTAGATTTTAGAGTAGATCCGAGATTTACCGTGGATACTCCTAAATCGTAATATTTAATAATATAATAATCCATAGCACTATAACTCGTTGTGAGCTTTGGCTACCTCTACAATTTGCCTCCACTGCTCCTTCCGTGTGTCCAAGTCCTGGTCTCTTTCCTTGTGGTGCTTCGTCCCATATTATTCTAAGCAGCGGTTGATTATCCCTCTAACTAGATGACCTGTCCATGGCAATCTTTGTGCTTATATTGATTAAATAATTGCGGTGCCCCTCATAACTGCAAAACTACTGCACCGACCTTTTTGAAATTTTGAACACTATTTCTGTACATAATTTACGAGGTAACGCTGGAGTTTTTTTTTAATTTGTTGATAATTTTTAATGTACAATAACAAATTAGCCGATTTTTGTCACAAAAAATCTCGTTTTTCTCTTCAAAGTGTTCCAAAAAAGTGAAAAATTGGGGAAAACTATTATCTAACAAATTAATTTTGATTTTTTTATTTCAAATGTTCCAGCACCAAGTTATGAGGGGCACCGCAATTCTACTTTTTTCCGAGACACGTCCAAATAATTACTGCCATTGCCGTATTTTTTAATATTTCTTCGTGAAAATTTTATACAACATTGTTCAAATATCATACTTTAATGTGTTATTGGTTTTAATTAAGAGATTTTAACTGTGTCGTCACAAAAAATTCACAAAAACATGCCTTTTTTTACGAATTGACCTTAGCCTCCCCTTAATTGGTAACAAAGCCGAAATGGTAATTGATATTACCTACTTTAAATTCTTTTTCGGAAAAACTAATGGCAGTATTAAGATCAATTAAAACCTTTTGAATCGGATTTTTTAATTTTAAAAATCGAACTATTCCAACGAGTTTTTGAATCTAATAAAAGTATAATTTCTTTGTTAAATTCGAAAAGATTATCTTATTATCTATACCGGGTGCTGAATGAGTTAGGCAAACATAGGATATTAACGTGTAAAAACCTATTTTTGCAAATTCCTGCTTCCCTAATTATTTTAGAGAAAAATTGAAAGATACAAATATAATGCAGAAATATAAAGTACGAATGATAAAAGCATTAGATTTTATCTAGATTTTACGTAAATGGTCAAAAAATTCTTTTAAAATTGTTAAAATTTTTATTTATCAGACTGGCCATTGTTTAAGTTTCCAAGGTAATATTGCATTTTATGAAATTAAAATTTAATAAAGTGCAAAACTGTAAACAACGTGCAATTGTTTTTTATTACTTATCAAAAATAATTACCTCGGAAACTTACATGGCCAGCCTGATAAATAAAAATTTTAACAATTTCAAAAGAATTTTTTGACTATTTACGTAAAATCTAGATAAAATCTAATGCTCTTATCATTCGTAGTTTATATTTCTACATTATATTTGTGTCTTTCAATTTCTCTCTAAAATAATTAGGGAAGCAGGAATTTGCAAAAATAAGTTTTTACATGTTAATATCCTATGTTCGCCTAACTCATTCAGCACCCGGTATATGTATCGCAAAATAGCCCAAAAATACCGTTTTTCGGTTTACAATTAGGTGTCGCAACCTTAAGAGATATTCAAATTTCAACATGAATGCCTTCTTAAATGAAGTTTTAAATCTTCTTTCCATGCAGATTTGTAGTCACAAAGTTCACATTGAAACGGTTTATCTCCTGAATGCGTTCTTAAATGTTTTTTTAAATTTTGCTTCTGTGCTTTGTAATTACAAATTTCACACTGAAACGGTTTATCTCCTGAATGTGTTCTTAAATGAAGTTTTAAATTTCCTTTATGTGCAGATTTGTAGTTACAAATGTCACACTTAAACTTATAGTTGGAAATTTGAGGCCTTTTCTTTTTTGGGGTCTTTTCGGCAATCGGCTTCTTCAATTCCCCTCGCCGACTAGGCGGCTTCGCCACCTAGCGGCTCGGCTCATAAAACACGCCTTTTGCCGAAAATCGACCCTTTACGTCCTTATGATATAAAATACTATTTCGATTACATAACTTTGCCATACTACGTATACTCATACTACTATGTAGTATGGTAAAGTAAAAATGTTGGTGATTTACTGTAATAAATAAAGAAAAATTATAATAAAGGTTTTGAATAAGTTCTAGTTTGAGCTGTTCACTTAATTTCATAAAAATGCATATGTTACATATTATTTCCCTTCATATTCCTAAATTTTTTATTCATATTTTATGAAATATTATTACAGTTTTTTCTTCATATAATTCCGTTTTTAGTCATAACTGTGACTGTGGTCACTTTTATAATAACGTTGGTGATACATAACGTGACCATTTATTTTTTGACTCAAAACGAGACCCCCCCCCCTAAATTCCCACTCATCAGTAAATTGACGAAAAAACACTTTTTTTAGTTATTTATTTAGAAAAAATTTAACTTTTATTACAAATTAAAAAAATATATCCAAAATGTTTAGTTATTTATTTATATTTATCATAACATTGCATTGTTATGGTAGCAACTTAACACGCGGTTTCGAAAACGGGACAATTTTGAGTCCCGGAGTTCATTGTCGGGATACCGAGACAAGTAATCAAAAAAAGTAACGATCCCGTTCAAAACGGGACGTCTGGTCACGTTAGTGATACATAATGGCCCTGATTGTTTACTTATTAGCATTAAAGTAACTGGTAACTATACTACTTATTTAATATTAAACAATTACAAACATCAAAATTATTTTGATTTAAAAAAATTTCAAAAATAACGAAATACCGGTATTTTTGAATACCTACCTTACCGGTATTTCGGTATCGCAAAATATCCCAAAAAATACCAGTTTTCGGTTTACCGGTATTGCAATCACTAGCAACAACTAGGTGTCGCAACCTTAAGAGATATTCAGATTTCAACATGAATGTGTTCTTAAATGGATTTTTAAATTTTGCTTCTGTGCACATTTATAGTCACAAATTTCACACTGAAACGGTTTATCTCCTGAATGCGTTCGTAAATGAACTTTTAAATGTTCTTTCCTTGCAGATTTGTGGTCACAAAATTCACATTGAAACGGTTTATCTCCTGAATGTGTTCTTAAATGAATTTTTAAACTTCCCGTTTGTGTACATTGGTAGTCACAGAGTTCACATTGAAACGGTTTATCTCCTGAATGCGTACTTAAATGCCTTTTTAAACTTCCCTTCGTTGTAAATTTGTAGTCACAGAGTTCACATTGAAACGGTTTATCTCCTGAATGCGTACTTAAATGCCTTTTTAAATTTCCCTTCGTTGTACATTTGTAGTCACAGAGTTCACATAGAAACGGTTTATCTCCTGAATGCGTTCGTAAATGAACTTTTAATTCATCTTTCCTTGCAGATTTGTGGTCACAAAATTCACACTGCAACGGTTTATCTCCTGAATGCGTACTTAAATGCCTTTTTAAACTTCCCTTCGTTGTACATTTGTAGTCACAGAGTTCACATAGAAACGGTTTATCTCCTGAATGCGTTCTTAAATGGAAGATTAAATTTTGCTTCTGTGGAAATTTGGAATTACAAATTTCACACTGAAACGGTTTATCTCCTGAATGTGTTCTTAAATGAATTTTTAAAGTTCCCTTTTGTATACATTTGTAGTCACAGAGTTCACATTGAAACGGTTTATCTTTTGAATGCATTCGTAAATGAACTTTTAAATCTTCTTTCCTTGCAGCTTTGTAGTCACAGAGTTCACATTGAAACGGTTTTTCTCCTGAATGCGTTCTTAAATGAACTTTTAAATTTGGCTTATGTGCAAATTTGGAATTACAAATTTTACATTGAAACGGTTTATCTCCTGAATGTGTTCTTAAATGAATTTTTAAATTTGGCTTATGTGCAGATTTATAGTCACAAATTTCACATTGAAACGGTTTATCTCCTGAATGTGTTCTTAAATGACGTTGTAAACCTCCTTTATATGCAGATTTGTATTCACATAGTTCACACTTAAACTTATACTTGGAAATTTGAGGCGTAGTAAGCGGATTACAATCAGTTTTTGTCTTCTGAAAATGAACTGAAATCTCTTCGCGACTATGAATGGGATGATGATGTAACTTATCCAAATTCAATTCTATTTCGTCACTCTTACTTTTGGATAGACGATTTGAATGTGATAGAGTAGTACCCTGCAACAAAGCTACCATTACTATGTATTCCTTATTTGAGCACCATTTCAAACCAGATCAATCATTTACAGAATGGCTTGTATTTATTTGGTCAGTATTTTAAAATTTTTTTTTGGGTGCGTAGGTATTTTAATTAAATGGTCAGTATTTTAAATAAACGGTCAGCATGACATTAGCTTTGTCTATTGTATAGATGATCTAAGCCAAACGCCATATACAGAAAGCTAATATGCACGCGTCTGCAACCTTAGACCATTTAAACTTATACAGACTTATGCATAGTCAACTTAGTGGCTACTAAAGCGCTACTAGTGGCATAAATAGTAGCTAACTAAGCAAACCATATGCATAGTTGAGTTAAAAAGATACTAATCCTTAGTGGCTACTAAAAATTTTAGTGGAGAACTTGGGCATGTTTAAGACCATTTTAAGTTTACTTTTAATAAAAAGTAAACAATTTTTGATTTTGATAATTTTGATGAAATGCCCGATTAGTATACGCTGTGTATTAAAAATAAAAAAATATCTTTTAGTTTTTAATAAAAATAACTTATGTTAAGTAAAATCATATTTTGCGTATATTCTGAAAAATTCAACTTTTTCAACTTATGATTATTTGTTTTTGATTAAACTTGACACTAGAATTGAAGCAATCTAGCAATAAAATTTTAACTAATCAAAAGTAAAATATTAATAAATATCAATAAAATCATAAACATAAAAGACCAGCACGCTGCTGCTGCTGCTGCTCCTCCAGCGTGTCATATTTTTAGGACACATAAAGCACTCTGATTGGTTGTTGGCCTTAGTACCTTAGTACTAAGTACTTTAGGTACTAAGTACCTTAGTTTTTTTTAGGACACATAAAGCACTCTGATTGGTTGTTGGCCTTAGTACCTTAGTACTAAGTACTTTAGGTACTAAGTACCTTAGTACTCTAATCAGAAAAGGTTATATATTGTCCTCTACAATTGCAACAGTAAAATATTAAAAAAAAAACAAAGAAAACTCAATCCGCAAATTGTAGAGCACAACCCTGATGCACCGGCTAGCTTTCTAAACTATCCACAATAAATGAAACAAAATTTTTCAGGGATGAATTATAATTTAATTGGACGATAATAGTATTCATAATCAAATTAGTAAACAAATTGAGACGAAATTTTTGTAATTAAACTTATCGACACAATCGATTATTCCAAAAATCATGAAGAATTATCCTACAAATTTACACATTTAAATCTCAAAAAACAGTATCTCCAATTTGTAGAATAATTAACGTTTTACTATAATTTGAATAAAACATCTGTAATAAAAATGTACAAAAATGAAAAATTGTTTACTTTCAAATATTGATGATGCGTTTAATTGTTCAAAAGTTGGTATGGTAGTCACTACCAAATGCATAGAAACCGTTCGAAAAAGTTTATCGCGTAAATTTAAATTTCGCAATCAAATAACACAAATCCATTATTAAAATTGTTCCACTAATTTGTTTAATAAATTAAATGTGAAGATATCCATTCATAATTGCGACTTGAAATACAAATTTTAACTTCAGATGTAGATAACCTCAAAATTTTACTAAGCATCGTGACAAATATCGAAGATCATCGTGGAAATAGCGCAAATAAACAATTTAAAAATTATTTACCAAGACGATGGCTTGAATAATAGACGATTGCCCCTCGAATTCTTTGCATCTACGATTTGACAAAATGGCGACCTCGTTTCAAGTCTGGTACATAAACTTTCCAAATCTTCAAAAATCACCACGAATTTCATAATACTCTTCTAGCACACACAATCAAACAAATCTTCAGTTGCTCATAATCATCGTTAAATTAATTACCAATGGGTAATTTTCACACATTCCAAGATAACACTTTGAAGCCGTTAAGTTGGAGACTTCCCTCCTCCATTACCCTAGGGCATGGACTTAGAAAGATAGGACTAGCAACTAAGATTAAAATGGCGAGCTCTTAACCGTATGGGTTCATCACTTCTACCGCTAGGATCGCTGAATTCCTGTTCCAAAATATTCATTTGAATATTTTATTTTCAAATTATTTTCATTACAAAACTTACTTTTTCATACATATAAAGTTTTTTTAAATAATAAAATACGTTATTTAATAAGTAATTATATAATTTCGATTATTTAAAAAACAATTTCTTTTAATTTTTATCACTATTTCAAGCATGCGCGTTGTTGACAGCTGTCCAATTTTTTTACCGAACTTAATCCTTTGTAGTTTGAATAAAAGTGCACGTACATGTATGAAAAATGCATTACTGTTTTTAATATATAATATATTTTCAATCTTTAATGTTTTATTTTCATATATTGGTTAAATTAATAATTTTCAATTTGAATTTAAATCGTATTTTTGGAACAGGAATTCAGCGATCCTAGCGGTAGAAGTGATGAACCCATACGGTTAAGAGCTCGCAAATTTTAAGCTTTCAGGTAGGGAGTTGCGGGTCCTATCTTTCTAAGTCCATGCCCTAGGGCAACTAACCATTTATCTCGTTTCCTGCAAAACTTTTCCTCGGAAAATCGTGTCGCACTCTGGTTGGTTGGTTTTCCAGCGAAATTCAAATTTCCTGATGCCAAATTCAACATTTTGAAGTCACTAAATTTTTAAATTGCGAACTACACTTTTGTTTAAAAACACTGCATCAATGCTCGTAGCTACCTTTGTACCAACTCAATTTTTTAAACGTAAGTTAACAATTTTAAAACAAATAAAAAATAAATTAATCAAAATTTTAACGTTTTCATGTTTGAAATGTTTAATTTTCAGGCTATATGGACCAATCTCCAAACCTAAAATCTCGTCTCTGCACGTATCTCTTTGACACGTAATTGAAAAAATAACAAGTGACTACTATTCGTCCAATTAAATTTAAGAAAATTTCTAAAACAAAACTTTGACCAAATGAAAATTTGATTGTGGACAATTTCTTACTTTTCAATTTAAAAAAAAACTATTGTTTAAAAATATAACCAAAAAAAATAACATGACAATATATTTCTATATGGAGTTTTTTTAAAATTTAAACTTTAAGTAATTTAAAATTAACTTTAAGTAATTTTAAATCACATATATAAAAGACCAGCATGCTGCTGCTCCTCCAGCGTGTCATTTTTTTAGGACACATAAAGCACTCTGATTGGTTGTTGGCGTTGGTCGTACCAACTTAAAATTACCTTAATACTCCAATCAGAAAAGGTTATATATATTTCTATATGGAGTGGTAAAGTAACTTTAAGTTGGTATGACCGACGACAACGACCAATCAGAGTGCGCTGTGTGTTCTAAAAAAAATTACACTTTGGAGCAGTAGCAGCGTGTTATTTTTTAAAAACACACAACGCGCTTTAATTGGTCTTTGTCGTTAATTATACAAACTTAAAATCACGTCCCCTGGGATCGAGTAGCACACCAATCAAGTTTTCAACCTTGATTTCAGGCGGTTCAGGCCCGTAGCCAGGAGGAAGGCACCTTGGGGAACGTGCCCCCCCCTCCCGAAATGTTCAAAAAAAAATTTTTTTTTTAAGTAAAGGAAAATTTGTTTAAATAATAAAAATTCTCGGAAGGGGAATCACCAAAAATTTAAATTTTTTAAGTGCCCTCCCTCACCCCCAAATTAAATTCTAGCTACGGGACTGTCGCGGTTGAACCAGCTATATTAATTAAATGATCCAATTTTTTACCAATTTAAAATCACCACTCCTGGCATCGAGTTGCATACAAAGTAAGTTTCAACTGGGGTACTTCTACAGGGTGGCCCTTTGAAAACGAAACAGACGGGATTGGCCAGCAAAATTTTTTTCTTAAGAAATACAAAAACACGTCAATTTTATCATTGAGGGGGACAACTTTTGCGACTAATGTTACTTCCGTATTGTTTCATCCCTTTGAGTTGCGATGACAACCCCTAAAATGATAATAGAGATGATATGGCAAGTAACACCTCATTTGAAAGGTCTTGCTTCCCTGAATTCAGTTCTATAATTTTTTTAAAGTTTTATCAATTATTCAACAAAAAAATTGAAGCTGCAAAAATGCGAAATAAATCCGATATTTCAAGACATTTAAGAATAAAAGAAGGAAAAACGCTTGGGCAGGTCTGTTTCGTTTTCAAAGGGCCACCCCGTATATAAATTTTATCTCGGTTAATCCAAAGATTATCCATTAAAAAATTTAATATTCGACTTTTACATTTTCAATAAATGTATTTCACAATAATGAACGGGCAGCACATACAACTTCTTAAGCGTGTCATATTTTTAAGACACACAACGCACTCGGATTGGTTATTGTCGTTGGTTTTTAGCAACTTAAAATCTACTCCCCTGGGATCGAGTTACACACCAAACGAGTTTCCAACGTTGAGGACGTTTGAATGTGAACAATTAAAATTGTCAGTATTAGGGATTTATTTTTTTTAATGAAGATTGTAAAACAAGAAATCCATCGGTTGAGCTTATGTTAGTGTTTGAAAACCATTTTTTTTTAATTAATACCGCTAAAATAGAGATCCACCGGCTAGCTACCCGTCCTTGGACGGGCTTTTCAACTAGTATGTTAATAAAATATCCTGAAGCAACTAGCGACATCTGTTGAAGTGTAGGATTTATTTCTAGTCTTCATATTTTCAAATTGTCACTTGATATTTTGCAGTGTTCCCAAATAAATATATATAAAATTATACAATAGTATGATACTAACTAAAATGATACTAACGTAAGTTTTAATAGAATTATGCATACCAAATTTTAGTAGCTACTAAGCTGCTATTAACTAGTAGCTACTAGTATCATTTTCGGGCGATTGTAGCTTCCACCGATGGGTCAAATCTATTTTAATCCGACATGCAAGTTCCACCAGTCGGTTTTGGGTCACTCTTATCCCATATGCAAGTTCCACTGATGGTGGATTAAGTCGACGTGGTCAAGAGTCAAGGTATTAAGCTTCTAAGTATTTTAAATTCTTTAAGCTTTTATTGTGTAGTGGGACTTGATTTTCATTCAAATTATGCAAAAATCTTGTGATTTACGAATATGACACAATTTTAACTTTGCTCTAATTGTAAGTTATTTCTCTAATGCCCGTACTAATAGTCGAGGATCAATCCTCGGATCCATCCTAGATCCAGCGATCCTAGATCGTAACAACGATCTTGGCGTAACAAATAGTCCCGGCTTCGGGTAAGATCGGTGAATTCTAGATTTGATCTTTGATTTGGTAATATATCTAGTAATATTTAGTTAGTTGCTATTTATAACTATTATTAGTATCTATTTTATAACCATAATTTTTTATTTTATTATTAATTTTTAAAAAAATTTTAATTTTTAATATTATATCGTCGTTCCTGTTCAGTTCCTATAATAAAAGTTTTTAAAAATTATTTAATTGTTATGAGGGTTAATGCACTATGACAACATAGCAAACACGCATGCGCCACAATGATCCGAGGATTAATCCTGGTCAAAGCAAGATCGGTTTTCGAGGTTCAATATTGATCTCGGATCGTGTTCAATCCAGGATTATTACGACTATTGGTAGCATTTTTGAACGATCCGAGAATTAATCCTTGATCTCGGATTGATCCTCGACTATTAGTACGGGCATAAGATATTAGATGGCTGTTTATTCCAGGGTCGTACATAATCTCAAAAAGAGGGGGGGAGGTATGAAATTAAACAGTTTTACTAACTGCCGAGTTAAATATATTTAATTATTGATTTCCCCCTTTTATGCTGCTACTGCAGTTGCTCCTCCAGCGTGTCATTTTTTAGAAGACACAACACACTCTCATTGGTTGTTGTCGTTGGTCGTATCAACTTAAAATTACTTTACTTGCTTAGGTGATTACTTTACTTAGGTGATTTTGACTAGGTGAATAAATTAAATTATAATAAAGTAAATTAGGTGACTAATTTATGGAGGGGGGTTTTGTTTCAGGATATTATATTATGCTTACATTTTTCGAATAAAATTTGATTTTAACTGATTGTTTATTGCAAATGTAATACATATAACAAAAAATATGAAATGAAGAAAATACAGAAATAATAGTTTGAGTTTTAGTATTTTTTACATTAACTGAATTTGAGTCTTGATGTAAAAAGGGGTGGGTTAGGTTACTGTTATTGTTTATTTTGCTATGTTTACTATTTTATAATGCATTCATATTATTTATTTATTTTGATAATATAACAAAAAATATGAAATAAAGAAATAATAGTTTGATTTTTAGTATTTTTTACATTAACTGAACTAGAGTGTTACTGTAAAAGAGGGGGGGGTTAGGTTACTGTTATTGTATATTATGCTATGTTTACTATTTCTTAATGCATACTTATTATTTATTTATTTTGATAATATAACAAAAAATATGAAATAAAGAAACAATAGTTTGATTTTTAGTATTTTTTACATTAACTGAACTAGAGTCTAAAATGTAAAAAAGAGGAGTTAGGTTACAGTTATTGCTTATTATGCTATGTTTACTATTTCATAATGCATACTGATTATTTATTTATTTTGATAAATTATATTCTAAGCACACAGCATACTCGCAAATTTTACGTTTTACAAAATTAACCGTATCTCTGAGATAGTGGTGGAAAAATCATAATTTAAGGAGTGGGAGAAGTTAAAAGTAACATTTTAAAGTTTCTTTTTAAATAAGCGCTATTATAAAAAAATAATAAAAAAATCAACTTTCAATTTTTAAAAATTATTTTGATTTACAATGATATAATGTTTGTCATCGTCATATCATTTCTATCACAATTTTAAATACTAAGTACTATAAGCGGCTTTGTAATACCTTAAGTTAAAATCAGTGGAACTTTAATGTTTTGTTCGGTTATCTTTTTTACCAGCGGTGGAACTTGCAGGTAACCTTCTGCAGCTCAGAAGAAAAGAGGATTAAAATTTGACCATCGGTGGAGGTTACCCCTGTCCTCATTTTCAAACCATTTTAAGAGTGGGACTATGCATAAGGCTGTAAGTTTTTTTAAATCTCTTAAGCTGATAATCTACATACTTTGAATATGTAATTCAATGTAATGTTCGGTAATTTACCGAAATAGAAATCATGCCGAGAAAATCTAATATTAATTTGAAGCAGCTTAACGTTATGTTATTGTTGCCAATAAAGAAAAAATTTATGATCCAATAGCTAACTGTTTCTAGGGCCATTAAATATTTGTTGGTCGAAAATAGTAAAGCAATTGGGCAATTGTATTTAAAATAAAAATTTTAGAAACCTTTCGATTTAATGCATGTTGTTCGGAGTTTAGTCGAAAATTTCAACTTTCCATAACTTTGTAAAAAATTAACTTAAACTCTTGCTCATTGAAGCTCAAACGAAGCTCTATCGATTGACATCAATTGAATATAGAAATTCAAAATGAGAATAAAAATTGCAAAACATGTCTACAGCCCCCTCCCCCCACTTGTTTTTCGCGAATAACTTTGAGACCTTTGAGACTCAAACGAAAATAATGGAAGCTCTAATGTCTGACACCAAATTCATCCAAAAATTTAAAGGTGGGGGGGGGGGGCACTGACATGCCACCTCATTGATCAGTATAAAAATATCAGTATTTTAAATAAGTGGTCAGTATTTTAAATTGAAGGTCAGTATTTTAAATAATACTGGTATTTCTTCTTCTCGCCCGTCTTTCGTCCACTGCTGGACATAGGCCTCCTCTAGTTTTACTAGTGCTGTTAAACGTACACTCCTGAACATTACATATCTCTTTTAGACTCCCCCCAAGTGGGGGAGAGAGGGGTTTTGCCCATAACTCACCACGCTGGGCAGACGGGTTGGCGAGTAGAGGGTCATAATGAAGTTAGATAAATTTTGTAGCCGGGTTGCTCCACTTAGCTCACCTCTTATATACTGGTATATACTGGTGGTAAAAATGGTAGTTTGGGAACGGATAAAACGGTTTCTAGCTGTAGCGTGGTGCATTGTGATGTGTTTAGCATGAATTTGTTACTTACCTTGCAATGTATTAAGCAATCCGAAATATATGTATATTACGTACCAAGCCCGAAATTGTACAGTTCGCGCTCTGTACAATGATTTTTGTACCGAGCGCCAAGTGTACAGGCTACTTTGTACGAAGTGCGATTTACCGGACTTGGTATTATGAGATTTGTACAAAGCACGATCTGTACAACCCATTTGTACAGAGCTGTTAGTTTCAACTTTTCTGTCAACTTGGTACAACTTAATATAGTACAAAGCTCGACAGAATAGCAGAAGAACAAAAATTTAAAGAGCAAGACAAGATATATAAACATTCTCACTTTATTTAAAGTACATATAATTTCCTTGCACACACCTAATTTATTTATCGGAAAACACCGAGAAAACGTCACTTTCCGAGCGACCTCTCAGGTGCCAGATGCATCAGTATCCCTACGAGCCGCAAATTCAGAGACATCAATAGTTGGGCCAAAGATTTGAGCGGAGCACATAAACTAAAAAATGTTTGAATAAAAGATGTGTATGCAGGAAAAAAGGATTTTTGTGCAAAATGTAAAAGTCGAATAAAAGTTGTGTTTTTGTAAATTTTGAATAATTTTTATAAATCTACTCTATACTATAAAAAGATTAGCCCAATATGTAACGTTTTTATGTAACATTTTTATGAAACCGAAATGCTTAAGGGTAGTTCACACTACATGATTTATCATATGACTTAGTCATAAGAAAAGTCATGGCTAAAATCATACCATCACAACAGCTAAAGGGTAGTTCACACTACATGATTTATCATATGACTTGTCACATGATTTCTCATATGAGGGATTTTTTTACGTTCACACTATATGATTTTTGATATTATAGAAGTTATGGCTCTTATGATTGGCTGTTGTGATGGTATGATTTTAGCCATGACTTTTCTTATGACTAAGTCATATGATAAATCATGTAGTGTGAACTACCCTTAAAACATCATCATCAAGTAACGACATGTTGTGTTATGCATCCTGTTATTTTTTAACTTACATTAAATGTTAATCACTCAACCTTTGTTTTTCATTGAACTCTGAATTATTTACAATTCCACAGCTATATCTTAATAATAATACTTTAATTTATTTTTATCGCAACTCGCTCTATCGCATTTCAATTCTAAATTGAATACTTTCACAAATATTGTTGAGGTAATTTTTGAAATCAATAAATAGCCCTCCTCCTGCACTGCCCTTCATATTTTATGACAAATTGGTTATCGCTTTTAATTAATTAATTTTTATTATTTTTAATTAATTTGTTAAGTAAATCAATCCGTTTATTGACATTAACCCTTCAGTAGGCGCGCATACTTTACTTACGAGTTTAGGCGCGTGGTCTACAGTCGTAGACCATATTAGTTATTAAGGTTACAGTATTTTAGACGTTTTTCTTTTTTAAATAGACATTTGATAAACTTCATTTGGCTGTTTTAAAACATATTTTGTAAATTTTTTTAGAAATATTGATGTCAAAGTAATCGGTTAAGCTAAAAGAAACTCTATATACAATTTGAACGTATATTTTAAAAGGTACATGAAATATTTAATTTTTTGAAAAATTTACAATAAGTAAGCACTTTTTTCTTGTTGTACTGCAATTTAGATACTACATAATTATAGATAAATTTTATTTCGTCAATTAAGATTAAATACCTATAGAAATAATGAAGGTGAAACTTAGTGCATTTTTATTCCATTACACAGGAAGTACAAATATCCTTCAAATGTTCCTTGCACGCATACGTTTGGCATTTGCAACAAAATCTTCTTGTAGACTTATTACGGATTCTGGGACATAAATGACAACGTCCAACATAATTTGCTGGTCTGGTCGGAGGTACAGGTAGCTGTTCTTCGACTCCCAGAAGAACTCGTGCGCTCCGCCTCAATTCTCTCGGTAATGTTGTGATTGTTGACCGTAATTCAATTTGGGGTGTAATGAGTTTCCATGCAAATTCTTCTATAAAATCGCTCCTTTTAATCTTTTGTAAAGGATTATTTGCTTTAAATACACAAAGGGCATTAATGCCAGATATATTTAATAAATCATAAAAAATTACCATTGGCCATCTGCGTGTATTTCGTGCAACATTATATGTTGAACACAATTGATCTACTAAATCAACTCCTATTTTTGTTTTATTGTAAAAAGTTATCATTTCTGGTTTTTTTTCCTCTTCAGTTTCTGAATCGATTGCATCATCATGATGCATACTGGACACCAATATCACGGCTTTATTCTTTTTAGGGCAATATGATACTAGTGTACAGTCTTCTTGAAATCCAAACACGGATGATTTTTCTTCTGCAGTTTTATTCGGCAAGAATTGTGGTGGAATTTCGCGCTTATTTTTTTTCATGGTACCAAGGTATGTCAGTTTTTTGTTTTTTAACAAATTTTTCACTAAAGGTATGCTAGTAAACCAGTTGTCTGCAGTAATATTGCGGTTTGTTTTTTCCACTGGATGTATTAATCGAATGAAGACATCTTCAGCTGAATTACTGCTTTTATATGGACCCTCTGGTTGTGTCCCAACATACGTTTCCAGGTTAAACGTGTAGGCTGTTTTTGCATCAGTCAACGCAAACATTTTAATACCATATTTAGCTGGTTTACTTGGTATAAATTGTTTGAAGGAACAGCGTCCTCTAAACGCCAACAGTTGTTCGTCTATCGTGAGAAATTCACTTGCTACAAAATTATTTTGAAAATTAACCAGAAATAATTCAAACAACGTTCGAATTGGAGCTAATTTATCTAGTTCTTTCCGTTCATTTCTATCTCTTATGTCATCAAATCTGAGGCACCATATCAAAAACCTAAATCTTTTCTCACTCATAGTCAAGTAACATGCCTCAACTCCATTACCTTTTGAATTGTCCCAGAGCTTATGAATATTTTTTCTGGAAGACCTTAATATCCCTATCATAAAAAGAAGACCTATAAGAGCAGATATCTCTATTTTGTTCGTAAATCTAGCATCACGATCTCTCTGATATTTACCGCGCACTTTTTCAATATAAATATTTGTACAAGCAGTAATTAGCCGAATTATGCTCTCATTCACAAAAAGTTTTAAACACTCGATTGCAGATTTTGCATCACACGCAATACCTTTTGTACCCGGAAGGTGTTTTATGATATTATGGGAGCGAACGCGGACTTGTGATCTCGGCGCATTCTTCCTCCATTTAGTCGTTTTATCTTTACCAATATAAAAATTTTTACTATCCTCTATCTGCTCGTCTTCTTCGCCGGATAACTCCTGTTCTGATTCCGAATCGTGGTCATTCGTTTCTATTATATCTTTTTCCAGTTCATCTGGATCTTCTTCATGGTCAGAAATCGGTTCATCATCTTCCTCAAGTAGTTCCTCCAACCACTCTTGCGGATTATTTAGTTCATTCACCAGTAATTCTTCATTCCGCTTTAGCCGTTTCGGGGGTGGAGCAGACATTTTATTGTATTTGTTAATTTACACTAAATACAATATATCAAGTATTAGTAATTTTTTCTAAAAGCACCCTAATAATACTTACATAATTGATAAAACTATTAATAATTGTTGAAATCACTTGTGGAAAAATAATTATTAAATAAGTAAAAATTGATGCAAGTTAAAAACACTGTTTATTTATCAAAGTTCACTACAATACTAACTTAACAACACTAGCTGTACTAAAAACTATAACATAAAGTTACCCTATGCATATCTAATTAAGCACCACTAAAAATATAATTCTGACCTGAAATTCTAATTCTGAAAAATAATTGAAAATTAGTCTCGCTCATTAAAACTAACCTTAAGCTACACATGTATTATATAAATGGAATAAAATAACTATAGTACCTATTTAAATTATGAATTCTTTTTTCAACAATAATAAATCTTCTAACATATAAAAACTGTAACGTCGTTAGTCGCGTGGTCTACGATTGTAGACCTGCCCTGTTTCGGAACTAATAAAACTAATAACTCACCACTTTAAAAGTTCAAAAACTGCTGATCCGAAAGATTCACACATTATTGTCAGCTACTCAAAGATGCAACCGATAAAATGCGAACTGTTATGATTATGAGCTATCACGGTTTAAAGAAGCATGGTCTACGATCGTAGACCACGCGCCTACTGGAGGGTTAAATTGATTGACACCAAAAAAAATTATAAGAAATTACAGAGCGACCCTGAGGATTCAAAAATTATTCGATACGCTTAAGAAACGTTTGGAATCTACTCGGTTGGGTTCTTCATTGATAATTAAGGAAATTGTAAAAATTAATTACTAAAACTAGAATGGTTCGAGACTGTCAAACGTACCAGTTTTTGAAACTGTTTGTATCGTATATTGTTTTAAGCGGTCGAGTAATTTTAAAATTCCTTTGTCCAATTCTTCATCATTTAGCAAAAAATAATATAGTTTACAGTTTACCTCATCGATATCCTCCTGATACTCGAAATTAGCATCGTCTTCTTTAATATCGATCGAGTGGTGCAAATCTTCTAATTTGGCATCCATGACCTCCATGTCGTCTGTGGTAATTTCTTGATCATCACTGGGGACTCGCAAACCATCGATAAATTCTTCTAATTTCTCCAGTTTGGTCAAGGGCATCAACTGATCCATATTAAAAACACAGATTAATTAACTAACGGCCCTTAAAAACGCAATCGCAACTCGCTCTATCGCATTTCAATTCTAAATTGAATACTTTCACAAATATTGTTGAAGTAATTTTTGAAATCAATAAATAGCCCTCCTCCTGCACTGCCCTTCATATTTTATGACAAATTGATTATCGCCTTTAATTAATTAATTTTTATTATTTTTAATTAATTAAGTAAATCAATCCGTTTAATGACATTAAATTGACAGCAAAAGAAATTATAAGAAATTACAGAGTGACCCGGAGGATTCAATAATAATTATTCGATACGTTTAAGAAACATTTGGAATCTACTCGGTTGGGTTCTTCATTGATAATTAAGGAAATTGTAAAAATAAATTTTAGCAAAAAATAATATAGTTTACAGTTTACCTCATCGATATTCTCCTGATACTCGAAATTAGCATCGTCTTCTTCTTTAATATCGATAGAGTGGTGCAATTCTTCTAATTTGGCATCCATAACCTCCATGTCGTCTGTGGTAATTTCTTGATCATCACTGGGGGCTCGCAAACCATCGATAGCTTCTTCTACTTTCTCCAACTTGGTTAAGGGGATTAACTGATCCATATTACAAACACAGATTAATTAACTAATGGCCCTTAAATCAATTTTCGGACGCACGATAACGAATTACGTTAACTAAAAATTCACTTTATATCACAGAAAAGTGTAAACTGTTTTACCTACCAAATCTACGATTGCACATGAGCGCGAAGTTTTAAATTCCGAACGGGGGTAACAATTTATTTATTTACTATTTTCGTTTTAAAACGATCGTGACTGAGAGGCAATTCATCAAAATTCCATACATTTTTTGCTTTAATATTAAATTCTTCCAAAGTTATTTTTAGTTGATCAAAGTAACTGGATATTATAAAAGGATCTTGAATCATTTTTCAGGCCACTTCCACATTTTGCGGTTTTTTAATGCTTAAACGTTTCGTTTATTTAAAGGAATCCACACAGAGTTGGAGTTTTTGACAAAGTTCAATTCCAGGAGTTGGACTCAACGATGAGAGCAATATCATCGGTAATTCCAATGAAACAAAAACTGCCCTCTGAGTCTCAACCCCTAATGATAGGGTTGACCAAAATAGAGACATGAGTCTGATGCAATCCGGAGAAAACTTCTCCAGGTTGTTTAGCCACGATGTTAAAGACCAGCTCACAATAATTGCGAAGGCAAGGTCGTGGGTTCTGAAAAATAAGGGTAGTTTAGGGAAAACTCCAATAAAAAGGAAGCAAAAAAACTCCAAAAATGTTTGTAATAACAAGAAATTTGAGGGTGTATTCACTATTCCAGTAATTGCAAAGTATGGCTGTGACGTAACAAGTAACCACTAAGGGTTACCTCAAAATGAATATAAAAAGCCAAAATAACACGTCGCGTCGGTCACACAAAATAGAAAAAATAAAAATACCTACATAAACGCTCGGTAAGTTTGCAAAGTGTAAGGCACTTTCTTACAAACAAGTGGGACGTGTGTGGCTTTGCAGGATGAAATGCTGGAATCCTTGTCAGAATCTTTGGATGTTGAACGCAGCTGGTCCAGTGAGAGATGACGATATTAGAGATGAGCAACAAAACTGAATTACCCAGATGATAGAAAGATCTCCTAAAGAGATCAATCTTTCAACAAAAAGATGAAGTTGGTGATGGTTATGTTTTGGTTGTCAAACATCTACTTGTCAAAACATGCGCTTCGGATCAAAAACTGTGTGGTAATTTGCGCAACAAGAGGTTCCCCGGATGTCTAAACAGATGTCGTCAAAAATAAACAGAAGCCCAGCGATAGATGGATAACTGGTCACACACAAACTTGGCACGATGACTATGACTTCAGAATACTTAATATTCGTCCAATTCAATAAAATCGGCACTCAAAATGTTGACCACAAATAAAACAAACTGCTTGGTTGAAGCGCTCAAGGGGAACTAAAAATTCCTACGCTGCTTGCAGAGAATCAACATTTGCAACTCAAATCCCTGCATTCAGTTTAATCCGCATGCATTAAATGAAAATAAAATGCAGAATCGGATCTAGGAATTATCGTGAAATGAATTGAAAAGTAGAACTACGTAACAAATGCAAAAATTTGTTACAACGCACGAAAAAACATAACTCATTGTCACGTTCCGCCTGAGCCATGCGGATTCTTACTTGTAATTAATTTGTATAATTTAAGTAAACAAATATTGTTACGACTTACGTCGAACCATTTTCAAATTACCTAATAATTCGAAGTTCTTTAAAAAAGAGTTGAGTATTCCTCGTATATTACGACAGAATCCCGGCACCAACAATTTATTTTTAGAATTTACATCTTTCTTTTCCTGAAAGCTAAGCATGAAATTTCTGAGAAATTCGAATAATAAATGCAAGCTCCAAGATATCAGCATTACGTCATTCTACATGGGTAGAAAAAATACTTTTTTATGATGATTTAACCCCTGTAGTTATACAACCTTAAAAACTACCATGAAAAGTTGAACAAAAAATGCAATTCTTGACAAGTTATTCCCTGTTCCCTGCCGCGAGATTGTACAAAAAATATGCGGAGAATGGACACTTTTACTGTTAACTTGGTCACGATCACTTCGTAACTTTTTTTCTTAAGTTTGTGTGAGTTGAATTGTAAAATGTATGTGTCAAGTGAATTTTATCGATTATCGAATTTTATCTAAAAATATTTCCGACAACATTAAATCAAACGGATTAACAACTATATAATTATATCGTAACTAAAATGTTATTTTTGGGTGAAGTTTATTAAATAAATCAACACAAAAATTATCTCAATTAATCGAACGTTCAACCGCAAGATGTTAAAAGTTATTAATAATTATTATGTTCTTGAAATTAATAAATAATTCAAACAAGTTAATGCGAAAATAAATGCAAATTTCTGATTTGCGGTTATTAACTTTGATGCAAATTACTGATTTGACGACAAAATTCTACAATTTGTGAATGGATTATTTATCTGGATCGACCACCGAAATAGAATTCCTCAAAAAGGGAAGAATTGCTCGCAAGTTGATGTGGCAACATGGAACAAAGAACACGTCGTGGGAACTTTAGAAATTCAACGAACCGTGTAATTCATTCCAAAAGACCCTTGCTTTGCCTGTTTAGAAGAATAAAAAAGGTTAGTGTTATTGCAATGTTATTTTTAAGATGTTTCAAAATTTCTAAAAAACGGCAATTGACTTTTAAAATGTTTACTTATTTTTTATGACCAAGTTAGGTCTAAATGTCGCTACTTAATATTACATTAAATAGTCAATCGTTCAAGTTTATACTTGTAAATTGTAACGTACAAATTATTATCGAATCCAGTGTGAATTAATTATCTCCCTTTGTTTATTAAATGATTAATTTAAGATAGGTAACTACCAAAGTTACAAGTTAAGTTTAAGTTTCATTTTTCGAAACGTTTCTTTAAAGTAGAGTTTATTCTTTTAAGAAATAATTCTGTGTTTTTGTGTAATCGCAATTTATCTTTATTATTTATTTCGTCACATTATACGTATGAAAATCATACCCTCTTTTATTTTGCGTAGACAAATTTTTACCTTTCAGAGATTCTTCTTTTGTGTAAAAAGAGGTAAAGTGAGTGGGTTTTTCCAATACTACTAATTACTCTGAGATGGGAGTACCTGCTGATTCTTGGATTTCTCAAATTCTAAGAATCCCATGTGGGCCACCGACTTAATGAGCTAGACCGGAGGGCGCTTTCTTCTTGAGGAAAGGAGAAGCGTATCAATATTTTGAGTTAACAAGTGCAAATAAATGTTAATTTATCGAAAAAATTGTAATTTTTAATTAACACCTTCTTTGTATTATTCAAAATAATGATAATTTAGTAATAATTCAATTCATAAAAGTATGCAATTTTTTTCATCAATATTTTCTTATGACGTCATCACGTAAAATTATCGTCCGTAAACCGACTTTACAGCCATCCAATTTTTTTTAACGTATATTGTTCAGAGTAAATGTAGGGAAGGAATTCAATAAGTTAAATTATGAAATAAAAAGAGAAAAAAATTTTCTTTATATTTATAAACATTTTTTCTTACACTTATAAAAATAAAAATTATGCACAAATACACACAAAATTCATCATTCGTGTCTCGTAACTAATTGTAAAGGTTCGGTTCCGCCAATCCAACATTACACACCGTGATGGCAGAATTGGTCACGCCGTTTTAATCGATTTTACAGCCAACGTGCGCCAATAAAAGTTTCGCATTAAAAGGATCCAAAAAAAATATGAGGACCCCTCGACATTTGATTTTGAAAAATAAAAATTTATAAAAACAACTATGGGCCGGTATTTCCATCTCCGAATAAAGTACAAAATAACTTTATTCGCCGAATAAGTGTAGTCGATACTTTATTTGGAGATGGAAATATCGGCCCTAAATTACCTAAGAACTGAACATTGAATTAAAGCCTTGGGCATTAGAGACTAACCGGAGCGCAATAGAGAACCGTCCGACGGGACTCTAGACACGGCAAAATAGTAGTTTTCGTCCCAAGGACGTAAAATCAGTTTACGTCCGAGTGGCATAAACTGCTTTTTGTTATAACGGGACTATCTCATTTTTATTCGCAATCTGGCTCTTCTGATTGGTTTGGTAATCATTCATTGTATTCGCGACCCTGACGTCAGAGTCATATAAACAACTTTTCGTTATTTTGGGGAAAATATCTTACAAAATTCTCGATTTTATATAATAGCTCTGAGATAACTATCGATAGATGGTGTGAAGGTTGCAAGTCATTTGTCAAGTTTGTCTATTTGGTGAGATAAGGATTCATATTCTCAATTTAAAAATTTCGGACGTGTGTGTTGTGAAGTGTTATAATGTCAAAATCAATCAAAGAACGGGCATCTTCGGGCGCATTCTTCAAACAACAGCAAGGAGAACAAAGAAGAATCAAGAGGTGCGTTATTTTCGAATTACGTTATAAATATTAACCATTTTCATTCGAATTAATGATGTTTTGCGTAAATATATTATGTTTTATTTTATACCCCCCCTTTTTTTACGTCCTAGGACGTAAAAAATTATGACCCCCCCCCTTTTTAACGTCCTAGGACGTAAAAAGGCACTTTTAGTACCTCAAATCAGGACGTAAACACCTAATTTAACGGCCAGAATAACGAAAAATAATTTAAACCTATTAGAAAACCCATCTAATATCACCAAATTTATCAATATGGAAATTGATGGATTCAAAGCATATACACTTATGGAGATGATGCATTTTTTACCAGAAAAAATTATTGTTGATGTTGAAATAGCTAATGCAGTGAAATTATAGAATGTGGATGTCCTATGCTCAACAACATTATCCGGAGGCCGTGAGGTGTTCTTTAGCGGATATGGCATTCGATGTTGAACATGGGGCCTGTAATATATTCGAATTTAAATGTAACTATATAAGCGCGCGGCTAGAGGGCGTAACTGTAAATATGTAGATATGTTATTATAACTTAGTTTTATGTAGAAGACAAGTTAGTTTGGTGTTCAGTTAATAAACAAAGCACTTAAATAATAATAGCGTTATTTATGAGAATATACACCAGATAAATGGCGACGAGGATGAATTAAAGAAAAAGAAGTGGTGGCCGCACGTGTTTACAACCAAGGAACCAAGCAAGTATTAAATAATCGTTTCGTAGATTGATTTGTTTTTTTTTTTGGTAGAGTTGGGTTTATATACTCTCGACCAGGACGATTATTATTGAGGATACACTTTATTGTTTTTCGGAAAAAGTTCTGATTTTTGGGTTGTGGAAACACGTGCAAGAATTTAGCTTTGTTGGTTTAAGATTCAATCACAGGTATTTATTTTTCTTTTTCGGAAGACGTTCTGGTGTGATTGAAAACACGTGGAAGATTAGGTTATTTTGGTGGTAGTATCTACTGGGTTGTTGGAAAGTTTTGGAAATGGGGGAGCAGACAGTGGTAACAATAAGGAACAAAAGGTTTAATCCGGTAGAGGAGTTTAGGATAGGAGATGATTGGGAAATATTTTACGAAAGATTAGAACAACAATTTGAAGTACAAGAAGTGGCAGAAGGGAAAAAAGTACTAATTTTGTTAACGTGTGTTGATAGGGAGGTTTATAAAATAATTAGAAATCTCTGTAACCCGATTAAACCAAAGGATAAGAAATTTGAAGAATTAGTAGAACTGCTGAATGCGCAATTTCAACCGAGAGTTCCAGTGCACAGAAGAAGAAGGGAATTCGATAGTTTAAGACAAAAAGACAAGAATATTAGTGATTGGCATGTTAAGGTCAAAATGGTAGCATCGGAGTGCGAATTTGGAAACATCTTAAATGAGCGAGTAAAAGACAAATTCATTTTTGCGATGAAATTGGGTCCGATTTATGACACGGTAGCAGAAGAAAGCCTAAACAAACCGTTGAATGAGCTATTGGAAGTTGCATTGAAAAAAGAGGCGGTTTTGAGGGAAAGGAAAGAAGAATGTGTGAACAAAATTGATCAAGTACAGAGAGTGAGAACAGAAGAGCCACATAATCTTGCAAGACCTACAAATCTATTATGCTTCGCTGGTGCAAAAGGAAACCACACTTTCCGACATTGCAAGTTTAGAAATTATATATGTACCATTTGTAAACGAAAAGGACACATAGCGGCGGCATGTTCCGGGAAAACTAGCAAAAGTCATTACCTAGAACAGGATCCGGAAGGTGAAGAAAAATCTGCAAAGAACGAAATCTTATGGATCACATCGGACTGCAATCTGGTGGACCCGATTATGGTAAACGTGAAAGTAAATAAGATTAGGCTATCAATGCAAGTAAACACAGATTCAGGGGTAAGCTGTATCCCTTTCAGTATTTACAAGAGACATCTGGCAAGCGTGAAGGTAGAAACTAGTATAGTCAAGCTAAGAACATACTCAGGGCAGTTGATAATTCCAGTAGGCGAGATTAGACCAATGATTGAGATTAATGGAAGAAATAAGCAGAGAAAACTATTGATAGTGAAAGAAGCTACGAGAATGTTAGTCGGAAGAGACTTATTGAAGGACTTTAATGTCACAGTTAATGATGCGGGAGTAGTGGAAGTTAATAACTTGGGTCAAAGTACAGTAGAGAAATTGTTGGAAAAACACAGCAACTTATTTAAAGAAGAGCTGGGGGAGTTCAATGGACATAAGGTCAAGTTAGAAACACATGAACAAGTGACACCGGTTTTCCACAAACCACGACAAATACCATTTGCATTTCGGGAGAAAGTGTTTAAAAGAGTTGAACCATTTGGAGAAAATAGGAGTAATAGAGAAAGTAGCAAATTCGAAGTTTGGAACCCCATTGGTCCCGGTATTGAAGGCAAATGGCAAAGACACATTCGACTTTGTGCGAATTACAAGATTACTATTAATAAGTATTTGAAAGATGGTAATCACCCGTTGCCTCGGATTGAAGAAATATTTGCAGCACTACAAGGGGGGCAACAATTTACGAAACTAGACTTATTATACTTTGCAATTACTGGAATAGTGAATACACCCTCAAATTTCTTGTTATTACAAGCATTTTTGGAGTTTTTTTTGCTTGCTTTTTATTGGAGTTTCCCCCAAACTACCCTTATTTTTCAGAACCCACGGCCTTGCCTTCGCAATTATTGTGAGCTGGTCTTTAACATCGTGGCTAAACAAACTGGAGAAGTTCTCTCCGGATTGCAACAGACTCTGGTTTCTATTTTGGTCAACCCTATCATTAGGGGTTGAGACTCAGAGGGCAGTTTTTGTTTCATTGGAATTACCGATGATATTGCTCTCATCGTAGAGTCCAACTCCTGGAATTGAACTTTGTCAAAAACTCCAACTCTGTGTGGATTCCTTTAAATAAACGAAACGTTTAAGCATTAAAAAACCGCAAAATGTGGAAGTGGCCTGAAAAATGATTCAAGATCCTTTTATAATATCCAGTTACTTTGATCAACTAAAAATAACTTTGGAAGAATTTAATATTAAAGCAAAAAATGTATGGAATTTTGATGAATTGCCTCTCAGTCACGATCGTTCTAAAACGAAAATAGTAAATAAATAAATTGTTACCCCCGTTCGGAATTTAAAACTTCGCGCTCATGTGCAATCGTAGATTTGGTAGGTAAAACAGTTTACACTTTTCTGTGATATAAAGTGAATTTTTAGTTAACGTAATTCGTTATCGTGCGTCCGAAAATTGATTTAAGGGCCATTAGTTAATTAATCTGTGTTTGTAATATGGATCAGTTAATCCCCTTAACCAAGTTGGAGAAAGTAGAAGAAGCTATCGATGGTTTGCGAGCCCCCAGTGATGATCAAGAAATTACCACAGACGACATGGAGGTTATGGATGCCAAATTAGAAGAATTGCACCACTCTATCGATATTAAAGAAGAAGACGATGCTAATTTAGAATATCAAGAGGATATGAATGAGGTAAACTATGAACTATATTATTTTTTACCAAATGATGAAGATTTGGACAAAGGAGTTTTAAAATTACCTAACCGCTTAAAACCATATGCGATACAAAGAGTTTCAAAAACTGGTACGTTTGACTGTCTCGGACCATTCTAGTTTTTAGTAATTTATTTTTTCAATTTCCTTAATTATCAATGAAGAACCCAACCGAGTAGATTCCAAATGTTTCTTAAACGTATCGAATAATTATTATTGAATCCTCCGGGTCACTCTGTAATTTCTTATAATTTCTTTTGCTGTCAATTTAATGTCATTAAACGGATTGATTTACTTAATTAATTAAAAATAATAAAAATTAATTAATTAAAGGCGATAATCAATTTGTCATAAAATATGAAGGACAGTGCAGGAGGAGGGCTATTTATTGATTTCAAAAATTACCTCAACATAGGTATGTTTGGTACCACAGTCCTAGTGCTACACTAACTACACTACTACAAATTGATTGGTGTAAAAAGTGGGTTGGTAATTGGTGTATATTCTCATAAATAACGCTATTATTATTTAAGTGCTTTGTTTATTACTAACAACAAAACTAAACTGTCCTTTACATAAAGCTAAGTTATAATACATATTGCAATGATAAAAAAGCTTTTGCGGGAAACCGAAGTTTTCCCGCCAAGGTTTCTTTTATACCTCTGCAAAAAAATGAAAATTTACCCGCTAGCTCAGTGATGGAGCCATACGTCCCAATGATGGACACTTATCATTTGGTGGAAAAATAAATTCATACTATAATAGCAAACAAAATGTAATTCGACGAATAAATCAGTCATCCCATAAATAATTAAACAAAAGATTAGACCTTCTCTGAAGCCAATTATGACTACAGTCAAATTCCTACAGGTCAAATAACCGTGAAAGTGACATTTAATTAAATTAAAACTGTCCTGCACTTTCACAGTTATCGGACGAGACATAAAATTATTTACAAAATCATACAAAATTCAATTCAAAATCAAACATAAAATAATCGCACATTTGTTGTTATAAAATGAGATTGTCCACTACGCAACAAATGTTCGTTGTATGGTCAACAAATTCAACCATGTGTAGATGCGCGCATGAATTCAAAGTTCTGTAATTCTTGTAGCAATCACGAATTACAAAAATGTAAATTTGGATTACAAAACGTAGAGACATATTCGATGCAATTTAAGAAATAATTGAAAATAAACTTTAAAATTTTTACCATCCATAGGAAGGCATCGTGGCGTTCCAACGTTGAACCGCTTCAAGGCACGCACAAAATCTCTCAACTTCCGTGTTAAAAATACCGCTTGGCTTTTCCACATTCACGGTCTCAATTTTCATACAGGCAAAATTATCACAATTATCAAACCTATCTTCAATAATTAAACACTTTGATTCGCATTTATAGTGCCTTCAAATCAGATACGTGTTACGCCTACGGGCGCTAACACTCAAAAGCCCCTCTTGAGCCGTTTTGTGCTTGCTCGCCTCCTTTTTCCAAAACTGCACTTCCCTCCTAACGTTGCAATTCTCTATAAATTTTCACTGTTGCTCGGTGCGCATGTCTTTGTGCTTGCTCGCCTACTTTCTTCAACATTGCACTTTCCCCCTGACGTTGCAACTCTCTACAAATTTTCACTGTTGCGCGATGCGCATGTCTCTCGTCCACTTCCCAATTTTAACTATTTACAACACGTTTTTTTCAAATAAAACAAATACGCCTCACATAAATAAAATTTTCAAAATAAAACTGTACAAATTAACAACTAAAATCAACTAAAATTATTCCGCATGCCTATAGGAATTGCCTCCGTGAACCAAGCTGTTCAGCTGAGAAGATCTAATTCTCATCCCTTCAAATGATTTTCACAAGGGAAAATAATGAGAAACATTATGGAATTCCGATGACTGATTTATTGCATCTTTATCATCCGGCAAACCAAAAGCAGAAATTAAAATTAAAAACAAATAACCAAGATCCATCTGTTGGGACATACTTCTCAGGGTAGAGTTAGATTTAAAAAAAAATTCATACATCCCTGTCGCAATCTCATACGAGGAGGTTCAAAACATGACAATATGTACATATTTACAGTTACGCCCTCTAGCCGCGCGCTTATATAGTTACATTTAAATTCTAATATATTACAATATCTCCCCTCATAAATTCAAACGATCCGGGGCCCTAATGTGTCTTCTTGGTCTCCCCACGATAGGAACTGCATTCTCTGATTGCAAATGACTGCTTGTTGGTCCTTCTTCGCTGTCTCTGTGCGTTGTTGTCCCCACCGGTAGATCTTCTGTATTTGTCTCCTTCGTCGTGACTTCTAAATCTGGTAAGATTTGCGCCGTCTCCCTTTCCGGTCTCGGCGAACTCGCCACTTCCCCCACTGGAACTCTTTTCTCTTCCATTCTTGGTTCCGGCACCACTACACTTAGATTCCTATCTTGCACACTCTGTGGATCCATCTCTTCTCTAGGCTGTGCTAGAATAATTTGGTTTAGATGTCTTTTCCAAATCAAATTCTCATGAACCAGTCTACAAAAATAGATTCTGTCTCCCAAAATTTCGTCTATGACACTTTCTGCCCATCCCTTTTTATTTGGGTTTCTACAATCTCTGCAATATACACGTTCCCCTACTTCAAATTTTATTTCTCGACTACCTCTCATATAGGCCTCTCGATTCCTGTCGCCTTCTAGCAATAAATCAAAGCGATTTCTAATTTTTCCCTTAAAAACCAAACTTGCGGGTGTAACTCCTGTACTCATGTGAATGGAATTTCTGTAATGAAAAAGGTACCTATTCATTAATGTTATAAAACTATTATCTTTGTTTTTGTCATCTTTCAACGCTTTCTTCAACCCCTGTTTGAAACTTTTGACACTATTTTCGGCAAAACCATTTGTAGCTGGATGCCCCGGAGGAGACGTCAGGTGTTTTATGCCATTATCGTTCATAAATCTTGCAAATTCTTCGGAACTAAATTGCGGACCGTTATCCGTAACCAACGTTTTTGGTAGACCAAATCTTGCAAAACATTCTCTAAATTTCTCCACAGTGTTTTTCGTGTCTGCGGTACTCACAATAAAGGCTTCTACCCACTTAGAGAAACTATCCGAAATTATTAGGATCATTTTATTTTCAAAAGGTCCCAAATAATCCGCATGAACCCGTTCATAAAAATATGTTGCCTTCACTGTGGGCATTAATTTGGCCTTAACTGGTTCTGGTCTTAACGATAAGCACACTTTACACGAATTAACCCACTTTTCGATATCCGTATCTAACGATGGCAACCAGAAATACGATCTTGCATTGGCCTTCATCTTGGAGACTCCTTCATGCGTGTTGTGGAGTTCGTTCAATAGCTGCACCCTCAAGCATTTTGGAACCAACACTCTATATCCCCACATAATCACGTTCTTTTCAATGGACAATTCCGCTTTTCTCAAAAAATAGCCCTTCAATAGCTCGTTATCACTTTTGTTTGAAAATCCAGTTCTGATGTAGTTGAAGATTGCTCCCAATTCCGCATCTTTCCTTGTCGCTGACCTTATTCGGTTCAAATCGATCGGCACAATGTTTTCCATGAAATCTAAATAGTCGTACTCATTTTCCACTTCTTTCTTTCGCAAGTTCGGCAATGGCAGTCTCGACAAACAATCCGCCTGCACGTTTTCCTTTCCTTTAATAAACTTAAACGAATAATCAAAGTTGGCCAAGAACAGGGACCACCTCTGCAGCCGTCCCGCTGCCATCTGCGGTAAACTTCTATTCTCCCCAAATAGCGCTTCTAACGGTTTATGGTCGTTCATTATTTCAAATTTCCTACCCGTCAGGTACTGGAAGAATTTCTTCACCGCCCAGACTATGCTTAATGCTTCCTTTTGAATCATCGCATAATTTTGCTCTGCTCTTGATAACACCCGTGACACAAAGCATATCGGTCTCTCTGTCCTATCAAGCATTATGTGCGACAACACCGCCCCAATCCCTTTTGCACTGCTATCACACGTTAACCGTAGTGGTAATGTCGGATCATAATGCACCAGCACCCGATCTGATGCAATTTCCTCCTTGGCCCACTTGAACGCTTCGTCGCAATCTGTTGTCCATTTAAACTGGGCATTCTTCTCACACAGTCTGTATAATGGTTTTAATTTTATCGATAGATTTGCTATAAATCGTGAATAATAATTGACCATTCCAATAAACGCCCGAACTTCTTTTATATTTCCTGGTGTCGGCTTGTCCACAATTGCTTTGATCATCCCGCTATCCTTTTCTAATCCTACTGCGGATATTTTGTGCCCTAAATACTTGATCGTGTCGCAGAAAAAATTGCACTTACTCTTATTCAGTCTAAAACCTGCACTCTCTAACTTGTTCAGTACCTCCGCTAGATTCTTTAGATGTTCTTCCCTGGTCTCTCCTGTTACTACTATATCATCCAAAAGAGCTACGGTTTGTTTTGATCCCTGCAACACTTTTTCGATAATATTTTGAAAAATTGCACAAGCCGGTTTTGTGCCATATGGTAGTCTCTTCACCTTATATATCCCATATGGTGTGCTCCAAGCTAACAACTCGCTAGTTTCTTCGTCTACCACCAACTGATTGTACGCACTTAATAAGTCTAGTTTCGTAAATTGTTGCCCCCCTTGTAGTGCTGCAAATATTTCTTCAATCCGAGGCAACGGATGATTACCATCTTTCAAATACTTATTAATAGTAATCTTGTAATTCGCACAAAGTCGAATGTCCCTGCCATTTGCCTTCATTACCGGGACCAATGGGGTGCCAAACTTCGAATTTGCCACTTTCTCTATTACTCCTATTTTCTCAAAACGGTTCAACTCTTTAAACACTTTCTCTCGAAATGCAAATGGTATTTGTCGTGGTTTGTGGAAAATCGGTGTCACTTGTTCATGTGTTTCCAACTTGACCTTATGTCCATTGAACTCCCCCAGCTCTTCTTTAAATAAGTTGTTGTGTTTTTCCAACAATTTCTCTATCGTACTTTGACCCAAGTTATTAACTTCCACTACTCCCGCACCATTAACTGTGACATTAAAGTCCTTCAATAAGTCTCTTCCGACTAACATTCTAGTAGCTTCTTTCACTACCAATAGTTTTCCCTGCTTATTTTTTCATTGGTCTAATCTCACCTACTGGAATTATCAACTGCCCTGAGTATGTTCTTAGCTTGACTATACTAGTTTCTAACTTCACGCTTGCCAGATGTCTCTTGTAAATACTGAAAGGAATACAGCTTACCCCTGAACCTGTGTCTACTTGCATTGATAGCCTTATCTTATTTACTTTCACGTTTACCATAATCGGGTCCACCAGATTACAGTCTGATGTAATCCATAAGATTTCGTTCTTTGCAGATTCTTCTCCGCTTTCCGGATCCTGTTCTAGGTAATGACTTTTGCTAGTTTTCCCGGGACATGCCGCCGATATGTGTCCTTTTCGTTTACAAATGGTACATATATAATTTCTAAACTTGCAATGTCGGAAAGTGTGGTTTCCTTTTGCACAAGCGAAGCATAATCGATTTGTAGGTCTTGTAAGATTATGTGGCTCTTCTGTTCTCCCTCTCTGTACTTGATCAATTTTGTCCACACATTCTTCTTTCCTTTCCCTCAAAACCGCCTCTTTTCTCAATGCAATTTCCAATAGCTCATTCAATGGTTTGTTTAGGCTTTCTTCTGCTACTTGTAACATGCTAAATGCATGCTACAGGTTAAGCCCTCCGCTTCAAGCTTAACACGGCTTTATTTAAGCGTCAGGTATGAACGCACTTTAGCATCGAGAACCCTGGCGGTGATATTAAGTACGAAGCGCGCGAACAGCGAGCGAGTCTGACAGCGTCTTTCAGAACAACCTGTCGATGTAGAATTTTAGTTTAAAAATCCACCAGCGGATTTGACTATTATTTAAAAACCAATTTGATGACTCTGTGTTTCGACAGTGGTGTTGACTACTGTAATCACCCAATTACTTACTGCTTGCGTCGAAGAGCTGGTGAGAATTTTCTATTTTGAAGACCACATGTTGAATTGGATTTGCACATCTGGGTCAACCATTTTGGGAATTTTTCATCATCTCGCTTCAACCCTTAGTTTGGAGGCGTGTGAACGATTCGACTGAATATCTGCCGATGTCAAATTACTACCATCTTTCGCAAGAATTCGTCGTAGTGGAGCCCTGCACAGTAACTATAGTATCCGAACTTTTACTTTTCCCTGATAAGCCAGTAGTTTTGTTTGCTAGTCAAATATTGTTAAATCGAACTGTGGTAGCTTTGTTTTTTTTCCAAAGATCCGCAGTGACATATTGTAAGCTATTTGTGTGGTTGATTTTTGATTTATCTTTTAGATTTACTCAAACCGCTTTATCTACACAGAAAAAAATTTGGGCTAAAAATTTGTAAAATTATGCATATTTCAGGTACAAGTTCTCCCTAGATAGGTTACAGGTATAATATTGTGTTTAAAAAATGAAAACTGTTGAGTCCACATATTTATACCTGCATACAACCCAAATGATACCTTTTTGTAGTACACCCTTTTTTCCTATTTTTCACCCAATATTATGTGGAAATAAAAATTTTTAATTTATAAATAAAAATAATTATAAATAAATTTAAAAATATTATTCACACATTTTAATTTATATTAATTTTTCCTTTTTAAATTGCGAAAAATTTTGACTGAAATAGGAACTTAAATAAATGCTTACTCTCTTTCATAGGCCGACGTGGGATTCGAACTTGGTACCTCTGGCTTATGAGGTAAACGTGGTATTCACTAGCCCATGAAGCTGATTTATTATAATTATTTTGTACAACTATCAGAAGTTTTGAGATCTTAAAAATTTCCATTTTCTATTCTGATTGTTTTATGAACATTTAAATCTAATTCAAATTACATTAAAATTGATTTAATTTTATAAAATTTTAACTTTCAGTAAACAGTATTAATAATTATCCAGTTTAAATTTTTAAAATAAAATTATAATCCACGTGTTAAAACTATTAATAACAGTATTATTTACGGGGTAAATTAATAGTGGTGTAATCTAATAAGACAAAATGTCTCTAAAGGGTAGTTCACACTACATGATTTATCATATGACTTATTAGTCATAAGAAAAGTCATGGTTAAAATCATACCATCACAACAGTCAATCATAAAAGCCATAACTTCTATAATATCAAAAATCATATAGTGTGAACGTAAAAAAATCCCTCATATGAGAAGTCATGTGACAAGTCATATGATAAATCATGTAGTGTGAACTACCCTTAATAAGACAAAATGTAAAAGAAAAATTTTTGAATTGTACCGTTTAGCACTTATTCAAGAATAACTTTGCGTTTACAATTCGCATAATCTTAAGAACCGATTAAGAACACAACTATTGGGAGAATATACAATACAATTTTCCAGGTATAAAATTTTGCATAATTCTAACAATCGCTGTACTTAGCAAAATACAAATTTAGGCTTCAAAAGTGCACAATTGCAACAGCCCAACATTGGGTGAATTTGCCACCAGCAATTTTTTTCTGTGTACGATTGACTCGCAGTGGCCACTTCGACCAGATCGTTTGCTATCATCCATCTTTATAGAGTATCTAGGGGTAAGTCAATTAATCTCTATACAAATTGGTACTACGATTGTCATTTTGTGCGAGTTGATTCACTTTTTGAACGATCGATTGATCGTACACTGCCATAGTCTTGATTTGATAGTTTTTGACGAAGCAGGCTACGCAATAGGCTTTATTGTTAATTCCTTTTGTGCAGAAGATACAATTGCTGTCGCAGTAAGCTCAATATCAAGTTCGACGTTTCGACCATCTACGGTGCAACGTGTGTTGCCTATATTAGTGCTGTTATCAGTAAACTTTTTAACTGTATCCTCATATTTCTTTTCATACCGTGGAATAAATCTCTTTACATCCTTCCTATTGTTTTATTCTACGGTTGGCGCCCAAATTCTTTCTTTCAGGATACTAGTCAGCGAGTCAGCAAAACAAGGACCAAACCAAGCTCATCCCCTGAGTGTCATCTCATTGCCTTCGACTGACTATCTGCTGCGTGTAATTACATCTACGAGCTGTTTAGGGTCGTTGTACTCCAACTGGTGCTACATACTCTGTCATAAATCGGACCCAATTTCATCGCAAAAATGAATTTGTCTTTTACCCGCTCATTTAAGATGTTCCCAAATTCGCACTCCGATGCTACCATTTTGACCTTAACATGCCAATCACTAATATTCTCGTCTGTTTGTTTTAAACTATCGAATTCTCTTCTTCTTCTGTGCACTGGAACTCTCGGTTGGAATTGTGCATTCAGCAGTTCTACTAATTCTTCAAATTTCTTATCCTTCGGTTTAATCGGGTTACAGAGATTTCTAATTATTTTATAAACCTCCCTATCAACACACGTTAACAAAATTGGTACTTTTTTCCCTTCTGCCACTTCTTGTACTTCGAACTGTTGTTCTAATCTTTCGTAAAATATTTCCCAATCATCTCCTATCCTAAACTCCTCTACCGGATTAAACCTTTCGTTCCTTATTGTTACCACTGTCTGCTCCCCCATTTCCAAAACTTTCCAACAACCCAGTAGATACTACCACCAAAATAACCTAATCTTCCACGTGTTTTCAATCACACCAGAACGTCTTCCGAAAAAAAAAAAATACCGGTGATTGAATCTTGAACCAACAAAGCTAAATTCTTGCACGTGTTTCCACAACCCAAGTATCAGAACTTTTTCCGAAAAACAACAAAGTGTATCCTCAACAATAATCGTCCTGGTCGAGAGTATATAAACCCAACTCTACCAAAAAAAACAAATCAATCTACGAAACGATTATTTAATACTTGCTTGGTTCCTTGGTTGTAAACACGTGCGGCCACCACTTCTTTTTCTTTTATTCATCCTCGTCGCCATTTATTTGGTGTATATTCTCATAAATAACGCTATTATTATTTAAGTGCTTTGTTTATTAACTAACAACAAAACTAACTTATCCCTTACATAAAGCTAAGTTATAATAACATATGTACATATTTACAGTTACGCCCTCTAGCCGCGCGCTTATATAGTTACATTTAAATTCGAATATATTACAGATGTTAAATATTTCACAATTTCGTTAAATTTATAAGCTGGTGTAAAGCCGCTACTCCATAATATACCATGGTGGTTATTGATCAAATACTTTGCCTGTTTTTGAAATTCCATGGGTAAACAACCAAATTTAAACGGTGATTTAAACACATAATGAGCTGTCTTAAAACCATCGTAAACAGCCAATTCCTTAGGCCAAAACACTTTGTGGGAAGTGATAAAGCCTTGCACATCCAAAACTATTATGTTACTCATATTTGTTTTACTGAGTTTGTAAGTGAATTATAAGTAAACATGCGATCGTGTAGAATTAAACAATAAGCTGTTGTACCCGCTGGTATATTACTCGCAGTTTCAAATTCCACTCGTACTTCTACCGGTCCTTTGACAAGACCGTCCTTCTGACGAGTACAATCTACTACTACCATCGGTGCATTGGATTTAAATTCTGCAGGGGTAAACATCGGTTCGTTTTCTTTACCGTAATATGTTTGTTGAAAATTTGCAAACATTTCATATAAAATTGCAAAAGAATTATGTTGGTAGTTTATATTTAAATTATCATATGGATAACGCTCCGAATTTAAGTAAATATTTAAATTTACCAAATCCCCAGTATCAAATTTACTCATATTCTTTGTGATTTGATTTTTTCTATTTGTTGAAAATGCAATTATTATCATTCTAGGTGTTTCTTCTTGAGTAGAAGTTTTTACGGTCCATGAATGACGATTTGTTAATGCTAATTGTGGGTATTCGTGAAGTTCCCATGATCTAAACGCTATGGTGGTTTCTAAATTTCTACTTATATGATTTGTTAAACGCAGCTGTTCTTCTAAAGAAACTGTTATGTGCGGTACTTTCCATAAAAGTTTATTGATTGTCACTTTAAGCTTTTCATCAGTTTTCGAAGATTCTACCGCATTAATATCGCTATTACTTCTTATTAATATTAATTCTTGCTTAGCATTCAATATGATTTTATTATAATCCTCACAAAAACCCAAAAACATTTTTAGTGGTATGCAAGCATCAAAAGACCCATCAACACCTTGATTTAACATCATTTCATTAGGTAATTTCGGCGCCCAACCAGCATTGCCCAATTTTAGACATTCGTTTTCAGAATAGGATGGATATGCCTTCATAGTGGAAGTAACACCCAAATTTCTAGATGAATCAATTACAACACCATTTAATTCATATCTAATTTCACTGAATAAAAAAGCTATGCCATTGTTTACGAAATGACCCGTGGTTGTCGTTGCACCCGCCTCAGTTTTTAATGCTCCCTGTATATGGAGATAGCTATTGCTGGGGAGCGTATACGCATCCAATTGCTGAATGGGGATTCTAATTTCATCATTATTATCAAATAAAGTGGATGCATATGGCTGGTGTGTATGAAATTCAGCATTTGTAATCGAATTATCTTCTAAAACTTTTTCTGTGATATCCAAAATACCCATTTTACACTAGAACTTTATAACCTAAAGCTTTTAAAAACGCTCTATTGATTGGTGTTATCAATACCACTGAAGATTTTGGACTGATTGTTTTTAAGTTAGATGGACGTTTATAATGTTGACGAGAGCTTTTCGAATACAGGATTACCATTTCTAAAGCTTTTTTAGGTGGAATCTCATTGATATTTCTTCTCCGTTAAAATCTATAACCCTATCGTACTGATCTATTATTCTAACTGAAATATTTGATATAAATTGAGTATTTATAGGTAAATAAATGGGGTTGGATGGAGTTTCAACTATTTTATAACCGCGTGGAACTATTGGAAAAAACTCGTATACTATATGACTCAGTTTTCCATTTTTATAGGAACCAGTAGTAATATTACACTCAACACAAATTGAGTTTATCGATAAAATATTCACACAATTATCAGATACTGCCTGATTATTTTTATCGATGTATTGCTTATCAAAACCCAATACAGGTCCTATACTATCACTTGGGTTAAAATTAATACGTTGTGAACATTGAATATTCACTTTTGAAGTAATAGCATTTGTCGCGAGTTTTAAGGAGGTGTTAGTAGCATTTAATTGTGTTTGTAAATATGATTGAATTTCACTGATTTCGTATGCCCCAGAAGGGATCTCAATAATTTTTTCTTCAGCAGTATAGAATTTAGTGAATTCTGGAAATACCTTTAATTGAGTTTTAGTTAGATCTAATACATAATCACCATTTTCTTGTTTAACGAAACCCAAAAATGTTTTAAGATCTCCAGCAATTTCATCATGGGTATTGGGAGACTCAGGTAGAGATTTTAATCGTACTTCATTGGGTGTAATCATGAACTTATTTGGTACTTTTTGTTTATTTCTTTTTTAAATTTTTGTAGTATATCGCTAAGGTTGAAAATCCCAATTAGGTTCTTAAAGTTTATACTCTTCTTATCGGAAAAAGCAAACTCAGCCTTTTGATGATCGAAATAGACAGCTGCATGTGATAACGGTAACACGTATCGATTCGATTTTTCTATTATTTGGAAGCCAAGACCTTGTAATACACTATCATGTTTGGTAGAGTTAACAGAGTTTACACATTCCAAAATTACTTTCTTTTTATCACTTGAAACAATAGAAATAATACCATCATCATTCAACTCCGTTTGTATATGTTTAACAAGTTGCTCAATACTAATCGACTGCGGAGGAATTGTTAAACTAATATTTTCACCATAATAAAATTTATTACATCCAACCTTAACGTTATGTATTGTGTTATATGTTTCAAAATTTGTTAAGGCTAAAACATATTGTCCATCATCGGTATATATTGCAGGATTAATTTCAGATTCTAATTCAGAGCTATTACCATTTACACTGATTACATACGACATTTTTTATGGGTGGTTGACTTAACACTAACTTAAATTAATTAGTTGAATGTCTATATAAAAAGTCTAAGCACAGATGCCCGCAATTTACTGAGTTATACTTTTGATATCTATCATAATTGTATTTAATGTTTTTATCGCTACCAAAATATTTTATTAGCTGTGGGGGTGGCGGTAGATTTCCATAACTATCAAAATATGAAATATTATTATTATGTTTCACATATGCAGTCCAATGGGATCCGGATTTAAAATCTTCCTCCAAATTAACTATCCCACATTCAATTTTATAAATTTTTTTCGGTAAAGTATTTTTCATAAACACTCCTCTAAAATGTGGAATTCTAAATTTATTAACATAACGAATTAAATCGATATTTGTTAATGGTTTTTTCGGTAGCGATGCTATTAGTTTTTTGAATAAGGTTTTAGATATAGTCCAAGTCCGCTTTTATATGGTTTTAAATAAAGACCTTTACCCATTGCAATAGCTTCCATGCTTTTATTATGACGTTGAGCTTCTTTTAAATTTTCGTTGGCGCTTTTTGAATCATTAACGGCTTTTACAATACCAGCTGCGCCACCGCCTAGCGCGCCTAACGCGCTCAAAGCAGCAAATATAGGAATTAGCGGTAAAAAACCACCAGTTTTCGGTATTGGAATAATTCTTGGTTTTTTAGGTTTTTGTTTAATGGTTGAAAGGGCTAGTTTTGCATTAGCTAATAAATCGGAACTTTTGCTTCGACGTAAAACATCCGCAGTTTTCTTTACAGTCTGCTTAAACGATGGTTTTTTAAATCTTTTACATCCCAACCCTAATTTTACTTTAGCCTTCATTGTTCCAGCTACACCTAGTGCGGCAAGTTTTTCTGCAAACGATGAATCTTTCGAGTGTGTTCTAAGTACAGCTTTATCCGCAAGTATTTTATCAGCTTCGTGTCTTTTAGATAAATCTTTAAAATTTGAATAAGCAATATCGTGCTCTTTACAAGCTTCGTCTAGTCGGTTAATACCACTATCACCTCTATCCAATCGTTGTCTTAATTTTGTACCGGGTCCGCAAAATCTTTGAAAAAAAATATTATTAAGCTTTATAATTTTCAATTATGTAGAGTATATTAGATACCTATAACCTGGAATATGTAATTCAAAAGGTAATTTATTTATTATATTGTTAACAAGTCCAGCACCACGTCTAAGATGTATCAACATTGCATTACAAACGCGAACTGAAATCAATTACTTAACTTTTATCTTTTAAAGGTATTAGAAAAGTATTTTATACGTGAAACTATTTTTATTTTTTTATTTACATAATTTACAATATTAAAAGTAATTAACAATAACAAACAATATATACATCAACAAATACAATATATTGTCGTGTTCTGACGAACAACTCTTTAAAAGCCGTAGCCGTTATAGTCGGTAGTTTGCATTAATGAGCTCTCTCAGTAGTAGGTTCCAGGGTATGCTTAAATTATCCACAACAAATGAAACAAAACCTTTACCGGGCATCAATAAAATTTTACTCAGATAAATTTGGTTATCAATAATATTGTCAAAAACAGAAAACAGAATTTTTGTTAAATCAAAATTCCACAATGAATAAATCAGATATAGACAAAATTTATCTACAAGTTCCCACATTTACTATTTCAAACTTATTACTGTAACTTGTAAACAAATCAGGCATTATAAATTGTACAAAATGAAATAAAAATAATAGCACAAAATTATTGTCTTATTTAAAATCTCGCGCCGACCTGTTATAAACCACATAAACAAAACTGTTACTTTTTATGCCTATTCGCAACTGAAGTTCGATGTAACGCGTATCACAACAGTAGATCGTAATCGTCGTATTAAAAAAAATTAAAGTTAATCTCGATGGTAATCTAATTGTATCAAATTACGAATTTGGTGCATCGAAGTGATTAAAGTTGATGTAATACTCCAATCAATCTGTTGTCCACTAAATTTCCAGGTTCGTATAAAATGTGACTAACATAACCTCTCATTGTAATTTTTATAAATTCCGTTTTCAGAAAAATAATATCGAAATAGCGCAAAATAAAAGAATTTAAATTCTAATTACCATTCGATGGCTTCATTACTTGTTGTTAGATGTGAATAAAACTCGATGGAAAACATCAAAAATGCGGCCATTTCACAACTCCAGGTAGAAATTTTCATATCCAATTCCGGAAATCAATCTTGCAGAAAAACCATCATATTCATCATACTGACACTGTACTCATCATAATTATAATTATAATTTACAATTCAGGCCGAAATTCCAACACTTCACAACTTATCGAGAAAATTTGTCTTCCTCGAAAACACAACTTAACACTCCGGCCTCTCAGTCAGTAATCTTATCTTCTTACAAAATTTTCCTTTCCTTTCCGTTCCAGGTTTTTGGAAATCGTGGCCCATGCTGATTCGTCGATTTTTCCAGCGAAATTTGAAATTTTTCAAAAAAAAATTGATATCACAAAATTTTAAAATTACTTTTCAACAATTATCGCACCATCTAGAGTTATTTACGAATAACACGACGTTATAGTTTTCTATACACGCATTCACTTATTTATTAAAAAGAAGGTAAACAAATTAACAATGCAAAAATTCAATTAAAACAAAATGCAGTCAAATCTGATTAATTTAACTTTTCAGATTTCTGGAACAAAATATCCATCTATGAAATCCTGTTTTCTTAGCAACAAGCAAAATTATGGCCATTAAGAGAAAAACCATTCAACTTGTCCGAGTAAAACTTAAAATCATACAAAATTCAATGAAAGGACAAATCAACATCAATTGTGGATATTTTAAACTTTTGGTAATTAGCTCGTCCCACGTCAATATATAATTATTATTATTCGTCGTCTGACGACTCGTCAAAATAGTAATAATCTTCTTCTTCATTGCTATCAGAAATCTCTCCTAGGTCTTGCAAAACGTCTATAAATCTGTTTAAAACAGAATAGACATTTGTCTCTTCCTCCTGCTCTAGTGCTGGTTCTGATGGTGTTTGAATTGCGGGTGGTTGAATCGTCTTTTCCCAGATTAGAAAGTTATAAACTTCGATTTTCTCGAACTTTTTTCTTCCTACTGGGCAAGTGTCGTGTGTTTCGGCCCACGCCGCAATACACTTTTCACAGAAGGAATGACCGCAACTGAGTACTCCGATGCGTTCACTTAACTCATCAAGACAAATTGCGCAAACCATTTTATTGGTAAACTATGAAAATATTTTACATCAGTCAATATATATACAGCAAATGCAAACCTTGAAGAAAAAGCGGACGTAGCTTTTAACCAATCGAAGTTTGACTTTGAAACAGTTGCCTATTCAACTTTCAAAAGTGGGCGTGACTCTTGTCAATGTGTAGCGTAAATATCTCGTTATACACCAATCTTTAAGAGGGGTCGTTTATTTGATGGGTTAGGTATGTGCTTGCAAATTAATTTTGCGAATACATATCTAACCCATCACATACCATAAATAGCGTTAAATACTGTGGTATATCGGTGTGTGGGTTGTACTCTCATATACCGCTAAACACCGTTTACACACATACAACAGTATTTAGCGGTATATGGGGTACCGTAAATAGCGTTAAGTATAATTTAAAAAAAAGTAAACGATTACGCATAAGTAAAAATGCGTTTAGAGAAACAACATCATCAGCTACCCATATCAAACCACGATATTCAAACATGTACTTTTCCAAAACATGGTGTTTTATTGGGAAGTTCATCAAAAATGGGTTTGATTGTTGGTTATTCTGGTTGTGGTAAAACTAACGCCCTTTTGTGTTTACTTCTACATCCAAACGGACTTCGTTTTGAAAATATTTACTTATATTCTAAATCAATATTTCAACCAAAATATGAATTTTTAAAACAAGTATTGAAACCTTTAAGAGAAATCGGTTATTTCGAATATGAAAATGAAAAGGCGGTACCGCCACCTATGGATATCAAACCAAACTCGATATTTATCTTTGATGATGTAGCTTGTACCAATCAGGATGTCATGAGGGAGTATTTCAGTTTTGGTAAACATAAGAATATTGATTCTTTTTACTTATGTCAAACATATAGTAAAATTCCTAAACAACTAATAAGAGACAACGCAAATTTCTTAGTTTTGTTTAACCAAGATAATACAAATTTCTTCTTCTTCTTCTACTTTTGGCTAGGGTCAACCCTGTTTGCCTTAAACAGCCATTGCGTTGTTTCCTTGGCATCCTTGAGCATATAAATTGCTTAACGTCTGAGAGGTAGTGTGCTAGACTTGTCTCCAGACGAGCCTGTAACCCTGGTTTTTATGTTAATGATGGCAATTCATTAACCCAGGAGGACCACCGGCTTAACGTGCCTTCCGAAGCACGGAGACCAGTCATAAAAAAGTTGCCCTTCTCCGGATTTGAACCCGGTAAAAGTAAAAGTGTATAATTCAAAAAAACATTCAACAACTGGATTAAAACCGATGGATGTTACTAAAAAACATGTTCCATTACTTTTAAAGACGGTATACAATCATCCGAAAGTTGTGGATCCAAAAAAACCTAAATTTAAAATCGGAGATAGCGTTAGAATAAGCAAATACCGACATGCATTTTCGAAAGGATACACCCCCGCTTTGTCTAACGAAATATTAAAAATTTCTCAAGTTAAAGTTACTCTACCAAGAACATATCTTCTTACCGATATTAACAATGAAGAAATTAAAGGTGGTTTTTATGAGCAAGAATTGCAAAAAGTTAAGCATCCTGATGTTTATTTAGTGGAAAAAGTTTTAAAAAGACAGAAAAAAAAATGTTTGTTAAGTGGTTAGGTTAGATAAGACTCATAATTCATGGATCCAATACCGATCAAGTTGTGTAATATTTTTTTTTTTTTTAATTATATATCAAATTTTCAAATGTTAAAATAGAATGTTAAAATAAAAATGTTATATTTTAATTAATTTTTATTTACAATTATTATTTTTATTATTATTATTTACAACATATGTAATATTATAATAAATTTTTTAAATTTTCTATTATTTTTTTTCTACGACAAATTTTATTTTGTAATTTGCTTAATTCTACATCTTCCCTATTTTTTTTTTTTTTTATAATTTTAATGTTATTATTTATGTATTCATTTTTTCTTCTTCTATTTTTAAATCTTCCGCTTCTTTAATGATTGAATCGGCGATGTTGAAATAAATATCTTCTTCTCCATCACTCATTTCCACTTCTTCTTCTTCTTTATCAATATATTGTCGTGGTCTATTGAACAAGCGCTAAAGAGGTCCGTGCTGTCGTAGTCAGAGTTTGCAATATAAGACTTTCCCAGGGAGTGAGTTCAAAAAAAGATTTCAAAAATTCCACAATTAAAATAAAACACAATCGTACGGAGAATGAATAGCAATTTAATCAGACGAATGTAATTATTAACTTGTAATTGATTAAACAAATAAAACGTAATTTGTTCGTTAAATCTCATTCCAAACAATAGAATAATCAAAAATTATGCTTAATTGTCCTACAAATTTACACATTTACTTATCAAATAATTCCTACAACTTGTAAGACAATTAAAAAGTTCAATAAAATTTTTATAATTATGAAATAAATTATTATACAAACACATGAATTGTTTTCATTTTTTGAATCTGGCGCCGAATAAACAGTTCAAAATTATAGTAGTTTGAGAACCACTGATATAATATGGTAGCGACCACTAAATGCGCAAATAACACACGGAAAAGTTATCACACAAAATAGTAATCTTCTCAATCAAATAAACCGAATTAGTGATTATAATTGTTCCACTAGTGAATTTAATTAATTAAGTGCAATAAATTGTTCATAAAGTGCTACTTGAAATCCAAATTTAACAACGTAAAATGTGGTTAACCTCAAACTGTTCGGATGCATCGTGACAAAAATTACGAAAATAATCGTTGAAATTACGCAAAATAAAATAATTTGGATGTTATTTACCAAAAAGATGAATTCAGCAATCCAAAATAAAATCAGATGAACTTGCATACCCATAATTTTACATCGATCTCCTCATGCTGTAATTAACAGGTAAAGTCTTCCTTACTCGTCCATTCATTAAATTCCTGTAAAATCATCACTCCATAACTATGGCATTCACAATCCATTTCAACTGGCTTAAAATATTCCATAACATTTCCAAAATTAAAATTAAATTTTCCAAAAATCCAAATTTACACTACGATGTGGTTGCACATTCGACTTCATACACCACTCGTCTATCAACCATTTACTTCCTCTCTACAAATTTTTCACTTCCTCTTTTTTTTTAGGTTTTGGAAATCGTGGCTCACGTCCATTCGTCAACTTTACCAGCCAAATTTGAAAAATTCATTGCCAATTTTCACATTTCGAAATCACCACACAATAAATTATTACACCATTTTATAGTTCTCAAGAGTACCAACCAACGCAGTCTGCTACCAGCGTATAACATTATTTACAATTTAGGATGAAAACAAAACTTCTATAAACAAATTAAACAACCAAAATTAAACGTTTTGCCATTCTTGATTGATTTAACTTCTTCGGGTTTTAGGACAATATCCCAACCTCAAATTACGTTTCTGCATGCCATTAATTTGACATAATTATTGAAAATAAACAATTTTCATTCGTCCGAGTAAATCAAATAATTTCAAATGTAAGAAAAACACAAGTTTGAATTCTCGATTGTGGAAATCTTGAAATGCCCATGGTAAGTTACATAACAATATTTAGAAGCCTCCGCTTTACATCATCGACTCCATCATTCATTCTAATTTCTTCTTCGTTGCTTCTAATCTCATCCAGTAATTTAATCAAATCTTTTTCTATATCTTTCACATCTTCCTCAACCTTACCTTTCACTCGATATTCTAAAATAAAAATAAAGAAAGTATTAGAACAAAAAAATATTTAAACTATATTTTATTACCTTCCACACCATTCTCTAACAGATTTTTCAAAATTCCGTCTCTAATCTGATAATGCTGCAAAATCTTAGCCATTTCGATATTTTTGTTATATGCCTCATCGGTAAATTTTCCATCATATATATTGTACTCTCCTACTGCTGTTTTGCAAAAACTACAAAAAACATCTCAAAAATCATGGGGGAAAACTCTACACGCAAATAGAAGAGCACAAACTCGATTGCTCCGGCCAGCCTTTTTAACCAAGAAATATAAAAAAAAGCGATATGAATACTTTGATAACACAAATTTTTAATCTTATAATAATAAAAGGAAAAAATTTTTCGCAGATAAAAAAATAAATCATATAACACTTTGGTTATTTGGTTTGAACCAAAGAAATACAATTCAAAGCCCACGATCAACTTAAAGTATCTGTAAGCAGATACTATTACATTCAAAAATAACCTACTGGTCACAAACACCTCGTGGAAATAAATTTTATAAATGTAAAAAAAATAAAAACGTTGGGTACCTTTTATCTCTTCAAATAATGTTCACGACCAAACCAACTGTATTTCTGTTATCCATATCATTTCTATATCACTCGTGTAAAAAAACTGATAAATCCCAAATGGAAATTATTTACAATAGCCAACGGTTTCTCATTAGCTGCAAAATTATTCAGTGATCCAAACTTGACATGACTGCGACGTAAGTAAAATTCTTATAAAAAAAATACTGGCATTCCAAAACTCAAACTTCTGCACATCGGTTTTTAAAATATGGAAATCTTAAATATCCAATTCAATCACAGGATATGCACCACATTGTGATGCTCTTGAAAAATCAATGCAGTCCAAAAATACAAAATTCAGTCCAAATTTTCATACAGGAAAACTCAAAAAAAATTAAACCAGAGGAACACAAAAATGGACGTCCAACCTACTTGACGTCTCACCAAAAAGTCCTCGATATTTCCGGCTCTTCTGCCCAACTTTTCAAAATTAAAATTTTTCACTTTTCTCTTACCAACTTAACATTTTAAAACTACTATTCTTTACAAATTGATATTAAAAAATTTCCTTTAATTGGAATCGTTGGCTATTCAAACTTCTGAACAGGCACAAGCGCCTTATAAAAAAAAAACCAAAGTGCTATGTTGACTTCTTTACAACAGAAGTCTATAAATAAAAAAAAACTGCGCAACAAAAAAATAAAAAAAATTTTCCTTTCAAAACTTAATAAAATCTTTCAAATCAAAAAAAAATAAAAATTATCATTCATATCGCTTGTTTTCTATTTTATGTTTTGTTATACGACAATATATATGTACGTGTATGTAGTGGGGTGGTGTGGTGTGAGTAGGTATGTGATGGGTGGTGTGAATAATACAAAGATATTTTAAATTGTAAGTCATTAAAATTTTAATAAAATTTTTATGTAAATGCTGTGAGATAGTGTTATTCACTCGCTTTCACTCACATTCATTTATAAGCTCGTAAAGCGGAATGGATTCATGTCCCCATGCCAATGTGTTGAACGAATTAGATTTAAGATAGCGCTTATCGTCAAAGTATGATAGCGCTACCTTATTTCGTAATTCGGTGTACATTTCATGAAGCGTCGACTGAAAAACACTCATCTGACAATATTTATCTTGCTTATTTTCAATAGCGTTTCGATAATCAGAAGCGTTTAAATCTTTTTCTACTACATGTTTGGAAACCCCTTTAGCCTTTTTAATTTCTACATCATTATCATCCAAAATTATGCAGTAGGCTTTAGCACCCGTTCCATAAAATTCTCGAATTATTTGCGATGGATATTCCAATTTCATTTTTCCTAAAACTGATGGTTGTCTTGGAATATCAAAAATATTACAATCTTTGAAATTAGACGTATCAAATTTATTTAAATTTTGTTTAATATCGCAATAAACATTTTCCGTTCTAATTTCTAAAATAAGGGAGTCCGTATCTGTATATAACAATGACACGTTTTCTTTATATTGGGGGATTAAAAAATCGTAATAGAAATCATACATAACCGTTTTTGCGATGTCTAAAATCGCAAATCCGATATAAATCGGTTTATTATATGTGATTTCTATTTTATTCATTTCTACCGCTATTAAATTTTCCGAAAATACACTAACATCTTTAAAATTTGGTCTAGCAATATAAGTTTCTGCACCCCAAAAATTATCATTTTCCCATTGTGATAGTAATTTAATATCTCTCCGTTGCTCAACGTTTTCTATAGTTTTTCCAAAAATTGAATTATTTAATAATTTAAATAAATCTTTTTCAAAGTCACATGTTGCTTTGTTTCTATGTTCGGTATTTAAATTTATATATTCCGCCAGCCATGGAGATTGATAAAATTTAACAACTCGATGAATTTTACGTAATATAAGACCGTGCTTCAAACACTGCTTTAAAGCTCTATAGTGAATTACGTAATTTCTTTTGTTGTATCAATTTGGAATTAATTTACCTATTTTTCCATTGGGTGGAATGATATTTTCTGGACAAAATGGAAAGTCATTATGAGAATCGTGTAATGCTTCAGGATAATCTAAATCAACTTCCAATGCATACCCCACATCGGAATTATCGGCAATGTTAATTATATTCAAATTTTGAATTTCATCAACGTTTAACCAAGAAAATCCTCCGTAGGGTAAGTGTTGCTGCATCGCATATCCATATAAATTAGTAGCATCTAAATACAATATATAGGATATTGGTTTTAGTGGGTCATACTCATTTAAATAAATATTATTTGCGATAGATTTTCGTTTAATGCAAGTTGCAACTCCCCCGCGGATCGCAGATTTGAAGAAAAATAACAAATCTATGTTAGATAAAAGTTCTAATTCAATCTTGGTACGCTTGAGCATGCTAGACCAACTCAACGATGGTAGTGTAAAATATTTCGTAGCATCTAATCCATAAGAAGAGAATGTCGAGCAGCGAAATTTTTCAAAACAATCGGTTAAAAGAAGAACGTCTGATTTTAAATATAAATCGCTGTAATCTCCTAAATTTTTACAATTAAATGTATTCCAAACATTAACAGCGCGTAAATAATCTTCACTTGATATGTGTTCATTTTTTAACCGATTATAAAACATTTGAGGAGGAGGTAAAATTGTTTCATTCAATTTGGAAAAGCTATCCACATATGAATAAGGAAAAACTCCTTTTTGTCTAATAAGATCAAATTCGCGTGGGTTTTTAAAAAATTTTCGAATTTCAAAGCAGTCTTTACTATCTAAATTTTTAGCCAATTTTTCCAGTGATGTTGACATAAATTTAAAAGAATCAAGAAATCTAAGTTTAATATATTTAGAATATTTTCCATTTACTCCTTTATCTACTAATACTGATTTAGTAAAGCTAATATAATTTTCTTTATTTTTAGCAATAACATCCAGTTGTTCCCCATTTTGCGCTAAATGTTTTATAAACAAGTGAACATCATATTTTGAGAGATTATGGAAAAATATCGGTATAACGTTAGAATTTTGATAATGCAAATTACAAATGGGGTGCGAACTACCCCTTATAACACCAGTTAAATGGCAGTGATCAAAAACTCTGATATCTAAATCTGTAAACGATTCTCGACAAATATGACAAATTTTACTATTATTTAATTCATTTAATTGATTTAATGTAGGAGTTTTCATCGGTTTTATAGATTTTAAACAATTTTCATATAAAGATTTTACGTCTAATTCTAAATACTGCATAAATACATCAGCACAATTTACTCCGCGATAGGATTTATATGATGATAAGGAATCATCAAAATTACATTTTATGTAGTAGCCAAAGGAGTATGGAATGTGGTGCTCAGTTTTTACAGTATAGGATTGTGATGGGTTAGGTGTTGTGGTGGGAATGCCTACTAACATCGATTCAAAATCAGCGTAAATTACAAAAGGAGTGTAAAGCTGATCTTGAATTTTTTCAAATTTTAAAATATTTTTAGGTATATCTTTACCAAATTTATTGCATCGAATTTCATTAGCTGCGGGTAAATTGACTCGCACATGGGTACAATCAAATTCAGCGTGTCTTTCTAATTTAGCTATATTGTTAAAGAATTGTAAACAACTCGTGGTAGATTTTTTATTAAACAATAATGAAATTTACCACAACAATCATCGATAAGTAGTAAATTAATCGGTCTAGGACGTTTCGGCGCAGCCGCTTCGGCGCGAAGACGGTTCGGCGCGAGGACGGTTCGGCGCGAGGCGGTTCGGCGCGAGAACGGTTTGGCGCAAAGACGGTTTGGAGCAAGCCGGTTCGGCGCGAGAACGGTTCGGCGCAAGGCGGTTCGGCGCGAGCCAATTCGGCGCAAACAGATTCGGCGCGAGAATTTAATATCATAGGCATAAAATACTTTTTATAAACATAAATCATTATTTATGCGGATGTAGAAAATTATTTATTATTTGACTTTTATCTGATCGGTCGGTTTAATTAATGGTTTATTCAATTAATCATATATGCATTTTAACTTACAGAAAACTATGGATGTCATATTGACACAGGACCGTAGCTAGACATAAGTCATGTGGGGGGGGGGTTACTTAAAACAAATTTTTTTTATGCTACGAGAAGGATTTTACCAAAAAAGGCTTTTAAAACTTTTTTTACTTCATAGCTATGTCATGCAAGGGGTTTAAACCCCCAAACTCCCCCCCCCTTATATAATGCTCTGTATTGACATTCTATTAGATAAAAACAAAAATAACAATAAAAAAAAGTTTAAAAATTATAAATATTGATGAATATTATGTAGTGTGGTTAATAATTTTTTTTTGTATTGTATTGTATTGTTTAAAAATCGATTATACAAAAACCCCAATTCTAGATTAAAAACTGCCGGCTTTCTAGTATTTCCTAACTCCCCCCCTTGAGCACGTCTCTGTTGCAATTTGTTTTTGTACTAAAAATAAACTTCAATCAATTTATTATATATTTACCATTTTGTCTGATGACCTTTTGCCATCTTTCTGGTAACGATTCCACGCTCATAGAACTTCTAGTCTTTATCAGAAAAAAACTTAACCAAGTGCGATTAAAGTTAAACTCAAATGATTATTTTGTAACTATTAGATGAATAGTTGTATCTTTTTGTATCTAATGGCTGCCTGACTAAAATTGAAAGAAAAAAATTCAAAGACTAAAATTCAAGGAAAATTAAATGTTTGTAATTATTTGCGCCAAAAAGTCTTCGCTCCAAACTGGTTTGCGCCAAAATGGGCTTGCGCCGAAAAACCTTTGCGCCCAACCGGCTCGCGCCGAAAAGTCTTGGCGCCGAACTGGCTCGCGCCGAAATGGGATTGCGCCAAAACGGTTTCGCGCCGAACGGTCTGGCGCCGAAACGGTCGCGCCGAACCGGCCGCGCCGAACCGGCTGCACCGAAACGTCCCATCTCGCTCAATTTATATCTACTAAGCAAACGTTTTGAAATTTTCAGACAAAATTTGCATAAAGTTAAGCAAAATGTTAAAGAAAAATTTCTCCCTAATTTGAGATAGTACGAATTTTTACATGACCCTTTAAACTCCTCTTATGAGCAGATGTAAAATCACAATTGGCACACTGAAACGGTTTATCGCCCGAATGTTTTACTCCCGAAAAACCGGTGTGTGTGATGAGCGACTTAGACGGCGCCGCTCCCCCTCCCATTTCACTGAAAGGCTCAAGCCATATATTTAAAATTCGTTCGCGGTTCGCCTCCCGAAGTCGGTTCCGAAGCCACAACCACGACTCAAGGACCTACAGAGGAGAGTGGGGGGGAGGGGTATGGTCTCTTGAGAGGGCCCGCTTAGAGCGACAGGAGGGGTGCGCTACGTGCACTTCGAACGTCATATTCAAGCCACTTATTCAACGAAACTAGTAGAGATCGATAAGATCGGGACTAGAGAAACCCATTAGGACATGGCTCGCGAGTGAAGCCAGCCATTTTCGCTCATTTTCAGAGGTATGCCTCAATAAAAATTATCCGACGTAACGTTGCGAGCAAGCCCGCAACCTTACTCTACAAGTCTGCGAAGATATGGGGCAACGGCACTGGTGCTTCGCACCAGACCAGAATAACTGATGGTGAGGTGGTCCGGTGACAAACAATAACAGCAAGTTGAAATGACGGACGGTCCGTCGTATTGACGGACGGATGGTCACGTTATGCAATTATTGCAAAAAAAAATCGCGGATTTTGTCGGATTTTCCGTACTTTGTGACGTGTTTATGATTATCATTTTTAGGTTGATGAAATTTTCTGTTTATTTTTATGTTAAATAAACAATTAGTTATAAATTAAATAATTATTGTTAAAATATAAATAACACCGATATTTTTTTTTGTAAAATTACAAAATCTAAGAATAATTTTTTTAAAATTAATCCTTACTTAATTTTTAATTAACTTGTCTTAAATACGTCAATTTTTAAATACTTGAAAAAGAAGGTAAAATATGAAATTATTTGGTAAAGGCTTAAAATTTTGAAATTAAAATTAATTTCGAAGCAGTAATATCGTTTTTTGGCACTTAATTTTTGATCAAAACCCTATACAATGTGTTCACGAAAAGTGGTAACAGTGAATAATTCTTAAATATTACTAGATACAAAAAAAAGTTTAAATAGTTTTTTATTCAACTCCAAATTTTCTATTGGAAACTGCCAAAGTATATATTTTTATTCTTTAAATTCAACCGGGAGTAAACATAAATTTTTTTTTTCAAATCACATGTCTTTTTACATTTTCGCAATCTACAATTTTTTCTCTATAAATACATATAAAATTTTCATAAGGTCACATAAAAAAATATTCAAGAAAACACAAGATTTAAACAAACAATAATAGTTTATTAATTATATACACACGGGTATGTAGAGTGCTATGAAGAACAAAACACCATTATTATGATATAACACCATTAGAATTTTTCTATTATAGTCATTTAAAAACGGTAGTTTACGCAATTCTATCTTTAAATTCAGAAAATTTAAAAACCAAAATTAATTTAGCATTCTATCAATTTATCACCAAATCACCAAAACTTCTGCGAATATTAGAATCATAATCGACACCCCCAAGGAACAAAGACGTAACTCATTTTTACATATTTTTCAACAGAACGATTTGAAAATTTTAAAGAAAACCATAAAAGTAAAGAAAAAACAACGACGCAACTGATATTATGACTATTTAACCCCCTAACATCATCAGAAATGCTAAGTTGTAAAAAAATGTAATTTAAATACCGGCTTTGTTACTGCCCAATTGGAAAAAAATTGAAAAATAACTTTGAGATAAAACTCCTTTTTACTGATTATCTCTGTTATTATTGCTCGTAGAGAAAAATTTGTTTAACATAAAAGAAAGGTATTTTTTTCAGGAATACAGTGGTAGTCATAACTCAAATTTGACCTAACTTGAGTTACGGCTTTGTTCCTTCAAGATATTATCTTGAATAAAACGGTGGCAATTTTGAAAAAATTATCAGATAAATGAAATGTTGTGTTTTCAGTGTCGTGATGTTTTGTTTCTCATGGCACTCTACATACCGATGTGTAAATAATCAGTAAATTATTATTGCTTGTTCAAATCTTACATTTTCTCAAATATTTTCTTATGTAACCTTAGGAAAATTTTATAGGTATTTATAGAGAAAAAATTGCAGATTCCGAAAATGTAAAAAAAGACATGTTACTATTTGAAAAAAAAAATTTATGTTTACTTCCGATTGAATTTAAAGAATAAAAAAATATACTTTGGCAGTTTCCAATAAAAAATTTGGAGTTGAATAAAAAACTATTTAAACTTTTTTTTGTATCTAGTAATATTTAAGAATTATTCATTGTTACCACTTTTCGTGAACACACTGTATTCAAATAATTCAAATATTGGTGCAGAAATCAGTCCCAAATCCGTTCCAACCTCGCTAACTCTTTTCATCGTCACGGAAAGGTACAAAATTCACGCATGCGCAAAAAACCGTTACCAACAGTTTCTGCACCGTTTCGTGACGGTACAAAAGTGGCTGGTTGGAACAAACCTAATATGAACGACGCAAAAACTTCAAAAATTCCAGCCGACCCGAATGTGATTCTGTCAGCACAAATGAAAGGTGAAAATGAATCACAAATTCCTTTATGTGCAATCGTACTAAAATGTACATTTTCACATATTCAAAACAATACTGAAAGCAGCTGTTTTTAGTACAGAAATGTCAAATTTTATTTTTTAGTACAGAAATGTCATAACCTCAAATGTTTTATGTGAAATCCTACTAAAATGTACACTTTGACAAATATTTTTGACGTATTTTGTGAATTTTAAATATTTCATTGCTTAGCAACTGGATCACTAACGTATTTCGTTAAATTATTCCGTATAACATAATAATTATTATCGTACATTTTTTGCAGAAAGTGGGCATTTTATTCCAATTACACATAAAATAGTGTATGCACCTTATCCTTAAAGTGTCTTTTTGGCATTTGCGTGGTCATAGACTTCGGCTGCGCCTCAGTCTATAATTTTCAACGCTCATACCAAAAAGATGCACTTTCAGGACTTGGTACATAAATAACTATATTGATATTTATTGCATATCACAATTTTTTAGATAAACCAAAAATGTATCGACACTTTTAGAACTAAACATATTAAAAGGTGACACAATGTAAATTATACTAAATGTATGTTAGAATAAGTGAGGATTACTAAACCTGAACCCGGACCTGTATATGACGTTAATGAAATACTCTGCCCTGACTAATAATTTTAAATAAATGCGTTGAGTAAGTAATACCAACCTAATTTGGTATTATTAGGTTGGTAATCAACTATAACAGTATTACTATATCAAAACACAGTTTATCATAGGTGTGTGTGAAGACAGTAGAAGAACCAAAATATAGAAAATCGAGAAGAATATTATTTTAGCTTCATTTATTGCAAATATTTTGGCTCACGCTAACATCAGAAGTGGGATTCGAACCAACGTTTAACTGCAAACGGATAAGTTTTTTTTTGTCGTGTTTTTTTTTTTGTTTTTGTTGGTTTTGTGTTTTATTTTTTCTCTCGTTTGGTTTAAAATGAATCAAAATACAGAAGATTCCCAAAATGCAATTCAAAATCCGGACGGATATCCGATGGACTTAGAACAAACGCACGATGCCGTTAATAACAAATTTTTGATTGATGAATAATGGATTGAACAAATAAACGATTTAAAGAAGCGAACTAAAATATCCGATTTCATTATGATATTGAAAGAGGGAGACGCTCTACGAGAAAATGAAAAATAAAGTTTTTCGATGGATGGAAACCATTTGATAAGAGTTGGAATAATTTGTGTATGACTTTTGAATAACGTTCCCCAAACAAGAAACATGGCACACGAAGCTAAACAAGGCAGCTAATATAGAAAGTTCAAACCTTGTTAGTTTATGTGAATACGGAATAGAGAAAATACGTAGTACCAACCTCAACTGGAATGGCAGAAAGTAATACGTTCCATTGGTGGAATAAATAACGATATTATTCGACAAAGAATACGAATAAATGTACCAAAGAATCAACAAGATCTTAAAGCTTTACTTCGACAATATGATGGCGAAATCAAAGATGATCATCAAAACAACTCAAGCTAGATACTATGGAATCGTATGAGAAAAACGGAAATTATCAAAAAAGTGTTTCAACTGTAAAAAAAAATAGGTCATTCAAAGAAAGACTGTAAATATTCAGAAAACCCGAAGCATGCAATGAAAGAAATCTAAATTTAGAAGCAAAAGAAGTGTTATAATAGTAAAGAAATTCAACTTGTAGCTGAGGATTGCAAAATTGGCTTTGAGTCTACCGCCTTGCAAGCTCCTGGAAGAGAAGTCGATAGACAGCAGTTGTATTCCTGGCGTAGATGGCGTAGATCATGGGCTCCCAACCGGTGGTACGCGTACCACTGGTGGTACGCGGGAATGTTTCAGGTGGTACGCGTAAGTGATGTGTGCAAGAGTGAAGATAAGTTCCATTACTCCTAATGTTGATATTTTAAATTTTAATCTTTAAAAAAATCGTTAAAAACTCGCTATTCTAGCTCCAGTTTTTAAAAATTTTCCCCAGGTGGTACGCAGGTGCAAAAAGGTTGGGAACCCCTGACGTAGATTGATTGGTTGGAAGACGATTCGGCGTCCCGGATTGTGCGTTGTCATGGGAAATTATGGATTGAACTTGGCGTAGTTCTCAATGATGAGACCCCGAATTTGATATGTACTGGATAGTGATATAAGTGTGTTGTCAGGAATGGACGAAGAGTGGAAAGGTGGAGTCCCGAGCGTTGGATGATTTTTGTATATTGGTGAATGCACCGTAATCTTGGTTGTGATTGGCGCATTTTTGAAGTATCCGTATATTTGCTCTCGTAGAGAACAAAACTTCTAAACAGTCTATGGTTACTTTGGGTTTTTTGTTTAAACGAGCTGGCATCCAGGGGCAGTCATGACTGATAAAGCGGAAATTTTCACTTCATCGGAATTCGTTAATTGTTTTAAACGAGAAGATGTTGAATTGCACCTTAAAAATGTGGGAGTGCCCAGAGGTGGCGGACAGGTAAAATCAGTGATAAAAGTCTTGTCTGATCTAGTGAAAAGTGCGTTGAACAACAGAAAGGAGATTGAATGGTTTGCAATATTGACCGGAATTGAAGCAGTACTTAATGAAGGTAAAAGTTTGGCAACTTGATATACGTCGGATGCATTTATGTTCTGAGGGAAGAATCGCGCAAGTGGAAATAGGATTTGGCAACAGTAAGATTTGGAAAGCTAAGCGGGAAGTTTTTGGGACTAAGCAAAATTATAGAAATGCTGGCTAACGAACGTTGCGTATTTGGAGGTTGGAGAAACTAGTGAAAGAGGCTACTTATGAACAGTTGAGAGGCTGGTTTAACAGACAATTTTGAGGAAAATATGACTAGTGAAGCAATTTGATTCATTGCTTTTCTTTGGTAAGTACATTTATACTATAATGTACATTTTCACATATACAAAACAATACTGAAAGTAGCTGTTTACAGTACAGAAACGTAAAATTTTACTTTATAGTACAGAAATGTCAAAACCTCAATTGTTTTATGTGCAATCCTACTAAAATGTACACTTTGACATATATTTTTGACGTATTTTGTGAATTTTAAATATTTTATTGCTTAGCAACATACGTATTTCGTTAAATTATTATCGTACATTTTTTTGCAGAAAATGTGCATTTCATTCCAATTACACATAAAATAGTTTATGCGCTTTATCCTTAAGGTGCCTTTTTGGCATTTGCGTGGTTATAGACTTCGTCTGCGCCTCAGTCTATAATTTTCCGCGCTCATGCCAAGAAGATGCACTTTCAGGACTTGGTGCATAAATAACTATTACGGACGGTAGAACCAAGTTATTTAAGGCGTTGCGGCCGAGTTATTTAAGGCGTTGCGGCCGAGTTATTTAAGGCGTTGCGGCCGAATTATTTAAGGCGTTGCGGCCGAATTATTTAAGGCGTTGCGGCCGAGTTATTTAAGGCGTTGCGGCCGAATTATTTAAGGCGTTGCGGCCGAGTTATTTAAGGCGTTGCGGCCGAGTTATTTAAGGCGTTGCGGCCGAATTATTTAAGGCGTTGCGGCCGAGTTATTTAAGGCGTTGCGGCCGAATTATTTAAGGCGTTGCGGCCGAATTATTTAAGGCGTTGCGGCCGAGTTATTTAAGGCGTTGCGGCCGAATTATTTAAGGCGTTGCGGCCGAGTTATTTAAGGCGTTGCGGCCGAGTTATTTAAGGCGTTGCGGCCGAGTTATTTAAGGCGTTGCGGCCGAGTTATTTAAGGCGTTGCGGCCGAATTATTTAAGGCGTTGCGGCCGAGTTATTTAAGGCGTTGCGGCCGAATTATTTAAGGCGTTGCGGCCGAGTTATTTATGGCGTTATTCAAAATTCAAAAAAAAAAAAAAAAATGTCACGGGGACGCGACAATTGCAGGAAGGCCGTGTTAGAATAAGTGAGGATTACTAAACCTGAACCCGGACCTGTATATGACGTTAATGAAATACTCTGCCCTGACTAATAATTTTAAATAAATGCGTTGAGTAAGTAATACCAACCTAATTTGGTATTATTAGGTTGGTAATCAACTATAACAGTATTACTATATCAAAACACAGTTTATCATAGGTGTGTGTGAAGACAGTAGAAGAACCAAAATATAGAAAATCGAGAAGAATATTATTTTAGCTTCATTTATTGCAAATATTTTGGCTCACGCTAACATGTATAATTTTATTCACAAACGTTTTTGCTATATCATAGCAACGTCAGGTGACTAAACAGAAAGTGTGAAATAGTAGTTTATATCACGAGGGCGTAAGGGGTTGTTTTTCGTCACGAGACGTAGTTTATGACACGAGCCGCAAGGCGGCGAGGGGAATAATAGTCGAGAGATGAAAAAACCCTGGAGCCCGAGTATTATGAACTGCTTATCGTGAATTTGGGAATAATATCCGACAAAATTCACGATTTTTTTGCAATAATTGCATAAATTTCATAAATTTATAACACGTTTTAATTGACATCGTGGTAGTGTAAAACCAACTTCTACTTGTAACCATGGTGTTTTTCTTGGCACCAGTTGGTACCCTGAAGGGCGGCCATGTTGGAGTGCCATGTTCATTTTGATTTCTGCTCTCGTGAAGTTTGAACGTTCGTGTATTGTGTCGTGTGTTTTCAATTAAAAATGCCTAAAAACCAAGAAATAATCGTTAAATAATCAATAAATACGACATTGTGGTCGCATCTATCGATGTTCATGGACACGTTGCAAAAAAATCGCAAATTCGATATCGATGGATCACGTGGTAGGTAGTACTATTGCGCTCAGCAAAAAGCGGTATTTATGGGGCGAATTTATACATTATTTTCTATTTCAGGCTACATAGCCACGATAGTCGATATAACGTGTTCTAGTCTCCCCTACAGGATTTTTTATGCGCCGACAGGCACATATTTTGAAGATCAAAAATGAAAACGACGAAAAGCACGTTCGCCGAAGACAACCGCAAAACGTTGTCGATATGCAAGACAGGCAAGGCCGCCCTCCAGAGTACCAACTGGTGCCAAGAAAAACACCATGGTTACAAGTAGAAGTTGGTTTTACACTACCACGATGTCAATTAAAACGTGTTATAAATTTATGAAATTTATGCAATTATTGCAAAAAAATCGTGAATTTTGTCGGATATTATTCCCAGATTCACGAAAAGCAGTTCATAATACTCGGGCTCCAGAGTTTTTTCATCTCTCGACTATTATTCCTATCTATTATTTCATCTCTCGACTAACTACGTCTCGTGACGAAAAACAACCCCTTACGCCCTCGTGATATAAACTACTATTTAAAAATTTTTGTTTTTTTGAAATTTTTTGTACCCAAACTGTGTAAAGTAGTCACTTTACTCCCAAAATCACGAAAAGAATTTTTGGTTAAACCTTGGTTAGTATTTGATAGATTACTGGTTAAACATACCCGCAAAAGAGGCGTGGAAAAATAAAATTTTTGGGGAATTTTGGATTAGATTTTTGAAATTTAAGGGGTTATTTAAAGGTTAATGTTGGGTTTAAACCTTAGACCATTTAAACTTATAGACACGCCCTTTCCTATCGCTCCTTGAATAGAAACTAAAGCATACATGTGTGACGTCACTGGTAGGGTTGAATCGAGATTTATATTAATCGTATACTAAAATAAACTATTTTCTTCATTTATAGTTGGTATTTACAAGTATATCTTAGCATTTACCCCACCAGTGACGTCACTTATCAGGCTCGTAGCAAGGATTTAATTTCGGGGGGGGGGGGGGCCCTTAGTAAAAAGTAAAATTTTTAATGGTTTTTCTTTCGAGAATTTTTATTATTATAAACAAATTTTCATTTACTTCAAAAAAAAATTTTTTTTTAACATTTCGTGGGGGGGCCTGTCACTTATGTTTGCTTCACTGCTTGAAAATCAAGGCGTGTCTATAAGTTTAGACAGGAGTAAAGAATTTAGTAAAGTGTTGGTTAAAGAAGGGAGAGGTTGTTGGATTGGTTGAGGCGGAGTATTGAAGATATTTAACAATGGCGAATTGTTCAGATCAAATTGACTATTGAGTAAGGTAGATTGATATTTAAGTCTATTAATTTCCATAGCCTCCAAGAACTCTAATTTTTTACTTTTTGACTCAATGTGTAGGATTTTTTGACAACGTTGTTTATGGTCATGATGGTGTCCAACCTCCGATAGGAGAAGGACTACAAGAAGATGCCATAGCTAGTTTGGAAACCACCGATTTAGGCTGCATTAGGTTTTTGGCTGACAAATTGGTTATCACCTTTAGGAAAGAGGTCGAGTAGAGAGATGCGAAATTACACGTAGTACCAATCGAGACCAGAAGTCTGACGTAAATCAAACACGGATACACTAACGAGCGAGAAACCGCGGTTCTAATCCTGGTTGCGTCGGATATGTGTTGTGATCTAAAAAGTCCAAACTTGATCTGCGGACTACTCGCCAACCCGCCTGCCCAGCTTGGTGATTTATGGGCAGAACTCCCTCCCCCCAACTTTAGGGGGAGTCTAAAAAGAGAGGCCTAACGTCCAGGAGTGAACGAATAAGGGCTAATGAAGAAAAAGACCAATCGAGAGGTTCTCAAGAGAGACAAGTATTTGAAATCCGCTTCTAGCAGGATATAATTTTTAATTAATTTATTAAGTAAATAAATCCGTTTAATGACATTAAATTGATTGACAGCAAAAGAAATTATAAGAAATTACAGAGCGACCCGGAGGATTCAATAATAATTATTCGATACGTTTAAGAAACATTTGGAATCTACTCGGTTGGGTTCTTGATTGATAATTAAGGAAATTGAAAAAATAAATTACTAAAAACTAGAATGGTTCGAGACAGTCAAACGTCCCAGTTTTTGAAACTCTTTGTTTCGCATATGGTTTTAAGCGGTCGGGTAATTTTAAAACTCCTTTGTCCAAATCTTCATCATTTGGTAAACAATAATATAGTTCATAGTTTACCTCATTCATATCCTCTAGATATTCTAAATTATCATCGTCTTCGTCTTTAATATCGATGGAGTGGTGCAAATCTTCTAATTTGGGATCAATGACCTCCATTTCATCTATTGTAATTACTTGATCATCACTAGAGGCTCGCAAACCATCGATAGCTTCTTCTACTTTCTCCAACTTGGTTAAGGGGATTAACTGATCCATATTACAAACACAGATTAATTAACTAATGGCCCTTAAACACGCAATTTTCGAGATTACGCACGATAACTGATTACGTTAGCTAAAAGTTTGGCTTTGTATCACAAAAAATTGTAAACTGTTTTACCTACCAAATCTACGCTTCCACATGAGCGCGACGTTTCAAATTCCGAATGGGGGTAAGAATTTATTTATTTACTATTTTTGTTTTAGAACGATCGTGACTGAAAGCCAACTCATCAAGGTTCCATACATTTGTGCTTTAATATTAAATTCTTCCAAAGTTATGTTTAGTTGATCAAAATAACTGAATATTATAAAAGGATCTTGAACCATTTTTCTGGCCACTTCCACATTTTGCGGTTTTTTAATGCTTAAACGTTTCGTTTATTTAAAGGAATCCACACAGAGTTGGAGTTTTTGACAAAGTTCAATTCCAGGAGTTGGACTCAACAATGAGAGCAATATCATCGGTAATTCCAATGAAACAAAAACTACCCTCTGAGTCTCAACCCCTAATGATAGGGTTGACCAAATTAGAGACCAGAGTCTGTTGCAATCCGAAGAGAACCTCTCCAGTTTGTTTAGCCACGATGTTAAAGACCAGCTCACAACAATTGCGAAGGCAAGGCCGTGGGTTCTGAAAAATAAGGGTAGTTTGGGGGATAAAGAGATCAATCTTTCAAAAAACAGATGAAGTTGGCGTTGGTTATGTTTTGGTTGTCAAATATCTACTTGTCAAAACATGCGCTTCGGTTCAAAAACTGTGTGGTAATTTGCGCAACAAGAGGTTCCCCGGATGTCTGAACAGATGTCGTTAAAAATGAACAGAAGCCGAGCGATAGATGGATAACTGGTCACACACGAACTTAGCACGATGACTATGACTTCAGAATACTTAATATTCATCCAATTCAATAAAATCGGCTCTCAAAATGTTGACCACAAATAAAACAACATTTGTAACTCAAATCCCTGCATTCAGTTTAATCCGCATGCATTAAATGAAAATAAAAATGCAGGATCGGATCTAGGAATTATCGTGAAATGAATTGAAAAGTAGAACTACGTAACAAATGCAAAAATTTGTTACAACGCACGAAAACACATAACTCATTGTCACGTTCCGCCTGAGCCATGCGGATTGTTACTTGTAATTAATTTGTATAATTTAAGTAACAAAATATTTTGAATTAACGAGTGCAAATAAATGTTAATTTATCGAAAAAATTGTAATTTTCAATTAACTCCTTTGTATTATTCAAAATAATGATAATTTAATAATAATTCAATTCATAAAAGTATGCAATTTTTTTCATCAATATTTTCTTATGACGTCATCACGTAAAATTATCGTCCGTAAACCGACTTTACAGCCATTCAAGTTTTTTGTTAACGTACATTGTTCAGAGTAAATGTAGGGAAGGAATTCAATAAGTTAAATTATGAAATAAAAAGAGAAAAAAATTTCCTTTATATTTATAAACATATTTTCTTACACTTATAAAAATAAAAATTATGCACAAATACACACAAAATTTATCATTCGTGACTCGTAACTAATTGTAAAGGTTCGGTTCCGCCAATCCAACGTTACACACCGTGATGGCAGAATTGGTCACGCCGTTTTAATTGATTTTACAGCCAACGTGCGCCAATAAAAGTTTCGCATTAAAAAGATCCGAAAAAAATATGAGGATCCCTCGACATTTGACTTTGAAAAATAAACATTTATAAAATAGTAGTTTTCGTCACAAGGACGTAAAACAAGATTTTACACCCGAGGGGCGGGGTTTCGAAAGCGAGGCGTAGCGAAGCAAAGGCGAGACGCACGAATCGTTCCGAGGAGTGTAAAATCAGTTTACGTCCGAGTGGCATAAACTGCTTTTCGTTATAACGGGACTACCTCATTTTTATTCGCAACAACGTGGTGAGAGGCTATGTATTGAAAATGGAAATCTGGCTCTTTTGATTGGTTTGGTAATCATTCATTTTATTCGCGACCCTGACGTCAGAGTCATATAAACAACTTTTCGTTATTTTGGGGAAAATATCCTACAAAATTCGCGATTTTATATAATTGTTCTGAGTTAACTATCGATAGATGGCGTGAAGGTTGCAAGTCATTTGTCAAGTTTGTCTATTTGGTAAGATAAGGATTCATATTCTCAATTTAAAAATTTCAAATTTAAAAATTTTGGACGTGTGTGTTGTGAAGTGTTATAATGTCAAAATCAATCAAAGAACGGGCATCTTCGGGCGCATTCTTCAAACAACAGCGAGGAGAACAAAGAACAATCAAGAGGTGCGTTATTTTCGAATTGCGTTATAAATATTAAACATTTTCATTCGAATTAATGATGTTTTGCGTAAATATATCATGCTTTATTTTATAACCTCCCCTTTTTACGTCCTAGGACGTAAAAAATTATGACCCCCCTTTTTAACGTCCTAGGGTTTTGAATAAGTTCTAGTTTGAGATGTTCACTTAATTTCATAAAAATGCATATGTTACATATTATTTCCCTTCATATTCCTAAATTTTTTATTCATATTTTATGAAATATTATTACAGTTTTTTCTTCATATAATTCCGTTCTTTAGTCATAACTGTGGTCACCTTTATAATAACGTTGGTGATACATAACGTGACCATTTATTTTTTGACTCAAAACGGGACCCCCCCCCTAAATTCCCACTCATCAGTAAATTGACGAAAAAACACTTTTTTTAGTTATTTATTTTGAAAAAATTTAACTTTTATTACAAATTAAAAAAATATATCCAAAATGTTTAATTATTTATTTATATTTATCATAACATTGCATTGTTATGGTAGCAACTTAACATGCGGTTTCGAAAACGGGACAATTTTGAGTCCCAGAGTTCATTGTCGGGATACCGAGACAAGTAATCAAAAAAAGGGACGATCCGTTCAAAACGGGACGTCTGGTCACGTTAGTGATACATAATGGCCCTGATTGTTTACTTATTAGCATTAAAGTAACTGGTAACTATACTACTTATTTAATATTAAACAATTACAAACATCAAAATTATTTTGAATTAAAAAAATTTTAAAAATACCGAAATACCGGTATTTTTGAATACGTACCGTACCGGTATTTCGGTATCGCAAAATAGCCCAAAAATACCGGTTTTCAGTTTACCGGTATTGCAATCACTAGCAACAACTAGGTGTCGCAACCTTAAGAGATATTCAAATTTCAACATGAATGTGTTCTTAAATGCTTTTTTAAATTTTGCTTCAGTGCACATTTATAGTCACAAATTTCACACTGAAACGGTTTATCTCCTGAATGTGTTCTTAAATGCCTTTTTAAACTTTGCTTATGTGCAGATTTATAGTCACAAATTTCACACTGAAACGGTTTATCTCCTAAATGCGTTCGTAAATGAACTTTTAAACTTTGCTTCTGTGAAAATTTGGAATTACAAATTTCACACTGAAACGGTTTATCTCCGGAATGTGTTCTTAAATGAATTTTTAAACTTCCCTTTTGTGTACATTTGTAGTCACAGATTTCACACTGAAACGGTTTATCTCCTGAATGCGTATTTAAATGCATTTTTAACCTTCCTTTCGTTGTAAATTTGTAGTCACAGAGTTCACATTGAAACGGTTTATCTCCTGAATGCGTCCTTAAATGGTATTTTAAATATTGCTTCTGTGCAAATTTGGAATTACAAATTTCACACTGAAACGGTTTATCTCTTGAATGCGTACTTAAATGCGTTTTTAACCTTCCCTTCGTTGTACATTTGTAGTCACAGAGTTCACATTGAAACGGTTTATCTCCTAAATGCGTTCTTAAATGAAGTTTTAAACTTCCCTTCGTTGTACATTTGTAGTCACAGATTTCACACTGAAACGGTTTATCTCCGGAATGTGATCTTAAATGAATTTTTAAACTTCCACTTATTGTACATCTGTAGTCACAGAGTTCACATTGAAACGGTTTATCTTTTGAATGCGTTCGTAAATGAACTTTTAAATCTTCTTTCCTTGCAGATTTGTAGTCACAGAGTTCACATTGAAACGGTTTATCTCCTGAATGCGTTCTTAAATGGAAGATTAAATTTTGCTTCTGTGGAAATTTGGAATTACAAATTTCACACTGAAACGGTTTATCTCCTGAATGTGTTCTTAAATGAATTTTTAAAGTTCCCTTTTGTATACATTTGTAGTCACAGAGTTCACATTGAAACGGTTTATCTTTTGAATGCATTCGTAAATGAACTTTTAAATCTTCTTTCCTTGCAGCTTTGTAGTCACAGAGTTCACATTGAAACGGTTTTTCTCCTGAATGCGTTCTTAAATGAACTTTTAAATTTGGCTTATGTGCAAATTTGGAATTACAAATTTTACATTGAAACGGTTTATCTCCTGAATGTGTTCTTAAATGAATTTTTAAATTTGGCTTATGTGCAGATTTATAGTCACAAATTTCACATTGAAACGGTTTATCTCCTGAATGCCTTCTTAAATGAAGTTTTAAATTTCCTTTATATGCAGATTTGTATTCACATAGTTCACACTTAAACTTATACTTGGAAGTTTCTGGCGTAGTAAGAGAGTTACAATCTGTATTTGTCTTCTGGAAATGAACTGAAATCTCTTCTGGACTATGAATGGGATGATGATGTAACTTATCCAAATTCAATTCTATTTCGTCACTCTTACTTTTGGATAGACGATTTGAATGTGATAGAGTAGTACCCTGTAACAAAGCTACCATTACTATGTATTCCTTATTTGAGCACCATTTCAAGCCAGATCAATAATTTCCAGAATGGCTTGTATTTATTTGGTCAGTATTTTAAAATATTTTATTTTAAGAAGAATCTCCAATACGAATTTTAAAGCTCTAAAAGAGACTGTGGTAATTCAACGATTACATGCTTATTATTCAAAAAAATTGTATAAAAGTATACATTTTCTGAAAGCGGACACTTGCATGTAGATTACCATGGTTAGATTTTTTAAATATTCGAAATAGTTTTTTGTAATCTTCCAACAAAGTTACCTTTACTTTTTTATATATAATTTCAAAATTTCATGCATTTTGCTCATGCCGTTTCGTTGTTTTTAGTGAATTACAATCATGCGTATTTTATTAAATTTTAGAATTAATTTTAAATAAATATGCAACCAACATAACGGACAGTCACCAGCAAAATATATTTTCCATCGTAACTATATTGTCGAACAGAAACAACATCACGAGTAACAAAGAATACTGCAGAATTATGTGCTTTCATAACAGAACAGATACTTGATACATGAAAGCCACCTAATATGTTCTTATCAGTTATTACCATATCACTTTATAAATGCACTTTTATAAATCTACATAATGTAGTTATTAAAAATTATAATTTTGAATAAGCACATTGAAATTTTATTCGTTTATCAAATATTTCTTACATGCTAAATTAATAGAACGTTAATTTTAAAAAATCGTGCTTGAAATTTCAATAGTACTTCGTGAATTGTAAAAATTTGTTTTACAAATCTCCAGAATTTTGTTTTTTAAATATCCTAAAAATATCGATATTTTTCGATATGCATAGCAGAAACAAAAAATTTCAATATCTTGGAGCTACACCCGATGGCCTTATTGGAGAGGACACAATTGTTGAAATAAAATGTCCCTATTCTTCCTTTAATAAGCCGGTAGAATCATCAATAGATAATAAAAAAATTAATTTTTGGAAAAATGTAAATGGTGTTTATGAAATCAACAAAAAACTTAAATGGTATTACCAAATTCAAGGTCAATTACATATTGCCAAAAAGAAAAAGTGTGTTCTTGGAGTTTGGATTTCCAGTGATTGCAAATTAAAGACAGAAATAATTTATAAGGATAATTCTTACTGATCTGAAAAAATGAAAGAAAAGCTATGCAATGTTTACATGAGCTGTCTCTTACCAGAATTAATTGATCCACGGCAATCCAGAAATATGAAAATTCGGGATCCTGCACACGATGGCTAGACAACGTATGTAAAATAGAACAAAAGTGATCAATGAAACAATTGAAGTGATTTAAAAAACTGTACGAGTTGTGCATGCCAAAACCATAAAACTTCACTGTCACTGATTTGTTGTTATTCGTTTCGAAATGGTTGTTTCATTAGCAGCATTTACATACGTACATACTAGATTTTCCATGTTTATGGATGTAAATTTCGAATTTCATCTTGATTAAGCCCACCTGCAAGTTATTTGCTACAACGTTTCAAAAACTGCTATGTTTTTTTAATTGTGTATATGTTACAGTTAAAACCCGAAAGTAGTTAAAACCCGATCTAACTAGTAAATTCTAGTTTTAACTAACCGCCTTAGTAAACTCTAGTTTTAACTGAAATAAGTTTAGTTAAAACTAGAATTAACTGATTTCTAACAAATTTCTTCAGTAAATTCTAGTTTTAACTAAAATTATACCAGTTAAAACTAGAATTAACTGAATTCTAACAAACTTCTTTAGTAAATTCTAGTTTTAACTGGTATAAGTTTAGTTAAAACTATAATAGAAGAATATAGTTGACCTTATATAATATATAAAAAATAATATTATTGTTGGGAATAGGTCGTATTCGGAGGGGGGGGGGGTTTGGTTGTGTTTGTGGATGTATTTTGTTTGGATGTTTTTAGTAAGGAGGCAGTGATGGTTTTAGGGAAATCGTTGGCGAATAGGACTAGGTGTATTGTGGTAAGGTTTTCGGATCTAAATTTGGGATGGGATAGGGAGAGGACTTTTTGGATAAAATTACGCGCTACATTTAAGATTTGGTGTCTTGGGTGACTAGAGAAAAAGTTCAATAGTCTACCCGAGTAAGTAGGCTTATGGTACCAGGAGGTTATAAGCCTACCATCCAAATCATCTCTGTAGACGCGCATATCTAGGAATGGGATATTTCTAAGATTTTCTTCTTCCATAGTGAACTGAAGGTCCTTATAAAAGTTGTTGAAATGTTCTAAGATGAATGGTAAACATTCAATATCAATAACGAGGAAAAGGTCATCGACATATTTCCTAATCATTCTGATGCCATTCTTATGGATGGCATTGAAAGAGGAAATATTGAACTTTTTCTCTAGTCACCCAAGACACCAAATCTTAAATGTAGCGCGTAATTTTCAAGAAAAACTTCCAAAATTTCCACACTTAAATAAAACAAACTGGTACGGAGAATGAATAACAATTTAATCAGACGAATGTAATTATCAACTTGAAATTGATTAAACAAATGAAACGTAGTTTGTTCATTAAATCTCATTCCATACAATAGAATAACCAAAAATTATGTTTAATTTTCCTACAAATTTACACATTTATTCATCAAATAATTCCTACAATTTGTAACACAATTAAAAAACGTTAAATAAAAATTTTATAAATCTGAAATAAAGTTGTACACGAATAAATAAATTGATTTCATTTATAAATCTGGCGCCGGATAAATTAGTTCAAAAATTATGGTAGCAGTAACCTACTAGTAGCACTAATCGTAAATGTGCAGCACACATCTAATATGTCGCAAATTAAACACTTCCTTAAATTAATCTTCTTAACCGAATAAATCAAATTAGTGATTATAATAGTTCCACTAGTGAATTTAATTAATTAAGTGCAACTAATTGTTCATAAAGTGCTAACTGGAATCCAAATTTAACAACGCATAATGTTCGAACGCATCGTAACAAAAATGACGAAAATAATCGTTGAAATTACGCAAAATAAAATAATTTGGATGTTATTTACCAAAAAGATGAATCCAGCAATCCAAAATAAAATCAGATGATCTTTCATACCCATTACTTCACATCGATCTCCTCGTGCGGTAATTAACAGGTAAAGTCGTCCTTACTCGTCCATTCATGAAATTCCCCTAAAACCATTACTCCATAACTATAGCATTTACAATCCATTTCAACTTCCTTCATACTATCGCAAAACATTTTCACCAAAAATTCCATTTTTAAAATCAAAAATTAAATACCAAGTCGTTGCGTTCTCGACTTCCTACTTTTTTTAAATTTTTGGAACTCGTGGCTCACGCTGATTGGATCAATTTTCCAGCCAAATTTGAAAAATTCATTACCAAGTTAAACACTTCAAAATTACCACACAATAAACTATTACCATTTTTATATCACTCAAGAATACCAACAACGTTGTATACTACCAGTGTACAAGATTATTTACAAAACAGTATGAAAACAAACTTTCATAAATAAATCAAATTTCCAAAATTAAACGTTTTGCCATTTTTGATTAATTTAACTACTCCAGGTTTTAGGACAATACTCCAACCTCAAATTACGTTTCTGCATGCCCTTAATTTGACATAATTATTGAAAACAACTAATTCTCATTCGTCCGAGTAAACTCAAATCAAACAAATTCAGAAAATGATCAAATTAATTCTCAATTGTGGAAACTTTCAAAATTGGTAATTACCCCAGTTCATGTCAATATATAGCATTTGTTATTTAAAGTCTGTAATGTCTACACAATTTTAATTGTATTAATATTGCAGCCCTGAGGATGGACTATTAAAGTTCGAAACGTCGGCAAACATTCGTTTTGTTATACGACCTATTCCCAACAATAATATTATTTTTTATATTAGTTAAAACTAGAATTAAGTAAAAGTAGACTTAATTAGATAAAAATTGTTTTATTAAGCAATTATTTTATACATTATTATTATATTCTACTTATTGCTACATGGCATGCTGTTGTGACATTTTGAATTGTAAAGTGCATCTGGCACTTGTTCTTGAATCAAAAAAACTTTAGAATTTTTTTTTAATTTTTTTTCGTCATCGTCACTTTCAAATAGGTAAATTTAACTTTTGTTCAGAATTGCATTACATAGTAATGGAAACCAAACTTTACGGTTTTTAACGATTCGATAACGATAGTCGATAACGAACAATCTCGAAAAGTTACCAAATGGGGGGGGGGAAGGGTTAAGCTCAATTTCCATGTATCCGTTTGTACGTTTATCCGATCATACAGGAGCGCTCTCATTGGTCCAGTTACTTTAAAAGTGACAATGACAAAAAAATTTAAAAAAATTCTAAGGTTTTTTGACTCAAAAACAAGTGCCAGATGAAGAAATTTGCTTAAGGACTGCAGCGCAAAAAGCTGCCGTTGAATCTGGACAAGGGTTTGTCTTCTGTTCTTGCAAAAAAAATTGCACCTCAAAGCGTTGCCTTTGTTTAAAAAAAGAAATTATTTGCAATTCAATATGTCACAACAGCATGCCATGTGGCAATAAGTAGAATATAATAATGTATCAAATAATTGCTTAATAAGACAATTTTTATCTAATTAAGTCTATTTTTTTACTTTAATTCTAGTTTTAACTGGTATAAGTTTAGTTAAAACTAGAATTTACTAAAGAAATTTGTTAAAAATCAGTTAATTCTAGTTTTAACTAAACTTAGTTCAGTTAAAACTAGAATTTACTAAGGCGGCTAGTTAAAACTAGAATTTACTAGTTAGATCGGGTTTTAACTGATTTCGGGTTTCAACTGTAACATATATAGATAGAAGATAAAAGATCGATGATTACTACCCTTTTATCTTCGGACTCCATGTAGAGATTTTAATCATATGTAAGTTTTTATAATTAAAAAAAAAATTTAATTCAATTTATTTTCAGATGTAGATTTACTATAATTTTTATGTTTTTATATTACATCTATCTGAGGAGCTCAAAAAGAAGCAAAACAATATTGTAACAGATTTCTTAACTTGATGTAAAATAAATGTTACTTTTTAGTAACTCATAATATATTATTTCACAAGTTAATATTCATAATACTTTAATTTATTTCTATCGCATTTCAATTCTAAATTGAATACTTTCACAAATATTGTTGAGGTAATTTTTGAAATCAATAAATAGCCCTCCTCCTGCACTGCCCTTCATATTTTATGACAAATTGATTATCGCCTTTAATTAATTAATTTTTATTATTTTTAATTAATTAAGTAAATCAATCCGTTTAATGACATTAAATTGATTGACAGCAAAAAAAATTATAAGAAATTACAGAGCGACCCGGAGGATTCAATAATAATTATTCGATACGTTTAAGAAACATTTGGAATCAACTCGGTTGGGTTCTTCATTGATAATTAAGGAAATTGAAAAAATAAATTACTAAAAACTAGAATGGTTCGAGACAGTCAAACGTCCCAGTTTTTGAAACTCTTTGTATCGCATATGGTTTTAAGCGGTCGGGTAATTTTAAAATTCCTTTGTCCAAATCTTTATCATTTGGTAAAAAATAATATAGTTCATAGTTTACCTCATTCATATCCTCTTGATATTCTAAATTATCATCGTCTTCTTCTTTAATATCGATGGAGTGGTGCAAATCTTCTAATTTGGGATCAATGACCTCCATTTCATCTATTGTAATTTCTTGATCATCACTAGAGGCTCGCAAACCATCGATAGCTTCTTCTACTTTCTCCAACTTAGTTAAGGGGATTAACTGATCTTTAGTTTTAGTCGTTTTATTAAAAACTTTGTTTGTGTGAGAGATCGTTATCGAATGATGAAATGTTATTTTGTTTATATAGTAAACAAACATTTCATCACGGTACCAACAGAAAGAATATACAGAGTTGTCAAAAAGTTGATCGTGGATATGTATCACTACAGATCCATATTACAAACACAGATTAATTAACTAATGGCCCTTAAATCAATTTTCGGACGCACGATAACGAATTACGTTAACTAAAAATTCACTTTATATCACATAAAAGTGTAAACTGTTTTACCTACCAAATCTACGATTGCACATGAGCGCGAAGTTTCAAATTCCGAATGAAGGCAACAATTTATTTATTTACTATTTTCGTTTTAGAACGATTGTGACTGAGAGCCAATTCATCAAGATTCCATACATTTTTTGCTTTAATATTAAATTCTTCCAAAGTTATTTTTAGTTGATCAAAGTAACTGGATATTATAAAAGGATCTTGAATCATTTTTCAGGCCACTTCCACATTTTGCGGTTTTTTAATGCTTAAACGTTTCGTTTATTTAAAGGAATCCACACAGAGTTGGAGTTTTTGACAAAGTTCAATTCCAGGAGTTGGACTCAACGATGAGAGCAATATCATCGGTAATTCCAATGAAACAAAAACTGCCCTCTGAGTCTCAACCCCTAATGATAGGGTTGACCAAAATAGAGACCAGAATCTGTTGCAATCCGGAGAGAACTTCTCCAGGTTGTTTAGCCACGATGTTAAAGACCAGCTCACAATAATTGCGAAGGCAAGACCGTGGGTTCTGAAAAATAAGGGTAGTTTGAGGAAAACTCCAATAAAAAGGAAGCAAAAAAAACCCAAAAATGCTTGTAATAACAAGAAATTTGAGGGTGTATTCACTATTCCAGTAATTGCAAAGTATGGCTGTGTTAAACAATACACACAGTGAAAAAATTGAAAAGATAAGGTTCACGATCACAAGTGTACCCACTTCAAATTGAAAAGTTCTCGTAACAAGTAACCACTAAGGGTTACCTCAAAATGAATATAAAAAGCCAAAATAACACGTCGCGTCGGTCACACAAAATGGAAAAAATAAAAATACCTACATAAACGCTCGGTAAGTTTGCAAAGTGTAAGGCACTTTCTTACAAACAAGTGGGACGTGTGTGGCTTTGCAGGTTGAAATGCTGGAATCCTTGTCAGAATCCTTGGATGTTGAACGCAGCTGGTCCAGTGAGAGATGACGATATTAGAGATGAGCAACAAAACTGAATTACCCAGATGATAAAAAGATCTCATAAAGAGATCAATCTTTCAAAAAACAGATGAAGTTGGCGTTGGTTATGTTTTGGTTGTCAAATATCTACTTGTCAAAATATGCGCTTCGGTTCAAAAACTGTGTGGTAATTTGCGCAACAAGAGGTTCCCCGGATGTCTGAACAGATGTCGTTAAAAATGAACAGAAGCCGAGCGATAGATGGATAACTGGTCACACACGAACTTAGCACGATGACTATGACTTCAGAATACTTAATATTCATCCAATTCAATAAAATCGGCACTCAAAATGTTGACCACAAATAAAACAACATTTGCAACTCAAATCCCTGCATTCAGTTTAATCCGCATGCATTAAATGAAAATAAAAATGCAGGATCGGATCTAGGAATTATCGTGAAATGAATTGAAAAGTAGAACTACGTAACAAATGCAAAAATTTGTTACAACGCACGAAAAAACATAACTCATTGTCACGTTCCGCCTGAGTCATGCGGATTGTTACTTGCAATTAATTTGTATAATTTAAGTAACAAAATATTTTGAATTAACGAGTGCAAATAAATGTTAATTTATCGAAAAAATTGTAATTTTCAATTAACTCCTTTGTATTATTCAAAATAATGATAATTTAATAATAATTCAATTCATAAAAGTATGCAATTTTTTTCATCAATATTTTCTTATGACGTCATCACGTAAAATTATCGTCCGTAAACCGACTTTACAGCCATCCAAGTTTTTTGTTAACGTACATTGTTCAGAGTAAATGTAGGGAAGGAATTCAATAAGTTAAATTAAGAAATAAAAAGAGAAAAAAATTTCCTTTATATTTATAAACATATTTTCTTACACTTATAAAAATAAAAAGTATGCACAAATACACACAAAATTCATCATTCGTGACTCGTAACTAATTGTAAAGGTTCGGTTCCGCCAATCCAACATTACACACCGTGATGGCAGAATTGGTCACGCCGTTTTAATCGATTTTACAGCCAACGTGCGCCAATAAAAGTTTCGCATTAAAAGGATCCGAAAAAAATATGAGGATCCCTCGACATTTGATTTTGAAAAATAAACATTTATAAAATAGTAGTTTTCGTCACAAGGACGTAAAACGAGATTTTACACCCGAGGGGCGGGGTTTCGAAAGCGAGGCGAAGCGAAGCCGAGACGCACGAACCGTTCCGAGTGGCATAAACTGCTTTTCGTTATAACGGGACTACCTCATTTTTATTCGCAACAACGTGGTGAGAGGCTATGTATTGAAAATGGAAATCTGGCTCTTCTGATTGGTTTGGTAATCATTCATTTTATTCGCGACCCTGACGTCAGAGTCATATAAACAACTTTTCGTTATTTTGGGGAAAATATCCTACAAAATTCGCGATTTTATATAATTGTTCTGAGTTAACTATCGATAGATGGCGTGAAGGTTGCAAGTCATTTGACAAGTTTGTCTCTTTGGTGAGATAAGGATTCATATTCTCAATTTAAAAATTTCAAATTTAAAAATTTCGGACGTGTGTGTTGTGAAGTGTTATAATGTCAAAATCAATCAAAGAACGGGCATCTTCGGGCGCATTCTTCAAACAACAGCGAGGAGAACAAAGAAGAATCAAGAGGTGCGTTATTTTCGAATTGCGTTATAAATATTAAACATTTTCATTCGAATTAATGATGTTTTGCGTAAATATATCATGTTTTATTTTATAACCCCCCCTTTTTACGTCCTAGGACGTAAAAAATTATGACCCCCCTTTTTAACGTCCTAGGACGTAAAAAGACACTTTCCGTACCTCAAATCAGGACGTAAACACCTAATTTAACGGCCGGAATAACGAAAACAACTATGGGCCGGTATTTCCATCTCCGAATAAAGTACAAAATAACTTTATTCGCCAAATAAGTGTATTCGGTACTTTAATTGGAGATGGAAATATCGGCCCGAAATTACAAAAAAAATTACGGAAAGTGAAGTTTTTATTAAATCATTGCAATTAATTATAGAAGCAAACGTTTTGAAATTTTCAGACAAAACTTTGTATAAGTAAAGTTAAGCAAATGTTAAAGAAAAATTTTTCTATAATTTGCGATGGTATGAATTTTTACATGACCCTTTAAACTCCTCTTATGAGCAGATGTAAAATCACAAATGGCACACTGAAACGATTTATATCCTGAATGCGTTTTTAAATAAACTTTTAAATCTCTATTACTTGCAGATATGAGATATGTATTCACATAGTTCACACTTAGGTATAGGTATTGGCTTCGCATGAGGATCCAAATGTTGCTTCTAGATACCTACAAGAACATCTTGATGAAGTAGGAAAATGGATGAAAAACGGTAGAATTAAACCAAATAGCACCAAATCTACACACATCACATTTACTCTTAGGAGAGACACATGTCCAGCTGTAACATTAAACAACATCGCTCTTCCTCAAAGATAAGAGGTTAAGTACCTTGGACTCTATCTGGACAGACGTCTCACATGAGAAAAACATATCTGGAAAAAGCGATTGCAACTTGGACTTCTATATCGTAAAGGGTAGTTCACACTACATGATTTATCATATGACTTAGTCATAAGAAAAGTCATGGCTAAAATCATACCATCACAACAGCCAATCATAAAAGCCATAACTTCTATAATATCAAAAATCATATAGTGTGAACGTAAAAAAATCCCTCATATGAGAAGTTATGTAACAAGTCATATGATAAATCATGTAGTGTGAACTACCCTTAAGATGTACTGGCTGATGAGCAGAGATCGCATCTTAGGATGGAAAACGAGCTATAAATTTACAAAACCATCATCAAGCCAGTGTGGACATATGGAATACAACTGTGGGGCGCAGCCAGCGAATCAAACGTTACGAAAATACAACGATTCCAGTCAAAAACATTACGGGCGGTTTGCAATGCTCTCTGGTATGTTCCCAATGATGTCATACATCGTGACTTGGGCATGGCCACAGTCAAGGAAGAAATAGCGATGGCCAGCAGAAAATACTAATTAAGACTGAGTTCTCATCCAAATATTTTGGCAACAAATCTTCTCACTGCCCCCAATGTAAAAAGGGTAAAAATCGTGCCCCCCCCCCTGAAAAAGTTGCTGGATCCGCCCCTGCCGATCTATTATTTGGACATTATTGTGATTCCTACTGAGATCCATCAGTTGAGCTTTAGGTTAGTGTTTAGAAACAATTTTTTCTCAAATTAATACTGCTAAAATAGAGATCCACCGGCTAGCTACTCGTTTGTGAACGGGCTTTCTGCCTAGTCTTCTTCTTCATCAGCCGTTTTCGTCTACTGCTGAACGCTAAGCCTCCCCTTTTAAACTCCCCCCCAGTGGAGGAAGAGGAGGATTTACCTATAACTCACCACGCTGGGCAGGCGGGTTGGCGAGTAGTCCGCAGATCAAGTTTGGACTTTTTAGATCTCAGCACAAATCTGACGCAACCAGGATTAGAACCGCGGTTTCCCGCTCTCTAGTCTATCCGTGTTTGATTTACGCCAGACTGCTGGTTTTCTATCTAGTGTAAATACATAATTATTTGGTCTCAAAACTCAACCTTAAGGTTTTAAAAAATGACTTAAAATTTGAAAAAGTTTTTTAAACTGAGCGCCATGATTGACCAATAATAATTAAGCATAGTTATGCGCTGTTGTCACGTTCGGGCATTTTTAGTTCTGATTGGTTCACTTCTACCGGTAGCTGACGTCATTTACAGGCGTTTAAAGTTTTTCTTATGTTAAGGGTACTCAAAAAAATTGAAAAAAAATTTTGTACCGTCAGTTTAACCTCTACTTTTAAATAAAAAAATTGAAAAAATAGTGAAACTATTTTGAGTGAGAAAAGTACACCATGAGTGCGCTGGTGTTACCTCCCGTTGCAAATCTTTTATATTATGTAAACTACGTATCTTATGTTTTAACCCCCGACCCACAAAGAGGGGTGTTATGTGTTTAACGTGTGTATCTGTGTATTTGTGTGTCTGTCTGTGGGATCGTAGCTTCCAAACGAATGAACCAATTTTGATTTAGTGTTTTTTGTTTGAAAGGTGACTTGATCGAGAGTGTTCTTATAAGGCGTTTCAATTTAAGATTGCAGCGCCGCTAGTGGCCATGTTGGTACTAAAGGGAAGAGGCAATAAATTAATAAATAAATTAATTATTTAACCATTTATTCCAAGCAAACGAGCAGCAGATAAGATATCTATTATATTAAAAACATAATCAGTACACAATTGCGCACTTATGCTGAATAAAATTGATGGTAAACAACCATTTCAGCTCATTCCCTCTAGTACAAAACTTGCCACCAGATAGCGTATCGCTTCTCTTGAAACGCCTATAGTACAGGAGAAATAGGTTTTAGGGTGCAAATAATTCCCACAAAAACGGGATTTTAATTTTCTAGTTTGTTGTTGGTATTTCTTTGACATACTAAAAATTTAAAAAAATCTAAGTATGGAAAATCCGTTTTTTTAACCTAAAAGTTTTAAAGAAATGACGCGCATGAAAAGATTAACGAGATTCTTAGAAAAATATTTTTCTTACAAAACTTGCTTATTTTTAAAAGATTTTTTCAAAAATACTATTTTCGACCTATAGTGCTATTTAAAATTCTGAAGTTCTGGATAATTTTGACTACAATAAAAAGAAATCTCACCAGAAGAGATTAACGAACACCTAGCCAATAATTGCAGTCATTTTGCAGAAAAAATTGTGGCTAAAGAGCTTACAGAGTTTCTGCTGGCCAACTCGGCGATTCTAAATTGCCAGAATGGCTTCCTCCCGGGTAGATCAGTGATCTCAAATTTGCTGATAAATCTGAACGATTGGACTAAATCATGGGACTCGCGGACCCAAACCGATGTTGCATACCTAGACTTTTTCAAGGCTTTTGACCGAGTCCCAAAAGAAAGCTACTGTTGAAGCTTGAACACTATGGTGTTCGTGGCAATTTATTAAATTGGATCAAGGACTACCTAACGAATCGAGTTGGAGATTCGTTGTCCGCTCCGCAACCGGTACTCAGCGGCGTCCCTCAAGGTTCTGTGCTGGAACCGATTCTTTTCTTTGTCTACGTTACGGACTTCTTCGAATGCATCCGTTTTTTCAAAAGTGTGTTTGAGGACGACTTAAAGATTTATAACAATCCGCTCGTCAACAAATCAGTTCTACAGTCCGACTTGGATAGAATAGATGGCTGGTCGAAGGTTTGGTTGCTCACGTTAAATACCGACAAGTGTACCGTTCTTCATATCGATGCCAACAGCCCTTGCTTTGACTACACACAAAATGGCGTGGTGCTCAGAGCGACCTTGGTGTTTTAATGAGTGGACCTCACACATCTTAAGCGTGGTTAAAAAGGCAAGTTCTTTGCTCTGTCTTATAAAAACAGCTTTTAAGAGTCTGAAGCCTGATGTGTTTGTTAAAATTTACAAGGCGTACGTTAGACCCATACTTGAATTTGGGGCGCCCATCTGGAACCCACACTTTGTCAAAGATATGGACCATCTGGATAGGGTTCAGCGTAGGGCTACTAAATATACAGATAGGATTTTTCCATAGAGTTTTCTGAAGGTGCTATTAATACTCAAGCCTCGATAGTTGTTTGGGTCCTTTCTCGATCCTTTTTTATAGACAGAAATGAAATGGGACTCCCTCCATTGCTCCGGTATTTTGTTATGTTTCAGACATTTATTAAAGTGTATTAGCAGTCTATCTATCAAATGTGGGCCACCGTAATTTAGTAAATTAGCCGGAATATCGCCCGGCCCTGCTGCTCTCCCATTTCTCATTCCTCTCAGACAAGTTGTTAATGTGTCTCTGTTTATTTTCACATCTGTCTCTGTATTCGCTGCTATATTTTTTTCGTGTTTGTATTGCTGTCTGTTTTCCACCAGGAGGTCCTTATAATGCATTGAGCACTGTGCTGTTGTAATCAGGTTTGTATATCATCTACTGTTGTCTTCTCTTTTAATGCTTTTCAAGAATCTCCAAATCTCTGAGGATTGAGTACCTCCTATCTTTCCATATATCTCCAAACATTTTCTTTGTTGATAAAACAAAAAAAATATAAATAATTGATAAAACTTAAAAAAAATTATAGAACTGAATTCGGGGAAGCAATACCTTTAAAATGAGGTGTTACTTGCCATATCATCCCTATTAACATTTTAGAGGTTGTCATCGCAACGCAAAGAGATGAAACAATACGGGAGTGACATTGATGATAAAATTGACGTGTTTTTGCATTTCTTAAAAAAAACTTCTGCTGGCCACAATCCCGTCTGTTTCGTTTTCAAAGGGCCACCCTGTATATTTTTTAATATTAGTTCAACGTTACTACAACATTTAATTTTTGTTATAAATAACTTGTGCACAATGTTATAACAATATTTAAATTATATCCTTATCACATTGCATCGCACTAATATTAAGGCGATGTGGAAATGCAATATTGAAGCAATGTTGGTACAATGTTACAGATGTTAAAGCAACATTGAGACAACGTTTTATTAACATTGAAAAATTAAATGGTCGATGTTAATTTAATGTTACATGTCTAGTGGGTAGTCACTATACCTTAATATCGAACAAGCTATACGGAAACGCTAAAACTAATTTTCCAGGAATTATAAAACTTTTCACACACTTGATTAATACTTTTGGGAAAAATTACATCAAATAATAATACCTACGTAAAAATTGATCTTAACTGGACATTTCAAAAACGTTCCGGAAAAACTCCAAAATAGACGTCCGTCTCACTTGACACGTCCCACACCAGATAATCTTTTGGGCTTTTGCGCCCAACTTTCCAAAATTAAAACTACCTAATTGAATTTTCACTCGGCAACTACTGTTGGCCAACCCACGCACTCGTTGGTCGTGTTGGTTTTTGTACTTCCAACCTTGGTGGTGCACCAACTCAAATTTTCTTCTTGCCAAATACTGGTAAAACTTATTTACTCCCCAATAAATCGCTAAGGCCTCTTTATGTATCATGGAATAATTTGATTCTGGCTTCGTCAATATCCGCGAACAATAAGCTATTGGCCTTTCACGTCCGTTATTTAACACATGCATGAGCACTGCAGCAATACCCTTTTGAGAGGCGTCACAAACTAACCTCACCTACTTTTCTGGATCATAATGTATCAGCACTTTCGATGATGCTAATTTTTCTTTTGCCAATTTCATTGATTCTTCAGTCTCACTTGTCCACCGAAATATTGTATTTTTCTTCACCAAGTCGTACAATGGCTTTAACACTTCCGATAACCTTGAAACAAATTTAGCATGGTAGTTGCACATACCATCAAACTTCTGTGATAATCTTTGGTCTTGATGTATCTGTGATTGCTTTTACCTTGGCCTCGTCTCTGCTTAACCCTTCCTTCGATATTGTATGCACCAAATAACTTATTCGATCTTGAAAGAAAACACATGTTATGGGCTAATCCCGCCAAGCTACATCTACCTCGCCCATAACAAACGTCAATGGCTTTCGTAGCTCAGTGAAGATTGGGAGTGAGTCCAAGATGGTAAACGGTATAAAAGTAGATGCGTTGCTAGGCTAGATGGAATAAAATACTCTAAATCGGGAAAGGGGACAGGAGGCGCCAAGGTCATCCAAGGTGTGTCCTGGACTTCTCATGCTCATAGCGAACCTACGACCTAAGGGTTCGAAGCACATGATGGTCCTCGAAAAAGCGTCATAAAATATAAAACAGCAAACTAAAATCGGGAACGTCGATAGAAATGCCACATACCAACCTACCCTTGTCTTAAGATGGTCATTGACACTTAAAACTTCAAACATAATTCTTTTCAAAACATGGAATGCGGAACGAGATGATAATGAAGATGATAACAAGATCCAATAATATAAACGAAAACTTCAGAGACGTTACTTCCAAAATACATGGCACCAATAACTTCAAATTATACACATAAATATTTACATGACGATACGACAGTTTTATATGATTAACGAAACTAGGAATTTAATAAATAGACGAAACTTTATCTGGGGTTATCCGAAAACCCCAGTGATAACTCGTTAATAATCACATCTTGCGAGCGGTACCTAGCAGCGAACTGGAGTGGTGGTACTGCGGGCTAACGCAGGACTAACTCAAACCACTATCAAAACGATACTGATCCTCGAAGCAATGCCTCCAGCCATAACTTCACCATTGCGAGAAAGTGGAAGGAGGGAAATGCATTCTAACTATAATAACACCGTGGTAAGAATCCCTACTGCAAACTTAACCCAATGAACGATATAAAATATAACTTCACTTTAAAAATCAGGATGAAGTTGACCTTTTGCCAAGCGTTTCGCTCCAAACACATGGTAACATCTGGGAACGGAATGTAGATAACAAAACATGTCTCGACAGGATATTTCTTGTCTAGAAAGCGTATTCGAACGATAAAATAAAATGCTAGAATTAATTTTAAATTCGAGAATAAAATTTGAGCGAACGGAATCAAGTTTTGAGCGAAACCAAATAAATGGAACGGAATAAATTGAAATAATTTAAAAACGGGAAAAATACATAATAACACGTAACTGAAGGTTACACACACTTCTTAAAATTCATCTTGAATCCCGCCTTTTGTAATCTTTCTAAAACCTTTTGTAGATTCTTCAAATGCTCTTCATCCGAACGACCCGTTATCACAACATCTCCTCAGCTATTTTTTTTTAATAATTCTTTTTTCAATTAATTTTTTCAAAATAGCCCGTTTGTAAGTTTTTTAGCAAAAATAAAGTTGGTGAAATTAATTACCTATAAACAATTAACAATGAAAATAAAATTAAAAGTAGGAGGGGTTTAAATCGGTTTGGTTATACATGGCTCAAGTGAAAGCGAATGATTTGATAATTATGGGATAATAATTATGGTACCAGTGCGCAGGGAAACTGCAATTTTTAAACATAACAGTTTTATTTACAACAATAATAATAGTTTTAAAATCATATATAATTTATCAATTACTTAAATTTTACTAATTGAAATACTATATAAATACCGTACCGGTATTTCGGTATCGCAAAATAGCCCAAAAATACCGGTTTTCGGTTTACCGGTATTGCAATCACTAGCTACAACTAGGTGTCGCAACCTTAAGATATATCAAATTTCAACATGAATATGTTTTTAAATGCCTTTTCAAATTTCGCTTCTGTGCAAATTTGCAATCACAAATTTCACACTGAAACGGTTTTATCTTCTAAATGCCTTCTTAAATGATCTTTTAAACTATTCCTATGTGCACATTTATAGTCACAATGAGTACACTGAAATGGTTTATCTCCTGAATGCCTTCTTAAATGAACTTTTAAATAGTCTTTCCTTACAGATTTGTAGTCACAAAGTTCACATTGAAACGGTTTATCTCCTGAATGCGTTCTTAAATGACTTTTTAAATGATGCTTCAGTGAACATTTGTAGTCACAGAGTTCACATTGAAACGGTTTATCTCCTGAATGCGTTCTTAAATGAACTTTTAAATTTTGCTTCTGTGGAAATTTGGAATTACAAATTTCACACTAAAACGGTTTATCTCCTGAATGTGTTCTAAAATGAATTTTTAAACTTGCCTTCATTGTACATTTGTAGTCACAAAGTTCACATTGAAACGGTTTATCTCCTGAATGCGTTCTTAAATGAACTATTAAATTTTGCTTCTGTGCAGCTTTATAGTCACAAATTTCACACTGAAACGGTTTATCTCCTGAATGCGTTCTTAAATGATCTATTAAATGTTGCTTCTGTGCAGCTTTATAGTCACAAATTTCACACTGAAACGGTTTATCTCCTGAATGCGTTCTTAAATGATTTGTTAAACTTCCCTTTTGTGTACACTTGTAGTCACAAATTTCACACTGAAACGGTTTATCTCCTGAATGCGTTCTTAAATGAACTATTAAATTTTGCTTCAGTGCAAATTTATAATCACAAATTTCACACTGAAACGGTTTATCTCCTGAATGTGTTCTTAAATGCCTTTTTAAACTTCCCTTCGTTGTACATTTGTAGTCACAGATTTCACACTGAAACGGTTTATCTCCTGAATGTGTTTTTAAATGCCTTTTTAAACATCCCTTCGTTGTACATTTGTAGTCACAGAGTTCACATTGAAACGGTTTATCTCCTGAATGCGTTCTTAAATGACTTTTTAAATTATTCCTATGTGCAGATTTGTAATTACAAATTTCACACTGAAACGGTTTATCTCCTGAATGTGTTCTTAAATGAATTTTTAAACTTGCATTCGCTGTACATTTGTAGTCACAGAGTTCACATTGAAACGGTTTATCTCGTGAATGCGTTCTTAAATGATTTTTTAGATTTCCCTTCTGAGCACATTTGTAATCACAAATTTCACACTGAAACGGTTTATCTCCTGAATGTGTTCTTAAATGAAGTTTTAAACCTCCTTTACTTGCAGATTTGTATTCACATAGTTCACACTTAAACTTATACTTGGAAATTTCCGGCGTAATAAGCGGATTACAATCAGTTTTTGCCTTCTGAAAATGAACTGAAATCTCTTCGCGACTATGAATGGGATGATGATGTAACTTATCCAAATTCAATTCTATTTCGTCACTCTTACTTTTGGATAGACGATTTGAATGTGATAGAGTAGTACCCTGTAACAAAGCTACCGTTACTAAGTATTCCTTATTTGAGCACCATTTAAAGCCAGATCAATAATTTCCAGAATGGCTTGTATTTATTTGGTCAGTATTTTAATAGTAGATTACACGACTAGCCTAGAAAATAACCCATTACTGGGCACACAGCTATATTGAAAAGCGAGCTTTAGCGAGCGCTTTCAAAGCTGTAAGCCCAGTAATGGCTCATTTTATAGGCGAGATAAGTATACTATTTTGTCGGAACACAACAATTACCCACAATTTCGGAAATAAAACGGATTCTTTACAAAAAAAGAAGCCCCTTATATACGGCCCGACACTCAAAGAGACGTGAAATGAAAAAAACACGTCTCTCTTACATTTCACGTCTCTTTCAAAATAATCAACTTTATGACAACCCTGTACAAGTTCGGCAACGTTATTGGCTGAGAATGGTGCGAGTATTACAAACCTGAAGAGGCACGGTGGGTGGAAGTCGGCAACAGTAGCGGAAAGCTACGTGGAAGATTCAATGAGAAATAAAATTAAGATAGCCGAAAGTATTCAAGGTAACACCAATACAAATATGCCAGGGCCATCGGGGGGAGTAGTAGTAGGTGCCACCAATACGAACCTTCCGGGGCCATCGGGAGCCAGTGGAAATACTTCGGCCGTCAAAGCCAAAAAAACTTTTTGACAACCATGTATATTTTTCGGTTGGTACAATAATCAAATGATATCACAAATATAAAAGACCAGCACGCTGCTGCTCCAGCGTGTCATTTTTCACTCTGATTGGTTGTTGTCTTTGGTCGTACCTACTTAAAATCACCTTAGTACTCCATTCAGAAAAGGTTATATATATTTCTATTTGGAATGATAAAGTAATTTTAAGTTAGTACGACCGACGACAACGACCAATCAGAGTGCGCTGTGTGTTCTAAAAAAAATTACACGCTGGAACAGTAGCAGCGTGTTATTTTTTAAAAACACACAACGCGCTTTAATTGGTCGTTGTCGTTAATTATACAAACTTAAAATCAGCTCCCCTGGGATCGAGTAGCACACCAATCAAGTTTTCAACCTTGATTTCAGGCGGTTCAGGCCCGTAGCCAGGGGGAAGGCACCTTGGGGCACGTGCCCCCCCTCCCGAAATGTTTAGAAATTTTTTTTTTAAGTAAAGGAAAATTTGTTTAAATAATAAAAATTCTCGGAAGGAGAACCACCAAAAATTTAAATTTTTTAAGTGCCCCTCCCCCCAAATTAAATCCTAGCTACGGGCCTGCTGCGGTTGAACCAGCTATATTAATTAAATGATCCAATTTTTTACCAATTTAAAATCACCTCTCCTGGCATCGAGTTGCATACAAAGTAAGTTTCAATTAGGGCACTTATACAGGGTGGCCCTTTGAAAACGAAACAGACGGGATTGTGGCCAGCAGAATGTTTTTCTTAAGAAATACAAAAACACGTCAATTTTATCATTAAGGGAGACAACTTTTGCGACTAATGTTACTTCCGTATTGTTTCATCTCTTTGAGTTGCGATGACAACCCCTAAAATGATAATAGGGATGATATGGCAAGTAACACCTCATTTGAAAGGTCTTGCTTCCCTGAATCCAGTTCTATAATTTTTTTAAAGTTTTATCAATTATTCAACCAAAAAATTGAAGCTGCAAAAATGCGAAATAAATCCGATATTTCAAGACATTTAAGAATAAAAGAAGGAAAAACGCTTGGACAGGTCTGTTTCGTTTTCAAAGGGCCACCCTGTATATAAATTTTATCTCGGTTAATCCAAAGATTATCCATTAAGAAAATTTAATATTCGACTTTTACATTTTCAATAAATGTATTTCACAATAATAAACGGGCAGCACATGCAACTTCTTAAGCGTGTCAGATTTTTAAGACACACAACGCACTCGGATTGGTTGTTGTCGTTGGTTTTTAGCAACTTAAAATCTACTCCCCTGGGATCGAGTTACACACCAAACGAGTTTCCAACGTTGAGGACGTTTGAACGTGAACAATTAAAATTGTCAGTATTAGGGATTTATTTTTTTTAATGAAGATTGTAAAACAAGAAATCCATCGGTTGAGCTTATGTTAGTGTTGGTGTTTGAAAACCTTTATTTTAAATTAATACCGCTAAAATAGAGATACACCGGCTAGCTACCCGTCCTTGGACGGCCTTTTCAACTTGTTTTAGTATATAATAACAAAGCAACATTTCGCTGCATCGCGTGAAAAAAGAGTTAAGTCATTTTTTTTTCGAAAATGGGTTTATGTCATTTTTGGAACTTATAAGCGTTCACCTTTGCATTGGTTTATTATTATTTATACTATATAGATAATTTGTATAATAATTATCGAAAAAAATACATTTGTTTAGGGTATTTGAAATATAAAATACAAGATACACGCAAAAAAAAAAAATGTAGTTACATTTACATTTTTCGTGTAGTAAAATAATTGTAGTGACAGGAACAACATTTGCAGTAAAATTAAACGCACCTCTCATGCTGTTTATACTACATCAGCTGGAAAATGCACTTACGCATTGTTGTAAGGTGAATGTAGTTAACTTTACAATTTTTATGTACTTCTAACTCTATAGAGTGTTGTTACTTATCACTCAAAATAATTGAGTTTGGTGTAACAATAAGATAAGTAAAAAGTACACTGGATTGTAGTAATTAAAATTTACCTCGTGTAATTATGTAACAAAATATTGCAACTCTAATGTTTTGCAATCCTTCAGTTTCCGTAATTAAGTTATGCTTTGACGAATATGCAGAATCTTTTATTCGTTCTTAATTTATGTTTGAATTTATTTACAGGTAAGTACTCAATTTTTTAATGTTCAAAATTAAAAATCGGCAGTATAACGACGATTTTTGAGTTGCGGGCTACCTAAGCGCTCCCCGAAGATATTAATTTTACGAATGAAATCTCAACGTTATAATTTAGCGATTTAGGTAAGGGCAAATGTTATGTATCGATTAGTTTGGTCAGAAATTGATTTTAAACTTGTCGATTTCCAGCGAATATCGACTTTGTCCTTATAGAAATATTTCTTTGTAAAATTTCGGTTCAAAAAAACACGTGGAGATTAAAAATTTTTAACAATGTAAAGTTTAAAGGTGTAATTCTAAGAATTGCAGGCAGGCTACCGCATTAAAATCTTATTCATTCTTATTGTCACATAAGCACATTTTTTTGAATCGTAAATATTTGTTAAACTACAATATAAATTTTTTTAATTATATTTTAATTGCTATTAATTAATAATAAATGAACTCGTTTTAAATAAAATTTTGAATAATCCACATAAAAATAATTTGCAATGCAGTTTTCATGACCGCTACTATATAATTATAGACAATACGATGTTATCAACAGCATTACGTAATTAACAATTCAAAATAATATTCAAAAATGTTGTGATACCACCCTGTATTCACCTTTTCTTATAGTATTCAGGTAAAAGAATATAAATTGTAAAGAATGTTTTAAAAGCTTTTATTCTTACAACTATTATGCCATATATACGTAAAAAAAATTTTTCCAGAGTGACAGTAAGCAATTAAATTTTAAGAATTTCTTCTTTAAATACTTGCTACCATAAAATAGTAGATAATTAATAAAATTTGAATTACATATTTTCCAACTTTCAATAGATCGTTGCTTTGAAATGAAGATCACAACTTTCATTGATGCGCGCGCATTAGGATTTTTGTTGCAGGATTTTGTTGCTAGACGGTAGATGCAAGTTTAATTTTTCAGTTTCCACTAGAGGATCAACATGGTAATACCTACCTGAGGTTGTAAATCTATACCTAGTCGAACTAAACAAACTTAAGAAATGTGAACCTGTTACTTCTACTCAGAAAGACAACAAAAATCTTCGCCAATTTTTGGATGAAACCATGAAACGTATACAGTCAAAATCACTATAATCAACGGATCAACAACAACCACGTAAGTAGCTTGAAACATCAAATTGCAATCTTAGAATGGACAAATATAACACTATCGATTTTTTAAAGGGGACTGCTAGTCATTCCGTGAAAACAGTGTATAACGTGCAGAAAAAATCTATTAGCAACGTGCCAAACAACTAGTCAACCAATGTAAAACATTATTTAAGAACTAATGACGTGAAGCACTAGGTACTTAACGTATATCTTCCGTTTTATATAACAAATTTTGTAGGTAACAACGAAGTATTGTCATTATGATTGGAATTGCCACTGTAAAATCGAAAAATCTGGAATTTACTGGAGGCCCTCAAAAACTGAAGTTCAAAAAGGTTTTGTACTTCATATTCAGGTAATTTTATGACTTGACTGCTTAATTAAATAGAAATAATCTCACGAGGTACATATAATATGCATTTCAGACAGCGGCCCAGTTGGAACAACGGATACGAAAGTTACGGGGATTTCTACTTCAAAACCAACCATTATTGGACCATTGGATACGCCCACATTATGTACAATAGTTTTACCTTATTAAAGAAGTAGCCTACCTTATTATCTACAATAATTATTAATTATAAGAAACTTTATAAAGCAATTTATTTTAATAAATATACAAAATTATTTGTACTGTTAATATGCGTTTACCCTATAAAGTTGTTAATTTAATAACATTAAACACAAGTAAAGCATACTGCTATTGTTGTCAAACCCACACAATAATTGTAGTAGTTCTATTTAATTTATAATTCAAAGGTAACAACATCACTATGTAAAAATAGCAACAATTGTGTAGTACAATTAACTTAACAATGTTGTACAAGTAACAACAGCACAAAAAGTGAATTATACTGAATATTAGCAATATTTACTACACAGTAAACGTAGAGTTAACTACACCTATAAGTGTTAAAACAACATCACCATTAGTACTATGTACATAAGCACACGTTCATATAACAACAAAATTTTAAGTACTTTATACTACAATGCTGTTAAACCTTTACAACAATTGTAGTAAATTGTACTGCAGCCATTTTACAACAATTGACATCTAAATTTTACTACTCTTTGGTGTTGTCACTATATTTGCAACTCATTGTAGTAGATTGCACTGCATTTGTAGTTGCATTTACAACTTTTTTTTTGCGTGTACAGTATCTCAAATACAAAATACATTACATTTTCATGTTCACGAAGTATTTACAAATAAAAGCCGTTCTTTATTCAATATATTTAATATAATAACATAACAACATTTCTAAATAATTTGTTACCTTTTAGGAACACAAGAGGTTCAAAAGTTTTATCACTCATACTTCCCCTAGCCGGAGAATGAATAAACCCCGCAAAAAAAAACCTTTCTACAGGTGCCGACGAGCATAAACTTGTATTGTATTGGATAAATACCTTCATAATGTTAGGATAATTTACTAAACTTGATAAAGCTGTATTTTTGTCGTTGAAGAAGGTGGCCACTTCTAATTCTGCATTAGCACCATTGGAATAATCGTTGTTATCCTGGGTCGTATTTGTTAATACTAAAAAATTGCCTCGATCGACGTAACACTGTTATTATTATTTAATTTAATAGACTTCTGGATAGTGGAAATGCAAAAGAATTTAATATGTTCCCTTTGACTTTCAGTGATTGTTTCAGGCAGCTATCTGAGTTTAAAATTCGGATGAAGGCATGATGCTATAATTGCATCATTAATTTCATTCGATAAGCTTAAAAATTTCTCAAAACGTCTTTCCAAATGTTATACCAATTCCTTTGTTAAATCGACAACATAAGAAGAGTTATTCGTTTCAATAATGCGCTGCATTCTTATTTTCAACGATAAGATGGTTGGAAGCAACTGTCCGTAGTAACAATGGTCTTGGGCTTGCAGGCAATCTAAAGCCGAAGCTATAGGTTTCATCGCTTTGCAAAATTCTTCTAAATATTCTATTTCGAAATCTTTTTAAACAGTTAAATTCAGCTTTCCCAGTAGTTCATTAAGTTTATCTTTGTGTTTTAAAAGGTGACTTATAGAATCATAGAGCGAGTTCCATCTGGTTGGACAAGGATACACGAGTTGGCATCCAAGAAAGTAATCAATAACTTCTGCACTTTTTGGCCTTCTTGATGAATTCCACAATTTTGTGCATTTATCAAGAATAGGCTGGTGAATCCTTGAAGCCCTAGTTTTCAAAATTGCTTTTTGAAAATCTGTAGTTCTTAACAAACTGAGCGTGTGACTTGCACATCTCAGATGATTAGGCAAGTAAATTCTAATATTTTCTGGCTCCCCAATATTTACCGTTTTAAAATGATCTGTTACATCGTCATCGTCGAAACCCAAATCGTCGTTGTCGAAATCCAAAGACTTAATTCCAAATATTTAAACGCTTTAACAAAATTGTAACCATTATCAGTTACGGTGGACACCAATTGTTCTTGTTTTAAATTGAATTCCGAACTTACTTCAAATAACATCTCAGCTATTTTATCGTACGAATGAGTACCTCGAAATCGTCGGCAATTTGTGTGTAGTTCTGGTTTGTTTGGAAAGATTTTCAATGCCACGCCTCTTGTGACGTCAGACCAAGGACTTAGAAAGATAAGACCAAACTAAGATTCAAAATGGCGAGCTCTTAACCGTATGGGTTCATCATTTATATCGCTAGGGGCGCTGAATTCCTGTTCCACAATTTTACAAAGGGAAGGCGAGATATTCGGGAAACAGATTTTTTGGATATTAAAAATACTTAAAATTCAGTACCTCGACTTTATTTTGTCAAAGTAGTAAGATGCACAATTCAGCCATTTCCGAGAAAAGAACGTGTCAAAATTCACGATACGGCTTGTAACGCATAGAAAGTGACGTATTTATCATTAATCCGGGTGGCCTTGTTACATTAGTACTAGTTGAAATAAAACTATTTTGCAAGCTTTATATTAACCTCGCGTTATTATTCTATCAATTGGATTCACCTGGTTCGAATCCGTTGCCTGTCAACTTTTTTTTTGTTATTATTTTTTAATACCTGCGTAAGTAATATTCATTAAATACATAGTTATACTTATTACTAGAGTCCGGATTTGTAGCTATTATGCTTTTTCTGAAAATTCGAAGCAGCTGAAAATTTTTAGAAAACTTTTGTGTTTTAATTGAAAAGAAGTCATTTGGTATCAAGTTTTATCTGCTTTTTTTGCCTTTTTGTGCTTTATTATACTTTATTAATACTTATTTTACAAAATATTTTAAAATTTAATCTTTCTAATAAAAAAGAAATTGAATGATGTGCTAGAAAAAAATGAAGGATTAAAAATCCTAAATAATTTAGCTAAAATAATAGCTGGAGAAACTGTTGAAAATTTTGAAATGGAATCCTCACTTGTAGCAAAATTCAAATTTGCACCTATTACTAGTGTAGATGTTGAAAGAAGTTTTTCTGCCTACAAATAGTAGTTTATATCACTAGGGCGATAAAGGGACTATTTTCATCCGAACCGTGAAAGGTGAAGGTGACCGAAGGGTGAAAACCCTTATCGCCCGAGTTATATGAACAATTTTTCGTTATTTCGGGAAAAATATCCTACAAAATTCGCGATTTTATATAATAGCTCTAAAATAACAATCGATAGATGGCGTGAAGGTTGCAAGTCATTTGTCAATGTTTGTCTCTTTGGTGCGAAAAAGGATGATTTTCTTTTGAAATTTCCGAATGACGGACAATTTGGTCTGACGGACAGCATGTTGAAATGACGGACGGTCCGTCGTATTGACAGACGAATGGTCACGTTATGCAATTATTGCAAAAAAATCTCGAATGTAGTCGGATATTATCTAAATCTATGATTTTGTAAATAAATATAAAGTAACACTTAATTTAATTGCCAATTTTTTAACTAAAGGTGTCGTAATTTCATTATTTGGGGATAATATCCCACAAAATTCACGATTTTTTTGCTCTGAGATAACTATCGATAGATGGCGTGAAGGTTGAAAGTCATTTGTCAAGTTATTAATAACTTAAGCGAAAAACATTGAGTACCCGAACAAAGAGTGTTTTTATTTGTCCTAGAACAAAATAAAGTTAGGTTTTTATTGTTCTAGAACAAATAAAAGTTAGGTTTATTTTGTTCTAGGACAAAATAAAGTTCGGGTCGGTCCCCCCTGAGGTGGCCTTTCACGAAAAGACCTTCTTTACTGTTCTCAAAACAGGCCCGTTAAGAGGTCATTTACAGCCCGGAATAACGAAAAAATTTATTTTATACTGTTTATTAATTTATTTCTTAATCTACTTATGTATTTAACCTCAGATTATGGGATTAATCCCTTAATCCTTAATCTTTTACCTGAAAAAAAGTGACCTTAGGAGGAATTTCCATACGTTCTACAAGTTAGTGTTACTCTTGTATTGTCATGTTGTTAGGTAGTTATTGTTATTAAAATGTATTGTATGATCACTGCGTATTATTCTCGTATCTACTGCTAGCCTTCCCAATACATTTTTCAATTTTCATTTAACAATTTGCGTTGTACTTGAATTTTAATTTCATTAGTAAGCCAATAATTTTTTGTTGTCAAAGTAGGTATTTAAATTTTGCTTGTCAGTTTACTAGAATTATTTCAATACTAGGTAGAAAGACCGTCCATAGACGGGTAGGTAGCCGGTGGATCTCTATTTTAGCGGTATTAATTAAAACTAACTCGGCGCTAGCGTTTCGCCAAAAGGCTCCGCCCCCTAGACCCCCGATTTACTTCTATTTTAGTCTTTGACTAACGTATTAAACATGGAACATGTTTTGCGATACCGAACTACCTCTCTTACCGAACAAGTGGATTAGCGTCTTGGCTTTTTATATATACGCCAGTGGAAGCTTACTAAGGTAACCTAAGGTAAGGTATAAAGATTGAAGCTGTTAATAAAATTAATAAAAAAAGAGAGGATCTGCATTGAAAGCAGAAAAAGGCAAAGAAAATAGTGATAACTGGAGACTTCTAAATAAACCAACTCAAGATAAACAACCAGAACAACGTCACAAGACTCCTAATAATACTAGATTCTTAAGAGAGAGGGGGGGGGGTAGTTTTTAGGTTGGTAATCCTAGCCATAGAAACTTCTTTTTCTTTTTCTGAACATTTCGGGGGGGGGGCCACGGGCCTGACTAGGACTGTGATACCAATCAAAGCTTATATTTCTAGATAGAGTGGTAAAGTAATTTTAAGTTGGTACCACCAACGACAACTACCAATTAGAGTGCGTTGTGTGTTCTAAAAAAAATGACACGCTGCTACTGCTGTTGCTCCTCCAGCGTTTAATTTTTTAGAAGACACAACGCATTCTGATTGGTCGTTGTCGTTGGTCGTACCAGCTTAAAATCATCTCCCCCTGGGATCGAGTTGTACACCAATCAACTTTTCAACCTTGATGGGACGTCTACTGCTCCACCAAGTTCAGAAAAGACGTGGCAAATATGCCAACTAATTTGATAAAAATTTCAATAAACCAATGAACGTGGAGTTATTTCTCAAGTACATTCTGTTGTAAGTTACAAATCATTGCGTGTGTTTACATTTGTTTTGGTTTTTTGTGTTATTCGGTTTCGTGTTATTTCTAAAAGTGCTTTACGTAATATTTGCGCTATCATTTTTTAAGTATTTCGTGACTGCAAATTGACAAAATAATTTATAGATTTTAAATATTCGCGCCGAGAAACTTCTTCAACTGAGTATACATTTTAAATTTTAGCAGCGCCTGACACACCTCTAAAGTCGGTTCTATCGTTGGCGGAGCTGTATATTACCCTATATTAATTAAATATATAAATTATTAACTCGTTGATATTAGATAATATTAAAACTTCAAAATATCGTGTTATTAATAAATTAAAAATTAATTAAAATAATAAACGAAATAATCGTTTGAAAGCTCAATAAATCTTTTAATTAATTTTTAATTTATTAATAACTCGATATTTTGAAGTTTTAATATTATATTAATTAAATGATCTAATTTTTTTCCAATTGAAAAATTGTTGAGGTAATTTTTGAAATCAATAAATAGCCCTCCTCCTGCACTGCCCTTCATATTTTATGACAAATTGGTTTTCGCCTTTAATTAATTAATTTTTATTATTTTTAATTAACAGCAAAAGAAATTGTAAGAAATTACAAAGCGACCCTGATGATTCAATAATTATTCGATACGTTTATGAAACATTTGGAATCTACTCGGTTGGGTTCTTCATTGATTTTCATTAAGAAAATTGTAAAAATAAATTACTAAAAACTAGAATGGTTCGAGACAGTCAAACGTCCAAGTTTTTGAAACTTTGTATCGCATATTGTTTTAAGCGGTCGGATAATTTTAAAATTCCTTTGTCCAATTCTTCATCATTTGGCAAAAAATAATAGAGTTCATAGTTTACCTCATTCATATCCTCTCGATATTCTAAATTATCGTCGTCTTCTTCTTCTTTAATATCGATGGAGTGGTGCAAATATTCTAATTTGGCATCAATGACCTCCATTTCATCTATTGTAATTTCTTGATCATCACTAGAGGCTCGCAAACCATCGATAGCTTTTTCTAATTTCTCCAACTTGGTTAAGGGAATTAACTGATCCATATTACAAACACAGGTTAATTAACTAATGGCCCTTAAAAATGCAATTTTCGGGATTACGTTAGCTAAAAGTGTGACTGTGTATTACAGAAAATTGTAAAATGTAAACTGTTTTACCTACCAAATCTACGTTTGAACATGAGCGCGACGTTTGAAATTCTGCATGGGGGCAAGAATACATTTTTTATTTTGTCCTTCTTTTCACCATTATAAAAACTTACCTAAATATTAATACTTATCTTATTTTTGTATTTGTTTACTTAATTACTTTGAACCTTAAAATGAAATATTTTGTAATTGTAAGTTATAGAGCCTTTCCCCTATAACACGCAACTGAATCGCTTGTATCTTGAGTCGGTGGCAATTTGCGCACGAGCACAGGGGGGAATTGCATTGCTGCTCCACACTCTCTAAGTGGTACGGTTTACCGGATTTTGCTTATGTTGGCCGTGGCTTCTCCCTCTCCGCGTCCCTCATCCCGTTCTTCTTCTGACCGTTGACTGATCGTTAGAAATAAACAAAATAAGAATGGTTACTAATGCGCATGTGACAACTGTTTGAACTTTTATCACGTCTGTTAGCAGCATGGTTTGGGAAGTTAGTAGCAGTGGGGAAGCCACTGGGCGTTCATTTGATTCTGTGCCTTGTGTACCGGCTCCTCTTTGTCCTTCCCGGATCTAGCCAGAAGACTAGATGGGTGAGAAGAGATTACCCTTGGAATGGCTTAGGATCCCTTGAACCTCAATTGATCCTCCTGAAAGTTGTTTTTGTGGTGACCAGTGAAGTACAAAAGCCAATTTTGTAGCCGTACTTTTGGAAGAATTGACAGCAATCCTCGATGTACAGTAGTACCTACTAATCGACGACAGGATACCCATCAACCGCTTGGCGACGTTTTCTGGTCTTTTCATCCTGGCAAGCCCCACCGCATCGTCACAAAAAAGTCTAAGTTTTGTGCGGGGTTCCTTCCGGGGGAAGTGAGCGTCATATGTAAAGAACGAGAACAGAGCCGCGGAAAGATTGGACCCTTGGAGAACCCTCGCGAGAATTCCTCTACGGGGCAACGTATAGACCTTTCATCTTCACCTTGTACTTCCTGTTTGACATAAATGACGCCTTTAGAAGTACTAAAGCTAGTAAATAAAATTTTCGCCTGGAACATTTTGTAGAGCAAGGTTATCAAAAGTCTTGGCAATGTCTCTAGAAAGACAGCCCCCGTAGCTTCGTTAGCGTCCCAGCTATCAAGGATAGATTTCACTAGCCCCAATTAACATACGGAAACCTCTCCCTAGAGAGCCAACGGCCCGATAGACAGGCCGGGTCACTGACTGAAAACCATTTCACAAACAACATAGTAATCTACTTTTACAAAAACCACCCACTACTGCAAATCCTCCTCAATGAGCATGGCTCTTATAAAGTGGAGAAGCTACTCAGGTAGCACAAAATATTGCGCCAATATTGCAAGATTCAGCCAATGTTGTTTTCCAATATAGGGACAATATATGATATCAATATTTCACCAATATTGGCTAAATCTTGGTTCAATATTGCGCCAATATTGATGACCAATATTGTCTGCCAGTAACACATCATGATCTTGCATGTTTAACTTGTTGTCAATATTTTTTTTTTTAATTATCATTAAAAACTTTTATTTAACTTGGAGTGAGCGTTGTCCGTCGTCCGTGTGGGTGGACCGTTTTGAAGCTATTTTAAAGCAACTTCCCGACGTCCTAGAGATCTGAAATTTGGTACACAGCTTTCACTTGCAGAGCATTTTTATGTTTTAATTTTGTTTTTTTAATATTCTGAAAAATAAGCAAAAAATGCGAAAATATGTTGTGTCGCTTTTCTGTGCGCGAAATCTGCTGAATATTGTTGATTAAAACCAATTTGAACTGCTACTTTATTCAAATCGCTCTGGTTTAGCTGACTGATCTTCCGTTCAAAAGTATGTAAAACGTTAATTTTGTTAAGTTGCACTTGCGTTATATCATAACCTTAAAAAATTAGCGACCCGATGCCTTTGAAATTTTTATTTTCAGATAGATTCGTATCTATCTAAAATTTTCATCTAATTGGAAATGTTGACTGTTCTAACTCCAAAAAGGCACAAGCGCCTTATAAAATAAATCAAAGTGCTACAACAACTTCTTCACAACAGAAGTCACATAATTAAAAAAAATAGTGCGCAACAGTGCTTGAGAATAGCACTCGTGCTTCGTATAATCGAGTACCACCTCAAAAATAGTCGACATAACTTTGACTACTTGTGGTATTACAAGTGAATATTTACTATCATCTTTTAATTGTAATAGTGTCAGTGTACAAAAAAAAATAACAAATTATAATACAAGAAAAGGAATTTACAATGAATTATATTCTAATTAAACTTATTTAAACAAAAATTTTGTAGGTTAAAACCACAGTGACGTTGAACCGTTTTAATAACAATAAAATATGTTATTCTTTTTCTCTGGTCTTGCTGGCGCCCACAATTTACTCTTTAGTTAGCAGTAACTTTAAGCTTGTTTTGGTGAGTGAGGTAAGTTTTTTAAGAATCTACGAATCGCGTACGCGCGACCCAGCTCTGGTACTAGAAAGAGGTGCAGCCCTTTAGCTAACATCAACGGGGAATCGAGGCATTGTCAGCGTTTGCTCGTAAACGACGTTACAATAGAAATAAAGTTTTTGAAATTTTCAGACAAAACTTTATACAAAATTAAGCAGGATGTTAAAGAAAAATTTCTCTGTAATTTGAGATGGCATGAATTTTTACATGACCCTTTAAACTCCTCTTATGAGCAGATGTGAAATCACAAATGGCACACTGAAACGGTTTATCTCCTGAATGCGTTCTTAAATTTCTTTTATATGCAGATTTGTAGTCCCAAATTTCACACTTAAACTTATAGTTGAAAATTTCCGGCGTAGTAAGCGGATTACAATCTGTTTTTGTCTTCTGAAAATGAACTGAAATCTCTTCTCGATTATAGATGGGAAGATGATTAATTTATCCAAATTCAATTCAATTCGTCACTCTTAATTTTGGAGCTACCATTTGAATGTGTTCGCAACCTGTAATCGGACAGTTAAATTCGCTTGCGCTAACGAATCTTGTAAAATTAATGCAGTTCACAAAATTGCAAGTTAAAATGATTTTAAAACCGGTTGTAGGTACATATGCGAGTTCAGCTGAAGATCAACTAAACTACAGATCAACTGATCTTGAGATTAACTTTCTCCCCCTGTTTTACAAATTATATTTTTCACAAGTTCAAATATTTTGAAACAAAAAAAAAGTAAGCAACCTTAGAAAAAGAAACAAAGTCAAAAATTCAACAAAATTTTAAGAAGACCGGCTGAGCGAGCAACAGGGATTCTTATTAGAAGAATCTCGGGGATAAGTACACGGTGTTAATCATCATCCACCTAGAAAATAACTAAAGGTGAGAGATTAACATCGTAATATAGATAGATTTCATTATGTATTCTACGATTCGTTGTGTAAATTTAAAGTCTTAGGCCTCATGTGTAATACCGGCCTTTGAATTTCCCGCTCTCATTTAACTCCACTTCCTAGAAATTCGAACAACCTCGTCGTACGCCTGTGATCGTCAATGACACTCCACGTTGTAAATGCGCAAGCCATGATAAAAACCCAACTTCTTTTTAGAACCGAAAGACACAGTTCGTGAGGTCAATACTAATCTCCTAGCCAAACTTACACTTCGATACTAAAATCGGTAGTGCTAAAATGTCGTTAGTAAATCTACATAATTACACCTTTATTTAACCTCACATCGTCGGATCGCATCTAAACGTCACCTATTTCTCTACTCATTTAATAAACACAATAAAACAAACACTAAAATAGGCTTAATTCATATTTATTTATGTAAAAAAAAAAGAAAAAAAAGCAGGGATTGAAACAACAAACAAACTTAAATGAGGACTACCTCCCTGGGGGGGAGAACATTTTATTATTAATAATAGTTTAATTGTAGTTGTATTATATTTTTCATGTCTTTTGACTTTATAGTATTGTATTTTTCATGTGTCTTTTGACTTTGTCATATTTATTTATTTATTATCTTTTGATACGTAAAACCTAAAATTTGTAATTGTTATGTTTATCACCTTCCTCAAACCAATCAACATCACACAACAAAGTTTTACCCCTTGGATAGTGCAATACCACCGAACTATACTGACTCAGGACATATTAATGGTAGATTGGGGACAGTCAATCATATACCTTCATACTAGCCTACGCAACACGATTTCAGATGCCTGGTTATCATAGCCCTACTAGGCATGTGCAAGTTTTGCCTCAGATACAGAATTTTCTATAAGTTAGCCTAGTAGGTCGTGTTATATAACACATTCACACAATTAAGTTCATGATATTACCCAACCTCAGAGCAAATTTCGTTGTGCGATGACGTCATACTATCACACAAATGACGCTATTAAAATCACATTTTAATACCTAAATGAAACCGTGATTGAAAACAAACGTGTAAAAGATAAGAAAACGCATTTTGTCGAGATGATGGTTCACCTCCGTTTCATTGTTTTTCACCCACAAAAAATAATATAAAAAATGTTTGTCTATACATCCAAATATCCGCTTAGATAAGCGTATTACTGGTATAAAATCCAAACCTAAACTAGCTTTTAACAAGCTCTGGGCGGGAATAACGTAATCTGTTTTCACCTCCGTTATGTTACACGCTAACGGAGGTGATATAAATGTAACGGAAGTGAAATTTAACCACCCAACAATCTTTAGAAATGAAACAAAATACTATATTACACTAATATTGGATATACTTATGCAGAAACACATCTTGAAGCACATTTTGTAATATTTATTAATTAAGTAGCTGACCCGGCAAACTTCGTTTTGCCTGAGAATCGATAAATGTGTTAACTTTTAAGCTGAATGAAATTCAGTTTTTTATTAAGAATACTCAAAACGAATTATATCGTGTCATATAGGATTTACGATGGGTCCGTCACGAACGCCATCTATTCAAAGTATAAAATTTGTGCCAATGAAATGTTTAGAATAAAATGTACATGTAAATATTAAATAACCAATAGAAACAACGCATTAGTAACCATCAGCTGTTTTTCATTGGTTAGTTACCATTTATATGTTAATTTCATGAAAAATTATGTATCGTCTCATATAGGATTTACGATAGGTCTGTGGTGAACGCCATCTATTGAAAGTAAAAAGTAATAATTTTTGTGCCAATGAAATGTTTTGAATAAAATGTACATGTAAATGTTAACTAACCAATGGAAACAGCGCATTAGTAGCCATCAGACGTTTTTCATTGGTTAGTTACCATTTACATGTTAATTTTTTGCAAAATTATGCATCGTCTCATATAGGATTTACGATAGGTCTGTGGTGAATGCCATCTATTGAAAGCAAAAAGTTGTTTTTGCAATTTTTGGGCAACTTTTTAAATTTTTCTTTGCGTAAGAACATTCCTTGGGTAATTACAAACGACCGGCCGTTTTCACGTGATGTCGTGACAAAGATTATACATTCATTTTTATTAATCACATATATAAAAGACCAGCACGCTGCTGCTCCAGCGTGTCATTTTTCACTCTCATTGGTTGTTGTCTTTGGTCGTACCAACTTAAAATTACCTTAGTACTCCATTCAGAAAAGGTTATATATTGTCGTGTTCTGACGAACAACTCTTTAAGTGCCGTAGCCGTTATAGTCGGTAGTTTGCATTGTGACAAATTTCAAAGATCATCGTTGAAATAACGTGAATAAACAATTTTAAAATTATTTACCAAGGTGATGGCTTGAATAATTGATGATTGAAATTCGAATTCCTTACATCTACGATTTGACAAAATGGCGACCTCATGTCATGACTGGTACGTAAACTTTCCAAATCTTCAAAAATCACAATGAATTTCATAACACTCTTCTTTAGCAGCACACACCATCAACATAAACCCAGTTGCTCATAATCATCGTTAAATTAATTACCAATGGGTAATTATCACACATTCGAAGATTACACTTTGAAGCCGTTAAGTTCTAGACTTCACTTCTCCACTACTCTAGAGCAACTGACTATTTATCTCGTTTCCTGTACAAAGTTTTCTCAGGAAAATCGTGTCGCACTCTGATTGGTTGGTTTTCCAGCGAAATTCAAATTTTCCGATGCCAAATTCAACATTTTTAAGTCACTAAATTTTTAATTGCGAACTACACTTTTGGTTTAAAAACACTGCATCGATGATCGTAGCTACTTTTGTACCAACTCCATTCAAACGTAAGTTAACAATTTTAAGAACAAATAAAAATAAATTAATCAAAAATTTAACGTTTTTCATGTTTGAAATGTTTAATTTTCAGGCTATATGGACTAATCTCCAAACCTAAAAATCTCGTCTCTGCACGTATCCATTTGGCACGTAATTGAAAAATAACAGGTTACTACTCATCTAATTAAATTAAAGGAAATTTCACAATCGAAAACTTTAACAAAATGAAAATCTAATTGTGGATAATTTTTGAATTTTCAACCCATTACAATCCACGTCAATATATTTCTATATGGAATGGTAAAGTAATTTTAAGTTGGTACGACCGACGACAACGACCAATCAGAGTGCGCTGTGTCTTCTAAAAAAATGACGCACTTGAGTAGCAGCAGTAGTAGCGTGTCATTTTTTAAAAACACACAACGCGCTTTAATTGGTCGTTGTCGTTAATTATACAAACTTAAAATCACCTCCCCTGGGATCGAGTAGCACACCAATCAAATTTCAACCTTGATTTCAGGCCCGTAGCCAGGGGGAAGGCACCTTGGGGCACGTGCCCTCCCCCTCCCGAAATGTTCAGAAAAATTTTTTTTAAAGTAAAGGAAAATTTGTTTAAATAATAAAAATTCTCGGAAGGAGAACCACCAAAAATTTAAATTTTTTAAGTGCCCCCCCCCCAAATTAAATCCTAGCTACGGGCCTGCCGCGGTTGAACCAGCTATATTAATTAAATGATCCAATTTTTTACCAATTTAAAATCACCTCTCCTGGCATCGAGTTGCATACAAAGTAAGTTTTAACTGGGGTACTTAAACAGGGTGGCCCTTTGAAAACGAAACAGACGGGATTGTGGCCAGAAGAATTTTTTTCTTAAGAAATACAAAAACACGTCAATTTTATCATTGAGAGGGACAACTTTTGCGACTAATGTTACTTCCGTATTGTTTCATCCCTTTGAGTTGCGATGACAACCCCTAAAATGATAATAGGGATGATATGGCAAGTAACACCTCATTTGAAAGGTCTTGCTTCCCTGAATTCAGTTCTATAATTTTTTTAAAGTTTTATCAATTATTCAACAAAAAAATTGAACCTGCAAAAATGCGAAATAAATCCGATATTTCAAGACATTTCAGAATAAAAGAAGGAAAAACGCTTGGACAGGTCTGTTTCGTTTTCAAAGGGCCACTCTCTGTATATAAATTTTATCTCGGTTAATCCAAAGATAATCCATTAAGAAAATTTAATATTCGACTTTTACATTTTCAATAAATGTATTTCACAATAATAAACGGGCAGCACATGCAACTTCTTAAGCGTGTCATATTTTTAAGACACACAACGCACTCGGATTGCTTGTTGTCGTTGGTTTTTAGCAACTTAAAATCTACTCCCCTGGGATCGAGTTACACACCAAACGAGTTTCCAACGTTGAGGACGTTTGAACGTGAACAATTAAAATTGTCAGTATTAGGGATTTATTTTTTTAATGAAGATTGTAAAACAAGAAATCCATCGGTTGAGCTTATGTTAGTGTTGGTGTTTGAAAACCATTTTTTTTTATTAATACCGCTAAAATAGAGATCCACCGGCTAGCTACCCGTCCTTGGACGGGCTTTTCAACTAGTATAGATATAATATCATTACTTTCGATTGAAAATTTTCAGGACTTTCATTGCTTAATTTTGGTTTTTGATAGCAATTTTTGTTCTCACTTCAGTTCCATTTACTTCTAGGTAATGGTGACTAAAATAAAGAAAATACCAAACAAAAGTCATCGTCAGTTAAGTAATGATAGAAGTAGAGAAGCAATGAGGAAGCTGAGAGAGAAGATAATTTCTGATCCAGTAAAGCAGGAAGAGACAAAGAAAAAAGAACGTGAACGCTATTATAGTAGAAAGAAACAAGGCAAAATCAAGAGTGTTTCAGAGATGAATGATAGAGAACAGAGAAGCCAAAGGAAAAATTGGAAAGAACGTGCTAAAAGATATCATGAAAGGAAAAAGGCGATTGAAGCCTTACATAAAATGTTGGATGAACAAACTCTCTCTCCATCACCTCGGAATATGTCACATGGAGTTTTACAAGAAGTAGGTAATATTGAAGCTGCGGGTGAAGAAACACCAAGGAGTAGTTTTGATAACTCATCAGTAAATCGTTCCGGTGTTAGTCGAAGCCGTTTGGGTGAAAAGGTAAGAAGGAGAAATAGGCATCAACAAAATGTTCAAATTAAAGCATTAGAGAATAAGCTAATGATAGTACAAAGGCGTGCACATAAATATAAAAAAGACTACAACGCTTAAAAGCTAAAATAAAAAAATCACCAACCCAAAAAGTCAAGGAACATTTAGATAAATTAGACATAGAACAAAAAATGAAACAAAGGCTTTGTTTGGACATGCTCAACTCAGCGAAAATTTTAAGAAGCAAAGAACGGCAGCTGAAAAGAGAAACTTTTATTGATATTCTTTTAGGGTTGAAAGTTAAGAAATATGGATTTGTCAAGCATATTGGTTTTTTGACCTCAGATAATATTACATTTAGAAAAAAAAATACAGGGATGCTGTAAAACGCAGACGTCTAAAACTGAGAGAGGTTGTTAGAAAGTTTTATACTCAAGATGAAAACAGCAGACTCTGTGCGGGCAAAAAAGAAACTATTACTTTTAAGAAAATCAAGAAACAAAAGCAATATCTAAATGATTCAATGAAAAACCTTCATGCAAAATTTTTAAAGCTCCATCCTGATTGTAAAATGTCTTATGCAACTTTCTGCAATTTACGATCATTTTGGGTAGTACAGCCAGGTATCGGTAACAGAAAATCCTGTTTATGTATTTTACATACTAATATGGCCTTAATCATTTCAAAAATGAAGTACCTTAAAAATATAAATGAAAGTAGCCCGCAAATTTCACTACCGTTACCATTTACTCACCTCCGTTAGATCAGATATTTTTAAAACCTCTAAAATTACCTGAAAACTCGTAATTGATCTCGGAAACAGTCAAAGACCATGTTCATAATGTTTTATAAAGCACCTGGAGCGATATTTTTTATTTTAGGGAATATTATTTTACAAAAATTTATCTAATGAATAGTTTGAATTTATTTAGAATGACCTAAATGCGTTCTTAAATGCCTTTTTAAATGATGCTTCTGTACACTTTTATAGTCACAAATTTCACACTGAAACGGTTTATCTCCTGAATGCGTTCTTAAATGACATATTAAATGTTGCTTCTGTACACTTTTATAGTCACAAATTTCACACTGAAACGGTTTATCGCCTGAATGAGTTCTTAAATGCCTTGTTAAATTAGGCTTCCGTGCACATTTGTAATTACAAATTCCACACTGAAACGGTTTATCTCCTGAATGTGTTCTTAAATGAAGTTTTAAACTTTCCTTCACTGTACATTTGTAGTCACAGAGTTCACATTGAAACGGTTTATCTCCTGAATGCGTTTTTAAATGACTTTTTAGATTTCCCTTCTGAGCACATTTGTAATCACAAATTTCACACTGAAACGGTTTATCTCCTGAATGCGTTCTTAAATGAAGTTTTAAACTTTCCTTCACTGTACATTTGTAGTCACAGAGTTCACATTGAAACGGTTTATCTCCTGAATGCGTTTTTAAATGACTTTTTAGATTTCCCTTCTGAGCACATTTGTAATCACAAATTTCACACTGAAACGGTTTATCTCCTGAATGCGTTCTTAAATGATTTTTTAAACTTTTCCTATATGCACATTTATAGTCACAAATTCTACATTGAAACGGTTTATTGCCCGAATGCCTTCTTAAATGAACTTTTAAATCTTCTTTAGTTGCAGATTTGTAGTCACAAATTTCACATTGAAACGGTTTATCGTCCGAATGCGTTCTTAAATGCCTTTTTAAATTTTGCTTCTGTGCAGATTTGTAGTCACAAATTCCACACTTAAACTTATAGTTGCAAATTTGAGGCGTAGTAAGCGGATTACAATCAGTTTTTGTCTTCTCAAAATGAACTGAAATCTCTGCTCGACTATAAACGAGATGATGATGTAACTTATCCAAATTCAATTCTATTTCGTCACTCTTACTTTTGGAGTGACGATTTGAATGTGATAGAGGACCCTGTAACAAAGCTACCATTACTATGTATTCTTCATTTGAGCACTATTTCAAGCCAGATCAGTAAGCGCTGAGCTTGTGTCAAGTTCAATTCAAAAACAAATTATCGTAGAAAGTTTAAATTTCCAGAATGGATTGTATTTATTTGGTCAGTTTTTCAAAATGGTTTTGATCAGTAGATAATTTAATTAAATGGTCAGTATTTTAAACATATTCCGTCATAAATAGAATATACAGCAAATTAATTTCGATTCTTTATTACTTCAAACATTTGGGGACACTAAGTTATTAATCATTGGTTGGGCTAATATTAAGGGCAAAGTTTCGAAAAACTTGAAATATAAAACATTAAAACAGTAGAAAAGTGGATGTGCGTGAAGTTAGCCCCCCCTTTTTTTTGAAATAGTGATTTTTTTTATTTGTGCTCAATGTGCTTAAAAGAATTTTTTGATTTTGAACAAAAATAAAAAAAAAATCGAATCGAAGAAAAATCGACGCCAGCCCCCCCTTTTTTTGAAATTGCAACTTTTTTTGGTTGTTCTCAATTGTGCTCAAGTTGTGCTCAATGTGCTTAAAACAATTTTTTAATTTTGATCAAAAATAACCGCGTAAAGCGCGAAATAAGATTTCGACCTAGCTCCCCTTTTTTTGAAATTGCAATTTTTTTTATTGTTCTCGATTGTGCTCAATGTGCTTAAAAGAATGTTTTAATTTTGATCAAAAATAACCGCGTAAAGCGCGAAATAAGAGCAAAAAAAGCTGCGCATTGAACAATTTTATCATACAGGGTGAAAAGTAAAATAGATTTCCAAATTTCATTTTTAAGGACCGCATTTAGTGTAAAGTTTTTCGTCGTAATGATTTAAACAGGGTAAAGTATCAAACATCTCAAAGACATAAATGGAGAATTCTGATAGGACTATATTAGTTTAAATACAGAAGCTGTATTTGTAAAGATATAACTAAAAAATTTAAAAATTAAATAAAAAATTCAAAAATTTTTAAAGGAAACCTATTTAAAATTACAAAGTGCAATAAATAGTAAAAAATAATTTTAATAAGAGCTAACAAAGCTTCTTAAAAACATCAATGTAAAAGCGTAAGGCTGTTTATTTATAGGTGGGTAAGCAGGCTCAGGTGCATGTCGCTGCCCCCCCCCCTAAATTAAATTTTAGGATAAAATTAGTGTCAATCGTTAGAGCTTTGTTTGAGCCTGAATGAGCTTCAGTGAGCAAAATTTTGAGTTAATTTTTTTTACAAAGTTAGGTATATTTGAAATTTTTGAGTAAACTGCGAGCCTTAAAAAATCTTACTATTAAACGCGTGTTGCTCGGAGTTTACTCGAAAATTTCAACTATCCATAACTTTTTAAAATATTAACTTAAAATCTTGCTTACTAAAGCTCATTCAGGCTCTAACGAAGCTCAATCGATTGACATCAATTACACACAGAGATTCAAAATGAGAAGGATAATTTCAAAAAAAGGGGGGCTAGGTCGAAATCCTATTTCGCGCTTTACGCGGTTATTTTTGCTCAAAATTAAAAAATTCTTTTAAGCACATTGAGCACAATTGAGCACAAATAAAAAAATCACTATTTCAAAAAAAGGGGGGCCAACTTCACGCACATGAAAACTGGTCAAAAAAATATTCCAGTGAAAGTCAAGTATTCAAGACCGGTCTAGGACGTTTCGGCGCAGCCGATTCGGCGCGACCGTTTCGGCGCAGCCGGTTCGGCGCGAAGACGGTTCGGCGCGAGCCGGTTTGGCGCGAGGACAGTTCGGCGCGAGGCGGTTCGGCGCAATGACGGTTCGGCGCGAGAACGGTTCGGCGCAAAGACGGTTTGGCGCGAGCCGGTTCGGCGCGAGTTCGGTACGGCGCAAGGCGGTTCGGCGCGAGGCCGATTCGGCGCAAGCCAAATGCAAGGGGTTTGAACCCCCAAACTCCCCCCCCCCTCTGTATTAACATTCTATTAGATAAAAACAAAAATAACAATAAAAAAAAGTTTACGATTATACAAAAACCCCAATTCTAGATTAAAAACTGCCGGCTTTCTAGTATTTCCTCACCCCCCCCCTTGAGCACGTCTCTGTTGCAATTTGTTTTTGTACTAAAAATAAACTTCAATCAATTTATTATATATTTTCCATTTTGTCTGATGACCTTTTGCCATCTTTCTGGTAACAATTCCACGCTCATAGAACATCTAGTCTTTATCAGAAAAAAACTTAACCAAGTGCGATTAAAGTCAAACTCAAATGATTATTTTGTAACTATTAGATGAATAGTTGTATCTTTTTGTATCTAATGTCTATGACTAAAATGACTAAAATTCAAAGAAAAAAATTAAATGTTTGTAATTATTTGCACCAAAAAGTCTTCGCGCCGAACTGGTTTGCGCCAAAATGGGCTTGCGCCGAAAAACCCTTGCGCCCAACCGGCTCGCGCCGAAAAGTCTTCGCGCCGAACTGGCTCGCGCTGAAATGGGCTTGCGCCAAAACGGTTTGGCGCCAAAACGGTCTCGCGCCGAACCGGCTTGCGCCAAAATGGGCTTGCGCCGAAATGGGCTTGCGCCGAACCGGCTCGCGCCGAAACGGCCGCGCCGAAACGGCCGCGCCGAAACGGTCGCGCCGAACCGGCTGCGCCGAAACGTCCCATCCCGAAGTCAAGTATTCAAGACTGCGAGCAGTGTTGTCAGATTGGGCGATTTTTAGCAAATTGGGCGACTTTTGTAGATAATTTGCTCTTAAATTTTTTCAAAAACCGCAAACCCCAATTTGGGCGATGTCTGCAAAATGAAGTTGCGGTTTATTGCGATAAATAATAGACATTGACATCTAATTTTAGTGCATTGCCATTAGATTTTACACCTCAAAGAAAATTGAGTGACATAGGGAACGACCAAGGTATATATGGGGCATTCCACATCAAATCAACCACTTTTAAACCCGACCCCTTTTGATTTTCTTGAAATTTTTACATATTATACTATCTCACCAAAAACAGTTCTGTGAATTTTTTCAAAATTTTTTACTCTACCCAAAGAAAGTTACGAATTTTTAGAGAAACTGATGTTTTTTCTTCAAACGATCGTAACTTTTTCAAAAATTGACTAATCAAAACGTTCTTTTTTTTCTTTTTGTTTGTCTGTAAACGTACTTTTCAGGAAAAAATACAAAAAAAATATTCAAACTTGGATTCTACAAAATTTTTTATTTTTTCGGAGAAAATCATTGATTTTTCAAATTTGTCCACTTTTGATTTTTGATTTTTTTATTTCAAAAACAACTCTGATTTATTCCGCGTATAACAACGCAAACCCCATAACGGGCCGAAATTTTTTTCTATTTTTTTTGTTTAATTAAAAAATATTTTGTTTTATTTTTACGCAAATAATATTTTTCAATTAAACAAAAGAAATAGAAAGAAATGTCGGCCCATTATGGGGTTTATGTTGTTATACGCGGAATAAATCAGAGTTTTTTTTTATAAAAAAATCAAAAATCAAAAGTGTTGAAATTTGAAAAATCAATGATTTTCTCCGAAAAAATGAAAAATTTTGTAGAATCTAAGTTTGAATATTTTTTTTTGTATTTTTTCTTGAAAAATACGTTTAAAGACAAACAAAACCAAAAAAAAAATTCCGATTAGTCAATTTTTGAAATAGTTACGATCGTTTGAAAAAAAAACAGCAGTTTTTCTAAAAATTCGTAACTTTTTTGGGTTGAGTAAAAAATTTTGAAAAAATTCACAGAACTGTTGTTGATAGTGTAATATGTAAAATTTCAGGAAAATCAAAAGGGGTCGGGTTCAAAAGTGGTCGATTTGGTGTGGAATGCCCCATATATATTCTGTAATTATTATTATTTTTTTAAAATATATAAGAAAAAATATTGATTTTATTAACGAAACCCCTATTCTTTTTTTTATTATTTTACTCCATATTTCTTTATTGGTTTTTATTAATTATAAATCATGGTCAGTATTTTAAACATATTCCGGCATAAATAGAATATAGGAGCAAAATAATTCCTATTAAGTTTCCGACAATGTTTTGAGAAAAGTTGAAATATAAAACCATTAAAACAGTTAAAACGATTTATCGCAAATTGGGCGACTTTTGTAGATAATTTGCTATTAAATTTTTTCAAAAACCGCAAACCACAATTTGGGCAATATCTGAAAAATAAGGTTGCGGTTTATTGCGATAAATAATAGACATTGACTACTAATTTTAGTGAATTGCCATTAGATGTTACACCTCAAAGAAAATTGAGTGACATAGGGAACGACAAACCTTCCTTCTTTCACGAAAAAAAAATTATAATAAAAGTTAGCATTAAGCTAACTAGAGGCTCTACCGTCGAGCTTTCTCGCTAATTCTCCAATAAGGAAGAAAGTTGGACGTTATAGTCCATGCAAGATAAGAAAAGTGTAGGTGGCGCGTCGTTAGCAAAGTCCAAGGTATATAGGGGGCATTCCACACTAAATCGACCACTTTTGAACCCGACCCCTTTTGATTTTCCTGAAATTTTTTCATATTATACTATCTCATCAACAACAGTTCTGTGAATTTTTTCAAAATTTTTTACTCAACCCAAAAAAAGTTACGAATTTTTAGAAAAACTGATGTTTTTTTCTTCAAACGATCATAACTATTTCAAAAATTGACTAATCGGAATTTTTTTGTTTTTTTTTGTCTTTAAACGTACTTTTCAGAAAAAAAATATAAAAAAAATATTCAAACTTGTATTCTACAAAATTTTTCATTTTTTCGGAAATAATCATTGATTTTTAAAAATTTTCTACTTTTGATTTTTTTATTTCAAAAAAAACTCTGATTTATTCCGCGTATAACAACGCAAACCCCTTAATGGGCCGTCATTTCTTTCTAATCTTTTTGTTTAATGAAAATAAAGTCGGTTTACGGACGATGATAATTTTACGTGATAACGTCATAAGAAAACATTGATGAAAACAAACTTTTTAACAAAAAATTAAACCGACCTCAAAAAGGAAACTAAAAAGCATAAAATAAATATATTACATTTTGAGTCTTAATAAGTAATGTAAGTAACTAAGTTTGAGTCGGTGCAGAATGGGTGACTTTCGTTTTAATAATTTTTTTAAAGTAATTTAGTAATCGTTGATTTTTTGCACCGACTCAAAATTAGTTACTTACATTACTTATTAAGACTCAAAATGTAATATATTTATTTTATGCTTTTTAGTTTCCTTTTTGAGGTCGGTTTAATTTTTTGTTAAAAAGTTTTTTATTTTTTAATTTTTAGTGATTAAAATCTACTAATTACTACCTTAATTAATTAATTAATTAATTTTCTCGATATAAAGTTTTTCTCCACTCCAACTTTCAACAGAATAGGTTGACAAGTAAAAAATCAATAAATGAAAAACAATCATTCCCTATTTTCTACCCTTACGGGTGCAATTTTCCCTTATTTTTTACCCTTACAAATGAAATTTTTTTGTGAAAATTAAATGGGACCACCATGGAGGTATACTCTATCGAATAAAAAAAAATTCATCAAAATCGGATCACTCTGTAAAAAGTTATGCCCGAACATACATAAGAAAAAAAAAAAAAAAAAAACATACAAACAGACGAATTGAGAAACTCCTCCTTTTTTTGAAGTCGGTTTAAAAATTACATACTTTTATGAATTGAATTGAATTATTATCACTAAATTATCATTATTTTGAATAATACAAAGAAGGAGTTAATTGAAAATTACAATTTTTTCGATAAATTAACATTTAATTGCACTCGAAATTTTTATTTTAATAAATAGAACTTATATTGCTAATTAAATTACCTCTAATGATTTTAAAACACATAATTTTATGATTCTTCATTATTCATATGTTACTATGAATTTTAGCAGTAAAATAACTTACATCTTACTATTTTAATATTCATTGTTTACCTTTGTTGTAATCTTTATTTAGGAGAATAATTAATATTACAAATTAATAAATTTTTATTGGTAAGGTTCGGTGGATGTGTATGTACCGCTTCGGTTTTGTGATCCTAAGTTCAAATCTTAGCGAAGTTCTTTTTTTTTACTTATGTAATATAAATTAAGTTACGTTTTAGATCTTCATAATAATTATTATTATTATTGAAAGTGTAAATTTTAAGCACATAATTATATTATGCGTTTTTATTCATTAAATGTTTTTAATATTGACATCATCGACATGTTTCACATCTATTTTTTAATAATCAAATTCTTAGAATGCAAGAATTAATTAACTTATGCCCGTACTAATAGTCGAAGATCAATCCTCGGATCAATCCTAGATCCAGCGATCCTAGATCGTAACAACGATCTTGGAGTAACAAATAGTCCCGGCTTCGGGTAAGATCGGTGAATTCTATATTCTATCTTGGATTTGGTAATATATCTAGTAATATTTAGTTAGTTTCTATTTATAACCATTATTAGTATCTATTTTATAACCATAATTTTTTATTTTATTATTAATTTTTAAAAAAATTTTAATTTTTAATATTATATTGTCGTTCCTGTTCAGTTCCTATAATAAAAGTTTTTAAAAATTATTTAATTATTATGAGGGTTAATACACTATGACAACATAGCAAACACGCATGCGCCACAATGATCCGAGGATTAATCCTGGTCAAAGCAAGATCGGTTTTCGAGGTTCAATATTGATCTCGGATCGTATTCAATCCAGGATTATTACGACTATTGGTAACATTTTTGAACGATCCGAGAATTAATCCTTGATCTCGGATTGATCCTTGACTATTAGTACGGGCATTATTGCCGCAATTGTTATTGTAATAAACGATGGTATTTCACTCAGACGCATCGGCTTGTTCCGCGCTCTCTCGCGAACGCACGGCTCAGCGGAACGTTACTAATGAGTCATGTTTTTTTGTGTGTGTCGGCGTTCATCAATTTATAAGACGTTATCATGTCAAAATATTTTGTTTTATTTTTACGCAAAAATATTTTTCAATTAAACAAAATAAATAGAAAGAAATGTCGGCCCATTATGGGGTTTGCGTTGTTATACGCGGAATCAATCAAAAGTACGTTAAAAGAAAAAAAAAAAACAAAAAAAAGATCCGATTAGTCAATTTTTGAAATAGTTATGATCGTTTGAAGAAAAAAACATCAGTTTTTCTAAAAATTCGTAACTTTTTTTGGGTTGAGTAAAAAATTTTGAAAAAATTCACAAAACTGTTTTTGGTTGGATAGTATAATATGTAAAAATTTCAAGAAAATCAAAAGGGGTCGGATTCAAAAGTGGTCGATTTGGTGTGGAATGCCCCATAGATTAAATCTATCTACCTTGAGATGTCTATTTTACACCGAAAAGCTTCAGATAATTTAACGGTTATACTTCAGAATATACAACAACAGTCAACTTTTTGCATAAGTTTTAATAATGAAAATAAATACTTAATACCAACCAACTATTTAATTCTCGATTTAATTTTAACATTATACATCATTCATAAATAACACATATAAAATAACAACAAACTCTCACAAGACGGTTATTTTCTTGAAAAGATAATACAATAATAATTTCACTTTAGGCAACTCACATAACACAAAAGAATATGTTAAACACCACATAAATTTCGTAATTTCCGTTATTGTGAGTGGGTCCAAGCCCGCAGCCAGGATTTAATTTCGGGGGGAGGGGGGCCACTTAGTAAAAAGTAAAATTTTTAATGGCTTTTCTTTCGAGAATTTTTATTATTATGAACAAATTTTCATTTACTTTAAAAAAAAAAATTTTAACATTTCGGGGGGGGGGGCACGTGCCCCCCCTGGCTACGGGACTGAGTGGGTCTTTATTCAAAGCAATTTCATTGGTTAACATTTAAAGGTAATCGTTTAGTATAAAAAATATTTTAGCAAGTTTCTTAAAAAAATCAGACTATAGCACCTCTAGCGTTCAAAAGTGAACTTTTATCTAAGGGGTTTTAACTTTAGAGAACACTAACGTCAGTTTTCTCGCTCCCCATAGAAATTCAATCTAGATTCTAGACAATCACTAAATCGATACCTCCTACGTAAACTATCGTATCCCACAAAAGAGAAATTAATTGGATTACACCTAATATTAATGTTACCAACGAAAATAGTCGCAAATATTATACCAAACTACGTTTTTCAGAGTAAGAATTTTATGGTATCTAGAAATTTCTATGTTATTTATCGTGTAGATTGTGGTAAGGTCTTTTAAAATAAATATAAAATGCTCTCCTGTAAAATTAAGATTTTGCACATACGATAGTTTACGTAGGAGGTGTCGAAATATTCAATTAAGGCAAGTTTTTGGTGGCAATATATCAAAAGATAATTTGCACAATTGGCCAAAGTTATTGACTGGCCAAGTAATGACGTCATTAATTGTGCAAACATTGCTTTAGATTCATTCTACTTCACCCACCCCCATAGCATAAGTTATTCCAAAGAATTATAATTATTAAAACAGAAATATTATCATTATTATTATTGTGTTCACCGTAACCGCTGCAATTTTCAGAAAGGGAAATTACGAGAGATTACCGAGCGACCCTGAAGATTCAATAATTATTCGATACGTTTAAGAAACATTTGGAATCTACACAGTTGGGTTCTTCATTGATAATTAACGGAATTGTAAAAATAAATTACTAAAACTAAAATGGCTCGAGACAGTCAAACGTCCCAGTTTTTGAAACTGTTTGTTTCGCATATTGTTTTAAGCGATCGGATAATTTTAAAATTCCTTTGTCCAATTCTTCATCATTTGGCAAAAAATAATAGTGTTCATAGTTTACCTCATCGATATCCTCTTGATATTCAAAATTAACATCGTCTTCTTCTTTAATATCGATAGAGTGGTGCAAATCTTCTAATTTGGCATCCATAACCTCCATGTCGTCTGTGGTAATTTGTTGCTCATCACTGTGGGCTCGCGAACCATCGATAGCTTCTTCTAATATCTCCAACTTGATCAAGGGGATCAACTGATCCATATTACAAACACAGATTAATTAACTAATGGCCCTTAAAAACGCAACTTTCGAGAATACGTTAACTAAAAGTGTGACTTTGTATTACAGAAAATTGTAAAATGTCAACTGTTTTACCTACCAAATCTACGTTTGCACATGAGCGCGACGTTTCAAATTCTGAATGGGGGCAAAAATACATTTTTAATTAATCTTTCTTTTCAACATTATGAAAACCTACCTAAATATTAATACTTCTCTTATTTTTTTTATTTGATTGCATAATTACTTTAAAAGAGACGGTCGGAGAGTAATGGTCAAGCGAGTTGACTACGAACGCTCAATACCCGGTTCGAATCCGGGTGAAGTAACAACTTTATTCCGGCCGTGTCACTGGTCTTCCAGGTTGGGGGTTCTACGTCGGACTGGCTCCTCGTCGTGGGTAAAAAATGTAAAATGCTCACAAAGCCAAGCGCCGTCAGGCGTTTGAGAACCGGGAAGCTGCGTATTGCAGTATTAACCGGATATACGAGAAGAGTTCAATAAGTTGGGTTAAAATTGGCACAAAAATTTTTTTTTTGAGAAATACTTTTATTATTTTTCAACATAGTCTTTTTTTAACTGAATAAATTTATTCCAACAATGTTCAAGTTATTTAATATCGTCTAAATTCAACTAAAAATTACAATTTTCCAAAAGGTAAATAAAATTAAACGCTTGTTTTGACTGATTTTTAACTTTTTCAGGTTATTGGAACATTTTCCTTTCCGACAATTCGTTTTCCTTTGACCTGTCGTCTGAGATGAAATTGACTCGGACACTTTGTCAGTTGTTCAATTAAAACCATTTAGAAGAAAGAAAAACGCGGAAGAATTTTAATTATGGATATTTTTATTTTGTACCTAGGATAGAACACTTCAACATATATTGTCGTATTCCCTTCGGAACAAGCAACTTAAAGGTCTGGTGCTCAGGTTGTTCGGAGCAGCAAGGAAGAGACTCCTCAGTTAGTATGTTCAAAAAAAAATAATTTCCACAATTAAAATTCGATGTACAGTTAAAGAATAAATTTTTATTAAACAAATGAAATTCCCAGATAAAAATTTTATAAACTGAAAACAAATCATCCCGATGTAAATCAACAAAATTGCAATTTGAAGCTAAAGTTAAACGACTTTCGTCCAGAAGTACACATTTAATTCTTCAAAAATTTTACTAGCTTCTTATGAACGAAAATAGCGTTTGTAATAATAAAAAAAATCTTATAATTAAATTTGTACAAATAAATGAATTGTTCTTTGATTTTAGTTTTAATTTAAATTTCGCGGTCAATATCACAGCTGTTTTCAGTTTGTTGAATTTTATTCTCGTTGAGCAGATACGCACATGTGCCTCAAGTGCAACAAATGTTTTATCAATTGTGAGTGAACAAATATTATTAATCACAGGTGTTAAATTAATTATAATTTTGGTGCTTCGCAGTGCAGGTTTAAAATTAATTACTCTGTCGCAATAAAACATAAAATTTTGTAGCAAGGCGTGGTAAGTAAATTAACCATAAAGCTTTTACTTGAAAAATTTATAAAGCACACTTTTTATTAATTGCAGAATACTGAACTCAATGTCGCGTTGAATAATTAAATTTAAACAGTTTTTACCGTTTTAAACTTCCATGTGGTTGATGTTTGTCCAGTGGCTACCACAATGGTAGAGCAAACGCCTCGAAATAACCAGGTAATCCTCAAATTTACTTTTTTCATTAACTCAGCAATAATTTTCACACTATTTACCATTGCTCGGCAAAACTACTAACAATGCAATTCCCCACTTCGCTCTATTTGCAATTAACTCGCAAATTTTAAATTAACCTGCAGCACAATTACTTCGCCTTTCTCTTACCGAGTTGAGCCAGCGACTGACCGTTCCGTTTTCGAAATTGTAAAATTTTCTGCTTGCTCATTTTGACTTTTTGTGCTTGATTATAATTGGCTTTATGTACCCGGCAATTTCAAAATTCACCAATCAATTTGACTTACATTTTCAAAATGTTTATCTCTCCATCTATCATTTTCTGCGCGCATTATTCACAGCAGTCTGTTATACCCACTTCAATATTTTCCCTACTTTCCTTTCCTACTACTTCCCCTTTCATACTTTCCCAAGAACCACCCGCCACTGCGAATCCACCTCAATGAATAGAGCTCATCTTAAAATGGGTAGGCTAAGCACGCGTTAGCGAGAATTAGCCCCGGGCATCCATTTCCCGCAGACGCTTATTTGTTCGAATCCCCTCGTAAACGTAAGGTTGACTGATTCAGGGACGTGCCGGTAACGCCCGTTAGAGATTAGCTTACACAATCTCAAGTTTGAGCTGTCGCTCCGGAATCCACCGACGTTAGCAACCTACCGCGCTGCTCAGGTCTTCCTGTGGCAGGTTAAGATTGTAACTCCTTAGGTGTCCGTTTGGTTCCCTTCAGGGAGTGAGATTTCTGCGCCGTAGAACACGGGTTAAATTTCATCCCTTCCGTTCGCCAGAAAAGGTACAGAGAAGCTTTGCTCAGCGAAGACCCGACAAGACTACTGTAATAATACTAGTGACCCCAGCAACATCTATTTGATGGAGCCGGGTTTGATGTCACTACTCTATTACTCTTGCATGCACTAGACGCGCACGCGGTCATTGCTTAAAGCTACTATATACCAAGAACCTTACTGACTGTTAGCCAGCAAAGTACCCCGTGGTCATTTCGCAATCAAGATCTGTATCCAATGTCTGCCGGGTGACGTCCCCCATTGGTAACCGGGCCAGTAAGATTTTCTCTCCTCGGGACCGCCGCGTAGGCTCTTACTTACTGATCCCTCGGGTTCACGGTCGGGAAGTCATGGAGCGACACTCATACCCGGGCGTGTAAGTCCTCTCACTAGAGATCTTTGCCTTTGGAGTGAAGATCTGGTTTCCGTGGACCGATTCGTCCCAGCAGTCTCCGGTCGCACACAGAATGGCTGCAGACCCTTGCCCATCTGGTGACCTAATCGCTAGTAGCCATTAGTGACGTTCCGCGTCGCGGAACGCAAAACGTCCTTCCGGGGCCGCCTCGTGGAGGCTGGCTACTTAACGCTTGCCGTGCAACCCTGAGACCCAGAAGGGTCTTTAAAAGGGGGCACATCTCAGAAGCCCATTTCACAGCACGGAACTATCTAAAAATACCAAACCACTCCATCTACCATACTCCCCATCCGGACGGCACAGCTCATGGAGGATCAGCTATCATCGTAAATAACAAACTAAAACACTATGAATTGCCAAAATATCAACAAGAGCGCATCCAATCATCAGGAGTGGTGATAGAAGATTTAAACGGCTCAATAGCGCTATCGTCGATTTACTGCCCACCCAAACATAAAATGAAAAAAGATTTTCTAGACCTTTTTAATACTCTTGGACATCGATTTATCGTGGGTGGCGACTATAATGCTAAGCACCAACACTGGGGATCAAGTGTAACAAACCCTTGAGGTAGGGAGTTAATGAAGGCAATAGAAGGCTTGAGCTTGGGTTACATCTCAACGGGTCAACCAACATACTGGCCCACAGACCGAGAAAAGTGGAGTTTTCAAGTTGGATTAAAAAATAAAGTAGCAAAAACGAAGTGCAGGTAGTTTGGAGTGGAGCTTACATTACCCCACTATATCCTATATCTGGCGTTAATATTAACTTTGCCTTGCAATCAACACTGTATCAGTTTCTGTACCGTCGATGCACTAAGTTAAGCCTTCTAGAACGAACACGTTTTCCTCTGCGAAAGACAATCGCTGAAATTCTCACGTCCTAAAAGTTTTGGCACACTCGTTAAATAATTTACTGCCATTTTCAAGACTGTTCTATTATTACATACACTTTAAAAATAAAAAATCCCGTCGCGTTAACTTAACATTACGAGTTACATAACCTGTTGAAAATGTAGTTGGATGGGATCAGTGGCGGATTTAGCACTTGAGAGGCCCCAAGCGCAATTAAATTTTTAGGCCCTCTCTAAATAATTTCACTAATCCTACCAGTGGCGGATTTAGCACTTGAGAGGCCATTTTGAGGCCCCCTCCAAATATTTTCATTCTGTGCTCATTTTTTATTATAGTATACAGCGGCGGACCCCCCCTTAAATTTTTTTTTAAACATATTTGTAATCACACATAAGAAATACAACAAAAAATAAAAATAATAAAACAAATAATAATTTTTATTATTATACCTAGCTATATTAGTTTAAATACACATTTTTTAAAAACAACTAGATTTAAAATTACAAAAGTGTGCTAAAAATTAAAAAATAATTTTTCGTTATTCCGGCCGTTAAATTAGGTGTTTACGTCCTGATTTGAGGTACTAAAAGTGCCTTTTTACGTCCTAGGACGTTAAAAAGGGGGGGTCAAAAAAATTTACGTCCTAGGACGTTAAAAAGAGGGGGGGTATAAAATAAAACATAATATATTTACGCAAAACATCATTAATTCGAATGAAAATGTTTAATATTTATAACGTAATACGAAAATAACGAAAATTAATATTTATAACGCAATTCGAAAATAACGCACCTCTTGATTCTTCTTTGTTTTCCTCGCTGTTGTTTGAAGAATGCGCCCGAAGATACCCGTTCTTTGATTGATTTTGACATTGTAACACTTCACAACACACACGTCCGAAATTTTTAAATTCGAAATTTTTAAATTGAGAATATGAATCCTTATCTCACCAAATAGACAAACTTGACAAATGACTTGCAACCTTCACGCCATCTATCGATAGTTATCTCAGAGCTATTATATAAAATCGAGAATTTTGTAAGATATTTTCCCCAAAATAACGAAAAGTTGTTTATATGACTCTGACGTCAGGGTCGCGAATACAATGAATGATTACCAAACCAATCAGAAGAGCCAGATTTCCATTTTCAATACATAGCCTCTCACCATGTTGTTGCGAATAAAAATGAGGTAGTCCCGTTATAACGAAAAGCAGTTTATGCCACTCGGACGTAAACTGATTTTACACTCCTCGGAACGGTTCGTGCGTCTCGGCTTCGCTACGCCTTGCCTTCGAAACTCCGCCCCTCGGGTGTAAAATCTCGTTTTACGTCCTTGTGACGAAAACTACTATTAATTAGAACAAAGCTTCTTGAACACATCAATATAAAAGCGTGGGGCTGGTTATTTATAGGTGGGTAAGCAGGTTCACTATTGGTGTACGAAATTCTTAGGGATTGTCAATTAATCACGTGAGGCTCGAAAAAAGGGGAAAGGGTCCAAAAAATCACAAGGGGGTCTAGTAATATTTCATTTGTATTTATTTTTTCGGCAAACGCGCGAAACTGACCAACCTTTCTGTCTACCTCTAAACGTTATTATTGTAGTCTTTAATTTTCTATAATAAAATTAGATGATACTTACTCGTATACCTATATTTTATAAATATTTAAAGAAAAATTAAGATTCTTTGTAGGTACTAAAAAATACAAGTGATATGGGGTGGGGGGGTTAAAAAATGCCCAAAAAAACATCACGTGATTAATGGACGTCCCCTTAGATTCACGCGTTTTATATTGGTGTTTTCAAGAAGCTTTGTTTGTTTTTATTTAAAATTATTTATATTATTATTATAAAAAAAGTCTGTAGACCCCCCCCTAACTAATTTTTAATTTCTTGAAAACTATTTAGATACAAACAAAAATAATTTTTGCACAAACAGGCAAAAACAAAGTACAGACGATTGTGACTATTTTGAACTTGATCCTGTAGGTGTTATCCAGAATCTCGTTAACCCAATCATGCGCGTCAGTATCTTAGATCTTTTTCTTAAAAATCTCATAAGCTATTTGAGTACAAACAAAAATAAAACTTTCATAAAGAAGCACAAACAAATTACAAATGATAGAGAGTACTTTGAACGTGATCCTGTAAGTGTTACTTAGAGTCTTGTTACCCCAATCATGGGCGTCAGTATCCTTGATGTTTTTCTTGAAAATTTCAAAAACTATTTGGGTATAAACGAAAATGAAACTTGCACGAACAAGTACAAATCAAACACAAACGTTCTAGATTATTTTTGTATCTGGAATTGCAAATTTTAAAGAAATTTTGTGTTACCACGTATCTCAAAAACTATTTGGGTACAAACAAAAATAAAACTTGCACAAAACAAGCACTAACGAATTACAAACGTTTTAGAGTTTAGACTATTTTGAATCCAAAATTCGCAATTTCAAAAAATTCTATGTGTTTCCCGTGCTAAGAAAATCTCGTTAAATTACTCATGCCCTTCCGTATCCATGATGCTCTCATGTAAACCTCAAAAACTATTTGCTAGCATGTCTCCAGTCCCCCAGCAAAATTTTAAAATTTTTTAAAAACTATTTGGGTACAAACGAAAATAAAGTTTGCACAATCAGGCACAAACGATTTAGAATATTTTGGATTCAAAAAATTTACTGTAGATAATATTATGTTGAAAATTTTTATTTCAACTTTGGTTCTTCAACACGAGGTGATATCACCGTTATAGATGACTTAGGTAACAATAGCCCCTCACACTTACAAGGTACCTACTCTTCCAAGAATGCCCAACAAAGAAATAATCCACAGATAAATAAGTACTACTACCTCTTTAATCTGTGGAATAATCCTTAATAACTTATAAACAGTAATAAGCAGAACGCAACAAAAGATTGAGCTATGTATTAAATGCCAATTTATGAATGTTTTATATTTAATTAGGTACAATTTTTGTAGAAAATTTTAAATGTTACACAAAAATATGATTTTTTTTAAATAAACAAATTTTGAGGGCCCCAAGCGCGCGCTTCATGCGCCTGTGCGATAATCCGCCACTGGATGGGATGTAATTATTTCTAATTACTTAACTGAACACTGTACTATAAAAACGACTACCATTTACATGTGCTTTATTACAACAACAATATTACTACTATCTTAGAAAGATAGTTACTAACATACATTTTTACAACATTACAAAATTAACTTACTAATCATGTTCAGGCAATAACTAGGGGTGCGTTCCACTTAAAGCCCACGACGACCGCAGCGTGGTCCCGTGGTTCTCTGATTGGACTAAAGATCGAGAGCGGTTATTTGATTGGACTGACAATCGACCGTGGTCGTCGTGGGCTTTAAGTGGAACGCACCCTAGGTGTCGCAACCTTAAGAAATATTCAAATTTCAACATGAATGTGTTCTTAAATGCTTATCTAAATTTCGCTTCTGTGCACATTTATAGTCGCAGAGTTCACATTGAAACGCTTTATCTCTTGAATGCGTTCTTAAATGAAGTTTTAAAGTTCCCTTCATTGTAAATTTGTAGTCACAGATTTCACACTGAAACGGTTTATCGCCTGAATGCGTTCTTAAATGGTTTTTTAAATTTTGCTTCCATGCAAATTTGTAATTACAAATTCCACACTGAAACGGTTTATCTCCTGAATGCGTTCTTAAATGCCTTTTCAAAGTTCCCCTCTGTGCACATTTGAAGTAACAAATTTCACACTGAAACGGTTTATCTCCTGAATGCGTTCTTAAATGGCTTGTTAAATTAGACTTCCGGTCAAATTTGTAATTACAAATTCCACACTGAAACGGTTTATCTCCTGAATGTGTTCTTAAATGAAGTTTTAAACTTCCCTTCGTTGTACATTTGTAGTCACAGATTTCACACTGAAACGGTTTATCTCCTGAATGCGTTCTTAAATGAAGTTTTAAACTTCCCTTCGTTGTAAATTTGTAGTCACAGAGTTCACATTGAAACGGTTTAACTCCTGAATGCGTTCTTAAATGGTTTGTTAAATTAGACTTCCATGCAAATTTGCGATTACAAATGCCACACTGAAACGGTTTATATCCTGAATGTGTTCTTAAATGAAGTTTTAAACTTCCCTTCGTTGTACATTTGTAGTCACAGATTTCACACTGAGACGGTTTATCTCCTGAATGTGTTCTTAAATGCCTTTTTAAATTTTGCTTCTGTGCAAATTTGCAATTACAAATTTCACACTGAAACGGTTTATCTCCTGAATGTGTTCTTAAATGGATTATTAAATTTTGTTTCTGTGAAAATTTGTAATTACAAATTTCACACTGAAACGGTTTGTCTCCTGAATGTGTTCTTAAATGGATTATTAAATGTTGCTTCTGTGTAAATTTGTAATTACAAATTTCACACTGAAACGGTTTATCTCCTGAATGCGTTCTTAAATGTCTTTCTAAAGGTTCCTTCCGTGCACATCTATAGTCACAAATTCCACACTGAAACGGTTTATTGCCCGAATGCCTTTTTAAATGAACTTTTAAATAATTTTTCCTTGCAGATTTGTAGTCACAAAGTTCACATTGAAACATCTGAATATCTCCTGAATGCGTTCTTAAATGCTTTGTTAAATTAGACTTCAGTGCAAATTTGTGATCACAAATTTTACACTGAAACGGTTTATCTCCTGAATGCGTTCTTAAATGCCTTTTCAAAGTTCCCTTCTGTGCACATTTGAAGTCACAAATTTTACACTGAAACGGTTTATCTCCTGAATGTGTTCTTAAATGGTGTATTAAATTTTGCTTCTGTGCACATTTGTAATTACAAATTTCACACTGAAACGGTTTATCTCCTGAATGCGTTCTTAAATGATTTTTTAGATTTCCCTTCTGAGCACATTTGTAATCACAAATTTCACACTGAAACGGTTTATCTCCTGAATGTGTTCTTAAATGAACTTTTAAACCTCCTTTACTTGCAGCTTTGTATTCACATAGTTCACACTTAAACTTATAGTTGGAAATTTGAGGCGTAGTAAGCGGATTACAATCAGTTTTTGTCTTCTGAAAACGAACTGAAATCTCTTCTCGACTATGAACGGGATGATGATGTAACTTATCCAAATTCAATTCTATTTCGTCACTCTCACTTTTGGAGAGACGATTTGAATGTGATGGAGGACCCTGTAACAAAGCCACCATTACTATGTATTCTTCATTTGAGCACCATTTCAAACCAGATCAGTAAGCGCTGAGCTTGTGTCAAGTTCAATTCAAAAACAAATTATCGTAGAAAGTTTAAATTTTCAGAATGGCTTGTATTTATTTGGTCAGTATTTTAAAATATATTTGATCAGTGGGTATTTTAATTAAATGGTCAGTATTTTAAACATATTCCGGCATAAATTAAATGTACGAGCAAATTAATTCAGATTGTTTATTACTTCAAACATTTGGGGACACTAATAGTGCGTTCCACTTAAAGCCCACGACGACCGCGCCGCGGTCGTATAATTTAGCGTACCATTTATAGACTTTCGCCCACGGGTGTTATGATCGTTTTTTGTAGTGGAACGGCTTCGTGGACCTTGTGAGCTAATTTAAATTTTTAAATTTTGAATTTTAAAACATAAATTAAATCACGTGTTGCTTTTTGCAGTACAACGACGATAAATAATTTACAGTGAATTACAATATTTGGTAAAACTTTTTGTAAAAAAATATATTTATCGATTTTAATTTGATAAATATATTATTTTATTAGATAATTTACCGTTTTTCACGTTCTGCATCAACTTTGGATACTATCACTTCAAATACTTCTTCAGTTCGACATTAAAATATGATAACTTCGCAGTCTCCATGTTTGAATTTTAAATATTGCGCGCTTAAATATAAACGATCACGGCAACGTGATACGTACAACTCAGCCGAGAATTCGTAGCCCAGCACACTAGCGCCAACTATCTGTAGGAGTTTCAACCAAATCATTTTGACAGTAGATTTCGTACTTGTCGTACCTCGTACAAAGTGTAATATAATGTTTTTGTTGAAATAAAATTAATATTTGATAGAAAAACAGTGCTTGTCGCATATATCCTGAATTAAATATTTAAGTAAATTTTCATCAATCAATATGTTCGGATCTACCTTTAGCGGAAAAAAATTCCAAAATGTATGTATTGGGTTGGGTCTGCATCAGACTGCCGCATTAAGATTGCAGAAATGCCTTATGCGACTTGAGCAATAATTTCGATATTTTAAATCTATATATATAAAAATCAATGCAACTTTTCGTTGTAATTTTATAACTCAAGAACGGGCTCACCTATCCAAACCAAATTTTTAGTGTTTGTTCGGACTATTTAGTAGATGGTTTCTGTGAAGTTTGCACAAAATCGGTCAAGCGGTTCTTTATTTATCACATTTTTTGTAACTCGATTCAATAAATTTCATTATTTTCATAGATGGCGTTCGCGACCAACCTATCGTAAATCCTATATGACATGCATACCTCCATACTGTGTTCGGTAGAGGGCGATACCTACATATGTTGTCAGTTATGTTATGTTCAACTGTCTGCATAAATCCATTCACCAACAAGAAAAATTGAAATAAAAAAAAAAAAAAAGATTCCCTGCCAAGACTCAAACTGTCATCGAAGAATATGTCAAGCTCCAAGAAGTTATCCGATTTAACCGAAGTGGAACTCCAGCGCATGCTAGCCAATTTAGAGGCTTCTCTATTGGAGCAGGCCAATCTGGCAGCCAAGACAAAGAAGGAATTGGAAGCGTATGGATCGAGCCCGACGAAGGCGTTTTATCAAAGTTTGGGAGAAAGACCGGATAGCCGCTCTTACCAAAGGGTTGAGGCGGTTTACGATGACGCCATCAGCACTCATAAGAAGCTGATGGGTTACAAGAACCTGATCACCTCAAGCCTGGAAAAGTTTGAGGCCAAAAGGCAGAGCGCGATTAAAGGAAGAACGGTTGTTTCGAGCAACCCTGTAACCGTGCAAAGTGAAGAAGCCACGATGTCCACCGAAGAGTCGGATAAGGAGGAACCGATGTTACCGGCGAACCACTCAGGAAAGACCAAGTCCAACCAATCAAAAGTGCAGGATGGGCCGAAAGATGTGGAGAGAAAGCGCGACCGAGAAAGTAGGCGCAAGCTGCAACAAAAAAAGACGAGACCTGCCTCAAGCAGTATGTCAGGAAGCCGAGATAGATCTTCAAAGAAAAAGAAGCCGACTAACGAAGCACAGGTAAGTACTAACCAGACGGATAATCTTGTTAACCTCCCTCCATTAGAGGACTTTATTAGCTCCCAATTGGCGGGTGTGCTCGACACCCAACCAATGTTGGTAGACGAGCAGACCAGCCAATCGGAAGAGCATGAACCACCCGGCCAATCACTCCCCTCAAATACCCCCAATACAGACATACCACGTAATACTTCCCCAGCCCCTAACCAGACGTCCCGTCGAGAATCCCCTTTGGCCGTTCCACTTAAGACCAGAATCCCTCCACTAGTTCTAAGGGATACTGCTAAGTGGAGCAGCATAAAGAGCGAATTCGTGAGGCGGGGGATTCGTTTCACAAAAGCTAAACTACTCGCTGGCGGACTGAGCATCACTCCCGCCAGCGAAAACGACTACAGGGCCATATACAAGTACTTCGAGGAAGTTCTTACTCCCGAAGAAGGTGGATGGTACTTCCACCAATTGAGAGATGAGAAGCCCCTAAAAGCGGTCATTAGGGGCATCCCCATCAACATTGATGTTAAAGAGGTCCAAGAGGACCTCATTTCAAAGGGATACGACTGCACGGTAGGCAGAATGAGGAGCAGTCGGGGCAGAAGACCCCTTCCCCTCATCATGGTCACTATGCCCAAAACCACGACTTCCGCCAATATTTTCAACGAGGATAGGGTCCATGACATTTGCGTCAAAATAGAAGTCCCCCACGCAAAAACCAAGATTAGGCAGTGTCACCGCTGTCAATCTTTCGGCCACGCTCAGAGTTGCTGCAAGGCCACACCCCGGTGTGTAAAATGTCCAGGCCAGCACTGGACAGCCGAGTGCACCAGGCCCAAGGGTACGGCTACCTGCACTAACTGTGGTGGTGACCACCCAGCTAGCTACCAGGGCTGTAAGTCATATCCTAAAATGTGGAGAGCGCAAGCTCCCCTTCGACCAGTTCCCCTCAACAACCAGGCAAGACGGTACAAACCGGTCACCAATAAACGTTCTTACACTCAGGTGGCCCGGTCAAACCCCACCCAATCAGCTCTCTCCCAGAACGTCCAGGTGACCAGGTCAAAACTCACCCAACCAGCTTCTCCCCAGAATGTATCTGAGGTTCCCAAAAAAGACAAGCCTTCTAATAATCTTCCTACCGACGACAACGGTAGATTCACCGCTTCCAAGCAAGAAATAGCCAGGGTTATCTTGGAGCTCGTCAGGTTCGGAATGTCCTCCGAGGAGATCCAGAAAACCCTCAGCCATTTTGCCAAGTCCGACTAACTTCTTTCCTGTCCTCCAGCTCACGCCATCACTTCTCGACAACTTTTCCCGCAGCCCTAAAAGTCGTTTATTGGAACGCCAATGGGCTGACCAATGAAAAACGACCACAGCCCCAGACGTCACGTATTCAGACACTGACTCCGAGGACGACGTGTTCCAGTGAGGAGTGTTCACGGTGCCTCGGGGAGGTTACAAATATCCGTCATTGTCCTGTCCAATAAATTTTTTTTTTTTCAGCTTGTGTTTTTAATTTTTTTTTCTTTCAGCGCCTATTGTTAGATTATTGTTGAAATTGTAAATTGTAAAAAAAAATTTTTTTTTTTATATTTTAATAAAAACGCTGTAGCAACGGCGCGACTGAGGCTCTGTTATTGTAGAAGGGGCCCAAGGTAAGCACATCGCGCCGCCGCGGGCGCGGGGATTATCTCAAGCGTGCGTGCACACGCGGACAATTCGACGTTAGCCTCCGGCCCCGCAGTGCTTACCTTATAGCGCAATAATAAACAAGACACCGGCTCGACGCCGCTCCTCGGGTTTGAAATCCCTGTATAAAATTCTCAACGTCAGGTCTCAAAACCAGATGAAGGAGATAAGCAGGCTATCGCCCGCATCTGCTCCGCAGATGCCAAGTGTCACCTACAGCTACAAGAAAAATTCATCGAATGAAACCTTCGATCAGTTTTTGAATTGTTGGCAAATACAGTTTGACGCAGACCCAATTCGGTGCGAGTACAGTTCGGCATATGCCCATTTCGGTGCAATAGTAAATCTTTGGAACTCAGTTCAATAACAGTCCCCCCCTCCCTAAAAAGTCAAAAAAGTAATAATAATTAAAAACTATCCATTCATTGACAATATATCCGCAGAATTTTTCTATATACTTTTTATTCCTAAAAATTTACAAAAATTTTACCATGGTACTCTTTGGAACTCGGTTCAATAAAAGACTCCCCCCCCCCAAAAGTCTTAATAAAGTAATAATATTTAAAAAACTGACAATATATGCGCAGAGTGTTTTTATTTACTTTTTATTTTATTCCTACAAATTTACAAAAAAAACCGTAGAACACTTTAGCGTAGATATTATGGTAGTCTTTGGAACTCAGTTCAATAAAACTTTGCCCCCACCACCCGAAAAGTCTTAATAAAGTTATAAGTTATAATTATTAAAAACAATCCATTCATTGGATTTTACACAAAATTTTCATGTAGTACATGGTAACTAACCAATGAAAAACCATTTATACATGTACTACCTGATCCGCATGTTGCTCGGAGCAAATAACATTCGCGCATGTTGCTCGGAGCAAATTTATGTGTACTGTGCGCAAAAAAATATATACTTAATAATATATATGCACACATACGTAGTTTTCGTCACAAATGGGTGGACAACTTTTTTTTTGTGTTTGAGTGGGGAAACCTTGCATAGGCGCCCCCCACTAAGAGGGGGGGGGAGTGCCACATTCTTACTGACCTATCCTATCCTACTAACCAATGAAAAACGTCTGATTACTACTAATACGCTCCTTTTATTGGTTACTAAAAATTTTGATCTAAATTTGGGTGTTTTTCATTCGGCTAGAAAGTTAACACATTTATCGATTCTCAGGCGAAACGAAGTTCGCCGGGTCAGCTAGTACTTTTATAGAACTGGTGTTGAGACATGTAAATGCTAACTAACCAATAGAAAGAGCTTATTGGAAATTAAGAAAATCATCCTTTTTCGCTCCAAAGAGACAAACATTGATAAATGACTTGCAAGCTTCACGCCATCTATCGATTGTTATTTTAGAGCTATTATATAAAATCACGAATTTTGTAGGATATTTTTCCTGAAATAACGAAAAATTGTTCATATCACTCGGGCGATAAGGGTTTTCATCCTTCGGTCGATTATTCACTCGTCGCTGCGCGGCTCGTCTCATAAACTTTCGCCCGGCGGATGAAAAGACCCCCTTTATCACCCTTGTGATATAAACTACTATTGTGCATGTGACAAATGTGAAATTTGTTTTAAATCTTAAAAATTTTACTTCATATTTTATTAAATTTCACTTCATATTTTACGTAGGTTGCTGGAAAAGTTTCCGGAAACTATACCTATGATATAGTTCATATAAAATTTGGTAAATAATTTTATTGCTTTTAAAAGTATTCGCCTTTGAGATTAATTCACTTTTGCATACGTCTAAATCAATCTGCAAAGCATTTTTTCCACTCTTAAGCTGATACCTCAAAAACTAGCGTTTTAAATGTTTTAACAGCTGCTTCTGATGACAAAAAATGCTCACCACTAATTTTATTTTTGTTATTTGGGAACAAAAAGAAATCATTAGGTGACAAATCAGGTCAATTCGAGCAAAAGGTCATTAAATCAACATTTTTATTGGATAAGAAGTCAACCGTTGACGCGCTGTGTGAGAGCTTGCATTGTCATGATGCAGAACAATTCGCTGATTTTTATTGTTTTTTCGGCAAACAAATTGTAATATACCAATTAGCGTTCACGGTTCTTCGATCTTCTAAAACTATGGTTGCCACATGTCCAGTAATACTAAAGAAACAAGCGATCATTTGCTTTGCAGGACTACGTGAACGGACAACTTTTGTTAGTTTAGGCTCAGTTTAAAATCCCCAAACACTGGACTGTTGCTTATTTTAGGGTTCATATAAATAAATCCATGTTTTATCACCAGTAACGATATTGTAGACCAAATTTGAAAGACCTCGGTTGAATTTCTTGAGCATTTCTCGACGCCATTTGACACGACATTGCTTTTGAGCTGCTCTCAAATTGTGTGGGATCCAACGACTGCAGAGTTTCCATACTTGTAAATGATCATGAAAAGTCGTGTGTATTGTTTTCATGTCAATGCCCACGCATGCTTGAATCTCTCGATATGTCACATTCCGATCTCGCTCAATTATTTCACGTACAGCATCAACGTTAGTGGCAACAACAGAAGTTGCTGGATGACCTGCACGAAATTCATCACTGAGAGTGGTGCGTCTAAGTTGGAATTCGGAAGACCAGGTATAAACAGTAGTCTTGGATGGTGTTTCATATCCAAAAGCCAAAACAAGCCGTTCGATCGATTGTTTTGGCTTTGGACCACATCTACAGTAGTAACAAATCATGGCACTAAAATTTTTACACAAAAATTCCATTTTCCCTTACAATTGTTTTCTTTAAAATGTTGTGTAAACTAAACTGGTTTACTTAAGTACGAATCGTCAACTGAAATATAAGTTAAAAAGGTCAAATTTTACGAATATGCCAGTTAAAAAAAGGTGACGCCACTGAAACTACTAGATTCCGGAAACTTTTCCTGCAACCCACGTATTAAATTTCACTTCAAAATTTGTTTTAAATTTTACTTCAAAATTTATTTTAAATTTTACATCAAAATTTATTTTAAATTTTACTTCAAAATTTTCTTTTAAATTTTACTTCAAAATTTCTTTTAAATTTTACTACAAAATTTGTTTTACATTTTACTTCAAAATTTATTTTAAATTTTACTACAAAATTTGTTTTACATTTTACTTCAAAATTTCTTTTAAATTTTACATCAAAATTTATTATAAATTTTACTTCAAATTTTATTAAATTTTACTTCAAATTTTATTAAAATTTCCATCAAAATTTATTTTAAATTTTACTTCAAAATTACTTCAATATTTATTGTAAATTTTACTTAAAATTTGTTGTAAAATTTGCTTCAAAAGATTACTTCAAAATTTGTTGTAAATTTTATTTCAAAATTTTAATTTCAGCATTTCCTGTTAATTTTACTTCAAATTGTAGTAAAAATCTCTTCAAAGATGTACTTCAAAAATTTTGTAAAAATTACTTCAAATTGATGTAAGATTGATTTGGACTTCAATTTAAAGTAAAAATTACTTCAAAACACCAAAATTTTTTCTCTGTGTAGGACTGTGATACCAAACAGAGCTAATAAAATATACTAACCAATCAAAATGTTACTGCAACTTACAGTACAGTATACTAACCAAAATAACAAATAATACTGACCAAAATAGCAAATTTTTTAACACCCTAACATTATACAACTTCCTAAACAAAGTGAGAGGTAAATAGATATCAATTTGCTATCCTTATTAGGCCCCCACTTAATATTCATAATACTTTAAAATATTTTATTCAAATAACATGTCTCAATTTCAAGTTTCATGTATATTGATAATTATTATTTACTGTAGGGTTTCAATTACCAATTCAATTTGGATTTTATTCCTTTAGTAGATTAATATTTTAATTTCATTTTAGGCATTTACTATAGGTTTTCAATTTACATTTAACAATTCGCGTTGTACTTGAATTTTAATTCCATTAGTAGGCCAATAATTTTATATTGTCAAAGTAGGTAGTATTTAATTATTGCTTGTCAGTTTACTTGAATTTTTTTAATATGTGTTTTTTCCTCAATGTTTAGACTTAGATTTGAAATGTTTAATGGTTTTTTCATTTGAATTTTCATTTCTAGTAGACTCCATGTAAGGATTTTATTCATAATATGTAGGGGAATGACTTGCAGGTTGACACCCCATAGCTTTTTTTATCATAACTCATCTTAAAATTAATATATTGTAAATAAAAAAAATACTTTTGAAAGAGGAACTATAATGCCACAATCCTGAAGTAGAAATCATTTGAAATTTCAAAAAATAAAAGTTCTACAGGCAATTTTCTAAAGTACCTAAAATCGACACCTTGAAATTTAGGTTTGCAGGTTGCCACCCCCTGTAAAATTGCTGAAAATGTAGAAAAACGGAAAGAAAAACATCTGATTGTAAAAATATATTGCATTTTCTTTGTTCTTAGTCATATTTAAAAACAAAATTATAAAAAAATTTGTGTAAATTGGCATGAAATTGCCCGACGAGCAATGCATCATAATTCTTAATACCGCGGTCGCTTTTTCTAGATCTACGCGCTGCCATACTACAAATATTTCAAAATTGTAAGAAAAACAGTTTACTTTTGACTTAATAACAATTGTAATCATCAAAAAATCATGAAAGCTGGCATACAAGTTGAAATAAGCGAAAAAAAGGGGGTGGCAACTTACAAGTCTTAAAGCATGGCAACCTGCATTCTGAAGCTATTTTACAATAATTCGTACAAAAAATTTCCAATTTGTTTTATTTTTGAAATTCTTTTGGAATGAATTAAATTGAATATAATACAACACAGTAAAAATATTTACTTTGAATTTTATATAAAAATGTTCAATTTATAATCACAAAACAAAAATACAATTTTAATTATTCACTTTTAAATTTACGCTTTTTCACACTTTCTTCAGTAGACACTGTAATATTGGATATTTTTGGACCAAAAGTAGTTTAAAATTGACCACGCCTCCTTTGTTGACGATTTCAGTCGAAAATTTTTGTGTGGCTCGCTTAGATGCCGAAATTCAGAGACCCTGGCAACCTGCAAGCACTGGCAACTTGCAAACCTCTCCCCTAAGTTTTTTTTTAAATTAGGAAAAAAAATTTTAATTCAATTTATTTTCAGATGTATATTTATTATAATTTTTATGTTTTTATATTATGTCTATCTGTAATAGATTTCTTAACTTGTTGTAAAGTAAATGTTTAATAGCTCAATAATTATATTATTTCACAAGTGGGGCATTTCGCGTGAAGCGGATCATGAAAAAAAAGTAAGGTTGTGAATTTCGTTCATATTGGGTATATTCTTCGATCATATATACAATAGATAGAACATAGACCCATTTGTTATGAAGCTCAAAAAAGAACAATAAAGTTTGTTTTCCTTTTATAGTGCATCACAGGTTGCATACCTTCAAGCGAAAAGTGACATTTTAACGAGTGTAACAAAACAGTAAAAACATTAACAAATTATAATTTTTATTAATATTTAATTAGTTTTTGTGTGTAAGCTTCTTTTGTAACTTTTTTGAAGTTGCCTTTGACCCGTAATGTAATCTAATATTTGAAAAACATTTGGATATTAATTTAACCAGTTTTATAGCCATGGATATAGAATGGAACTTTATTAATGACCCATTTCACTATTAATATCATCAACTTTAATAATAAACCATAATAATAAATTAATACAAATTTGAAAATAAAAGTAACCGAATTTTGCATTTATTGTGTAATTATTAATTGATTTCACATTTACCAACTCCGAAATAGTATAAGTTATTTAAGTATTAATTAATTTCGTCATGTTTGCGATATTTTGCTTTGTTTTGAGAATGATTTGAGTCTTTGTTTGCAATAAAAATATGTCAATTTGTATATTTAGTTGCAGCCGTTACAGGGGCTAACCAAAAAGAAAACAAACCCCGCGCACCCCTCCAAAAATATTTGAGCTTCAAAACAAACTGCTTCAGGTATACGGCTATGACCTATCTATTGTATAGATGATCTAAGGGTATATTTGTACTTCTAGGGGATATAAACATGTACACATAATATTTTTTTTATTTGAGGTTTAGTTGTGAAGATATGAGATCTTAAAGATTCGCGTAATTGACGGAAGGGTTTATTTGGAATTTTATTTTCACATTAAGTAAATTATAATAAAATAATAAATGTAGTGTTTTCTATAGAAAATTTACTGTTCTTTTTGATTTTTAAATCAGATTTCAAATTTGAATTTTTTTCTAGTGTTAAACCGGAAGTAAATATTTAAAATATTTTTTTTAATAACTTCGACCATTTTAATTTTAATTTTTTTTACTTTAAAATAAAGCTTAACATTTATAAATTCTGCTATAAAAATTTCAGAATGGGATCTAAATTAGTTTGAGAGATACATCCATTACAGTACGTTCATGTCACACTGGGCGCTTCATCAAGTTGACTGGACTAAGTACTTTTACCTTGAAAAAAGAAAAAGAAAGTTTATATTTGGCATGATTGTTAAGTAAGTTAAATATAAATTTCCAAGTTTTCGACCTTGAGGGGGTGTCTCTCGCGCCGCCATCTTGGTTTGAAGGGGTGGACAATTGCTTTTTCGCTACTATCTTGTTACTGGTACTAGATACGTCGACTAAGATTATTACAAAAATTGTAGAGCGTGCAATTTTGCATATTTTTTGTCTTATGTATTTTTTTCTAAAATTAATAGTTTTTTATCAATTTCAAAGTATTAGTGGTATTAAATTTACGAAAACGTTAATTTTCTACTCGTTATAACTCTGAAAGTATTAATTTTACAAAAAAATGTATAAGAAGAAAAATATGCAGAATCGCACGCTGTAGAATTTTTATAATAACCTTAGTTGATGTATCTAGTACTGGTAACGAGATAGTAGCAAAAAGGTGATTTTCCACCTCTTCAAACTAAGATGGCGGCGCGAGAGACACCCCCTCAAGGTCGAAAACTTGGAAATTTATATTTAACTTACTTGACTGAACAATCATGCCATATATAAACTTTCCTATACCTTTTCCAAGGTAAAAGTACGGACGCCGGTAAATTGCGCCAAAGGTCAATATTTTCTTGGCTTTTTTTGATCGGTAGCTTAAGGACAACTAGTAAATTGCGCCAGCGGTTGGTTAGGGAGTTTTAGAATTTACGTTTTAGAAAATCAAATCTGCTTAGTTCCTTCGATTGATACAATGCTATGTTGAATTGCAATGTTTTTTGCTTGAGTATAGTTTTAGTACGGATTTGCTTCTGTTGATTAATACTATCGATTTTAACGTAAACAGAAATTTGCATATCTAATACGGCGTCCAAAAATGTGTAAAGGTCTGTATAAGCTGTATGAAAATTTTAGCAAAATAATTGTGGAAAGACTCGCATGCGTTAGTTGATCGGAACATATTTGATGTATTCCATGCCCAAATGTTTGGGGGGGAACAAAGATTTTTTTGTATGTATGTGTTATGTAAATATGAAGAATATTTAGAAAGTCTGGCATCTACGGGTATAATTTGCATTAGATCTTCATCAAAACTTTCAGATACTTCTGTGGGGTTTAAATACTGCAGCTCAAATGTCCATTTCAACCAATTTCCAATAAGTGAATTTTTATCTTGATATTCAGTTGAAAGTCCAAATTCTTTAAGTTTTCGGTACCACGCTTGACTGACATGAAAAGGACACCCTATAATTTCTGCTAAAATTCAGAAATAGAAAATGTCTAAATTAAGAGTAATATCTAGTGCTTAAGTACAATTTTTGTGTTTTATGTAATTCATTTCCAGGACGTTACAAAAATTTAAATAATTGCTAGCATGCCGAAATCTTTTAACACTTCTTCATGTAAAGGAGCTAAAAGCAATTGATTTATTTATTGGAAAACCACGTTTTCTGAAAACTAGAATGTGGGATTCTCGCCCCCCCTCCAATTTTAGTTTTTAAATAACGTGGTATTCCAATAAATAAATCAATTTCTTTTAGCGTCTTTACATGAAAAAGTGTTTCGGCATGCTAGCAATTATTTAAATTTTTGTAACGTCCTGGAAATGAATTACATAAAACACAAAAATTGTACTTAAGCACTGGATATTGCTCTTAACGTAAAAATCAGTGAAACTCCTACAGTGTGAAAATATGGGTTAAATACACCTCTGTTAAATAAAGACCCAATTTTTTTTCAGTAGTACTAATCCTTTTGTCAAACAAGCAATGGATTAAAATATAACAACCTTTTTTTGACCCAATTTACGGTCAAACGCAAAAATTTTTGGCGCAATATACGGATAGGATTAAAAAAACCCTTGACCGCTGGCGCAATTTGTGGTCCCCGAAAAGTACTTAGTCCAGCCAACTTGATCAAGCGCCCAGTGTTACGTATACGTACGGTAATGGATGTATCTCCCAAACTAATTGAGATCCCATTCTGAAATTTTTTAGCAGAATTTATAAATGTTAAGCTTTATTTTAAATATTTACTTCCGGTTTAACACTAGAAAAAAAATTCAAATTTGAAATCTGATTTAAAAATCAAAAAGAACAGTAAATTTTCTATAGAAAACACTACATTTATTATTTTATTATAATTTACTTCAATGTGAAAATAAAATTCCAAATAAACCCTTCCGTCAATTATGTGAATCTTTAAGATCTCATATCTTAACAACTAAACCACAAATAAAAAAATATTATGTGTACACGTTTATATCCCCTAAAAGTACAAATAATATGCACAATATGAACGAAATTCACAACCTCACTTTTTTCTCATGGTCCGCTTCACGTGAAATGCCCCAAGTTAATATTTTAGTCCAAATATAGTTTGGAAACCACCGATTTAGACTGGATTAGGTTTATTTGCTGACAAATTGGTTATCTCCTTTAGGAAAGAGGTCCAGTGGAGAGATGGAAAATTATACGCAGTAACAATCGAGAGCCTCTCAAGATAGACAAGTATTTGATATCCACTTCTAGCACGATATCATTTTTATTTAATTTATTAAGTAAATCAATCCGTTTAATGACATTAAATTGCACGACAGGAAAGGAAATTACCAGAGATTACTGAGCGACCCTGAGGATTTAATAATTATTCGATACGTTTAAGAAACATTTGGAATCTACTCGGTTGGGTTCTTCATTGATAATTAACGAAATTGTAAAAATAAATTACTAAAACTAAAATGGTTCGAGACAGTCAAACGTCCCAGTTTTTGAAACTGTTTGTATCGCATATTGTTTTAAGCGGTCGGATAATTTAAAATTCCTTTGTCCAAATCTTCATCATTTTCCAAAAAATTATATAGTTTATAGTTTACCTCATTGATATCCTCCTGATACTCTAAATTAGCATCGTCTTCTTCTTTAATATCGATGGAGTGGTGCAATTCTTCTAATTTGGCATCCATAACCTCCATGTCGTCTGTGGTAATTTCTTGATCATCACTGGGAGCTCGCAAACTATCGATAGCTTCTTCTAATATCTCCAACTTGGTCAAGGGGATCAACTGATCCATATTACAAACACAGATTAATTAACTAATGGCCCTTAAAAACGCAACTTTCGGGATTACGTTAGGTAAAAGTGTGACTTTGTATTACCGAAAATAGTAAAATGTTAACTGTTTTACCTACCAAATCTACATTTGCACATGAGCGCGACGTTTCAATGTTCAAATTCTGCATGGGGGCAAGAAGACATTTTTTATTAGTCCTTCTTTTCGCCCTTATCTTTTATTCAAAAGTATGTAAAATGTTAATTTTCTTAAGCTACACTTGCGTTATCATAACCTTAAAAATTATCGACCTGATCCGCTCGAATTCTTTGTTTTCAGATCGATTCGTATCAATATTTCTAATCTAAATATTCATTTTTGTATTTTTATATTTGAAATCCCAGAAGAGATGAAGAATCTGGTAACCACATTTGCTCAAAGTTTTGAAAATGTCAAATGTGAAAAGCCACTGGGAATATAGAAATCCCTCGCTTACACAATCCGCGCTATAGAAACATGCATGAGAAACTTGAATAAATCTCTTTTAGAAGACTTTTCCAACAGGAAAAACAAAAAAATATTTCGCGAGATAATCCGTTCCGTTTCGCATTCATCTCTGAAATAAATTTATAAATCAAACGCGGGACTGAATCGGCATCTCGTCCCGCGCGGGACTGAATCTGTATCTCGTCCTGCGGCGGACGGGACGGGATTTTTTTCATCCCGCATTTTTTTCTAGTAGCAACTATAGATAACTGTGTTGAGGAAAAAAAAGTTTTTTTTTTTTTTAATTACCAGTTGTAAACAGATCAACATGTGTTGTATATAATTAAATATTTATTCGTACGTTATCGTGGGTATTTTATAGAATATAAAAAGCAAATAGGCATCATGCAATCAACCCGCCTATATTGGTGACCTCCGAGTAAGAACAAATACGCAAGCATCAAGACGACTACACGTGCAATGTAAAAGTGAGTACAATAAACAGTAATTACGTTATTATTTTCCCACGTGCGAACAACGCAACGTTTTTACCTAATTGTACGTAGTCGCAACAAATATTTACGACCCACGTGCGAAATTTTGGATATTTTTGTTGTTGTTACATTTGATAAATACGATGGTTAACGAGAATATGGAATCTACGGTGGCCACAGACGGCATACCACAAGCCATCGCCGTGCAACGTGTAGCAGTAAGAGTACCACCATTTTACGAACAAATGCCTGAGATTTGGTTTAAACAAATGCCTGAGATTTGGTTTAAACAAATCGAAAGTCAATTCTGGAAAGTGGCATTAAGGACGATAACACGAAATTTAACATAGCAATCGCAGAGATGAGTGGCCCAATCTTACATCAAATTTCAGACGCAGTGTTAAACCCACCAACAAACAACAAGTATGAACACTTCAAGGCAAAGGTTTTAGATCGCTTTTCGATGAGCGAGTAAAAGAAAATAAAAAAATTGCTATCAAATTTACACTGGGCGACCGCATGCCTTCCCACCTACTCAAAGAAATGCAGCAGCATGCCACGAAAAGAGTTGGGGAAGACGTCCTACGAACCTTGTGGTTAGAATGTATACCACAAAACGTTCGCGGAATTTTGGCAGTCAGGAAGGTGATTTAACCTCCCAAGCAAAATTGGCGGATAAAATCATGGAAGTTAACGACAGCAGACCAAACATCTCGCAAATTGAGAGTAAAGAAAAGGATCGCATTGCTGAGTTAGAAAAGAAGGTTGACGAGCTCACAAGGTTATTGGAGAAGACAGTTTCCAACATTCGCTCCACATCACGGTCTCGTTCTAGAAGCGCATCAAGGAACAAAACACATTGTTGGTATCACCATAAGTTCAAAGAGAAAGCAACAAAATGTAGTAAGCCATGCACGTACCAGGATGATTTAAACTAGCACTGCAGCCTCAGGCGGCAAAGGAGATTGCAGAGCTAAACCGCCTATGCGTATCTGACCCTAGCACATCGACAAAATTTCTCATCGACACAGGAGCAGATGTATCGGTTTTGCCCTCTGCACAATTTAAAGTTAAGAGCCCGTCACGTCAACGTTTGTTCGCAGCCAATGAAACGACAATCAAAACGTATGGTTTAAAACGTTTAAAACTCGATCTGGGACTACGCCGTGAATTCGAATGGGAATTTATTATCGCAGATGTTAAAGAACCCATCATTGGGGTGGACTTCCTAAAACACTTCGACTTGCTGGTGGATGTCAAACGAAGCCAACTGATCGACAAGAAGACCAAGCAGACGTCCAACGCGAAATCTACCTGCACCTCTCAAGAATCGCCAAGATTGTTACACATCTCGAACAAATTTAGTGAGATTTTAGGTCAGTTTCCTGAACTTTTAGCGGAAAACCAGCGTCACGTACCAACGACAAAGTCAAGAGTTTTTCACCATCTGGAAACCAATGGCGCACCAGTATCTGCCAGACCAAGACGACTGACCCCGGACAAGTTAAAAGCTGCAAAAGAGGAATTTGCGTACCTGGTAAAAAACGGTATTTGTCGACCATCTAAATCACCATGGGCCAGCCCATTGCATATTGTTAGGAAGTCAGATGGATCGTATCGTTCATGTGGGGATTATCGACCATTCAATGCAGTAACAGTTCCCGATAGGTTTCCAGTACCGTTTATCCAAGACCTTTCGTACAACCTAGAAGGTAAGACGATATTTTAAACCATCGATTTGATTCGTGCTTTCCAACAGATTCCCATACACCCTGAAGATGTGCCTAAAACAGCAATCACGACACCGTTCGGCCTCTTCGAATTCATGTATATGACCTTTGGGTTAAGAAATGCAGCGCAAACGTTTCAACGATATATCACTGAAGCCTTGGCAGATTTAGATTTTGTTTTTATTTACATAGACGACATCATTGTCTCTTCTTCAACCATCGAAGAACATCTCGAGCATCTTCAAGCGGTATTCAGAAGGCTACGCGAATACGGTTTGCATATCAACGTGGCAAAATGCAAGTTTGGTGAAACGGAAGTTAAATTTCTAGGTCATCTAGTCTCCGCAAAGGGAATCCTACCTCTTCCCGAAAAGGTAGAAACTATCAGCAACTTTGCCTAACCAAAAGTTGCAAAAGAATTAAAACGTTTTCTGGCGATGATAAACTTCTATCGACGTTTCGTACCCCATGCAGTTAACAATCAAAGAGTACTTCAAGAATTAATTCCTGGCAATAAGAAAAACGATAATACGGAAATCACCTGGAACGAATCAACACTGAAAGCATTTCAACAATGTAAGAACGATTTGGCAAACGCTTCCTTGTTGGCACACCCGTCGATGAAGGCACCTTTATCACTTACCTGTGACGCTTCGGATACATTTATTGGTTCCGTTCTACACCAAAAAGTCGACAATATTCTCCAACCTTTCGGCTTCTTATCAAAAAAATTGTCGCCAGCAGAAAATAAATACAGTACATATGATCGAGAGCTGTTAGCGATATACCAAAGCATCAAGCACTTTAGGCACATGCTCGAAGCAAGAGTTTTATGTGAACACCGACCATAAACCGATAATATACGCTTTTAACCAAAAACCAAACAACTCCTTGCCTAGACAGTTACGACACTTGGATTTAATTGGACAGTTCACTACCGACATCAGGTATGTTTCCGGGAAAGAGAATGTGGTAGCCGATTGTCTCTCCAGGATCTGCACGGTGACTAATAATCCAACGACCGACTATCCTGCAATAGCATTAGCGCAACGTAGCGATGAAGAATTGAAACAACTGCTGAACAATCAGGTTAGTCACTCGCTCGAGCTAAAACCAATTTTGTTTACAGATACCGTAACAGAAGTGTACTGCGACACTTCACAAAATACACTACGACCGTTTATATCGAAGAAATTTCGTGAAGACGTCATTACAAAGTTCCACAATTTGTCCCATACAGGTATCAAAGGTATAACAAAGCTGATATCACAACGTTTCGTGTGGCCCGGCATCAACAAGGAATGTGCAAGAGTGGTACGGCAATGTTTATCGTGCCAAAGAGCGAAGGTTGAACGTCACAACAAGTCTGAAATCAAATCATTTGCTTTACCTGGTAAGCGTTTCGAGCATATTAACCTAGATATAGTTGGACCATTACCACCAAGCAAGAGCTATCGTTACCTACTCACGTGTGTTGACCGTTACATAAGGTGGCCCGAGGCATGGCCGCTAATGGACATAACGGCTGAGACGGTTGCATCCACACTAGTATCAGGCTGGATAGAGCGTTTTGGGATTCCTGCTCGAATTACCACCGATCAAGGACGCCAATTCGAATCTACGCTGTTCAAACAGCTATCTGGAATTCTTGGCATCAAACATATCCGAACAACGGCGTATCATCCGCAAGCTAACGGTATGGTAGAAAAATGGCACCGTACGCTCAAAGCAGCAATAATGGCATACGAAACGAAAGACTGGTGTAGCATACTGCCGACAATCCTCTTAGGTCTTCGAACGACATACAAAGAAGATATTCAGGCAGCACCGGCTGAATTGGTATACGGTTCGACGATATCCCTGCCAGGTCAGTTCCTTGGCAAGAATGAAGATCAAGTTCTGCGATCCGAATTTGTCACAGAACTAAGGAAGCAGATGCAAGAGCTAAAGCCTGTACCAGCGGCGAACCACGGTAATAACACCATTTTTGTTCAACCAGCGCTAAGCAGTTGCACACACGTTTTTCTTCGAAACGATGCTGTTCGTCCCGCGCTTACACCACCGTATGAAGGACCATTTCGCGTTATTTCACGCACGGACAAGAATTTCGTAATTATCATGAACGGAAAAAGCAGCACGGTTACGATTGATAGAGTAAAGGCGGCACACACGGTCGACAAGTGTCCAAACCAAGAGGCAACTCCAGCACCACAGCCAACGCAACAGAGTTCAGCAGCACCTAAGAAAAAGGTCACATTTGCACCAGACGTGCTAACAAGAACAGGAAGGAAAGTGAATCTGCCAGCCCGCTATCAGTAATAGAAGAATGTAAAACTGTGTATATATATTTTTTTTGTAAATTTTATATTTCGCTCAGATACTCTTCTCTAGAAGGGGAGTACTGTGGCAACTCTGTATTGATTAATTTGAATTTGAACTAGTTGTTAATTGTGTACCAGAGGTCGCTCGGATCCAGTAGTTGGTATGCCTTAACCATTGGGTAGTAGTTCACAAGTATTATTAATTATCATTTGAAAACAGATCGACATGTGTTGTATATAATTAAATATTTATTCGTACGTTATCGTGGGTATTTTATTGAATATAAAAAGCAAATAGGCATCGTACAACCAACCCGCCTATATACATATTAATTATTTTATTTTTCAGTTGACTAAAAAACAAACATTTCATTCCGTTAGGTATATAAATTAGTATCTTTAACAAAAATAATATAAAAGCTGAAATCCAAATTAAAATTAAATTTTTCCCTTTTACAAATCTATATTCTCAGCATTCGCTCAGTTTATTCACACATCAAATTCTATATCAATCGTTTCAAATATCTTCTTCAAATAAGGATTCGGTTGTCCGATGACACTAATTTCTTGCATTATTAAATTTTTTAAATCGTTTAGTTTATTTTTAGTATACTCAAAACTTCCAAATTTCTCTAATAATTCTAAACATTTATTTTTCAGATCTAAATCGTTCGTATGCATTTTCAAAATATCTACGAAATAAGAAAAGAGTATTTTTTGGTAGGAAAAGAGTCAATCTAAAACCGTAGGGAAAATTGCTACTTTCTGCATGGTTGGAGAAAAATACTTACTTAGTATGCGTTTGTCGTTTGGACGACTATTGATTGCGTGAATAATCGGAAGCGAAAATTTTCCTTCTCTTATATCGTCAATAAAACCTTTGCTGTTAAAACTCTGCACAAAAGTAATACATAATTTATATTACTTTGTTGCAAAAAAAAGCACTTACCAACGCTGATTTGAATTCGTAATAATCATTACATAATTGAATATATGTTCCAACAAGAAGTGAAATATGACTTAAGTCAATATTGGAAGTGCTGAATAATTCATAACAGAGATTTAAGGCTTGAAATACACCTCCACATTCTAAAAAAAATACGGTTTAAAGAACCTAATTTTAATGAATTAGTAACAGTCAAGGTCAGGGGCGAATGGGCTATCAAAAATCTACCGAGAAATTAGACGGCCAGCGGTTCAAAAATGTTAATGTCACGGCCCAAAACAGCGCCGCAAGTAAAATTTTTATTTTATTAACGGCCCACGGTTCCATTGACCGACAGCCCACCGGGAAATTTTCCGGTAGCCCGATGGGCCCATTCGCCCCTAGTCAAGGTAAACGCACTTCTACTCATCATATGCATGTACTCTTCTTCGGAAGGACAAATCAAATTATCTCTCCAATAAATTTCCGTTACTTGTCCAATGAAAGCGTCTCTAGTACACTCTAATGCAGCTTGAATGTACTGAAAGAATGAACGACTTATTTGAACTAGTTTCAGCTTTTTTATTGGCGATTACCTTAGAAGTCGCGAAATCTTTCGTTATAGGGTATAAAATATGGGTAGATAAATCAACCGCTGCAATTGTTTGTCCGACACCGTAGATAATATGAGCAGCAGGAATGCCTCTCCTCAATTCCGTTCCATCTTGAATATCGTCCACTCTATAGAACAGACTTGTCAAATTTTGCATAAAAGTAGACTAATTGGCATTTCTACGTACAATAAAATAATCGTTTGGATCCATTGGACAATCTCTGCAATCCGGTCAGCTTCATTTTGGTCGACTTTCATCCAGAAGTTATATATCGCAAAAAGAGTTTTCCTAAAATTTGTTCCTTTCTTTTCATCGCTGTGGTGATAAGGTAGCATAATTATCTAGAACAGAAACTTAAATACTTATGGTAAAAAAATTGGGTAGGCTTCATTTATTTCGCAGCATTTAGAAAGTTAGGAACACTGCGAAATAAGGCAAGTCTGCCCTAATTCAATTGTTCATTGACTACCTCCTCATATTTACGAAAATCTTGTGGTGTAATTTCATTGTTGTCAAGTTGAAATAAGTTATCCATTTAAGAAAATTTTTAAATCTGAATTGCAAATTTTTTGCTCACTCTTAAAAAATTCCGCCAGACAATTCAATACTACTAGAAAATTTCACTTACATGGGCTTAACTTAAACCTACATGCGTACCTAACTTACCTTGAACTTCAATCTTTTATTATTTGAATTTGAAATAAATTAAGTATTTACATAAAAAAAAAAACAAAATAAAAAATATAAATAGATATTCTGGATAATTAATAAATTGTAGCTTTTTTATTTCGTTGTTGCATTAAAATTTTATACGTACACTAAAGTTTTTATTTAGTTACAAAATATTATATGATCTATTAATTTTAATTACAGCAATAGCATAAGGTATTAATTGAGGTCATTGCAGCAAAGAGAGGCAGATCCATTTTTATTTATTGTTAGGAAACAAAAAAATTCAGTTTTTAAAAATCTCCCTTTTGCGGACAAAAAAACATTTTATCCAAAAATACCCTTAACTTTCATGACTATTTTGCGATGATTTTGCTGTGACATTCTGACCTGCTCGTAACTATGGTAAACCCTAAGAAACTCTTTCCAGGGGTCATGGTTCAAAATTCTAATTAATACTGTGGAAAAACTTGCAAGAAAAACCAATAAAACTTTTGTAAAACAATAATTTTAATTGTTCCATAAATTTAATAAAAGTAGGAGATAATCCAATCAAATTACTCATTGACAAATTTTGAGTATCAAAAAGTTGTTGTGTAACGGTGTAATCGAACCGTTGCAGGCGCTACTTTATAATTAATAATTAAAAAGAAACGGTCGGAGAGCAAAATGGTCAAACAAGTTGGCTACGAACGCTCAATACCCGGTTCAAATCCGGGTAAGTAACAACTTATTCTGGCCGTCTCGTTGGTCCTCCAGGTTGGGGGTTCTACCGTCGGGCTGGCTCCTAGTCGTAGGTAAAACGTGTAAAATGCTAACAAACCAAACGCCAATTTGAAAACTTATCGCACCCTTGCAATGCGCGACCCTCCAGAAATAAAACTTACTTTCGAACTAATATTATACTTTTTTCTAAAAAAAAAATAAATAAAAAAACCACGCGAAAACTTTCAGCTTCACTCAAAATTTATTATTCTTCAATAATTTACATCAAGTCTCGCCATTCACAAAACCGCGACCTTCTAGCAACGTGAGTCGCTCGAGAAACCTTATCAAAAATTTCCCCACTTTCACGATCACACAAAAATTAAAATTTTTATCAACTAAATTTCTTCATCCCAAAAAATATACGACAATATAATTTAGCGTGTCCCTTCGACCGCGCAGAACCTTTGAGGTGGTGATAAAGGACACTTTTTTAAGACAAATTTTAAAATAAAATTTTTGTCCAAGTCCAAGCCCTTGGGGGGTACCTCTCTTTAAAGCAATTTTTTGATTTTATGACTTCACACGGCCATATCTCCGATATTATTGATTTTTTAGGCTTAATTGATCAAACTTTTTTTGAAGATCATTTGATGTAAACATCGGGTACCGATAACGCGCTGCTTTTTCGACACAACGTGGTAATTTTGAGATTTTTAAATATTTTTTAGTAAATAATGGCATGTTATACTAAAGATAGCTTTATTAATTGTTAATTTTGATGTTGGAATAATAAAATATCGAATAAATTCTAAATATATCGCAAAATAGCAGATATTTCGGAAAACATCGATAATGATGTACCGAATATATGCACATAAGTGCACCGATATTTTATTAACTGAAAATTACGTAAATATCGGGTACCGATAACGCCCTGCTTTTTCGACATGTTAAACGTTCAGCGCTACAACCCTGAAGAGTCTTGGTTGACTATTATGATATTTTAACATCAAATAGTCTTCACAGCATTGCATTTTTTTACCTACGACGGGGAGCCAGCCCGACGAAGAACCACCAACCTGGAGGACCCGAGAGACGACCAGAATAAAGTTCTTACTTCACCCGGATTCGAACCAGGTATTGAGCGGTCATAGTCAACTCGTGTGACCACTATGCTCCATCAGCCGTCTCTACACATCTTTTTCGTCTTTTTCGACACAACGTGGTAATTTTAATATTTGTTGGTAAATAATTGAATGTTATAATAGAGATAGCTTTATCAATAGTTCATTTTGTTGTTGTATAATTCCATTTTAGTGAAAGTTTCAAATTTCCGTAATCAAAATTTCATAATAAAATTTTTCTCGAATTTGAGATTTTTCTGTTTTTTCTTAGACGAATGAAAGGTTTTTTTTTGTTTTCAATTGTTGTACCGATGTAGGTATAAGTGGAAACGGAATTTTCATAGGTGGGAAATTGTTCTAAATCCTATAAAAGAAATTAAATCAGTCAAATGGATAACGTTTCAATTTAGTTTATTTTTTTTATGAATTGTTTGTATTACTTACTACTTTAAATTGAAGTTAGTGCATATAGTAAACTGTAATAAGTGGTACGCGTTAAAAATGTAAGATCGTGTTGCATACAATTTGAAATGTAGAGAATTCAAAACGTTTAAATTTTTGATTGGAAAATTCAAATTTGGCTGGCGGAACTAACCAATGGGCATCGTACACGCATTTCCAAAAATTCTGGAAATGGTAAGAAGTTTTAGAAAAGAAACAAAGAATAGGAGTTGCTGATAGATCATGATCGAAGTAGTGAACTCAACGACGTGAGAGTTAAATTTTTTTGCAAGTTTATAAAGCAACGAGTGATGAAAGTAAATTGTCAGGGCAATGATAAATGAGTGTGAGAAGAGAATTCATGGTTTATAAAAATTTGGAAAAAAATATTCACCTGTTGATATCAAATGTGGTCCACCATTTTGCCGAGTTATTAAATGGAAAATTCATCCAGCCCAAGCGTAGCCTTTTGAAGCCATCATGAGGGTAAATAATATCTGTATTCTTTTATTTTACGCGATTTCGACCCTGATTGTCTGCAATTTGAAAATGATTTATTGGAAAAATTTTGAGGTTATCCACGAGACTTACTTTGTTAAAGATGGAATCGTTGATTATTGCAACTTATTTACAAAACACACTTCGACTAATTAAAATCACTGATACAACGGTTATAATTAATTGGTTCAATTTGTTCGTTTATTGAAATTAACTTTTATCCGGATGTTTGTACTTCAGCACGTTTGTCAAGATAACCTACAGAAAATCTACGCGATAGGTGTGTTCAGCTACTGTTTATGTGAACTATTACATTTTGGCGCCAAGTTTTGAAATTAAAACAATTTATTTCTATTTGTGTAAAATTTTATTTCAGATGTTCAAATTTTTAATTACAGCGTTTAATTTTCTTACAAGTTACAGTGATAAATTTGATACCTTAAATGTGTAAACTTGTAGGTAAATTGCGTCCTAAATTTGACGTTCAACTGTGTTGATGAGATTTAATTCGAAAATTTCGTTTCATTGTATTATTCAGATAAAATTTGACTACAACATTCGTCTAATTAAATCACTATTAATTCCCTGTAATTTTTGTTTTATTTTTGATTGTGGAAAATTTTTGAAAATCTCATTGAATTCACTAACTGAGCGAGTCTTATGCTTCCGAATTATCTGAGTTACTGAACCATTTAAGCGCTTGTTCAAACAGAACACGACAATATATCCGTTCCGTTCCTGGCAAAAGTTATAACAATATCCGAATGATAACATTAACAGCGATCACATTAAGCGGGCCCCACTGTACTTAACAGAACACTGTACTGTAAAAACGACTACTATTTACATGTGCTTTATTACAACAACAATATTACTACTATTTTCGAAAGATAGTTACTCACATACATTTTTACAACATTACAAAATTAACTGACTAATCATGTTCAGGGCAACAACTAGGTGTCTCAACCTTAAGAAATATTCAAATTTCAACATGAATGTGTTCTTAAATGCTTATCTAAATTTCGCTTCTGTGCACATTTATAGTCACAAATTTCACACTGAAACGGTTTATCTCTTGAATGTGTTCTTAAATGGTGTATTAAATTTTGCTTCTGTGCACATTTATAATCACAAATTTCACACTGAAACGGTTTATCTCCTGAATGTGTTCTTAAATGCCTTTTTAAACTTTGCTTATGTGCAGATTTATAGTCACAAATTTTACACTGAAACGGTTTATCTCCTGAATGTGTTCTTAAATGGATTATTAAATTTTGCTTCAGGGCACATTTATAGTCACAAATTTTACACTGAAACGGTTTATCTCTTGAATGTGTTCTTAAATGGTGTATTAAATTTTGCTTCTGTGCACATTTGTAATCACAAATTTCACACTGAAACGGTTTATCTCCTGAATGTATTCTTAAATGGTTTATTAAACTTTGCTTCTGTGTAAATTTGTAATCACAAATTTTACACTGAAACGGTTTATCTCCTGAATGCGTTCTTAAATGCCTTTTCAAAGTTCCCTTCTGTGCAAATTTGTGATCACAAATTTTACACTGAAACGGTTTATCTCCTGAATGTGTTCTTAAATGGTATATTAAATTTTGCTTCCGTGCACATTTGTAATCACAAATTTCACACTGAAACGGTTTATCTCCTGAATGTGTTCTTAAATGGAGTATTAAATGTTGTTTCTGTGCAAATTTGTAATCACAAATTTCACACTGAAATGGTTTATCTCCTGAATGTGTTCTTAAATGAAGTTTTAAAGTTTCCTTTGTTGTAGATTTGTAGTCACAGAGTTCACATTGAAACGGTTTAACTCCTAAATGTCTTCTTAAATGAACTTTTAAACCTCCTTTATATGCAGATTTGTAGTCACATAGTTCACACTTAAACTTATAGTTGGAAATTTGAGGGGTAGTAAGCGGATTACAATCAGTTTTTGTCTTCTGAAAATGAACTGAAATCTCTGCTTGACTATGAACGGGATGATGATGTAACTTATCCAAATTCAATTCTATTTCGTCACTCTTACTTTTTGAGTGACGATTTGAATGTGATAGAGTAGTACCCTGTAACAAAGCTACCGTTATCACTTATTTCATATATTTATTTAATTCTATTATACTTTTAGGTATCAGAGATTATTTTTATACCATTCTTTTGAATGCAATTTTAGTTCCCACCATCATTTGAGAAGACAATCAGACTAATAATACAATATGGAAGCAAGCCTACAATAATTGCAGACGAACGGCGTGGATTAGCAGTATTTGTACAGGTAAACTTTACATTATAAAATATGTTGTGATATTTATATTATTGTTTTTGTCATTTTTAGAATATCAAAAAAAATCCGTTGTTAATCCGCAATAGGAAAATTAAATACAGTGAGAAAGAATTAACAACCATTTAGACGTTTATCATTGTGATTGTCGTGCTAACGATACGGAAGAAGATATTAAAACTGTTAATTTTTGAAAACAAATTTTATGAATGTAACAATTTCCTCAAAGCATCATCAGTTTGCTTTCAAATACACAAACATCGAATGTGAAAAGAAGTGTGCTCAAATTTGGCAACGTGTTGATAGGTCTCATTATCGACAAACTGTTAAATTTTGATTCTTATTACTTAGGTATAAATTTTTTTTAAGGATAATAGCAAAATAAATTTTAAAATTAATATATTAGTTTAGAGCGACCAAGCTACTTCTATAATGATTTATGTTTATAAAAAGTATTTTGTTTTGCGCCGAACCGTCTTCGCACCGAACCGTCTTCGCGCCGAAACGGTTATATCAGTAAATTAAAGTAAATAAATCATCTAAATTTATTTGTCAATTCAATGAAACCATTTCAAACATTCTACTTTTTTTTTAATTTAATTTTAATTAAATAATTCATTTAATATTTTTAATCAATTCAGAGAATTTATTTATCCAAAACATTTGATGTAAATGAATGTGTTATAGAGAAAATATTAATAAATCAGTAAATTAAAGTAAATAAATCATCTAAATTTATTTGCCAATTCAATGAAACCATTTCAAACATTCTACTAATTATATTAGGTTTATTATTTAATATAATTAAATGAAGAATGTAATTTTATTAGTCAATTCAGGGAAATTATTTAAAAATTCAGTTAATTTTTGTAGATATATTGTCTATCGCAATTAAATAAAACAAATACATTAATTCATCAGAGTCCGGCCCTGGCATTGAATGACAGTTGTTGATTGTTCATTGTTAGTCGCAATTTTATTAAATAATTCGTTATAGAGTTCAATTAAGAGAGTGTTTGCTATTGCAAGTTGCCCAGTGATCGATAATCAACGTTAAAAGTAAGTTTTTACTATTACAATATACGTCGCATGATCTCCTCTCCTAAAGTGAGGTTAGAATGCAAAAATGCATCGTACACCGCCTTCTAAAGCAAGAAACAGATTTCCACCTCATATAATAGAAACAAACCAAAGTGAGATAATGCCAAACCAGAGTGGAGCGGCGCCATTGCCAAACCAAATCCAGTACGTTTCAAGCATCCCAATCCCCCCGACTCATCATCATCAACAAACGGAACAGTTTTTGTCTCAACCGACGATTTACTATAATCAAAACTACCCGCAAGAAATCCAACCTCTGAGTCACCATCATCAGGTTTCCCTGATATCACAGACACACTCAAATACCCCATTAACTCAAGAGAATGAATGGCAAATAACAGGTAAGAAGCGAGGCAGAATAGACAGTCCAGAAAATCCAAGAAGAGTCGTTAGACAATCATACTTACCAAACTATTGGCTAAATGCCCCAGTAAAAACAACAAATAAATTTGCAGCCCTATCTAATGAGGATAAAAATGTTGATGATCAAGAAGATGAGAACGCAGAAAAGGATGAACCAATGATGAATACGCCCAAGGAAAGTAAGCCACCACCAATATTTGTGGACGGGGTGCAAAACATCAATCCATTGCAAGAACTTCTCAACAGCTCCGCGCAAAACCAATATATGATGAAATGCTTGTACAATAACCAAGTGAAGATACAACCACACACTTCGGAATGTTACACAAAAATAGTAAAAGCTCTGATTGAAAAGGAGACCAAATTTCACACTTACCAACTCAAAAGCGAACGAAGTTTTCGCGTGGTTATTCGAAATATTCATCAATCCACTGAACTCAACCAGATAAAAGATGCAATTGAAAAATTGGGCCACATAGTGAAAAACATTTCAAACATCCGCCAAAGAGGAACGAACATAAACCTCCCTCTATTTAATGTAGAATTAGTAGCAAGCCCAAACAACAAAGAAATTTATAAAATATCAAATCTTCTAAATACCGTCGTGAAAATTGAACCTCCACACCCCAAACGAGAAGTGCCCCAATGTCTCAAGTGTCAAAACTTTGGTCACACCAAGAAATATTGCCATAGAAATCCAAGATGTGTGAAGTGTACGGGTGACCATGCCACAGAAGATTGCCCAAGAAAGGTACGCGACAAAGAGGTCAGATGCGTTAACTGCGGGGAAGACCACCCAGCAAATTTTAGAGGATGCTCTGTTTATAAAACTCTGCAAATGAAGATGTATCCGTCACTACGTGAAAAATCATATCTAACTACTGAAAACAAACACATTAATCATCCAGGAATTTCATACGCCCAAGTGGCAAGAGGAAATGCACAAAAATTGCAAACCGGTAGTAGTCAACAGCAACAACAGTTTGTCAACACAACCCCAGTACAACAACAACAATATAACAACGCAACACCAGTTGTACAACAACAACAGTCTAACAACAACCTGGAACTTATGTTGGCTAAAATGATGGAGAAAATGGACAAGATGATGGACCTTCTCACTGCCCTAGTCACAAAAATGTTGTGATGGCAGTACCAAAACTTAAAATATCAGTATGGAACGCCAACGGCTTGGTCAATCATGGCCAAGAAATTAAAACCTTTCTTACAATACACGATTTAGACGTCATGCTCATTTCGGAATCTCACATGACCGAAAAGAGTTATATTAAAATTCCCCAATACTCTTTACACCACACTCAGCACCCTGAAGGAAGAGCCAGGGGAGGCACTACAATTATAATTAAAAACACCATAAAACATCAAGTAATATCAAGAATTAGCGAAAAAAACATGCAAGCTACAACTGTTGAATTAGAAGATTCTCGAGGCAAAATAGTATTGTCTGCAGTATATTGTCCTCCTAACCTACCAATTAAAAAAGTACAGTTTGAAAATTACTTTAACACGCTTGGCCACCGTTTTATATCCGGGGGTGACTTCAACGCCAAGCACACCCATTGGGGTTCTCGACTCATCACTCCGCGTGGAAGACAATTATACTACGCCATGCAGAGCGTGAACCTACAGCACATATCAACGGGTCAACCTACATACTGGCCCACTGACAGAAACAAGGTTCCTGACGTTCTTGATATCTGTATCACAAAAGGTATATCACGCATCTACCTAAAAGTAGATGCATGCCTTGATCTTTCGTCAGATCACACCCCAATCATGGTTTCAATGGAATCGCAGGTACAAGTTCGAACAAAGCCACCCACACTAACAAACAAAAGTACCAACTGGAACGAATTTAGTAATATTCTCACTAACTTACTAAATATAGACATACCTCTAAAAACGGTGCAAGACATTGATGAAGCGGTTGAACATCTAACTAAATCTATACAACAGGCTGCATGGCGTGCTACTACTGAAACGAAAAAATCAATAAAACCTGGTTTCGTACCAAACAATATAAAATCAAAACTCATCGAAAAAAGAAAACTTAGAAAACGGTGGCAAATCACTCGGGACCCAACCGATAAATCTAACCTAAATAAAGCCGTCAAGAACCTAAAAGAAACACTTGCTGACCACAAAAATCAAGGTGTCAAAACTTTTTTAGAAAACCTGTCTGCAACAAAATCAACCGATTACTCACTATGGAAGGTTGCACGAAAAATTAAGCAGCCACAAAAAACAGACCCCCCAGTCAGAAAAAGAGATGGAGATTGGACCCGGAGTGAACAAGAAAAGGCCGACGCATTTGCTGAACACCTTGGCAAGGTCTTCAAACCACATCCGCAAGAGGTTCCTAGTGCCAAGGAACAACCAATCCACCAGTTACTAAATGCTCCATATCAGATGGAACTACCAATAAAACGTCTAAAAATTAAAGAAATTAAATATGTTCTAGTTCACAATATACATCCAAGGAAGGCCCCAGGCTACGACTTGATAACCGGAGAAATCCTGAAAAACTTACCAAAAATGGGCATCAGGGTAATTACCATGATCTTTAATGCAATTCTTAGACTTGGATACTTCCCAATGCAATGGAAGGTGGCACAGGTAATACTTATTCAAAAACCTGGAAAGAACCCATCAGAAGTTACATCTTATCGACCGATCAGCCTCCTGCCCATCCTCTCAAAGGTGTTTGAAAAACTCTTTTTGGGAAAATTAAAACCTCTGTTGCGGAAACTAATCCCAAGACACCAATTCGGCTTTCGTCAACATCATGCAACAGTGGAACAGGTTCATCGAGTAGCAAGAATAATAAAAAACGACCTGGAATGCAAGCGGTACTGTACAGCGGCTTTCCTCGACATATCACAGGCCTTTGACAGGGTCTGGCATCAGGGCCTGATCTACAAGATGAAACTCAATCTTCCACATGAGTATAGTAGAATCCTCGAGTCATACCTTACTAACAGACATTTTCAGGTTAGACATGGTGAAGCCTATACCACTCTCGTACCAATAGAAGCAGGAGTCCCTCAAGGAAGTATTCTTGGCCCACTGCTATATCTGCTATATACATACGATTTGCCAACAACCGATGACACGGTAATTGCCACCTTTGCAGACGACACCGCCATAATGGCATCCCATCAAAATCCAGAAACGGCTTCTCGCCTGCTACAAATTCACCTAGATAAAATTGAAGAATGGTTGAAACTATGGCGTATTAAGGTCAACAACAGCAAGTCAGCCCATATTACCTTTACCCTTAAGAGAAATACATGCCCTAATGTAACTTTACACAACAACCCCCTCCCACAAAAAGAAGAGGTAAAATACCTGGGAATTCACCTAGACAAGAGACTCACGTGGGCTAAACATATCTGGAACAAAAGACTACAACTGGGGCTCACCTATCGGAAAATGTATTGGCTTATGGGGCGTCACTCCCAACTCACAATAGATAATAAGCTCCTATTATACAAGGCTATAATAAAGCCAATTTGGACCTATGGCATTCAGTTATGGGGTTCTGCCAGCGACTCAAACATAATAAAAATTCAACGCTTCCAGTCAAAAGTACTGCGTAGTATCTGCGATGCACCATGGTATGTAACAAACCAAATCATCCATCGTGACCTGAACATTAAAACAGTCAAAGAAGAAATCTCATCTATGAGTGCAAAATATCAGCTACGACTAGGCGACCATCCCAACACACTGGCTGCAAACTTGCTGGTGCCTCCCCAAATCAAGAGACTGAAAAGGATTGACCCTCTGGAACTACCTCAAAGAACATGAGTGTCATAAAGTAAATAATTTATTTGTTGCATTTCCTTGGAATAAGCTACTGGGTTTATTTCCACTATGTCCTCATATATTGTCAACATTATTACTTATTGTCCACGGACAGATTGTAATATTCAAGGAAGTTAATAAAAAAAAAAAAATTAATTCATCAAACTATTAAAAAAATTGAAAGATTCAACTAATTGTTTCTATGATTTGATTATTGTGTAAATGTTTAAATCATCTAATTTAAATTAAATGAATTACTTAATTTGATTATATGGTTAAAATACAATCAATTTCTTTAAATGATTTCATATAATTTTTAGATGAATTTGCTATTCTTTTTTTTCTGTGTATTCTTTATTTGAGCACCATTTCATGCCAGATCAATAAGCGCTGAGCTTGTGTCAAGTTCAATTCAAAAACAAATTATCGTAGAAAGTTTAAATTTCCAGAATGGCTGGTATTTATTTGGTCAGTATTTTAAAATATATTTGATCAGTGGGTGAATGTAAACTGGGCCAATGGTAAAGTGGGCCAAATTTTGAAAATGGTAAACTGGGCCAAAAGCAAATTTTATTAAAATTTTGAAAATGATAAACTGGGCCAAAGTTTAATTTCCTATAGACAAAGTGGAAGATTTATGTTTATAGTTTACAATTTAGGAAAAAAAAATTACGGAAAGTAAAATTAATATCTTTGAGTTGACTTCTAACTTTTACGGAATACATTTCAACAAAACATGAAATTTATAAATTACCTATTTTATTTTTAATATTTATTAATACACATTATACATGGGGCATTCCACACCAAATCAACCACTTTTGAACCCGACCCCTTTTGATTTTCCTGAAATTTTTACATATTATACTATCTCACCAAAAACAGTTCTGTGAATTTTTTCAAAATTTTTTATTCAACCCAAAAAAAATTACGAATTTTTAGAAACACTGATGTAGTTTTTCTTCAAACGATCGTAACTATGTCAAAAATTGACTAATCGGAACGTTTTTTTTGTTTTTGTTTGTCTTTAAACGTTCTTTTCAGGAAAAAATACAAAAAAAATATTCAAATTTGGATTCTACAAAATTTTTCATTTTTACAGAGAAAATCATTGTTTTTTCAAATTTTTCCACTTTTGATTTTTGATTTTTTTATTTCAAAATAAACTCTGATTTATTCCGCGTATAACAACGCAAACCCCATAATGGGCCGACATTTATTTCTATTTCTTTTGTTTAATTAAAAAATATTTTTTGCGTAAAAATAAAACAAAATATTTTTTAATTAAACAAAAAAAATAGAAAGAAATGTGGGCCCATTATGGGGTTTGCGTTGTTATACGCGGAATAAATCAGAGTTGTTTTTGTTACAAAAATTTAAATAATTGCTAGCATGCCGAAATCTTTTAACACTTCTTTATGTAAAAGCGCTAAAGGCAATTGATTTACTTATTGGAATACTACGTTATTTGAAAACTAGAATTGGAGGGGGGGGGGAATCCCACATTCTAGCTTTCAAATAACGTGGTATTCCAATAAATAAATTAATCGCCTTTAGCGCTTTTACATGAAGAAGTGTTAAAAGATTTCGGCATGCTAGCAATTATTTAAATTTTTGTAACGTCCTGGAAATAAATCGCATAAAACACAAATATTGTACTTAAGCACTGGATATTGCTCTTAAGGAAAAGGTGGGTTATTGAGAGGTGAAACTCGTTTTCGCGTGGATCTTCCTCGTGCCATGGTGGTTTTTATAAAAATTGAAAAAATTTTATTTTTAAAAGCTTTTATTTAACTTGGGAAGACCGTTGTCCGTCGTCCGTGTGGGTCGACCGCTTTGAGGCCATTTTTAAGCAACTTCCCAACGTCCTAGAGATCTGAAATTTTGTACACAGCTTTCACCTGCAGAGCATTTTCATATTTTAATTTTGTTTTTCTAAAATTCTGAAAAATAAGCGAAAAATCGGGAAAAAACCGAAAACTATTAAGCGCATGCGTCGATGCGCAATGGACAATTTTATCATACAGGGTGGAAAGTAACTTAGAATTCTAAATCTCATTTTTAAGGACCGCATTCAGGGTAAAGTTTTTCGTCGTAATGATTTATACAGGGTGAAGTATCAAACATCTAAAACACATAAATAAAGAAATCTGATAGGATGAACCTATATTACTTAAAATACATAAGCTGTATTTGAAAAGATATGACTAAAAAATTAGAAAATAAAAAATTAAATAAAAAATTAAAATTTTTTAAAAAAAACCTTTTATTTAAAATTACAAAAGTGCACTAAAAAGTAGAAAATAATTTTAATAAAAGCAAACAAAGCTTCGTGAAAACATCAATATAAATGCGTGGGGTTATGAATTTTGTACACCAATAGTTAGCCTGCTTATCCACCTATAAACAGCCCCACGCTTTTATATTGATGTTTTCACGAAGCTTTTTTGCTTTTATTAAAATTATTTTCTACTTTTTAGTGCACTTTTGTAATTTTAAATAAAAGTTTTTTTTTTAAATATTTAATTTTTTATTTAATTTTTTATTAATTTCAATTCAACGGTTACTTAAAAAATTCTGATTTTGGCCCAGTTTACCATTTTTAAAATTTTAATAAAATTTGCTTTTGGCCCAGTTTACAATTTTCAAAATTTTAGTAAAAATTACTTTTGGCCCAGTTTACCACTTTCAGGTAGTTTTTTGGCCCAGTTTACATTACCCCTGATCAGTAGGTATTTTAATTAAATGGTCAGTATTTTAAACATATTCCGTCATAAATAAAATATACGAGCAAATTAATTCCGATTGTTTATTACTTCAAACATTTGGGAACACTAAGTTATTAATCATTGGTTGGGCAAATATGAAGCGCAAAGTTTCAAAAAACTTGAAATATAAAACATTAAACCAGTACAAAAGTGGTCAAAAAAATATTCCAGTGAAAGTCGAGTAATCAAGACTGCGAGCAGTGTTGTCAGATTGGGCGATTTATCGCAAATTGAGAGACTTTTGTAGATAATTTGCTCTTATATTTTTTCAAAAACCGCAAACCACAACAGTTTGGGCGATTTCTGAAATTTGAAGTTGCGGTTTATTGCGATAAATAATAGACATTGAGATCTAATTTTAGTAATTTGCCATTAGATTTTACACCTCAAAGAAAATTAAGTGACATAGGGAACGGCAAAGTTCCATTCTTTCACGAAAAAATTTATAAAAAATAGTTTACTTTCTTAACGCTAGAGGCTCTACCGTCGAGCTTTCTCGCTAATTCTCCAATAAGAAAAAAGAAAGTCTGACGTTAGTTCCTCTAGCGTTAAAAAAGTAAACTTTTATCTAAGAGATTTTAACTCTAGAGAACACTAACGTCAGTTTTCTCGCTCTCCATAGAAACTCAAGTTGGCCAGTCATTATAGCAAAAACGGTATGAAAAATAGCGGAAGTTTTGAAATTTTGAGACAATATTGGAGAAGGTAAAAAATAATAAATTTGATTTTGCACCCTTTTCCGCCCCCCGGAACATTGCTAAATTAATAAAAAACGTAAATGTGCAGTAACTTTTTGAAAAAAATTCCGAGAGTTGTGCAAACCTTAGAGAACATTCTAATAATTATTACACATCTTCAATAAAAATTGCACCTTGCTATGATCACCGGAACATGGCAAATAGTGGTTTATTAATTTTATTTTGGTATATCTTGTCGAAAAAAGTGCGAGTCATACAAATAATTGCTTATGCAACCCAATAGGCAGGCAGATTAATAATTACAACTATTTGCATGTTCCGGTCATTGCAGAAGGGTGCAAACTTTATAAAAGATGTGTAATAGTTATTAAAATGTTCTCCAAAATTTGCATAAATATCGGATTTTTTTTCTATAGTGTTATTGAAAATTTACGTTTATTTTTTAATTATGTAAAAAATATTCCGGGGGGCAAAAAAGGGTGCAAAATTCAGATTTATTATTTTTTTATCGTCTATAATGTTGTCCCAAAATTTAAAAACTTCCGGAATTTTTGTCTAACTTTTCACTTTTTAAGCCTACAATGACTGGCCTAAAGCTAAACAATTACTAAATATTAAATTAAGGCAAGTTTTTGGTGGCAATATATCAAAAGATAATTTGCACAATTGGCCAAAGGTTATTGACTGGCCAAGTGATGACTTATATAATAATACCTATATATTATAAAAATCCCATATAGGACAAAGTAGTACTGTGGATGTCTATGTGTTGCCCACGAACGTACGTCCTTACGTCCATTGAATATCGTGAAAGTCCATTTAAAGTACCATGAACGGCCACAGACGTTCCAGAAGTTTTAGGTATGTTCCACTTATAGTCCATAGACGTACGTCTTGAGAAGGGATGACTCTGTACATACATATAAAGAACGTTCAATTCTTGACGTCCCAAGAACGTTCGTAACTGTAAATTTTAAGTATGTCCATTTATAGTCCAAGAATGTACGTACTTTAAATGGACATATATCGAACGTCTTGCTTAGGACGATCTACAAACGTGCAGTAAAATAGGATTTAAGTATGTCCATTTATAGTCCATGGAAGTGTGTACGTACTTAAAATGGATTTTTAACGCACGTCCTTAGAATGTTATGTGCTATATGGGATGCATCATCTAAACCACCAAAACTGAGCACAAAGAATAATGATGCCAGAGCCGGGCGCTCCGGGCCATTTGATGAAAACGACAACTAATTTAAAAATACCCCTAGGCCCGCGGATGAAGGAAAATGGTGGATCTTTGAGGGGTGAAACTCGTGAGAGTGAATTCTAAACGCAGGGTAGTTGTGCAAAGAAAAATCGACTTAAAGCACCCCCTGCTGCGCTTGGGCGCTTTAAGCCATTTTTCCTGCACATGTACTATTCGAAAAGGTGGTTGTGCAAGGAAAAATGGCTTAAAGCGCCCGAGCGCAGCGGAGTACATTTAGTATTGAAAACCATGATTTTCGTTCGGAGTGCACTGTTGCTGCATCCCAATGCAAGTGTCGCTACGGTTATCCCCGCTCTGCGCAAAGCTAAGACCAGTTAAAAGTGCACGGACTGTCAATAGAATCAATTGATTTTTATGATAGAATGAATTGATTTTTGAAAAAACTGTTGGTTTTAAGGCCATTTTCCTCACCTAATTCTCTTATTTAAAATATGCTCTTTCAGAATTCATCGAGGTTTCAATCGTAAAATTTGCATTTAAAGGTCTACGTTTCCTACCTTTCACCTAAAAATAATTATATAAATAATTTTTGTGCATGTGACAAATGTGAAATTTGTTTTAAATCTTAAAAATTTTACTTCAAATTTTATTAAATTTTACTTTAAATCTTATTAAATTTTACTTCATATTTTATTAAATTTCACTTCAAAATTTGTTTTAAATTTTACTTCAAAATTTATTTTAAATTTTACATCAAAATTTATTTTAAATTTTACATCAAAATTTCTTTTAAATTTTACTTCAAATTTTATTTATAATTTTATTACAAAATTTATTTTTAATTTTACGACAAAATTTGTTTTAAATTTTGCCTCAAATTTTCTTAAATTTTACATCAAAATTTATTTTAAATTTTACTACAAAATTATTTTAAATTTTACTTGAAATTTTATTTTCAATTTTACTACAAAATTTGTTTTAATTTTTACTTCAAATTCTATTAAAATTTACATCAAAATTTATTTTAAATTTTACTTCAAAATTTGTTTTAAATTTTACTTCCATATTTATTGTAAATTTTACTCATAAGAAAGTTTTACACTTCTCCGGATTTGAACCCGATACCTCGCATTCGCAGTTCATCGCGTTACCTACAAGGCAAATGACCGCCTCTCCATCATCAATCCGTTTAATGACATTAAATTGCATGACGGAAAAGGAAATTACAAGAGATTACTGAGCGACCCTGAGGTTTCAATAATTATTCGACACGTTTAAGAAACATTTGGAATCTACTCGGTTGGGTTCTTCATTGATAATTAAAAAAATTGTAAAAATAAATTACTAAAGCTAGAATGGTTCGAGACAGTCAAACGTCCCAGTTTTTGAAAATGTTTGTATCCCATATTGTTTTAAGCAGTCGTATAATTTTAAAATTCCTTTGTCCAAATCTTCATCATTTGCCAAAAAATAATATTGTTTATAGTTTACCTCATTGATATCCTCCTGATACTCTAAATTAGCATCGTCTTCTTCTTTAATATCGATGGAGTGGTGCAAATCTTCTAATTTGGCATCCATAACCTCCATGTCGTCTGTGGTAATTTCTTGATCATCACTGGGGGCTCGCAAACCATCGATAGCTTCTTCTAATATCTCCAACTTGGTCAAGGGGATCAACTTATCCATATTACAAACACAGATTAATTAACTAATGGCCCTTAAAAACGCAACTTTCGGGATTACGTTAGGTAAAAGTGTGACTTTGTATTACCGAAAATTGTAAAATGTTAACTGTTTTACCTACCAAATCTACGTTTCACATGAGCGCGACGTTTCAAATTCTGAATAGGGGCAAAGAAGACAATTTTTATTAGTCCTTCTTTTCGCCCTTATCTTTTATTCAAAAGTATGTAAAATGTTAATTTTGTTAAGCTACACTTGCGTTATCATAACCTTAAAAATTATCGACCTGATCCGCTCGAATTCTTTGTTTTCAGATCGATTCGTATCAATATTTCTAATTTAAATATTCATTTTTGATTTTTTATATTTGAAATCCCAGAAAAGATGAAGAATCTGGTAACTACATCTGCTCAAAATTTTGAAAACGTCAAATGTGAAAATCCACTGGGAATATGGAAATTCCTCGCCTACACAATCCACGCTATAGAAACATCCATGAGAAAATTCTTTTGGAAGACTTTTCCAACAGGAACCAAACCTCTCTAGAAACGCTCGTTCGAATTGCTGCAGTCGCAAATTTTATCTACCCCCAGGAAGAATTGCACACAGAGTATATCAGTCAGATCGAGTTATTGCTTTCAGGAGAAGCTAACAATTTGGGCACCATTTTGGACTTCGACATGTTTAGCTTACTGGTCGTGATGATATTATCGAAATCTGATTTAGTCGAAACTCTCCGTTTGGTATTTTCGGCAAAAAACTCGTTAAAATTTTGATGTGCTCTAATTGCGATGGAATAGTGGATGAAACTAACCAAAGCGATTGCGACCCACGCTACCCCATGAAGCAAATTTTGAAAATGGTTTTTCAAGAAGCCGACCACTTGAGCGACGATTTTATTTGGAATTACGTACAGGAAGCTCTTGTGCCATTTTTACGGTGCTGCGTTCTGTTTTATAAATGTTTGGATGAAAGGCCGTCACCCGTTGAATTGACAAAATTAGGTTTTCAAACCTGTGCTCCTTTGCTAATTTTGTCGCCCACACATCTGAGCAAACAGAACCACGTACCCTCGACAAGATTACTCTCGGCTCATCGCAGGTACTCTCAAATTAAGGGTAGATTTCACAGAAAAATCACTGTACTATATACTTTGATTGGCCCAGATAATTATTAAACTGCGAGGTAGACGTCTATGTTGCCCATTTCAGTCACAAGCCTTCCGCCATATTGAATATTTTGACGTTTAAAGATGCGTAGTAAATTTTATATTAAAATACTTTTGGGGGGTGTTGGTCCAAACGAATCGCAATAAATAATAATTATTAGTACGATAGAACTTTAATTGAAAATACAACGAATACACAATAATAACAATACTGTCACTAACTGTCAAGATATATATTTTTTTTATTTTTGTTGCCCAGCCGCCACACTACTCCCCTTCTAGTGACAAGGTCACGATAGATGTGTGAACCTCTCGGGAGGTTTGATAGGGCGTCCGGATCTTGATTGAATTGCTGGTGGCTGGCGTTGAGAAGATTGTTCTTGAAATGTGACCTTCTTTTTTGGTTTGGCTGGTGTAGGTGGAGTGACGAGGAGTGGAACTTCCTCCGAATAATCGTCACTGGGGTCTTCGGTAAAGACAGCTTTCAGCCGACTGATGGAAACCTCCTGATTGCGTCCTGGTGACCTCCTTGCGTTGAACTACTAGGTATGGTCCGTCATAGGGAGGTGTTAAAGGTGGTGAGACGGCGTCGTTTCGAATGAACACGTATTTACACTTTGCCAGTTTACCACCACCACCATTGTTCACCAATTTTAATGCGGGTCCTTTAGACGCTGTGCGCCTACTGGTCCTGCAACCAAACGTACATATTATTAATTAATAAAACTTGTTCAATTTCAAAAAATAAAATTTCCTTTTGTACGAATATGATCCTTTTAGTTGAATGATTTGCGGTTGGTGATGGCTGCAAATTGTTCATAATGTTCTTGAGTTTGTTTGCATATTCCGCTTTGCGGTTGACTATGATGAGTGTTCTCAAATAATTCTCCTGGCAATCTTAGTGTGGTGCCACAAATCAGATGTCTTCTTTGATAGCTGTACGATAACCAAGTAAAACGGTTGGGAGTATGTCGACCCAATTTCTGGAACGGTAACATTTAATCGATGTCTTGATGAATCTGTGTAGGCGTTCGATTAATCCATTTGCTTGGAGATGGTATGAAGTCGTCCTTAAATGTTTGATGCCTAGAGTTCGATATAATTCGTTAAATAGAGTGTATTTAAATTGTCTACCTCTGTCTGTGGTGGTTTTGTGAGTTATGCCAAATTGATTATGGTTGATTATACGGTGATTATGGTCGTGAGAGCTGTTAGGTCCTAATTCAGAAGGTTTTTTAAGGCGATGTTGATTATTGCGCCTAGGCCCGGGGCCTTCCTGACTGAAGTTGCTTTGATGGCATTCTCTACCTTCAAGAGAGATGACGGAAAAATAGGGACGGGATCTGGTTCATTGAGTTTTTTGTTAACCAACTCTTCCACTTTGGAGATATAGGCGAAAAGAATAAGGTTTGATTGGGAAACGGGGTTGCAAGTGAACTGGATTTGAAGAGAGTCGGCAAAGATTTCAGCCTTTTCTAGAGGAGAGTAAGCGTACGAGTTGTCCATTTTTATCGGGGGGAATTGCGGGTTGCTGAAACGATAAAGATTTGATCTTTTTTGACCATCTTTTTTGCTTGTGTTGCAGCTCGTGTTTTACTTTATTTTTGAGGTGAGGTCCCAGTCATCAGGATGCCACGTACGTTGGGCCGTGCGGAGGGTCTTTTGCTTTTTGTGGATTAGGTCCAGAAGGTGCTGTAGAATTTGCGATCTTCTTATACCTTGGTAGCATATTCGATAGACTCGCTTATTTTTTGTTCAAAAAGGTAAACCTAATCGTCCAGTTCTTGAATGGAATTAATAATCGGAATCTTTCCCATAAATACTCTGAAGTGGCCTTTAAATTATGCTACCTCTAGGGAATGACAACGGCTTGGCGACCATAGATTTTTATCTATTGCGCATGATCGTGATCATATATTGTACGGTGGGAGTAGGACGACATACAGTCACTAGATAGATACAGTACCGCAACGTCCGGCCATTTTGGGTCCAAAATAACTCTTTCTTTTTCGCATTCATTGTACCGCAACCCTATGAGCCAATGAGTGCGAAAGAGAAAGCGTTATTATTTTGGACCCAAAATGGCCGGACGTTGCGGTACTGTATCTATCTTAGATCATCTATACAATAGATAGGTCATAGCCGTATACCTGAAGCAGTTTGTTTTGAAGCTCAAAAATTTTTGTAGGGGTGAGCGGGGTTTGTTTTCCTTTTGGTTAGCCCCTTTAACGGCTGCAACTGAATATACACATTGACATATTTTTATTGCAAACAAAGACTCAAAACAAAGCAAAATATCGCAAACATTACGAAATTAATTAATACTTAAATAAATTATACTATTTAGAAATAGGTAAATGTGAAATCAATTAATAATTACATAATAAATGCAAAATTTGGTTACGTTTATTTTTAAATTTGTATTATTAATTTATTATTAAGATTGATGATATTAATAGTGCAATGGGTCATTAATAAAGATCCATTGTATAACCATGGCTATAAAACTGGTTAAATTAATATCCAAATGTTTTTCAAATATTAGATTATATTACGGGTCAAAGGCAACTTCAGAAAAGTTACAAAAGAAGCTTACACACAAAAACTAATTAAATATTAATAAAATTTATAATTTGTTAATGTTTTTACTGTTTTGTTATACTCGTTAAAACGTCACTTTGCCCTTGAAGGTATGCAACCTCTGATGCACTATAAAAGGAAAACAAACTTTGTTGTTCTTTTTTGGGCTTCATAACAAATGGGTCTATGTCCTATCTATTGTATATATGATCGAAGGTATCTATCTAGTGACTGTAGGACGACAACCAGAGCTCCGACATCTATGAACGAATCTTTTAAACACTGCAACCGGAATATACACGACATCTAACGACGACTCATTGAATCCTGAAATACGGGATAAACCCGCTAAAACCACGAAGGCCAATACCGAATTACAAGTCAGCAGTTTTTTTACTGACTAAACTAGAGAAGAATGCGGGATAAAAAAATCCGCGCGGGACGGGATGCCGATTTAATCTCGCGCAAAACGGGATGCCAATTCAGTCCTGCGCCAAACGGTATGCTAATTCAGTCTCGCGTTTGATATATAAATTTATTTTAGAGATGAATGCGGGACGAAATATCCCGCGAGATATTTTTAGTCCTGCGGCATATTTAGAATATTTAGTCCAGCGAGGGACATTTAATCAACTCAGTCTTGCGCGGGACGGGATTTCAATGCAGTCCCGCTCGGGACAAATTTTTTCCCCTTTTGTTTCATAATTTAACTTGTTGAATCTTTTCCCTACATTTACTACAAGCAATATGCGTTAACAAAAAAATCAAAAAGGTTTATTTGGACTGCGTTGTATAAAATAAATCAAATGCGGGACTGCGGGATCCCGTCCCGCGCAGGACTGAGTTAAGAAATATCCCGCGGGACAAAAAAAATATTCCACGGAATATCCAGTCCCGCATTCATCTTTAATTTATTTTATTCAGTACACATTTAGAGATGAATGCAAATTTTTTAATCTGCGCATGCGTCTGAATCCGCGGGACGTGCGGAACCCGCGGGACATGCGAGACCCGCAGAACGGAACGGAACTTACATGATGAGGTGGCACTACGGGACGGGACGGGACAAAAGAAAGTAGTCCCGCATTCATCTCTAGACTAAACGTCATAGTAAGATGATAGTTTAACGTGTAATCCTAAACGCGGCACAGATAAATTTAGGAGCAATCGGGATTCGAACTTATGATTTTGGGATCTTCAGCTCCATTAACCACTACACCAAACTACCTGTACGAGTCGGTTCTCTCAGTTTAAAGCTTTTCATTGGATGATGGTAAAAGTAAGTCACGCCCACCTCCAGTAGACGGACCAGGAGCAAGTTGTTCAATGAAGGAGGTGTATTATAGCTGCATGGCGGTACTAGCCTCTACCTCGTAATACTTGAATTAAATTGAAGGTTTTAAATTGATTTTTTGATTACGAATACGACACAGTAGCGTTGTCAAAATCGACTCTACGGCTCCTCCGCGTAAAGTAGTTAAGTTTTTTAATTAATTTATCGATAATGGATCATTGTCAAATGCAGTTGCTTCGTCAAAATCGACTTTTAGCGCCGCTGCGTTTTTTTTTAAGCTATTTTGACTAACGCTTACCAACTAAAAATATCTTTCAGGGCCTTTCGATTCAAAAAATTTGCTAATTTGAAGAGGGGGTAAAGTTTCTTATTATCAACTGTCGTCCAATTTTCATCTTTTGCAGATAGTGTCATTGAAGACGCTATAGAGCTTGTTGTAGTAAATACATTAGATACTTTCTAGGACCCACAAAACGCGCATTGCGCGATCCACTAACTCTCCGAGCTGTGGGTTAAATACCCGAGGTTAGCAACTTTTTTTTGGCGTTGTGACAAACTTTACTGCCGAAGTTTGGTAGAACTAATCAATACACAACATGGGCCATGAAAACACTTTGTACGCCACATATGGGTTATTTTATTTATAAATTAAATCATCGCTGGTAGCAACTATAGATAACAGTGTTGAGGAAAAAAAAGTTATACATATCAATTATTTTATTTTTCAGTTGACTAAAAAACAAATAGTTGATTCCGTTAGGTATATAAATTAGTATCTCCAACAAAAATAATATAAGAGCTGAAATTCAAATTAACATCAAATTCCGTTATACAAATCCATAACCTCATCATTCGCTCACTTTATTTACACATCAAATTCTAAATCAGTTGTTTCAAATATCTTCTTCAAATAAGGATTCGGTCGTCCGATGACACTAATTTCTTGCAATATTAAACTTTTTAAATCGTTTAGTTTATTTTTAGTATACTCAAAACTTCCAAATTCTTCTAATAATTCTAAACATTTATTTTTCAGATTTAAATCGTTCGTATGCATTTTCAAAATATCTACAAAATAAGAAAAGAGTATTTTTTTCGGTAGGAAAAAAAGTCACTTTCCAACCGCATTAATGTAAAACCGTAGTGAAAATTGCTACTTTCTGCACGGTTGGAGAAAAATACTTACTCAGTATGCGTTTGTCGTTTGGACGACTATTCATTGCGTGAATAATCGGAAGCGAAAATTTACCTTCTCTTATATCGTCAAAAGAACCTTTGCTGTTAAAACTCTGCACAAAAATAATGTATTATTTATATTACTTTGTTACAAAAAAAATGCACTTACCAACGCTGATTTATATTCGTAATAATCATTACATAATTGAATATATGTACCAACAAGAAGTGAAATATTACTTAAGTCAATACTGGAAGTGCTGAATAATTTATAACAGAGATTTAAGGCTTGAAATACACCTCCACATTCTAAAAAAAATACGGTTTTAGAGAACCTAATTTTAATGAATTAGTAACAGTCAAGGTCAGGGGCGGATGGGCTATCAAAAATCTACCAGGAAATTAGCGGCCGGCGGGTCAAAAATGTAATTGTCACGGCCCAAAACAGCGCCGCAGGCAAAATTTTTATTTTATTAACGGCCCACGGTCCCATTGAGCGGGAAATTTTCCGGTAGCCCGATGGGCCCTTTCGCCCCTGGTAAAGGTAAACGCACTTCTACTCATCATATGCAGGTACTCTTGTTCGGAAGGACAAATCAAATTATCTCTCCAATAAATTTCCGTTACTTGTCCAGTGAAAATGTATCTAGTACACTCCAATGCAGATTGAATGTACTGAAAGAATGAACGACTTATTTGAACTATTTTCAGCTCTTTCATTGGCGATTACCTCAGAAGTCGCGAAATCTTTCGTTGTAGGGTATAATATATGAGTAGATAAATCAACCGCTGCAATTGTTTGTCCGACACCGTAGATAATATGAGCAGCAGGAATGCCTCTCCTCAATTCCGATCCATCTTGAACATCGTCCACTCTATAGAACAGACTTGTCAAATTTTGCATAAAGGTAGACTGAATGCAATTTTTACGTACAATAAAATTATCGTGTGGATCCATTGGATAATCTCTGCAATCCGGTCGGTTTCATTTTGGTCGACATTCATCCAAAAGTTATATATCGCAAAAAGAATTTTCCTAAAATTTGTCCCTTTCTTTTCATTGACGTGGTGATAAGGAAGCATAATTATCTAGAACATAAATTAAATACTTATGGTAAAAAAGTTGGGTAGGCTTGATTTATTTCGCAGCATTTAGAAAGTTAGGAACACTGCGAAATAAGGCAAGTCTGCCCTAATTCAATTGTTAATTTACTACCTCCTCATATTTACGAAAATCTTGTAGTGTAATTTCATTGTTGTCAAGTTGAAATAAGTTATCCATTTAAGAAAATTTTTAAATCTGAATTGCAAATTTTCTGCTCACTCTTAAAAAATTCCGCCAGACAATTCAATACTACTAGAAAATTTCACTTACATGGGTTTAAATATATAAATTATTAACTCGTTGATATTAAATTACATTAAAACTTCAAAATATCGAGTTATTATAAAATTAAAAATTAATTACATGGGTTTAACTTAAACCTACATGCGTACCTAACTTACCTTGAACTTCAATCTTTTATTATTTTAATTTGAAATAAATTAAGTATTTACATAAAAAAAAACAAAATAAAAAATAGACATAGATATGCTGGATAATTAATTAATTGTAGCTTTTTTATTACGTTGTTGCATTAAAATTTTATACGTACACTAAAGTTTTTATTTAGTTACAAAATTCTATATGATCTATTAATTTTAATTACAGCAATAGCATCAGGTATTAATTAAGGTCATTTCAACAAAAAGAGGCAAATCCATTTTTATTTATTGTTAGGAAACAAAAAAAAATCAGTTTTTAAAAATCTCCCTTTTGCGGGCGAAAAAAAAAACATTTTATCCAAAAATACCCTTAACTTTCATAACTACTTTGCGATGATTTTGCTGTGAAATTCTGACCTGCTCGTAACTACGGTAAACCCTAAGAAACTCTTTCCAGGGGTCATGGTTCAAAATTCTAATTAATACTGTGGAAAAACTTGCATGAAAAACCAATAAAACTTTTGTAAAACAATAATTTTAATTGTTCCATAAATTTAATAAAAATAGGAGATAATCCAATCAAATTACTCATTGACAAATTTTGAGTATCAAAAAGTTGTTGTGTAAAGGTGTAATCGAACCGTTGCAGGCGCTACTTTATAATTAATAATTTAAAAAAAAAGGTCGGAGAGCAAAATGGTCAAGCTACGAACGCTCAATACCCGGTTCGAATCCGGGTAAGTAACAACTTATTCTGGCCGTCTCGTTGGTCCTCCAGGTTGGGGGTTCTACCGTCGGGCAGGCTCCTAGTCGTAAGTAAAACATGTAAAATGCTAACAAACCAAAAGTCAATTTGCAAGGTTGGTAGTTTAGTATCCGACAACGTCGAAAGACGTTTGAAACCGACTTATATTGTAGTTCTTATAAACTTTCCAAATTTTTCATAAAATCTTATATTTAAAAATAAACTCTTCCAAAATTTAAATTCAATGGTCGGATTATCAGATTAACAGATTTTGGTCTCTATTTTGGTCAATCTTCTCAGGTGCATTTCCCCCCCCCCAATTCGAATTTTGACTCCAAAATAGTCTAAATCGTTTGTGCTTCGTTTGTACCTGTTTGTGCAAACATTATTTTCGTTTGTACCCAAATAGTTTTCGAGAAATTTCAAAATTTTGCTTGGGGGGGGGGGGGCTGGAGACATACTTTTTTAAATTTCGAATTTTGGATTCAAAGTAGTCTAGAACGTTTGTACTTCGTTTGTGCTCGTTTGTGCAAGTTTTATTTTTGTTTGTACCCAAATAGAATTTGAGATTTTCAAGAAAACCATCAAGAATACTGACGCGCATGAGTGAATGATTAACGAGATTCTAGGTAAAACTTACAGGATCACGTTCAAAATACTCTCTATCGTTTGTACTTTGTTTGTGCCTATTTGTGCAAGTTTCATTTGTGTTTGTACCCAAATAGCTTTTGAGATTTTCAAAAAAAACATCCAGGATACTGACGCGCATGAGTGAATTAACGAGATTCTTAGCACGAGAAAGCACAGAATTTTTTTAAATTTTGAATTTTGGATTCAAAGTTAACGAGATTTTGGATAACACCTGCAGGATCCACTTCAAAAGAGTTGCAATCGCCTGTACTTTGTTCTTGCCAGTTTGTGCAAACATTATTTTCGGTTGTACCAAAATAGTTTTTGAGATTTTCTAGAAAAAAATCATAGATACTGACGGGCATGAGTGGGTTAACGAGATTATGGGTAACACTAACAGGATGACGTCCAAAATACTCTCTATCCTTTGTACTTTCTTTGTTCCTGTTTGTGCAAAAATTATTTTTGTTTGTATATAAATTGTTTTCGGGAAATTTCCCGAAATTAATATTTGAAATATACAAGTTGGTATTTACTATTTTTATTTATTACAGAAATTTACAAATGTATAATAGGAAATTTACAAAGGGCATATCCGGATTAATATGAGAAATCCGCCCCCGCGACTTTTTTGGCTCATACTCAGGGGATCGATTTGGTGTCGAATAAAAATAATTCATACCAATATTTAGCTCTTTAACTCTAACGGTTGTCGAGATTTTCAAAAAAACCTGTTTTTTCAATTTTATTTTTATTTTTATAGTAAAATTCACAATTGATCAATGATGAATTTTTTCCTATTTTTTAGGAGTTTAAGACATGAGAAAAAAATATAATCATGATTTTTTAACGAAAAGCCGATTTTTGGCAGATGATAGAAAATTAAAATCTTTTTTTTTTAGCCTTTTTAAAATATGTCACTCACCAAAATTTGTCAGAAAATGTCTATTATACTCCTCTACACTCATGAATTTTTTTGAATTTTTTGAAATGGTGGAACAATATGAAAAAAAATAAAAACTCATTTTTTTTCTAAAATCTTGCGTTCTAAATAACTTATATTTTTTTTTAGCTAAAAAATATATTTTAAAATATTTTAATATTTTTTTATTTTAATATATTTTAATATTCAAAAACTCTTTAATTTTGTTTTTTGTTAAACCCCATAGCATCAAAACTAAACAAGCTATGATAAATTGATTTTTTGTATATTTTAATATTAAATATGATAAGTTAATCTCTATTGATTTCGGCGAAAAAAAATGTTAAAATCACCCCCTAATTTAATTACCATCCCAATTGAAAATAATTGTTATACTACTTCACAATTAACTTTATTTATGTACTTACTTGTAATATGCTTTAGTAGTTTTACAGGTTTAAAGTCCTTAGTTTTGAAAAAATTTAAGGTTGATTTGAAGAGAGCATTTTTGCAATTTTGCAAAAAATTGCCTTTTCTTAAAAATATCTCAAAATTTATTAATGATACGCAAAATTTTATAAAATTAAAATTTGTAGGTTTGGCTTTTCTGAAATTTTAGGTTTTTGTTGTAGTATAAAAATTGTATAAGATATGACTGTTTAAAGTTTGCATATGTTCGTAAATAGTTGACATCTTGTTCAAACCCTTTCAGCTCAAACTATTTCAAAAATAAGGGTTAAAAAAATTATATTTATAATTTATATGAAAAAAATAAGGATCTACTTTATTTTTGTTATTATCTCACTTAGTTTTGAGGCTACGGTATTTTATAAAAAACAAAAATAAAGGTCTTTTTAAGAACTTTAAAAAAGATTTTATAAGTTTTCCCCAAAACTGCATTATTTTAAAATGTATTAAAATAATAAAATATTAAAATATTTTAAAATATATATGAATTTTTTTGTGGTAATCTTTATTTATATTTATTTTTGGCAAAAAAATATTTTAGACAAATTTTATTTATTTAGACAAATTTTTTTTAGCTAAAAAAAAATATAAGGTATTTAGAACGCAAGATTTTAGAAAAAAAAATGAGTTTTTATTTTTTTTCATATTGTTCCACCATTTCAAAAAATTCAAAAAAATTCATGAGTGTAGAGGAGTATAATAGACATTTTCTGACAAATTTTGGTGAGTGACATATTTTAAAAAGGCTAAAAAAAAAAGATTTAAATTTTCTATCGTCTGCCAAAAATCGGCTTTTCGTTAAAAAATCATGATTATATTTTTTTCTCATGTCTTAAACTCCTAAAAAATAGGAAAAAATTCATCATTGATCAATTGTGAATTTTACTATAAAAATAAAAATAAAATTGAAAAAACAGGTTTTTTTGAAAATCTCGACAACCGTTAGAGTTAAAGAGCTAAAAATTGGTGTGAATTATTTTTATTCGACACCAAATCGATCCCCTGAGATGAGATTTCTCATATTAATCCGGCTATGCCCTTTACCATAAAAAATTTACAAGTTTAGTTCAATTTATTAAATTATATTGATATCTATTAGGATGATAGAAGTCTTATAATGTGTATACAAGAAATTGAAAATTGACTATTTCAGATAACCGCATGTTCTTTGCCGAGTGCTCCAGATCATCAATTTTTTTCCATCGATTGTCTTCTCTTTTCTAGCAACACGCTATGTAGTGACCTATTGTCGACATATGTTTGGAAGATGGTGGTAGAAAGTTAATCACACCTTGGCAAAAACAAAGTACAGGCGATTGCAACTCTTTTGAAGTTGATCCTGTAGGTGTTATCCACTTATCCAGAATTTCGTTAACTTTAAATCCAAAATTCAAAATTTAAAAAATTCTGTGTTTTCCCGTGCTAAGAATCTCGTTAATTCACTCATGCGCGTCAGTATCCTGGATGTTTTTCTTGAAAATCTCAAAAGCTATTTGGATACAAACAAAAATAAAACTTGCACAAATAGGCACAAACAAAGTACAAACGATAAAAAGTATTTTGAACGTGATCCTGTAAGTTTTACCCAGAATCTCGTTAGTCCACTCATGCGCGTCAGTATCCTTGATGGTTTTCTTGAAAATCTCAAAAACTATTTGGTACAAACCAAAATAAAACTTGCACAAACAATCACAAGAAAATTACAAACGTTCTAGACTATTTTGAATCCAAAATTCGAAATTTAAAAAAGTATGTCTCCAGCCTCCCCCCTCCAGCAAAATTTTGAAATTTCTCGAAAACTATTTGGGTACAAACGAAAATAATGTTTGCACAAACAGGTACAAACGAGCACAAACGATTGAGACTATTTTGGAGTCAAAATTCGAATTGGGGGGGAAGCCTGGGAACATTCACGTAATCCTCTCATTTGGGGTTGAAACTCAGAGGGCAGTTTTTGTTTCATTGGAATTACTGATAATATTGCTCTCATCGTTGAGTCCAACTCCTGGAATTGAACTTTGTCAAAAACTCCAACTCTGTGTGGATTCCTTTAAATAAACGAAACGTTTAAGCATTAAAAAACCGCAAAATGTGGAAGTGACCAGAAAAATGGTTCAAGATCCATTTATAATATTCAATTATTTTGATCAACTAAAAATAACTTTGGAAGAATTTAATATTAAAGCAAAAAATGTATGAAACCTTAGGTCTGTTTGGTCCCACAGTCGTAGTGCTACACTAACTACACTACTACAAATTGATTGGTGGTACAATTACCAACCCACTTTTTACACCAATCAATTTGTAGTAGTGTAGTTAGTGTAGCACTAAGACTGTGGTACCAAACAGACCTCTTGATGAATTGGCTTTCAGTCATGATCGTTCTAAAACGAAAATAGTAAATAAATAAATTCTTACCCCCATTCGGAATTTGAAACGTCGCGCTCATGTGGAAACGTAGATTTGGTGGGTAAAACAGTTTACACTTTTTTGTAATACAAAGCCAAACTTTTAGTTAACTTAATTCCGAAAATTGATTTTTTAAGGGCCATTAGTTAATTAATCTGTGTTTGTAATATGGATAAGTTGATACCCTTGATCAAGTTGGAGAAATCAGAAGAAGCTATCGATGGTTTGCGAGCCCCCAGTGATGATCAAGAAATTACCACAGACGACATGGAGGTTATGGATGCCAAATTAGAAGATTTGCACCACTCTATCGATATTAAAGAAGAAGACGATGATAATTTAGAGTATCAGGAGGATATCAATGAGGTAAACTATGAACTATATTATTTTTTGCCAAATGATGAAGATTTGGACAAAGGAATTTTAAAATTATCCGACCGCTTAAAACAATTTGCGATACAAACAGTTTCAAAAACTGGGACGTTTGACTGTCTCGAACCATTCTAGTTTTTAGTAATTTATTTTTTCAATTTCTTTAATTATCAATGAAGAACCCAACCGAGTAGATTCCAAATGTTTCTTAAACGTATCGAATAATTATTATTGAATCCTCCGGGTCGCTCTGTAATTTCTTTTGCTGTCAATCAATTTAATGTCATTAAACGGATTGATATCTTTACTAAATTAATTAAAAATAGGAGGGCTATTTATTGATTTCAAAAATTACCTCAACAATATTTGTGAAAGTATTTAATTTAGAATTGAAATGCGATAGAAATAAATTAAAGTATTATTTTTTTTTTTTTTATTGACTTCTATTAGTATTTACAATCTGTTTCCAAACAATAAGTAAATTTGATACAGGAAAATGTCGTGTAGAAGTGAATCCACTGATGCACCCTTTATTCTTAACTTACAGGTTAGTTAATAATCCGATTTACATAAGTATGATAGATAACATAGTTGTGGTATGACAGATAATATACAGTCAAAATCTCGACGGCAAATCCGAAGGTCTAAACTTTTTTAGTCTGTGCACTTTATGGTCACTGGTTAGTTTAACTGCTAGTTTGTTAGGGTTAAAATAGTTTTTACTGAAATTTGTGATTTCATCTTGTACCGAATTTATGTTGAGATCACGTTGTATCAAGCTGTTGGGCACATACCATGGTGCATCTACAATCATTCGTAGCACTTTGGATTGAAACCTTTCAAACATTTGTATATTAGATAGAGAAGCCGAACCCCAAAGTTGTATTCCATACGTCCATATGGGTTTAAGTATGGATTTGTAAATTAGCAACTTGTTTTCAAGTGAGAGCCGAGATTTTCGTCCCATCAGCCAGTACATTTTGGTTAGTTTGCAACCAAGCTGTTTTCTTTTGGATAATATATGTTTACTCCAAGTGAGCCGTCTGTCTAAATGTATACCAAGGTATTTAGCTTCTTCGCTTTGTGTCAGTTGTTTTTTATTTAAGAATACAGGTGGGCATGTTTTTTTTTCCCATGGTAAATGTTACTTGTACCGATTTTGTCTCGTTTGGTTTGATGCGCCACAGCTTTAGCCACCTCTGTATTTCATCCAAATGACGTTGTAACATTTCTGAGACTATCGTTGGATTATGATGTATTTCTAATAGTGCTGTGTCATCTGCAAAAGTGGCAGTAATAGTATCTGCCATGGTTGGTAAGTCAGCCGTATATAAAATGTATAATATTGGTCCAAGGACGCTTCCTTGAGGAACCCCTGCTTTGATTGAGTATAGTGAGCTGTATTCTCCACAATGCTTCACCATGTAATGTCTCTCAAGTAGGTATGATCTTAGCAGTCTATAATAGTTGTGGGGTAAAAACGTTTTCAGTTTGAACAACAGTCCAACATGCCAAACCTTATCAAATGCCTGAGATATGTCCAAAAGTGCAGCAGCACAGTAGGTTTTGGTTTCCAATGCTTTATAGATTATATCCACAACACGGTGAACTTGTTCTATTGTGGAGTGTTGCTGTCTAAAACCAAATTGATGATTCGGTATGAGTTTTCTTTCTTCTATAACTGGTTGAAGTCTTTTTAATATCATTTTCTCAAGCAGTTTAGAGAGTATTGGGAGAAGACTGATGGGTCTGTAGGAAGCTACATCATTTGCTGCGGTACGTGACATTTGGGCGCCGGCGTTTGGGCGCTGGGATTTTTGGGCGCGGGATTTTTAGGCGCTGGACTTTTGGGCGCCGAAACTTTTAAATGCCAAAAATGTCTACTGCGCACATTTACGCGCACATTTGCCTTCAAATTTAAAACATGTTCTAAATATTTTACATGAAAATTTAGCACAAAATTTTGCTGGTAAATTTGCTGTATTCAACAGTGCATGATATTTTTATCATTATTGGTAACTAACCAATGAAAACCTTCCGATGTACTAATACGCTTTTTCTATTGATTAGTTATCATTTACATTTACATTTTATGTGCAATTATGCATCGTGTCATACAGGCTTTATAGATAAATAAATCTTAAAAAATATTCCCCCTCTCCATGTAAGAGTCCGTAAAATTTTCCATACTCCCCCCCCTGGGGTGGGCAAAATATAAGATACAAAATACATTTTGTATTTTGGGCAATATATCGGGGGTAAATATTTAAAATATTGAATGTATTTTGTTTTGAAATGTATTTTAAAATTTGTATTAGAAATACATTTTGGCCCCCCTTCTTCTTACAAACCCTTACCATACCACCCTTTTCCCCATACCTTTACGTAATTAATGGACGGTCCCTAGGGCCGATGACAAGAGCATTTCCAGCCAATTGACTTAGGGGGGGGGGTAATTTATCTATATCAATGTAAATTTCAAAATAGATTAATCTTTATGTGTTGAAAAATAAAAAAAAATTCAATTTATTCTGGACCGGTGTAGATTTTCTATATAAAGTGTTTTATTTTTATCAGCATTACCAACTCCGCAAAAATCACCAATAAATACTTAATACATAAGGGAGGATATCCACGCAAGGGTAGCACCTTGGATCAGTTATTTCATAATATAAGATCGATTGGTGGCACCCCCTCCATCTTAAGCCTGTATGACACGATGAATAATTTTGCATAAATTTTACATGTAAATGCTAACTAACCAATAGAAGAAGTGTATTAGTAGCCATCGGACTTTTTTCATTGTGTAGTTATCATTTACATGTAAATTGTATGTAAAATTATGCATCGTGTCACACAAGCTTAAAAAGTAAAAAATAATTTTAAAAAAAGCAAACAAAGCTTCTTGAAAACATCAATACAAAAATACAAACAAATAAAAATTAATTTTTGCTCCCCCCCATCTCCTTAAAAAATACATTTCGAAACAAAATACATTCAATATTTTAAATATTAACCCCTAATATATTGCCCAAAGTACAAAATGTATTTTGTATCTTGTATTTTGCCCACCCCTGGAAGGGGGGGGGTTGGGAAATCTTACGTGGGGAAAGGGAATGTTTTTTAAGATTTATTTATCTATAAAGCCTGTATGACACGATGCATAATTGTACATAACATTTACATGTAAATGATAACTAATCAATAAAAAGAGCGTATTAGTAGCCATCGGAAGGTTTTCATTGGTTAGTTACCATTCACATGTAAATTTTTATAAAAATACAAGCGCTGGGAGATCCTACGGATCTCAACCAGCGCTTGGCCTGCCGGCGGCAAGCCGCTATCGCGGCTTCTAGCCGCTTCGCGGCGGGCCGCTACGCGGCTCAAAATAAGTCGCCGCATCGCGGCTCCACTAAGCTTGACATGCCGCTTCGCGGCATGCTTCTACAGGACTTCTACAAGTCGCCGCTTCGCGGCTCCATTTGGGGTATATTTTATAAAGAAAAACCCACTGTTTTGTCTTTCACCGCAGGAACTGAATTGCACTCGGTGTGGAATCTATAATAGTTATACTATGATTGTGAAAAGTAGCAATCATTATTAGAAAGTGTCTGAAAAGAGGCCATTTGTACTATTGAAACTGAACCAATAATTTTTTCGTCCATGGGTCTCTTCTGCGCGGCTCCATTTAGAGTAAGCTTTATAGAGAAAATCTTGCCAACTTGCATTTTAACACAGGAATTGAATTGCATATTATTGTATGCAAGCAGTGTACTCCATCTTTATTTTTATTAGTCTTAGTATTAGAAAATTAGCTGCATTCACGACATTCTACGACATTCTGGGTTCAAATTGCGGACTATACAGAATTTCTTAGCTCGGCCTTCCAGAGGGCATTCACACGCTGCGCTGTGGTGAAATCGATATTGATTTATGTGAACTATAAAATATGGGGACTAATCCCCTGTCTGTTTAATATGGTGCTAATAATTTAATCATTGTCTGTTAAAATGGAGAATAAATTAAGCTAAAAATGCTAGTAAAAATATCATGCACCGTTGCATAGGTACAGCAAATTTTGTGCTAAATTTTCATGTAAAATATTTAGAACATGTTTTAAATTTGGAGGCAAATGTGCGCGTAAATGTGCGCAGTAGACATTTTTGGCACTTAAAAGTCTCGGAGCCCAAACGGCGGCGCCCAAAAGTCCAGCGCCCAAATGCTGGCGCCCAAATGTCCTGGCGCCCAAAATTCTTGGCGCCTAAAAATCCGGCGCCCAAAATTCCGGCGCCTAAACGGCGGCGCCCAAACGCCGGCGCCCAAACGGCGGCGCCCAAAAGTCCTGACCCGTCATTTGCTGATTTACCAGGTTACGGGATGAGAATTATTTCTGCTACTTTCCATTGCATGGGAAAATACTCTAATCGCATGATGGCGTTAAACAGTTGAGTTATATATTTGATGCCTCGATTCGATAATTCTTTGATTATTCTGCCAGTTATAAGGTCATATCCAGGTGATTTCTTAGGATTTAAGTTCATATTTATCATGAACCGTATTTCCTTTTTCTTGAATGATTTAATAGGCATTTCTAGTTGGTCAGCTGAGTTTAGAAATTTGTTTGTATTGTCATCTTCGCTGGGACATTCAGTTTTATATGGCTTAAAGACTTCAGAGATGTGTTCTGCGAATAATTGTGCCTTTTCTGCGTTACTTCTTGCCCATTTACCTTTTTCTTTTCTAATTGGTGGATTAATTTGTTGAGCTTTGATTAGGTTTTTTGTTGCTTTCCAAAGTAAATAGTCGGTAGATTGTGTGGCAGACAGATTTTGCTGGTAATTTTGTATGTCAGCATTATTTTTGTTTTCCAGCATATGCTTAAGTTCTTTTATTGCTTGGTTAAGCTTAGTTTTGTCTTGCGGTGCTCTGGTTTCCTGCCACACCTTTCTGAGTTTACGTTTCTTCATAATTGTTTGTTGAATTTGTGTTGGGTAGTTATATGTTGGATTGGTTGCCTTGATGGTCTCTGGAGTTGAGTTCCAGGCCGCTTGTTGTATGCTTTTTGTCAAGTGTTCGGTCGCTTCGTCAATATCTCGATTTGTTTTGAGTGGGATGTCCAAGTTTAAAAGTTCATCCAATAGCTGCATGAATTGTTGCCAATTTGTTCTTTTGTTTGAGAGAGTGAGTGGTTTCTCCATTAGTATTACGTGGGTGCTCAATGTTACGATTATGGGTGTGTGGTCAGACGAAAGTAAGTCTGTGCAAGATTCTACTTTAAAACGGTTCTTCGGTATGCCTTTTGTTATACAAAAGTCAATAACATCGGGCAATTTAGCCGGATCCGTAGGCCAGTAAGTCGGCTCACCTGTCGATAAGTAGTTCATATTATTGGCTTCTATAGCTTTTAAAAGTTCTCGACCTTTGGTAGTAGTTAGTCTTGAGCCCCAGTATGTGTGTTTGGCGTTGTAATCACCTCCAGCAATGAACCTATGACCAAGGGTGCTATAAAAATGTTCGAAGCTATCCTTTATTGCATGTTTTGGTGGACAGTAGATTGCTGCTATTTTCATGGGGCCACTCCATTCTTCAACTGAGATGCAGGTGGCTTGTATGTGACTTTGCTTGTACTCTTCATTTACATGATGTTTTATTAATTTTTTGATGATGATAGCAGTTCCACCGTGCGCCTTGCCATCCGGATGTTGGGTTAGCACCGCATAGTACACATTTTACCAGATCTGATCTTTCTTTTCTACAGCAGTTGGAAGTAAGGTGGTCTTCTGCACATGTGCGATGTGCTTACCTTGGACCCCTTCTACAATAACAGAGCCTCAGTCGCGCCGTTGCTACAGCGTTTTTATTAAAATATATAAAAAAAAAAAAATTTTTACAATTTACAAACTCAACAATAATAATCTAACAATAGGCGCTGAAAAAAAAATTAAAAACACAAGCTGAAAAAGAAGAAGATTAATTGGACAGGACAATGACGGATATTTGTAACCTCCCCGAGGCAGCGTGAACACTCCTCACTGGAACACGTCGTTCTCGGAGTCAGTGTCTGAATACGTGACGTCTGGGGCTGTGGTCGTTTTTCATTGGTCAGCCTATTGGCGTTCCAATAAACGCCTTTTAGGGCTGCGGGAAAAGTTGTCGTCCTGAGATTTTAGAAGTGATGGCGTGAGCTGGAGGACAGGAAAGAAGTTAGTCGGACCTGGCGAAATGGCTGAGGGTTTTCTGGATCTCCTCGGAGGACATTCCGAACCTGACGAGCTCCAAGGTAACCCTGGCTATTTCTTGCTTGGAAGCGGTGAATCTACCGTTGTCGTCGGTAGGAAGATTATTAGAAGGCTTGTCTTTTTTGGGAGCCTCAGATACATTCTGGGGAGAAGCTAGTTGGGTGAGTTTTGACCTGGTCACCTGGACGTTCTGGGAGAGAGCTGATTGGGTGGGGTTTGACCGGGCCACCTGAGCGTAAGAACGTTCATTGGTGACCGGTTTGTACCGTCTTGCCTGGTTGTTGAGGGGAACTGGTCGAAGGAGAGCTTGCGCTCTCCACATTTTAGGATATGACTTACAGCCCTGGTAGCTAGCTGGGTGGTCACCACCACAATTAGTGCAGGTAGCCGTACCCTTGGGCCTGGTGCACTCGACTGTCCAGTGCTGGCCTGGAGTTTTTACACACCGGGGTGTGGCCTTGCAGCAACTCTGAGCGTGGCCGAAAGATTGACAGCGGTGACACTGCCCAATCTTGGTTTTTGCGTGGGGGACTTCTATTTTGACGCAAATGTCATGGACCCTATCCTCGTTGAAAATATTGGCGGAGGTCGTGGTTTTGGGCATAGTGACCATGATGAGGGGAAGGGGTCTTCTGCCCCGACTGCTCCTCATTCTGCCTACCGTGCAGTCGTATCCCTTTGAAATGAGGTCCTCTTGGACCTCTTTAACATCATTGTTGATGGGGATGCCCCTAATGACTGCTTTTAGGGGCTTCTCCTCTCTCAATTGGTGGAAGTACCATCCACCTTCTTCGGGAGTAAGAACTTCCTCGAAGTACTTGTATATGGCCCTGTAGTCGTTTTCGCTGGCGGGAGTGATGCTCAGTCCGCCAGCGAGTAGTTTAGCCTTTGTGAAACGAATCCCCCGCCTCACGAATTCGCTCTTTATGCTGCTCCACTTAGCAGTATCCCTTAGAAGTAGTGGAGGGATTCTGGTCTTAAGTGGAACGGCCAAAGGGGATTCTCGACGGGACGTCTGGTTGCTATTATTTTGCAGCAGCTGCAGCTGACACTTGGCATCTGCGGAGCAGATGCGGGCGACAGCCCGCTTATCTCCTTCATCTGGTTTTGAGACCTGACGTAGAGAATTTTTTACAGGGATTTCAAACCCGAGGAGCGGCGTTGAGCCGGTGTCATGATTATTATTGCGCTGTAAGGTATGCACTGCGGGGCCGGGAGCTAACGTCGAATTGTCCGCGCGTGCACGCACGTGTGGGGCAATCCTCGCGCACGCGGCGGCGCGAGTGCTTACCTTGGGCCCCTTCTACAATAACAGAGCCTCAGTCGCGCCGTTGCTACAGCGTTTTTATTAAAATATAAAAAAAAATTTTTACAATTTACAAACTCAACAATAATCGAATAGGCGCTGAAAAAAAAAATTTAAATACATAAGCTGAAAAAAAAGAAGATTAATTGGACAGAACAATGACGGATATTTGTAACCTCCCCGAGGCAGCGTGAACACTCCTCACTGGAACACGTCGTCCTCGGTGTCAGTCTGAATACGATCGAGGTCATGGTCGGCAGCAAACATTTGCAGAAGGGAACGTTTCTCATTGGTCAGCCCATTGGCCTTCCAATAAACGGTTTTTAGGGCTGCGGGAATTGTAGTCGTCATGAAATCTTATGAGCGATGGCGTGGGCTGAAGGACAGGAAAAAAGTTAAACGACTCTGACAAACTGTCCGAGGGTTTCCTGGATCACCTCGGAAGACATTCCGAACCTGATGAGTTCTAGGGTGACCCTAACTATTTCGCGTTTGGACGCGGTGAATTTACAGCTATCGTCTGTAGGAGGGATGTTGGAAGGCTTGTCTTTTTTGGGAGCTTCGGATAGTTTCTGAAAGGGGACTGATTGGGTGGGCCTTGATCGGGCCTCCTGGGCGTTTTGGGAGTGAGCTGGTTGGGTAAGGTTTGACCGGGCCACCTGAACGTAGGAACGTTCATTGGTGACCGGCCTGTACGAGTGTCTCGGTTGGCTGTTGAAGGGAGTTTGTTGAGGGAGAGCTTGCACTCTCCACATTTTGGGGTACGATTTGCAGCCCTGGTAACTAGCTGGGTGGTCGCCACCACAGTTAGTGCAGGTTGCCGTACCTTTGGGTCTGCTGCACTCGGCCGTCCAATGCAGGCCTGGGCATTTGACGCACCTGGGGGTAGCCTTACAGCAGCTCTGGGCGTGGCCAAAAGATTGGCAGCGATGACACTGCCCAATCTTGGTTTTTGCGTGGGAATCTCAATCTTAACGCGTATGTCGTGAACGACATCCTCGTTGAAGATTTTTGCGGAGGTCGTTGTTTTAGGCATGGTGACCATGATGAGGGGAAGGGGTCTCCTACCCCGACTGCTCCTCATCCTGCCCACCGTGCAGTCGTAACCTTTAGCAATAAGATCCTCTTGGACCTCTTTAGCGTCTATGTTGATGGGGATACCCCTAATGACTGCTTTTAGGGGCTTTTCCTCTCTCAACTGGTGGAAATACCATCCTCCTTCTTCGGGAGTAAGTACTTCCTCGAAGTACTTGTAAATCGCCCTATAGTCGTTTTCGCTGGCGGGAGTGATGCTCAGTCCGCCAGCGAGTAATTTGGCTTTTGTAAAGTGAATCCCGCGCCTCAAGAATTCAGCCTTTATGCTTTTCCACTTAGCAGTATCCCTCAGCACTAACGGAGGGATCCTAGTTTTGAGTGGAACGGCTAAAGGGAATTCCTGACGGGGCGTCTGACTGGGGGGTGAATGGACTGGGAGAGTGTTACGGGGGTTGTCGGTGTTTGCAGAAGGGAGTGTTTGATCGGGTAGTTCATGGTCTGTCAATTGGATGATCTGCCCGTCTACCTCCATCGGTAGGTTGACGAGCTCACCCGCCAATTGGGAGCCAATTAAATCCTCTAGTGGGGGGAGGTTAACAAAATTATCCGTTGGATTGGTACTTACCTGTCCGTCACCAATCGGCTTCTTCTTCTTTTTGGAGTATCTGTCGCGGCTGCGTGACACACTACTTGAGGCAGGTCTTGATTTTGATTTTTTGCGCTGCTTACGCCTGGTCTCACGATCGCGTTTTCTTTCATCTTCCTTAGGCATATCCTGCAGTTTTGGTTGGCTGGATTCGGTCTTTTCACATTGATTGGCCGGTATAATTGGCTCTTCCTTATCCGGCTCTTCGGTGGACATCGTGGCTTCTTCACTTTGCACGGTTACAGGGTTGCTCGAAACAACCGTTTTTCTTTTAATCGCGCTCTGCCTTTTGGCCTCGAACTTTTCCAGGCTTGAAATGATCAGGTTCTTGTAACCCATCAGCTTCTTATGAGTGCTGATGGCGTCATCGTAAACCGCCTTTACCTTTTGGTAAGAGCGGCTATCCGGTCTTTCTCCCAAACTTTGATAAAACGCCTTCGTCGGGCTCGATCCATACGCGTCCAATTCCTTCTTTGTCTTGGCTGCCAGATTGGCTTGCTCCAATAGGGAAGCTTCCAAATTGTCTAGCATGAGCTGAAGTTCCACTTCGGTTAATTCGGATAACTTCTTGGAGCTTGACATATTCTTCGATGACAGTTTGAGTCTTGGCCCTATTATTTTGTAGCTGACACTTGGCATCTGCGGAGCAGATGCGGGCGATAGCCCGCTTATCTCCTTCATCTGGTTTTGAGACCTGACGTTGAGAATTTTATACAGGGATTTCAAACCCGAGGAGCGGCGTCGAGCCGGTCCTATTATTTTTCGGTGAGTGGATTTATCTGGACAGTTGCCCATAACATAACTTGCGACATTATTAGGTGTCGCCCTCTACCGACCACAGTACCAAACATACTCATCGCGTCACTAATTTATCCCAATCTCACGTTTCCGTGGACTGATTTTAACCAAAATCTAATCAAATCTAAGTTTCAATATAAAAGTACTAAATATAAAATTTGGTTGAGAAATTCCTATTAGTTTGGGCGCTAGAGCGCACACAAAATTAAGTGACATACAGACACACAGACATTTCTTGATGTTGGGTCTCTTTCAACTCGTTAGACCTCAAGGAATGTAAATCCGTGAAAATCTGAAAAAAAAAATTTTTTCGATTACATAACTTTCCCATTCGGTATGGTAAAGTAAAAGGTTATATATTGTACCAAAATAATCCTTTCTCCAAACTTTAAATTTTCATAAAATTAAATAAAATTTCGATTCTATAATTTTCCAAATATCCAAAACTAATTTTGCAGGATTATTTAGTATCACATATCCCAGCTTAGCTCAGTCTAAAAACTTTATCGCACCGCTCACGCGCAACCTTCTAATAAGAAAATTTTGCTTTTTAAAAACTAATTCTTCTTTTCTAAAAAGAAGTAAAAAGAAACACAAGAAATCTTTCCGCTACCCACAAATTTTATTACTTTTTCCAAAAATATACATATTTTATCTCGCAATGCACAAAACCGCGACCTTGCAGCACCGTGGGTCGCTTGCAAGTCCTTCTCAAAAATTCCAAATTTTCCCACCTTGGCTATTAACCAGGGGCGTCACAAATTCAAATTCTTAAAGTAAAAATATAAAATAAAAATAAGTAAATAAATTTTTTCATCCCAAAAAAATATACGACAATATATTTGGTAATGGTAAAGTAATTTTAAGTTGGTACGACCGACGACAACGACTAATCAGAGTGCGCTGTGTGTTCGGTGCCGAACAACTCGGCACCGGACAACTCGGTACTGGGAAAACTCGGCACCGGGATAACTCGGCACCGGGATAACTCGGCACCGGCAACTGGACACTGGAATAACCGGCACCAGTTGGAAACATTTTTTATTGATTGGTGAATCAATGCATTCAATTGTCGGTACGTGTGCGGTCATACAAAAGAGTCCGGCTGATGATAATTTTTTTACTTAGTTAGTCGTCCGCAATGTTAACGTACGGTTAATACTTTTTCGCGTGGATCCTCCTCGTGCCATGGTGATTTTTATAAAAATTGACCCTACACTTATTAAAACTACACTTATTATAAACATATCCCTAGGCCCGTGGGTTAAGGAAAAGGTGGATTATTGAGAGGTGAAACTCGTTTTTGCGTAGATTTTGCAATAACGGTGGTTGTGCAAGTAAAAATTGACTGGATGCACTTCTCGTTTTGCTCGAGCGCCTCCAGCCATTTTTACTGTACATTAACTATAAAAAAAACATGATTTTTGCTCGAAGTGCACTGTTAAAGCAAACGAATGCTAGTGAGGCTACCGTGATCTCCTCTCTACGTGAATCTTAGAGTAATGTAATTTACACGGACTGACGACAGAATGCCTGAATTCAGCAATCACGAACAACTTAGCTTAAAATTTGCTGTGAAAATCGAAAAACCGGTGCCGAGTTTTTCCGATGCCGAGTTGTCCTGGTGCCCAGTTTTCTCGGTGCCGAGTTTTCCCGGTGCCGAGTCATCCGGAACCGAGTTGTCCGGTGCCGAGTTGTCCGGAACCGAGTTGTCCGGTGCCGAGTTGTCCGTGTCCCCTCTCTATATTAACAACCTTCTTACCCCCCCCCCCCGCTCCAAAGTTTTTGCAACTTACTCCTTGCAGGTTGAAGCTCCAACGAAAATATTGGAAACTCATTAATGTTCAAACGTTTAACATAAATTTTTCTAGAAAATTCGATTTGTCTAGTACATTCATAAACTTTCAGAATATTGAAAGTAGCGCTTGATTGCGGGCCTTAAAAGTTTTTTATAGTAAAATGTCAGTTTGACCTTTTTAGTTTATATCTGTTTTAAAATTTATTTTAATCTTGGCATCTACAGCTACAGTGTAGCACTAGGACTGTGGTCCCAAACAAAGCTAATAAACTAATGATTAATAACTTATTTACTAACTTATTTACAATAACTTATTGTCTCCAAATGTTTGAAGTAATAAACACTCGGAATTAATTTGCTCGTATATTTTATTTATACAGGAATATGTTTAAAATGCTGACCAAATAAATGCAACCCATTCTGGAAATTATTGATCTGGCTTGAAATGATGGTCAAATAAGGAATAATAATAATAATAAAGCGTTTATTTAGCCAAAGGCTATACAAAAAACATAAAAAATATTAAAAATTTACACTACTACTAAAATCACAAAAATATAATACAATGAAATATAACAAAAATACAAACAAAATATATATACAACACAAAAAAATAATAATAAGATAATACAAAAATATAAAAAACAAAATATACAATACATTTATAAACTCCTGCCCCCAATGTAGGCTATTAATTCACCTCTAAACACCTTCTCACTTGTGCATCTCCGCAATCGCTCCGGTAGCTCATTATATAGCACCGCACCTTTGAAAAATATTGTATTTTGCACAAACGCCGAGTTTACATTTGTCAAAGCAATCCTGTTTCCATTCCTGGTGTTATGTTGGTGTACCTCACTGAATGTTGGGAGCAAACCATCAAAATACCGAGGCATCTTCCCCAACACTACTTTATGTACGAACATTAAAACTTGGCACTCTACCATGTGTCTTATATTCAACCAATTGAGCTCCTTTATCATGTCGTCGATTTTCGAATACCTATCTACTTTCAAGATCGTTCTCATTGCTCTATTTTGTAGTACTTGTAAACGACTCAATTCTGCAGCATTCATCATGAAAAATATCGTTCCCATATACGTGAAATGAGGCAAAACAATTGCGTTGTATATCGTCTGTTTGGTTTGTCTGGAAGTAAAGCCACTGCATCTACTAAGCACCCCCAGTTTCTTTGCTATCTTTTTACAAGTGTAATCAATATGCCCTTTGAAGTTCAATCGATTATCAATCATCAATCCCAAGTATTTCATGTTTTCAACCAAATCAACATTTGCTCCTTCACAAATTATTCGCAAGTTCTCACTCGTAAATACCTTCTTAAACCTCTCCTTGCCCAACATCATTCCCTTCGTCTTCCTTACGTTCAATTTAAGCCTTTTTCCGTTTAACCATCCGACCAACTTAACAATCACTTCATTCAACTTTTCAACCGTTGCTTTGCAGTCCCTTCCTGTCACATACACCAGTGTATCATCCGCAAATAAGTGAAACTTGACTCCTATAAAAGTCGTAAAAACCATGAACATATCGTTGATGAACATTATGAACAATAAAGGACCAAGTATACTTCCTTGAGGTATTCCATTTTCTACATTAATTTCCTCCGATATGTACCCTTGGAATTTAACTCTTTGCTTTCGATTTGTTAGATAACTCCAGACAACCCAAAAAGTTTTTCCAGTTTTTCAATTAATAGTGCCCTATCTATTGTTTCAAACGCTCTCATGAAATCTAAGAATAATACCAAGATCAGTAAATCATTATCAATTTCTTTTTTCCATTCATGTATTAGTAATTGGACTGCTGTTTCACAGCTATGTCCCTTCCGAAATCCTGATTGGAATAACGATATCAATTCGTTGTTTGTTACATACTCTTTTAACTGTATATAAACAACGTTCTCCAATATCTTGCTTATGGCACTCAACATGTTCACTGGCCGGAACTCGTCCGCCTTATCTGTACCAGCAATTTTCTTAATTGGTATGACGGTCGCTATTTTACATATGTCAGGTACCGTTCCAGTTTCCAACGAAGTATTAATAATATTCAGCAATGGATCACTCACTTCCTCCCAGAATATTTTCAAAATATCCAGATCAATCATACATAGTAATGGTAGCTTTGTTACAGGGTACTACTCTATCACATTCAAATCGTCACTTCAAAAGTAAGAGTGACGAAATAGAATTGAATTTGGATCATCATCCCATTCATAGTCGAGAAGAGATTTCAGTTCATTTTCAGAAGACAAAAACTGATTGTAATCCGCTTACTACGCCGGAAATTTCAAACTATAACTTTAAGTGTGAACTATGTGAATACAAATCTGCAAGTAAAGGAGGTTTAAAAGTTCATTTAAGAACACATTCAGGAGATAAACCGTTTCAGTGTGAAATTTGTGATTACAAATGTGCTCAGAAGGGAAATCTAAAAAATCATTTAAGAACGCATTCAGGAGATAAACCGTTTCAGTGTGAAATTTGTGATTACAAATGTGCATGGAGACATCATTTAGAAAGGCATTTAAGAACGCATTCAGGAGATAAACCATTTCAGTGTGAAATTTGTGATTACAAATTTACACACAAACAAACTTTATTAAACCATTTAAGAACACATTCAGGAGATAAACCGTTTCAGTGTGAAATTTGTGACTATAAATTTACATGGAAGCAAAATTTAAAAGTACATTTAAGAACGCATTCAGGAGATAAACCGTTTCAGTGTGAAATTTGTAATTACAAATTTGCGCATAAGAATAATTTAAAAAGTCATTTAAAAACGCATTCAGTAGATAAACCGTTTCAGTGTAAAATTTGTAATTACAAATTTGCACAGAAGCAATATTTAAAAAAGCATTTACAAACGCATTCAGGAGATAAACCGTTTCAGTGTGACATTTGTGACTATAAAGCTGCACAGAAGCAACATTTAATAGGTCATTTAAGAACGCATTCAGGAGATAAACCGTTTCAGTGTGAAATTTGTGACTACAAATGTGCACATAAAGAAAGTTTAAAAAGACATTTAAGAACGCATTCAGGAGATAAACCGTTTCAGTGTGAAATTTGTGACTTTAAATGTGCAGATAGGAGTACTTTAAAACGTCATTTAAGAACGCATTCAGGAGATAAACCGTTTCAGTGTGAATTTTGTAATGACAAATTTGCACACAAACAAACTTTAATAAACCATTTGAAGCGTTGCAAAGCTAATTGATCTAAGTGCCAAAAAGTATTTTTGTGGGAAAACGAATAAAACTGTGTTTTTAGGATATAATAAAACAAATGCTATTTTTTGTATGATATTAACTTTTATTGATGTATACATGACTAAACTAAAAGCCATTTTTGATATAAAACCCAACAGGAAAAATATAAAAGAAGAAATAAAACAATATATATATTTTTTTTATTTCAATTAATTCTTACAATTTGTCTATACAATAAACAATAAGTAAGTGGAATGACAATATCAGGGCAGTGTTGTGAGAAATTAAATAGGCGAAAATATTAACGAAACGCCGTCTAGCGGCTGAAATTTTAAGTACAGTATAACACGAGTGTCTCGCGGCAGAATTGATCTTGGCTGCGAGATGATAGCGACATCTATACTGCGGTGACGTACTTAGCCTTGACGTTTAGAAGTGAGGTTAGAATTTCGAATTTACATTATCGTTGTCATTTTAAAATGTGAAACTTGTCAAATCAGAAGAAAAATACTTTTCAAAAAATTATTTTTTAAATAAAATTTATTCAAACAATATAAAACAAATTAGAAATTATAGCAAATTAAAATAAAAACGAATTACGAACTGTATGTGTTGTCAAACTTAGTGCTAATGTTTTCAGTAGCATCGGTTTTATTCAAAAGGCCATCCAGTATATATTTTTTTCTTCAACAATTGTTGTTTTATTAAATTTTGATACGTCTTTAATTTTCTTCTTTTTAATAGGAAATAGACGTAGTACCTGTTTTTCTATATTTTCATTTGCATTAATATTTTTCAGTTTTCAATTGAATGATCTTTAGTTTGAGATTCGAATTGACAAAAGATACGTCTGAAAATATTTAAATATTAGTACCTAACACTGAAAATAACAGTGCCGTTGAAGATTTGTTATTATGATATAATTATGATAAAGAACATTGATACATTCCAAATAATTTTGATAAAATTATAAACACGATGAATAAATCATCATCATCAAGATCATTCAATTGAAAACCTAAGAAAAAATTAACGCAAATGAAAATGTAGAAAAACGGGTGCGTCTATTTTCTACTAAAAAGAAGAAATTTTTATTTTAAGATATAATTTGTAATTTGTTTTATATTGTTTGAATAAATTTTATTTAGTATTTTTCTTCTGATTTGACAAGTGTCACATTTTAAAATGACAACGATAATGTAAACTCGAAACTCTAACCTCACTTCTAAACGTCAAGGCTAAGTACGTCACCGCAGTATAGATGTCGCTACCATCTCGCAGCCAAGATCAATTCTGCCGCGAGACACTCGTGTATAACTTATTTGACAGCTGTCAAAAATACTGTTTTAGCCACCATTTTCCATCTTTTGCAGTGCCCTCATCGGTAATATTTTATGCCTATACGCATGCGTTTTAAAATGTTAAATTATTAACTCGTTGATATTAAATAATATTAAAACTTTAAAATATCGAGTTATTTAAAAATTAAAAATCCAATAAAATATTTATTGAGCTTTTAGATGATTATTTCATCCGTCATCAGAATAAGATTTGTCAAATTGATTTTTGATTTTTAAATAACTCGATATTTTAAAGTTTTAATATAATTAAAAAAATTTATAATACACTGAAAAGAAAGGTACGTCATATTGATGAACACTATTCATCAAATGAAATTCATCATAATGATGAGCAAAACATCAATATGACGTTCAAAACCATCGTTGAAATTTAATGAATGATGAATTACTCATCAATATGGTAAACTTGATTTCATCAATTTATTCTGTAATCTTTATTCATCATAATGATGAACAAATCTTCAATATGACGTACAAAACCATCATTTAAATTTAATAAATAATGAACTATTCATCAATATGATGTATTTTATTTCATCAATTTTTTATTATTACATAATTTAGGAATACAATGCATAGGTGGTAGATGGCGTGATAAAAATATCGGTACTAAAAAAAGATTAATTTAATTATTGTTTATGCTGCTTTTTATTTTCAATTAAATTTAATAAAATTAATTTAAAATTAAATGGGTATTAGGAATTATAATTTTTCAATCGGAAAATCCTCAAGGAACTCAAAACTAAAAGTATTTTAGGCTTAATAATTCAGTGCCTGCACGTAAAAACTACCTAAGCAGTAATACCCTGTGTAAAAAATCAAGAATCTTGTCCATCATATTTATGAATAAGATCATCAATATGAGAGGTGAGCTATGTGAACGGGCCAAAGACCGGACTCTAGGTCATAGGTCCTGGGTTCGATCCTCAACCCGTCTACAAAATTTACCCGACTTTATTATGACCCTCTCCTCTCGGAAGGCAATGGCAAACCACCGAGAGTAATCTGCCAAAAGAACCATTATGGTCACGATGCTTCTGTCAAGAAGCAAAACGATGAGAAAGAAAGAAAAAATGATATTTATGAATAAGATCATCAATATGATAAACAAGTACATCAAATTAAAGATCTTCTTCATCATATTTATGAATAAGATCTTCAATATGATGAACGAGTACATCAAATCGATGATATTATTCAGCATATTTATGAATGACATTTCAATATGATGAACCAGTGCATCAAAGCAATGATCTTGTTTATGATATTTATGAATAAAATCATCAATATGATAAAAGAGTGCATCAAATCGATGATATTTTTTAAATAGTTTTAAAGAACTTCTTCATAGAGGCAAAATTGGTGATTTTCTTATCAATATGATGTATGTACATAGTCATCAATATGAATCCACTTTTACGTCATATTAATATTTTCGTCATCAATAAGCTACAATTTTTCAAATATTTTTGTAAAAAAATATAAATAAAAAACGATGTACATTTGATGAAACATTTTTCATCATATTGATGAACTTCTTCATCGGCACAAAATTGATGATTTTTTCATCAATATGATATACATATTAGAGATGAATGCGGGACTAATTTTTTTGTCCCGTCCCGCAGTGTCGCCTCGTCGTGTAAGTCCCGTCCCGCGGGTCCCGCACGTCAGACGCATGCGCAGATTAAAAATTATGACTTAAATTTGAAATTGCGCATGCGTCTGACAGCGTCTACTTTCCAACTGCTGAAAAACTGGGCTATTACTAGGGCAATTGTTTTGTTGAATTTAAAATAGAGATGAATGCGGGACGGGATATCCCGCGGAATATTTTGTCTATCGAGATAGTTTGAATATTTAGTCCCGCGCGGGATATTTTGTCAACTCAGTCCCGCGCGGGACGGGATCCCGCAGTCTCGCATTTGATTTATTTTATACAACGCAGCCCGAATAAATTTTTTTTGTTTTTTTTTGTTAACACATATTACTTAGAGTAAATGTAGGGAAAGGATTCAATAAGTTAAATTATGAAATAGAAGGGGAAACAATTTCGTCTCGCACGGGACTGCTTTAAAATCACGTCCCGCGCGGGCCTCAGTTGATAAAATGTCCCGCGCGGGACTAAATATTTTAAATATCCCGCGGGACAAAAGAATATCTCGAGGGATATTCCGTCCCGTCTCGCATTCATCTCTAAAATAAATTTATAAATCAAACGCGGGACTGAATTGGCATCCCGTTTCACGCGGGACTGAATCGACATCTCGTTTCGCGCGGGATTGAATCGACTTCGATCGAATCGAAAAATCGCGGGATTTTTTTCATCCCGCATTCTTTTCTAATACATATTTATCAATATGATGCCACTTGTTTTACAGTGTAGAAGTTCACTTTTTTAACACTAGAGGTGCTAACGTTGTGCTTTCTCGCTCTTTTATTAAAAATTAGCTCCCTTATTAGAGAATTAGCGAGAAAGCTCGACAGTAGCGATTTTAGCGTTAAAAAAGTAAACTTTCATCAAGAACTTTTTAATAGGGGAGAGGAGCTTTTTGAAAGTAAAAGAAAATTTGTTTATAATAATAAAAATTCTCGAAAAAGGAACCACCAAAAATTTTACTTTTTACAAGTGCCCCCCCCCTTCCCGAAATTAAATTCTAGCTATGGGCCTGCCTTGAGGTGTAAAATCTAATAGCAATTCACTAAAATTAGATCTCAATGTCGATTATTTATCGCAATAAACCGCAACTTTATGTTTCAAAAATCGCCCAACTTACGGTTTGCGGTTTTTGAAAAAATTTAAGCGCAAATTATCTACAAAAGCCGCCCAATTTGAGGTAAATCGCCGAATCTGACAACACTGTATCAGGGTGCTCAGCTGGTTACTTTAACTTAAAGTAACCCAATCATAAAAAAGTAACCAGTAACTAAAAAAGTAACCAGCTGAGCACCCTGCAATATTAGGTCGCGTAGAAAATTTTCCACTGAAAATTTTCTTTTAATAATAGCAATTTGGTTTGGGTGTTATAATTTAATCATTGAACAAAACGAGTAGCGAGATCGGCTATCTTGAAGCGCTTCAAACGTCTTATTTCGTGTGCGTTGTCCAGTACTGCGTTGGCTAGTTCATTGGGATGGTTTTCCAATTTGTTCCTATAGTTTGTATAATGCTTGTGGATTTCGTCCCGAATGGAATTCAGACCCAGGTCCTGTTGTATGACAAAGTTGTTGTTTGCCATTGTTTGCGTGCTTTTCGCTTTTGAGCAATTTTATGTTTTATTATTGTTGGAGTTGTTTCTTTCTTGAAGGTTTCATTACTATCAGGAGTGGCAAACCAAGCTGCGTTCTGGATAGCTTTTGTCAGATGTTCGACTGCATTTTCAATGTTGTCTTCTGATGTTAAAGGTATGTCCAAATGAATGTGTTCATCCAGTTGGATTTTGAAGGTATCCCAGTTGGTTTTACTACTGGATAGTGAAGGTTGCTTTGGCTTGCCAAGTATTTGTGAGTAAATCGTCAGTAAGAGTGGCGTATGATCAGATGATAGGTCGAATGACGATTCCATCTTACACTGCTTCATGTTTATGCCTTTAGTTACGAAGAAGTCAATCAGATCCGGTGTTTTGGTTTTATCGGTAGGCTAGTACGTTGGTTCACCTGTTGATAGGTACGACATATTGTTTAATCTGATTGCTTTTAGCAGTTCTTTTCCTTTGGTGGTTGTGAGCCTTGAGCCCCATTGAAGATGTTTGGCATTGAAGTCGCCTCCTGCAATGAATTTGTTACCCAATGTTTTAAAGAAGTCTCCATATTGTTTTTCCTTGTTGTTGTGTTTAGGTGGGCAATATATCGCTGAAACAGTCAAGTTACCCAGCCTGTCTTCAACGACTATACTGGTACCATGAAGGTAGTCATGATCTAATTTGTGAAGTTCGTAGTGTTTAATATTTTTCCTTACGATGATTGCGGTTCCACCGTGAGCATTTCCATCTGGGTGTTGTATATGGTATAGTTTGGTATTTTTAGATGACTTTTTGCGGTGAAGTGAGTCTCGGATACTAGCATCACATCTATTTTGTGCATCTCCAGAAATAATTTGAGTTCTTGTGCATGTTGGCACAAGCCGTTAAGTTTAACATGGTGGACATTTGTTCCATAAGCTTCCTCATCATTTCTTTGAGCTCCTCCAAGTCATTGGGTTGTTGTACTATTTGTGGTTGTATCATTTGCTGTTGTGTGTTATTTATAGGGGTTTGAGTTTCAGTTGCATGTTGATCTGGTGCCACTGTTTGTTCAGCATTGTTGTTGGAGGCTCCTGTTTTATTTGTTTGCAGAACTCTGTTGATTGCTGTTCTTTCTCGTAATGCCGGGTAAATTTGTTCTTGGAGTTGCTTGTGCACCAAGCATCCTCTGAAGTTTGCTGGATGATCACCATTACAATTTACGCATTTAACCGCTTTATCTCTTTCTTTCCTTGGGCATTCATTTGACATATGGTTACCTATGCACTTGACACACCGTGGGGGTTTGTGACAATAATTTTTGGTGTGCCCAAATCTTTGACATTTTGCGCATTGCGGGATTTCTCGTTTTACGTGTGGGGCTTCAAATTTTACAATGGTGTTCATAAGTTTTGTAATTTTATATATTTCTTTATTATTATCGTTTTGTTGAATGTCGATGAAGAACATGTTCAAAGGATTTTTGTCAACTTTATTTTTTATGTTCCAAGTATTTACCACGGTATGTCCTAGTTCCTGTAGTTCCGTTTTAATTTGGTCCATATCGGTTGATGAGTGTAAGTTCTTTAGAACTACTCGGAAGTTTCTCCCTTGTTTGGGTTTGTAGGTATGAAAATCGGTTCCTTTTGCTTTCAATTCCCTAATGATGTTACTGTAGTGTTCCCCAGTAGTTGGTTGTATTTTAACTTGGTCATGCTGTAATGTTTTGATTGTGTAGCCGTTTGTTTCTATTTTATTCAGTAGTTCGATGAGCGGTCTAATGTTTGATACACCATCTACAAAGACTGGCGGAGGTTTTGGTTCGGATGGTTTGGAAATTTCTCTCACCTCATCATTGTCTCCGTCTTCAGGTAACTGTTCAGGTAATTGCTCACCTTTTTCTGCATGTAGATTCGTGTATTTTGCTCGGGGCTACGGATTCGCTTTCTGTTTTGGACTGTTTTCCAACCTTCTTGTTGACTTGATGGAGGTAACGGTGGAAAGCTTGGGGTATCTGTAGGCACATATTGATAAGAATTTCCAGCGTGATGTTGATTATAGTATGTCGCATTATGTGCCAATAGAGGCTGTAGCGGTGTAGGATGCTGTACGACCTGTAGATATTGACCCGGTTGTATGATTTGTGGAGGTGGTGGAAAACCTCGAGTTTGGGAGTTCTGGTCACTCATGATGGGTACGCCAGATTGATCATATTGAAGTGGAATCACAGTAACAAGTTTTTGTGCGTCTGACATGATTAATTTTGGAGGTTATGATGCTTGTCATCTCTTACGTGTTTGTTTTTTGCCTGAACTCTGTAATTTTTTTGATCACGGATTTTGTAGTACCTCGCTAGATGTCCGACCGAGACGGTCGGAGAGCAATGGTCAAGCGAGTTGACTACGAACGCTCAATACCCGGTTCGAATCCGGGTAAGTAACAACTTATTCTGGCCGTCTCGTTTGGTCCTCCAGGTTGGGGGTTCTACCGACGGGCTGGCTCCTCGTCGTAGGTAAAAAATGTAAAATGCTAAAAAAACCAAGCGCAAATTCGCAAGGTTGGTAGTTTGGTATCGGACAACGTCGCAAGACGTTTAAAACCGACTATATATTGTCGTGTTCTAACGAACAACTCTTTAAATCCCGTAGCTGTTGAAGTCGGAGTTTTGCATAAACGAGACTCTTCCTCAGTAGTAGGTTCCAAAACTTATTTGCAAACTATCCACAATCAATAAAACAAAATTCTCAGGGATAAAATTACAATTTAATGTGACGATAATAGTATTCATAATCAAATAAACTAATAAATTGAGACGAAATTTTTTGTAATTAAACCTTATCGATTCAATCGATAATTCCAAAATCATGAAGAATTATTCTACAAATTTACACATTTAAATTTTCAAAGTCAGTATCTCCAATTTGTAGAATAATCAACGTCATATTATAATTTAAATAAAACATCTGTAATAAAAATCATACAAAAATTGAAAACTTGTTTTATATTTAAATATTGGCGCTTTTTAATTTTATAAAGAGTTGGTAGCATTAATACCTGATTGTCATATACCGGCGTCAACTGTTTGCATAAAAACTCGCACGAAAAAGTTGTGTACAAAAAATTTTAATTTCGCAGTTTAATAACACGACTTAATTATTAATATCGTTCCACTAGTGTGTTTAATAACCCAAGTGTAAAAGTCCGATCACAAACGCGACTTGAAATACAAATTTAGCATCAAGCGTAGATAACCTCAAAAATTCCGTAGCATAGTGACAAATCTCGAAGATAATCATTGAATACGTGTGAATAATTAATTCAAATGGTATTTACCAAAATGATGGCTTGAATAATTGATGATTGTCCCTGTAATTCTTTGCATTCACGATTTGACAAAATGGTGGCCTCATGTCATGACTGGTACGTAAACTTTCCAAATCTTCAAAAATTACAATGAATTTCATAACACTCTTCTTTAGCAGCACACACCATCCACAAAAACCCAGTTGCTCATAATCTTCGTTAAATTAATTACCAATGGGTAATTTTCACACATTCCAAGATAACACTTTGAAGTCGTCAAGTCGTAGACTTCACACCTCCAACACACTATGGCAACTGACCATTTATCTCGTTTCCTGCACAAAGTTCTCCCAGGAAAATCGTGTCGCACACTGGTTGGTTGGTTTTCCAGCGAAATTCAAACTTCCCGATGCCAAATTCAACATTTTGAAGTCACTAAACTTTTAATTGCGAACTTCACTTTTTGTTTAAGAACACTACATCAATGCTCGTAGCTACCATTGTACCAACTCAATTTTTAAACGTAGGTTAACAATTTTGAAATAAATAAAAATTAAATTAGTCTAAAATTTCAACGTTTTCATATTTGAAATGTTTAATTTTCAGGCTTTCTGGACTAATCTCCAAACCTAAAAATCTCGTCTCTGCATGCACTCATTGGCACATAATTGAAAAACAACAAGTGACTACTATTCGTCTAATTAAATTTAAAAAATTTCCAAAACAAAACCTTGACCAAATGAAATTTTAAATTGTGGATAATTTAAACTTTTGGTAACTACCCCTGTACATGTCATCATCCCCTTATTTTACGAATTCAATTTTTTATTTATAAAAAATTGTGAGTAAAATAACAACAAAAAAAAATTTCCCTAAACGTTAAATTTTCAAACTTCCCATTATTAAACTTATTTACAAATTATTTACAAAATCAAATGACTAATTCATCAACACAATCCCCTACATTATGCAACTTTAAATTAGTTATCAAAAACTGATAGAATTCAAATTTCCTCCAAATACCTCATAACTCTTCAAAAATTTAATTTTTCCCTTGTGGATATTTAATAATTATAAAATTTTCACTCGTACCTCGTAATTTTACTAAATCTTAATTTTCAAATTGACTTTCATTTACTTAAATCCTTCACCGTGGCTTTCAAATTCTTAATCATTTTATTTTATTTCCCCATTAATCATTCATAAATTTCATATCAATTCATTATAATCTCATTTCATAATTTCTTTAATTTTCCCCATTTTAATTAAACCCCTTAAAATTATTAAACTCCAAAATCTCACAGTAACAAATTCTTTAGATAATTATCAACTTTATTATTAATTTTCAATTCCATCACTCAAGTACGATTTCAATTTCCATCATTAAATTTGTTGTAATGTTTCCACCTTAATTTTTAGAAAAACCTTAATTAATTAAAATTGCTCAGTACCTCTTTTCAAACTTTTATTCTACCCATGTTTTAATTTTTAATTATTTATCACAATAATTGGTCAGAAATGTTTGATAATTATACTCATAATTTTATTTTTAATTTTCTCTGTTATCAAATTTACAACTTTTAATTCTAATTTATTTCACCTAATTTACAATTATCCCCTAAATTTATTATCTTACAACTACTAATTTCTAAATTTAATTAATCAATCAATACTATTTACAAAATTTTTTAATTTAATTTCATTTTTACAAATTCTTACTAATATCTTAAACTTTTATCAATTTCCACATTAATTGCAATTGTCTTATATTAAATTTTCCTGATCTTTATCAATTTAAGGTTTATTTACAAATTTGTTTCCATCGCACTCTGCGATAAGCCCATTTTAACATGACACACAGCCATTCTTTTCCTGCAACTTTCTTCGTGCAAGAAATTAATTTACAAATAATTATCAATCGTATAAATTTTGAATTTTTGTCTTTGTTATTTTTCTCAAAAATTTCAAAATTTTCTTTAATAAAATAACCTAAATTTTCCTGTTCTTCTTCTTCATCGTTCGTTTGGAATAAAAATAAACTTTGTGGCTGTTCATTATGCTCATTTACTTGAGAAATTTTAAATTCGGCTAAAACCTCATTTTTAGAATAAATTTTTAAACTTTTAACTTTAAATTTAAATTCTTTTCTTTTAGCTTTATTTATACCTGGGTGTTTTGTGAATTTTAACCTCCTTCTGGCTTTTAACTTTCTTAATTTCATCCCCCTAATTTGTTTTCTAGTGTAAATTTTAATTTCATTGACAACTATATCCAAAATTTTTATGTCCTCAAGTTCTTCACAAACATCATTAAAGGTCAAAAACTCATTTGAAACTACCGGTTCCAAATTTTCCTCTACAACAGGACAATTTACAGTAATTAAATTTTTCCCTACCTGAATAATTTGATCTATTTCAGTATTTTGGTTTGAAACTTTTACTATCCCCTCGTCTTTAATTTTTAAAATGTCAATTGTGCCTAGATTCTTCTCAAATTTATCTAAAACCTTTAATTCGATTTTAACCTCATTAATATCATTTTTTAGCTCTGCTCTCATTTCTGACAATTGCACATTATTTTTAATTATCTCTGTTGATTTAACTTTGTTATCTGTTTTCATTTCCCTCATCTCTTTTAACATTTCTGCTAACTTTTGAAACAGCATCTCAAACTGGTTAATTTCCTCAACCTTTTGTTGAGGTTCTCGTGGTGTACTAGTCATCCCCGGTGAACCTGTTACATCTCCCTGTTCTAATTCCCCAACTGACTCATCACTAATCACCTGTATTGTTTCTTCCCTTGTCTCAGGTACTACTCTATCCTCAGGCACATTTTGTACTTCCGTATCGGAAATGTCTTCCGATGGATTATCCCCTGTTATATTTTCCATTTTTTTTTTATTAATTTGTTTCAATTTATCCCCTAACTTTCAAAAATCCTACAACTAATTCTATTGAGTGAAAATCTACTTTCGTTTTTCGGAGCCCCACGTTCGTGTCAATTAAAAGTTGTCTGCGCACGAATTATTTTCGCAGCTCTACGTAGACGTTTTTGCAGCCCCACGTATGCTTTTACCAGCCCCACGTTGGGCGCCAAATAAAAGATGTTGTGTTCTAACGAACAACTCTTTAAATCCCGTAGCTGTTGAAGTCGGAGTTTTGCATAAACGAGACTCTTCCTCAGTAGTAGGTTCCAAAACTTATTTGCAAACTATCCACAATCAATAAAACAAAATTCTCAGGGATAAAATTACAATTTAATGTGACGATAATAGTATTCATAATCAAATAAACTAATAAATTGAGACGAAATTTTTTGTAATTAAACCTTATCGATTCAATCGATAATTCCAAAATCATGAAGAATTATTCTACAAATTTACACATTTAAATTTTCAAAGTCAGTATCTCCAATTTGTAGAATAATCAACGTCATATTATAATTTAAATAAAACATCTGTAATAAAAATCATACAAAAATTGAAAACTTGTTTTATATTTAAATATTGGCGCTTTTTAATTTTATAAAGAGTTGGTAGCATTAATACCTGATTGTCATATACCGGCGTCAACTGTTTGCATAAAAACTCGCACGAAAAAGTTGTGTACAAAAAATTTTAATTTCGCAGTTTAATAACACGACTTAATTATTAATATCGTTCCACTAGTGTGTTTAATAACCCAAGTGTAAAAGTCCGATCACAAACGCGACTTGAAATACAAATTTAGCATCAAGCGTAGATAACCTCAAAAATTCCGTAGCATAGTGACAAATCTCGAAGATAATCATTGAATACGTGTGAATAATTAATTCAAATGGTATTTACCAAAATGATGGCTTGAATAATTGATGATTGTCCCTGTAATTCTTTGCATTCACGATTTGACAAAATGGTGGCCTCTTGTCATGACTGGTACGTAAACTTTCCAAATCTTCAAAAATTACAATGAATTTCATAACACTCTTCTTTAGCAGCACACACCATCCACAAAAACCCAGTTGCTCATAATCTTCGTTAAATTAATTACCAATGGGTAATTTTCACACATTCCAAGATAACACTTTGAAGTCGTCAAGTCGTAGACTTCACACCTCCAACACACTATGGCAACTGACCATTTATCTCGTTTCCTGCACAAAGTTCTCCCAGGAAAATCGTGTCGCACACTGGTTGGTTGGTTTTCCAGCGAAATTCAAACTTCCCGATGCCAAATTCAACATTTTGAAGTCACTAAACTTTTAATTGCGAACTTCACTTTTTGTTTAAGAACACTACATCAATGCTCGTAGCTACCATTGTACCAACTCAATTTTTAAACGTAGGTTAACAATTTTGAAATAAATAAAAATTAAATTAGTCTAAAATTTCAACGTTTTCATATTTGAAATGTTTAATTTTCAGGCTTTCTGGACTAATCTCCAAACCTAAAAATCTCGTCTCTGCATGCACTCATTGGCACATAATTGAAAAACAACAAGTGACTACTATTCGTCTAATTAAATTTAAAAAATTTCCAAAACAAAACCTTGACCAAATGAAATTTTAAATTGTGGATAATTTAAACTTTTGGTAACTACCCCTGTACATGTCAATATATATATTTTGTAGTAATACGTTCACAACTCAACTCAAGTAACAAAACTCTCGCTTCAGCAATTTGTAACAATTTCACAGCTCACTCGCTTTTGACGTTTTACCTTACCAGTAAAAGTACGTTTATCCAATTAGTACGTTCCAAATTAGTACTTTAAAAATCAAGTTTAACTTTTTTCTAGAATACATCTATTAAAAATAAAAACTACATATGGGGCATTCCACACCAAATCGACCACTTTTGAACCCGACCCCTTTTGATTTTCCTGAAATTTTTACATATTATACTATCCCACCAAAAACAGTTTTGTGAATTTTTTCAAAATTTTTTACTCAACCCAAAAAAAGTTACGTAAAGTAACTATTTCAAAAATTAACTAATCGGAACTTTTTTTTTGTCTTTAAACGTAATTTTCAGGAAAAAATATAAAAAAAAATATTCAAACTTGTATTCTACAAAATTTTTAATTTTTTCGGAAATAATCATTGATTTTTCAAATTTCGACACTTGTGATTTTTGATTTTTTTATTTAAAAAAAACTCTGATTTATTCCACGTATAACAACGCAAACCCCATAATGGGCCGACAGTTCTTTCTATTTTTTTTGTTTAATTGAAAAATATTTTTGCGTAAAAATAAAACAACATTTTTTTTTTACGTAAAAAAGTTACGTAAAGTAACTATTTCAAAAATTGACTAATCGGAACTTTTTTTTTGTCTTTAAACGTACTTTTCAGGAAAAAACACAAAAAAAATATTCAAACTTGTATATTCTATAAAATTTTTCATTTTTTCGGAAATAATCATTGATTTTTCAAATTTTTCCACTTTTGATTTTTGATTTTTTTATTTAAAAAAAACTTTGACTTATTCCGCGTTTAACAACGCAAACCCCACAATGGGCCGACATTTTTTTCTATTTTTTTTTGTTTAATTAAAAAATGTTTTGTTTTATTTTTGCACAAAAATATTTTTCAATTAAACAAAAAAAATAGAAAGAAATGTCGGCCCATTATGAAGTTTGCGTTGTTATACACGGAATAAATCAGAGTTTTTTTTTAAATAAAAAAATCAAAAGTGTCGAAATTTGAAAAATCAATGATTATTTCCGAAAAAATGAAAAATTTTGTAGAATATAAGTTTGAATACTTTTTTTATATTTTTTTCTGAAAAATACGTTTAAAGACAAAAAAACAAAAAAAAACGTTCCGATTAGTCAATTTTTGAAATAGTTATGATCGTTTGAAGAAAAAAAGATCAGTTTTTCTAAAAATTCGTAACTTTTTTTGGGTTGAGTAAAAAATTTTGAAAAAAATCACAAAACTGTTTTTGGTGGGATAGTATAATATGTAAAAATTTCAGGAAAATCAAAAGGGGTCGTGTTCAAATGTAGTGGATTTGGTGTGGAATGCCCCATTATATTTTTAACTTACATATTTATTAGGTACTTTGTACAGGGTTTTTGACATTTGCACTAGCTCACTAATTAAACTATATTTTGACTTCCAAGTCGACAGTACAACCTGACGGTCTTAACTGAAACGAAGAAGAATTTCGCTCAGGAGCTCTTGAACTTCAACTGCCGTGCTTCTACTCACTCGGAACTTCTTTCGAGATCTATTTATTAATTTTTTTCACCATCTTTGAGAAAAAATTTAGTTTTAACTCCTACTTCTGAAGTTTTTTAGTTTTTCAAAGATTCAAGTGATTTCATTGGTTGCAATCATCCCTACCGTGAGATCGTGGTTAGTATGAATTTACTCTCCCTTACTTGACTTTTTGACAGGTTTAAACTTGCCTTGATTGTTCCAAACTAAAAGCGTTTTAAATAAAAGGAACATTTTCTTTTTGAATTTCTACTTGCTTTGATAAAATTACAGCTGTATAATAAATTTGGGATTTTATGACTTTCTTGACAATTTAGAGCCAGCTGCTTCGGCTTTACTATGAGCCAAGAGTTCTTGTATTTTTATTATTATATTGTTTAATTGATCCTTTAAGAAATTTACTGATCAAATTTTTTTACTTTCTTATTGAGATTTTTATTCGCGGTTTTTTGGTAAAATTTATATTTAATAATTTTAATATTTGTGATAAATATTTTGATTGAGTTTCTTATGTTCCAAAAGGATTTTCTATTGAAGAGATTTTATTTGCTATTATATTATTAAATATTACGATTTAGGGGTATCCACAGTAAATGTCGGATCCACCCTAAAATCAAGGCACCCCCTTCCTAGTAGCACACCTTGGGTCACGTTACCGAGTTATCGAGTTTCTACTGTGATTATCAACAAATTTACCTTTTTTTGAAATAACATATTCTCTTGGTAGGTAATACAGTATTCTAATTTTTATGGTAACAAGTCAATTGTAGCTTTTAGTAGCTAACGTAATATGGAAAATTGCGACGCAAGGTTCATAAGTTTATTGATTTCTGTTTCTAGTATGAATAAGTTAACACTCTCGATCAATTGTGAAAAAAGAGAAGCAGCTATTGATGGTTTGGGAGCTCCCAGTAATGATTACAAAACTACAACACATGAAATGGAGCTCATGGATGCTGAATTAGAAGAATTGCACCATTCCATTGATATTAAGGATGAAGACGATCCTGATTTGGAATATCGAGATGGTAGTAATGAGGTAAGCTATGACCCATATTATTTGTTGCCAAGCGATGAAAGTTCAAACAAACGAAACTTAAAATTACTCTGTCGCATGCATGAATTTAAGGCTGTCGAAGTGGAAAAATTTTCCCACTTGATTTTTTTGTGAAGTTTAGTTGTTTTGTTTAAAAGGGTGACGTCTAATTAAAAAAAAATGTATTATGTAAAAGGCCAAATATTTAACTGCTAGAAATTATCTATAAATCAAACGAAAAATGTTAGGCAGTAGCAGCTCGATTAGAGTTAATTGAGTCATAAACCATCAGAGGTCATTTTATTAATATAAAAAAAATTTTTTTTGTAATAGTTATTAAGATACCAATGGCATTATGAGCGAAATAAGCGTCCGAGGTCGAAAGTGTACAATCCGAGGGCCTTCGGCCCGAGAGATGTTCATCGATCGACGATCATAATGTTCGTGGTGTCTTCAACGTTTTATGTCCTACCAGTTTTCTTTTTTAATTCAAAAATATTTTTGTTATGAAAATATCCGTTAGACAACATTCATTGCGGTAAACAAAATAAACGACAAAATAATTAAACGTCAGTGAGAAGAGTACATTGTTAATGCATTCTTAATGCCCTAGAGCTTTTATTAAAAAAATTATAGCTTTAGGGCGTTAGTTTTTATAATATCTTCAAGTCCGGGTTATCAAATATCGTTAAATGCTATTTCAGGTAAATTCTGTTACCTGAGGTCTGCAAATTTCTTGTTTTATTATTGCTTTTTGAACCGTTTTCTATTATTCTGTGGAGTGAAAATTTTGAAAATTGAGTTCCGGGTTTGCGTCTTACTCCCCTAAACTGTAACTGGGCGTATTACCGATATTACACGAAGAATACATTTGGACGTGCAGACATTTAAGTTTTTATATTGTCGTGTTGCAAGGGTAGAAAAGGAGGTGTTTTATCTTTTTATTCCGAAAGGGTTGCCAAAAACCGAAACACCGCATAAAACCAATAAAGAATTTGCTGTTTGATTTCAGAAGGGGCATTTGCCTAAAACAAAAGGAAAGATTAATTTAAATCAAATAAAAAGTTGAAATGTAACTTACATTACAAAAAATTACACCTATTTTGTAAAATGCTGAATTTTTGAAATCTGAAGTGAAATGCGCTCTTGACACGTTGATAAAAGAAATTGGTCAACCACGCAGAGGATGATAAGAAAATGAAAAAATTCGGTACAGGAAACAATACAAACGGTACAAAGAAAAATGGGCCTGTTGTTCGCCGACGTTGAAACGCCAGAGAAACGTCAAAGTGCGTATTATTTCAAAAAAATTACTTTTGATTACCGACCGTTACGAGGGACCGTAGTGATTCCGAGTATGCTATTAATTTCAATCAAGGGTGGAAAATTTAAAATTGTTGATTTACATTATTTCTATTCGTTTTACGAATACAGGAAACCTAAATTTGGTGAAGATAAATAAATTTGGAAAATTTTGAAGACCACGGGAGCAGAAAACTCCCATGAAAAAAGTTTATGACAAGAGTTCACTTTTTTAACGCTAGAGGCACTACCGTCGGGATTTCTTTCTAATTCTCCAATAAGGGAGCGAAAAAGTTTGACGTTAGCGTCTCTAGCGTTAAAAAAGTGAACTCTTTCATGAAAATTTTTAACTTTAGGGGACGCTAACGTCAGCTTTCTCGCTCCCTATAGAAACAGATGAGTACGATTTTGTTTTGCTTACTTAATTGATTTGGAGATTTGACGAGTCAGGAGGCGAATTTATCGATCTGGATCGAATAGCCAGTTTAAATTGAATTGGAAATCAACTTAAACAACACTAAGGTTGTAAGATTAAAAACCACCACGACCAACGATAAAATGATAAGAAATCTGATGAGAAATTATTTAATTTGGAATCGCAACATTTTCCAGTTTTTATTTCCAGTTTTTAAAAAGTAAGGCATTTGACCTTCCGAAAACACTATATATTTTTAATTACTTGAAAGTTTTGTAAATGAGTAGTAAATGGTGCCCTATTATAATTTTTTTCTTAGTTAGTTACCAAAGATCGTCTGAGTCACAACGTTAAAGAACCCACGAACCGCGCATGCGCGACCTATGCTCTGGTACTGGTCGGGGGTGTAATCTCTTAGCTGGCTTGTCTGCCATTCCATCGCAGAATTTTAACGGAAACACAATAAAAAACAAATTAACTAATATGTCGACGTTTTGGTTTATTTATTAAACCAACCTCAAGACTTCAATGAGAGGGAAAATATCCAACATCCCGTTAAAATTTCTAGTTATTATTATTATGAGTAATAAATTTTGATTTGATTAACCGCTCATTACAAGTTTAGGTTATTCAAATTTTTATTGGGTTTCTTTACTAAGTTTCGCCGTTATTTTAAAAAGTAAATTTAAACCACGACTCTCGGTAAGAATTTCTCAGGGTTTACCGTAGGAGCGAGCAGTCTGGGTGAAACATGCGCGATTTTTCAGGTATATCATCGCAATATATTACCAGTACGGCCCTGTCTTCATCAACTAGAAAAAAGCAGATTATTTTCGAACCGCTGAACAGATTTTCTTGAATCATAGCTAAGAACACTCTAGATCAAGTCACCTTTCAAACAAGAAAAACTAAATCAAAATTGATTTATACGTTTGGGAGCTACGATGACACAGACACATACGTTTACCATATAACACTTCTTTTTTTGGGTCGCGGGTTACAAAAGAGCAAAGTTCAACAAATAGGTTAAGCTACGATGCACTGTAAAACAAAAAATTGTGTAAATTTACTATGATAATAGTACGTCAGTAGTAATGACGTTTAAGGTGTGTAAAATTACGCGTTGTGTAAAGTTACATACACATCATTATTTAATGTAAATTTTTGCCATGTATGTGTAATATTGCAAATCAAAATAGGAACTTTGCAAACTTATCTAGTAATATTACCTTCATTAAATGTAAATTTTCACATTGCATGGGTAATATCACTAATCAAAACAGTAATTTTTAAATGTAAAGTTACACAATTGAAATGTATATTTTGTGTGAAATTGTGATTACATACGTTCTCTGTATTTTTACAGTTCATATGAGTAAAATTATTTACAAATCGAGTAAATTATCGTTATACGAATAAGATTACACAAATGAAATGTAATTTTTATGTAAAATTGTGATTACATACGTCTCTGTATTTTTGAAGGTTTGTTAATGTAAATTTACAAGAATTTCTTTCGGTGGGGTAAATTTACTACAACCAAAAGTAATTTTACATTTGTGATACCAAAAACTGGTAAATTTACTTTCTTATGTGTACTTTTTACTCTTTTTTAGTAAAATTTTATAACTTCTGCGGCAAATTTACATCTTGAATGAAAAGTACAAAGAAACCTTAATTTCACACTGTTATTCATGGAATATTACAAAATAAATAATGTAACGTGATTTATAATGCAAAAATTACCCGGTTGTTAATGTAAATTTACAAGAACTTCATTTAGTGTTGTAATTTTACATTTGTGATGCTAAAAACTGGTAAATTTACATTCTTTTTGTATGTTTTACTCTTTTTTAGAAAAATTTTGCAACTTCCACCGTAAATTAACATATCTAATGAAAATTACAAAGAAACCGTAATTTCACAGAGTTATTAATTGAATATTACAGAATATATAATGTGACGTGATACATAATGCAAAAATTACACGGTTGTTAATGTAAATTTACAAGAACTTTTTTTGGTGTTGTAATTTTACATTTGTGATGCCAAAAACTGGTAAATTTTTATTCTTTTTTGGACTTTTTACTTTCTTTTTAGTAAAATTTTATAACTTCCACGGTAAATTCACATATTTAATGAAAATTACAAAGAAACTGTAATTTCACAGTTATTCATGGAATATTACAGAATATATAATGTAACGTGATTTATAAAGCAAAAGTTTCACGTTTGTTAATGTAAATTTACAAGTACTTATTTTGGTGTTGTAATTTTACATTTGTGATGCCAAAAACTGGTAAATTTAGATTCTTATGTATCTTTTTACTCTCTTTTTTTTTGTAAAATTTTGCAACTTTTACCGTAAATTAACATATTTAATGAAAATTACAGAAAAACTGTAATTTCACACAGTTATTAATGGAATATTATTATATATAATTTTACATTTGTGATGCCAAAAACTGGTAAATTTACATTATTTGTACTTTTTACTATTTTTTTAGTAAAATTTTATAACTTCCGCGGCAAATTTACATATTTAATGAAAATTACAAAGAAACCGTAATTTCACACTGTTATTCATGGAATATTACAGAATAAATAATGTAACGTGATTTATAATGCAAAAATTATACGGTTGTTAATGTAAATTTACAAGAACTTCATTTAGTGTTGTAATTTTACATTTGTGATGCTAAAAACTGGTAAATTTACATTCTTTTTGTATGTTTTACTCTTTTTTAGAAAAATTTTGCAACTTCCACCGTAAATTAACATATCTAATGAAAATTACAAAGAAACCGTAATTTCACAGAGTTATTAATTGAATATTACAGAATATATAATGTGACGTGATACATAATGCAAAAATTACACGGTTGTTAATGTAAATTTACAAGAACTTTTTTTGGTGTTGTAATTTTACATTGGTGATGCCAAAAACTGGTAAATTTTTATTTTTTTTTTTAACTTTTTTCTTTCTTTTTAGTAAAATTTTATAACTTCCACGGTAAATTCACATATTTAATGAAAATTACAAAGAAACTGTAATTTCACAGTTATTCATGGAATATTACAGAATATATAATGTAACGTGATTTATAAAGCAAAAGTTACACGTTTGTTAATGTAAATTTACAAGTACTTATTTTGGTGTTGTAATTTTACATTTGTGATGCCAAAAACTGGTAAATTTAGATTCTTATGTATCTTTTTACTCTCTTTTTTTTGTAAAATTTTGCAACTTCTACCGTAAATTAATATATTTAATGAAAATTACAGAAAAACTGTAATTTCACACAGTTATTAATGGAATATTACAGAATATATAATGTGACGTGATACATAATGCAAAAATTACACGGTTGTTAATGTAAATTTACAAGAACTTTTTTTGGTGTTGTAATTTTACATTTGTGATGCCAAAAACTGGTAAATTTTTATTCTTTTTTGGACTTTTTACTTTCTTTTTAGTAAAATTTTATAACTTTCACGGTAAATTCACATATTTAATGAAAATTACAAAGAAACTGTAATTTTACAGTTATTCATGGAATATTACAGAATATATAATGTAACGTCATTTATAATGCAAAAGTTACACGTTTGTTAATGTAAATTTACAAGTACTTATTTTGGTGTTGAAATTTTACATTTGTGATGCCAAAAACAGGTAAATTAAATTCTTATGTGTCTTTTTACTCTTTTTTTTGTAAAATTTTGCAACTTTTACCGTAAATTAACATATTTAATGAAAATTACAGAAAAACTGTAATTTCACACAGTTATTAATGGAATATTACAGAATATATAATGTAATGTGATTTATAATGCAAAAGTTACACGTTTGTTAATGTAAATTTACAAGAACTACTTTTGGTGTTGTAATTTAAATTTTGTGATGCCAAAAATTGGTAAATTTACATTCTTATGTGTAATTTTTACTCTTTTTTTTTGTAAAATTTTGCAACTTTTACCGTAAATTAACATATTTAATGAGAATTACAGAAAAACTGTAATTTCACACAGTTATTAATGGAATATTACAGAATATATAATGTAATGTGATTTATAATGCAAAAGTTACACGTTTGTTAATGTAAATTTACAAGAACTACTTTTGGTGTTGTAATTTAAATTTTGTGATGCCAAAAATTGGTAAATTTACATTCTTATGTGTAATTTTTACTCTTTTTTTTGTAAAATTTTGCAACTTTTACCGTAAATTAACATATTTAATGAAAATTACAGAAAAACTGTAATTTCACACAGTTATTAATGGAATATTACAGAATATATAATGTAATGTGATTTATAATGCAAAAGTTACACGTTTGTTAATGTAAATTTACAAGAACTACTTTTGGTGTTGTAATTTTACATTTTGTGATGCCAAAAATTGGTAAATTTACATTCTTATGTGTAATTTTTACTCTTTTTTTTTTGTAAAATTTTGCAACTTTTACCGTAAATTAACATATTTAATGAAAATTACAGAAAAACTGTAATTTCACACAGTTATTAATGGAATATTACAGAATATATAATGTAATGTGATTTATAATGCAAAAGTTACACGTTTGTTAATGTAAATTTACAAGAACTAATTTTGGTGTTGTAATTTTACATTTTGTGATACCAAAAATTGGTAAATTTACATTCTTATGTGTACTTTTTACTCTTTTTTAGTAAAATTTTATAACTTTTGCCGCAAATGCACATATTCAATGAAAATTCCAAAGAACCCGTAATTTAACAGTTATTTATAGAATATTACAGAATATAATATAATGTAAGGATGTGTATAATGCAAAATTTACACAGTTGTTAATGTAAATTTACAAGAACTTCTTTTGGTGTTGTAATTTTACATTTGCGATGCCAGAAACTGATAAATATACATTTTCATTTGTACTTTCTACTATTTTTTTTAGTAAAATTTTATAACTTCTGCCGTAAATTCACATATTTAATAAAAATTACAAAGAGACCGTACTTTCCTATGTTATTCATAGAATATTACAGAATATGTAATGTAACGTGATTTACGATGCAAAAGATACACATTTGTTAATGTAAATTTACATGAACTTCATTTGGTGGTGTAAATTTACTACAACCAAAAGTAATTTTACGTTTGTGATGCCAAAAACTTGTAAATTTACATTCTTATGTGCATTTTTTACTCTTTTTTTGTAAAATTGTGTAACTTGTCAAGGAAAATCACATATTTAAGTAAAATTAGCTAAAATTCGTAACGTCACACTATCATTTACTAGAGTATTACACAATATGTAGTTTTACATGCATTTTACTGTAAATTTACATGCTTTTTTTATAGTGTAGATCAGTAACCAGAACTCCAATTTTAAAAATTTTTGAGGAAGGAATGATAGAAAATGGTCCAAGAAGCAATAATAAAACAAAAAATTTATATGAACCATATAGTAAATAGGGCTTACATTTCGAAAAACAAAAAATTTTACATGACGGAGCTGTTGGTTGCATACAACAACATTTCGTACGTCACCGCTAGTTAGTAAACCTCGCCCACCTTGAGTTAATATGAACTGGAACATGTAACGTCTTGAGACACGACTATAGTAGCTCCGCATGCAGTCAGTGACCTCTGCTTCGTCAAACATTTTAAATTGATTTATTGATGATGGATCCTAATCGAACGTAGTACTAATTAATAATATTCCTGGGGCCCATCAAACTCAGCAAAGGTGCTACTAAGAAGGGGGTTGATCTTTCTTTTTTTGTCAAGTTTAAGCGAAAAATACCCATAAAAGTTTGCTCTATGTTGACTGTACGATGGTGTAGGTATTACTAACGGTGCTCCGTCGGTCCTCACTCTCCGCGCGTAAGACTAAGTCTCGGTATTCGCTGTGTGCGTAGGTGTAGAGGGGATACGAAAATCGATCGAAGCGTTCGGAGTGGCCGGTAATAGAACTGAATTGGGACTTGCTTTATGTGATTACCATGGACTTAGAAGGATTATGACCCGCAACTCCCTATCTGAAAGCTTAAAATTTGCCAGCTTTTTATATGTCAAGAGTCCCAATTATTTTGTCTATTTGAGCCACCAGAGGGCAGCAAGAGCAACGCACACAGCGAATACGCGTACCGTCAACAAAATGAGTCAATAAAGGCGAATATCTAACAAAAATTGAAAATTGAAAACAATTAAAAAAATTTGAATTTCAAAAATGGGGGGCTGGCGTTAAAAAGTATTTTTTGATGTTTTTTGCAAAAAATTAAAAAAAAATATAAGAACAATAAACAAATAAAATAAATTACAATTTTAAAAGGGGGGTGGCTAACTTCACTCACGTGGGTCCCCACTCTCTTCCAACGTTTTTGCATGTAGTTATTTACGCAGAGTACACGTACCGTCTACGGAATGTCTATATCGTGAACAAATTTTAACAGTCATCTTCAGCTTAAACGCTTAATTTTAAAGTATACTATCAGATTCTGTTGAGTTTTTCTACATAACTATATAATATCTTTGATGTCGCTTTCTTGTACTCCGATATGGAACACTTAAGTAATAGTAGCTTTGTTACAGGGTCATCTGTGGCATTCAAATAGTCCCGCCCAAAGTAAGTCAGAAGAATTGAATTCGGAGGAAGATTTGCGTTATCGTTCTGTTAACGTTCAACAAGAGACTTCTGCTGACCTTCGGAAAACAAATGATAAACCGTTTCAATGTGAAAGTTGTGAGTACAAAACTGTACATAAGGGAAATTTTAAAGTTCATTTAAAAATTCATAAAGGTGAAAAACCATATAAGTGTGAAATATGTGATTACAAATGCAAACAGAAGGGAAATTTAAAAATTCATTTAAAGACTCATTTAGGCGAAAAATCGTTTCGTTGCGAAATTTGTGACTACAAATCCGCACATAAAGGAAGTATAAAAATTCATCTGGAAACTCATTCAGGAGATAAACCGTTCCAGTGTGAAATCTGTGACTACAAATGTGCACGTAAGGGAAATCTAAAAATTCATTTGAAAACTCATACCGGCGAAAAACCGTTTGAGTGTGAAATTTGTGACTACAAATGTTCACAGAAGGGAAGTTTAAAAATTCATTTAAAGACTCATACAGGCGAAAAATCGTTTAATTGTAAATTTTGTGACTATAAATGTGCATATAAGGGAAATTTAAATATTCATTTGAAAACTCATACCGGGGAAAAACCGTTCCATTGTGCAATTTGTGACTACAAATGTGCAAAGAAGGGAAATTTAAAAATTCATTTAAAAGCTCACACGGGAGAGAAACTGTTGCAGTGTAAAATTTGTGACTACAAATGTGCGTATAAGGGAAATTTGAAAGTTCATTTAGTAATTCATTCCGGCAAGAAACCGTTTTGTTGCGAAATTTGTGACTACAGGTGTGCATGGAGATCAAACTTAAAAAAACATTTAAAAATCCACAGGTGAAACTATTTAAATGTGAAAGCTAAAATTATAGGTGTTTATAAATTTTGAATTATCCTGTACATTTAGTTTAGATTTTGTTGTTTAAAAACTTTCTGAGACAATCTCGTATAATAAGTTTTGTTGTATTTGAGTGGTAATGGAGGTTAAAACTATTGGTCTTTTAATTTTGATAAGATAGATTTGGCTTAATTTTTGTCCAGTTTTTATTTAGGGCTTTTTTCTTTGTTGCAGTTGGGTTGCGATTTATTAAGTATGGTGCGACTCTTACAGCTTCACCCTAGATATTTTTATTTAATTTTGAATCTGCTATCATGGCTCTTGCTTTATCTAGTAGTGTTCGGTTTAGCCTTTCGGCGTTTCCATTTAACTGTGGTGTACATGCAACTGTATAATAAAATACTATTTCTTTTTTCTTAAACCAGGTTTTTAAATCCTTACTTCCATATTCAACACCATCATCACAACTAAACTTGTGTCTTCTTAGGTTCCATTTTGCTTCCACATCTTGATATATTCTTTTACGACTTCATGTGCATCAGACCATTTTTTTTTTATTAAGTAAACCACGCAGAAATTAATATAATCGTTCAAAAAAATGTTATAACGTATTTGTTTCAATAATTCGTTGATTTCGATTTAATTTCTTGAAAAAATTGAGCCATTATCGATGTAGATTACAAGAACTAATTTCTGCATATCTTTTTTTATGAAATATACATGGAATCAATTTTAAACTGCTTTAAGTTGAATTTTTTCAACACTTAGTTCCAATTTCGAGGAGATTGCTTTAGACCATACATACTCTGATGCAATAAACAAGCACGACTCTTATCTTGGTGGTAGTTTTATATAGATCTTCTTAAAATCTCCACTTAGGAAGCAGCCATGTCTCTTGAGAATTCACCAATCACGAGCGACTTAACTTGAAAATTGCTATGAAAATCGAGCTTTTTTAAAATCGATTTTTGAAAAAACCAGTAGTTTTAAGGCATTCTTCCTCACCTTATTCTCTTATTTAAAATATGCTCTTTCAGAATTAATCGAGGTTTCAATCGTAAAATTTGCATTTTAGCGTCAATTCTACAAACCTTTCCCCGATGATTTTAAAACGAAACGTTTAAGGTCTGAATGTCTTTTTCAAAAATTGATTTAAAGTTCACATTTTTTCATTTTTTTTTTATTATACATTTGATGCACCAACAGACCAATTGTTAGTATTAGTTTAAATAACTATTAAAATTTTACATAGAAAATGTTAATAAAAGCAAACAAAGCTTCTTGAAATCATCAATATAAAAGCGTGGGGACCCCCTCGAACGTACCTGAACCTTGTCGCGGTGAGGGGGCTTGTTTTTGATGAAGCGGCGGGCGTGCACCTGCTAGGATTACGGACCGGGGAATTAAAACTCTCGTGTGTTCGGTCCGAGTTGGCGGGCAGGGCTTGGCCGGGGCCTAAAAACCTTTGTGCTCGGTCTGGTCTGTCAAGGAACCAGGATGACGGCTGTCGTGGAGAAACGTACAAATACAGGTACCCGCGTGTTTTTGCCGTGCGTGGAAACCCGTAGGGTAGGATGAAGGGATCCTGGTGGCTGAGTCGGCCCGGGGGCGGTAGTTGATCTCCTGGGTCTGACAACACTCCACTTTGGCCCTGATTTCTACTTAAAACGGGCGGTCTGGGCTAGTCCACCCTGATCAATCGGCTGTGCGGCCCTCCATCTGAGGGCAGGCAGGACGAGTCCTTGGACGAGGTCGGGGTGTGTAAACACTCTGCCTCGCTTCTGGGGGCTATATTCCCTGGGTAGCCCTGATGTCGACTTGTCGGCGTCCCCTTTTGCGGGCTCCGTGGCGGGTGGGGAGCTCGGGGAACGAAAACTTTCATCATTTTACATGGATAAAATTAACATAAAAACCAAACTGACAGTTGTGTCTCCTGGGGATGCAATGTCCAACAAAGGTGCGTCTGTAAAGGATGTCCTTGAAGTACAATACTCCGTGGCCGGGAAGGGGTCGTCCCAGAAAGATGCCGCTTCTGAAGGCAACACTGAGGGGTCTCGCCCTAAAAAGCGTAGGCTCTGCGGTGCGGAGAAGAAACGCCGTAAAAAGGCCAAATTACGGCTGGCGGCTGCTGGCCTGCCAGACACCGTGAGTGAGTACGAAAAGGCTGGGGTGTCCAAACCTAAGGGTGAGGACAGCACTCCTTCGGGGTCAGGAACGGTGAAGAACTCAAACAAACCAGAGGGTGTGATCACCTACAAGGAGGCTGCCACTAGGTGCCTCCGGGTAGCAGTGATTGACCGCTCTAGCCATCTGGGCAAACTCACAGAGGCCCGGATGGAATTAGTTGAGAGACATCTCAACTTAGCCCTTGATAGGACGATACAGTTGGCTCATGAGGGGGCAAACGTAATACCCACTTTTGGGGGATTTTATTATTCTAAGGAGATCCTACGGATCAACTGCGATAACGAGGGTTCCCTGAAGTGGTTACAAGCAACCGTTGCTGGACTGCCACAGTTGTGGGAGAGGGCAAGGCTAGAGGTGATCCAGGTGGATAAACCGCCTATGCTATCTAAAGCCACCATTTGGGTTCCAGGGAAACCTGAGCCTACTGGGGAGGTGATAGGACGGCTCAAGGCTCAGAACCCCTGGGTCAATATAAAAGAGTGGTGTGTCTTCGATGACACCGACAAGAGTGACCCTTTGGGGAAACTTATTGTTTTTGGTGTCAGTGAGGAGGATGCGATGGCACTCAAAGCCAAAAAGGAGAGGGTGAGCTACAGGTTCTCCACTATCCGAGTAAGGGTACAGCGCATTGAAAACGTAGTACCGACACAAACGGTGGAGCAGGTGACCGCAGAGCTTGACCTCATGGGGCACCATGAGGAATGTCAGGTGGAGGATACCGCTCGAACGCTAAACCCCACCACCGAGGAAGCCTAATAGCTGCCACGGGGGAGTGGAAGTTTATTCAAACTAACCTGCAGCATGGCCGGGCGGCCACGGCGACTCATTGCCGTCGCCTTGCTGGCTGTATGGATACAATAGCTCTTATACAAGAGCCACATAGTGTGAAAAGCAGAGTCACAGGTCTTTCATCCTTGAGAGGGAATGTCATAACAGGCAGCCTTTCAATGAAACCCAGAACGTGTATCTACACATATCTGGCAATATTCAGGCCAATCCTTTACCACAGTTTAGTGATTTTGGGGACGGCCTCAGCGACGTCAAACAAAATGACTATGTCAGACCATAGATAGTTATGCTTTAAAATTAAAGCTGTGAAAGTCGAGCCTAAGCAGGTAAGGAATCCTAGGAAGCTGGAGAGATATGTCTTTTTAGATGTACTCTCTAGCACCTTGGAGGCCGACATGCCAAAGGCAATCATAGAGAAAGATCGACTAGAAAATACTGAGGAGATTGAATTATGCGCCAACGCATTACAAAAGTCACTCACAAAAAGACAACGGTTGGGTCTGGCTAACGAGCGACACCTTGGTGGTGCAAGGAGCTGGAACGGCCGAGGAAAGCAGTCGCGAAACTCTGTAACAAGGCAAAGAAATCCAAGATTGAGGCTGACTGGGAGGAGTTTAAAAACCTGCGGATGGACTACAAGAGGATGATTCACCAAAAACAGTGTGAGTCTTGGAGGGACTTCTGCAGCGGCATTGCGTCTACTACGGATGCGGCAAAGCTGAAGAAGATTATTTTTAAAGATCCAAACCAACGGCTTGGCACGATTCTTCGAGCTGACGGCTCCTTTACGGAGAGCCTTGAGGAGACTGCCGAAGTACTGTTACAAACACATTTTACATACCGTACTATGTATTGGTTTCCACAGTTGACCTAGCGCTATCGTACGTATGTATATGGGTAAGCGCTCCCACTTTTCGCACTCTATCTTAAGAACGGTTAATTGTACAAAATATTTGTTACGACCTAATTTGTAGAGAATTTTATGCTCTACAACTTTTCTAATAGCTCAAAATGTCATTTAAAACATAGAAAACGAGATATTTACAAAAAACCGATTTTCGCAGACACGAGATCTTATGAGACAACTTATAGAATGACATAATAAAGGTTTATGCAAATTTTCAGTTTATTTGCTTTTATTCCGAGATTTACCTTTTTTTCTGCTTATTGACAGGGCTAAATTGTGAAAAAAGTACTTATACAAAATGTATGTATCCTTGCCCCCACGCAATTTTTGAAAAGTCGACGCCCATGTATAAACTGCAAATAAATGTTTCTTTGGTAGGTAAGGTAGGTAATATAATTTTCTTTACCATATAGTGGAAAACCAAAGTGTTTAGTCATTTTTTTAGTTTATTCTTTAAAATTGCGTTGTAAAGGCATCAGTGGATTGAGTTTTGTTTCCATTATGGATAAGTTTATCCTTTTGACAGATTTTGTGAAATTTGAAGAAGCAGTCGATGGTTTGCGAGCTCCTGGTAATGACTATGAAATTGCAACTGACGAAATGGAGGTCACGGAAGTCGAACTTGAAGAATTGCACCACTCTATCGATATTAAGGAAGAATACGATCCGGATTTGGTATATCAAGAGGATTCTATTGCGGTAAACTATAAACCATATTATTATTTACTGTTATACGATAAAAGTTCAAACAAAAAAAACTTAAACATTTATTATATTTTTGGTTGTGGGAATGGACGAGTTTCACTATTTTCTAAATTTTTTGGAGTATACCAACATGATTTTCGCAAGAGACATCAATTGTGGTAACAATTCAAGATCTTTCGGCAAGTGAACATAACCACAATTTTTAACTCTAGAAACAGGAAAAAGTTGTAACGTAAAATCGAACAAATTAATCAAGATTAATTAAAGTATTAACTACTAGTATCAAAATATTCGTAGTATAAGAATGAATAAGATGTGTGCATTTTATAAATTTATGTGCTGTTATGAATGCAATGTGGTAGTTACCACGGAGACCTAGCTATCGGAAGTTATAATATTAGAGATGAGATTTTTAGGTTTTTAATTTTTTTTTTATTTATTTATTTTGTTTCTCTCCAGTCCTGCCTATTATTCACTTTCACCCTCCACTCCCTCAATCTCATCCTCCTGGCAGTGTTGTCAGAAATTAGAAGCCTGTGGCGCCAACTCTCAATTGAAAAAACGCCCAAAACCGCAAACAATCTCTCACGTGGCGCCAAAATTTAAATTCAATGTCAAAAATCTAAAATCATTAAATTGATATTTAATATTAACTTGATCAGTTTTGTTATTATTTTGGGATTTTTTTTTTTTAAGTAAAACTTTCCCATGGTATTTAATTTTTTAGGTTGGTTCCCCCTTCATAATCTATGTCTTGCTACGGCCCTGAAATCGAGAAAACCTATCCTTACTTGGTTCAAAATTTTTACAAAATAGACTGTTGGTATTAAAAGAAGAAAATCAGCAACTAGACTTTGCTTATAAGGGGGGGGAGGTATGGTAAACACCTTAGGTAAACACAGTAATAATAATAATGATAATATTTATTTTTTTTAATTTTTTGATATATTTCCACCAAAACCTGGTCTCCACTTAATATTTCTTAATTGTTTAGATTGAGTTTCTATAGGGAGCGAGAAAGCTGACAGTAGCGCCCTATAGGCATAAAATTACCGATGAGGGCGCTGCAAAAGATGGAAAATGGCTGGCTAAAACAGTATTTTTGACAGCTGTCAAATAAGTTATACGTTAAATAGGCGAAAAATATTAACGAAACGCCGTCTAGCGGCTGAAATTTCAAGTACAGTAATGGCTGGCGTAAACAGTATAACGCATAACTTATTTGACAGCTGTCAAAAATACTGTTTTAGCCAGCCATTTTCTATTTTTTACAGTGCCCTCATCGGTAATATTTTATGCCTATACGCATGCGTTTTAAAATGTTAAATTATTAATTCGTTGATATTAAATAATATTAAAAACTTTAAAATATCGAGTTATTTAAAAATTAAAAATCCATTAAAATATTTATTTAGCTTTTAGATGATTATTTCATCCGTCATCAGAATAAGATTTGTCAAATTGATTTTTAAATAACTCGATATTTTAAAGTTTTAATATAATTAAAAAAATTTATGATACACTGAAAAAAAAGGTACGTCATATTGATGAACACTATTCATCAAATGAAATTCATCATAATGATGAGCAAAACATCAATATGACGTTCAAAACCATCGTTGAAATTTAATGAATGATGAACTACTCATCAATATGGTGAACTTGATTTCATCAATTCTGTAATCTTTATTCACCATAATGATGAACAAATCTTCAATATGACGTACAAAACCATCATTTAAATTTAATAAATAATGAACTATTCATCAAAATGATGTATTTTATTTCATCAATTTTTTATTATTACATAATTTAGGAATACAATGCATAGGTGGTAGATGGCGTGATAAAAATATCGGTACTAAAAAAAGATTAATTTAATTATTGTTTATGCTGCTTTTTATTTTCAATTAAATTTAATAAAATTAATTTAAAATTAAATGGGTATTAGGAATTATAATTTTTCAATCGGAAAATCCTCAAGGAACTCAAAACTAAAAGTATTTTAGGCTTAATAATTCAGTGCCTGCACGTAAAAACTACCTAAGCAGTAATACCCTGTGTAAAAAATCAATAATCTTGTCCATCATATTTATGAATAAGATCATCAATATGAGAGGTGAGCTATGTGAACGGGCCAAAGACCGGACTCTAGGCCATAGGTCCTGGGTTCGATCCTCAACCCGGCTACAAAATTTACCCGACTTTATTATGACCCTCTCCTCTCGGAAGGCAATGGCAAACCACCGAGAGTAATCTGCCAAAAGAACCATTATGGTCACGATGCTTCTGTCAAGAAGCAAAACGATGAGAAAGAAAGAAAAAATGATATTTATGAATAAGATCATCAATATGATAAACAAGTACATCAAATTAAAGATCTTGTTCATCATATTTATGAATAAGATCTTCAATATGATGAACGAGTACATCAAATCGATGATATTATTCAGCATATTTATGAATGACATTTCAATATGATGAACCAGTGCATCAAAGCAATGATCTTGTTTATGATATTTATGAATAAAATCATCAATATGATAAAAGAGTGCATCAAATCGATGATATTTTTTAAATAGTTTTAAAGAACTTCTTCATAGAGGCAAAATTGGTGATTTTCTTATCAATATGATGTATGTACATAGTCATCAATATGAATCCACTTTTACGTCATATTAATGATTTTCGTCATCAATAAGCTACAATTTTTCAAATATTTTTGTAAAAAAATATAAATAAAAAACGATGTACATTTGATGAAACATTTTTCATCATATTGATGAACTTCTTCATCGGCACAAAATTGATGATTTTTTCATCAATATGATATACATATTAGAGATGAATGCGGGACTAATTTTTTTGTCCCGTCCCGCAGTGTCGCCTCGTCGTGTAAGTCCCGTCTCGCGGGTCCCGCACTTAAGACGCATGCGCAGATTAAAAATTATGACTTAAATTTGAAATTGCGCATGCGTCTGACAGCGTCTACTTTCCAACTGCTGAAAAACTGGGCTATTACTAGGGCAATTGTTTTGTTGAATTTAAAATAGAGATGAATGCGGGACGGGATATCCCGCGGGATATTTTGTCTATCGAGATAGTTTGAATATTTAGTCCCGCGCGGGATATTTTGTCAACTCAGTCCCGCGCGGGACGGGATCCCGCAGTCCCGCATTTGATTTATTTTATACAACGCAGCCCGAATAAATTTTTTTTGTTTTTTTTGTTAACGCATATTACTTAGAGTAAATGTAGGGAAAGGATTCAATAAGTTAAATTATGAAATAGAAGGGGAAACAATTTCGTCCCGCACGGGACTGCTTTAAAATCACGTCCCGCGCGGGCCTCAGTTGATAAAATGTCCCGCGCGGGACTAAATATTCTAAATATCTCGCGGGACAAAAGAATATCTCGAGGGATATTCCGTCCCATCTCGCATTCATCTCTAAAATAAATTTATAAATCAAACGCGGGACTGAATTGGCATCCCGTTTCACGCGGGACTGAATTGACATCCTGTCCCGCGCGGGACTGAATCGACATCTCGTTTCGCGCGGGATTGAATCGACATCCCGTCCCGCGCGCGGGACGGGACGGGATTTTTTTCATCCCGCATTCTTCTCTAATACATATTTATCAATATGATGCCACTTGTTTTACAGTGTAGAAGTTCACTTTTTTAACACTAGAGGTGCTAACGTTGTGCTTTCTCGCTCCTTTATTAAAAATTAGCTCCCTTATTAGAGAATTAGCGAGAAAGCTCGACAGTAGCGATTTTAGCGTTAAAAAAGTAAACTTTTATCAAGAACTTTTTAATAGGGGAGAGGAGCTTTTTGAAAGTAAAAGAAAATTTGTTTATAATAATAAAAATTCTCGAAAAAGGAACCACCAAAAATTTTACTTTTTACAAGTGCCCCCCCCCCTCCCGAAATTAAATTCTAGCTATGGGCCTGCCTTGAGGTGTAAAATCTAATAGCAATTCACTAAAATTAGATCTCAATGTCGATTATTTATCGCAATAAACCGCAACTTTATGTTTCAAAAATCGCCCAACTTACGGTTTGCGGTTTTTGAAAAAATGTAAGCGCAAATTATCTACAAAAGCCGCCCAATTTGCGGTAAATCGCCGAATCTGACAACACTGCCACCTGGTCGTGCCATCTCAGACTCTGTCCTCGGTATGTCCCCAGGTCGTTCCTCCACAGGTCTCCATTCGGTAATCTTTCTTATCGCAGTGCCTTAATTTAGTCAACCTCTTTAACCTGTTATTTATCACTGTTGACAAAACTTTGTAGGCGACATTCAGCAGTGCTATTCCTCGGTAGTTTTCGCATATTTCAGAGCTTCCGTTTTTCTTTACTGTCACTATGATTTCCTCTTTTTATCCTTTGGGCATTTCTTCTTCTTTCCATACTTTTTTATGAGATCATAAATTTCTTTATATAATTTTTCGCCTCCGTACTTTACTAATTCTGCGCTTATTTTGTCTTTTCCTTGCGATTTTCCATTTTTGAGCTTTATTATTACTTCCAGTACTTCTTCGAATGTTCATCTTCTCCCGAATACAACATTACTTATTTATCATTGACTCTCAATTCGCCTTTACCTTTCCACCTGGTTTCTTGCAGAGCAGCAATATCTAACCCATATCTTCCAATTTCGCCTGCCCCCTTAGAATATTTAGTCCAGCGCGGGACATTTTATAAACTCAGTCCCGCGCGGGACGGGATGTCAATTTAGTCCCGCGCGGGACGAGATGCCAATTCAGTCCCGCGTTTTATTTATAAATTTATTTTATACAATACAGCTAGAGATGAATGCGTGTTTTAAAATATGTGATAAAATCGTGTTTTAAAATCGAAATGAATGCGGGACGGGACGGAATATCCCTCGAGATATTCTTTTGTCCTGCGGGATATTTAGAATATTTAGTCCCGCGCGGGACATTTTATCAACTCAGGCCCGCGCGGGACGGGATTTTAAAGCAGTCCCGTGCGGGACGAAATTGTTTCCCCTTCTATTTCATAATTTAACTTATTGAATCCTTTCCCTACATTTACTCTAAGTGATATGCGTTAACAAAAACAATTTATTCGGGCTGCGTTGTATAAAATAATTCAAATGCGGGACTGCGGGATTCCGTCCCGCGCGGGACTGAGTTGACAAAATATCCCGCGCGGAACTAAATATTCAAAATATCCCGCTGGACAAAAAAAATATTCCGCTGGATGTCCCGTCCCGCATTTATTTCTATTTTAAATTCAACAAAACAATTGCCCTAGTAATAGCCCAGTTTTTCAGTAGTTGGAAAGTAGACGCTGTCAGACGCATGCGCAGTTTTAAATTTAAGTCATAATTTTTAATATGCGCATGCGTCTGACGTGCGGGACCCGCGGGACGGGACTTACACGACGAGGCGGCACTACGGGACCTCGAGACTGAAGGATTACTTTTTTTCCTTTTTCATTTCTATCTCTTTTTACAAGTAGGTAATTATAGGCCAATTTTTTGGGTAAAAATCGTCACTTTTATTTCAACACCATCCCAAAAATGGAAATTTTCATATTTTTTTAAATGGATTCGTTCTTTTTTAAAAGCTTTTATTTAACTTGGGAAGACCGTTGTCCGTCGTCCGTCGTCCATCGTCCGTCGTCCATCGTCCGTCGTCCGTGTGGGTCGACCGCTTTGAGACCATTTTTAAGCAACTTCCCGACGTCCTAGAGATCTGAAATTTGGTACACAGCTTTCACCTGCAGAGCATTTTCATATTTTAATTTTGTTTTTCTAAAATTCTGAAAAATAAGCGAAAAATCGGGAAAAAACCGAAAACTATTAAGCGCATGCGTCGATGCGCAATGGACAATTTTATCATACAGGGTGGAAAGTAACTTAGAATTCTAAATCTCATTTTTAAGGACCGCATTCAGGGTAAAGTTTTTCGTCGTAATGATTTATACAGAGTGAAGTATCAAACATCTAAAACACATAAATAAAGAAATCTGATAGGATGAACCTATATTAGTTAAAATACATATAAGCTGTATTTGAAAAGATATGACTAAAAAATTAGAAAATAAAAAATTAAATAAAAAATTAAAATTTTTAAAAAAAAACCTTTTATTTAAAATTACAAAAGTGCACTAAAAAGTAGAAAATAATTTTAATAAAAGCAAACAAAGCTTCGTGAAAACATCAATATAAAAGCGTGGGGTTATGAATTTTGTACACCAATAGTTAGCCTGCTTATCCACCTATAAACAGCCCCACGCTTTTATATTGATGTTTTCACGAAGCTTTGTTTGCTTTTATTAAAATTATTTTCTACTTTTTAGTGCACTTTTGTAATTTTAAATAAAAGGTTTTTTTTTAAAAATTTTAATTTTTTATTTAATTTTTTATTTCATTTCAGATAATTCTGTGACGAGTTATTTTACGCCCGTAAATCATCTTTTTTTTAAGGTTTTTCGAAAATCTACTACCAGTGGTTTATTTGTTCACGTTTTGTGGAAGTAAAATTTCAAAATGTTCTTTAAATGTTGCTTGCTCTTTCATGTGGAAAAACATTCAAATTAATACATCTATTCATAACTTAGAAAAAAAATCGCAAAAAAATGTATTTTTTCTACCTCATGGCTGTACGTAACCCCTTCTGTAAAATCATATTTTATTTACGTTCTATATTTTGAAAATTTCAACTTTCTACGATTATTCGTTTTTAAATTAAACTTGACACTAGAATTGAAGCAATGTACATGAAATTTCGAAATTTAACCAATCAAAATTAAATACTATCATAAAGCAACTAGTGACATCTATTGAATTTTATATGACCTCTTATTCACTGCTCTTTAAATTATTTCCTTAATAAATTATTATTGTTTGTTTAAATCTTGTGTTTTAATTAAATAATTTATAATTACCTTATGAATAATTTGTGTTTTGTCATTTATTTCCAGGACGTTCAAAAATATAAATATTTGCTAATATTACACAATCTTTTGAAAATTTTTTATGTTGCACCAAACTTCGGCAGTGAAGTTGGTCACAGCTCCACTTGATCCTTTTAAGATAGAAAAAAGGTAGCTAAACTTTGGTATTTAACCACAGTCGGAAATTTTACGGGTCGCGCAATGCGCGTTTGGTGGGTTCTTATAAAATATCTAATCTATTTACCACGAGAAGGTTTTAGTGTCTTCAGTGACACTATCTGCGAAAGATGGAAATTTGGGCACCAGTTGATGATAAAAAACTTATCACCAACAAAATATGAAATAGAATAGAATATGTTAAATAGAAATGTGTAAGATCACTTATGTGAACTCGAGAAGACTTTCAGACTAAGCTACCACAAACAATCGGATCAATAGTTGATCTAGAAAATTCACAAAGATGAAGTCACTCAAACTGTCCAACCACACTTTTCACTTGTTTGATCTCGATCCCTCTTTTCTTGCCAACCTCTCTTTTCTAAATTTAGAGTTGCAATCGGAATTTAGGATTAAGTTTGTTTCTTGAGTTTAGCTGTTGTGGTGCATTGTTCATGATGAAAGTTGATTGTAATGTCATTGATTAAGATGGCTAGTTGGAGGGAGGTGGAATGGTTGGATCGGACTTGGTTGAATTGTTATGAAATGAGGAGGTTGTTTTGATTTTCAAAGTCAACAATTCGGTTAAAGATGATTTTTTCTAAAACTTTGAAGAAGGTGGGGAGTAAACTGATGTGACGTTAACTGGATGGTAAATTTTTGGGGTTTTGGGGTTTGTGAACGAGGATGACTATAGCGGATTTCCAGCTACTGGGGAAATATTGGTTGATTAGGCATTGATTAAGGATGTAATAAATTTGGACGATGACCTTTTTGAGGAGTTTTTTTATCAGGAAGGTAGAGCACTTGCCCGTGGCTTCCTCGGTGGTGGGGTTTAGCAATTTGGAGTTGTTAGCTTTGTTCTGGTCGAAAATGGCATGTCCTTGGGGAGTTTGGATAGCAGGGAAATCTTTGTTGGATTGGGTATGGTTTAAAGTTATGACAATTTTTTAATTGTGGCGTTACATGAGTGAGTGTTTTTTCCCAGTTTTTATTCTTAATTTTGATAATGTTTTGATGTTGATTCTTCTCGTTAGTGTCTTTATTTGTGTTTTTAGGTCTGGGTAACGTTGTCGTTAGTAGATTTTTCTAAGTTTGTTCTTAGTTTTAGTTATAATTACTGGAATTAGTTTTGTGCTAAGGGAGAAAGGTCCCTGCTCAGGATGGCTTTGGGCTTTGTGGGCATGAGGGACCCTCATGGTACTTGCCCAGTCCTTGGATCAACGGGTTTTCGGAATGACCCGCAGCCTCGACGGACTCCGTGTTGGAGTCCGACCTGAATCGGGCGTTTGTTACGCGCATACTCTGCGCGTTCATCGCCTGCCTTAGTGCTTTACTCTGAATGACTTCCAGCTTTTTAATTCGCATGGTGCGTATACCCCCATACCGTTGACGCATAGGTGAGTATGGGCCGGACGCAAGTTTTATACAGCTGGAGTTTTTGTCGTTGCCTTAGTTTGCTACCCCCCTTAGTTACGGCCTGCAGAGCGGCTCTGGCTTCCTAGCCTTGTCCCTGGTATAATCAATGTGGGCCCTCAGGTTAGCCTCTCGTCTAGGATAACCCCTAAATATTTGGAGGTCCTAGACCACGGAATGACGGTGCCGTTCATTGATAAAGGATTTTGGACGAGTTCTTTTTCCCGGTCTATATAGTTGGACTCTCCGAAGGTTTTGGTCTCGCTGCGCCTGGTGAAGTAAGTGGCCGTACTCTTGGAAGCATTTACAGCAATCCTTCACTTGCGGTAGTAGTCACTCACTCTCACCAGGACGTCCAACAACCTTGGGATGACAAGTTCCGGACTTTTTCCGAAAAGTTGCAGAAAAGTTTGATCTGGGTGCGGGAGTCCGTCAGTGTGGCCGGAAGGTCGTGAGTAAAAAAAGAAAACAAGTCCGGGGAGAGAATGGACCCTTGGGGTAGTTCCTAAGGGTGGACAGGATTCCTTCCACTCTCACCCTGAACTTGCGATCCGTGAGGAAAGAAGCCAGTAATATGATTTGGGCCAGTAGGATCTTCCGCTTTGAGCATTTTGAAGAGTAACATTTCCTTCTATACTCTGTCAAATGCCTTGGCGATATTCAAGAAAACTGCTTCTACCGCTTCTTTCTTTTCCTAGCTTTCAAGGATTGATTCCACTAGCCCCAATATGGCATGTACCGTGGAATGGCCCGGGCAGAAACCGAATTGTTCATTGGGAACAATTTGCTTCTCCAACATTTGGTTGACCAGTCTGATGCGAATCACTCTTTCGCACACTTTGCCCAGTGACGGCAGAAGACTTATCGGTCTGTAAGAGCCGGGGTTCCGCGGATTTTGCTTCCACGTGATCCTCCACCGTTTTGGTGAAGGCGGGCACTTGGACGTCCTCGTTCGGAGTGAACTGGCGTTCCAAGTGGTTAGCAAAAAGGCTGTCCCGCCTGGACCGTCGAGGGGAGGAACCGCGGATTTTTGTTTTTGAGACCTTTAATTAATTTCCAGGCTGATGGATCTTGCAAGGAAAGATCCTCCAGCTTGGAATTCCATAATTATTGACGGTGTTTTCTGATCTCCCATTTTATTTTTGCGTTTAAGAGATTGTACTCGGTCCGATGGACCGGGCTGCAGGTGTACTGCGCGCGTTTACGGGCCCGGTTTTTCTCCCTGATAAGCTCTCGGATGCTGCTTGGGAGTTGGTCACGGGGATCGCGGTAAGGGATGGAGGTGGTGGCATCGGTAGTTGCCTTGACAATTTTCCCTTCGAAAAAGTCGACGTACCTGTCCAGGTCGTCGGAAGAATGGATGATGGGGATGGTGAGGTTGAGCACAGATTGTCAAGGAAAACAACCATGGAATTTTGGCCAGATAATTTTACTTCTCATGAGTTTGGTTTTTTCTTCCCTGTCCTCCCCCAGTTGGAGGAGTACCGGGTTATGGTCAGAAGATAGCTCACTGACAGCCGTGAGTCTATGCAAGAATTTTAGGTTTTGAATTATTGCAACGTCGAGCACGTCGTGAAAGTGTTCAGAATTATAACGGTCATCGTGGGTGTTCCTGAGAATAGAAGGGTTGTACCTGATGTGAGTATAAAAAAAAATTACTGTACGTAAAAACATAAACAATCTAAAAAAAACGGTGACATAACAGATGATAATTTGCATGTAGTAATTTTAGTTTGTTGGCAGAGACAAACCTGAGCCCCCTCAGTTCTAAGCAGAGCCAGGTATAAGCACGCAAGACAACATTTAATGTTTTAAGAAGAGATTTATTAATTAAAAAGTTGGATTCAAAACATTACAAGTTACATGAACATTAGGCCAGTCATTATAGCAAAAAAAGGTATGAAAAAGAGCGAAAGTTTTAAAATTTTGAGACAATATTGGAAAAAATTAAAAAATAATAAATTTGATTTTGCACCCTTTTCCGCTCCCCGGAACATTGTTAAATTAACAAAAAACGTAAATTTTTAATAACTTTTTGAAAAAAATTCGGATAGTTATGCAAACTTGGAGGAACATTTTAATGATTATTATACATCTTTTATTAAATTTGCACCCTGCTACGATAACCGGAACACTGCAAATAATTGTTTATTAAATATATTTTGATATATCTTACCGGAAAAAAAAGCAAAAGTTATGCAAATAATTGTTTATGCAACAGAAAAGGGTTAGAAATCCGCTTGTAATTTTGCATAACTTTTTTTAACCCGGAACATTTTTTCTACAATTTTTTTTATCTGTAACGGCGTCGATTTTGACGGTTTAAACACCGTTGATACGCCTACGTCACACACGAGAGTTTACAAAACAGGTTGTAGAGCTAACTGTAGAGCTTATATAATAGATAATAAAGCGAAGAAGAAAAAGAAATAAAACTTTACTTTTTTACATGTTTAATTTTTCCGATTAAGTATGATTTTTTATGTCGTTTTTACTTTAACATACTACATAGTATGAGTAGTGTGGGAAAGTATTGTAATAAAAAAAAAATTCTGATTTTGACGGATTTATAGTACTTGGGGGTCCAAGGAGTTGAATGAGACCAAACATCAAAAAATGTCTGTGCGAGTGTGTGTATATCATCTAAATTTTTTATGCGCTCTAGCTCCCAAACCATTAAAAATTTTACTACAAAATTTTATATTTAGTACTTTTATATTGAGACTTAGAGCTGACTATTTAAACTTGCATTTCATAATTATATCTTAAAAAGTAACCTATTGTTATTATTCCTACCTACCTACGCCTACCCTCGGGTCGGCTTATAAAAGTTCCAAAAATTCCTTTAACGGCTTTTTTCAGTTGTACGTAATGATAATACAACAAACGTTTTATGAATTTAACTGCGAGAACAAACATAGATGTTACAGTACGTCGAGCCTAACTTCATTATTTAAATAATAAGTAATTTAATTAAGTTCCGGAACACTTAAGAGGTTGCAAATTTAGAACGTGGCTGAAGTTGTACACGAACTCAAACTCAAAACTAAGTGTCTGAAAAACCTACCCTTAGATAACAAAAGTAAATTTTATGTACCAGCCGCATCTTTTGAGATATCCTTATAAATTTTGGTACACATGTTTAAAATATCATTACCTACAACCATGTCAAATTTCATTAGCCGCATTAGAGGCTAAGGGTATGAAATTCCTAGATTTAGATAGAAATCGGAAGTAAATTTCGTGTACCAGCCGCATCTTTTAAGATCCCCTCATAAATTTTGGTACACATGTTTAAAATATCATTACCAAGAACCATGTCAAATTTCATTAGCCGCATTAGAGGCTAAGGGTATGAAAATCCTACATTTAGATAGAAATCGGAAGTAAATTATGTGTACAAGCCGCATCTTTTAAGATCCCCTGATACATTTTGGTACACATGTTTAAAATATCATTACCAACAACCAAGTCAAATCTCATTAGCCGCATTAGAGGCTAAGGGTATTAAAATCTACATTTAGATAGAAATCGGAAGTAAATTTCGTATACCAGCCGCATCTTTTAAGATCCCCTCATAAATTTTGGTAAACATGTTTAAAATATCATTACCAATAACCATGTCAAATTTCATTAGCCGCATTAGAGGCTAAGGGTATGAAATTCCTAGATTTAGATAGAAATCGGAAGTAAATTTCGTGTACCAGCCGCATCTTTTAAGATCCCCTCATAAATTTTGGTACACATGTTTAAAATATCATTACCAAAAACCATGTCAAATTTCATTAGCCGCATTAGAGGCTAAGGGTATGAAAATCCTACATTTAGATAGAAATCGGAAGTAAATTTTGTGTACAAGCCGCATCTTTTAAGATCCCCTGATACATTTTGGTACACATGTTTAAAATATCATTACCAACAACCATGTCAAATTTCATTAGCCGCATTAGAGGCTAAGGGTATGAAATTCCTAGATTTAGATAGAAATCGGAAGTAAATTTCGTGTACCAGCCGCATCTTTTAAGATCCCCTCATCAATTTTGGTACACATGTTTAAAATATCATTACCAACAACCATGTCAAATTTCATTAGCCGCATTAGAGGCTAAGGGTATGAAATTCTTAGATTTAGATAGAAATCGGAAGTAAATTTTGTATACCAGCCGCATCTTTTAAGATCCCCTCATAAATTTTGGTACACATGTTTAAAATATCATTACCAATAACCATGTCAAATTTCATTAGCCGCATTAGAGGCTAAGGGTATGAAATTCCTAGATTTAGGATAAATATCTTCTAAATATCTAAATATCTTAGATAAAAATCGGAAGTAAATTTCGTGTACCAGCCGCATCTTTTAAGATCCGTTTAATGCAAAACGTTTTACATTTTTCTTAAATAAAACAGAGTATAGTGATGTTGTTCTGATAAAGCTGTAATATTATCCTCTTTCTTCAGAAACGTAAAAAATTCTAGAAACTTTGACCATCTGTTAAGATACAAAGTTTACCGTAATAACCGATCATTATTATTTATAGTGGCTCATGAGCATAAGTGATCCGACGGGAAGTCTCGCCCGCTGGAGTGTCTCCAACTTTTAACATTTTTTTGCATGTTTTTTTAAACCCTTAGCCTCTAATGCGGCTAATGAAATTTGACATGGTTATTGGTAATGATATTTTAAACATGTTTACCAAAATTTATGAGGGGATCTTAAAAGATGCGGCTGGTATACGAAATTTACTTCCGATTTCTATCTAAATGTAGATTTTAATACCCTTAGCCTCTAATGCGGCTAATGAGATTTGACTTGGTTGTTGGTAATGATATTTTAAACATGTGTACCAAAATGTATCAGGGGATCTTAAAAGATGCGGCTTGTACACAAAATTTACTTCCGATTTCTATCTAAATGTAGGATTTTCATACCCTTAGCCTCTAATGCGGCTAATGAAATTTGACATGGTTCTTGGTAATGATATTTTAAACATGTGTACCAAAATTCATGAGGGGATCTTAATAGATGCGGCTGGTACACGCAATTTACTTCCGATTCTTACCTAAAAGTAGGATTTTCAAACCCTTAGCCTCTAATGCGGCTAATGAAATTTGACATAGAGGTAGGCAATGATATATTAAATATGTGCACCAAAATCCATGAGGGGATCTTAAAAGATGCGGCTAGTACACGTAATTGACTTCCGATTTCTATCTAAATCTAGGAATTTCATACCCTTAGCCTCTAATGCGGCTAATGAAATTTGAGATGGTTATTGGTAATGATATTTTAAACATGTGTACCAAAATTTATGAGGGGATCTTAAAAGATGCGGCTGGTACACGAAATTTACTACCGATTTCTATCTAAATGTAGGATTTTCAAACCCTTAGCTTCTAACGAGGCTAATGAAATTTGACATGGTTATTGGTAATAATATTTTAAACATGTGCACCAAAATTTATGAGGGGATCTTAAAAGATGCGGCTTGTACACGAAATTTACTTCCGATTTCTATCTAAATCTAGGAAAATCATACCTTTAGCTTCTAATGCGGCTAATGAAATTTGACATGGTTGTTGGTAATGTAATTTTAAACATGTGTACCAAAATTTATGAGGGGATCTTAAAAGATGCGGCTTGTACACGAAATTTACTTCCGATTTCTATCTAAATCTAGGAATTTCATACCTTTAGCCTCTAATGCGGCTAATGAAATTTGACATGGTTGTTGGTAATGATATTTTAAACATGTGTACCAAAATTTATAAGGGGATCTTAAAAGATGCGGCTGGTACACGAAATTTACTTCCGATTTCTATCTAAATATAGGAATTTCATACCCTTAGCCTCTAATGCGGCTAATGAAATTTGACGTGGTTGTTGGTAATGATATTTTAAACATGTGTACCAAAATTTATGAGGGGATCTTAAAAGATGCGGCTGGTACACAAAATTTACTTCCAATTTCTATCTAAATCTAGGAATTTCATACCCTTAGCCTCTAATGCGGCTAATGAAATTTGACGTGGTTGTTGGTAATGATATTTTAAAAATGTGTACCAAAATTTATGAGGGGATCTTAAAAGATGCCGCTTGTACACGAAATTTACTTCCGATTTCTATCTAAATGTAGGATTTTCAAACCCTTAGCTTCTAACGGGGCTAATGAAATTTGACATGGTTATTGGTAATGATATTTTAAACATGTGTACCAAAATTTATGAGGGGATCTTAAAAGATGCGGCTTGTACACGAAATTTACTTCCGATTTCTATCTAAATCTAGGAAAATCATACCTTTAGCTTCTAATGCGGCTAATGAAATTTGATATGGTTGTTGGTAATGATATTTTAAACATGTGTACCAAAATTTATGAAGATATCTCAAAAGATGCGGCTGGTACATAAAATTTACTTTTGTTATCTAAGGGTTGGTTTTTCAGACACTTAGTTTTGAGTTTGAGTTCGTGTACAACTTCAGCCACGTCATAATCTAAATTACGTAATTAATTAATCTATATCTATTCGTGTCACAATCATTTGCAACCCGATTTTAAGACTATCAGAATTATCTAGACACTTACTTATTGTTTAAACTGTCGAAATCGACGCCGTGTCAGATAAAAAAATTGCAAAAAAAATGTTCCGGGTTAAACAAAGTTATGCAAAATTACAAACGGATTTCTAACCCTTTTCTGTTGCATAAACAATTATTTGCATAACTTTTGCTTTTTTTTCCGATGAGATATATCAAAATATAATTAATAAACAATTACTTGCAGTGTTCCGCTCGTTGTAGCAGGGTGCAAATTTAATAGAAGATGTATAATAATCATTAAAATGTTCCGCCAAGTTTGCATAACTATCCGAATTTTTTTCAAAAAGTTATTGAAAATTTTCATTTATTTGTTAATTTAACAATGTTCCGGGGGGCGGAAAAGGGTGCAAAATCAGATTAATTACTTTTATAGTTCCTCTAATGTCCTAAAATTTAAAAACTTTTGGATACTTTGTCTAACTTTTCATTTTTGAAGTCCCCAGTGACTGGCCTACATAGAGAAATTTTAAACTAGTTATAAAAATTGGATTATAGTGTATAGTCTAGACAAACACAAAAGAAATTAATTAAATACGATAATATTATTATAAAACAACAAAGTAATAAATTTGATTATACCAAGGGTTTCAAGTTACAAGTTAAATGAGATTACATATTATTACTTAATTATAATAAATTAATAACAAAGCAATGTATTTTAAAAATTTGCAATTAATACATAATTAAATTATAAAGATTTTGATGTATTTCAGCCATACCCAGGCGTAAAATAAATTATAGTACAAAAAGTATAGCAAATTTTACTATAAAAAATTACAATTAAATTGTGAATTACTGTCTAAATTTCATAGTAAAATTTGCTTCAACATCTTGAAGTAAAAATTATCCAAATGGGAAGTATTCTAACTATCAATTATAGAAATCTTTAGAAAAACAGTCGTGGAATATTTTACTCTAAAATATTTACTATAATCGAAGAAAAATTTATCAAAACGATATACATCAAACTTTTAGTAATATTTACTATACGCATGAAACAAATAATACTTAAATTATTGTAAATTGTACTTCAAAACATTTACTATAACGTCGAAGTAAATTTGACTAAATAATTTTTGTCTATGCATTGTGACTTTTTAAATGATGTTTTAAAGATCCACTATGAGCACATTTATAATCACAGATCTCACAAGAAAAAGGTTTCTCGCCTGTGTGCGTTCTTAAATGTATTTTTAAATAATCTCTTTGTGCACATTTATAGTCACAAATCTCACAAACAAAAGGTTTTTCGCCTGTGTGAGTTCTTAAATGCGTTTTTAAATGTGATACTTGTGCACATTTATAGTCACAAATCTTACAAGAAAAAGGTTTCTCGCCTGTGTGCGTTCTTAAATGTATTTTTAAATAATCTCTTTGTGCACATTTATAGTCACAAATCTCACAAACAAAAGGTTTTTCGCCTGTGTGAGTTCTTAAATGCGTTTTTAAATGTGATACTTGTGCACATTTATAGTCACAAATCTTACAAGAAAAAGGTTTCTCGCCTGTGTGAGTTCTTAAATGGTTTCTTAAAGTTGCTCTTTCTGCACATTTATGGTCACAAATCTCACAAGCAAAAGGTTTCTCGCCTGTGTGAGTTCTAAAATGTATTTTTAACTGTGTTTTTCGTGCACATTTATAGTCACAAATCTCACAAACAAAAGGTTTTTCGCCTGTGTGAGTTATTAAATGTTTTTTTAAATTGGCTTTTTGTGCACATTTATAATCACAAATCTCACAAGCAAAACGCTTTTCGCCTACGTGAATTTTTAAATGTATTCTTAAATTTGATTTCTGTTCACATTTATAATCACAAAACTGACATTTAAAATTTGAGATTTTAGTTTTTCTTACGGGTTTTTCCAGTGCTAGTTGTTCTGCATCGCTCTCGTCTTTGATGTCTATCGAGTGATGTAAATCTTCTAAGTTAAACTTCACATCTTCTACCTTAATTTCACAGCTACTAGAATTATCGGGAGGTTCCGATACTTGGTCGATCTGTTCCATAATTTATAATTCTTCAATAATATTTCTTGAAGTGTATCTGGCGCTAATTGTTCACTTTACTCAATGTAACAAAATATAATGTCGACTTCGATTAACAAACAAATTCATTTAGCTCACTAAAAAGAGAGGTCATAAAATGGTAGCCGTCGCCATCTTGACCGCCACATGGTGGATGCGTTCCACTTAAAGCCCACGACGACCGCAGCGTGGTCCCGTGGTTCTTTGATTGGACTAAAGATCGAAACCGGTTATTTGATTGGACTGACGAACAACCGTGGTCGTCGTGGGCTTTAAGTGGAACGCACCCGGTATAGACTACGAAAGTGTGACGTCACGAAGCGCGCATGATTTAAAAACCTTTCCAAACAAAACGAATCCCTATGTAAATTGCCATAAGAGAATTTTGTATTGCTTTTTTTAAATCGGTGTTAGTAAAATAAGGGATTTCGTGTAAATAGTGATAAATAAGGAACATTAAAGGGCGAGTTTTTCTAGTTTACAGTAACTGTTAGTGTATCAAGATGTTTCTAATTGTGTTTAAAATCAATTGAGGTTATGTTGTGATATTTTGTTTACAATATTTAACATTAGTTTAGGTTTAGCTGATAAATTTAGTGATTAAATTAATTATTTATTCATTAAAACGATAATGCTCCACAATGTAATTATATATATATAGATATACTCTATAGAGAGTAGAAAATATATAAATATTTTCTTTCTCGCAAACCCAAAAAACAGGAGAAGTGGATAAATTTAATCAAAGTAGGTATATTAAACGAAGTAGAAAAGCAGATTATAAGCCAACAAAATATTCATTGATTTGTAGTTGTCAATTCAAAGATGATCAAAGGAATAATGTACCAACTATAGGTATTTATTAGTTCCCGTTAATAAATCGGTTAAAGAATATTGTAAAATTTAATGTATTAATGTTAATAAAATTTTAATTTAAATCTAATTTTATCTTTTATTAATTTCAATTTACATTATACTTTACACTAATTTGGGTATATATTGATCAACATAAAATTTCTCAAGTTGTTAAATTATTTGCCCGTTTTACCTTTTATAATAGCAATAACGCTACCTTTAGTAGTCTATACCACTAAATGATATGTTGATCGATTCAAAATATGTAAAAGACCTTAAATTTGATCACAATAATAAAATGATGATTCAATGATTGTTATTAAGATGTAAATTGTCATCATCGGCTTTTTCGGATAGAATCATGTTGGTCCGATTTACATTTCAGGTTAAGCCAGGTGCACTCCTTATCCATAACAGAAATGTTATAATGTGCATGAAATAACACCTGCAGCGCATGAAATCACTTTATTCCTCGAAGACAACAACATTGAGAAGAAACGATGTCACCAGACTTATCCGAAGAAACCTTAAAAAAAGTTTAATTACAAATAGAATTACATATCTACATTTATAAAATATTCTTACCTTAATTTGATTATATCTTTTCTAGTTTAATGCTAGCACCAACATATCAACATTACTTATGTGTCAAAAATCAGTTTTTCAATATTCCCCGAATGATAAACATTTTTGATCTTAACTTTATTTTCTTTATTATTTTCGTTGGTGAAGAACCTCATAATTGAAGTTATTTTCACAACATGTTTTGAAGTCATTTTAATTAAATTAATAGCTAAAATTAGTGATAAAATTATTAACCGAATGTAACAACATAACCTCAATTGATTTTAAACACAATTAGAAACGTCTTGATACACTAATAGTTACTGTAAACTAGAAAAACTCGCCCTTTAATGTCCCTTATTTATCACTATTTACACGAAATCCCTTATTTTACTAACACCGATTTAAAAAAAGCAATACAAAATTCTCTTATGGCAATTTACATAGGGATTCGTTTTGTTTGGAAAGGTTTTTAAATCATGCGCGCTTCGTGACGTCACGACTTTCGTAGTCTGTGGTACCGCCATCTACTGAAATAAAAAAAAGTGGAAGGAATAACAGCAGTGGTGTTTCAAAACGCTCCGTCCATCGCATCGATCTTATAACTCCATTATATAAAAATGAATCCCTATTTCCCTTGGTCATCGCAACACGCGTGAACGGCTGGACCGATTTTGCTAATTCTTTTTTTTTTTTGTTGTGTTTATTAATGTCAGGAGAAGGTTCTTATGAAAGAAAAAATTAAAAAAGTCGAGCAAAAAGATAAAAAATTGCAAAACAATGTATTCAACAATTTTATACTTTCAATAGATGACGTTCACGACGGACCTATCGTAAATCCTACATGACACGATGCATAATTTTATATAAAATCGTTATTAATAAAATAAAAAAAACCAATAAAATACGTCTGATGGCTACTAATACGCTCTTTCTATTGGTTACTTAGCATTGAGATCTAAATTTGGGTGTGTTTAAGTGCTTCCAAGAACGGTTTAATACCCAAAAAAAGGTAGATTTTGAAAAATATTGGAAAAACCAAATACTTTGTTTTCTGTTCTGTGTTCGGTAGAGAGCGACTCTTAAATATGTCGCCAGTTACATTATGTGCAACTGTCGAGATAAGTCTATTCACCACTATGAAAAAAAAGAAGAAATAGAAGAAGATAGATAGATTCCCTGCCAAGATTTCTGAAAATTTTTAAATTCTGAACTTACGAGCTTTTGTATCACGATTTCAAATTTGTTCAAACTGTCATCGAAGAATATGTCAAGCTCCAAGAAGTTATCCGAAATAACCGAAGTGGAACTCCAGCGCATGCTAGCCAATTTGGAAGCTTCCCTATTGGAGCAGGCCAATTTGGCAGCCAAAACAAAGAAAGAATTAGACGCGTATGGATCGAGCCCGACGGAAGCGTTTTATTAAAGTTTAGGCAAAAGAGCGGATAGCCGTTCTTACCAAGGGGTAAAGGCGGTTTACGTTGATAGGTTACAAGAACATGATCACCTCGAGCCTGGAAAAGTTCGAGGCCAAAAGGCAGAGCGCGATTAAAGGAAAAGAGCAACCCTGTAACCGTGCAAAGTGAAGAAGCCACGATGTCCACCGAAAAGCCGGATAAGGAGGAGTTGATTTTACCGGCCAACCAATTTGAAAAGACCGAATCCAGCCAAGTAAAACTGGAGGATATGCCTAAAGAAGATGAAAGAAAACGAGATCGTGAGACCAAGCGTAAGCAGCACAAAAAATCAAAATCAAGAACTGCCTCAAGTAGTGTGTCACGCAGCCGGGACAGATCCTCCAAAAAGAAGAAGAAGCCGATTGGTGACGGACAGGTAACTACCAATCTAACGGATAATTTTGTTAACCTCCCCCCACTAGAGGATTTCATTGGCTCCTAATTGGCGGGTGAGCTCGTCAACCTACCGATAGAGGTAGACGGGCAGACTATCCAATTGACAGACCAAGAATTCCTCCGTTATTGCTGAAGGATACTGCTAAGTGGAAAAGCATAAAGGCTGAATTCGCGAGGCGCGGGATTCACTTCACAAAAGCCAAATTACTCGCTGGCGGACTGAGCATCACTCCCGTCAGTGAAAACGACTATAGGGCGATTTACAAGTACTTTGAGGAAGTACTTACTCCCGAAGAAGGAGGATGGTATTTCTACTAGTTGAGAGAGGAGAAGCCTCTAAAAGCAGTCATTAGGGGCATCCCCATCAACATAAACGCCAAAGAGGTCCAACAAGACCTTATTGCTAAAGGTTACGACTGCAGGGTGGGCAGGATGAGGAGCAGTCGGGGTAAGAGACCCCTTCTCCTCATCAAGGTCACCATGCCTAAAACAACGACCTCCGCAAACATCTTCAACGAGAATGTCGTTCACGACATACGCGTTAAGATTGAGGTTCCCCACGCAAAAACCAAGATTGGGCAGTGTCATCGCTGCCAATCTTTTGGCCACGCCTAGAGCTGCTGTAAGGTTACTCCCAGGTACGTCAAGTGCCCAGGCCTGCACTAGACGGCCGAGTGCAGCAAACCCAAAGGTACGGCAACCTGCACTAACTGTGGTGGCAATCACCCAGCTAGTTACCAGGGCTGCAATCGTACCCCAAAATGTGGAGAGTGCAAGCTCCCCCTCGACAAACTTTCTTCAACAGCCAACCGAGACACTCGTACAGGCCGGTCACCAATGAACGTTCCTACGTTCAGGTGGCCCGGTCAAACCTTACCCAATCAGCTCCCTCCCAAAACGTCCAGGAGGCCCGATCAAGGCCCACCCAATCAGTCCCCTCTCAGAAACCATCAGAGGCTCCCAAAAAAGACAAGCCCTCCAACATCCCACCTTCAGACGATAGCGGTAAATTTACCGCGTCCAAACGCGAAATAGTTAGGGTCACCCTAGAACTCGTCAGGTTCGGAATGTCTTCCGAGGTGGTCCAGGAAACCCTTAAACAGTTCGTCAGAGTCGTTTAACTTCTTTCCTGTCCTTCAGCCCACGCCATCGCTCATAAAATTTCATGACGACTACAATTCCCGCAAGATAAAAACCGTTTATTGGAACGCCAATGGGCTGATCAATGAGAAACGTTTCCTTCTGCAGATTTTTGCTGCCGACCATGACCACGATCTTCTACTGGTGACGGAGACTTTTTTCAAAAAGGCTACCCGAGCCAATATCCTAAACTACAATCTTTACCGCGACGATCGTACCTATGATACGTACCAAGAACGCATAGGCCCAAGGATATAATTATCCCTAAAACAGTTGTATTACCTCCCCAACAAAACGAAACAACCCAACACCAGACGTCGCGTATTCAGACTCTGACTGCGAGGACGGCGTGTTTCAGTGAGGAGTGTTCACGCTGCCTCGGGGAGGTTACAAATATCCGTCATTGTCCTGTCCAATTAATCAAAATTTTCCAAACATCTTACGATGTTGTCAAGATCGTAAACGTGATTTGAGTGATATTTGTATTATACTGTGATGTGCCAATCGCAAAAGTGATTTATCCAAGAACGATACGCTTAGGAATGACCGTTATCGAGCAACGCTCGACCTTACCAAGTGGCGTTTTTAGGTTATGTAGGCTATGTTTTCCATTCCTGGAAGATGACTCAATTCACCGTCAAATTAATGAAAACGCACTAATTAGGTACTGTGTTTGGCAGTATCACTGTGTAGTATCACTATATTTCTTATTATTAAATCTTTGGGTAGGAAAGCTGAAATTTACAGAAAAATGTTTTTTTCCGATTAGAAATCAAACGGTCATATATACCTATTTGCAAAATAAAATTTGTAAATGTAACTACAAATGCAGTTCAATCTACTACAATGAGGTGTAAATAAAGTGACAAAAACAAAGAAAAGTAAAATTTACATGTCAATTGTTGTAAAATGACTGCAGTACAGTTTACTACAATTGTAGTTAATTTTTAACATCATTGTAGTATAAAGTACTTAATATTTTGTTGTTATATGAACGTGTGCTTATGTAGATAGTACTAATGGTGATGTTGTTTTAACACATATAGGTGTAGTTAACTCTACGTTTACTGTGTAGTAAATATTGCTAATATTCAGTATAATTCACTTTTAGTGCTGTTGTTACTTGTACAACATTGTTAAGTTAATTGTACTACATAGTTGTTGCTATTTTTACATACTGATTAATAAAAATTAAAATTAATTTTTAATAACTTTTTACACCTGAAAGTATGCAACCTGAAAATTAATTTTAGGGATTTTGAAAGCAGAGGTTGGTAACAGGAGATTCGAAATCAAACAAATAGAGGAAGTGTAGGAGTTTTCTGAAAGTGACCTTTTTTGAGATTTTTCTGGATCAATTCTTGAACCAGTTGTGTGATTCGCATTTTTTATGGTAGCTTGGTGTGAAGTTTCTTCTCGAATATTCACGTAAGTGATTTTACATATTTTATATTTAACATCTTTTGGCTGCAAATTAAAAAATCTGTTTTGTCGGAAAACAGAGAAAAAGTCACTTTCCGAGCGACGTATCAGGTGTAGAAAACACATCATTCCCTAGCCACTTTAATAATAAGAGACGTGTAATGAAAAATTTCGAGGGTCGTAATAAGGGGTATAAATAATGAAAATGACGTGAAATGAAAAAGTATTTCCCCTGGCTCCCGATGGCCCTGGAATGTTCGTATTAGTGGAAAACGCTCGCTAAAGCTCGTTTTTTAATATAGTTGTGCGCCCGGTAACGGCTCATTTTCGAGGCTAGGTGTGTAATCTACTATTGTTGATGATAAGTTCTTTTATCATCAACTGGCGCCCAAATTTACATCTTTCGCAGATTATTCGATGATACATAAGGAGGCCTTAGCGATTTATTGGGGAGTAAAAAATAAGTTTTACCAGTATTTGGGAGGAAAAAAATTTGAGTTGGTGACCGATCATAAGTCCTTGTTAGCACTGTTCGGTGAGCACAAAACACTACCTCAAATGGCAGCAGGTAGAATACAAAGGTGGTCTCTGATTTTAGCTAACTTTGACTATACAATTAAGTATTTGAAGGGTGCAGAAAATGTGCATGCGGATGCCTTGTCAAGATTGCCTTTGCAAGTGAAGAAAATGGAACAAGAAGAGTGTTGCCCATTTAAGGGCACTAAGAGTGCAAACGAGAAAAGATTCAGTTACCGGGCAGGTCATAAATTTTATCAAGTATGGATTTCCGAGCACATCCAACAATCAGCTTTTAACACCGTTCATATCAAGAAACGACGAGCTATGTATAGAAGATGAAGTGATAATGTGGGGGTATCGGGTAACCATCCAGCAAAATTTCAACACAAATTGTAAGAGAAGCTTCACGGGTCTCATATGGAAGAGGCTAAAATGAAATCAACAGCTCGATCGTATTTTTGGTGGCCTTACCTGGATAGAAGAATATGTACATAAATGTAAAGTTTGTGCATGCAATAGGCCCGAACTGCAGAAGGCACCATTAAAACCATGAAGTAAGGCGGGGAAAGCATACGAGATGGCACATGCAGATTTTTTAGGTCCATTTGCTCAGAAAATGATGCTGGTGATCATGGCCAGAAGTATTCATAATGAATACCACAGAGGCAGAGTCGACGGTGAAGAAATTTAGGGAGTGTTTTGCAAGATTTGGTATCTCAAACAGCATCGTAAACGATAATTATCGGTTAGCAAACCGGTCGGTCCGTTAACGGACCACAGATTACGTCAGAAATTTTTAGCGAGTTTTGCAGTATGAACGGGATAAATCAACTCCTTTCCATCCTGCAACAAATGGAGTGGCGGAAAATTGCGTAAAATCGGTGAAGAATGGAATAGGAAAGGCGCTAAGTGATCCAAAAAATAAAGGAGTGGCGTTGAAAACATTGCTGCAACGTTATTTGTTTGTTTACAGTAACGCAGAACATTCTACAACACGAATGACACCTTCGCAACTTTTGTTTAATTTCAATCCCAAAACAAGATTGGATTAGCTAAAATGCAAGAAAGAAAAGCCATTGGAAGAAAGGGGTAAGAAAAAACACATCACGGAGTTCCAAGAGCAAGAGGTGGTCTACTGCAGAGATTATAGGAATCCAAATAAAAAGCAATGGAAAGAATGGATTGTGGAAGAGGTCCTAGGCGAGCAAACAAATTTGTGCAATACCGGAGAAAGGCGTAGGAATAGAGATGCGCGATAAACCAGTAGGAGACACCGAGAAGAATGGAGAAAGTAAGAAAGTAAAGAGAGATACTCGACCGCCCCAACGTTTAAACTTGTAAGGGAGGTAGTGTAATGTATTCATGTTGTAAATATTGTACTGTTTGATTTTGAAATGTAATAAGTTGGCGGGAGATACCAACTGTGTAAAGTGAGAGTTAACTTTCTTAGGTTGAATATCAAAAGAGAGTCAATTTTTACCTTAGACCATTTAAACTTATAGACACGCCCTTTTCTATCTCTCCTTGAATAGAAACTGAAGCAAACATGTGTGACGTCACTGGTAGGGTTTTAACGAGATTTGTATTAACGGAATACTAAAATAAACAATTTTCTTCATTTATAGTTGGTATTTACACGTATATTTTAGCATTTACATCACCAGTGACGTCACTTATGTTTGCTTCACTGCTTGACAATCAAGGCGTGTCTATAAGTTTAAATGGTCTAAGGTTTTTACTTTAGAGCTTAGAGCATTTAAACTTTTTATTTAAACATTACAAAGTAATAAATTTGATTATGTTAAGAGTTTCACGTTACAAGTTAAATGAGATTACATATTATTACATAATTAACATTAATAGCAAAGCAATGTATTTTTAAAAATTTGCAATTACATAATTAAATTATAAAGATTCTGATATATTCCACACCAAAGCGTAAAATAAATTTTAGTACAAAAATTATACCAAATTTTACTATAAAAATTAACAATAAAATTGTGAATTACTGCCTAAATTTCATAGTAAAATTTACTTCAACATCATGAAGTAAAAATTATCCAAATTTGAAGTATTCTAACTATCAATTACAGTACCTAATTTTAAATTAGAAAAATAGTAGTGGAATATTTTAGCCTAAAATATTTACTATAATCGAAGAACAATTTATCAAAACGATATTATAGATCAAACTCTTAGTAATATTTACTATACCCATTAAACAAATAATACTTAAATTATTGTAAATTTTACTAAATAATTTTTGTCTATGGATTCTGACATTTTAAACGATGTTTTAAAGATCTATTTTGAGCACATTAATTTATAATCACAAATCTCACAAACCAAAGGTTTATCGCCTGTGAGTTCTTAAATGTCTTTTTAAATGTGATCTTCGTGAACATTTATAGTAGCAAATATCACAAGTAAAAGGTTTTTCACCTGTGTGAGTTCTCAAATGTGTTTTTAAATTTGTTCTTTGTGCACATTTATAGTCACAAATCTCACAAACAAAAGGTTTATCGCCTGTGTGAGTTATTAAATGTTTTTTCAAATCGGCTTTTTGTGCACATTTATAATCACAAATCACACAAACAAAAGGTTTCTCGCCTGTGTGAGTTTTGAAATGACTTTTTAAACTTTCTCTGTGCGCACATTTATAGTCACAAATCTCACAAGCAAAAGGTTTCTCGCCTGTATGAGTTCTAAAATGTATTTTTAACTGTGTTTTTCGTGCACATTTATAGTCACAAATCTCACAAACAAAAGGTTTTTCGCCTGTGTGAGTACTTAAATGTCTTTTTAAATGTGATCTTAGTGAAAATTTATAGTAGCAAATATCACAAGTAAAAGGTTTTTCACCTGTGTGAGTTCTCAAATGTATTTTTAAATTTGTTCTTTGTGCACATTTATAGTCACAAATCTCACAAACAAAAGGTTTTTCGCCTGTGTGAGTTATTAAATGTTTTTTCAAATTTGATTTCTGTTCACATTTATAATCACAAAACTGACATATAAAATTTAAGTTTTTAGTTTTTCTTACGGGTTTCTCCAGTGCTAGTTGTTCTGCATCGCTTTCGATCTCGTCTTTGATGTCTATGGAGTGATGTAAATCTTCTAAATTAAACTTCTCATCTTCGACCTTAATTTCACAGCTACTAGAATTATTGAGAGGTTCCGATACATCGTCGATGCGTTCCATAATTTCTAATTCTTCGATAATATTTCTTTAAGTGTAGCTGTGACTATAATTGTTCACTTTACTCAATCTAACAAAATATAACGTCGATTAACGAACAAATTTATTTGAGTCACTTAAGAGAGTGATTTTAAAATGGTGGCCGTCGCCATCTTACCTCAGAATAGCACTGCCATCTACTGAAATAAACAAAAAGTGGAAAGCATAACAGCAGTCGTGCTTCAAAACGGTACACGTCGTTTCGGCGACCGCAGTTCGGCGAAAGCGATTCGGCACCGTATATTCGGCGACGGTCAATTCGGCGACCCGATGTTCGGCTATGTTAGTTTCGGCGATTCCAATTCGGCACCGGCATTTCGGCAATTCCCATTCGGCGACAGAAAATTCGACTACGTCGATTCGGCGACGGGAAATTTATTTAAGTGTTAAAATTTATTAAAAATTTTTAAATTAAAAATATTAAAAAAAATTATTTTTTACTTTTAAATTAAATATTTATTTACATACATAACACATACAAATTTTAATCCATGCTATAATTATAAGATATACCGCGAAGATATTCTATAATATTAATAGAATTATAATTGGTTACCTTCGCCAAAATTCGAGAATCAGCCGCTTCGTACCGCGGCCTTTTTTTAGAAGGTGCATGTCCGGCTAGAATACGTTCGTATTCTGTGTCGAAAGTTTTTTGAATTCGTCTTAATTTATCCAAAAAAGTCCACAACGTTGGATGAAATATACCACCACCAAAACCTAATTGTATTTTTCGATGACAAGCTTCGGCGTAATTGTTAGTTCTATCAATTCCATCCAACGTGCGTTGATACACAGACCAAATATTTGAAGAAAACATTGGAATATTTCTGGTACCATTATTTCTAAGACGTCCAATATATGTATTTGTAAACCATTCTAAAATTGGATCAAATTCTGGTGGTAAATAATTTTCTAAACTTGTAATTGCATGAAAAATATCATTCTCAGGAACAAACGCAATTGAAGTAACCATTCTTGAGCGCAATGCAAAATCTACATCGGCACTGTACCTTTTTAACAAATTACTTGACGATAAATGTTTTTTTAAGTTCTTCACTAATAAGTGAAATAAGCAGCCATGTATATTAACGTCAGGAAACACTTCACGAATCGCTTGATGAATGGCAAGCTCAAAATCAACACTTATACTCAACGGATTTAGTTGAGGCCACAATTCACGGATTTGTTAAATTTATAATTTTTTTTTTAATTTATAGTTTTTAATTTAATAAAAATTAATATAGAAAAAATTTTCTTTTAGTTTTTAATAAAATACACTTTAGTTAAAAATATAAAATAGTTTAGGTAAGCAAAATCAAATTTTACGTATATTTTGAAGATTTCAATTTTCTACTATTATTCGTTTATGAATAATTGAGCTTAACAATAGAATTCAGGCCTAATTCATGTACATAAAATTTCAAATTTTAACCAATCGGATGTAAAATATCAATAAAATATGGATACTCAACATATCTCTATATTAACAAAATAAACCTAGAGGACACTGTAGAAATTAAAAAAAATCAAATTTAAAATCGTTGAAGAGCCGCACGAGGTGTGAAAATATTAAATATTACTTAAAAAAATTAGTTCATAATTAATTAGAAAATTAATTAGAATATTAAAGAAAATATTACTAATACATCGCAATTTTCGCAACCAAACTGTATGGCGTCGTGGTTAACATCGCAGGCTTCCAAATAAACGAAAGAAAGGTCAGAGGTTCGATCCCCAGTTAGGTAAAAGGTAACACTTAAAAAAATTTAATATTTATTTTCAGACTCCATCCAATAACAACGCACTCCAAGGATATATACAGGACCAATAAGAAAATCACACAAAAATAAGAGGACGAACAAAATCATTGCAGTCAAACAATAATAAGAGAAAATCGTAAAAAAATATGAGATTTAAATAAAAAATTAAATAATAGAAGCAATAATACTAAAAATGAATAAAAAAGGAGATTAATTTAAAAATTAATTTTTTTAATTAATGAACATTATTTATAATAAATTTAAAAATATTATTTAAAAATTTAATCTATAAATAATTATTTTACACGTGGAAATCAAATTTAATACCTATCTCAGGCTTGCGCCAGGTAATTACCTGGTTTATAAGGGCCTCTTGCAGGTTTGCGCCAGCACCTGTTTGCTTCTAACCAAGTCTGTCACAAGTCTGTCTACGGTAAATTCATGCGCCATTTTAGCCAGACAGGACCTGTAGCAGAACTGCTAAATACCCTACGCAGGTGCAGGTCCTGGCTGAATTTTCCCTGACAGGTAATTCTCAGGAAATTCCCAGGCTAAAATGTTACTTGGGGTACTAATTGCTTCTTTTAATTTTTTAAAACAATTCTCTTCATTCTCTCCCCAAATGAATTCTACCTTATCGCTTAGCAAGTGTCTTATCGTGCTTGTGTTTTGTGACAAATTTGGCACAAATTTGGCTAAATAGTTAATCATACCTAAAATTCTTTGTAGATCTTTCTTGTTTTTTGGACTGCTTAAAGCATTAATGGCATCTATTTTCGAATTTTCGATTGAAATACCGTCTTTATTCAACTTATGCCCCAAAAATTTTATTTCTGTTTTACACAGTTGCATCTTTGCCTTCCTGAATTTAACATTGTATTTTCTAGCTCTTTCTAAAGCTTCCCTTAGTCGTATGTTGTGTTGTTCTATTGTTTTGCCCCAAATCAAAACATCATCAATGTATGGAATTACCCCTTCTAACCCCTCAAAGATATGATTTATGATTTTTTGATATACCTCAGGTGCACTACTTATACCATACGGCATTGTTTTATATCGATACCTACCAAAAGGTGTTGCTATCGTGCATAAATTAGAGCTTGACTCATCAATGGGAACTTGTAGAAATGCTGTGGTTGCATCTAAAACCGTAAAAAACTCGGCTTCGTTTAATTCTGCGATTACACTATCGACAGTCTGTAAAGAGTAATGTTCTCTTTTAATATTTTTGTTTAAAGGTCTAGGATCCATGCAAATTCTGATCGACCCGTTGGGCTTGGTCACGATTACTATTGGATGCACCCAATCTGTAGGTTCATTTACTACTTCGAGTACTTGGTTTTTAACCATTGCGTCCAATTCTGCTTTTAATTTCTTTTTTAAAGCGATCGGTACCCTCCTAGCAGGTGAGATTGTTGCTATTGAATCATTTTTTAACGTGATATGGTACGGCGCAATTTTTATTTTTGACGCCTTGTCTGCAAACACTTCTGGAAATTCGTTAATGATTTCCGTTGCGGTCTTGTATTTTATTACATGAATGCGACTTTTCGGCAACAAATCTAAACGTGTTGCGTCACTCAAGCCAATTATAGACTCGACGTTTTTTCCTTTTGCTATAAAGAACTGCAAAGTTTGATTGTTTCCATTTAAACTACAATTCAACGAACATTTGCCTAAAGTATCAATTTCATGACCAGTATATGACGTTAATTTTGATTTTGTAGTCGCTAAAGCATTTTTATGAGGTAACAAATCGTAAACACTTTTATGGATTATATTGACCTCGCTTCCTGTGTCAATTTTAAAAGTTAAAATTTTACCACTTACTTGTATCTCTTCTTTCCAAGCTACCCCATGAATCTTCTTTTTGATGGCTAACAAATCGTAATTGCTTTCTTCGTCGGATTCTTCCGTATCTTCGTGTTGCTCTTCTACCATTTTCACACCTTTCTTGCTTTTACTGCATACTGTTGCAAAGTGGTTTATCCCCTTGCATTTCAGGCAGTGTTTTCCTTCTGCCGGGCACTTATTTGCACTAGCGTGACTTAGTCCACACTTTCGGCACTTAAGGTAATTTGTCCCGTCACTATTTGACTTTTTATTAACAAATTTAAGTTTCTTTTTCACGACACTTACTTCTTTGTTCGTACTTGTTCCTGCGATTTCCAGTAGCTGCTTCTTACTTTCTTCGCTTGAACGACAGTGATTTAATGCTTTATCTAACTTTAGATCTGCATCTCTTAATAACCGTTCTTGTACATTTTTGTCGGCTATACCCAACACTAGTCTGTCGCGAATTAAATTTTCTAATTGGTTTCCAAAATCGCACGGAGCTGCTAATTTTTTTAGCTCGGTAACATACTTATCTACCGTCTCGTTTGGTTCTTGTGATCTAGAGAAAAACTTGAATCGGTCAAATATCACATTTTTACGGGGCTGACAATACTGATCGAATTTTGCTAATACAATATCGAACTTATTCTCATCTCCTACTTCAGAATAGGAAAATGTGTCATGTATATCTACCGCTTCATCTCCCATCAAATTTAAAAGAGTTGCTATCTTCTGTTTATCTGGTTTGTTGTTTTTCTCTGTCGCTTCCATATACAAGGTGAACCGTTTTTTGAATTTATTCCAATTCATGGCCACATTTCCTGAGAAACTCATCTCCGCTGGTACGTTGACTGTATCTTGCTTCATTTTCTTAAACAAATGCACTTATACTCAATTTACCCGGCTGTACTAATAACTTGTAATTTCACCGTTTATTTAACAATAAATTTCGTTTTATAAACTAGTTTTTTACCGTTGCCACCATGTAACATATATCTTTATATGTTTAAATAAATAATACACCTTTATGTAACTTTATTTATTTACTTTAATAAGGTCTTACTAGTACAATGTCTCAGACGTGACTGACTGTTGCTAACAATGCAACTTGAGCTTATTGCTTCAACATATATGAGTCACATTATGTTACATACCTGATGTTATCTTGAACATAGGAGAGCAAGGTGAAACAAAAACACTGGGGCTATCTTGGTATGCGACGAGCTAAAATATAAAATGAATTTCTAAGAAGCTGATGGAGTACTCACAAAGCGTATGCTCCTTTCTGCTGTGGCACAAATATTCGACCCATTAGGGTTACTTGGGCTTTTTGTTATTGTACCAAAGTTGATGCTGCAGAGATTGTGGCAATATGAGTTGCAATGGGACGACCCTGTGCCAGTGGAAATGAATGAAAGGTTTAAGAACAACATGAGAACCCCCAAAGCCGTTAGACAAATAGGAGTTCCGACTCCGAATGAGTTGGAGAACGCTGCGGTAAGTTTGCTTAAGGCCGCGCAACGCGACAGTTTCAGGGATGAGTTAAAGAATTTAAAAAAAGACAACCCCTCAAGAAGGGTAGTAGGTTGATTGCTCTAGATCCATTTATGGATAACGACTCGCGTAACTTCTTCGCGACCGTTTTCTAATTGCGGTATCGATTTTGCGGGGCCGTTTTTGATAAAGAACAAGAACGGAAGAAAATATAATGTAACTAAGGGGTACGTTTGCCTTTTTGTGTGCTTGGCTTCCAAGGCGATTCATTTGGTGCTAGTTAGTGAGCTCACTACGGATGCGTTTAGAGCTGCATTACATAGGTTTGTTTCTAGGCGTGGCAACTGCGTTAACGTGCATACGGATAACGGCACAAATATCGTGGGAGCTAATGCCCGTACTAATAGTCGAGGATCAATCCGAGATCAAGGATTAATTCTCGGATCGTTCAAAAATGCTACCAATAGTCGTAATAATCCTGGATTGAACACGATCCGAGATCAATATTGAAGGGAGATCAAAAGGGAGATTTACAAATTACAAGACGCAATCAAGGGTCAAAGTCCTTTTGAACGAGTTACTTGGCACTCTTTATACCCCCCCGCGCCCCACATTTCGGTGGAATATGGGAAGCCGGGGTCAAGAGTTTCAAACATCATTTTTATCGGGTGGTCAAAGATACAAAATTAACTTTTGAGGAATTTTATACGGTTTTGACTCAATGTGAAGCTTGCTTGAATTCACGCTCACTCCACCCTTTAAGCACCGATCCAAATCCTTTAACCCCAGGACACTTTTTGATTGGCGAAGCAATTACTGGTATGGTGGAAGCACGATTGGAGGAGGTGAAGATCAGTCCTTTGCGAAGGTTCAAATTAATACAACAGCTACAGCAATGGTTTTGGGCTCGATGGTCTACAGAATACGTGGCGGAGCTACAGACCAGATGCAAATAGAAACAACGGCATTCTACACTTCTAGGCGTTGGATCTTTGGTCATCGTGAAAGAAGATGGGCTCGCACCGTTGAAGTGGGAACTCGGACGTGTTCGAGAACTTTACCCTGAACCAAATGGTGTGGTCCGTTCTGTTTTAATATAGACTAAAAATGGCAAGATTACAAGGCCTACAGTAAAGGTGTGTGTATTACCCGTGACGGACCATTAGTTCGGTAAAATCGTTAAAAGTGTGACAAGTGCGATAAATTTACTATGAGAGTGATTATTAGTGTCGCTGTTAGAATTAAGCTAAGATGAAAGGACATTGTTATTTTAAGTTAAGAAATTGTTTGTTTTAAATGATACTTGGGTTAATCTCAGTTAAGAAATTGTTATTTTTAAATGGTTTTTTGTGTGTTGAAAGTAGGTTCTTTCAAAGAGGGCGCCATGTTTAAGCGGCAAGCCAATAATTTGTAGCCGGTGGCGGGCTTTGAGCCACTACAAAAAAGTTGTAAGAAGCGCATGAGCGTGGTGGTGATTTGTCATCATAAGTTAAGCATGATAAGTGTACGCAAAAATAGATTTTCCTAAACTACCATTTTTAAATGACTCCATAGAAAGAGTCTAATGATGCCATATCATTTATAATGGTGTTTTGTTTTTCATAGCACTCTACATACCTAATTAATAAATTATTATTGTTTGTTTAAATCTTGTGTTTTCTAAAAATTTTTTTTATGTAACTTTATAAAAATTTTATATGTATTTATAGAGAAAAATTTGCAGATTACGAAAATGTTAAAAAAAAAGACATGTTGCCGTTTGAAAAAAAAATTTTCGTGATTTTGGGTGTAAAGTGACTACTTTACACCCGGTTTTTCGGGAGTAAAGAAGCTCTTTTCGTCACACTTTATTTTTCTCCCGGGAGTAAAAAAATACCGGGAGTAAAAAAATACCAAAAAAACAAAAATTTTCAAAAATCATTTATTGACATATTTAATCTTAACCACACAATTGTGAAAAACTTGCCTGTCTTGCGTATCTACAACGTTTTGCGGTTGTCTTCGGCAAACGTGCTTTTCGTCGTTTTAATTTTTGATCTTGAAAATCTTTGAAAATCCTGTAGGGGAGACTAGAACACGTATATCGACTATCGTGGCTATGTAGCCTGAAATAGAAAATAATGTATAAATTCGCCCCATAAACACCGCTTTTTGCTGAACGCGATAGTACCTACCACGTGATCCATCGATATCGAATTTGCGATTTTTTTGCAACGTGTCCATGAACATCGATAGATGCGACCACAATGTCGTATTTATTGATTATTTAACGATTATTTCTTGGTTTTTAGGCATTTTTAATTGAAAACACACGACACAATACACAAACGTTCTAACATCACGAGACCAGAAATCAAAATGAACATGGCGCCCCAAGATGGCCGCCTTCCAGGGTACCAACAGGTGCCAAGAAAAACACCATGGTTACAAGTAGAAGTTGGTTTTACACTACCACGATGTCAATTAAAACGTGTTATAAATTTATGAAATTTATGCAATTCTTGCAAAAAAATCGTGAATTTTGTCGGATATTATTCCTAAATTCACGAAAAGCAGTTCATAATACTCGGGCTGCAGGGTTTTTTCATATCTCGACTATTATTCCCCTCGCCGCCTTGCGGTTCGTGTCATAAACTACGTCTCGGGACGAAAAACAACCCCTTACGCCCTCGTGATATAAACAACTATTAATGTTTACTTCCGGTTGAGTTTAAAGTATAAAAAAATATACCTCCGCACTTTCTTATAGTGAATTTTAAGTTGAATAAAAAACTATTTAAATTTTTTTTTTCTATCTAGTAAGATTTAAGAATTATTCACTGTTACCACTTTCCGTGAATATAAAAATTTAGTTATAAAAATTGGTTTATAATCTAGACATACACAAAACTAATCAAATATGATATTATTTTACAAATACAAAGTAATAAATTTGATTATGTTAAGAGTTTCACGTTACAAGTTAAATGAGATTACATAGGTAATTATAATTAATAACAGAGCAATGTATTTTTAAAAATTTGCAATTACATAATTAAATTATAAAGATTCTGATATATTCCACACCAAAGCGTAAAATAAATTTTAGTACAAAAATTATACCAAATTTTACTATAAAAATTAACAATAAAATTGTGAATCACTGCCTAAATTTCATAGTAAAATTTACTTCAACATCATGAAGTAAAAATTATCCAAATTTGAAGTATTCTAACTATCAATTACAGTACCTAATTTTAAATTAGAAAAATAGTAGTGGAATATTTTAGCCTAAAATATTTACTATAATCGAAGAACAATTTATCAAAACGATATTATAGATCAAACTCTTAGTAATATTTACTATACCCATTAAACAAATAATACTTAAATTATTGTAAATTTGACTAAATAATTTTTGTCTATGGATTCTGACATTTTAAACGATGTTTTAAAGATCTATTTTGAGCACATTAATTTATAATCACAAATCTCACAAACCAAAGGTTTATCGCCTGTGAGTTCTTAAATGTCTTTTTAAATTTACTTTGTGTGCACATTTATAGTCACAAATCTCACAGGTAAAGGGTTTTTCACCTGTGTGAGTTTTTAAATGTCTTTTTAAATCTCCTCTTTCTGCACATTTATAGTCGCAAATCTCACAAGTAAAAGGTTTTTCACCTGTGTGAGTTTTTAAATGTCTTTTTAAATGTGATCTTCGTGAACATTTATAGTAGCAAATATCACAAGTAAAAGGTTTTTCACCTGTGTGAGTTCTCAAATGTGTTTTTAAATGTTCTCTTGTTACAAATCGATAGTCACAAATCACACAAACAAAAGGTTTCTCGCCTGTGTGAGTCTTGAAATGACTTTTTAAACTTTCTCTGTGCGCACATTTATAGTCACAAATCTCACACGAAAAAGGTTTCTCGCCTGTGTGCGTTCTTAAATGTCTTTTTAAATTTGCTCTTTGTGCACATTTAAAGTCACAGATCACACAAACAAAAGGTTTTTCACCTGTGTGAGTTCTTAAATGTGTTTTTAAATGTGATCTTAGTGAAAATTTATAGTAGCAAATATCACAAGTAAAAGGTTTTTCACCTGTGTGAGTTCTCAAATGTATTTTTAAATTTGTTCTTTGTACACATTTATAGTCACAAATCTCACAAACAAAAGGTTTTTCGCCTGTGTGAGTTATTAAATGTTTTTTCAAATCGCCTTTTTTTGCACATTTATAATCACAAATCTCACAAGCAAAACGTTTTTCGCCTACGTGAATTTTTAAATGTATTTTTAAATTTGATTTCTGTTCACATTTATAATCACAAAACTGACATATAAAATTTAAGTTTTTAGTTTTTCTTACGGGTTTCTCCAGTGCTAGTTGTTCTGCATCGCTCTCGATCTCGTCTTTGATGTCTATCGAGTGATGTAAATCTTCTATATTAAACTTCTCATCTTCGACCTTAATTTCACAGCTACTAGAATTATTGAGAGGTTCCGATACTTCGTCGATGCGTTCCATAATTTCTAATTCTTCGATAATATTTCTTGAAGTGTAGCTGTGACAATAATTGTTCACTTTACTCAATCTAACAAAATATAACGTCGATTAACGAACAAATTTATTTGGCTCACTTAAGAGAATGATTTTAAAATGGTGGCCGTCGCCATCTTACCTCAGAATAGCACTGCCATCTACTGAAATAAAAAAAAAGTGGAAAGCATAACAGCAGTCGTGCTTCAAAACGCTCCGTCCATAGGAGCGAAGTGACTGGCGCGCATTCGTTTTAAATTTGACATTTAAATAGATAACTACCAATAACTACGATAAAAGCTTTGTACGTTTGTCTGCACTAACTTAAACTGACACGTTTCTATTACGTCACTATACAACTTTGTGCAGGATTATTTTGCACTGACTTGCTCGGTTCAGGTTAGTTCATACAAACAAACAGAGCTAAATAATAATAACGTTTGGGATTGCTCACTGTATTTGTGTAATCCAAGATTTAGTCCGACAAAATAGACGGTAAAATAGAGCATATCTTCCTAACAAACTGAAAATTTACATGAACGTTAGGGATACCGTTACAATGAAATTGTGAAAAGTCCCCATCGATGCCATGTTTACAAATAATTTTATGCTAGGTCAGTTTACAAAAATATCGGATGTGGTTGGTCGGCTTTCGACTTCACAGGGTGAAAGATGGGGGTCTTGATTCTGGAATTTTCAACGTTTTTAACGTTTATCGTTTTAAACATTTTATTATCTTCTTACTTCCCAAAAATAATTCGCTAGTTGCCTGGCAAAACCGTTTATCTAATTTTTATGAAAATTTACAGGAGCGCTGTTTTAAACTTTGAATCATTATAATGATAGCAAAGCTTATGGCGTTTGTAGATGTGGTGTTTTTTTAGTAGAGTACTTTACAAAAAAAAACACCAATCAACCAGCAAACTAGAATTCGATATTTATTTATCGCGTATGTTTTATTGCCCTGCATTGCCTCTTGCCCCCCCCCCCCCCAAAAGCTTTTGCAAATAACTCGGCGACGGTTGAGGCATAAAAAAAACTTTTAAAAGCTCATTGATGCTCAAACGTTTGACACAAATATCACTCTAAAATTCCACTTGGAATGGGGTAGCATATCTACTGCCTCCCCCCCAAGTTTTTGCAAATATCTTTGCTACGGTTGAGGTTCAAACCAATTAGGTTTCACCCCAAAGATTGCTGCCCTCTGGCTGTACAATGCCATAATCAGGCCTATGCTTTGCTATGGTGCACTCGTCTGGTGGCCCAGAACCAAATTGATTACAGTAGTGTCCTCTCTGGAGCGGCTGCAGAGATCGGTCTGCTTGGCGGTGACGGGAGTGATGCGAACAACACCTACTGCGGCCATGGAGACTCTCTTATGCCTTCCTCCACTGGATCTCTATGTGAAGGAGCAGGCACTGAGGGCCTCCCTGAGGATGCGGGCTTGTGGTCTCTGGACCTATAGGTAGGGATCGGTTGGGCATACACGGATTCTAGAGAACTGCTCAAAAAAGCTGCCTTTTTTGGGTCTTGATGCTGACAGGATCCCAACCCCCCCCAAATACGTGTTTGAGAGGAATTTTAAAATTCTGTTAGACACAGAAGGATCTGACCGGGCTGACATTTGTCTGTACACGGACGGCTCCAAAAATAATACTGGCTAGGGTGCGGAAATATTCTCCTCGGAACTGCAGCTAGATATAAAACTATTGTTGGGGAGGTACTCCTCTGTTTTCCAGACAGAACTCATTGGAGTGCTTCGCTGCGTAGAGGAAGTCCAGGACAGAAATATTCGGGGCAAAACTATTCAAATAATCACGGACAGTAGGGCGGTCCTTGCGGCGCTGAACCGCTGCAAAGTCATCTCCGGTCTTGTGCTACAATGCATCGAGGCACTGAACATGATATCCACTCATAATGTTCTAACTCTCAGTTGGGTTAAAGGGCATGAAGGAAATGAGGGCTATGAGAGGGCTGATGAGCTGGCGAGGCTAGGTTCTGGAAACGTGCTGTGAGGTCCGGAGTCTTTTCTCTCGCTGGCTGTTAAAACCCTCGATGCCATCATAAAAAGGGAGACCCGCAGACTGCATGGTCAAAGGTGGGAAAATGTGGCTGGATGCCGTCAGGCAAAGGCTGCAATTAACATACCATCTGACAAACGTGCAAAATATTATCTGAAGTTGTCTCGGGACAGATTACGAGTTATCGTGGGATGTCTTACAGGACACTGTAAGCTAAACAAACACCTGCACACTATGGGACTGGTTGAAAGCCCATTATGTCGCGGATGTGAAAAGGAAGATGAAACAGTGGAGCATGTGCTTTGCAACTGCCCAGTGTTAGTATCAAAAAGAGGATCCATGTTGGGGAGCTTCTGGCCTAGCATGGCCAGGATTAGTGGCACACCGCCCTCTAAAGTACTCGAGTTCGCCCTGAGTTTGGGGTGGCTTGAGGAATAGGAGGCTGGTGGGCTGCTAACATCGGAGGTAGCATAATGGGCCCGATTATGTGGCCTGAGTGCATGTGAACCATGGTTTGCCCTCCACTTTCAATCCAGAATCCAGAGGTTCAAACGAAACTATTGAAAGCTCATTGATGCTCAACGTTTGACACAAATTTTACCCAAAAATTCGCAAAATATCGTTCGTACCACAAATTGTACCAACGTGAAACGTGGTTGCGGAAATCTGGTCGTGGTGAATTGAAAGGTTTTTTTTATATAACTTTATTATAGCATGATTTGCACATTATGGATGTTTATGATTATTTAAACTCCGTTATTATTAAAACAGAGAGACAGTCGTAGAGCAATGGTCAAGCGAGTTGACTACGAACGCTTAATACCCGGTTGGAATCCGGGTGAAGTTACAACTTTATACTGGCCGTCTCGCTGGTCCTCAGGGTTGGGGGTTCTACCGACGGGCCAGCTCCTCGTCGTAGGCAAAAAAAAGTAAAAAGCTTTAAACTAGACCCAATCGCAAGGTTGGTAGGTTGGGAACGGATAAAACGGTTTCTAGCTGTAGCGTGGTGCATTGTGATGTGTTTAGCATGTATTTGTTACTTACCTTGCAATGTATTAAGCAATCCGAATTATATATTATTAACACAAGTAGCAATGAAGAATTTTTGTTGGCCATTATTGTCACTTTCGCTACAAAATCAAATTTAGAATTTAGTATATGCAATATAATAAAAAAATTTTGCACGTTCGCTTACAAGGAGAAGGTAGATAAAGAGTTGAAACGATTGGAGAAAGAAAAAGTAATCACTCCGATTAGTAGTGTAGAGTGGGGAACACCATTGGTTCTAGTTTTTAAAACTAATGAATCTATTCGGTTGTCTGCAGACTATAAGGTAACAGTTAATCCAGTGCTAAAGGACGACAAGTAACCATAACTCTTCGTGGCACTACAAGGGGTCATAGTAGTTTATATCACAAGGACGTAAAGAGACGGTTTTCACCACGAAGGACGTGGTAATAGCCTGAATGGTGAAAAAACCCTAAAGTCCGAGTATTATGAACAACTTTTCGTGATTTTGGGGATAATATCCGACAAAATTCACAATTTTTCTGCAACATTTACTTAAATTTCATAAATAATAACACGTTTTAATTGACATCGTGGTAGTGTAAAACCAACTTCTAGTTGTAACCATGGTGTTTTTGTTGGCACCAGTTGGTACCCTGAAGGGCGACCACGTTGGGGCGCCATGTACATTTCGATTTGTGCTTTCGTGGGGTTTGGACGTTTGTGTATTGTGTCTGTGTTTTTAATAAAAAATGACTAAAAACCAAGAAATAATCGTTAAATAATCAATAAATACGATATTGTGGTCGAATCTATCGATGTGCAAAGACACGTTTCAAAAAAATCGCAACATCGACATCGCTGGATAGCACTTGGTAGGTACTATCGCGCTCAGCAAAAATCAGTATTTATGAAGCGAATTATTTTTTATATGTTATACATTATTTTTTATTTCGGATTAAATTCTGGGCCACGATAGTCGATCTACGCGTTCTAGTCTCCCCCACAGGATTTTTTATGCGCCGACAAGCGCATATTTTGAAGATCAAAAATGAAAACGACGAAAAGCACGTTCGCCGAAGACAACCGCAAAACGTTGTAGATACTCAAGACAGGCGAGTTTTTAATAATTGTGTGGTACACATTACATACGTAAATAAATGATTTTTAAAAATTTTTGTTTTTTTGTCCCGAAAAAACCCGAAAATCCGTTCGGGAAGGTACCCGAACAAAGTGTAAGAAAAAGAGCTTTTTAACTCCCGAAAAAACGGGAGTAAAGTAGTCATTTTACTCCCAAAATCACGAAAAAATGTTTTGAATCCACAAGCTTGCTCAGGTAGCGGGATAACACAAGGTTCTCAGACGTCCAGCACAAAGTTAGAAGTTAGTTCGGGAGAAGGAAGCCCAATGCCAGTCTTAAATAGTAAGACAGTACAAATAGTGATACCTGATGAAATAGTAGAAGCAGAAGGTCAGGAAGAAGGAAACATTTTGGAACCGATGTTAAACTACGAGGTAGAGGAGACCCAAGAAGTAGCAGTGCCGATTGAGAGACCTAGAACACAGAATATTAGGAGACCAAAACGTTGTCAAGATTGTGATGAAAACAGGACTTAAGAGGGAAAGTGTGATATATCACAGATTCTATTTTATGTTTGAATTTAAATTATTACCGTTGGTATCGGTGAAATGTCCAACCGTACAGTCAATAAACCCCACCAGTGACGTCACTTATGTTTGCTTCACTGCTTGAAAATCAAGGCTTGTCTATAAGTTTAAATGGTCTAAGGTCAATAAGGACGGGTCGTAGAGGGAATGTGATTGTACCTCTTTTAGGTTAGTTGTAAACACGTGTTATTGTTATTGTAAATTGTTATAAATATTATTGTGAATATAAAGATAATTTATTGATTAGTGTTAATACATTACAACAACAATTCCAGGCACAACAACAACAACAATCGCTCCGCTCGAGCGCTTTAAGCCAATTTTTCCTTGCACAACCACCCTGCTTTTAGAATCCATGCAAACGAGTTTCACCCCTCAAAGATCCACCTTTTTCTTTAACCCACGGGCCTAGGGGTATTTTTATAATGAGTGTAGTTTTCATCAAAATTTCATTTTTGAACCACCACCAACCACCATGGCACAAAGAGGATCCACGCGAAAAAGTAATCATCAGCGGGGCTCTTATGCATTACAGTGCACGGACGGAGCACAGAATGCATTGATTCACCAATCACAAGCGACTTAACTTGAAAATTGCTATGAAAATCGAGCTTTTTTAAAATCGATTTTTGAAAAAACTAGTGGTTTTAAGGCATTGTTCGTCACCTTATTCTTTTATTTAAAATATGCTCTTTCAGAATTAATAGAGGTTTCAATCGTAAAATTTTTATTATAGGGTCTACGTTTCCTGCCTTTCCCCAAAACTCGTTCAAGTTGTGTTCAACTTTTGTTCATTAACTAAAATCGTTCAACAAAACTTGAACGCGACTGTTCCCACGTATCAAGTTTTGTTGAACGATTTTAGTTGATCAATAAAACTTGAAAGAAATCGAACATTAAAAAAGATTGACCGTGTCAATCTTTTGTTGATCAACTAAAAAGTTGTTCAACTTTGTTGAAAACACATGTTCTCACTATAGATTTTGTTCAACAAAACTTGATACGTGAGAACGCGTCTTAACATAAATTTTGAAATTGTGTCTGTAAGTCGGTCTAATTTTTCTTTGATTCTTAAATTTCCTGTTTCTCAGTAAAATTGATTTATATCCACATTTATAACCACAAACTTCACAATGAAAAAAATTCTTTCGAATACTTTTTTTTTGGGTTTTCGAAAACCCACCCACAATTGCAAAACCGTCAACCACCTGGACGATGTGCTTGACATCGTTCTCTTCAAGAACGTGTTCATCCAGCATCAAATCGAAGTCGGCGAGGACATGCACTCCGACCACTACCCGATTTTTCTGACTCTCGGCGACCCCTCCCATGACTCCCCTCCCCAACCAGTCATTACCAAGAGAACCTCCTGTCCCATTTTTAAGGAGCACCTCCGCACTAACATGGGCAAAATCCCCATAATTAATAACGTCCAGCAACTGGATGACTTCGTTCAATCCTTAGAAACATCCATTTTTGATTCAATGCACTACGCAACTAAAACTCAGACCAAACCCCCCCCATTCCAAGCTCGTTAACCTAATCATGCCCGTCAGTATCCTAGATATTTTTCTTGAAAATCTCAAAAAAATATTGAGGTACAAACAAAACTGAAACTTGTACAAACAGGCAGAAACAAATTACAAACGATAGAGGGTATTTTGAACTTGATCCTCTAAGTGTTACCAAGAATCTCGTTAATCCACTCATGCGCGTTAGTTTTCTTGATGTATTTATTGAAAATCTCAAAAACTATTTGGGTACAAACAAAAATAAAACTTGCACAAACAATCACAAACGTTTTACAAACGGTCTAGACTATTTTGAATCCAAAATTCGAAATTTTAAAAAATTCTATGTGTTTCCCCGTGCTAAGAGAATTTCGTTAAGCCACTCATGCGCGTCAGGTTCATAATGTTTTTCTTAAAAATCTCAAAAACTATTTCTGTATAAACGAAAATAAAACTTGCACAAACAATCACAAGCGAATTACAAACGTTCTAGACTATATTGAATCCAAAATTCGAAATTTAAAAAAGCTTGTCTCCAGCCCCTCCCCTCCCCCCAGCGAAATTTTGAAATTTCTCGAAAACTGTTTGGGAACAAACGAAATTAATGTTTGCACAAACAGGCACAAACTAAAAAAAAATATTTGGAGTCTAAATTCGACATCGGGGGGGGGGGGCTAGCATGTCTCCAGCCCCCCTCCCGCCAAATTTTGAAATTTCTCAAAAACTATTTGGGTACAAACGAAAATAATGTTTGGACAAACAGGTAAAAAAGAAGCACAAACGATTTATACTACTTAAGTTATTTGCCAGTTATTTGCATAATTTTACGTTAATTATGACTCTGTAACAAAAGGGAGGTTAAAATGGTCAAATACTAATTTTTAAATTATTTAAATTTGGTTTTATCTACTGCATTGAAGCTTACTAGTAATATTCTTTATTATTTCCTTGTTTGTGTCATATAAATTTTATAGCTAAGATATCTCTCTTTTTTGAATTATTCGTTACGCTCAGTAAATTTCAATGTTAATTTTGCATTGTTTGGAACCTAAGATGGCCGACGGTGAGCTGCTTTCAGCACTAATCGTGCGAACCGTCGACGAGACTCTAGACACCATAGAAATCGCCAAACACTGCGTAGCTTTAGCTGTTCCGTGGCTTTTAGTTGTTGTAAATGTAATCTGGAAAATTTAGACGTAAGGTCCATAAGTTGATTGATTTCTGTTTCCAGGGTGGATAAGTTTTCTCGACAAATTTAGAAAAAATGGATGGTTTGCAAGCTCCCAGTACCGATCACGAAATGGAGGTTATGGATGCTGAGTTAGAAGAGTTGCATCACTCCATCGATATTAAGGATGAAGACGATTCTGATTTAGAATATCCAGAGAGTAGTAATGAGGTAAACTTAGAATTATATTATTTGTTGCCGTATTATGAAAGTTCAGCAAAAGAAACTTAAAATCACTTCTGCTTGCATGAATAATTTTTAAGGAAAAAATTTGGTTTACTGACAGTTTTAAAAGCTCTTAGTTTCTTTAGTGAACATCCATATTTGGCTTACGTATTGAACCAATGGCATTGCCGTTGTTTTATAAAATTTCAAAGCCACTTATTTGTCCACTATTTTGATCCTCGGGTAGAGCAGGCTAGATCGGAACAAAAGATATTAGGTATAGTTACTAATTAAAACTCAATATTTATAAAAAATTGCAACTTAAAGCTAATATTTACAAATCAATTCACAAATACGTTCAAATTACAATTTATTTGTTTGATTCATGACAAGGGCCACTGTTCCTACTGCAACGGCGGTACATGAGCGTGAGTACGTTTATACGTAGTTTAAAATATGATGTATTAATTTATGTTTAATTCTCTTGAAGGGCAAGTTATAATTTCTTATTGTGTTAATGTAGGCAGCGGTTGGGTTCCGCTTGACCGTGTTTTTGAAAAATGCAATAACGGTGCGATGAATGTGACTTGAAATAGTAGTCGAGTGCAATTAGGTGTAAACCTCCCAGTTATAGTGAATTTCTTATACTAAACAGTATAAAGTTTACCTTTTGAAACTTTCGGCTAATTTTTTTTTTTTAAGGGTTGTAATCTCCTTTTCAACTGGAAAGTATTCCAAAGCTAATGGAATTTTGACAGGTTATTTGGGGGTACTCTAGGGAGTCTATCCTAAGTTTTTGATCTCAAAGACTCCGTGCTAACTTAGGTGGGGGGGGCAGAAACTTTAAAATTTTTGTTCTTTTTTCAGTTTTTTACTTATATCTCGTAAACTGAGTATGTTTTGGGTACCATAATTTATTACAAAGTTATAGAGCACCTAATTTTCTAAAATTTGGTGGGTGAAGCAAATTTTTAAACCTAATATTAACCGAAACACAGCCAATCAAAGCTAGACAAAGTTTCTCAAAATGTAAAAAAAAAATAGACAAAAAACGAAGGTTTTGCTCTTATAGCTATGTATTAGTACCATTATTTCCATGTTAATTATGGTAATCACTCGTCAATATGAACATCTTGAAACATCCATGACCACCCTCTCCTCTCCTACCCCCAAACATGAAGATGCGTCATATTAATTAGCATTTCTTTCATTAAAAAGGAAGCATCTTCACGTTTGGAGGAATGAGAGGCGTAGGGGTGGGAGGAGGGTGGTCATAAATGTTGATATTAATGAGTGATTGTCATAATTAACATGGAAATGATGGGAATAAATTGTTATAGGGGCTAAACCTTCGTTTTTCGTAGAAAAACGTAGAAATTATTAGAAACTATTGAGAGTATTTTGAACTTGATACTGTAGGTGTTAACCAGACTCATTAATCCAACCATGCGCGTCAGTGTCCTTATTGATTATTAATGTTTTGTAATAGCGTAATAGCCTCTATTACCTGCTTGTATTCTTCTTTTGATTTCTTCCATTCTGTTGTTATTCCTTTCTATATATGGGGCATTCCACACCAAATCGACCACTTTTGAACCCGACCCCTTTTGATTTTCCTGAAATTTTTACATATTATACTATCTCATCAACAACAGTTCTGTGAATTTTTTCAAAATTTTTTACTCAACCCAAAAAAAGTTACGAATTTTTAGAAAAACTTCTGTTTTTTTTCAAACGATCGTAACTATTTCAAAAATTGACTAATCGGAACGTTTTTTTTTTTTTGTTTTGTTTGTCTTTAAACGTACTTTTCAGGAAAAAATACAAAAAAAATATTCAAACTTGGATTCTACAAAAATTTTCATTCTTTCGGAGAAAATCATTAATTTTTCAAATTTCGACACTTGATTTTTGATTTTTTTATTTCAAAAAAAACTCTTATTTATTTCTCGTATAACAACGCAAACCCCATAGTGGGCCCACATTTCTTTCTATTTTTTTTGTTTAATTAAAAAATATTTTGTTTTATTTTTACGCAAATAATATTTTTTAATTAAACAAAAGAAATAGAAAGAAATGTCGGCCCACTATGGGGTTTGCGTTGTTATACGCGGAATAAATCAGATTTTTTTTTGAAATAAAAAAATCAAAAATCCAAAGTGTCGAAATTTGAAAAATCAATGATTTTCTCCGAAAAAATGAAAAATTTTGTAGAATCTAAGTTTGAATTTTTTTTTTGTATTTTTTCCTGAAAAGTACGTTTAAAGACAAACAAAAACAAAAAAAAAAACGTTCCGATTAGTCAATTTTTGACATAGTTACGATCGTTTGAAGAAAAACAACATCAGTTTTTCTAAAAATTCGTAACTTTTTTTGGGTTGAATAAAAAATTTTGAAAAAATTCACAGAACTGTTTTTGGTGAGATATGTAAAAATTTCAGGAAAATCAAAAGGGGTCGGGTTCAAAAGTGGTCGATTTGATGTGGAATGCCCCATATGTATATGTTCCAAGGTAGCAGAAGCTTCCCACTTCTTCAAATCTATACTAATCTATCTCCAGTTCCCCGAAAACACTTTTTGTGTTCCTTGTGCACTTCATCCTTATTCCCATCCTCTTCGCTACCCTTTCCATTTCTTTAAACATTTCAATCTTTCTCTTGCGTGTTCTTGCCATGATCAGCATGTCGTCTGCATATACAACCATCTGTCCTTCTCTATTTATGACCGTTCATCTTATATCTATTTTTCGTGCGATACTTTCTAGCACAATGTTAAAAAGTAGTGCCGACAGTTCATCTCCCTGTCTCACACCCTTGTATGTACGTGCAATTGATGTCAATCGATAGAGATTCGTTTGATCCTGAATGAATTTTAGTGAGCAAGAGTTTAAGTTAATTTTGTACAAAGTTATGGATAGTAGAAATTTTTGACTAAACTCCGAGCAACATGCTCAATTATTATTTTTTTTATTATGACTAATTAATGTACATATCAACAATCAAAATACAATTCTATGAGCTGATTTGATGGCTTTAACGGTGTAGGGGTCATCACCCGCAGTCCTTATCTTATGGTTGTGCCATCAGGTCACGGGGCCATTTCCTTTTCAATTCCTTCCTCTCCTTCCTTCCTCTCTTTTGTATGACTTCTTTAATAAAAGGTATGTTCAGGTCTACAGGTAGAGTATAGTTGCTTACGTACCATGGCGCATCCACCATCGTACGTAGGGCTTTAGATTGGAACCGCTGGATAATATTAATGTTAGACATGCGTGAACATCCCCATAATTCTAGGCCATAAGTCCATATTGGCTTAATGATTGTTTTGTAAATTCGAATTTTATTTTCGATCGAGAAGATAGATTTTCTGCCAATAAGCCAATACATTTTTTTCATTTTTATATCCATTTTCTTTCTTTTTTTTTTTGTTATGTGTTTTTCCACGTCAACCTGCTATCCAAATGAAGTCCCAGATTTATGATTTTAGCAGTCTATGTATGTATGTTCCACTCTACTGCCTAAACTACTCAGCAGATTTTAATGAATTAGGTGGCAATCGATTCCTTATTACAATCCGGGTAAAATATGATACATTTTAAATAAAAAATAATTTATATTATTTTACTTATAAATAAGGTTTAATAAATTTTTTAATTACAAACATTACGTTTACAATAAAACCTTAAATACATGCACGTATGCATGGCTGCATATACTATCTACCATCAACTCTACTACAATATTATTAATTCTTCACAAAATGAACCCTTAACGGAAAAGTTTAAAATAAAAAAAAACAGTTTAAAAAACTATTACCCGACTACTAAAAAAAACTCCCTCCTGATTTAGTTCTATTCAAGTATTCTAGCAGTTTCACATTAATAAAATTTAATTCAAAAGCCGTGGTCGTGCATTTTTCACTACAATATAAAAAAGTAAACGTTCTAATTTTAAAGACAAAAAATAATAAACGCACGACCACGGCTTTTGAATTAAATTTTATTAATGTGAAACTGCTAGAATACTTGAATAGAACTAAATAAGGAGGGATATCTAAGGAAGTTTGTTTCTAACTTTTTAGATTTATTTTTAGTTTTTTTAGTAGTCGGGTAATAGTTTTTTAAACTGTTTTTTTTTGTGTTTAAATTTGGTGCTGCATATCCTGCTGCAGCCAGATTGCATAACCTGTTTTCGTTGTTGTTTGTATCATCGTCTATCGTTTGCTTCCCCGCGACTGCACTTATATGATCTTCCTTGCTTATTTTTGCCTTGAAGTCTTCTAGTATTATCAATATGTCTTGTCTGGGTACTGTATCTATCACATAGGGTTTCAATATCTTTGTAGAATTCCTATTTCTCATCTTCATTTCCGTCTTCAGTTGGGGCATATCCATTTATAATAATTGACATAATTGTTTTTGATTCTATTCTGATGAATATGATAAAACGATAGTATCTTACTGGTTGTTTTTCCAGTTACTATGAAGCCGGTCCGTTTCTTCCTTGAGGAGCATGTCCCCAGCCCCCCCCCCCCATTCGAAATTTGACTTCAAAATAGTCTAAATCGTTTGTGCTTCGTATGTACTCGTTTGTGCAAACATTATTTTCGTTTGTACCCAAATAGTTTTTGAGAAATTTCAAAATTTTGCTGGGAGGGGGCTGGAGACATGCTAGCCCCCCCATGTCGAATTTAGACTCCAAAATAGTCTAAATCGTTTGTGCTTCGTTTGTGCCTGTTTGTGCAAACATTATTTTCGTTTGGACTCAAATAGTTTTCGAGAAATTTCAAAATTTCGCTGGGGGGGGGGCTGGAGACATGCTTTTTTAAATTTCGAATTTTGGATTTAAAATAGTCTACAACGTTTGTAATTTGCTTGTGATTGTTTGTGCAAGTTTTATTTTCGTTTGTACCCAAATAGTTTTTGAGATTTTCAAGAAAACCATCAAGGATACTGACGCGCATGAGTGGATTAACGAGATTCTGTGTAAAACTTACAGGATCACGTTCAAAATATTCTCTATCGTTATACTTTGTTTGTGCAAGTTTCATTTTTGTTTGTATCCAAATAGTTTTCTAGAAATTTCAAAATTTTTCTGGGGGGGGGGCTGGAGACATGCTTTTTTAAATTTTGAATTTTGGATTTAAAATAGTCTACAACGTTTGTAATTCGCTTGTGATTGTTTGTGCAACTTTTTATTTTCGTTTGTACCCAAATAGTTTTTGAGATTTTCAAGAAAACCATCAAGGATACTGACGCGCATGAGTGGATTAACGAGATTCTTAGCACGGGGAAACACAGAATTTTTTTAAATTTTGAATTTTGGATTCAAAGTTAACGAGATTTTGGATAACACCTACAGGATCCACTTCTAAGGGCCAGTTGTATAAAAGAGGATTATCCTTGACCATGGATCAAGCTCCAATTTAAACCAATCAGTACAGTTAAAATTTTATTTTAAGTTTTCTATTGGTTTAAATTGAAGCTTGATCCATGGTCAAGGATGATCCTCTTTTATACAACTGGCCCTAAAGAGTTGCAATCGCCTGTACTTTGTTTTTGCCAGTTTGTGCAAACATTATTTTCGGTTATACCAAAATAGCTATTGAGATTTCCTAGAAAAAAATGATAGATACTGACGGGCATGAGTGGGTTAACGAGATTATGGGTAACACTAACAGGATGACGTCTAAAATACTCTGTATCCTTTGCACTTTCTTTGTTCCTGATTGTGCAAAAATATTTTTGTTTGTATATAAATAGTTTTCGGGAAATTTCAAAATGTACCGGGGGGGGGGGACTCGAAACATGTTTTTTGAAATATACAAGTTGGTATTTACTATTTTTACTTATAATAGAAATTTACAAATGTACAATAGGAAATTTACAAATTTACCATAAAAAATTTACAAGTTTAGTTCAATTTATTAAATTATATTGATAACTAGGATGATAGAGGTCTTATAATGTGTATACAAGAAATTGACAATTGACTATTTCAGATAACCACATGTTCTTTCCCGAATGCTCCAGATCATCAAATTTTTTCCATCGATTGTCTTCTCTTTTCTAGCACCACGCTATATAGTGACCTATTGCCGACATATGTTTGGATGACGGTGGTAGAAAGCTAATCACACCTTGGCAACACTAAGTACAGGCGATTGCAACTCTTGTCAAGTTGATCCTGTAGGTGTTATCCAGAATCTCGTTAACTTTCAATCCAAAATTCAAAATTTTAAAAAATTCCGTGTTTTCCCGTGCTAAGAATCTCTCGTTAATTCACTCATGCGCGTCAGTATGCTTGATGTTTTTCTTGAAAATCTCAAAAGCTATTTGGGTACAAACAAAAATGAAACTTGGACAAACAGGCACAAACAAAGTACAAACGATAGAGAGTATTTTGAGCGTGATCCTGTAAGTTTTACCCAGAATCTCGTTAATCCACTCATGCGCGTTAGTATCCTTGATGGTTTTCCTGAAAATCTTAAAAACTATTTGGGTACAAACGAAAATAAAACTTGCACAAACAAAGTACAAACGTTCTAGACTATTTTAAATTGAAAATTTGAAATTTAAAAAAACATGTCTCCAGCCCCCCCAGCAAAATTTTGAAATTTATCGAAAACTATTTGGGTACAAACAAAAATGAAACTTGCACAAACTGGTACTAACGAAGTACAAACGATAGAGAATATTTTGAACGTGATCCTGTAAGTTTTACCCAGAATCTTGTTAATCCACTCATGCGCGTCAGTTTTTTTGATGTATTTCTTGAAAATCTCAAAAACTATTTGGGTACAAACGAAAATTGCACAAACAAGTACAAACCAAACACAGACGTTTTAGACTATTTTTGTATCAGGAATTGGAAATTTCTTTAAAATTTTGTTTTACCACGTGTTACCTAGAATCTCGAAAATCTCAAAAACTATTTGGGTACAAACGAAAATAAAACTTGCACAAACAAGCACAAACGTTCTAGACCATTTTGAATCCAAAATTTGAAATTTTAAAAAATTCTATGTGTTTCCCCGTGCTAAGAGAATCTCGTTAAGCCACTCATGCGCGTTAGTATTCATGATGTTTTTTTTTTAAGTCTCAAAAACTATTTGGGTACAAACGAAAATAAAACTTGCACAAACAATCACAAGCGAATTACAAACGTTCTAGACTATTTTGAATCCAAAATTCGCGCCCCCAGCGCAAATTTTGAAATTTCTCGAAAACTATTTGGGTACAAACGAAAATAATGTTTGCACAAACAGGTACAAACGAAGCACAACCGATTTAAATTATTTTGGAGTCAAAATTCGAATTGGGGGGGGGGGGGCTGGGAACATGCACCTTCTTCCTTGCTTGTTTTCACCAGAGTACAGAAATGTGTATTTCCTCTTTTTTACCTCACCATTTCCTCCCCACCTCAGCTCCTGCAATGCCACCACGTCTAATTTATACCCCATTATCTCATTCGCCACCTCGTTCATCTTTGTTCTAACGTTCCATGTCCCTATTCTGATTCTTATTACTTCTCTTGCTTCTTATTGGTTTCGTTTTTACTGCTACATCTGTCCATTCATATTGTTCTGTATGATCATTAGTTATTTTCTTCTTTCTTATTATTCGGAGTATGAGTCCATTTTTTTTCTAATATCTGCTGTTTTGTTTTATTATTTGTTTCCATTTTCGTTGCTTGGGTCAGTTTGGGACAGTCCTGTTTTCTTTGTATTAGTTTTTTGGTATATTTTGCTTCTAATTCTGTGGTTGATCCTTTAAGGCTTGTTGGATCATTCGCCATTCGTATGTTCTATTGTTTATCGTTAGCTTCTGTTATCCCATCTTATTTTTTTGCTACCTCTCTTATCTCTTTTTATATCTGCATTTCATTTGTTGTTAGATCACTTTCTACGTAAACTCTTTCTCTCTCTAGTTTGTTTTTACTACCTTCATCTTATCCTCCCAGTTATTAAGTTTTTCTACTATCGCCGCCTTATTGTTACTGGTTTTTCCTATCTCAAAGGCATTTACTGGCTTTTTTTCCATTTCATTTAATTTCATCTCCAGCGTATCTTTCTCGGTTTTCCATGTTCCTTCCATCTCCTTTAGTCCGGTTTCCAGTTTTTTTTTTTTTACTTTTTTAGCAACATTGTATGCTTTTATTGCTGTAGGTCTTGTTCTTAATAGTCACGTTTATTACATTTACTTTTTATGAGTTTTGTTATGAATAATTTCGATTATATTTAATTTTATAAATTTTCCGATAGTGACAATATGGCACACTTAATAATGGTAGCTTTGTTACAGGACACTCGATTGAATTCAAATAGCCACTCCCAAATTAAGACTGAAGAAATAGAATTGAACTTGGATAAATTGCATCATCACCCTGTTAATATTCAAGAAGAGTTTTTAGTTCAGCTTAAGAAGACAGAAACAAATTGTGATCCGCTTACTACGCATAAAATTCCCAACTGTAAGTTAGCAGATAAACCATTTAAGTGTTCAATTTGTGACTACAAATCTACAAATAAGCATAATTTAAAATGTCATTTAAGAACGCATTCAGGAGATAAACCGTTCCAATGTGAATTTTGTGACTTTAAATCAGTATTTAAGGGAAATTTAAAACGTCATTTAATAATGCATTCCGGTGATACGCCGTTTCAGTGTAACATTTGTGACTATAAATCTAAACATAAACAAAGTTTGGAAAATCATTTAAGAACGCATTCAGGTGATAAACCGTTTCAGTGTGAAATTTGTGATTACAAATGTGCTCAGAAGGGACATCTAAAAAATCATTTAAGAACGCATTCAGGTGATAAACCGTTTCAGTGTGACATTTGTGATTTCAAATGTGCTCAGAAAGGACATCTAAAAAATCATTTAAGAACGCATTCAGGTGATAAACCGTTTCAGTGTGACATTTGTGATTTCAAATGTGCTCAGAAGGGACATCTAAAAAATCATTTAAGAACGCATTCAGGTGATAAACCGTTTCAGTGTGAAATTTGTGATTACAAATGTGCTCAGAAGGGACAACTAAAAAATCATTTAAGAACGCATTCAGGTGATAAACCGTTTCAGTGTGACATTTGTGATTTCAAATCCGCACATGAGAAAAGTTTAAATTATCATTTACGAACGCATTCAGGTGATAAACCGTTTAAGTGTGACATTTGTGACTATAAATCTATAAATAAACCAAGTTTGGAAAATCATATACGAAAACATTCAGGTGATACACCGTTTCACTGTGACAGTTGTGACTATAAATCAACACTTAAGGCAAGTTTAAAAATTCATTTAAGAACCCATACAGGTGATAAACCGTTTCAGTGCGAAATTTGTGACTACAAATGTGCACAGAAGATGAGTTTAGATAATCATTTAAGAATACATTCCGGCGATAAACCATTTAAGTGTAACATTTGTGCCTATAAATCTATAACAAAAGCAAATTTAAAACGACATTTAAGAACGCATTTAACCGATAAACCGTTTCACTGTGACATTTGTGAATTCAAATCCGCGCATGAGGAAAGTTTAGAACGTCATTTAAGAACGCATTCAGGTGATAAACCGTTTCAGTGTGACATTTGTGACTATAAATCTATAGATAAAGAAGGTTTAAAATATCATTTACGAAAGCATTCGGGTGATAAACCGTTTCAGTGTGACATTTGTGACTATAAATCTATAACAAAAGCAAATTTAAAATTACATTCAAGAAGGCATTTAGCCGATAAACCGTTTAAGTGTGACATTTGTGACTATAAATCTAAACATAAACAAAGTTTGGAAAATCATTTAAGAACGCATTCAGGTGATAAACCGTTTAAGTGTGACATTTGTGTCTATAAATCTGTACATAAACAAGGTTTAAAATTACATTCAAGAATGCATTTAGCCGATAAACCGTTTAAGTGTAACATTTGTGACTATAAATCTAAACATAAACAAAGTTTGGAAAATCATTTAAGAACGCATTCAGGTGATGAAGCGTTCCAATGTGAATTTTGTGACTTTAAATCAGTATTTAAGGGAAATTTAAAACGTCATTTAATAACGCATTCCGGTGATACGCCGTTTCAGTGTAACATTTGTGACTATAAATCTAAACATAAACAAAGTTTGGAAAATCATTTAAGAACGCATTCAGGTGATAAACCGTTTCAGTGTGACATTTGTGATTTCAAATCCGCACATGAGAAAAGTTTAAATTATCATTTACGAACGCATTCAGGTGATAAACCGTTTCAGTGTGACATTTGTGACTATAAATCTATAAAAAAAGGAAATTTAAAATTACATTCAAGAATGCATTTAGCCGATAAACCGTTTAAGTGTAACATTTGTGACTATAAATCTATACATAAACTAAGTTTGGAAAATCATTTACGAAACCATTCAGGTGATAAACCGTTTCACTGTGACAGTTGTGACTATAAATCAGCACTTAAGGCAACTTTAAAAACTCATTTAAGAACGCATTCAGGTGATAAACCGTTTCAGTGTGACATTTGTGACTACAAATGTGCACAGCGGACATCTTTAAATAATCATTTAAGAAGACATTCAGGCGATAAACCATTTAAGTGTAACATTTGTGACTATAAATCTACACAAAAGCCACATTTAAAACAACATTTGATAACGCATTTAACCGATAAACCGTTTAAGTGTAACATTTGTGACTACAAATCTGCAAATAAGCGTAGTTTAGAACGTCATTTAAAAACGCATTCAGGTGATAAACCGTTTCAGTGTGAAATTTGTGGCCACAAATTTGCTGAGAAGAACTATTTAGATTGTCATTTAAGAACGCATTCAGGTGATAAACCGTTTCAGTGTGATATTTGTGACTATAAATGTACACAGAAGATAACTTTAATTATTCATTTAAGAACACATTCAGGAGAAAAACCGTTTCAGTGTAAAATTTGTGATCACAAATTTACTCATACGGGAAGTTTAATAAACCATTTAAAAACGCATTCAAGTGATAAACTGTTTCACTGTGACATTTGTGACAACAAATTTGCACAGAAGCGATATTTAAAAAAACATTTAAGAACGCATTCAGGTGATAAACCGTTTCAATGTGAACTTTGTGACTACAAATCTGCAAGTAAAGGAGAATTAACAAGTCATTTAACAACTCATTCGAGCGATAAACCGTTTCAGTGTGAAATTTGTGACTATAAATGTGCACAGAAGCGATATTTAAAAAGGCATTTAAGAAAGCATTCAGGTGATAAACCGTAGCATTTGTGATTTTAAATCTGGTCATAAGAATAATTTAAAATGGCATTTAAAATCTCATGCCATCCCAAAGTAAACATTTCTTTAACGTTTTCCTCAACTTTATTAAGTCAGTTCGTTTGCCTTGTTATGACTAACTTGTACTATACTCATTTGTATGGCGTCACAGTTCAACTTGGTGCAGCTATTTTTATGAATGCAAACGTACGCTTTGAGTTTACTTATAGTCCAGTCAAAATAGACATAAAAATAAGGGTACCCTTGCATAAATTCCCAAGAAGCTAAAAATTTACATTAACGTTAGGGATACTCTTATAATGAAATTGTGAAAAAATTTATTCAAGGTCAAAGTTTGCAAAAATAGGTTTTTTGGAGTTTTTAGCGAAACGGGTATTTGTATAAGAAAAATAGTGTAGACTAAAATTGTAAATCATTTAATTATTTACAAAAATTGTTCTTACACTTTTTACTTTACCATACCGAATGGGAAAGTTATGTAATCGAGAAAAAAAAAATTTTCATATTTTCACGGATTTACAGTCCTTGAGGTCAAAGGAGTTGAAAGAGACCCAACATCAAGAAATGTCTGTGTGTCTGTATGTCACTTAATTTTGTATGCGCTCTAGCGCCCGAACTAATAAGAATTTCTCAACCAAATTTTATATTTAGTACTTTTATATTGAAACTTAGATTTTGGCTAAAACGGTCAACGGAAACGTGATATTGGGAGTAGATTAGTGACGCGCATTAACGAGATTCCTTTTTTTTTAATATTTATTTTTTTAATGTAATGATCATGGGTAGGTATACTGTGCAAACTGCACTTGGGCGCCGAATCATAGAGAGCGGCCAAAATCGAAAATCGTACTTTTTGTAAACTGTATTAAAGTAGTGTGCAAAACATAATATCGTAACCATAAGTAATGTATGGTAAAGTCATGTGATGGCCACATCTCCAATTTTTTCCCTAAAATTTACCATTTCTGAGAAAAAGTGATTCCAAAATTAACAAAGTTGTATTCTCCATAGCCACCTCATACGTCATACGTGACCTGGAAACGTGTGCATTTAAGGACAATACAACTTTAGTAAATTTTAGAACCGCTTTTTCTCAGAAATGGTGAATCTTAGAGAAAAAAGTGTAAGAACAATTTTTGTAGATAATTAAATGATCTACAATTTTTGTCTGAACTATTTTTCTTATAAAACTAACCGTTTTGCTAAAAAAATCTAAAAAATTTATTTTTGCAAACTTTTTTTTTGCATTAAATTTTTTGCACACATGGGACCAATGAGGACTTTTTACAATTTTATTATAATGGTATCCCTAACGTTCATGCAAATTTTCAGCTTCTTGGGTATTAATGCAAGGGTCAATGTCTATTTTGACTGGACTATTAGCTGGGAATTAAAACGTAAGAGTACGAGTTAGTCTCCAAATGAAAAGACTAATAAAGCACAAAATTTGTAAATTGGACAGGTCATTTTGTATAAGAGTTAAAAATTTTTATAAAAGAAGTTCACCTTTTTAACGCTAGAGGCGCTAACGTCAGACTTTCTCGCTCCCTTATTGGAGAATTAGCGAGAAATCTTTAGCGTGCGTTAAAAATGTGAACAATTTTCTTGGGGGAGGTGAACTTTCTCGCTCCCTATTGTAATATTTTGTATTAATAGCGGAATTAAATTTAGGATTAGATAAAATTTAATAAATGTAAAATGTCAAACTTGTTAGCCCTAAAATGTCAGAGTAAAAGTGTTAAAGTGAAAAAACCTTCCTTAGACCATTAGGTCTAAAATAATGTAATCAATTTTTAAATTGGGAAGTTTTTTTTTAATACTAGGAAGCCAAGAAGAACGAAGTTGTGATCAACCTCCTATGGTTTTATTAGGGTCTACACTTGAACTTTTGTATGCTTGTATATTTTTAAAATCAGTATTAAATAAACGACATTAAAAAATTTGCCTTTAATTATTAAGAGACTTACAGATGGTAAAACTATGGCAGATGTATGCGGGATGGGAAAATCCCGGCCTATCCCGTGCGCGGAACGGGATGGGATGCCAATTTAGTTCCGCGCGGGACGAGTGCTAATCCTGTCAATTTAGTCTGGAAGGGGGGGGGGGTAATACAAATGGAAGTAATAATTTTTAAACTTTTAATTCATGTTTTGGTTAACAAAATTTGGCTAGGGTTTAAAAAAATCATTCGAAATAAAATTTAAAAAGTTTCATGTTTTGGGTCGCAAATTTGGCTAGAAGTCAAAAAAATAAAAAGCATTTAAAATAAAATTACGGGAAAAAAGGACTGAAAAATAGAAGAAGTTTCATGATTTGGCTCGTAAATTTGGTTTGCGGTTATAAAAGAAAAAAGGTCATTCGAAATCAAATTGTGGGAAAAAAGGACTGAAAAACATAAAAAGTTTAATGTTTTGGATCTCAAATTATTGGTCTTTGTTTTGACAAGTTTTTGCCACTGAACAGCTTTTGAACCACGACCCCTGGAAAGATTATCTCAAGGTTTACCGTAGATTGCGAGCAGCTGGACAAACATGAAGTTAACACTGTTGGAGATTTTAATTTGAGTGATATTAGGAGTATAACATCTGATATGTATGAATTAATGGCAGTCACATAAACACGCGATTGGATTTCAGATTAGTCAATATTTCCTGCCTCTAATTGGTCACGGCATTTATTATTTACTAACAACAGTCATGATCATGAGTGTCCATATGATCATTTTCTAGGAGGGGAGGAGACAAATAAAAAAAAATGTTATTATAAAGGAATTTAAATCATTTAAACCGAAAGTTTTTAAAAATCTTACGCTGGCTGGTGACATTAAAAAATGTCTAAAAAAATTTAAGCAGCCAAGCTGCCCCCTTTTTACCTCCAATGGTAAAAAGGTCTTGGCGAATTATTAGCATTTTAGCAAAACGAACAAAATTAGTAATAAAAAATTTATTTTTTGATACTCCACAAATACAAAAAATTTTAAAAAATAAATAAAAGAATTTAGCTATTGCAGAGCGTTCACAAATTTCATCCGATTTGTCTTCGTAAATGAACTTTTTACTTTTGACGTGAAAATTTCACATCCAATTAAGGACTTCTCGGCCGTATGTATTTGAAAATAAATTTTTAAGTGAGAATTAAAAAAAAAGTGAAAATTTATCGTTACAAATTTAACCTTTTTTAGCCGTATGGATTTTTAAATGAAGTTTTAAATGGCGTTTAGTCGAAAATTTTTTTCCGCAGTTTGCACACTCAAAGAGCTCCTCATCCGCATGTTTTCTTATTGAATGAATTTTTAAGCTGCCTTTAGTGGAAAACTTCTTGCCGCAAATTTTACAACGAAAGGAATTTTCATCATTATGCTTTCTTAAATGAACATTTAAGTGGCCTTTACGTAGAAATTTCATTCCACAAATTCTACATGAAAACGGTCTCTCGCCCGTATGAACCCTTAAGTGAACCTTTAAAGATGCTTTACGTGTATATTTATTACCACACATTTCACATGAAAAAGGTTTATCGCCGGTGTGGCTTCTTAAATGAACCGTTAAATCTCCTTTACGAGAAAATTTATGGTCACAAATTTCACACGCAAAAGGTTTTTCTCCGGTATGTACTCTAAAATGAGCTCTTAAATCTGGTCTTCGCGAAAATTTATAATTACACACTTCACATACAAATGGTCTCTCGCCTGTATGCTTCATTAAATGGACTTTTAAACTTCCACTTTGCGAAGATTTATAGTCACAAATTTCACAGGCAAACAATTTCTTCCTTTGGTGGATTCCTACATGAATTCTTAGCCGTTTTTTTGTCGGCCATTTTTTCTGACAAGTGAAACATTCAAATAATTCTGGCTGATGAATTTCTGCATGATGTGCGAGTTGAGATTTATTGTGAAATTCTACCTTACATTCGCCGCATTCAAACCTTGGGCTTATTTGATCTCCTTCGGCTTCCAAAATTGGAATCTCATCTTTAATGTCAATTTCATGATGCAAATCTTCTAATTTGATGTCTTCCACTTGTTCTGTTTTAATTTCAATATTATCATTGAAATTAATACTAGACGGAATTTGCAGGATTGGATCCATTTTACTGGATGAATGGTGTAGTTGTAACTAACCTAAAATTTCACACGTTGTTACATTAACGGTATCAACCAGGTAAAGGTTAACTAGAAATATTAAAGGCGCCATCTATTACTACGGTAAACCCTGAGAAATACTTTCCGGGGGTCGTGGTTCAAAAGCTACTTAAATTTGTGTCAAAAACTTTTTAAGAAAAATCAATGAATTTTAATGAAAGAAAGAATTTTAATGTGACTGATGAATTCAACAAAAGAAAGAAAATAATGCAGTGGAAATTTTGCTCTAGTACAAAATTTTGAGCATAAAAAGTTTATAGTGTAATGGTGTGCTTTGGGCGGTTGAAGACGTTCCCTTTTAATAAAATATTCTAGAAAGAAGATGTGGCTGAAGTTAGAAACGGATTTGGATTTGGTTTCAGGTTTACAATTTTACAGTGCAAAATTTTGTAAAACGTGCATTTTTAAGACAAATTCTGACAAGTGACTTACAAAGCTGAAAATTCAAAAATCGATTTTTAAAACTTGAATCGAGCTTAAAAGTTTAATTTTAATACTTGGACAAAAATAAAGTAAGTCAATAGGAATTTCGTATCAAAATATATAAAAAAAATATCGAAAAAGCAATGGATTTCCAAAATTAATTTTTTGAGTTGAAAAAAATTCATAGGAGTTAATCTATGGTTTTCGTAAAATTGGAAAAAAATTTCCATGTCCTCTTTTTCATCTTATCCGACGTAATTTTATGCGTAAAATGCAAAAATCACGGTTTCGGCATCCGCAATCGCTGACAAGTGCAAAATTAAAAGTGCAACAGACAAAATTAATTTTTTGGGTTGAAAAAACTCAAAGGGGTTTAATCTATCGTTTTTGTAAAATTGGAAAAAAAGTCTATGTCCTCTTTTTCATCTTATCCGACGCAATTTTGCACGTAAAATGCGAAAATCACGTTTTGGGCATCCGCAATCGCTCATAATTGACTCAAAATGACTTACAAAGCTGGACATTCAAAAATTGATTTTTAGAACTTAAATCCACTCTAAAAGTTTAATTTTAATACTGAGACAAAAATGAGCTATGCCAATACAATTTTCGTATCAAATTAAATAAAAAAAAAAACAGCAATGGATTTCCAAAATAAAATTTTTGGGCTGAAAAAAATTCAAAGGGGTTAATCTATCGTTTTTGTAAAATTTGGAAAAAAATTACCATGTCCTCTTTTTCATCTTGTCCGACGCAATTTTGTGCGTAAAATGCGAAAATTACGGTTTCGGCATCCGCAATCGCTGACAAGTGCAAAATTAAAAGTGCAACAGACAAAATTAATTTTTTGGGTTGAAAAAACTCAAAGGGGTTTAATCTATCGTTTTTGTAAAATTGGAAAAAGTCTATGTCCTCTTTTTCATCTTATCCGACGCAATTTTGCACGTAAAATGCGAAAATCACGTTTTGGGCATCCGCAATCGCTCACAATTGCCTCAAAATGACTTACAAAGCTGGACATTCAAAAATTGATTTTTAGAACTTAAATCCACTCTAAAAGTTTAATTTTAATACTGAGACAAAAATGAGCTATTACAATAAAATTTTCGTATTAAATTAAATAAAAAAAAAAAACAGCAATGGATTTCCAAAATAAAATTTTTGGGCTGAAAAAAATTCAAAGAGTTAATCTATCGTTTTTGTAAAATTTGGAAAAAAATTACCATGTCCTCTTTTTCATCTTGTCCGACGCAATTTTGTGCGTAAAATGCGAAAATCACGTTTTCGGCATCCGCAGTCGCTGACAAGTGTCTCAAAATGATTTAAATCTGATTTAAAATGATGAAAAAAAATGATTTAAAATAATCTGGAAATTCAAAAATTGAATTTTAGAACTTGAATCGACCCTAAAAGTTTAATTTTAGTACTTATTAGACAAAAATAAAGTAAGCCAATAGAATTTTCGCATCAAAATAAATAAAAAAATATCGAAAATCCAATGGAATTTCTAATATTAAATTTTTCGGTTGAAAAAAATTCAAAGGGATTAAACATTCTAACGTTTTTGTAAAATTGGAAAAAAATTCCATGTCCTCTTTTTCATCTTATCCGACGCAATTTTGTGCGTAAAATGCGAAAATCACGATTTCGGCATTCGCAATCGCTGACAATGGCGTCAAAATGGCTTAGTAAAAAGCTGAAAAAAAAACTTAGATTACCACGTATTTTCACTTTTTTAATTCCAAATTTTTGGTCGGCTATTCCAGTTGTGCAATATCATAACTTTTCTTTTGTTTCCTATGATTTGTTATGGGCGATGTTTGATATCCAAGAGTAGATTCATTTTATTGTCCTGTTGACGTCTATTGCTCCGTATTTTGGTTACGCAAGAAGTTGATTAATCCGTAGTGCATTTTCTTTTTGTATTTGGATCGCACCTGACGGTGTCCACGTGTAAAATCAACCAGCATTCGATTGCGAATGCGTTTATGTGGTAATTCTTTATCGTAATCAAAACATGGACATTTCCAAGTATTAATCTCCAGAGGTCTACCGATCCATCGGCGTAAGGTTAACTCGACCGCCAATTTCCATTAAAGTTTGATCTACGAGTATTTATAGTGTTACAATTTGAAGAGAATACTGTGACCCTAAAATTTAGAGGTGAGAGAATGCCATCTTTATCCATTAATTTCTTGAGCATTTCTGTGCACCAATTTAGACAATTTTGTTTTTCAGTTTGAGCTACACTGCATAATTAAATTTATCTAAATCGTCACAAATTTGTCTATTATACAATGAGCAATCTTATCAGCGATAAGTCCGCACAGTCTTGACCATGGGTGTCCGTGAAAACATTTTCAAGAGGGGGGGAGGGGAATTTATTACAAAAAAAATGTAACATTTAAAACCGGAAGTTCTAAAAAATTTAAGCAGCCAAGAGTCGGGGGGGGGGGGGCAACGGCCTATTGCCCCTCCAATAGACGCCCATGGTCTTGACTTGAATTATTAGCATTTTAACCCAGGAGAAGCGGACAGAAAAGGAAGATACGTAATATAATATGAAACACAAAAGCTGAGTAGTAAAAAATTTATTTTTTGAATATTCCCCACAAATACGAAAAAATTTTTAAAATAAATGAATTACCAAGTTAGTTAATAATTTGATATTAAGAACTTGAAATTCTGAAATTGAGATCTTGAAGTTAAGAATTTCAAATTACCAAGTTAGTTATTAATTTGAAATTCTGAAGTTGAGATTTTGAAGTTAAGAATTTCAAATTACCAAGTTTGCTAATAATTTGAAATTAACAACTTTTAATTTTGAAGTTGAGATCATGAAGTTAAGAATTTTAGATTGCCAAGTTAGTTATTAATTTGAAATTAAGAACTTGAAATTCTGAAGTTGAGATCTTGAAGTTAAGAATTTCAAATTACCAAGTTAGTTAATAATTTGAAATTAACAACTTTTAGTTTTGAAGTTGAGATCATGAAGTTAAGAATTTTAGATTGCCAAGTTAGTTATTAATTTGAAATTAAGAACTTGAAATTCTGAAGTTGAGATCTTGAAGTTAATAATTTTAAATTACCAAGTTAGTTAATAATTTGATATTAAGAACTTGAAATTCTGAAATTGAGATCTTGAAGTTAAGAAATTCAAATTACCAAGTTATTTATTAATTTGAAATTAAAAACTTAAAATTCTGAAGTTGAGATCTTGAAGTTAATAATTTGAAATTACCAAGTTACTTAATAATTTGAAATTAAGAACTTAAAGTTCTGAAGATCAGTTCTTGAAATTAAAAATTTCAAATTACCGAGTTAGTTATTAATTTGAAATTAAGAACTTGAAATTCTGAAGTTGAGATCTTGAAGTTAAGAAATTCAAATTACCAAGGTAGTTCATAATTTGAAATTAACAACTTGTAATTTTGAAGTTAAGAATTTCAAATTACCAAGTTACTTATTTATTTGAAATTAAAAACTTGAAATTCTGAAGTTCAGATCTTGAAGTTAATAATTTCAAATTAAAAAGGTAGTTATTAATTTGCTTCTAATGCTGTTAATGAAATTTAACATGGTTGTTGGTAATGGTAATTTAATCATGCGTACAAAAATCTATGAGGGAATCTTAAAAGATGCGCCCGGTACCCTAAATTTACTTACCTTTGTTACATAAGGATAGGTTTTTCAAACCCTTAGCTTCTAATGTGATTGATGAAATTTTGCATAGTTGTTCATAATGGTAGTTTAAGCTTGTGTACAAAAATTTAGAACGCTATCTTAAAAGGTGCGCCCGGTGCACTCAATTAAGTAAAAGTTCTAAGGGCGGTGTGACAATTTTCGTATTCTGAGTTTTGAGTTCGTGTACAACTTCAGTCACGTAAATCCAGATCTTAGCGTAAGAAAACTGCAAAATTAATCGATTGCTTGTATTCAAGGTTTCTCAAAGAAAAATGTTGAAATTTCTTGTCTGTTTTAATACCAGCGCACAGTGGGGTATTTGACCTCAAAAGTTAGCTGAAAATACAAAAATCAAATGCTAACGGAAGAGAATTACATATAACAAACAAAAAAAGTAAAAAATTTATTATTTTAAAATCAGATCAAAATGAAAAATCACATAAATGAAGTAATTTTGCTGTTATGAAAATGTCACAAATTTCCCATGTCTCCTTAAATGAACTTTTAACTCTTTACGTAAAGAAAATTTTTTGCCACAAATTTCGCACCCAAAAGGCTTTTCGCCTGTGTGTATTAGCAAATGAACTTTCAATTCTCCCTTACGTGAAAATTTATCGTCGCAAACTTGACACGTAAACGGTTTTTCGCCAGTATGGATCCTTAAATGGAGTTTTAAATCGCCTTTACGTAAAAATGAATTTTCACAAATTTCACATGAAAACGGCCTCTCGCCCGTGTGAATCCTTCGATGAACATTTAAAGAAGCTTTACGAGTAAATTTACTATCACAAAATTCACAAGCGAACGGCTTTACGCCGGTGTGAATCCTTAAATGAACCGTTAAATCTCCTTTACGAGAAAATTTATTGTCGCAAATTTCACACGCAAAAGGTTTTTCTCCGGTGTGTATTCTAAAATGCGCTGTTAAATCTTGTCTTAGCGAGAATTTCTTATTACAAATTTCACACTCAAATGGTTTTTCGCCTGTATGCTTCATTAAATGCACTTTTAAACCTCCTTTATGCGAGGAAGTATAGTCACAAATTTGACATGCAAACGATTTCTCATTTTGATGGATTCTTACATGAGATTTCAACAAATTTCTTTTTAGAGATTTATAATGACAAATTGAACATTCATATAATTTTTGACTTTTTGAATGAATTTTTGCAAATTCTACCGTGCATTCTCCACATTCAAATGTTTGGCTTATTTGACCTTCATCCCCTTCAGTTTCCAAAATTGGAATCTCATCTTTAATGTCGATTGAATGATGCAAATCTTCTAGTTCGATTTCTTCCACTTCTTCCGTTTTAATTTCAATATTGACAATGAAATTAGAACACGGAATTTGCATAATTTGATCCATATTTCGTAATCCCAAAACGTAATTGGATTGGATTCCTATTCGAGGTTACCTGTACAATTTTGGGTTACTACTAATTTATTTATAAGATTATCAAATGATTGCAATACTTACAAAACAAAAGTTTTGTGGATTTCGTGATAATAATAAAAAAAACTCCGCAGGTACTAAGTTTAATAACAAAATACGCCGTGTCTAGAGTCCCGTCAGACGGGTCTCTGTTGCGCTCCCGTTAGTCTCTAATGCGCAAGTCTTAAACTTTAATTCAAAGTTGTTTACATTCTCGGACCTCTTAAAAGCCCCTTTGATAATTAAGTATCGAAAAAATCCTGTAGAGGCGCCACCATCGTAAAATTCAGTAAAATTTTAATTTTAAATCCGTTTTAAAAATACGGGTGCGGTTCGTGCGTCTCGGCTTCAGAAAACTCTGCCCCTCGGGTGTAAAATCTCGTTTTACGTAAACTACTATTGTTTTATTTTTTCGCAAAAATATTTTTCAATTAAGAGGGGCATTTTTTTCAGGGCCCTTTTAATTTAATCAACAGATGGCGTCTACTTAAATATTTTTATAAAATAAGAGGAATTTGCTATATTTAAAATATAGCAAATTCGATGAAATAATACTATTCTATAGACAATATTCTTGATCTTAAGCTATTTTGAGTTCGTATTGAGTATGTCAAAACACACTCACTTACAAAAAAAAGATAATTAAACTTTATTATGAATTGTGTTTTTATAAATAAATATTACGAACTCAAAATAGCTTAAGATTAAGAATATTGTTTATAGAATAGTATTATCTCAACGAATTTGCTCTATTTTAAATATAGCAAATTCCTCTTATTTTATAAAAATATTTAAGTAGGCGCCATCTGTTGATTAAATTAAAAGGGTCCTGAAAAAAATGCCCTTCTTAAACGAAAATAATAGAAAGAACTGATGGCCCATTATGGGGTTTGCGTTGTTATACGCGGAATAAATCAGAGTTTTTTTTTAAATAAAAAAATCAAAAATTAAAAGTGGCGAAATTTGAAAAAATCAATGATTATTTCCAAAAAAATGAAAAATTTTGTAGAATACAAGTTTGAATATTTTTTTTTTAATATTTTTTCCTGAAAAGTACGTTTAAAGACAAAAAAAAGTTCCGATTAGTCAATTTTTGAAATAGTTTGAATGATCGTTTGAAGAAAAAAAACATTAATTTTTCTAAAAATTCTTAACTTTTTTTCGGTTGAATACAAAATTTTGAAAAAATTCACAAAACTGTTTTTGGTGGGATAGTATAATATATTAAAATTTCAGACAAATCGAAAGGGGTCGGGTATACAAGCCTTGGTCGATTTGATGTGGAATGCCCCAAATGTATTCTAATTGAGGTGATTTTAAATTGGAAAAAAGTTGGATCATTTATTAATATAGCTGTCTCACCCACGGACGGGCGTCCCATCAAGGTTGAAAACTTGATTGGTGTACAACTCGATCCTAGGGGAGGTGATTTTAAGTTGGTACGACCAACGACAATAAGAGATATTAAATGGAATAAACATGAACCCTGGTAGGTAGGTACATAGTGGGAGAATAATATTAGAATATTACGATTACAAAAAACATTATGCAATATTACTAAATTACAGTTATAATTACTGTAATTAACTGATGATAATCATAGATCGAAAAGTTACCTAATTATTATCATAAAAATTGTTTAATTATTTTTAGCGTATTTTTAGCAACTACATAAGTTTTTAATGTTAAAGCAAGGTTACTTTTTCATTGGAAAAAACGTTAACAATTAACTCAAGTGAATTTTTGATATCGTGTCAACGTTGTGAAAATGTTATTTTGCCTAGTGGGTAGCTGATCGTCCGTGGACGGACTTTCCACCAAGTATAATAATAAAATGCACTAAATATTATTGACCTTATTTTGAGAATTTTAATTATTTTATTACTTACCAGCCTGATGTTATACATACGTATTTCGTTAAATTATTCCGTATAACATAATTATTTCTTCTTCAGGTGCCTATCCGAATCTGGATGTTGGCTATCTTCCAGGCTATTAAGGTAAGAAGACTTTACTAGGGAAATATTAATGGGGTGGTTTCCCGTTGCCTTCCCCATAGTCCACAGATCAATGTTGGATATTTAGATCACAGCATATATCCGACGAAGTCAGGCTTAGAACCACGGTTTCCCGCTCACTCGTCTATCCGTGTTTGATTTACGCCTGACAGATTTATATCTATTATTCTATGGTCTTAACCAACGATCTATTATGTAATATAAGATCGATGGTCTTAACCCAATACGCAGTTTATAGGTTAACTTTTTAAACGTCAAGTTAAAACGAATGCGTGCGACGTTAGTTCACTCCATCGATCTTTTATTACTAATTTTTATTATCGATACTTTATATTAATAATACATCCTTGCTCGCTAACTATTTATTCATAACATAACATAATGTACAAGTTATACAACAACTGATTGAATCTACATAATCATGCCACGAGGTTATGCTCGATCCTCCTAGTCCCGTATGTTAACACTAGGGTAGTGCCAACCTAACTCGAGGCGCGATATTCAAATACACAACAATCCTCCCCACTTAAGTACACTTAAGTACCCCACGTAACGTTCAGGCACTCGGCGGTTGCGGCTTGGTCTTCCTGGTAGTTCTACTGCTTGTGCTTCTGCTACTTCAATCGGCAAATCCGCTCCTGGTGCCTCAGCTTGTTTCGGTACTTCTTTAGTTGCTACGGCCTCTGTGGGTGCTACCGTTGCTTCTTCGCTTGCTCTTACTCTTGGCTCCAACTCGCCCGAGATGGTACCTTCTACTTCGTTGGCCTCTTCCTCTGGGTTTCCATTACACGTCCTCTTGCGCATCTGGTCTAGATGTCGCCTCATTTTTCCTGCCACCGTCTTTACAACGTATGACACCGGACCCGTAATGTCAATAACCTCTCCCGCAATCCACTTCTCTCTCGACAGATAGTTTCGGATATACACAGTTTCTCCCACTTCGAATGTTCTCACTGCCGTCGATTGTTCCATACCTTCTTTTTTAATTGTGTCCGGATGCAGTTTGTCCAGCGCGGTTCTCAGTCTTCTGCCCATTAACAGTTCTGCCGGTGTCCTTAAGGTTGTTTGATTTGGTGTCGTATGTTGTTTAAATAACACTCTTACCAATTTCAATTTGAAATCACCTACCTGTAATTTTTCAAGCTCGGCCTTACCATACTGTACCATTCGTTCAGCTTGCCCATTACTGCTTGGGTGGTATGGTGCAACTGTATAGGACTGAATTCCGTTTTTTAAATAAAATTGTTTAATTTCTGTTGACACAAAAGCAGTTCCGTTATCAGATACAATAGTGTCTGGAATTCCATGTGTGGCAAACAATTGACGTAAACACCTTATTACCTCAGCAGACGATTGTGACGTCACCAGCTTGATCTCCAGCCACTTGGACATCGCATCCACAACAATCAGAAACACTTTTCCTTGATACGGTCCCGCGAAATCCAAATGCAACTTAGACCATGGATTTTTGGGTGATTCGATAAATTGCCTTTGTGCTTTCTTAGGGTTGTTTTGGTGTAGCTGGCAATTTTCACATTGTGCAACGGTTTCTGCAATTTGTTCTTCTAATTTGGGCCACCAAACGTAGCTTCGCGCCGATGCTTTCATTGTTACAATTCCCGGATGATTTGCATGTAATAACTCCAAGACTTCTTTCTGCGCTCGACTCGGAATAATCACCCGACTTCCCCATAGTAGACAACCTTTGTGTACGGATAGTGAGTCTCTCTTCCTATAATACGCCGTGAATTCTTTGCTGGGTATATCTTCGGGCCATCCATGTAGCGCCCAGTGCCGGACTCGATCTAAAATTTTATCTTGGTTTGTCCATTTCTGAATTTCTTTAGCCGCAATTGAGGGTTCTTCTATTGCTTCTAAAAGCAATATATCTCCTGGAGGTATCCTTTCGTCATCCTTTCTAGGTATCGGTAATCGGCTCAACCCATCTGCATTCCCATGCAACTTTCCTGGTCGGTATTCCACATTATATGAATAATTTGACAGTAATAAATTCCATCTTAGCATTCTTGGTGAAATCATAACGGGCATCTGTCGTTCCGGGTTTAACAGTCCCAATAACGGTTTGTGATCTGTTATTATTGTAAATTCTCGACCCGCCAGGTATTGATGGAAATATTTCACACCGTATATCACAGCTAGTGCTTCTTTATCCACCTGAGCATAGTTTCTTTCGCTGGAGCCCAATGTTCTTGAAGCAAATGCAATGGGGTTCTCCGCTCCATCTGTGTTACGGTGGGACAGTACCGCTCCCACACCGTAAGGTGATGCGTCACACGATAGCACTAACGGCTTTGTTTCGTTATAATGTACCAGAACTTCTGCAGATTGCAACAGCCCCTTTAACTTTTTAAATGCCATCGAATGTTCCTCCGTCCATTTAAATTCTACATTTTTATCCAACAACCGGTGTAGTTTTTCAGCCTGAGATGCTTTGTTTGGTAGGAATCTATTATAAAAGTTAATCATCCCTAGGAACGATTGAAGTTCTTGTTTGTCCCTAGGTTCCGGTGCTTGAACGATAGCTTCTACTCTTTTTCCAGTAGGCTTAATTCCCCTGCTCGACATCTGAAAACCCAAGAACTCGATTTCTTCCACTCCAAACAAACATTTCTTCTTGGTTACCGTTAAATTAGCCTGGTCTAATTTTGATAGCACTGCTTGCAACATCCTGTCATGTTCTTCTTGTGATTTTCCCAAAACTATGATGTCATCAATGTATGCTGCCGCTCTTTCTATTCCCACTAGCAAAGTATCCATAAATCTCTGGAAAAGTCCAGGAGCTGCCGACACTCCAAACGGCAAGCGAGTTACGTTAAAAAGACCTTTATGTGTATTTACTGTCAATATTTCAGATGTTTCTTTATCCACCACCAACTGCTGATATGCTTGGGACAAATCTAAACGAGAAAATATAGTTGCGTCTTTGCCAACTTTCGCGAATATTTCGTTTGATGTGGGCAGCGGGTACGCATTCTTTTTTATTGTGCTGTTTACCGTGCTTCTATAGTCACCGCATAATCTGTACGATCCATCTTTCTTTAGGACAGCTACCAACGGTGTAGCCCATTCCGAATATTCGACTGGTTTATAAATTCCTTGGTTTACCATCTTATCGATTTCTTCTTCTACAGCTGTGCGTAAGGCAAAAGGTACATTTCTAAACTTTTGAAATTGAGGTTGAACGCCTTCCTTAAGCTGTATCTGCACTTTCGCCCCTGCGTGTGCTCCCAGTTCATTACTAAAAACCATTGGATATGTTTCAATAATTTTCTTTAAATTAGCATTTATTTTACAATCAGCTTGTTGATCCATTAAGTTTACTCCTTGTAGAGATATACCCAAACTGCCGAACCAGTCGCGTCCCATCAAATCGCATCCATTTCCTGCTACCACAGTAATCGGCAAATTGCAGCTGCATCTGTTTGTCTGAACCTTAACTATCGTTACTCCTCTGACTTCCAAACGTTCTTGTGACCATGTTTGCAGTATCGTGTTTGTCTTTTTTAGCTTCGACGATCCTTTTATTTTTGCCCATGTCTCTTCACTAAGAATTGAACATGATGCTCTTGAATCTACAAGCATCGTCACAACCTTGTTATTTAACCGTAATATCGTAGTCACCGAATTCCCTGTTTGAATCACATCAAGGGTGTGTAACTGTGCTTCATCATCTTCTTGGTCTTGAATATTATTGCACTCTTTGTTTCTTTGCATTTCACTCCTTTTCCCGCCTTTACTCTCTTCGTTCTTCTTTTTCATACATACTGCTTCTATATGCCCCTTTATTTTGCAAAAATAACATTCCACGTTCTTAAATCTGCACCAGCTAGGGTTATGTTGACCCCCACAACGAAAACAGTTTCTGTTGATTTTGTTTGTGTGTCTTCCTACTGCCATTACTTCTTCGTTCACTAATCTTTCATTCCGCATGTTGCTTACATTTCTTTGCGATGTTTCTACAGCCACAGCCACGTCATATGCTCTTTTGAAAGATTACTTTCCGACAGCAGTTTATTTTGTAATCCTTCGTTTTGTACCCCGCATACGAGTTGATCACGTACCATATTATCGAGTTGGGCAAAGTTGCAGTGTTCACTCAGTTTTTTTTAAATCGGCTACAAAACTTGCAATCGACTCACCCGGTTTTTGTTTGTGCTGGTTAAACGTAAACCTTTGAATTATTTCATTTGGTTTTGGGTTGAAATGTTCGTCCAATTTTGTGACCGTAGAATATCGTACGCTTCTGCTCCGATCGATGATAGTAACACAGCTTTTTTTGTTGTTCCTTCAGTAATTCCATTTGCTTCGAAGTAAAACTCGGCACGTTCTTTGTATGAAACCCAACACGTTTTTACATCAAATTTATCGATCGCTCCTACAATTCCACTCCTTGCTATCGCCATCGTGCATTAATTCAATATACTCACGATCTTTTTTATTCTCGTCGCCAGTTTTTAATACATCCTTGCTCGCTAACTATTTATTCATAACATAACATAATGTACAAGTTATACAACAACTGCTTGAATCTACATAATCATGCCACGAGGTTATGCTCGATCCTCCTAGTCCCGTGTGCTATTCCGCGGTTTGTTGCAATCTCGTGAGAAATGACCGCTTTCGGTGCAGTTGTAACACTTTAATTTCGCTGGTTCGCTTTTGGCATTTCGCTTTACCTCGCATCCTGACTTGAACTTTCACTTAGGTGCTTTTCCGTTTGATTGTACCCTTCTGTATACGCACTTTGTCTTGGGTTTTGCGCGATCGCACGATGTAATACTAAAATGTCATGTAATAAATCGTTTATCGTCTCATGCTTATTCGCGAACAACCCCGGTATAAGTTCTTTCCTTTGCAACCCCGCTAGTATTTGCTCTTTCGCATCACTAAAGTTTAATTTTACATCGCAGCACAATTTGTATTTTCGGTGGAAATACGCTTCCACATTTTCGCGCGGATATTGCACTCTGGCCACTAGTTTTTTTTCACTGTTCTCCGACGCTTTCGCGCAAAAAGAATGTTGCTTTAAATTCTCGCTCGAAATCTTCCCAACACCAAATCTTATTCTCCCACGCCTTCCACCAGTGTTTTGCTGGACCCGCTAGATGGATTTTTGCCGACTCCAATTTTACTTCATCATTCCAGAAATGTAAAACGGCACAATTATTAATTCGTTGTAACCACTCTACCGCTGATTCACCGGCTTCACCAAAAAAATCTTGTATGGTCTTACTTAAATCTGGCATCACGCTGTACACTCATGGACTTGTTTCAACTCTTGAATTTGTTGTTGTCGATTCGTTTATTCGCATTGTCAAAAATTGACGTAACATCGCTTCCGTTTCACAGCGTCCCCTCTCGGATCGTTCTAGTAACTCAAGCAACTTGTTTGAGAATGAATAATATTATGTTGGTAGGCACGAGGTTCTCTTTTGATTTTTGGATATCGAAAAGATGCCTCGGTGCTTTCCGGTGTGTATAAATTTTAAAACTTATACTTTGAACGACGAACTAGGTCAATTAATTGTTGTTGTAAATGAATGAAAACCATTTAGTCGCTGTTGCATAATGATTTTATTGGTTGAAATACATGACTTGTTTTACTTTCCTATGCAAGAAAGGAGTATGTGGACAACTCGATGTGTACTCGTCGAGCGTTCGTAGTGTACTGGCTATAAAGCCTAATAATACGCGTGCGTCAATACAAAAGAGCAACGCGAAAACCCTGCGCACAGTATAGAAAACTGTGGCAAATTTGAAATGTTATATGAAATACAAATATTAAAGTACAAAGATTATAAGGATACAAATATTGAACAAATATAAATATATAAAGGGTGCAATATTGAACATATGTAAAAATCGAATTATTTAGAATAATTTGTGTCAAACGTTTGGGAATCAATGAGTTTCCAATATTTTCGTTCAAGCTTTAACCGTCGCGGAGCAATTCGCAAAAAAAATTGATATTTTCTGCACTCAAGTAGAATTTTTGGGTAAAATTAATGTCAAACGTTTGAGTATAGTTTAAGCCTCAATGAGATTTCAAATTTTTTATTTGAGCTTCAAGCGTCGCGAAATTTCTTGCAAAATTCTTGAGAGTAGGGGAGCTAGATAAATTTTTTTTATTTTTGTTTTTATTTCAAATTTTTTCTGTAAAAGCGATGTCTATCTAGCTAATGAGCTTTTATTCTCATCACTTTAATCTTATTTTCTACAAAGTTACGAGTATTTCAAATATCGAGTTTTCCGAGCTATGTCGTACGATAATTCTCTATTGTAATAATTGTTTCTGTTTAAATTAAAATTTTGATCCTATTAAAAAACAAATCCTATTTAAATGTGTAAGTGATCACTTTCAATTATGTTTTGAACAAAAAATAATACAAAAACTATAGGTCTTACTTCGATTTATTTACTTTACTGTCAATTTATTTACTTTACTGTCAATTTTGCTAATAAAGTTATGTTGTTATGTTTATATAATAATATATTTTTAAGGGCGGATGGGCTATTAAAAATCTACTGGGAAATTAGCGGCCGACAGCCCAAAAATGTAATTGTTACGGCCCAAACTAGCGCCGCAGGCAAAAGTTTTATTTTATTAACGGCCCACGGTCCCTGTAGCCCGATGGGCCCATCCGCCACTGTATATTTTTATGTAAGGATTACCAACCGCAAAAGCATATTTTTAATGATAATAGTTACTTAATATACCAACAGAATGCAGCATTATCCAATGTTAATTTACGAATTATTTAGATTCCTTTTAGCGTAATTTCGCATCAAACAAAAAAAGTACTTTAATAAAGTCATATTAAGTGGGGAAAGTCATCCAGAATTTTAAAAAATGGAAGAAAAGCCTACTTTTTAAATTTTTTTAAGTTTCCTTTGTTCTTAGGTACTTTAAGCACTAGATTAATTAATTTAAAAATTATTTTATTAAAGTCATTTTTGAAATCGGTGCGAAATAACGCCGTAATTCGGTATGGCAAATTATACAATATGGCGGATACGAAAGAGGGGCTTTTAAAATCGCCTATTATGTCGATTTTTATGCCTTTTTCCTTTATGTCGATTTTCTTTTGGTGAGTTGATTTATCTGGACAGTTTGATAGAACTTTTAGATTCAGTTGCTATATGTAAACTTAATATATATACGGCAACCTCCCCCTAGAGAGCTATCGGGGACGTTGGGTACTACGTCCAAAAGCCGCTGAGGTAGCCAGCATCCCTATTCCCTTCGAGGGCTGCAAGACCCAAGGAGGAACCTGTAGGTGTCAAGGTTCCCCGACAGACAAGCCGAGTGCTGATCGTTGCTACATTTCCCAAGAACCACCAGCCACTGCGAATCCTCCTCAGTGAGCAAGCTCACAAAGACGGGGGGGTTAAGCACGCTCGCGCGAGAATTAACCCCGGGCTCCCGTCTTCCCGCAGACGGTTATTTATTCGAATCCTCCCGTAAATCATGGAGTTTAACTAATTCAGGGACGTCACGTTAACGCCCTTTAGAGATTTACTTGCAACCTCAAAGTTCAAGCCGAGGCTTCGGAGTCCACCGAAATCAGCAACCTTCCGCGCTGCCCAGGTCTCCCTGTAGCAGGTTAAGATTGTGACTTCTTAGTTATCCGTTTGGTTTCCGTCGGGAGATGAGATTTCAAGTCCATACTGCGCTACTACTGTAAGGGTTGAAATGTTTCGTCCCCTCTGTTCACCAGAAAGAAAGGTTCCCGTTGAGGGAGAGGTTACCTCCGTGCAGTGCAAGCACTACACGGGTTAAACTTCCACATCCCCTTCGTTCACCAGAGAAAGTTCCCTTCGGGTCCCAAGTCACCCCTTCGCGCAGTACTACGCGGTGCCAACTTTTCGTCCCCTCCGTTCACTAGAGAAGGGAACCTTACCGACCTTTGCCGGCAGGGCCCCCATGGCCATTTTGCAAGGAAGGTCTGAATCCAATGTCTGCCGGGTGACGTCCCACCATTGGTAACCGGGCCAGTAAGATTTTCTCTCCTCAGGACCGCCCGTGGGCTCTTACTTACTGGTCCTTCGGGTTCACGGACGGGAAGTCATGGACCAAACACTCATACCCGGGCGTGTTAATTCTAATTCACTAGAGGATTGAGCCCCTGGAGTGCAGATCTGGTTTCCGCTTGCCCGATTCGTCCCAGCAGTCTCCGGTCGCCCACAGAATGGCTGCGAACTCTTGCCCATCTGCTGACCTGTTTCGCTAGTAGCTGTTACGACTACGTCGAACAGTCCTTAAATTCATTTAAAATTTTGATTAAATCATAAGATTTATTTGAACGAGCCTGGTATATGTCACAGACAACCGTCTCCAATAAATTATTTTTAGAACTTATCTACGTGAGAAACTTGCTATTCGTAGGCTTTAGTTCTAAGAATCTGTCCTCAGAATTGCTAACAAGCAAAACGAAGAATTACGTCATGTATGTAGAACGGAAAAAATAAGAAATCGGTTCATTTTAACCCCTATAACTAGGCAACCAAATTATCTTTGAAGAAACTTTAAGTAAAATTCCCTGTTAAATTTCAAGAGCCATCTTGAAAATGACTTCACTTTCTGTCGTACTTCGATCGTGATAAGATGTGGTCAATATTTCGTATCGTGCTCCACACAATGTATTTAATTATTTCGTGTACCTAAAATTGAATAAATACTACAAAACGTTCCTTTGTGCCTTAAAATAACAAACATGTGTGATTAATTATTTCGTGTACCTAAAATCGAATAAATAACTAAAAAAACTTTATCTTGTGCCTTCGAATAAATACCTGATTAATTGTTCGTGTAACAAAAATTAAAGAAATAACTTAAAACTTTTTACCGATCTATCGAACAAAATGTGTTTTAAAATAAATCTATCTAACATGGCAAATTTGAATAAAGGCAAGAAATTTAATATTTTCGATCATTACCGACGATGCTAATTCAATAAAAAAGAATAGACAAATTGTTGATTTACGATAAATATTTATACCTACTGGATGGATAAAATTTGGATTGTTAAGAAAACAACGTATACCTTTTGGATAAAGAAGAATTGGCTCATCAAGTAATCAAAGACGGTTACCAGAAAATGTATTTGGAAAGACGGTGTGCAATCTACAGGTGTATCGATAAAGCAGCTTTTCTGAATTTGAATTCAGGAAAAATCATTAGAGTGCAACGACTTACCACGTTTAAAAGGGTTAAAGGTTAGTTTTTGTTCAGTTTAATTGTAAAATTACATTAAAAATCCATCGTACAATTACCTATAATTTCTATCTGTAAAAAGTATTTATCTGTACAAATTATTGAAGTGGAAAACATTCCATAAAAATGATAAAGTAAATGGTTTACTATCATTGATTTTGTTCTAAATAACGCTTTAATTAAGTAATTTTAATTAAATCTTGCGGAAGCTTCCTTGATCATTTAGGTAAAATTAAGGAAAATTTGTATTTATGTTCCGTATTTGTGGCGACGTTTTGTTTAACTTTATTATATTTCTTTACCTCAAATATCTTTTATTTCAAGAGCGCCGAATTCTTTTCAGGATTGTGTATATATGTAAAAGCGGGGTAAGCGTATATTTTGTTTCACGTAAGTACCACCCTGAGATAAAGTTCTCAGGATTTTTTGAATTCAAGTTCGAAAAATCTGCTCGACCGACAGAAGTGAGTAGCAGGAGGGTAACATTTGGCGCCCAACGTGGGGCTCGACACGTATTACGTATTTGCGTGTTAACAAAATATATCGACGACCACCAGTGGCGTATCAAGAAATATTTATCGTAAATTAATAATTATTTTTTTATCTCAAAATGAATTTAAAGCATTTGTCTTCACACGAGTTGAACTTTGAATTACTTGCACGTTCAATTTTACCTAGAGTCACGATTACAAGTCGTAGGATTCAACTGCAAATCGCATTAGAAGAAGATATTGAAATTTCAAAAGACCCGTGTACCTGGGAAATTCATTTTCAGGAAATTAAATTATCTTTAGCGGAATTAAATCGCGAATTAGAAAGACAACTATCGGACCAACAAATAGAATTTTTGGAAACAAAAATTGCGCATATATCGACTCGCTTAAATACCGTGAATACCGGAAATAACGAACAAAAAATTATTGCGATAGAAAATTTTAAGATTCAATTGAAATTAGCGGAAACGACCTTAACTACTAATGAAAATAATGTTTTCTTTAAACAAAAAATACCGATAGAAATATCTAAAACCAAATTTATACCTATTTATAAGTGGAACTTTACCAAGTTCACAGGTCATAATGATTCTCGGGATATCTTAGCTTTTCTTGAAATTATAAATGAATTAAAAATCGCTAGGGGTGCAACGGATAAAGATTTATTCCAGAATGCACAGGATTTATTCGAAGGCGAAGCTACTATTTTTTGTAGGAATGCAAAGAAAAAAGTAATAAATTGGGACGAATTTTTAAATTTATTAATAGAAGAATATTTACCTTTCGATTACCAAAGTCGATTGGAAAAGAAAATTCAAAATATAACTCAAAGTACCTTTAATAATATTTTAATTACATTAACGAAATTGAAATGTTAGGTCATAAAATCGAACGGAAAATATCTGAGAAAGAAATTATTGAGATTATTTTACGTGGAGTGGATCCCTATTTTTCAAATATTTTAGTTTCTTCCGAATATCATACCTTAACGGAATTAAGAAATAAGTGTAAACAAATACACGAACTTAAATTACGTCAAGATAATTTAAAACCTACAATTAAAAGAAATTTTACGACACCTTATCGACCGATGGCTAAGTTGAAAATTTCTACTAATCCTGAAGTAAATGTTCCTAAGAATACTTTACAAAACGGCACTATTCCTAAAAATAATTTACCGTTACCTAATAAAATTTTAAATTGTTGGAATTGTCATAAACCAAACCATAGCTATACAAATTGTATAGAAAGGAAAAATATTTTTTGTTATGGGTGTGGCAAAGCCGACACATTTAAGCCACAGTGTTCTCATTGTACTAATATCGAAAATGTTCCAAAAAACCTGTTAAGGGGAACGGATCAGGTCAATCTCGCAACCCCAACATTTCTTACCGACCAAAAATTTATTGCTACAAAGCAAAACAAAATTACGTCATCTCGAGAAAACGAAAACCGTTTTCAAAAATAACTCGTAAAATAAATTCAAATTTTAACAAAAAATCTTTTTGTTTTAAATTAGATAGGAATGAATGGAATAATTGGTTATCTGAAATATCGAATTTCTTTTGTGATAAAGTACCTAAATTAGAACCTGTCTTTTCTACCCAAAATAAAGACAACCGAATTTATCTTACCTTTCAATTACAAAATCAAGTCATAGTCGCGCTAGTAGATAGTGGAGCAACAGTTAATGTTGTGGGCAAGAAAGGAATGGAATTTTTAAAATATATTAAAACTCAGCACATAACATCTACAGTTGAGAAATATATAAAAATTGCCGACGGAAGTTATTCTCCTATCTTGGGTAAAACCAAATTTACTTGTACCGTTGATGACAGAAAAAAATCAGTCATTTTTTTAATTGCGCCCGAAATACCTGAAACTTTTATCGTAGGTGCAAACTTTTGCGAAACTTTTGAATTATTATTACATTTTGGAAAAATGAATTTACGTCCATTTCCTACATATGGAAAACAATTTACCTTTAAGAAATTTAATGATAATCGACCTTTTATCGACATAACTCTTTCGAATAAAGTTTTTTCAGTGCTTGCAGATACAGGTGCAACAAATAATTTGATGGGTTCACCTGGTATCGAATTCCTAAAAAATAAAAATTTATTTAACCCAAAATTTTCAAAAACTTTGGGAATAAATATTGCAAACGGCTCGCTTACGAAAGTCATTGGACAAATTTCTTTACAAATAACTTTAAATAATGTACAACGTACAATTGATTTTTTAATAGTCCCTGCAGTACCACAATCTTTCATTTTAGGTGCTGATTTTTTACATGAATTTAATTTAACTTTGAACTTCCGAATTCGTTCATGGCAAATGCCCTCTGAAAATATCGAAATTATGTCAAATAGTAAAGAAACTTTAAATTTACCTAAAATAACGGAAACTAGTATCTATTTTGCCGAATTAACTTTTCCTGAGAATACCGAAAATATCGAATATATCGAACCTAATTTTGAAAAAATAAATGAAATTTCAAAAAATCAAAATGAATTAATTTTTGCGCAAGTAAACACACCTTCAGAAATTAATGGTGAATTAATTTCTGAAGAATTAATTAACGTTACCGATAATAAAGCTATCTTAACCGATGAACAAAGCATTCTTTTGAACGCGACTATTTCTAAATTTAACACTTTGAGTACAGCTGCTTCCGGATGTGTGACAGTGGCCAATCATGAAATTGAAACACTGGACAGCAAACCTTTCAAAAAACGCCCGTTCAATCTCTCACCGGCAATGCAAGTTCATCTGCATAAAGAAATTGATGAAATGTTGAAAGATGGAGTAATCCAACCTTCGAATTCTCCCTATTCAAGTCCTTTTTTGTTAGTTAAGAAAAAGAACGATGAATACCGTTTTTGCTTCGATGGAAGAACTTTAAATGCAATTACCGTCAAAGATTCCTATCCCTTACCTCGAATAGATTCAATTTTAAACAGATTAAGAAATACTAAATATTTCTCTTCGATTGATTTGCGCAAAGCTTTTTGGCAAATAAAATTAAGTGAACGCTCTCGACAAAAAACCGCTTTCTGTGTACCAGGAAGAGGGTTATTTGAATTTCTAGTAATGCCTTTTGGACTTTCTAACTCACCCCAAACTCTTCAGAGAGTTATGGACGAAATTTTAGGATCACTTATTCATACCGGTAAAGTCTTTGTATTTCTTGACGACATTATGGTAATTTCCGAAACTTTCTCTGAACACATAGATACTTTAAATAATGTATATGAATGTTTGAAAAAAGCAGGATTCCGAATTAATACGGAAAAATGTAATTTTTGTATGAGATCATTAACTTTTCTTGGATTTGTCGTTGACGAAACTGGTATCCGTACCGACCCGTCAAAAGTTGAATGTATTCAACGTTTTAAAACTCCAAAAACTACTACCGAAGTAAAGCGACTCATAGGTATGGTCAGCTATTACCGAATTTTCTTACCCGATTTATCTACTATCTCATCTCCTATCACTGCTCTTATTAAAAATAAAAAAAAAGGACAAACTATTACCTGGAATAACGAAGCTGAAATTGCCTTCGAAAAAATTAAAGAATTAATTTCGACAGCTCCTATTTTAATTTCTCCCGATTTCTCAAAACCTTTTTTTTTGCAAACTGATTCTAGTGCTGTAGGATTAGGTGTGGTCTTGTTTCAGGAAAAAGACGGTTTAGAACACCCCATTGCGTACGCAAGCCGTGCTCTTACGTCTGCCGAACAGAAATATCATGCTACAGAGCGTGAATTATTAGCTATCCTTTTTGCTATAAATAAATTTCGTGGTTATATCGAAGGTACTCACTTTACTGTAATAACTGATTGCTCAGCATTACAATGGTTATCTAAATTTGACGAATCTTCTGGTAGATTAGCTCGCTGGTCATTAAAATTAGCTCAACACTCGTTTGATGTACGCCATCGCCCGGGCAAGCTAAACATTGTTCCCGATATTTTATCTAGAGACGTTTGTCTTATTAAAGCACAAAATCTAGTAAAAGATGATTGGTATCATCAACTAGAAACTAACGTTTTAGAAGAACCCGAAAAATATCCCCAATTTAAGGTGGAAAATGATTTCTTATATAAATTAGTACCGACTTTAACTCCAAATTCAGCTAATCAAGTTGAGTTTAAATTGATTATACCTTTAGCTAATAGGAAAGAAGTATTAAAACAATGTCACGACGATCCGACATCTGGACATTTTGGCATTGCCAAAACTATTTCTCGCGTTACCGAACTTTACTATTGGCCAAAAATGATATCTGACGTTAAAAATTATGTCCTCTCTTGTGAAATTTGTTGCGCACAGAAAAGCTCTCAGCAAGCTAGACCTGGATTAATGGGAAAACCCAAACATGTCTCATATCCCTTTCAGTTAATTTCTATGGATTTATTAGGACCTTTACCTAGGTCAAAGAAAGGAAATCAACATTTGTTAGTAATTACAGATTGGTTTACAAAATATGTTATAGTAAAACCTTTAACTAAAGCTACCGCAATCCAAATCACTCGATTCCTTGAACAACAAGTTTTTCTAGTTTACGGTATCCCACAAGTAATTTTGTGTGATAACGGAGTTCAGTTTACCTCTCATTTATTTAAAGAATTATTATCTAAATATGATGTTCAGAAAACTTATTACAATTGTAAATTTCATCCACAATTTAATCCTACCGAAAGAGTAAATCGAGTATTAGTTACCGCTATCTCTTCATATATTACTAACGATCATACCCGTTGGGATGAAAATATCTACAAAATTGCATTAGCAATAAATACCGCCAAACATGAAGTTACTAATTTCTCTCCCTCATTTCTAGTCTTTGGTAGATATATACCTACCGATGGTTCCTATTACGGTCCTGTACCTACAGATACCGACGTCTTTCAAGTAGACGAACGGATTCGTTGGGACGAAACTCAACAACAACTCCCTACTTTATTTGCCGACGTACGGAAAAGTTTACAACGAGCTTATCTAAAAAGTAAACAACATTATGATTTGAGAAAACGCCCTTTAGTTTTCCAAGTGGGTGATATTGTTTGGAAAAGAAATTTTGCTTTATCTGATGCCTCTAAGCAATTTTCTCATAAACTTGCGCCTAAATATTTAAAATGCCAAGTAATTGCAAAACATGGTGATCTCGCCTATCGTTTAAAATTAGTGGATTCCCAGAAACAGATTGGAGTCTGGCATTTGAAGGACCTTAAATCGTTTCATTCTGTCAATCAATAAATCCCTAAATGACTTTTTTAAATTTTCTTATTATTACCTACCTATCTGATTCAATTAATTATCTTTACCTTATTATTGACTTTCTTATAACGTACTATTTCTTTACCTTTGTTACTTATCTATAATTAAATATTTTTCTTGAATTTACTAAAATTAATTTACCTATCCCGAATTTTGTGGTGTGTATGTATGTTAGTATAACTTTTTTGTTTAACTCAGGGCCCGAGAAAACAAGGAAACTGCTTAATAATTAATTACTTATCTGCAAATTCGAATTTTAACTTTACCTCAATTTTAAATGTTTATACCTTGAATTTTGAATTATGAATTATCTGAATGAAATCCAATTCTTACCTGAATAATTTTTATCTTTATAATTATCGATTTACCTATTTATCTTTTCCTTTTATCGAATTTCTATTTCCTAAAATATTATCTTATTTATTGCTATATCTGTTACCGTATCTTTATCTTATTGAATTTACCTTTTTTAATGCATTACCTTTATCTAATTAATTTTACCTTATCATTCCTTATTTTATCGAATTTATCTTACCTGAATCAGTAACTTATCCTAATTAATTCTTTGTATCGAATTGTAACGTACCGAAGTACCTAGAAGTGAAGAAAAAGGAAAAATGGAAATTATTATTATAACCTTAATAAGCAATCATATGATTGTAAAATTGTTTTGTTATCGTTGAATAACTTAACTAAATACCTTATACCTGTTACCTTTTACCTAATATCGCATACCTTGTCTAATGACATTAAAAATCAATCATAAGATTGTAATTTTGTTTCGTTATCGAAGTGAATAACTTAACGATATATACCTATTATCTATTATCTTATATCGCATTATCTTGTCTAATAAGACACTACCTTATCTTACCTTATTGTTATCTTTAAGGATATCTTATCGGTCCTGATCAAACCGAATACCTAATGAATATTATCTGATAACTTTTTATCTAATAATTTTATGCGATAAAATTAAACAAGGTTAATAATTTCCAATGAATACAAACATTTTTGTTTGAATCACAAGGTGATATCTGTTCACCAACAATTTTAATCGTCTGGATTATAAATAATTACTATTACATAAAATTTCTTAAGAAATTTTAAACTTTATACAAGGTGTTTCACCTGTTCCGAACCTAACTTGTAAATTTGATTGATATTTGATCATCCCTGGAATTTAGACTGCCTTATTAAATTAAGATACGGTTTATACTTGTGGGAATCAGGATCGCAAATTGACTCGGATATTTGAGAACCTCCCTCTCGTATCGATCGACATCGATTTTTTATACAGGTCCGTCCTAAGCCCTTTGATGATTTATTTTATTTTATTTTTTCATCTTCATTTAATTTTAAGAATCATCCGTACTTTATTAAACCTCGGAAGGCCAAGGAATTAGAAAAAGATTTTAATTTTGTGGGATTACAATAGTTTTTCAATCCCGTGCGAAAAATCGTTGCCCTCTTTATTTATTCTTGCTCAACTTTCTAACCTACGGAGTAAAGTAAAGCTACATTAATTTTAGTGAATATGATTGAACTACTAGGATTTTGTAAATATGATTATAAAACAATTTTAAATTCCGACATGATGCGTCGCTACGATTATTAACACTGTCCTTGTAGGAATCTGGTCGCTTTCGGATCACGTGAAGAAAATGACTCCCTCCTTGAACAATTATGCGTCGTTGCGTGCTGAATTAAGTCTTTAGATAAGTTTACTTAGTAGTAAATTATATTTTTATTCATTTTATCGGCCTGTAAATATGATAGCCAACATTTATCTGTCTGATTTTCTTAATTTTACTCCCAGATAAATTAAGACAAAATTGAGTGGCGCCTAACAAACCTGAATTTCCTCCCCAACCAATCAATAGTGATGATTATAGACATGTACATTTGATAGTCTCCCAGAGCTCATCTCAATTTATTCCCCCCAAGATCAATAGTGATGATCATATACTTGTCAACACCATTTTTCGACGAGCTAGACCCTTCCGCGTTTTCTATTTTCCTTATCTTAAAAGTTTATCTCATTTTCTTTAACTTTTCTCTTCCTATTGAAGATATCTATTATCTATCTCTCTTTACTTTGTATAACTTTAACTCATTAACTAATAACTTTTCGACTCATGGTCCCAGATATGACCCTAAACTGTCCTAATAAAGTCCCCGATATGACTTTAAAAACTGTCCTAATATTGCGTTTCTCGTGATTATGGTCCAAGACATGACCTTAAACTGTTCTACAGTTCACTAATTCAATTACTCATTTCTCGTTTTTTTTTTTTAATCAAACTCTATACCTGGTTCTTATTGAACTATTCTACCTTGGAAAGTTTCATGGTTCGTTAATTCTATAAGTAATCGATCACTTTTTCTCAGAAGTAGTTTTAATTCTATTAAAACTAAATATCTTGAAAACTAACATGCAAAGAAAAAAAAAAAACTAAATCTATTTGGTAAATCTTAGATTGAGACAGATGACTGTAAAGCCATAGCTAACGTGTTTTGAGGCTGCTATACAAAATAGCAAAAATTTGTGAAAATCACAATAATAATGATTAAAGGCATTAGCCAAATATCTATAATAATTAAAGGCAATAGCCAAATATCTATAATAATTAAAGGCATTAGCCGAATATCAATAATAATAAAAAGGCAAAGTCCGAAATTTAAGTGAGAGAATACCGATATCTAGTGGTTCCTCACCTTGACAATAAGTACAAGTATGGAACAGGAGGTATTATTGCCTCTGCGCCCCCCATACCATTCTTATTGTCAAGCAATTATCTGCGTTATCTGACGTGATTTGCGTTATCTTACGCTGTTTCCCGTTATCTTTGCGCTGTCCGCGCCATTGCGTTTTCATTTACGCGTTCCTTCATAACCGTAAAGGTTATGGATTTCTATTGTGTAACTTTGCATTTACTTGCGTTACTTACGCAAACTTTCAGTTAATGACCCCTTCCGGTCATACAAAGATATTCCTTGTTTCAAGTCTCGTACTTGCGTTATTGACGCGAGATTTCGGTTTCCGAAAGATCCTATACCGGTTGCGCTTGTTTTCAAGCTATGCGCAGTTTGACTTTTATTTAGTTTGAGTAGTAACTCAAAACTAAATTTTTTTATTATAAGTTTGTCTCCCTAGAGCCATACTTATAATTTTTTTACGTCCTTGACGTACTCTTTTTAGTTGGATGAATGAGTGTGAGAAAGGTAGTGGTACGGGTAGTTCTAGTGTGACTGGCTACCGACCCTAGTTCACCGTTCCGCCCTTGTGTGTGTGTGTCAGTTTCGTGACGGTCTGTAGATCCTCAATCGAGAGGCGAAGATTTGCTCCCAACCTTCTCGATCGGCTCTTAAGACGAGTTTTGCGACTTCATCATGAGGTGACGATTTGGCCCCGATCCTTATGAGGAAGATTCGTGATATTTTTTCTTTTAATTATTTCTTATGAAATCTATTGACGCTCTTTGGCTATGCCCAAAGGATTTTGATATCGGTGCCCGAAGAGGAAACCAATGGCTTCACCGTTTCCGTTTCGTTGTCTGCGCTTGGCCTCACCAAGCAGAGGAAAAACGATGACTGCAATGCCATCGCATCAACATGACATTTGTTTTCATGGCGATAAATGTGTCCTGTGCACAGGGGGTGGGAAAATTTCGTGCACAGTATCTTCAACCGAAGTAACCTAGCCTTATGGTAATGATGGTTACAACCATATTTCTCTGGGATGGGATTTCATTATATTTCGATTTTTGTGGGTTATCTATCGGGGTATCATTATCTAAATTGTTATTTATCTTTATCGCAGTTGTGAAAATACTGATCAAACAGTAACGTATCTCTCTCTATGCCTTAACATGAATTAAGTTAACTTATATTCCTACTATGACTTTTACACTTTTTTTTTTTTGTTTTTTATTAACGATAAGGATATTTGTTACGACTACGTCGAACAGTCCTTAAATTCATTTAAAATTTTGATTAAATCATAAGATTTATTTGAACGAGCCTGGTATATGTCACAGACAACCGTCTCCAATAAATTATTTTTAGAACTTATCTACGTGAGAAACTTGCTATTCGTAGGCTTTAGTTCTAAGAATCTGTCCTCAGAATTGCTAACAAGCAAAACGAAGAATTACGTCATGTATGTAGAACGGAAAAAATAAGAAATCGGTTCATTTTAACCCCTATAACTAGGCAACCAAATTATCTTTGAAGAAACTTTAAGTAAAATTCCCTGTTAAATTTCAAGAGCCATCTTGAAAATGACTTCACTTTCTGTCGTACTTCGATCGTGATAAGATGTGGTCAATATTTCGTATCGTGCTCCACACAATGTATTTAATTATTTCGTGTACCTAAAATTGAATAAATACTACAAAACGTTCCTTTGTGCCTTAAAATAACAAACATGTGTGATTAATTATTTCGTGTACCTAAAATCGAATAAATAACTAAAAAAACTTTATCTTGTGCCTTCGAATAAATACCTGATTAATTGTTCGTGTAACAAAAATTAAAGAAATAACTTAAAACTTTTTACCGATCTATCGAACAAAATGTGTTTTAAAATAAATCTATCTAACATGGCAAATTTGAATAAAGGCAAGAAATTTAATATTTTCGATCATTACCGACGATGCTAATTCAATAAAAAAGAATAGACAAATTGTTGATTTACGATAAATATTTATACCTACTGGATGGATAAAATTTGGATTGTTAAGAAAACAACGTATACCTTTTGGATAAAGAAGAATTGGCTCATCAAGTAATCAAAGACGGTTACCAGAAAATGTATTTGGAAAGACGGTGTGCAATCTACAGGTGTATCGATAAAGCAGCTTTTCTGAATTTGAATTCAGGAAAAATCATTAGAGTGCAACGACTTACCACGTTTAAAAGGGTTAAAGGTTAGTTTTTGTTCAGTTTAATTGTAAAATTACATTAAAAATCCATCGTACAATTACCTATAATTTCTATCTGTAAAAAGTATTTATCTGTACAAATTATTGAAGTGGAAAACATTCCATAAAAATGATAAAGTAAATGGTTTACTATCATTGATTTTGTTCTAAATAACGCTTTAATTAAGTAATTTTAATTAAATCTTGCGGAAGCTTCCTTGATCATTTAGGTAAAATTAAGGAAAATTTGTATTTATGTTCCGTATTTGTGGCGACGTTTTGTTTAACTTTATTATATTTCTTTACCTCAAATATCTTTTATTTCAAGAGCGCCGAATTCTTTTCAGGATTGTGTATATATGTAAAAGCGGGGTAAGCGTATATTTTGTTTCACGTAAGTACCACCCTGAGATAAAGTTCTCAGGATTTTTTGAATTCAAGTTCGAAAAATCTGCTCGACCGACAGAAGTGAGTAGCAGGAGGGTAACATAGCCATTAGTGACGTTCCGCGCCGCGGTCGCGAAAGCGTCCTTCCGGGGCCACCTCGTGGAGGTTGACTACTTAACGCTTGCCGTGCAACCCTGAGACCCCGAGGGGTCTATAAAAGGGGGCACGGCCGTGGCACGTAATATGCCCTCGAAAGTACCAGATACCACCTAAACCTGGAAGCAGAACGCAACCATTTAGATGGGCCGCTAGCTTATATTTGGTAGCTTAAGAGAGTCATAGATTTATCTGGACAGTTTGATAGAACTTTTAGATTCAGTTGCTATATGTAAACTTAATATATATACGGCAACCTCCCCCTAGAGAGCTATCGGGGACGTTGGGCACTACGTCCGAAAGCCGCTGTGGTAGCCAGCATCCCTATTCCCTCAAGGGCTGCAAGACCCGAGAAAGACTCGTAGGTGTCGAGGTTCCCCGACAAACAGGCCGGGTACTGATCGGTGCTACGTTTCCCAAGAACCACCAGCCACTGCGATTCCACCTCAGTGAGCAAGCTCACAAAGACGGGGAGGTTAAGCAAGCATACGCGAGAATTAACCCCGGGCTCCCGTCTTCCCGCAGACGGTTATTTATTCGAATCCTCCCGTAAATCGTGGAGTTTAGCTGATTCAGGGACGTCGCGTTAACGCCCTTTAGAGATTTACTTGCCATCTCAAAGTTCAAGCCGATGCTTCGGAGTCCACCGAGATCAGCAACCTACCGCGCTGCCCAGGTCTCCCTGTGACAGGTTAAGATTGTGACCCCTTAGTTATCCGTTTGGTTTCCTTCGGGTGATGAGTTTCAATTCCATACGGCGCTACCACCGTAAGGGTTGAAATGATTCATCCCCTCTGTTCACCAGAGAGAAAGGTTCCCGTCGGGTCCCAAGTCACCCCATCGCGTGATACGAGTATCCCGCGGTGCCAACTTTTCCGTCCCCTCTGTTCACCTATGGTTTCCTTTGGGTCCCAAGTCGCGCCGTCGCAGAATATAAATATTATGCGAAGGGACTTTTCCGTTCCCTCCGTTCACCAGAGTAAGGTTCCCTTTGAGGGAGAGGTTACTTCTATGCAGTTCGAGTACTGCATGGGTTAAACCTCCACATCCCCTCCGTTCACCAGAAGGTTCCCTTTGGGCCCAAGTCTCGCCATCGCGGAATATGTATATTTCGCGAGGGGACTTTTCGGTTCCCTCCGTTCACCGGCAGTTCCCTTTGGGTTCTAAGTCTCGCCATCGCGGAATATGAATATTTCGCGAGGGGACTTTTTCGCTCCCTCCGTTCACCACTAGGCTTCCGTTGAGGGAGAGGTTACCTCCGCAAGTATTATGCGGGTTAAACTTCCACATCCCCTTCGTTCACCAGAAGGTTCCCGTTGAGGGAGAGGTTACTTCCTTTCAGTACAAGTACTGTTCGGGTTAAACCTCCACATCCCCTTCGTTCGCCAGAGTAGGCTTCCTTTGGGTCCAAGGTCGCGCCATCGCAAAATACTTAGTATTTTTACGAGGGGACCTTATTGGCTCCCTCCGTTTGCCAGTAGGATACAGTGAACTTTTGCACAACCAAGACCCGGCAAGACTTCTGTAATAGTACTAGTGTCCCCAGCAACATCTCTCTGATGAGGCCGGTTAAAAGTCACTACTCTATTACTCTTGCATACGCTAACGCGCACACGGTCATTGTTTAAAGCTACTATATGCCAGGAGCCTTACCGACTGTTAGTCAGCAAAGAACCCCGTTGGTCATTTCGCAATCAAGGTCTGTGTCCAATGTCTGCCGGGTGGCGTCCCACCATTGGTAACCGGGCCAGTAAGATTTTCTCTCCTCGGGATCGCCGCGTAGGCTCTTACTTACTGATCCTTCGGGTTCACGGTCGGGAAGTCATGGATCAGACACCCATACCCAGGCGTGCTAATCCTAATTCACGAGAGGATTATGCCTTTGGAGTGTAGATCTGGTTTCCTTAGACCGATTCGTCCCAGCAGTCTCCGGTCGCGCACAGAATGGCTGCGGACTCTTGCCCATCTGCTAACCTAATCGCTAGTAGCCATTAGTGACGTTTTGCGCCGCGGCCGCAAAACGCCCTTCCGGGGCCACCTCGTGGAGGTTGACTACTTAACGCTTGCCGTGCAACCCTGAGACCCCGAGGGGTCTATAAAAGGGGGCACGACCGTGGCACGTAACCTGCCCTCAAAAATCACCAAATATCACCAACTAGCAGCAGAACGCTCACTAATTAGATGACGAGGCATTTGGCTACCTTAAGAGAGTCATAGTTACTCCCGATTTATCTGGACAGTTACACATCAAGGTATATAGATTACAAGGTATGATCTACACTTGAACGAAAACCCGTCTTATTCTGCGCATTGAAAAAATGGCCGCCAGATGATACTTGCTTTGACATTTCTTATTGTTTATTTTAGAATTTTTGTTATTTTAAGTAAATTATAAAATGTATAATTTATAAATTAAAATCAAAAATCTATTTGAATTTTTATAATATTATTTGAATTCGTAATTGACTTTTTTAAGGCAAGTCGCATTTGGCCGCCATATTGAATTATTAAACGTCACAACATTTCTTATTGTTTATTTTAGAATTTTTGTTATTTTAAGTAAATTATAAAATGTAAAAGTGTATAATTTATAAATTAAAATCAAAAATCTTTATGAATTTTTATAATATTATTTGAATTCGTAATTGACGTTTCCAAGGCAAGTCGCATTTGGCAGCCATATTGAATTATTCAACGTCACAACATGCGCATGATCATACCTTGTAATCTATTGTCGTGTTCTGATGAACAACGGCTTACTTAAGGTCCAGCTGCTCAGATACCTCGGAAGCACAAGCCTCGCTCAGTTTGCGAATTCAGAGGGATTTTCAAACTTTCACAGTTCAAGTTGTACACAAATAAACAAATTGTTTTCATTTTTAAATCTGGCGCCAAATAAATTAGTTCTAAAATTTTGGTAGCTATAAAACCGGTATTAGTTAGTAGCAAAAATGCATCACACATCCATTACACCGCAAGTTAAACCCTTCCATAAATTAATCTTCTACAAAACCGAATAATTTGAACTAGTGATTATAAGAGTTCCAGTGAATTTAATTATCATAGTGCGATAAATTGTTCATTAAATGCAAACTGGGATCCAACTTTTTATAACATAAACGTGATTAACTTCAAAAATGATCGCTTGCATTTCGTCGAAAATATCAATCATAATCGTTGAAATAGTGTAAATAAATAATTCAAATGGTAATTACCAATACGATGACTTCAAAAAGACAAGATTGACTTGGATGAACTTCCCATATCCATAAATTAACAAGATGGATGGCCTCATACTACAGCGAAAAGGTAAATCTTCTATAAACTCTTCATAATTTATTAGTGATTCCATCACACGAAATCATCATGGCACTCACAATTACTAAATTTACTACCTTCTTCCTACAAAATTTTCACTTCTTCTTATTTCAGGTTTTTGGAAAATTCGTGTCGAACGCCCATTGGTTAAATTCTCCAGCCAAATTTGAAAAATTCCTTGCCAAATTAAACATTTTGAAATCACCAACTAATAAATTATTACGAACACCATCTCGCATTTTAAAACCAGTAATTCTCAAAAATAATAAATTAAACTAAGCTTGTCTATTCTTGATTTATTTAACTTTGTAGGTATTTGGACAATATCCCAACCATGAAAATTACGTTTCTACATGTACTTACATCTGTACAATAATTGAAATACAGGTTACATTTTGTTCGTCTAATTAAATTCAAAATAAAAACTCAAATACGAGAAAATTACAAAATTGATATTCTCAATTGTGGAAACTTGAAATTTATAAAATATCATTTATGCTGTCGCCCCATATCTTCGCAGACTTGAAGAGTAAGGTTGCGGGCTTGCCCGCAACGTTACGTCGGATGATTTTTATTGAGGCATACCTCTGAAAATTAGCGCGAAGCTAAATCCTGGCTGTGTTAACCTGTGGGACCTACAGCTTTACGTGGAATCCGAACCACGGAGTCGGATAAATTTTGTGGCCGGGTTGGGGATCGAACCTAGCCCCGCCACACTAGAGTCCTCTCTTTAGCCCGTTCACCTAATTCACCTCCTCTTTATAAAATTTGAAATTCTATAACACTATATACCTTGGTTACACATAACCATGGACATAACTTGAGTCATTATTAGGTGTCGCTCTCTACCGACCACAGTACTAAACATACTCATTGCGTCACTCATTTACTCCTACTCTCACGTTTCCGTGGACCGATTTTCTAAATCTAATTGTAAGTCTCAATATAAAAGTATTGGTTGAGAAATTTTTATTAGTTTAGCATCTCGTTAATCCTCTTCATCATGCGATGGTGAATCGAGTCATCTTTTAAAAATCATTTCTTTTATCGATAACTCGATGCCAAACTTCAACAAAAACTGATCGAACAAATGATTCGATTCTTTGACATTTTCTGTAGCTGTAGCTAACACAATGGCATCTGCTGAGCAGATGCGGGCGATAGCCCGCTTGTCTCCTTCGTCTGATGAGGGAGCCTGACGTTTGAGAATTTTTTACAGAGATTTCAAACCCGAGGAGCGGCATCGAGCCGGTGTCTTTTCTTGTTATTGCACTATAAGATAAGATTACAGCTGTTTAAAAAAATGTAAGTATAGTACACCACTAAATGACTCCAAACTTCAAATTCATTTCTCTCAAAACTACGTTTTTTGAATCGGTTGACATGATATCTCAAGTTCTAATAGAGCGATTTCTTTGAAATTTTGTACAGAGCTTCTTAGTATATTCAAAATTAGTTGGACGAAGGTTTTTTTGAAAATTCGTTTTTTTACTATTTTTAAAAATATTCCCAAAGATGAAAAAACCAGGAGAAAAACAAATTTTATTTTTACATAGACGCTATTTCAACAAAAAAATTTTTTTTCAAATCGCTCTCGTCAAACGAAAATGATATTCTTTCCCTGTAAGAATTTACTAAAAAATTTTATTTTAGATCACCGAGGGGGTCGGAATCATGTCAACCAGGGTGCAGCTTTTTTATTTGAGTTCCTATACTTTACCGGCCTGTACTTTTTTTAATTTTGATTTTTTTCTTGTTTTTTAAACTTTTTTGTAGTTTTCAAATGTTGATAAAAAACTGATAAAAAACCCGAACTTAAAATTGTTTAACGATTTTTATTTATTACGCCTAGAAAAACACCTAAAATTTGACCGTCTAGACCAGAATACCCCCTAAATACGTCAAATTTTAAATTCTTCAAAAAGAAGGTAAAATATGAAATTACTAGTTTGATAGCCCGTCCACGGACGGGTAGCTAGCCGGTGGATCTCTATTTTAGCGGTCTTAATTTTAAAAAATCGTTTTTAAACACCAAGACTAACCTAAGCTCAACCGATGGATTTGTCTTTTAACATTCTTCATTTAAAAAAATAAATTCTTAATACTGACAACTTTAATTGTTCACGTTAAAAATAATGATTATATAGCTGATTCAATCGCGGACGGGCGTTTCACCAACGTTTGAAACTCGTTTGGTGTGCAACTCGATCCCAGGGGAGTTGATTTTAAGTTGCTAAAAACCAACGAAAACAACCAATCAGAGTGCGTTGTGTGTCTTAAAAAAATGCTACGCTTAAGGAGAAGGGGGAAGTAACGGAGTAGCGCATGCTGGCCGTTTATTATTGTGAAATACATTTATTGAAAATGTAAAAGTTGAATATTAAATTTTCTGAATGAATAATCCTCGGATTAACCGAGATAAATTCGAAATTATATAATTATAAGCATCCAAGCTGAAATTTACTTGGTGTGCAACTCGATTCTAGGGGAGGTGATTTTAATTGGAAAAAAATTAAATCATTTAATTAATATAGGGTAATATAGACGGGCATCTCATCAAGGTTGATAACTTGATTGGTGTGCAACTCGATCCCAGGGGAGGTGATTTTAAGCTGGCATGATTAATGACAACTACCAATCAGAGCGCGTTGTGTGTTTTAAAAAAATGACACGCTGCTACTGCTGCTACTCCTCAAGCGCGTCATTTTTTTTGGACACACAGCGCACTCTGATTGGTCGTTGTCGTCGATCGTACCAACTTAAAATTACTTTACCAGTCTTATATAACCCTTTCTGGATGGAGTACTTAAGTGAATTTAGGTTGGTACGACCAACGACAACAACCAATCAGAGTGCATTGTGTGTCCTAAAAAAATAACACGCTGGAGCAGCAGCAGCAGCAGGCCGGTTTTCTTGTGGGCGTTGGTAATTTTTCGTGGGCGTGGTTTTGATTTGCAGGAGTTCTTGTTACTTATGCGGGATCGTTAGGAGTCGGCGTCATCGATAATTTCCCTTGGCATCTTGTATTTTGGATGGTTTGCCTTGTCGTATTTTCCGAGTTGATTAATTAGCGGGTTTTCGTGATCTTCTGCTTTGGCGTAAAATTTCTCCGTGTGATTTCTGATATATTCTTTGATCGTGGTGAGCCCTCTCGAATGTACCTGAACCTTATCGTGGTGAGGGGGCTTGTTTTTGATGAAGCGACGGGCGTGCACCTGCAAGGATTACGGACCGGGGACGTAAAACTCTCGTGTGTTCGGTCTGAGCTGGCGGGCAGGGCTTTGCCGGGGCATAAAAACCTTTGTGCTTGGTCTTGTCTGTCAGGGTACCAGGATGACGGCTTTCGTGGAGAAACGGACCAATACAGGTACCCGCGTGTTTTTGCCGTGCGTGGATACCCGTAGGGTAGGATGAACGGATCCTGGTGGCTGAGTTGGCTCGGGGGCGGTAGTTGTTCTCTTGGGCCTGACAACACTCCACTTTGGCCATGATTTCTACCTAAAACGGGCGGTCTGGGCTAGTCCACCCTGATCAATCGGCTGAGCGGCCCTCCATCTGAGGGCTGGCTGGACGAGTCCTTGGACGAGGTCGGGGTGTGCAAGCACTCTGCCTTGTTTCTGGGGGCTATATTCCCTGGGTAGCCCTGATGTCGACTTGTCGGCGTCCCCTTTTGCGGGCTCCGTGGCGGGTGGGGAGCTTGGGGAACGAAACCTTATCCCATTCACATGGATATAAACATCATAAACAACCCGACAATTGTGTCCCCTGAGGATGCATTGTCCAACAAAGAAGGTACGTCTGTCACAGATGTCCTTCTACCACATAACTCCGCAGCCAGGGAGGGGTCGTCCCAAAAGGATGCCCTTTCTGTAGGCAACACCGAGGGGTCTCGCCCTAAAAAGCGTAAGATCTGCGGTGCGGAGCGAAAACGCCGTAAGAAGGCCAAACTAAGGCAGGCAGCTGCAGAGGCTGCCGGCCCATCAAACACCGTGACTGAGCACGAGAAGGCTGGGGCGTCCAAACCTAAGGGTGGGGACAGCACTCCTTCAGGGTCAGGAACGGGAAAGAAAGCACCGGCCAAGAAAGGGAATTCCAAACCCTTTCAGAAAACGGATGCAAAAAAGAGAGTAAGGTCCACGGACTCTCGGCCATCGCCTCAGAGCAATCCGAGGAAGAAGGCTAAGTTATCTGTGACTGACTCAAAAAATCCGGAGGGGGTGATCACCTACAAGGAGGCTGCCACTAGGCACCTTTGGGTAGCAGTGATTGACCGCTCTAGCCAACTGGGCAAACTCACGGAGGCCCGGAAGGAATTAGTTGAGGAACACCTCAACTCAGCCCTCGACAGGACGATTCGGTCGGCCAGTGAGGGGGCAAACATAATACCCACTTTTGGGGGCTTTCGTTATTCGGGTGAGATCTTAAGGATCAACTGCGATAACGAGAGTTCCCTTAAGTGGCTAAAATCAACCGTTGCTGTACTGCCACAGTTGTGGGAGGGGGCAAGGCTAGAGGTGACCCAGGTAGACGAACTGCCTAAGCTGTCCAAAGCCACCATTTGGGTCCCAGGGAAACCTGAGCCCACCGGGGAGGTTATAGGACGGCTCAAGGCTCAGAACCCATGGGTCAAGATTAAAGAGTGGTGTGTCTTCTATGACACCGACAAGAGTGCCCCTTTGGGGAAGCTCATTGTCTTCGGTGTCAGTGAAGAGGATGCAAAGGCACTCAAAGCAAAAAAGGAGAGGGTGAGCTATAAGTTCTCCACACTCCGAGTAAGGGTACAGCAAATTGAGAACGCTGTACCGACACAAACGGTGGAGCAGGTGACGGCTGATCTTGACCTCATGGGGATCCATGAGGAATCTCAGGATGAAGATGCCGCTCCAGCGTCAAACCCCACCACCGAGGAAGCCTAATGGCTGCCTTGGGGGAGTGGAGGTTTATTCAGGCTAACCTGCAGCATGGCCGGGCGGCCACGGCGACTCTTTGCCGCCGCCTTGCTGGCTGTACGGATACAATAGCTCTGATACAAGAGCCACATGTAGTGAAAGGAAGAGTCACAGGCCTTTCACCCTTGAAAGGGAATGTCATAACAGGCAGCCTTTCAATGAAACCCAGAACTTGTATCTACATATCTGGCAACATTCAAGCCAATCCTTTACCGCAGTTTAGCGACGGCGATATAACAGTTGCCCGGCTGAGCTGTGATCTTGGAGATGGCCTAAGCGACATTATCGTTGCATCAGTGTATCTCCCAGTTGACTCCCAGGATCTGCCGCCGTCTTCAAGACTGGTGGAACTGGTGAGGCACTGCGAGCAACACAAAAAACACCTCATTGTTGGATGTGACTCAAATTCCCACCATATTTCGTGGGGAAGTGGTGATTGCAACAACAGAGGTAAATCCCTATTTGAGTACCTGATCGGTACGAACTTAGAAATTCTTAATAGGGGTGACACGCCTACCTTCTATGTGTCCCCCAAACGTCATTCTGTGATTGATATCACTCTGGCGTCATTAAGTATTTCAACAAAAATCTTTGACTGGCATGTGTCACACGAATTGACTATGTCAGATCACAGATGGTTATGCTTTAAAATTAAAGCCCTGAAAGTCGAGCCTAAGCAAGTAAGGAATCCAAGGAAGCTGGACAGGCATATCTTTTTGGATGTACTCTCTAGCACCCTGGAGGCCGACATGCCAAAGGCGATCATAAATAAAAATCGACTAGAAAACACTGAGGAGATTGAAATATGCGTTAATGCATTACACAAGTCACTCACAAAAGCATATGAGTCTTCCTGTCCGCTGAAAACGGTTGGCTCTGGCACACGGGCAACACCTTGGTGGTGCACGGAGCTGGAGCGGCTGAAGAAGGCGGTCACGAAACTCTGTAACAAGGCGAAGAAATCCAAAAGTGAGGCTGACTGGGAGGCTTTCAAAAACCTCCGGTTGGACTACAAGAGGATGATTCGCCTAAAGCAACGAGAGTCTTGGAGGGACTTCTGCAGTGGCATTGCATCTACCACTGATGCGGCCAAACTGAAGAAGGTCATCTCCAAAGACCCAAACCAACAGCTCGGCACGATCCTTCGAGCTGACGGCTCCTTTACGGAGAGCCTCAGGGAGACTGCTGAGGTACTGTTACAAACACACTTTCCTGGTAGTACAACTGTCTCGGACTATAGGTGGACTGAGCGTATCGCTTGGACACCGACTGAGGCGGACTGGGATAGTGCAAATTCCACTGTTAACCCAACCAAAACGGAATGGGCAATAAGATCCTTCAGTCCATTCAAATCGCCTGGGCTGGATGGGGTATATCCGGCTCTACTCCAATGGGGCCTGGACCTCCTACTCGGCCCTATGGTGAAGGTGTACAGGGCGTGCATTGCGCACGGCTATACACCTAAAGAATGGCGTAAGGTTAAGGTAATTTTCATACCTAAGCCGGGGCGTAGTGACTACACTCTGGCTAAATCTTTTAGGCCAATTAGTCTTACCTCCTTCTTTCTGAAGGCATTGGAAAGACTGTGCGACAGAGAGATTCGGGATGTAGTGTTGGTACCAAACCCACTACACCCGAATCAACATGCATACACTCCAGGGAGATCTACTGAGTCTGCACTACATAAGGTGGTGGAGCGTATCGAGGAATCGTTACAATCTCAGGAATGTACCCTGGCAGCGTTTATAGATATAGAGGGAGCATTTGACAATGCTACCTCTGACTGCATTGGCATCTCTCTACACGAACACGATGTGCCTAACGCCATCATTAGATGGATCAGCTCTATGCTGAATAGTAGGGCTGTTGAGATTGCTGTGGGAGATGCGTACATAAGAGGGGCTGTTAATAAGGGCTGCCCACAGGGAGGTGTACTCTCGCCACTATTGTGGAACTTTGTGGTGCACAGCCTTTTACAGCGTCTCAATGACAGTGGTTTCTACACTGTCGGATACGCAGATGATATTACCATACTGCTTAGAGGGATTTTTGAGGATGTCCTGTGCGAATTGATGCAGGGCGCCCTGAGAATCCTAGAGAATTGGTGTTCGGAGCAGTCTCTTTCGGTCAACCCGACCAAGACTGAGCTTGTTCTGTTCACCAAAAAGAGAAAGCTGAGGAGCATGAAAATGCCTTGCTTAAAAGGAACCCCTCTTAAACTAACTTCAGAGGTCAAGTATCTGGGTATAATACTTGACTCTAAGCTTAACTGGGGCAAACACATTAGCACTAAGGTGACGAAGGCAAGTATGGCCTACTGGCAGTGTCGCAGAGCATTGGGAAGGTCATGGGGTTTCTCCCCAAAGATTGCCCTCTGGCTGTACACTGCCATAATCAGGCCTATGCTTTGCTATGGCGCACTCGTCTGGTGGCCCAGAACCAGATTGATTACAGTAGTGTCCTCTCTGGAGCGGCTGCAGAGATCGGTCTGCTTGGCGGTGACGGGAGTGATGCGAACAACACCTACTGCGGCCATGGAGGCTCTCTTATGCCTTCCTCCACTGGATCTCTATGTGAAGGAACAGGCACTGAGGGCCTCCCTGAGAATGCGGGCTTGGGGTCTCTGGACCTATAGGTGGGGATCGGTTGGGCATACACGGATTCTGGAGGACTGCTCAAAAAAGCTGCCTCTTTTGGGTCTTGATGCTGACAGGATCCCCCCCAAATACGTGTTTGAGAGGAATTTTAAAATTCTGTTAGACACTAAAGGATCTGACCGGGCTGACATATGTCTGTACACGGACGGATCCAAAAATAATACTGGCTCGGGTGCGGGAATATTCTCCCCGGAACTGCAGCTAGATATAAAACTATCGTTGGGGAGGTACTCCTCTGTTTTCCAGGCGGAACTCATTGAGGTGCTTCGCTGCGCAGAAGAAGTCCAGGACAGAAATGTCCGGGGCAAAACTATTCAAATAATCACGGACAGTAGGGCGGTCCTTGTGGCGCTAAACCGCTGCAAGATCATCTCCGGTCTTGTGCTACAATGCATTGAGACACTGAACGTGATATCCACTCATAATGTTCTAACTCTTAGTTGGGTTAAAGGGCATGAAGGAAATGAGGGCAATGAGAGGGCTGATGAGCTGGCGAGGCAAGGTTCTGGTAACGTGCCGTGCGGTCCGGAGCCTTTTATCTCGCTGGCTGTTAAGGCCCTTGATGCCATCATAAAAGGGGAGACCCGTAAACTGCATGTTGAAAGGTGGGAGAATGTGGCTGGATGCCGTCAGGCTAAGGCTGCAATTAACATACCATCTGACAAACATGCAAAATATTATCTGCAGTTGTCTCGGGACAGATTACGAGTTATCGTAGGATGTCTTACAGGACACTGTAAGATAAACAAACATCTGCACACTATGGGACTGGTTGAAAGCCCATTATGTCGTGGATGTGAAGAAGAAGATGAAACAGTGGAGCATGTGCTTTGCAACTGCCCAGTGTTAGCATCGAAAAGAGGATCCATGTTGGGGAACTTCTGGCCTAGCATGGCCAGTATTAGTGGCACACCGCCCTCCAAAGTACTTGAGTTCGCCCTGAGTTTGGGGTGGCTTGAGGAATAGGAGGCTGGCGGGCTGCTAACATCGGAGGTAGCATAATGGGCCCGATTATGTGGCCTGAGTGCGCGTGAACCATGGTTTGCCCTCCACATCCAATCCAGAATCCAGAATCCAGATCGTGGTGAGTTTGGAGTCATTGCGGAGGCGGACGTTTGATACTTTTCTTGGCGGATTCCATGCGTAGCGGAAGAGCTTGTTTTGAATTGTTTTGATCTTGTTGATGTGAGTTTTGGCTGCGTGACCCCTTGCTGGTGCAGCGTACGTGAGTGCCGGCCTGATGATGGTTTTGTAGACGCGAAGTTTGTTGGCCGGCGACATTTTGCTCTTTGGACCTACGAGCGAATAGAGTTGCGACATCGTTCCCCTTGACTTGTTTGTAATATTTTTGTGATGTGTTGACCCCAGTTTAGCTTTTGGTCCATGGTGACGCCTAGGTATTTCGCCGATTTTTGCCATTGGATGAGGGACCCGTTCATCCAAAGGTTTGCTTTTGCTGTTGTCCGCTTCTTGCATCGGGCGAAGATAACTGCGACGCTCTTGTTTGTATTGACTCCGATTCGCCAGTTTCCCATCCATTGCTCGATTTGTTCCGCTACGTCTTGGACTCTTTGTGTGGCGATGTCCGGGGAAATTGAAGTGGAAGCTACGGCCGTGTCGTCCGCGAAGAAGAAGTTTTGGACCTGCGGGTGGATTGGTTTGGGGATGTCGCTCATGAAAATGTTGCAGAGGGGTGCTGAAAGTGGCGAACCTTGGGGGACCCCTACGTTCATTGGATGAGGTTCGGATTTGATCCCATCGGCGACGATGCAAAAGGTTCTTTCTGCAAGATAAGAATGGATTAGTTTTACGATGGCGAGTTTGATACCGGCTCGAAGCATCTTGTAGAGGACTCCGGTGTGCCATACGGAGTCGAATGCCTTGGAGATGTCTAGAAGAAGGGCGACGGTGCATTCTTTTTTCGGGAACCCCTTTGAAATTTGCTCGACGATGCGAAGGATTTGATGAGTCGTGGAGTGACCTTCGCGAAAACCAAATTGTTCATCGGGGACGACCTTGTTTGAATCCATTTCTTTCTTTAGACGATTTAAGATGATTTTCTCCGCGATCTTGCCAATGGTGGAAAGAAGACTAATTGGACGATAGCTCTTCGGCTGGTTTTTCGGCTGTCCGTGCTTGTGGATGACGATGACGTTTGCGTGCTTCCATAGTTTCGGGAAGTGACGGAGTCGAAGCGCTTCGTTCACGATGGTTGTGATCGCTTTACGTGGTAACTCCTTCAGTGCCCTGTGGGTGATGCCGTCCGGACCGGGAGCGCTTTTGATTTTTCCCTGTCTGATGAGACTTCGGACTTCTTTGTACGATGCGGGTTCAATTGTGGTTTCGTCCGGGGCGTTCAAGGCATCCTTCACGAAATGCTACTCGATTCAATTCAAAGGTATTCAATTGAAACTCCCACAACCCATCCCTGCATCCTAGTCTACCAAACCTTTCTCTCGCGGATCCCTCGCGGGTGCAGCTAGCCAGGACTTAGCTTCGCGCTAATTTTCAGAGGTACGCCTCAATAAAAATTATCCGACGTAACGTTGCGGGCAAGCCCGCAACCTTACTCTTCAAGTCTGCGAAGATATGGGGCAACAGCCCTGGTGCTTCGCACCAGACCAGAATAAATGAGAGTACTAAGGTAATTTTAAGTTGGTACAACCAACGACAACAACAAATCAGAGTGTGTTGTGTGTCCTAAAAAAATGACAAGCTGGAGGAGCAGCAGCAGCAGCGTGCTGGTCTTTTTTGTATGTGATTAGGTAAAGGCTTAAAATTTTGAAATTAAAATTAATTTCGAAGCAGTAATATCGTTTTTCGGCACTTAATTTTTGATAAAAACCCTTCAAATAATTCAAATATTGGTGGAGAAATCAGTCCCAAATCCGTTCCAACCTCGCAAACACTTTTCATCGTCACGGAACGGTAGAAAATTCACGCATGCGCAAAAAACCGTTACCAACAGTTTTTAAACCGTTTCGTGACGGTACAAAAGTGGCCGGTTGGAACGAACCTAATATAAGATCGATGGTCTTAACCCAATACGTAGTTTATAGGTTAACTTTTTAAACGTCAAGTTTAAACGAAGTTCGCTCGCTTAGACTTTCTTCATCCATCCAGTTCATTCTTATTTCAGTAGATTCTGAGGTAAGATGGCGACGGCTACCATTTTGTTAGTGAACAATTAGCCTTAGCTACACTTCAAGAAGTATTATCGAAGAATTAGAAATTATGGAACAGATCGACCAAGTATCGGAACCTCCCGATAATTCTAGTAGCTGTGAAATTAAGGTAGAAGATGTGAAGTTTAATTTAGAAGATTTACATCACTCGATAGACATCAAAGACGAGAGCGAGAGCGATTCAGAACAACTAGCACTGGAGAAACCCGTAAGAAAAACTAAAAACTCAAATTTTATATGTCAGTTTTGTGATTATAAATGTGAACAAAAATCAAATTTAAAAAGACATTTAAAAACTCACATAGCCGAGAAACCTTTTGCTTGCGAGATTTGTAAATATAAATGTGCTCTTAAATCATCTTTAAAAAATCATTTAAGAACGCACACAGGCGAGAAACCTTTTGCTTGTGAGATTTGCGCCTATAAATGTGCACTAAAAACAAATTTAAATAAACATTTAAGAACTCACACAGGCGAGAAACCTTTTTCTTGTGAGATTTGTGACTATAAATGTGCATACAAAGTAAATTTAAAAAAACATTTAAAAACTCACACAGGTGAAAAACCTTTTTCTTGTGATATTTGTGACTATAAATGTGCACACATAACAACTTTAAAAAGACATTTAACAACTCATACAGGTGAGAAACCTTTTGCTTGTGAGCTTTGTGATTATAAATGTGCACAAAGAGGAGATTTGAAAATACATTTAAGAACGCACACTGGCGAGAAACCTTTTGCTTGTGAGATTTGTGACTATAAATGTGCACATACAGGAGATTTAAAAATACATTTAAGAACGCACACAGGCGAGAAACCTTTTGCTTGTGAGATTTGTGACTATAACTGTGCACAGAAAGGAAATTTAAAAGAACACTTAAGAACTCACACAGGTGAAAAACCTTATGCTTGTGAGATTTGTGATTATAAATGTGCACGAAGAAGAGTTTTAAAAGAACATTTCAGAACTCACACAGGCGAGAAACCTTTTGCTTGTGAGATTTGTGACTATAAATGTGCACGTAGAGGAAATTTATTAATATAACATTTATTAATTAAGTACGAGGCACGAGGACACCTTACAATTCCCGAAAATTACATATGTTATAGATATTAGGGCTGAGCCCTCTCTTCTATATTTAATTAGGTATGTGAAAATTTAGTGAAGTTTGAAGTTAAGTAAGGTGCAGGATAAAAGTTTCAAAAACCTGCTTTTGTTGACCAAATTAGAAAGTTATGACAGGTTAAATGTCGCGCTTAAGCGCGACCGCAGTCCGTTCACGAATTGGCAGGTAACTCCGAAGAGATGCACTACCATGTCGCGCACGAAGCGATCGCTCTTGATGCAACATCTAAACTAACCACGTACCTTCTAATTGAGCCAAGTAAAATAAAAATAAAGAAAAAATTATCAGTGTGACACCGGCCTTAGAATTACAATATTTGAGGAATATTGTAATTTCGGTGCGACGCTGACTTTAAACCTTCATTAAACATAGGCGAGTTACAGAAAACTGCCAAAAATGATAAGTGAGTGACATTGCAAAAAACAAGGTGGAAAGAAATTACGTTAAAAATGACAAAAACAAACAATACACAAGGATTACAAACAAATGAGAGGAAAAATATTACAATGGTAGATTACAATTAATTTAAAATTTGTTTCATAGATCTCTTCACGTTGTCGAAAAGATCATCGTTGTCGTCATATGAAACCGCTTGGGCGATGAGTGGATTCTGGTGAGTCTTCATTTGTTCCATGATCTTCTTGGTCTTCTCTTTGATGAACGTGTCGATGGTTTCAATCTCCAGGTCTTCGTGCATGAAATCGATGGTGGTGTATCTCGGGTATTGGCCTATCAACCGCAGGAATTTATTTTGCATGACTTGGATGGACTTCATCTTCGTCTTGCAGGCGGTAGCCCAGATGGGTGCGTTGTAGGTAAGTATCGACCTGGCACAGGCCTTGTACAGAGTTACTTTTTCTTTCTTGGGTGTTTTAGCATTGGGACCTATGAATGGATATAATAACTGGATCACAAAGTTAGTCTTGTCAAGTCGAGACTGTATTTCCTGGCCGAATAGCAGCTTCGAGTCCAATGTGGTGCCCAGGTATTTTACCGTCTTCTGCCACGGGATGGTGTCGTCGCCAACTTTAACTCCTGCGACTTCGGGAGGTTTCCGTTTGAAAGTGAACCGAATTGCTTCCGTTTTTGGTATATTTACTTTAAGCTTCCATATTTTAAAATATTCGAGAATTAATTGAGTGTGTTCTTCTAGATACTGGACATACTTCGTGGTTTTCTTGGAATGAGCGAAAATAGCTGTGTCGTCTGCGTAAATCCCTATACTTGTTTTAAGATGCCGAGGAATGTCGTTGATGAAGATGGAAAACAAGATGGGGCCGAGTAGTGAGCCTTGCGGAACGCCGGCTGGAACATCTACCATGAAGGAAACGGCTTGGTTAACGTTGACAAAGAATTGTCTACCCTCTAGGTAGCTTGCGATGATCAGGATTAGTTTTATTGGAGCTTTAATAAATTTGACTAACTTATAAATAAGTGCTTTGCGATTAACCACATCGAAAGCTTTTTCCAGGTCTAATAACACCATGCCCGTGTCTTTGTTTATATGTCTTGCATGCACGATCTTCTCCTTGATACGCGCTACTTGATGCGTTGTGCTGTGTCCGGCCCTGAACCCGAATTGTTCGTTAATGATAATCCCGTGTTCGCTTAGGTGACTTTTGAGCTCCTCCAGGATGATCTTTTCAAGCACTTTACTGAGGGTTGGGAGAAGGCTGATGGGTCTGTAGTTTGTCGCCACGTTTCTTGCCTTGTTAGGTTTCGGCAGCGCGATTACTTTGGCGAGCTTCCATTGGGTAGGGAAGTAGCAATTAGAGAGACATGCCCGAAAGATGTAGTATAGGAGGCACACTCCTTTCCTGGGAAGGTATTTAATTTGCCTGTTCGAGATGCCGTCCAGACCTGGAGCTTTTCTGTTCTTCAGCCCTCGAATGATTTTTGCAATTGTAGCCGGGTTCGTGCTGAGGGGGCGTTCGTCGAGATTATCCGGATTTAGATGGAGGTTTTCATAGGTGGCGTTTACTTCGTCGTCCATTGGAGAGACGTCGTTGACGGTTTTGTTGTGGGCATCCAGAAAAACATTTGCGAAAGCGTCTGCCTTTTCCTTGTCCGTGTAAAGATTGACGTTATTGCTGGTCTTGATTATGGGGATCTCGTCGTGTTTGTTTTTTAGGTTTTTGTAGACCTGCCAGAGGGAGTTGTCGCGGAGCGTTAGGCCTTCCGTTACTTTCCTCCATTTTTCTTTTCTTTCTTCTTGTAGTAATTGCTGGATCTGTTCGGAGATGAGATTCTTTTCGATGCGGTGTGTTGGGTCTCCCGTTCGTATCCATTGCTTTCTTTCCCAGTTTCGGATAGTTTTCAGCCTCCTGATTTTGGGATCTACTTTGTAGGTTTCTTTCACTTTCTTTCTTGTGGTAGCATCTTTGAAGGCAGATTGCATTACTTCAGTGAATTTTGTGATGGCTTCATCGATGTCTGCGTTGGTGACAATGTTTGTGTCGATCGCCAGTCGCTCGTTGCAGAGCTGTTTGTATTGTTGCCAGTTGGTCGTGCGGATTTCTCTTTCGTGCAAGTCGCAGTTTAGGAAGAGGGTCATCACCACCGGATAGTGATTAGAGGATAGGTCCTCCAGGACCATAGGTGTGGTGTGTTCCCCGACACCTTGGAGGAGGAAGATGTCGAGAGTGGACGGTTGATGTCGCGGCCCTTGATAGTACGTGTGTTCGGGCGGGTATACTATAACGAAGTTCTTCTCGAGGGATAAGTCTCGCAGAATATTGCCGCACGTGTTGTTCGTACTGCAATTCCAAAACGAGTGTTTTGCATTGAAGTCTCCTCCAATGACGATGTTGGGATACTGACTCAGGAACACGCTGAGCTCTTCCGCGAGGTGTTCGTGTAACTGGGGTGGATTGTAGGCTGCGCCGATGAAGAGTGGCGGGCTGGTCTTGATTTTATACACGATTATCTCCAGATTTTGACAGATTTCAGGTTTTGCTGGTTCATGTGGAATGCCTTTTCTGATGACAATGGCAACTCCTCCGCCGTGTGCTATTCTGTCCGACCTATAGCAGTGGAACTTCTTTAGTTTAAATTTGAGATCTGGCTTCAGCCAGGTTTCGCTGATGAGTGCGACGTCGATATTATTTGATAAAAGGAAATCCTCCAGTTCTTCCTTTTTGTTGACCACGCTGGTAGCATTCCAGTTTGCAATTTTAAGCTTGTCTAGGGTCGTCTTACCCATGAATGTTTTTGATGGCAGCAAATTCCTCGTTTGCTTCGTTGCAGGCTGTCAACGCATCCATTGCATTAGTCGCATTGGCTAGTCTGTGTTTCAGCTTTCTAAGCATTTCTGTTAATTTCTTGAAGTCGAACATTCTGTTAATATCGTCCATTTCCTTCATAAATTCTTCGAAAGAGTTTGCGGTGGGAATATTACTTGAGGAATTAGTTGCCTGACGTCTTCTAGGTTCCGGTCTGGACCAAGGGTTGCTCGTCCGTTGAGTGGGTGGTGGCGTCGTGGAAGGGGGTTCCACTCTAATGCTCATTAACGGAGGTGGAGGTCCGTGTCTTCGCGGTAGTTCGGGGTACTCCTTGGGGTCGTGTGAGTAGCCTTTTCTTATTTCTTTCTTCAACCACTGCTTGTGGTTCTGGTGTGATTTCTTCGCATTGGCCTTTTCTTCGGCTTCTTTGTATTTGGGGCATTCTATCGAAGTGGCTCGGTGGTTACCGTCACAATTACCGCATCTCGGTACACTCTCCTGATCAGGACAGTTCCACGTGTTGTGCCTCTTGGTGCAATGACCGCACACTTCCTTCGCATGGCAGTATCGGCTGCCATGACCAAACTCGAGGCAGTTTCCACACTGCATGATGCTTCTCGGGGCCCTGTACTTCTCCCAGTAGCAGGTGTTGTACATAATGTATCGCACCCTCCTCACTTCTTGCAACGTAGTGCCGTTGGCGAAGGATATTCTGTACTTCGGGTACAGAATGGGGGCATCATTTTTGGCTTTGTTAGCCAGAAGTCGGCATGCTTCTGGTTTTAAGCCTTTGCTTTTTAATTCAGCCAGGATATCTTCTGGCTCGAGTTCGTTAGTCCCTTTTAGTACGAAGGAACTGCGCTTGGTATCCTCCGTGCCAAACGAGTAGTATTCGATACCTTGTTTGTTGAAAGCTTCAACAAGGAGGTGGTAGTCTTCCATCGTTTCCACGATTACTTTTGTTTGGCTACCTAAATTTTTAATAGAAAAATGATCACTTTTAATTACCTGTTTTATGTCTGTTATAGTGTTTTTGTAGTCGGCGGCGCCAATAAGTCCACGCTTGAGGATGATCGGGGTAGGCCTTATCTTCCTAGGTGCTGGTTGAGTTGCCGGGACTACTCCGTTACCTGGTACGTTCAGGGTCTTTCTGGTTTCCTTTTCCTTTTGGAAGGCTTCAAAGCGATTCCGAGTGGGCACGATGAAATTCTCTGGCCTGCTGTTCTTGGCTGAGTGCGAAGGACTGATGTTGTCTCCGCTCCTTTTGGAGTTGGGTTTTTGCCATGGCAACTCCGAGAAGTCCATGAGTAGACTTTCGTCTTCGTTTTGGTTACGGTCAGCCACTTGATTCATTTTTTTAATGAATTTGTTAATTATCTTAAGATTGGCGTGACCACGACGGCCTATGGTGATGTTACTCTTAAGGTTTTGATTCCTAGGAGTGGTTTGTGAGTTCCCCTTAGTAAGGAGATCTTGTTTAGTTGTTGTCGCAGGAGTAATCTCCAACGACGTATCTAAAAATAAAAGAAGTAAATAATTTGCAAAACAATATAGTTACCACGTTTATTAGTGAGGTTATGTTCGATAAGTAGTTTTGAGGTTAGGTACACGTCCTGTTCGCTTGGTAGTCTCTGGTTGACTGAGGAAATTTAAAAGAACATTTAAGAACTCACACGGGCGAGAAACCTTTTGCTTGTGAGATTTGTAACTATAAATTTTCGCAAAGTTCTACTTAAAAATACATTTAAAAACTCACAAAGCATAGATAAAAATTATTTAGTCAAATTTACTTTATTGTTATAGTAAATATTTTGAAGTACAATTTGCAATAATTGAAGTACCTATTGATTATGTTTCATGCGTATAGTAAATATTACTATGTTTGATGTAATATCGTTTTGAGAAATTTTTCTTCGATTACAGTAATAAATTTATGGTAAAATATTCCACGACTGTTTTTCTAAATATTTTTGTAATTGATGGTTGGAATACTTCAAATTTAGATAATTTTTACTTGAAGTAAATTTTACTATGAAATTTAGACAGTAATTCACAATTTAATTATAATTTTTTAAAGTAAAATGTGCTACAATTTTTGTACTAAAATTTATTTTACGCCTGCAAAATCTTTAGGTTTGTTCGTTTGGTTTGCACGTAAATAGTGGAGTTAACCCTTAGATCATATATATTACATAGATACCAAGTACCTCCTAAGTTAGTGAATCCAGATCGTTACGAAATAATAATTTGTAGTTGTCTTTGTTAAACACTACAGTTCGCCGTCTTGTATCTCTCTCAGAGTCCAAAATCAAACGGCGCATGTGCAATTTTATTGTAATATAACAAAAGCAATATTTGCCGTTCGGGTTTAAACTCTGAGAGAGATACAAGATTGCCTCTGTTGACTATAAGTATAACAAAGATAGACATACTTATTATGTCGTAACTATCTAATTTCACTAGCTTCAATGCATTAGGATAGGGCACTTGGTATCTATGTAATATATATGATCTAAGAGTTAACCTAAAATCACAGACCGATAACCTCTAATTTGTAAAAATTTTAATCTTGACAAATTTAGTATTTGATATAATTAAATAAATTAATGTAATTAAGAATCAATAAACGAACAAGGATCGATAATTTTTTAACATTTTTTAGATATACGTGATGAATATACTTAAGTGAATGTGTCTACCAAATTTGAAATTTTTTGAATCTATATAAATAAGTAATTTTTAAATTTTAAAATAATTACTTTATTTAATACATAATAGTCAAGATATGAACCAATTTCAAATAGAAGGTGTAGCTTCTTAGTGTTGGATGGCGCTGTTTTAGACAGTGGTTTTGGGTATAACTAGGTAAAAATGGTAAACGACTTACGTACCTTAAATTTAAACTAAATAGTATTTAATAAAAAGAGAACGATGTAATTCGGAATACAGACGGTTGGTAAATTTTTATATTTGATTTTATAGCCAAAATAAGTCGCAAGAAAGGACCCCGCTACGGCCTTATGGGTTTTGGGTCCCAGTCAAATTTAACCATAATGTAGGATATTGTAGTTTTTAACATGCTGATAAAAAGTGTCCATGGGCACAAAGTCAAAAAATGGACAGTTTCCGAGATATAAGGCATTACAAAGTTTGTCCAGTCATTCTACGAAAGACACAATGATAAAGTCAAAATCGATACTACCCGAAAACAAAAAATAGGGCTGTGTAGCTGAAAGAATTTTAAAAAAGATAGAGTTTTTTGCATCACTCTAGCTAGTGTATTACATAACCTAAAAAATTAAACAAAGTCGAAAATGCGGTTTCTTGCGATTTAAGAAAAAAAAACAAAAACAGCAAATTTTGACGGCATTTTTCGTTTTTCTCAGAAAATAAATAATGAATCAGTATTTTAACTTTCTACAACTTATTTTCTACAACTTTTTCATTTAACTTTTTTTTTGTTGCAAAATTCATTTTTTTTTTTAATTTTAAGAAACCGCTCTTTCGACTTTGTTTAATTTTTTAGGTTATGTAATACACTAGCTAGAGCGATGCAAAAAACGCTATCTTCTTTAGAATTTTATCTTCTACACGGCAGTATTTTTTTTTCTAGGTGGTATCGTTTTTGACTTTATCATTGTGTGTTTCATAGAATGACTAGATTAACTCTTTAATGCCGTATATCTCGAAAACTGTCCATTTTTTGGCTTTGTGCCCATTGACACTTTTTATCAGCATATTATGAACTACAATATCCTAAATTTTGGTTAAATTTGACTGGGACCCAAAACCCATAAGGCCGTAGCGGGGTCCTTTAACGATTTTAACCAGACAATATTTGAAAAACAATATTTTTTGTTTAATTGTTTAATAATATCACGAGCTGTTCCTTGCGATCAAAATCGTAGCGGTTGAAGAAAGCTAACTTACTCTTACCCCATGTTATGGCACGCCGTTTTACTTTTTATTGCAAAATTTAAATTGTATATTGTTTAAATAACAAACGTTTAAATTATAATGATTTAAACATTTGTTGAAATTTTGTGTTGCAATAAAAACAATTGTTTAAAAATATCTGTCTATTTAATGCAATTGTTTAGTTATTTCATTTGTTGAAATTGTGCGTTACAATAATAATGCAACAATTTTAAAATTATCAATTTTAACTTTGTATAGTTTAAATAGTTATCGGTTTAATTAGAATGTTTTAAACGTTTATTGAAATATTTTGATTAATTTAAGCAATTGTTAAAAGAAATATGTTCGTGTAATACAACTGTTGATTTTTTTATTTCTCCATTTTTACATTATAATTTAAGCATTGCAATAATTTAAACATTACAATAAAAAATTTTATTTAATGCAATACAATTTTTAACATTACACTGACAATTTTCGACAATTGCTTTTAATTCGGCTCTCGCATCGTCATATCGGTGGATATTTTTGGCAACTATGTAGACAGAAGAATCATCAAGAATTCAAATTTACGATTTGATCGACAGTTTAATCCTTACTGGAAAACCAATGAACCTTTAAAAAACATCTTTTTTGACAAAATTAAATAAAAGTTACGTAGTTACATGTAACACGGGCATCCCACACGACTTCGGTATAGCTTGACATTTTTTCTGTCTACAGAATTGCCATTGGTATTCAAGAAAAGTTCCAAAAATATCCGCTGGTACGAGAGACGTATTAAATCAATTGTCGAAAATTTTCAGTGTAATGTTTTAAATTGTATTGCATTAAATAAAATTTTTTGTTGTAATGTTTAAATTATTGCAATGCTTAAATTATAACGTAAAAATGAACAAATGAAAAAATCAACAATTGTATTAAATTAACATATTTCTTTTAACAATTGCTTAAATGAATCAAAATATTTCAATAAACGTTTAAAACATTCTAATTAAACCGATAACTATTTAAACTATACAAAGTTAAAATTGATAATTTTAAAATTGTTGCATTATTATTGTAACGCACAATTTCGACAAATGAAATAACTCGACAATTGCATTAAATAGACAGATATTTTTAAACAATTGTTTTCATTGCAACACAAAATTTCAACAAATGTTTAAATCATTATAATTTAAACGTTTGTTATTTAAACAACACAAAAATAAAATTTTGCAGTAAAATATAAAATTTAAATTGCGTATCGTTTAAATAATAATTGATTTCATTTCAATGATTTCAACATTTGTTGAAATTATTTGTTTCAAAGTAAACAATTGTTAAAAGAAATATATACATTTAAGGCAATTGTTGATTTATTGCATTTGTAGAAATTTTATATTTATAAAATTATAAATTTAGTTTTCTTTCGTTCAAATGACAACTGCTTTAATTATAATAATTTATACGTTTGTTATAATTTTTTGTTGTAATTTAAACAATTGTTAAAAAAAATAGTAATATTTAATACAATAGTTGAATTTTTTCGTCTGTCAATTTAAACAATACAACAAAAATTGCATTTAATGCAATACAATTTTAAACATTACACTGAAAATTATCGACAATTGTTTTTATTCGTCTCTGGTATCGGCGGATATTTTTTGAACTTTTCTTTAATTGATGTGGCAACTGGCAACTGTGTGAAAGAACAAGGTGGTATGGGTTGCTTATGTAATAAGTAACTTTTATTTATTTTAAGATTAAACAAGAGATAAATAATTATACTGTGCAAGTGAAATGACAAACACAAAGTATATAACCCGTGTTCAATATATTCGAATACACTTTTTCGAGCTCGTATTAAAAATTTAATGCCAACTTGAAAGACATGATTTTTTTATAGTATGACATCGCCATATTTAGGTAAACAAATAAGGGTCATATCAAATTTCTGTCACTTGTCATTTACTTACAAATCGCAATGAAGTAGTTTCGAAAGATGATAATTGCAAAATATTTGAATGGTGAGCGTCCGGTGCCATTTTTAAAGACTTAAAAACATCGGGATCAAGCGTGATTTTGTTTACAAAACCACAAAACGGTACAAGGAGACCTTCTATTTAGAGGATACAAAAAGATCTGGTAAGCCGCGATCAGCGAGGACAGTACGAGTAGCGAAAATTGTGACATTGTGAGGGAAGGGATTCAACAAAAACGCCATCGCTTAGTACGAAAATTGGCAGCAGATCTGAATATTTTTAAGGGATCTGAGCACAACATTTTGAAAATTGATCTTTTACAGCGTACAGAATAGCCACACGAAAAAGTGTAGCGTGCCGCGTGTTGCTCATCCCTGAATAAAAAATTAGTTGTTTAACTAACAGGCATGGGCGTCCATTATGGGGGGCAAAAGGGGCAGCTGTCCCCTGACTTTCGGATGCTGAAATTTTTTTTGACATTTAATATTTGACCAGCGCAAGTTTTTAAAATTTTTGATTTTAAACGATAACAATTCTTTTATAATACATTTTTTTGTATTTCCCCCCCCCCTGAAAATGATCTTATGGACATCCATGCTGACAAGGAACGTTATGCGCAATAATTACCAAAATGCAACTCGTATCTATCAGATCATTGACGCAAAATATGATTACGCGCAGATTTTTGCCTTTCGTGCACCCCTTTATACCTTTATACCTTCTTGGAATACCCCATTGCAGGTACCGTGTTTTCCGTTTGCGAAGTATAATCATCTCCATGAAAAAAACACGTCAAGAACAAATTTCAAAAAGTTTAAATTATAATTTTTTTTAATAGGTGTAAATGTAGGTAATGTTTTTCTTGAATATCTCAAAGAAAACTGTTTTGATACAGACAAAAATAAAATATAAACAAACAAGTACAAACAAGGTATAAAAGTATAAATCAAATATATTTGATTGTTTTATTATTAATTATAATTATTATTGATTATAAAATAGATAAAAGAAAATTGTACATTTAATTTAATTTTATTAATTTAAAATTAATATTTTGATTTCAAATTTACTTTGTTAAATTTTGCGCGTTTTCTTATTTTTTATTATCAGTAATTTTTCTTTATTAAGTACCAATCAAGTGCCTATCCGAACCGGATGTTGGCGATCTTCCTGACTAAGAAGACTTTACTAGGGAAATGTTAATGGGGTGGTTTTTTTTTCCTATCCGTATTTGATATACACCAGACTGCTAGTATAAAAAATATATCTTTATGCTAAACATAAATTGGATCAAAATTTAGTTATTTTTGAAAATTTTAAAATAATAAAAGTTACTTATTACATATAGGCAACCCATACCACTTGTTAAAAACTTGAATTTTTCAATCTTTCCCATTGTTGCCTAATCATTTCAAGTGAAGTTCAAAATATATCCACCGATAGGAGAGACGTATAAAAGCAATTGTCGATAATTTTCAGTGTAACGTTTAAAATTGTATTGCATTAAATGCAATTTTTGTTGTAAAGTTTAAATTATAACGTAAAAATTTCAAAAATAAGAAATTCAACAATTGTACTAAATGGACATATTTCATTTAACAATTGTTTAAATACAAAAAAAAAATTTAACAAACGTTTAAATTATTATAATTAAAGCAATTGTCGTTTAAAAAATACAAAATTAAATTTTAAATTTTATAAGTGCACAATTTCAACAAATGAAATAACTCAACAATTGCATTAAATAAACAGATATTTTTAAACAATTGTTTTCATTCACAGAAAAAAATTGCTGGTGGCAAATTCACCCAATGTTGGGCTGTTGCAATTGTGCACATTTGAAGCCTAAATTTGTATTTTGCTAAGTACAGCGATTGTTAGAATTATGCAAAATTTTATACCTGGAAAATTGTATTGTATATTCTCCCAATAGTTGTGTTCTTAATCGGTTCTTAAGATTATGCGAATTGTAAACGCAAAGTTATTCTTGAATAAGTGCTAAACGGTACAATTCAAAAATTTTTCTTTTACATTTTGTCTTATTAAGGGTAGTTCACACTACATGATTTATCATATGACTTGTCACATGACTTCTCATATGAGGGATTTTTTTACGTTCACACTACATGATTTTTGATATTATAGAAGTTATGGCTTTTATGATTGACTGTTGTGATGGTATGATTTTAACCATGACTTTTCTTATGACTAATAAGTCATATGATAAATCATGTAGTGTGAACTACCCTTTAGAGACATTTTGTCTTATTAGATTACAACACTATTAATTTACCCCGTAAATAATACTGTTATTAATAGTTTTAACACGTGGATTATAATTTTATTTAAAAAATTTAAACTGGATAATTATTAATACTGTTTACTGAAAGTTAAAATTTTATAAAATTAAATCAATTTTAATTAGATTTAAATGTTCATAAAACAATCAGAATAGAAAATGGAATTTTTTAAGATCTCAAAACTTCTGATAGTTGTACAAAATAATTATAATAAATCAGCTTCATGGGCTAGCGAATACCACGTTTACCTCATAAGCCAGAGGTACCAAGTTCGAATCCCACGTCGGCCTATGAAAAAGAGTAAGTATTTATTTAAGTTCCTATTTCAGTCAAAATTTGTCGCAATTTAAAAAGGAAAAATTAATATAAATTAAAATGTGTGAATAATATTTTTAAATTTATTTATAATTATTTTTATTTATAAATTAAAAATTTTTATTTCCACATAATATTGGGTGAAAAATAGGAAAAAAGGGTGTACTACAAAAAGGTATCATTTGGGTTGTATGCAGGTATAAATATGTGGACTCAACAGTTTTCATTTTTTAAGCACAATATTATACCTGTAACCAATCTAGGGAGAACTTGTACCTGAAATATGCATAATTTTACAAATTTTTAGCCCAAATTTTTTTCTGTGTTGCAACACAAAATTTCAACAAATGTTTAAATTATTACAATTAAAACGTTTGTTATTTAAACGATATACAATTTAAATTTTGTAATAAAAAGTAAAACGGCGCCCCATACTATGTGGTGTTTATTTTACTCAGGTAATATTTCTAATGACCTGGCCTAGAACAATATTTTATCTTTTTCTCTCATAACAATATAAAGCTGTTAACGATTTTATAATTTAACGATTTTTGCTAGAAAATAGTGAGTTTGCGGAAGGTAGTTTTCTCTTATAAAATTCTCCGTAAAGCTGTGATTAGACGGCGCGAGTATGCCTCGCGCGTCAGATTTGCGCATCACTCCCGCGAGGCATTGCACGAATAGATGCATGGTGAGTCATGATGCAGGGCGAGCCGCCAGTATCTGAATAACATGGAAACACCAACACGAAGTTTACACCGCGTGAGTAATAAAGTGCGAGGCACCTTTGACGCGCGGTCGAGACCGACCTACCGACCGCTCGCAGTGCATATGCCTCGCGAGTCGTGATTCGCGCCATAAAACCGTCTACACGACGCGAGGATTGATGCGCGAATCAGATTCGCGAGGCAAACTCAGGTTATCTAAACGCAGCTTTATGCTTATGATTATAACGGAAAATTATAAGCTTATCATAAAATACCATTTCTTCCGCTATTTTCAAAAATAGCGGAACCAATCAGAAAACTCAACGTTAAGAAGTGACACTTGCCGATTTAACCTCAAATTGCAAATTCATAGTTTCATTTGGTTTACGTAAGCTGCTTGCGTGTTTTGCATTTGATTAAGTATTATTACTACTTATTAATTTGATTGTAGTATCTTTCTCGTACGATGCTATTATTAATATTTTACTTGTCACAACCACAACTGTCATTCATAACGTTACAATAACATAACGATCAAGGTCCGCAAACACTTTAAAAATTTATACCGTATACTTTTTATAAGGTAAATTTTAGCTATAAACTTAACGTTAAATTACGTTCCGCAAACTCACTAACTCACTGTTTGAAAAACAGGCAATACATTATTTGTTGTTTTTAATTCTATAATCCGAAAAAGAACAAATTCCTATATTTTGTTTTAACAAAATTTTTTAACCATCTATCTAAAACGAGGCTCGTTTTGTATTCGTATGAAATCGTATCAATTAGTGGATTTTACCGCCTCTTTAAATACAGCGGCCTCTATTACAGAGTAGCGTGTAATATTAGATTCACAATTTTAAATTTGCCGCTATGAGAAAAATATTTTCGTACGCTTATGGGGAGGTTTGAGAAAATGCGGGAATGATAACGGGACTTCAAGGCGACGAAAGAATGACGCACGGTAATCTCAGTCCTTTTTGGTTTACATTGTACTTCGGTGCTGACGTGACTTTAAGATTTCGAGTTTTAGTTTTGTTCGCTTGAGTTTTTTTGATTTTAAGAATCAAATAAACTATAAATAAACTGCAATTTTTATGTAAGTAATTTTAAATTGATATTTCTAATTAATAATTTCAAAGGTTTTAAATATTATTTACATTCGCATACACGTACGTTACGATGACTCATACATCGGTGTTGTTTCACATATATAGGGTGTTTTAAAATTAATGTTGCTTTGTTCATAACTACTTTAACCTTAATTATCTCTATTTGCATATGATTATAAATTATATTTTGTATATAAATATTGGTGATGAAATTCTCATAATCTTGGTTATGCAATTACATATATGTTGGCTTTTTGGAAATGTACAGGGTGTGGAATATGTTTGATAATTATTAATTAATTATTGGTGTTGAGGTTTTATTGAGGTATTAAAAGATGATTTTAATAGATCGAGAGGGTTGGTAATTCATACAAATTCAAGGTATGAAAATCAAGATGGCGCCGGTATAGCGTCACTTTTGAGGTAGGGTGACGTCACTAGACAACGAAGTTTGCCCTAGGTTAGCGTAATATTATGAACTTGCTGGTGTGAATGTAGTAGTACGTACGACCCTGTAATAACTGTCATCCAAATACGTACACGTTAGTTAGTATGAATGTATTTAGTAAACCATTATCTAGTAGAGTGTCCCCCCAATCTACCATAAATATGTCCCGAGTGTAGGTTCTGTGGTATTGCACTACCCGAGGGGTAAAACTTTGTTGTGTGATGTTGATTGGTTTGAGAAAGGTGATAAATATAACAATTACAAATTTTAGGTTCTATGTATGTATCAAAAAATAATAAATAAATAAATACGACAAAGTCAAAAGACGCATAAAAATGCAATAACAAAGTCAAAAGACATAAAATTACAATACTATAAAGTCGAAAGACATGAAAATATAATACAATTATAATTAAACTATTACTAATAATAAAATGTTCTCAAAGAGAATCAAACAAATATCAATCGATAGAAAGGATTTACCAGTAAATATATATAAAATGTAATCAAAAGTCATTATCAATTCGTGTTCAAATATGTTCAGTTACTCAAGTATAATTGAGAGGTGGTGCCCATTTAAGTTGGCTTGTTGTTCCAATCCCTGCTTTTTTTGTCTTTTACATAAATAAATATGAATTAAGCCCTTTTTAGTGTTTTATTGTGTTTATTAAATGAGTGGAGAAATAGGTGGGGTTTAGACGCGATCCGACGATCTGGGGTTGAATCATTGTGTAATTATGTAGATTTACTAACGACATTTTAGCATTACCAAGGCATCGAAGTGTAAGTTTGATTAGGAGATTAGTACTGACCTCACGAACTGTGTCTTTCGGTTCTAAAAAGAAGTTTGGTTCTTATCGCGGCTTGCCCATTTACAACGTGGAGGTTCATTGGCGATCAAGGCTTACGACGAGGTTGTTTGAATTTCTAATAGGTGGAGTTAAATGAGAGCGGGAAATTCAAATTCAAAGGTCGATATTACAAGCGTAACTTAGAGAGGTAGACGTATAAGTAGGAAACTGTAAAGGTAGTTAAAATCGTTGCAATACCGAATTATGCGCCGTCTTGTGGTGGCGAAACAACACCGGGACCGTGGAGCCTATCCTTAAGCTAATTTTCGGCGACATGTGATTGCAGCGCTACTAGCGGCTAGAAATGTGAACTAACGCAACTTGACGTAACATAAAGAAGGTTATGTTGTTTGTATGTTGTAAATCCTCCAGTTTTTACCCGCCAAGTCTCGAAAATTGCGTTAGTACACGTTTTAAACGAATAGGTGGCAGCCTAAAAAATTTTGCCGAAAATAACAAAGGATTTTGCATAAGTTTCCCGTATTATCATTATAAAGTATTTGATATTACTCTTTCTTATCTATGGATTAACTGCTTAAACGTCAATTTAAAACGAATGCGCGCGACGTTAGTTCGCTTTCGCTCGCTTCGACTTTCTTCTGCCTTCCAGTTCATATTTATTTCAGTAGATGGCGCGGCGGTGCTATTCTGTGGGAAGATGGCGACGGCTACATTTTAAAACCGTTTCTCTTTAGTGGGTCAAATGAATTTGTTTGTTAATCGACGTCGACATTATATTTTGTTAGATTGAGTAAAGTGAAAATTAGCCCCCAGCTACACTTCAAGAAATATTATCGAAGAATTAGAAATTATGGAACGAATCGACCAAGTATCGGAACCTTCCGATAATTCTAGTAGCTGTGAAATTAAGGTAGAAGATGTGAAGTTTAATTTAGAAGATTTACATCACTCGATAGACATCAAAGACGAGTTCGAAAGTGATGCAGAACAACTAGCACTGGAGAAACCCGTAAGAAAAACTAAAAACTCAAATTTTATATGTCAGTTTTGTGATTATAAATGTGCAGCGAAATCAGTATTAAAAATACATTTAAGAACTCACACAGGTGAAAAACCTTTTTTTTGTGATATTTGTGACTATAAATGTGCAGAAAGAACATCTTTAAGAAAACATTTAAGAACCCACACAGGTGAGAAACCTTTTGCTTGTGATATTTGTGATTATAAATTTGCACAAAGGTCAAATTTAAAAAGACATTTAAGAACTCACACAGGCGAGAAACCTTTTGCTTGTGAGATTTGTGACTATAAATCTGCTACAAGAGAACATTTAAAAGAACATTTAAGAACTCACACAGGTGAAAAACCTTTTGCGTGTGAGATTTGTGACTATAAAAGTGCACTAAGGGGACATTTAAAAAGACATTTAAGAATTCACACAGGCGAGAAACCTTTTTCTTGTAAGATTTGTGACTATAAATCTTCACATAGAGTAAATTTAAAGGTACATTTAAAAACTCACACAGGTGAAAAGCCTTTTTCTTGTGATATTTGTGACTATAAATGTGCAGAAAGAGCATCTTTAAGAAAACATTTAAGAACTCACACAGGCGAGAAACCTTTTGTTTGTGAGATTTGCGAGTATAAATGTGCACTGAGAGAAAATTTAAAAAAACATTTAAGAACTCACACAGGCGAGAAACCTTTTGCTTGTGAGATTTGTGATTATAAATTTGCTCAAAATAGATCTTTAAAACATCATTTAAAAAGTCACAATGCATAGACAAAAATTATTTAGTCAAATTTACTTTAACGTTATAGTAAATATTTTGAAATACAATTTACAATAATTGAAGTATTAATTGTTTCATGCACGCAAAAAAAAAGTTGTAAATGTAACTACAAATGCAGTGCAATCTACTACAATGAGTTGCAAATATAGTGACAACACCAAAGAGTAGTAAAATTTACATGTCAATTGTTGTAAAATGGCTGCAGTACAATTTACTACAATTGTTGTAAAGGTTTAACAGCATTGTGGTATAAAGTACTTAAAATTTTGTTGTTATATGAACGTGTGCTTATGTACATAGTACTAATGGTGATGTTGTTTTAACACCTATAGGTGTAGTTAACTCTACGTTTACTGTGTAGTAAATATTGCTAATATTCAGTATAATTCACTTTTTGTGCTGTTGTTACTTGTACAACATTGTTAAGTTAATTGTACTACACAATTGTTGCTATTTTTACATAGTGATGTTGTTACCTTTGAATTATAAATTAATTAGAACTACTACAATTATTGTGTGGGTTTGACAACAATAGCAGTATGCTTTACTTGTGTTTAATGTTATTAAATTAAAAACTTTATAGGGTAAACGCATATTAACAGTACAAATAATTTTGTATATTTATTAAAATAAATTGCTTTATAAAGTTTCTTATAATTAATAATTATTGTAGATAATAAGGTAGGCTACTTCTTTAATAAGGTAAAACTACTGTACATAATGTGGGCGTATCCAATGGTCCAATAATGGTTGGTTTTGAAGTAGAAATCCCCGTAACTTTCGTATTCGTTGTTCCAACTGGGCCGCTGGCTGTCTGAAATGCATATTATATGTACCTCGTGAGATTATTTCTATTTAATTAAGCAGTTAAGTCATAAAATTACCTGAATATGAAGCACAAAACCTTTTTGAACTTCAGTTTTTGAGGGCCTCCAGTAAATTCTAGATTTTTCGATTTTACAGTGGCAATTCCAATCATAATGACAATACTTCGTTGTTACCTACAAAATTTGTTATATAAAACGGAAGATATACGTTAAGTACCTAGTGCTTCACGTCATTAGTTCTTAAATAATGTTTTACATTGGTTGACTAGTTGTTTGGCACGTTGCTAATAGATTTTTTCTGCACGTTATACACTGTTTTCACGGAATGACTAGCAGTCCCCTTTAAAAAATCGATAATGTTATATTTGTCCATTCTAAGATTGCAATTTGATGTTTCAAGCTACTTACGTGGTTGTTGTTGATCCGTTGATTATAGTGATTTTGACTGTATACGTTTCATGGTTTCATCCAAAAATTGGCGAAGATTTTTGTTGTCTTTCTGAGTAGAAGTAACAGGTTCACATTTCTTAAGTTTGTTTAGTTCGACTAGGTATAGATTTACAACCCCAGGTAGGTAAAAACCTCTGCTCTGGGCAACACCCGAGCAACAAGGAATGCGGGGTACTTCGCCGGCCAACAGCCGGTAAGGTTCCTGGCATATAATAGCTTCAAGCAATGACTGCGTGTAAATGCAAGAGCAAGGAGAAATGACAACCAAACCTGGCCTCATCAAAGAGATGTTGCCGGGGTCATTAGTATTATTACAGGAACTCTGCCGGCTCTTTGCCGTGCAAAGTTCCCTGTACAGGCGAACGGAGGGAACGACAAGGTCCCCTCACAAAGTACTTGCATTATAAAATACTTGTACTCTGCGACGGCGCGACCTTAAGACCCAAAGGGAACCCTACTGGTGAACGGAGGGGATGTGGAAGTTTAACCCGCGTAATGCTTGCATTGCCTGGAGGTAACCTCTCCCTCAACGTAAACCATGGCGAACGGAGGGGACGAAAAAGTTGGCACCGCGCGATACTCGTATCGCGCGATGGGGTGACTTGGGACCCGAAGGGAACCTCTCTCTCTGGTGAACAGAGGGGATGAACCGTTTCAACCCTTACAGTAGTAGCGCAGTATGGACTTGAAATCTCATCTCCCGACGGAAACCAAACGGATAACTAAGAGGTCACAATCTTAACCTGCTACAGGGAGACCTGGGCAGCGCGGAAGGTTGCTGATCTCGGTGGACTCCGAAGCCTCGGCTTAAACTTTGAGATTGCAAGTAAATCTCTAAAGGGCGTTAACGGACGTCCCTGAATCAGCTAAACTCCACGATTTACGGGAGGATTCGAATAAAACAACCGTCTGCGGGAAGACGGGAGCCCGGGGTTAATTCTCGCGTATGCTTGCTTAACCCCCCCGTCTTTGTGAGCTTGCTCACTGAGGTGGATTCGCAGTGGCTGGTGGTTCTTGGGAAATGTAGCATCGATCAGTACCTGACCTGTCTGTCGGGGAACCTCGACACCTACGAGTCCCTTCTTGGGTCTTGCAGCCCTGGAGGGGAATAGGTATGCTGGCTACCTCAGCGGCTCTTGGACGTAGTACCCAACGTCCCCGTTAGCTCTCTATGGGAGAGGTTGCCGTATATATATTAAGTTTTCATATAGCAACTGAATCTCAAAAGTTCTAACAAATGTCCCAGGTAGGTATTACCATGTTGATCCTCTAGTGGAAACTGAAAAATTAAACTTGCGTCTACCGTCTAGCAACAAAATCCTGCAACAAAAATCCTAATGCGCGCGCATCAATGAAAGTTGTGATCTTCATTTCAAAGCAACGATCTATTGAAAGTTTGAAAATATGTAATTCAAATTTTATTAATTATCTACTATTTTATGGTAGCAAGTATTTAAAGAAGAACTTCTTAAAATTTAATTGCTTACTGTCACTCTGGAAAAAAATTTTTTACGTATATATGGCATCATAATAGTTTTAAGAATAAAAGCTTTTTCGTGATTTTGGGTGTAAAGTGACTACTTTACACCCGGTTTTTCGGGAGTAAAGAAGCTCTTTTCGTCACACTTTGTTTTTCTCCCGGGAGTAAAAAAATACCGGGAGTAAAAAAATTTCAAAAAAACAAAAATTTTCAAAAATCATTTATTTACATATTTTATCTTAACCACACAATTGTGAAAAACTTGCCTGTCTTGCATATCGACAACGTTTTGCGGTTGTCTTCGGCGAACGTGCTTTTCGTCGTTTTCATTTTTGATCTTCAAAATTTCAGACGTTAAGCAAAAAGGTGGCGAAGCCGCCTAGGGGGCGAGGGGAATAAGAGAAGCCGATGGCCGAAAAGACCCTGACGTCCGTGTGATATGAAATACTTTTCGTTGTGAGGGAAATATATCCGACGAAATTTACAATTTTTATGCAGTAATTGCGTAAATGTCATAAAAAATGAGAAAAAAAAATTAAGTAGGTGATGACAATTGACGTTCGGGATTAATTAATTAGTTGTCAGATACGATTTTGTTAGTTGTTGTGCACGAATTAAATCAACAATTCCGGTGTTGTGAAGAAAGCTAACGTACTCTCTAAAGAGCAAGTGTATGATTTTTTAAAAAGGGCAGACAACCAATTTTTGACGGCAAAAGTAAGTACAATTTACACGTTTTCATTCGCATATTTTTAACACATTTTTTAAATTACAGTTTGCATTAATATTAGGCGTCGCGGGGGCCTGACGAACTTACGAACCTCACAATACGACAATTGTGGTCGCATCTATCGATGTTCGTGGACACGTTGCAAAAAAATTTTGCGAAAAATCCTTTCGGCGACATTCGGAAAAAAAGAGTGACGAAAACAGCCAAACTACGTCCGCAAAAAACCCGAATAACCCTTCGGAAATCTTCGGAAAAAAGAGTGACGAAAACAGCCAAACTACGTCCGCAAAAAACCCGAATATCGTCTTCGGAAATCTTCGGAAAAAAAGTGAAGAAAACGGCCAATTTACTTCCGCAAAAGTGATATGAAAAATAGCAAAGTACATACCCGAATAACGAAAATTATTTTTATGTGGATTATTCAAAATTTTATTTAAAACGAGTTCATTTATTATTAATTAATAGCAATTAAAATATAATTAAAAAAATTTATATTGTAGTTTAACAAATATTTACGATTCAAAAAAATGTGCTTATGTAACAATAAGAATGAATAAGATTTTAATCCGGTAGCTTGCCTGTAATTCTGAGAATTACACCTTTAAACTTTACATTGTTAAAAAATTTTAATCTCCACGTGTTTTTTTGAACCGAAATTTTACAAAGAAATATTTCTATAAGGACAAAGTCGATATTCGCTGGAAATCGACAAGTTTAAAATCAATTTCTGACCAAACTAATCGATACATAACATTTGCCCTTATCTAAATCGCTAAATTATAACGTTGAGATTTCATTCGTAAAATTAATATCTTCGGGGAGCGCTTAGGTAGCCCGCAACTCAAAAATCGTCGTTATACTGCCGATTTTTAATTTTGAACATTAAAAAATTGAGTACTTACCTGTAAATAAATTCAAACATAAATTAAGAACGAATAAAAGATTCTGCATATTCGTCAAAGCATAACTTAATTACGGAAACTGAAGGATTACAAAACATTAGAGTTGCAATATTTTGTTACATAATTACACGAGGTAAATTTTAATTACTACAATCCAGTGTACTTTTTACTTATCTTATTGTTACACCAAAATCAATTATTTTGAGTGATAAGCAACAACACTCTATAGAGTTAGAAGTACATAAAAATTGTAAAGTTAACTACATTCATCTTACAACAATGCGTAAGTGCATTTTCCAACTGATGTAGTATAAACAGCATGAGAGGTGCGTTTAATTTTACTACAAATGTTGTTCCTGTCACTACAATTATTTTACTACACGAAAAATGTAAATGTAACTACATCTTTTTTTTGCGTGTGCGTATAGTAAATATTACTAAAGTTTGATGTAATATCGTTTTGAGAAATTTTGCTTCGTTTACACTAAATATTTTTCTTAATATTTTTAAAAAAAAAAAAAAGTTTTTTTTTTTTTTTTTTTAATATTTCTGTAATTGATAGTTAGAATACTTCAAATTTGGATAATTTTTACTTCAAGATGTTGAAGTAAATTTTACTAAGAAATTTAGACAGTAATTCACAATTTAATTGTAATTTTTTATAGTAAAATGTGCTATAATTTTTGTACTAAAATTTATTTTACGCGTGAATGTGAAATACATCAAAATATTTAGGTTTGTTCGTTTGGTTTGCACGTAAATAGTGGAGTTAACCTAAAATCACAGACCGATAACCTCTAATTTGTAAAAATTTTAATCTGGACAAATTTAGTATTTGTATATTAATAATACATTAATTATATTAAATAATATAAAACTTCAAAATATCGAGTTATTATTAAATTAAAAATTGTTAAAAGATTTATTTAGCTTTCAAACGTTATATCGTAACTCGATATTTTGAAGTTTTATATTATCTATTATCAACGAGTTAGGGTGACTTGTATAGTCCAAGTTTAACCGGTAACTATGGTTTAAACTCGGATTTTGACTATTGTGATTGGTTAATCTACAGTTTAAAATTTTAAACTAGATCTATACAAGTCACCCTTAATAATTTATATATTTAATTATATTAATAATAAAATAATAATTAAATAAATAGAGACGGTCATTTGCCTTGCAAGTAACGCGATCAACTGCGAATGCAAGGTACCGGGTTCAAATCCGGAGAAGGGCAACTTTCTTATGACTGGTCTTCGTGCTTCGGAAGGCACGTTAAGCCGGTGGTCCTCCTGAGTTAATGACTTGCCATCATTAACATAAAAACCAGGGTTACAGGCTAGTCTGGAGACAAGTCTAGCACACTACCTCTCAGACGTTAAGCAATTTATATGCTCAAGGATGCCAAGGAAACAACGCAGTAGCTGTTTAAGACAAACAGGGTTGACCCTAGCCAAAAGTAGAAGAAGAGGAAGAAGAAATAAATTAATGTAATTAAGAATCAATAAATGAACACGGCTCGATACAGTCAAACGTATTAGCCGTTAAACGTAAAGGCCTAAACAGAATGAACGCGAAACCAACGCGACGTAACGTCCGTCAAAAGTTAAATGTATGTAGTTGCAATACGTTCGAACAGAATGAACGCTCGCAACGCGATTCCAACGTCGAACGTTGGCAAACTTAACGCGAAACGACCACTACCAACTACAATTTGGTGATTTAATTTTTAAATCAATATAAGTTGGTAACATTATTTGTCATTTTTATAAGATACATTAAATATAACATGTAAAAATTTAAAAATAGTTTGAAATCGTCCATTGTCTTTAATTTTAATAAGAATAAGCAGAGAATAAGTTAACACGTCAACAAATAACAACACTTATTTTAAGATTATGCAGGTTAGGCTGTGAGGTTAGGTTTTCGACGTCGCGTCGGTTTCGCGCTATTCTGTGCAGTATCGTTTTGAAAGAGTAACGTCAGCGTTTGACGGACGTTACGTCGCGTTGGTTTCGCGTTCATTCTGTTTAGGCCTTTAGCGTCGTAAGTAACCGTCTGTTAACGGTATAATAACGGTTGCGTAATCCCCTGCAGTACCGGCTTCTGGATACATTACATTTCTCCCTTCTAAATGTTGAGCCGTTTCGGTAAACGTGATATCCTAGTACTTCTTCTAACTGGAATTTTTGCCGGTGATCCTGGTCCTTGGGTTTCCCGAGTTAACTGTTCTTGTATCTCATCCTGCTGGGGTTTGTTATTCCTTGTTATTGTGGCGGTTTCCTGATTTTGCTGCGGTTCTATCTCTACATTTTCTGTAATGGCGGTTTCTTGACTTCGTTGAAGTCCTAACTTGTTTTTTTCTGACAATTCAACTTCTCTTACATATGGTTGCTGCCCTTGTGGTAACCGCGTATTTAAGTTTGCGTTTGCTTCTGGAGTACTTGGTAACATGTCTTTATGTACATGTTTTATGATGCCGTCCACTGTAACCAAGTACGTGTTAAAACTTATTACTCTCACGATTTTTTCTTTTATCCATCTCTTACTGTTTGGATCATTTTTGATTTTGACGAACACCTCTTCCCCCTGGCTATATAACTTTGTATTGCGTTCCCGCTGTGATGAACTCCTTTTTTCTTTACTTTCTAAAGAATCAGCTACTGTTTTGTACGACTAATGTTGGCTTAATCAAATCAAATTTGATTCTGGGCTTCATTCTTAATACGTGTTGCGATGGGCACATCCCTGTGACCGTACTAGGAGTATTCCGATAAGCAAATAAGAAATGCGCTAATCGCTCTTTTACTTCGCTTTCTGTTAGGCGCCGTACCGACCTTGGGATTGCTTTTTCCAACGCCCTTTTGACCGTCTGCACTCCCTTTTCTGCTAAACCGTTAGACTGCGGGTGATATGGAGGGGACTTCACTGGTTTTATTCCGTTGGATTGGCAGAATTTTACAAATTCCTGAGAGTTGAAGGGGGGGCCATTGTCTGAAACCATTTCGACAGGTAAGCCTACCACACAGATGATTTCCTTTAAAGCGATGATTACTTCTTTTGCTGTAGTTCCTTTGTTTAGGAACTTGACTTCTATCCATTTAGTCTTGCTATCTACCCAAATAAGAAAATTGTAATTGAACTTGTGGAACAAATCAATATGAACCCTTTGAAAGTTATTGCTTGCGACCGGCCACGGTTGTAGTGGCGTATCTGTTCTGTTACTTTGCGATTCTTGACAACGACCACATAAAGCGATGAACGTTTCGATGTCTTCGTTTATCCCTGGCCACCAGCAGTATGATCGCATTAACATTTTTGTTCTTACTACCCCGATGTGTTGGTCGTGGAACAATTCTAGTACCGGCCTACGTAATTCTTCTGGAATGACTACCTTGTTACCCCACATAAGGCAACCCGCTTCCACCGATAACTCTTGTCGCTTCACGAAGTATGGCTTGAATTTTATGTCTTTGATCGATTCTGGCCAACCCTTCCATGTGAGTTCCAATACTTTTGATATCACATCGTCTTTCTTGGATACCGCCGCCACATCTACTTGACTAAGCGGTGCGCATTCTACTGTACTGAACAAATACAGAGCTTCTGATATATTCGTAGTTTCTTTTACTGGTAGCCTTGATAGGGCGTCCGCATTGCCGATACTTTTTCCTTTCTTATATTCAATGGTGTAACTGTATCCCGATAGAATAATCGCCCATCTCTGGAGACGGTTTGCCGATGTGACTGGAATTCTTGAATTACTGCCGAATATAAATTGTAGTGGTTGCTGATCAGTAACTAGCGTAAATTGGCGCCCAAATAAAAACTTGTGGAATTTTTTCACCGCGAACATTATTGCCAGTGCTTCCCGTTCAATCTGGGAGTAACATAATTAGTTTGTCTTGCCCCTCTATTCGATGACTTAAAACTGCTCCTACCCCATATGAGCTAGCATCGCATGTTACTATTAGGGGCGCTTCTGGATCGAAATGTGCTAGGATTTGATCGGTAATTAAAAGTTTCTTACTTTCTTGGAAGCATTTCTCACATTCTGTTGTCCAAACAAACGGCACCTCCTTTTTACATAAATCGTACAACGGCTTTAACTTTGATGATAATCCGGGAATGAATTGTCTATAATAATTCAACAACCCTAGGTACGACTTTACTTGCGTCACATTGATAGGGTTAGGGGTATTTTTGATGGCTATTAACTTGTCTTCACACGGGCCTATGCCCGATTCGCTTATAACGTGTCCAAGAAATTTTAACTTTGTCTTAAAAAATTCGTACTTTTTACCATTTACTTTTATATTATATTTCTTCAGCTGTTGCAATACTTTGGTAACGTTTTCTAAGCATTCTTGTAGCGAATTTCCCGACGATATTATATCATCAAAATAACATTTCGTTCGTGGTATTCCCGCTAGAATTGTTTCTATAAGAGACTGAAAAATTCCCGGCGCCGAACTAATGCCGTAAGTTAACCTTAAAAAGCGGAATAATTCTAAATGTGTATTGATAGTGAGTAGCTCCGTAGAAGACTCATCGACCTCTACTTGTTGATATGCACCTTTTAAATCTATCACCGTAAAATACTTACTCCCACTTAACGATGCAAAAATATCTGCTGGAGTCGGTATCGAGCAGCAACTAGGTTCCAAATTCGGGTTTAATGTGCGCTTAAAATCCACACATATCCTAACTTCCTTGTTATCTTTTTTTGGTACCACTACTATGGGGCTTGCCCATGCACTGTGATCTACTTTTACTAAAACTTCTGATTCGACCATTCCGTTTAGTTCTTCTACTCTTGTTTTTAGTGCATACGGCATCTCATACGCCCTATAAAACACCGGCATTGCGTTTTCCTTCAGTCGAATGTTGGCCTTGAATCCTTTCATTGGACTTGACAAATCTTCATCGAATACATCTTTAAATGCCTCTGATAACTTTTTTCTTAACTTCTCAATGTTTTCGCTGTCTGCAACGATTTCTGGTACCAAGTTTATTTTTGCATCTTCCGAAACTTGTCCTATTAATTTTCTCCAATCCGGATTTATTGTTGATAACCAATTTCTACCCAATAACGGCGTAAATTTGTTCGTACTATCGATTACTACCAATGGTAACCCTTCGTAATAGTTACCTTTTATCCATGCATTCACTCGTGACTCGCCTATTATCTTGACAAGTTCCCCCGTGACTACCCTGAGTTTAAACTGGACTGGTTTAATTGCGCATAAACCACGCAACAAACTGAAATCTTTGATATGCAATACCGAACGACAAGCTCCGGTATCGACTTCGAATTCAAATTTCTTTTTTTCTATGACCGCTTCTACCGTTACTGGCGCTTCGTTACCTGAATTTCCCAGGTGCTTCAAATACGAGAGAAATTCCCCCTCTCCTTCTTCTTCTTCTTCGATATTAGCTACTTTTCTTGTGCTCCTGCACACATATTTGGTATGTCCTTTCTTTTTGCAAACGAAACATTCCCAGTTAATGGCTGGACAATTAGATGAGTCGTGTTTTCTTCCACAACGAAAACATCCTTTTTGGGACTCCCCTGTATGTGAGTTTACTTGCCGCCGGCCGCTTCTTTGAGGGTTCTTTCTATATAATTGATTGACCTGCGCTTCTCCGTGAATCATTTGTCTTTGTTTCTCTGCTGCCTCGTCGTTTATCGCGATTTCGCAAGCCCTGTTAAACGTTAAGCATTCTGTTTCACCGAATAATTTTTTTTGAGTAACCGCATTCGAAAGCCCACACACCAGCCGGTCTCGCAAGGCTTGACCTAAGAATTGTTCAAACTTACAATCACGAGCCAACTCTTTCAACGCCGAAATGAAAGATTCTACCCCTTCACTCCCATCTTGTTTTCGATTATTCGCATTTTACATTAACAAAACGCCACCGCGCGGAATAATTTCAAACTCGTTTGTAACGTATAGTAAGTACATTTTCTTTTGTTTACATTAATAAAACGCCACCACACGGTATAATTGGAACTGCTGAAAGACGTAATGTTGCTATTGACGGTGGCGCCACCAACGGTAATGTAGAACGCGAATAGAAATGAAAACGTTTTACAAAAATGCTCGTTAGTGACCTGTACTTTTCTTTTAAAACTTTTATTAAATCGGAATAATTTTTTCCATCGGTCTGGTCCGGGTATTGTGCATTCTTTAAAACTTTATAACCTTTTGCTCCTATGCATGCAATTAAATGTGCCGCTTGTACTTCTGCCTTGACTTCGTTTACCAAAAAATAACTCCGTAGGCGCTCTTCCCACGATTCAAAATCTTCGCTATTTTCGTCAAATTCTTCGATTTTTACCATTTTTACCTATTTCTGACTCTTTTTTTTGACTTTGACTACTTCACTATTTTTGATATAACCTTCGCTTACGTTTTTTGCTTCTTTTGGTCTTGACGTTAAATTTTTCAATTTTTACCACTTGTTCAAATATTAGGTTCGCTCCGTTTCTCGTCGCCAATATTATGTATTCACAAAAAGACACTATATATTTACAATAACATTTATTAAACACTTACTATTAACTAACTAACATCTAACAACAACTCATATCTAACAACTGAACTTCACGGTTCTACGCCCTGACTGCCTGGTGCATGTCCCCAGCCCCCTCCCCCCCCCATGTCGAATTTTGATTCCAAAATAGTCCAAATCGTTTGTGCATCGTTTGTACCTGTTTGTGCAAACATTATTTTTGTTTTTACCCAAATAGTTTTTGAGATTTTCGAGATTCTAGGTAACACGTGGTAACACAAAATTTCTTTAAAATTTCCAATTTTTGATACAAAAATAGTGTAGAACGTCAGTGTTTGGTTTGTACTTGTTTGTGCAAGTTTTATTTACGTTTGTACGCAAATAGTTTTCGAGATTTTCAAGTTTACATCCTGTATGTTGACGCGCATGAGTGGATTAACGAGATTCTGGGAAACACTTCACAGGATTACGTTGAAAATACTCTCTAACGTTTGTACTTTTTATGTGCCTGTCTGTGCAAGTGTCATTTTCGTTTGTACCCAAATAGTTTTAGAGATATTTCAAAATTTCGCTAGCATGTCTCCAGCCCCTCCCATGTCGAAGTTTGATTCCAAAATAGTCTAAATCGTTTGTGCTTTGTTTGTGCCTGTTTGTGCAAACATTATTTTCGTTTGTACCCAAATATTTTTGAAATTTTCAAGAAATACATAAAAAAAGTGACGCGCATGAGTGGATTAACGAGATTCTGGTTAACACTTACAGGATCACGTTCAAAATACTTTCTACCGTTTGTACTTTGCTTGTGCCTGTCTGTGCAAGTGCCATTTTTGTTTGTGCCTAAATAATTTTCGAGTAATTTCAAAATTTCGCTAGCATGTCTCCAGCTCCCCCCATGTCGAATTTTGATTCCAAAATAGCCTAAATCGTTTGTGATTTGTTTGTGCAAACATTATTTTCGTTTGTACCCAAATAATTTTGAGATTTTCAAGAAATACATAAAAAAAAGTGACGCGCATGAGTGGATTAACGAGATTCTGGTTAACACTTACAGGATCACGTTCAAAATACTCTCTAACGTTTGTACTTCGTTTGTGCTTGACTGTGCAAGTGCCATTTTTGTTTGTACCCAAATAGTTTGCGAGTAATTTTAAAATTTCGCTAGCATGTCTCCAGCTCCCCCCATGTCGAATTTTGATTCCAAAATAGCCTAAATCGTTTGTGATTTGTTTGTGCCTGTTTATGCAAACATTATTTTCGTGATTTTGGGTGTAAAGTGACTACTTTAAAGTGACTACTTTACACCCGGTTTTTCGGGAGTAGGAAGCTCTTTTCGTCACACTTTGTTTTTCTCCCGGGAGTAAAAAAATACCGGGAGTAAAAAAATTTCAAAAAAACAAAAATTTTCAAAAATCATTTATTTACATTTTTTATCTTAACCACACAATTGTGAAAAACTTGCCTGTCTATAAATTCGCCCCATAAATACCGCTTTTTGCTGAACGCGATAGTACCTACCACGTGATCCATCAATATCAAATTTGCGATTTTTTTGCAACGTGTCCATGAACATCGATAGATGCGACCACAATGTCGTATTTATTGATTATTTAACGATTATTTCTTGGTTTTTAAACATTTTTAATTGAAAACACACGACACAATACACAAACGTTCAAACTTTACGAGAGTAAAAATCAAAATGAACATCCCGCCCCAACATGGCCGCCCTCCAGAGTACCAACTGGTGCCAAGAAAAACACCATAGTTACAAGTAGAAGTTGGTTTTACACTACCACGATGTCAATTAAAACGTGTTATAAATTTATGAAATTTCTGCAATTGCATAAAAATCGTGAATTTTGTCGGATATTATTCCCAAATTCACGAAAAGCTGTTCATAATACTCGGGCTCCAGTGTTTTTCCATCTCTCGACTATTATTCCCTTCGCCGCCTTGCGGCTCGTGTCATAAACTACGTCTCGTGACGAAAAACAACCCCTTACGCCCTCGTGATATAAACTACTATTTCGTTTGTACCCAAATAGTTTTTGAGATTTTCAAGAAATACATAAAAAAAAAGTGACGCGCATGAGTGGATTAAGGAGATTCTGGTTAACACTTACAGGATCACGTTCAAAATACTCTCTAACGTTTGTACTTCGTTTGTGCTTGTCTGTGCAAGTGCCATTTTTGTTTGTACCCAAATAGTTTACGAGTAATTTCAAAATTTCGCTAGCATGTCTCCAGCTCCCCCCATGTCGAATTTTGATTCCAAAATAGTTTAAATCGTTTGTGCTTCGTTTGTGCCTGTTTGTGCAAACATTATTTTTGTTTGTACCCAAATAGTTTTTCAGATTTTCAAGAAATACATAAAAAATAAGTGACGCGCATGATTGGATTATTGGATTAACGAGATTCTGGGGTAACACTTACAGGATCATGTTCAAAATACTCTCTATCGTTTGTACTTCGTTTGTGCCTGTTTGTGCAAGTGTCATTTTCGTTTGTACCCAAATAGTTTTCGAGAAATTTCAAAATTTTGCTAGCATATCTCCAGCCCCCATGTCGAATTTTGATTCCAAAATAGTCTAAATCGTTTGTGCTTCGTTTATACTTGTTTGTGCAAACATTATTTTTGTTTGTACCCAAATAGTTTTTGAGATTTTCAAGAAATACATCAAGAAAAGTGATCCATGATTGGATTAACGAGATTCTGGACAACACCTACAGGATCAAGTTCAAAATAGTCACAATCGTCTTTATTTTGTTTTGTAACCAAACAGTTTTTGAGATTTAGGTTAAATTTGTATATACCATATTAAGTTTTTTTTCAAATACAAAATTTTAATCTTATAAAATAGAATTAAATTCAGAGATTTTGAAGTATTATATTAAAAATTAGCTAGATACATAAATCTGTATATTTTGCATATTTTGCATTTCTATTTTGGTATGTTACCAACACGACGATTTCAAACAAACATGAATTACCTGCCGAATTACAAGTCGATTGCACCTGAAGTGAATTGAAATTGGTTATCTTTACCAAGTTAAAATGGCGACCGACCACGTGACTAAGCTTCACTTTTAAATTGCGAGTTAGTCATCTAGGTAATATTATAATATAATAATTTAAAATCTCTGCTTAAACTTGAGCGTTATTGTACGAAACTTGCTCGGAGTAGTACTCTAAAATTTAAATACTCATAACTTGGCCGAAAATAAAATTAAAAATGATGGGAATATAAGCTTATTGAGGCTCAAACGGTGTTTCAACGTTTGACATCAATTTTATCCCAAAATTTCCCTCCCCACAAAGTTTTCTTGAATCACTCCGCCATAATTTAGTATGACAGTCCTAGTGCAACCGGAACACACTTTGCTCTAATTGTTTGGTGCAAAATCATCAATCCCCTTTTAACACCAAACAAATTTGACCATTTTTTATACTAACTTGCTCAAAGTAGTTTGGAGTAACATGACAAATAGACCTACTTACAAGCTTATAATAATTGAAACTTGGAAACAAAAACAAGCACAAACGAATTACAAACGTTCTGGACTATTTTGAATTCAAAATTTGAAATTTAAAAAAATTCTATGTGTTTCCCCGTGCTAAGAGAATCTTGTTAATTCACTCAAGCGCGTCAGTATTCATGATATTTTTCTTAAAAAACTCAAAAACTATTTGGGTACAAACGAAAATAATGTTTACACAAACAGGCACAAACAAAGCACAAACAATTTAGACTATTTTGGAATCAAAATTAGATATGGGGGGGGGAAGGAGACATGCTAGCGAAATTTTAAAATTTCTTGAAAACTATTTGGGCACAAACGAAAATGACACTTGCACAGACAAGCACAAATGAAGTACAAACGTTAGAGAGTATTTTGAACGTGATCCTGTAAGTGTTAACCAGAATCTCGTTAATCCACTCATGCGCGTCACTTTTTTTGATGTATTTCTTGAAAATCTCAAAAACTATTTGGGTACAAACGAAAATAATGTTTGCACAAACAGGCACAAACAAATCACAAACGATTTAGGCTATTTTGGAATCAAAATTCGACATGGGGGGGGCTGGAGACATGCTAACAAAATTTTAAAATTTCTCAAAAACTAATTGGGTACAAACGAAAATAATGTTTGCACAAACAGGCACAAACAAATCACAAAAGATTTAGGCTATTTTGGAATCAAACTTTGACATGGCGGGGGCTGGAGACATGCTAGCAAAATTTTGAAATTTCTCGAAAACTATTTGGGTACAAACGAAAATGACACTTGCACAGACCGGCACATAAAAAGTACAAACGTTGGAGAGTATTTTAAACGTAATCCTGTAAGTGTTTCCCAGAATCTCGTTAATCCACTCATGCGCGTCAACATCCAGGATGTTTTTCTTGAAAATCTCAAAAACTATTTGCGTACAAACGTGTAATATTAGATTCACATTTTAAATTTGCCGCTATGAAAATAATAATAATTTTAGTAAGAATATTTTCGCACGCCTATGGATTGGAATGCGAAAACTAACAGTATTTTTCAAAAGGCAACGACAGAGGGACGCATGGTAACCTCAGCCCTTTCTGGTTGAATTTGTACTTGAGTACAGACGTGCCTTTGAGATTTTCAAGTTTTCTTGTTTTGTTCGCTTGAGTTTATTTGATTTTAAGAATCAAATAAACTATAAATAAACTGCAATTTTTATGTAAGTAATTTTAAATTGATATTTCTAATTTGTAAATTTAAAGATAGTAGGTTTTTAAATAATTACAATCGTATACACGTGCGTTGCGATGACTCATGCATCGACGTTGGTTCACATATATAGGGTGTTTTAAAATTAATGTTGCTTTGTTCATAACTACTTTAAACTTAATTATCTATATTTGCATATAATTATAAATTATATTTTGTATATAAATATTGGTGATGAAATTCAAATAATCTTGGTTATATGTTGGCTTTTGGGAATGTACAGGGTGTGGGATATGTTTTATAATTATTAATTAATTATTGGTGTTGAGGTTTTATTGAGGTATTGAAAGATGATTTTAATGGATCGAGAGGGTTGGTGGTTTGTAAATTCAAAGTATGGAAAACAAGATGGCGCCGGTATAGCGTCATTTTGGGGTAGTGTAAAGGGTAGTTCACACTACATGATTTATCATATGACTTAGTCATAAGGAAAGTCATGGCTAAAATCATACCATCGCAGCAGCCAATCATAAAAGCCAAAACTTCTATAATATCAAAAATCATATAGTGTGAACGTAAAAAAATCACTCATATGAGAAGTCATGTGACAAGTCATATGATAAATCATGTAGTGTGAACTACCCTTAACGTCACTAGACGAGGGTTGATAACACTACTCAACAAAAAAATGATTTTTTCTTGTCCTAGAGTTTATTTTATGATTTTTCTATTCATCATGCTCCAAAAGGAAGGAAAAATATCCATATCCCCTCTAAAGTTTGCTTTTGTAGTTTTAATACTAATAATACCTATGATGCAAATTTTTGAGTTTTTATAGAAACAGTAACTAATTTTGGTATATTAAAACACACCGAAAATAAAAGAAAGGGATTTTTACATTCATACGGTACCTCCAGATGGCGCTTAAGTCGTAAACAACCCTAAAGTGTTTTGTACAGATCTCAAAAAGGTGCAAATATCATCGAAAAAGTATAAACATGATGCTGGTGCATTTTGTTATATATGTGGCAAATTTATTAAAGTACGAGATATAAAATGTAATTGAACAACAGTGAGGAGCTCTGTGAAGCCCATGAAACATACTTTGACTGCCCTATTTGAAATTTAGATAAGCCATGTGGAGCCCACATGTAAAGAATTTTCAAAATTTCTTACTAATGCAAAAAAAAGTTGGCTTACTTTCAAAGTAGTAGTCTTTGGATTTTTAGGAAATAACAAAGCCAAAAATTACCAAGAATTAGTTAAAAATATTTTAAGAAATTTCAAGGCTATGGATTTTAGGCATGGACTTCTTAAAATAAGAGGTCAGTGGTTGAAGGATGTCTCTGAAAGTGCGTATGCTACAGGATCATTTATATAAATTTAAGAACAAGATGGGAGCCAGAGGGCTTGGATAGGGGGGGGCCTTCAGAAAAATTAAGGATTATTATATAAAAAGCTAAAATTACTGAAAAAAAAGTATTTTTTGTATTTTCTTTTTTAATCAATAGAATTGCCCCTTCTTGAAAAAGTTGCTGAATCCGCCCCTGCATGGGAGTGTATTTAAAAGATTTAGAAGAACAAGGAGAACGTTTTCATCAAAACGTTATGAACTTCAAACGCCGTTATCAAAGCCAACATGATGAAAATATGCTGAAAGAATATATTTGAGGTTTAATAAAAGAAACTACTCATTAATATAAAAGAAAGAGTAACAGGGTCCACTTTTAAAATTTTTTTTATTATTTTGTAAGGTAATTTAATAGTTACATCTAATAAAAGTAATATACAAACAAATTTAATTTGGTTTAAAAAATAAAGAAAATTAAAATCATGCATTTTTTAAGACATCTTCCAAACGTTCTCCTGGCTACAAAAGCAAACTTTTTTTTGAAATATAAATTTTTTTTGGATGACTGTCGATAAACCTATCGTAATTCATGCTTTAATTGGAAAGGTCAAATTTCGTGTTGACCCGTGTAATTTATACGTTTTCGAGGTATGAAAACAAGATGGCGCCGGTATTCGCGTTTTACATTAACAAAACGCCACCATGCGGAATAATTTCAAACTCGTTTGTAACGTATAGTAAGTACCAACATAAACACCACAAATAAACATTTTCTTTTGTTTACATTAACAAAACGCCACCACACGGAATAATTGGAACTGCTGAAAGACGTAATGTTGTTATTGACAGTGGCGCCACCAACGGTAATGTAAAACGCGAATAGCGTCAACTTTTGAGGTAGGGTGACGTCACTAGATAACGAAGTTTGCCCTAGGTTAGCGTTGATATTATGAACTTCGCTGGTATGAATGTGTAGTATGTACGAGCCTGCGGGGATGAACCTAGAATATTCCGTATTCGAGGCTAGAGTCTGCACAGGCCTCGCAGGGCGTGATAACTGGCATCCAAAATCGTACACGATAGTTAGTATGAATGTATTTAGTAAACCATTACGTAGTAGAGTGTTCCCCAATCTACCATAAATATGTCCCGAGTGTAGGTTCTGTGGTATTGCACTATCCGAGGGGTAAACTTTGTTGTGTGATGTTGATTGGTTTGAGAAAGGTGATAAATATAATTACGAATTTTAGGTTCTATGTATGTATCAAAAGGTAATAAATAAATAAATACGACAAAGTCAAAAGATGCATAAAAATGCAATAACAAAGTCAAAAGACATAAAATTACAATACTATAAAGTCAAAAGACATGAAAATATAATACAATTATAATTAAACTATTACTAATAATAAAATATTCTCAAAGAGAATCAAACAAATATCAATCGATAGAAAGGTTTTACCAAATTACTACCAAGATTATTAAACGATTTACCAGTAAATATATATAAAATGTAATCAAAAGTCATTATCAATTCGTGTTCAAATATGTTCAGTTACTCAAGTATAATTGAGAGGTGGTGCTCATTTAAGTTGGCTTGTTGTTCCTATCCCTGCTTTTTTTTTTCTTTTTTTTTACATAAATAAATATAAATTAATCCCATTTAGTGTTTTATTGTGTTTATTAAATGAGTGGAGAAATAGGTGGCGTTTAGATGCGATCCGACGATCTGAGGTTGAATCATTGTGTAATTATGTAGATTTACTAACGACATTTTAGCATTACCAAGGTATCGAAGTGTAAGTTTGGATAGAAGATTAGTACTGACCTCACGAACTGTGTCTTTCGGTTCTAAAAAGAAGTTTGGTTCTTATCACGGCTTGCGCATTTACAACGTGGAGGTTCATTGACGATCACAGGCTTACAACGAGGTTGTTTGAATTTCTAATAGGTGGAGTTAAATGAGAGCGGGAAATTCAAAGGTCGATATTACAAACATAAATAAAACTTGCACAAACAAGTACAAACCAAACACAGCCGTTTTACACTATTTTTGTATCAAGAATTGGAAATTTTAAAGAAATTTTGTTTTACCACGTGTTACCTAGAATCTCGAAAATCTCAAAAACTATTTGGGTACAAACGAAAATAAAACTTGCACAAACAATGACAAACAAATTACAAACGTTTTAGACTATTTTGAATCCAAAATTCGAAATTTAAAAAAGCATGTCTCCAGCCCCCCCAGCTAAATTTTGAAATTTCTTGAAAACTATTTAGGTACAAACGAAAATAATGTTTGCACAAACAGGCACAAACGAAGCACAAACGATTTAGATTATTTTGGAGTCAAAATTCAACATGGGGGGGGGGGGCTAGCATGTCTCCAGCCCCCCCCCCCCAACGAAATTTTGAAATTTCTTGAAAACTATTTGGTACAAACAAAATTAATGTTTGCACAAACAAACGATTTGGACTATTTTGGTGTCAAAATTCGAATTGGGGGGGCTGGGGACATGCACCTCTGACTGCCTTAGCTTAGCGTCGTAAGTAACCGTCTGTTAACGGTATAATAACGGTTGCGTAATCCGCTGCAGTACCGGCTTCTGGATACATTACAAAGAGGACCATTTTTACTCGCATTAAGTATTCCAATGCTCCTTCCTTAGCTATATATTCTAAGTCTAAACTGAGTCTAAACCCAATGCGTAGTTTATAGGTTAACTTTTTAAACGTCAAGTTAGAACGAAGTTCGCTCGCTTCGACTTTCTTCTTCCATCCAGTTCATTTTTATTTCAGTAGATGGCGGTGCTATTCTGAGATATGATGGCAACGACTACCATTTTGTTAAATTGAGTAAAGTGAAAAATAACCCGAGCTACACTTCAAGAAATATTATCTAACAATTAGAAATTATGGAACGGATCGACCAAGTATCGGAACCTACCGATAATTCTAGTAGCTGTGAAGTTAAGGTAGAAGATGTGAAGTTTAATTTAGAAGATTTACATCACTGGATAGACATCAAAGACGAGATCGAGAGCGATGCAGAACAACTAGCATTGGAGAAACCCGTAAGAAAAACTAAAAACTTAAATTTTATATGTCAGTTTTGTGATTATAAATGTGCAGCGAAATCAGTTTTAACAAGACATTTAAGAACTCACACAGGCGAGAAACCTTTTGCTTGTGTGATTTGTGACTATAAATGTGCACAAAGAGATTATTTAAAAATACATTTAAGAACGCACACAGGCGAGAAACCTTTTTCTTGTGAGATTTGTGACTATAAATGTGCACAAACAGCATCTTTAAGAGAACATTTAAGAACGCACACTGGCGAGAAACCTTTTGCGTGTGAGATTTGTGGCTATAAATGTGCACATAGAGGACATTTAAAAGAACATTTAAGAATGCACACAGGTGAAAAACCTTATCCGTGTGAGATTTGTGATTATAAATGTGCACAAAGACAACATTTAAAAAGACATTTAAAAATTCATACAGGCGAGAAACCTTTTGCTTGTGAGATTTGTGACTATAAATGTGCACAAAAAGGAGTTTTAAAAGAACATTTCAAAACTCATACAGGTGAGAAACCTTTTGCTTGTGAGATTTGTGACTATAAATGTGCACAAAGAAGAGCTTTAAAAGAACATTTAAAAACTCACACAGGTGAAAAACCTTTTGCGTGTGAAAAATGTGTTTATAAATGTGCTCAAAGAAAAGATTTAAAAATACATTTAAGAACTCACACAGGTGAGAAACCTTATGCTTGTAAGATTTGTGACTATAAATGTGCACGCAGATCAACTTTAAAAAGACATTTAACAACTCATACAGGCGAGAAACCTTTTGCTTGTGAGATTTGTGATCATAAATTTACACGAAGAGCAACTTTAAAACATCATTTAAAAGGTCACAATGCATAGACAAAAATTATTTAGTCAAATTTACTTTAACGTTATAGTAAATATTTTGTAGTACAATTTACAATAATTTAAGTATTAATTGTTTACTATAAGTTTGATGTAATATCGTTTTGAGAAATTTTTCTTCGATTACAGTAAATATTTTATAGTAAAATATTCCACAACTGTTTTTCTAAATATTTCTGTAATTGATCGTTAGAATACTTCAAATTTGAATAATTTTTACTTCAAGATGTTGAAGTAAATTTTACTATGAAATTTAAACAGTAATTCACAATTTAATTGTAATTTTTTATAGTAAAATGTGTTATAATTTTTGTACTAAAATTTATTTTACGCCTGTATGTGAAATAAAATACATCAAAATCCTTAGGTTTGTTTGTTTGTCAAGCACTAACTGGACTGACACGTTTGAGTGACGTCGCAGTTCAACTTGGGATTTGAAAAAAAAAATACATTGAACTTATTTTGAGTAAATTTTTATTTAAAAAAATTAGAAATTACCATGGTTATTGAGGTATAAAAGTTCCTTGGTAGAAAAATGTGGTCCAACGGCACTCTCTCTAACTTGGCAATAGTTAGTCTAAAAAGTAAAAATTAAACAGTTTTAAATCTATTGTCGTGTTCTGTTCGAGCAAGCGCTCAAAGGTCCGGTAGCTGAAATAATTCGGAAGCATAAAACTCGCCCAGATAGTAAGTTCAAAGAGAGATTTCAAAAATTTTCCACAATCATAATAAAACCAAAATTGCAGGGAATTAACAATAATTTAATTAAACAAATCTTGTTGTCAATAATAATCTGATTTACAAATAAAAACGAAATTTTGTGTATTAAACCAATGTCAACGCAGTTGATAATCAAAATCGCTTATAAAATTGCCGATAAATTATGATGAAGTCGCGTCAATTAATAAAATTAAAATATTAATTACCATCTTGATGTCTTCAAACAGCAATATTTTGATTGGAAAAAATTCATCATCAACATCCTTGACAAAATGTCCCACCACTAAAATTAACAGGTAAAAATCTCATCACAACTAATCAGATACACTGATTCTCTTCGTAATTAACCACATATTGGTTAAAACGACACAAAACTAATTCTTTTTGTTGTTACTGCTATAATAATTAGATTTTCTAATTACTTCTAAAGTAAACCCCTCAGTTTACCTGGCATCACTAATTATCTAATTCTGTAGAACCGACAGAATCGTCCGAATCATTGCTTTGAGTAGTATGATAACTCTTTAATTCATCGCACGAAACAATTCCAACATAAAGCCTTCGACTCCGACACGCACCTGCTGGATCTTTGATAACGTACCGATCATGCCCGAGTACTCGGTGTATTTCGAAAGGTCCTTCGTACTTATGGTCTAAACAGAATGAACGCGAAACCAACGCGACGTAACGTAACGTAACGTAAAGTTAAATGTTTGTAGTTGCAATACGTTCGAACAGAATGAACGCTCGCAACGCGATCCCAACGTCGAACGTTGGCAAACTTAAAGCGAAACGACCACTACCAACTACAATTTGGTGATTTAATTACGTTACGTCGCGTTGGTTTCGCGTTTATTCTGTTTAGGCCTTTAGGCAGTAACTTTTTGCTATTTCATTCGTTACTAGCGCGCACTTTACGCACCAAAACTAATTATCCAACATTAAAATTTGCTGGTTCGCGACGTTTGAGAACGTAACGAGACTTTTCCCGTTGTTGGATGTCTACGAGACGTTTTCCTACCGCTTCTCTAGTTTCTTGCAACTTTACGTCGCGCACCGACGCGTCGATTTAAGACAAAATAAAGGAATCGTGCACTCCCATAGGTACGTAGCCGTACATAAGTTCAAAGGGCTTTTACCTGTAGCTTTATTTTGTGTGACGTTCGAACCCCACTCGACTTTTGAGACGTCGTCCCAACGCTCTTCCTCTAAGAACGTTGAAGCTAACGACGCTAAGATTGTCCGATTACATCTTTTCACTTGACCGTTAGCTCTTGGTGTCGCGGTGATTGAACATTGTAATTTGACGCCGTGCAGACTTAGGTACAACCCACTTAAGTACGTCGTCGGTCTTGTTAAAAACTCTGTTATCTTTCACTGCGAATTTGTTATGGATATCTTTTTCATCGCGATCGTTAGGCTTACGCAAAAGTACTTCGTGCAGATATTTAATTCGTTCGTCCTGTAACTGAGCGGCCAGCACCCAGTCATCTTCTAATAAATTTATGCTAAACATGTCAACTTCCTCCCAATTTACGTCGCTTTCAACTGGATTACGGCTTAAAGCGTTGACGTGTGACATTCGGCTACCTGCCCTGTATGTAACTGAGAAATTAAATTCTTGTATCATTAACTACCACCGGCCGACTCGCGGTAATATATCTCGCTTTGTAAATGCTGTTCTAAGAGCATTGTAGTCTGTCACCACGCGAAATTCTCGACCGATTAGGTAAATGCGGAATCGTTTCAAAGATTGAACCACCGCCAGTGCTTCTAACTCGTAGGAATGGTACCTTTGCTTTTCTTTTGTGGTTTGGCGGCTAAAATACGCTGCCGGTCGCCATAAATCATCCTTTTGTAACTGCAGCAATATACATGCGACTCCGAGTTTACTTACGTTCCGTCAATTTATCTTTTAATTTATAATATTATATATTGACATGACCCGTGGTAATTGCCCATTTGAGATTTCCACAATTAAAAGTTTAATTTGATATTTTCTTGAATTTGAGTAATTTTAATTTTTACTTGGACGAATTGCGGTTGATTTGCGATCAGTAGTTGTACCGATGGTTTGGTATGATGAAAACGAGATTTTTACAGGTGGAGTATTGTTCCAAAACCTGAAAGAAGTTAAATTAATCAGATATGATTACGTTTTGTTTAATTAAGTTTTTTTGTATTGTTAATTTGTTTATCTTTTTAAAACAAAAGTGAGTGCGTACGAAGAGACCTGTAATTTCGTGTTTTGCGCTAATAGAACTAGATGGTGTTGGAAGCGATTCAAATTTGAATTAAATTGGTGACATTTAATTTTTTTTCAAAAATTTTTCAAATTTGGCTGGCTGAAATGACCAATCGGCATGAGACACGATTTCCAAAAACCTGGTAAGGACAGGAAGTGAAAATTTTGTGTGCGAAAAGAGATTGCTGACTGAGAAGCCAGAGAGTAAAGTTGTGAAAATCGAGGATAATAAAATCTCTCGATAAGTTATGAAAAGTTACCATTTGGAAATTAAGTTGTGAATTTATAATTATAAAAATGATTAGTGAAGTGTCAGCGTAATGAGGATTATAATATCTGGAATATTGAGTAATGGAATATGAAATTTTGGATAATTTACCTGATAAACTGGAATGATGGCCGATCATTGTGTGAAGTCTCATCACGATTTATTTTCTTATAATGGCATTATTTGGAGTCATCAGAGGGTAATTAAAATTTGAATTCTTTTATTTTGCGTTATTTCGACATTATTTTTATCTGGAATATGAAAATTATGAATTTGAAAAATTCGAGGTTATGCACGAGACACACTTTTTCAAACCTGGAAACTTCGTTTATTACAAATTAAGTTCACTATTGCACCAATTTCAAAGCACTGTTACAACTATTTAATTATTGGATAATTCGTTCGTGGTTGTAAATAACTTTTTTTCAATGAATTTATCAACTCGTGTAGTGTACGCTGATTGCGAACTTCTGTTGCCACCGATGGCTGCGTTCAGTTATAAATTACGCGTTCAATCACAGGTCGGCGCGAACATTTAAATCAAACAATTTTAATTTATTATGTGCACAATTATTTTAATTTCAGCTTGTACAATAATTACAACGTACGATTTATTTACAAGTTATAGTAATAGATTTGACATAGTAAATGTGTGAACTTGTGGATATATCACGTCAATATCTGGTTTATTCTATTGTTGAATTTGATTTAATGACAAAAATTTCGTTTTTGCTTGTAATCAAAACTTTAATTATTACCAACATTCGTCTAAGTAAAATTTTGTTAATATCCTGCATAAATTTGTTTTATTTAATTGTGGAAATTTTGAAAATCTCTATTGAACTCGCTCCCTGGGAGAGTCTCGTATTGCAAACTACGACAAATTGGGCACGGACTTTAAAGAGTTGTTCGTCAGAACACGACAATATATTTATGTTTCAATGTATTTATGCGCGGCAAGTGCGCTCAAAATTTACAATGTGCACATATAGCGCAGCTATCATTTCATTTAACTTTTCTTTCTAGTTCTCGCGGGCACTTAACGTAGCAACTTGGCTAATTGTCTCGTTAATTGCACTTTAATAATCCAAACTAATAAACTAAACACTAAACTAATCACTTTGATTATCTCTGAGGTTCTTTATCCCACTTCTGAATTATAATCTCGATCAGACAATAAAAACAAAGTACATCTTTAAAACAACTTTTATTAAAAGACCAAAACGTAAAACACCCTACAGATTCAATGGGTCATCAACGAATGCCCTCCCAATTCGACCTTCTCCCGCAAGGTCCCGTCATCGCCCTTCTTAATGTCTTTTTTTCTTTTGACCATCTTGTAACACGCCTCTTCGGTGACAAATAGCTAACATTACTAAGAACAATTAAAAACAAATAGTGGATTGTAAAAAAAACTAAATTTTTATTATTCATAAACTCCCCAAATGGTTGCAGGTAGCTATCGAGGCCCCGAAAATACAAATTTTACGATTGAAATCTCGATGAATTCTGAAAGAGTATATATTAAATAAGAGAATTAGCTATGACAGATTGCCTTAAATGCACCTATTTTTTCAAAAATCGAATTTAAAAACTTCGATTTTCACAGTAAATTTTCAGCAAAGTCGCTCGGGATTGGTGAATCAATGCATTCTATTGACAGTCCGTGTAGTTTCAACTGGTCTTAGCTTTGCGCAGAGCGGGGATAACCGGAGCGACACTTGCATTGGGATGCTTTACCAGTGCACGTCGAGCGAAAATTGTGGTTTTCAACCCTAAATGTGCAGAAAAAATGGCTTAAAGCGCCCGACCTTGGGCGTTGTTCCTTTGGCAGTTCCAAGTGGTGTGCTTCGCGTTGAAACCTCCAGCAACGATTGAACCATTTGGGCCTGAAAGTAGAGAGGTTAGGTCGTCTTGAATTATGTGTTTACTGGGAGGAAGGTAGGCTGATGAAAGTTGAAGCCATCCATGTCCGCTTGTATGGATGGCAACCGCCGTGGCTTCTATTTGATGCAGCGGGGGGAGCGCGACTTCGTGGTGTTCGATCGATCTTTTGATGTAGACGGCGGTTCATCGTTCATAGATAACATCGAGGTCATGGTTAAACGCGAAGTCCAGCAGGAGATGTTTCTTCCCTTTCAGTCCATTCGTGTTCCAATAGGCCGTGGCGAGAAAAGCGGGCTGCGTTCGGGAACTAATGGTCGCGGCCGCCGATTAAGGCGTTGGCGAACTGGATTCCACGTACGTGGGAGATCATCTTTGTGTCTTCTGCGGAGTTTACTAGGGTATGAATTTTATTAGACAATGCAGATAAGAGTTTGTTTATTTCGGGGTCGTTAAGAAGGGATTCGGCTCGGGTAGAAGAGGAGCGGGAGGGAGTTTCCGTTCGGGAGGAAGAAGATCGGGTGGAAGAGGATCGGGAGGGGTTGGTGTCTTCTCGTCCGTCCGATCTTCTCCTGCTTTGGGACCTGGAGCGATTTCTGTTGAATTTCGGGGATGGGCTGCGGTCTCGTTTCCTCCTTCTTTGCTGGCGATCACGATTGCAACGGCGGTCCTCTGACATCCTGGGTTGTAAGAGGCGGTACTGCTGCGAGAAGGAGTGCTGTCCTCGGTGACCTTGATAGGTTTCTCGCCGTTGTGGAAATCTTTGTGCCGGACGGGAGTATGCGTTGAGCCTTGGTTGAAGGTAGTCACTGCACCTCTTGTAGTTGGCCGTGTGAGGGCCGTTGCAATTGGCGCAGGTGGCTGGCGTGTCGGGCTTCTTTTCACACGTCGAAGTGTGATGGTCTTTTCCGCATTTCACGCAACGGGGCTGGAGCCTGCAGCAACGTTGCGAGTGCCCAAATCTTTGGCACCTATGGTACTGCGAAGGGGTGGTTCTAGGCCGGAGGGTTTCAACGGTGATGTTGACGTGGTTGATCTTCTCCAGGTTGAAGATCGTTTTGCCGTGGTCCGTCTTATTGAGGTGGACGAGGAAGAACGGCATGGGACGTCAAGCGGGTCCTCTTCTCATTTGATTCACCGAGATGACATCGAAACCTTGGCCATTCAGGTCTTCTATTATTGTGTCCACTTCGGTGCTTCCGGCGAGTCCTCGAATGACTACCTTGAGAGGTTTTTCCCTTGGCAGCAGGTAAGAGTGAGTTGGCAAGTTTTTTGCTAGGAAGAATTTGTCCAACCTTGAAAAGTCTTCTTCCGTTTTGGGTAAGATGGAAATCGAGTCTTTCAACATTTTGACAGAAGTCGTTTCGATTCCCGTTTTCTTGATTTCTTCTGCTATTCTTGTCCAGTTGGTTATATCGTGCAGGACGATCGGTGGGAGCCTTGGCGCGAGCGAGTTGGAAGGTTTTTCTTTGGCAGGAAGTTGGGTAGCTGGCAATTTCCTAGTTGGTGCGGTTTGGCTGGCGGGGTGGACCTGTGGAACGTTTGTGTCCATCCTGTCTTGTTCTTCTGGATCGGTGACGGTCGTGGCTTTCTTCTTGAATAGGGGGTAAAACCTATTCTTGGAGGCGGTGGAGTCTTCGCCGTCCATGGATCCGCTGGACCTGCTCCTTTTCTGTTTGAAAGTCCGCTTGGGCTTCTGAAATGGTTCCTCTTCTTCTTACTTTTTGATGGTGGCTTCCGGTTGGGTGGGTGGGTCCATCAGGGTCTTCAGGATTTCAGCCCTCTTCTGCTGTCCTGCTGCCAATTCCATCCGTAATGCCTCTATTTGTTCTGCCATCTTGGTCAGGTACGCGTCGAGTTCCTGGAGTGCGGCGGTTTGGATTTGGCTGGCCATTTTGCTGTTGATCTTTGCTTGTGTAAATGCTGGAAAGGAAGAGATTAGTTAAGAATTGATAAATTCTTTTGTTTTTGTCGGTCGTTAATAGAGCGGTGTAGAGACTTGATTTTATTCTGTGACAGATAATGTTTACTAACACTGCTACTAATAACTTAATCACTTGGAAAACTTGGAAGGCACGTCTGGTCGCTTTAGTTGTTCGGATCGAACTTTTGCACACCACCAAATTTACTGTGAAAATCGAAGTTTTTAAATTCGATTTTTGAAAAAACAGGTGCATTTAAGGCATTCTGTCATAGCTAATTCTCTTATTTAATATATACTCTTTCAGAATTCATCGAGATTTCAATCGTAAAATTTGTATTTTAGGGACCTGCGAGCATACCTAGAACCTAAATTTCAATTTTATTTTGGATTTTTGACATTGAATTTAAATTTTGGGGCCACGTTTTGCGGTTTTGGGCGTTTTTTCAGTTAAAAGTTGGCGCCACAGATTTCTAAAATCTGACAACACTGTTAAGCGCACGCAAATTCAAGGACAGTTACCAGCATGGTGGCAACACTGCTGTACTGTGAGTCTAACGTATCGTCGACCGCACCCTAGTAGAAATTAATCGGCGTTTTAAAATTTTCGCGGAATATTTCACAGTATCTCGTAGTGTTAGTGGCTTTACAAAGTAATAATTGATAAACTGTGCTCTGGTCTTAACCCAATACGTACGTAGTTTATAGGTTAACTTTAACGTTAGTTCGCTCGCTTCGACTTTCTTCTTCCTTCCAGTTCATTCTTATTTCAGTAGATGGCGGTGCTATTCTGAGGTAACGGCAAGATGGCGACGGCTACCATTTTAAAACCGTTTCTCTTTAGTGGGTCAAATGAATTTGTTTGTTAAACGACATTGACGTCGACGTTATATTTTGTTAGATTGAGTAAAGTGAACAATTAGCCCCAGCTACACTTCAAGAAATATTATCGAAGAATAAATTAAACATTATGGATCGGATCGACCAAGTATCGGAACCTACCGATAATTCTAGTAGCTGTGAAATTAAGGTAGAAGATGTGAAGTTTAATTTAGAAGATTTACATCACTCCATAGACATCAAAGACGAGATCGAAAGCGATGCTGAACAACTAGCACTGGAGAAACCCGTAAGAAAAACTAAAATATCAAATTTTATTTGTCAGTTTTGTGATTATAAATGTGCACAAAGTTCAAGTTTAAAAAGACATTTAAGAACTCACACAGGCGAGAAACCTTTTGCTTGCGAGATTTGTGATTATAAATGTGCACAAAGTTCAAGTTTAAAAAGACATTTAAAAACTCACACATGTGAGAAACCTTTTGCTTGTGAGATTTGTCAGTATAAATGTGCTCGTAAATCATATTTAAAAGAACATGTAAGAACGCACACAGGCGAGAAACCTTTTGCTTGTAGGATTTGTGACTATAAATGTGCAAAAACATCATCTTTAAAAGAACATTTAAGAACTCACACAGGCGAGAAATCTTTTGCTTGTGAGTTTTGTGACTATAAATGTGCACGAAAAGGAGATTTAAACACTCATTTAAGAACGCACACAGGCGAGAAACCTTTTGCTTGTGAGATTTGTGATTATAAAGGTGTACATAGAGGACATTTAAAAGTACATTTAAGTACACACACAGGCGAGAAACCTTTTGCTTGTGAGGTTTGTGATTATAAATGTGCACATAGAGGACATTTAAAAGTACATTTAAGAACTCACACAGGTGAGAAATCTTTTGCTTGTGAGATTTGTGATTATAAATGTACACAAAGAACAACTTTAAAAAAACATTTAATAACTCACACGGACGAGGAACCTTTTGTGGAATATATGATTATAAATGTGCTCGAAATAGATCTTTAAAACATTATTTAAAAAGTCACAATGCATAGACAAAGTTTTTAATCAAATTTACTTTAACGTTATACTAATATTTTGTAGTACAATTCACAATAATTGAAGTATTAATTGTTTCATGTGTAGAGTAAATATTACTATAAGTTTGATGTAATATCGTTTTGATAAATTTTTCTTCAATTACAGTAAATATTTTATAGTAGTTTGGAGTAATATAAAAATTTGGATAATTTTTACTTCAAGATGTTGAAGTAAATTTTACTATGAAATTTAGGCAGTAATTCATAATTTAGTTGTAATTTTTAATTTAGTTGCGTATTTTTTTTGCTAAACGATCAGATCTGGTTGGCACGAGGTTCTCTTTTGATTTTTGGATATCGAAAAGATGCCTCGGTGCTTTCCGGTGTGTATAAATTTTAAAACTTATACTTTGAACGACGAACTAGGTCAATTAATTGTTGTTGTAAATGAATGAAAACCATTTAGTCACTGTTTGCATAATGATTTTATTTGTAGAAATACACAAATTGCTTTAACTTTCCTATGCAAGAAAGGAGTAGTTGATCGCTCGAGCGGTCGAAGTGTACTTGTCGAGCGTTCGTGGTGTACTGGCTATAAAGCCTAATAATACGCGTGCCTCTCACAAAGGAGCAACGCGAAAACCCTGCGCACAGTATAGAAAACTGTGGCAAATTTGAAATGTTATATGAAATATAAATATTTAAATGCAAAGATTATAAGGATACAAATATTGAACAAATATAAATATTCAAAAGGGTGCAATATTGAACAAGATCTTTCCTCAATTTTCCTTTTATTTTGTATTTTATTATCACCTGGTAGTTTTAAAGTAGGTAACGCATCAGGTTTTAAATGTCGGCTGTTCAGAACAAATGCAAGCTAAAAAAGTTAAACAGTTAGGTAAATTTTTAAATACTACATAATATTAATTTAACTTATCTTTCTTTAAGTTAATTTTATCCTCACGACGACATGCAACAATCCATTTTTTACAAATGTTTTCAATTTTCGGAAATCCAAAGTATTTGATTTCTGTCCCTTTTGTCTTCTTATTATACCACATTTCGCAACTGCACAACCCGGCATGTTTTAACTTTCACAAACGATTATTGTTTGAGCACAACCATCGAGGGATATAAAAATAACTTCTGCTCCTATTCGATGGCGTGTTGCACTTTTTAAAATAAAAATAATATTTGAGTTTTATTCTTTATTTTCTTGCCGGTTAAAAAACATGGTTATGAGTTGGCATCTTACTACATACTGACCCTTTCCAGTGCCGTTCCTTGCGCGTAGCGACAAATGCGCAGGGAGACACAAAAACGACTTAACATGCCCCCCGACGTTGAAAGGACATACTTTCAAAATTTGAACATGAGTAAAATCCTAAAACTAAATGTGTAACAACAAATGAAATAGATACTAAAGTCTTTTCTGAAAATAAGCAAACAACTTAGTTTTACAAATAATAAAAAAAAGAAAAACACTAAATCGTAGAACTCTACGCACTTCACCTTACGAGTTTGGTAAAAGACACACACGACTTGTGGCCCGTTTAATGAGCCCATCGTTGGTACGTATGGTAACAACCCGCACTACACCATCGGCGCCAGGGTGAACCAGTTCGATCCGTCCCATTTTCCACTTCAATGGAGGAAGGTTGTCATCTCGGATCAGCACCATGGCTCCACTTTGGACGTTAGGCGATGATAAATTCCACTTTGTTCTCTTTTGCAACTCTGACAGGTATTCCTTTGTCCATCTTCGCCAGAATTGCTGTTGAAGCTGCTGGATGCGTTGAAATTTAGATAGTCGGTTCTCGGGTATATCTGAGACGTCTGGATCCGGTATGGATGTGATTGGCTTTCCAATCAAAAAATGTGCAGGGCACAATGGCTGCAAATCGTTGGGGTCAGAAGAAAGAGGAGTGAGTGGTCTGGAATTAAGGATACCCTCTATTTGAACCAACAACGTATAAAATTCCTCATAAGTTAAAAATGAATTATTGAGAACTTTTTTGAGAATCAATTTGCAAGACTTAACTCCTGCCTCCCATAGTCCGCCAAAATTGGGACTGTAAGGTGGAATGAACTTCCAAGAAATGCCTTCATTAGAAGCACGTTCCGCGATTTCAGTTTCACTGGCAATTAAAAACCGTGCAAGTTCTTTTAGTTCGGATTGAGCTCCAACGAAGTTTCTGCCATTGTCGGACATGATTTCTGAAGGCTTGCCTCGACGAGCAGTGAGGCGACGCAAGCATAAAATAAAGGATTGAGTCGTTAAATCACCGACCAACTCTAAATGCAAGGCTTTAGTGGTTAGACATACAAAAAGGCATATGTAGGTTTTGCAACCGCGCCCTTTTGCGGTTTTGATCGCGATTGGACCAGCGTAGTCCACACCCACTCTTGAGAAAGGAAGTGATTGAGAAACGCGTTCTGCGGGCAAGTTTCCCATGAATGGGTTGATGGCTATGGGCGATGTCTTAAAACATTTTACGCAGTTCCGTACGACAAATTTCGCGATGCTCCGTCCCGCTATCGGCCAAAATCTCTGGCGTATAGTGGCGAGTAGCATCTGCGCACCTATGTGGTATAAGTCTGAATGCTCTTTTTCGAAGAGAAGTCGAGTAAATGTATGTTTATGTGGGAGCAAAATAGGATGCCTTGCTGCATATGGTAAATCTGAATTTTGGAGACGCCCTCCAACGCGTAGCAAACCGTGCTCATCCAAAAAGGGGTTGAGATTTAAAATGCTGCTTTTCTTATCTAAGGGTTTTCCGTTTTGAATGAGATGCAACTCTTGTGCAAAGCTTTGCGATTGAACTATTTTTGCCAACTTGTGCAGTGAAGCTTGTAATTCCGAGAGGGAGAGCGGTCCCAATTTTCTTCGTGAAATGGGGTTCACTGCGTTGAATTTGAATCGCAATATGTATGCCATGACCCGTTGCAGGTGGGATAATTTTGAATAATTTTCGAAAGGAAATTTTGAAATTTCGAGAGAGTGTAATGATCGTTTTTCAGCTTTGAGCTCAGGAAGTTCCTGAACCTCTTTGTTATTCAGTCGCGGCCAAAATGCTGATTCATTCGAGAGCCATGAGGGGCCGAGCCACCAAAGGGTGCTCTTCTTTAAATTTGAAGGTGAAATTCCTCGAGATAAAATATCTGCGGGATTTGATTCGGTGGGTACGTGATTCCATACGGCTGAAGGCGTTTGATCTAAAATTTCTGCTACTCTGTGACTAACAAAAGGCTTGAGAAGATTCACTGGCGTTCGTAGCCAACCTAACACAATTGTGGAATCCGTCCATAGAAACGTGTCATGCAATGTAACGTTTAAGGCTTTAGCAGCTTGCGAAGCTAACTTTGCTAGAACAACCGCGCCGCATAGTTCTAGTCTCGGGATGGTCACGGGTTTCAATGGCGCAACTCGATTGCGCGAGCATAATAAAGTTGTATAGTGGATGTTATTTTTGTCTGTAGAACGAAGATATACGCAGGCACCGTAACCGAGTAGGGATGCATCGGAAAAACCGTGCAACTCCAGTCGCGTGGGTTTTTCACAAATTACTTTTCTTTGTATTTGCATGTCATTCAAGGTATACAAATCTTCCCTTAAATCGATCCATTTTGTTGATAAAGAGTGAGGAAGCGCGTCATCCCATGATAACTTTTCCTCCCATAATTGCTGCAAAAGGAATTTTGCAGGAACAATGCAAGGACTTAGTAGTCCGAGGGGGTCAAAAATTTGTGACACCTCTGAAAGAATTACTCTTTTTGTGATCTTGGGGCTGCTAAACTTAGAAATACGATAGGTTAACGTGTCGGTATGAAATGACCAAACCAGGCCCAACGTTTTAGCTTGACCTTGTGTGAAATCATGAACCTGTGGATGAACATCTGAATGCTCAACCTTGTTCAATACGTGCGGATGATTCGATGCCCATTTTCTAAGTTTAAACGCGCCTGACTTTAAAATTGCGGATAGCTCAGAACAGCTGTTTTGAGCTTCAATGAGCGTGTCTTCACCCGAGAGTACGTCATCAACGTAAAGGTCCGTTTTAATGATTTCGGATATGCGTGGATGAGTGTTAGCACATTCTTTACCTAATTGGTACAAACTTCTGATCGCAAGAAATGCCGCTGCTGCGGTGCCGTATGTAACCGTGTTGAGCTCGTACTCTTTTATGACCTCGTTCGGATCCGATCTCCAAAGTATTTTTTGAAACGTTCGCTGGGTTGGATTGACAAGAATTTGCCTGTACATCATTTGCACGTCGGCCGAGAATGCGTATAAATATTTGCGAAAACGAATTAGTATAAAAAAGAGTTCTTGTTGAATGGTTGGGCCGACCATTTGCAAAGAATTGAATGAGTAACCCGTTGTTGACTCAGTGGAAGCGTCGAACACTACGCGCAACTTAGTGCTTAAGCTTTCTTCCTTAAAGATTCCAAAATGTGGCATGTAATAAGAGGGTTGCCTATCGTTAGGTTGTGACTGTGACATGTGCCCTAATGATTGATATTCGTTCATGAAGGCAAGGTAGGATGCATTAAGCTTCTTATCGGCTTGAAACCGTTTTTCTAGATTAAATAGTCTGCCCTTTGCCTTTTCGAACGTTTCCCCTAATTTGCTTGGGCTGTCTTTTAATGGGATCGTGACCGTGAAGCGGCCATTTTTGTCGCGTTTATGAGTTTCTACGAAGTGTGATTCACAATAGCGCTCTTCAACAGTTAAAGGTTTGTCTGTTGGCCCATTTTCAAGTTCCCAAAACTTCGCAAGTTGTTGGCTTAGGTTTGAATCAACAGAGCTGAAATTGCAATTTACGACTTGCTTGTGCGCCAGTGCCATGGGACCCGTCACTACCCATCCGAAACGAGTATTTTGTAACATTGGTAATTTAGGCCCAAGGTTAATTTGTTCTTTGCCTATTACCCTCCAAAACCAATCGCTCCCTATCAAAAGGTCGATTTTTCCTGGATTGTGATAATTAGGGTCAGATAGCTTAATGTGACTTGGAATGCTAATGCGAGACGTATCTACTATGAAATTGGGTAAATGTCCCGTTATGTTTTCGATCACTAAACATGAAGTGTGAATTTTAAATGAAGTGTGACGCGAGCTTATGTTTACCGAGCATTTTTCTAATGTTTGTGAGGATGATTGGCCAATGCCGTTTACCAAAACATCGGCTTTCTCAGTCGCTAACTGTAATTGATTACATGTGCTTTTGCTTAAAAATGAGGATTGACTACCTGCGTCCAGTATGCCCCTAACGACATGAGGTGCGCCGTTAGCGTCTGAAATTAGGACAGAAATTGTAGCTAAGAGAACATTGCTGGATTGAGAAGAAAACGCTGTGACAGTGGTAATTTGTTCCTCAACTATTTCCTAGATACTGGCTGGAAGTGATGTGTTTGTGTCAGTTTTACTTTGGTGTAATAACGTGTGGTGTTTTTTGTGGCATATTTTGCAAAGGCTTGACCTGCATTCACTGACGAAGTGGCCTTTGCGAAAACAATTTAAACATAATTTTAATTCTTTTATTTTGTCCGTGCGGTCTGCAATATTTAAATTTGTGAATGCTGTGCAATTGTTTGCGTAGTGTGCGAGATTACAGATTGGACAACTCACCGGTTTGGTGTTTGCTATGAGAGAACGAGTTATCTTGGGTGTGCGATCGAATTTCTTCGTACCTTTAAAATCGGTGGAAGAGTGTTTGTTTTCTAAGTTTTCTAGCAAGTCCGCTTTATTTTTTAAAAACAATTTTAAATCTGCGAGTGATGACAGCTTGTCTCTGTCTTTGTTCTCCTCCCATTCGCGAGAGGTGACTGGGTCCAATTTTGAAGAAATTAGATAAATAATTAGCTGGTCCCACAGGCTTTCACCTGGGGTGAGCGCAATGATTGATTCAACGTGCAGAGAAACAGAATCATTGATAGATCTAATCTTTTCGGATGACTCCTTTAACATTGGAGTTATATCAAAAAGTGACTTGATGTGATTATGAATTAAGAGTGGCATTTTTTTCAGGGCCCTTTTAATTTAATCAACAGATGGCGTCTACTTAAATATTTTTATAAAATAAAAGGAATTTGCTATATTTAAAATATAGCAAATTCGTTGAGATAATACTATTCTATAAACAATATTCTTGATCTTAAGCTATTTTGAGTTCGTATTGAGTATGTCAAAACACACTCACTTACAAAAAAAGATAATTAAACTTTAATTATAAATTGTGTTTTTATAAATAAATATTACGAACTCAAAATAGCCTTAAGATCAAGAATATTGTTTATAGAATAGTATTATCTCAACGAATTTGCTATATTTTAAATATAGCAAATTCCTCTTATTTTATAAAAATATTTAAGTAGACGCCATCTATTGATTAAATTAAAAGGGCCCTGAAAAAATGCCCCTCTTAATACGCGTTTGCTATTATATCTAGAACATAATGCATCCCAAGCGGTGCTGTAATTTTGACTACAAAAACTGATCGAATTTATTACTTCTACGGCCTTTTCACGCAAGGCGCCGCGAAGGTAGAAAAACTTGTTTATGTCGCTTATTTGGTCGTTTCCGTGTATTAAGGAAACGAAAAGGTCTCGAAATTCTAACCAGGAATCTGTTTTTCCGTCAAATTTCGGAATGGGAATGCTTGGGAGTTTTACATTTTGTCGCATGATATTGTTCGAGCTTGAATGAGTACTACTGTTTATTGATGCACTACGGCTGCTTACATTTAGAGTTTCGTGTTTTGTGTTATTTGTCATTATTAATTCGGCTTTTGATATGATTGCGTAATAATTACTTTCAAATTGTTCGCGTTGTTGTGATTGATCGATTATTTCGACGTCATCCGTTATTTCTATTTCAATTTCAATTTGTAATTCGCTGAATTTTTCTAAAAGTAATTGTGCATTTTCGAACCTTCGTTGTAGCTCGATTGATGCAACTTGCGTTAGTTCAATGTCATTAATTTTATTAATATAATTTGAGAATGATGTGAGTTGACCTTTAACTGAAGAACGTCTTCTAATTAAAGCTTCCATTGTGAAAATGCGTAAATGACAAATATGCGGTTGCTTATTAATAATTGAGGCGTGAGTTAATAATAAATGCGTGTATTCTTTCGTGATTAATAGCTTAATGCTAATTAATTTAATAATTGCGATGATTTTATTGTAAAACAAGTTTTGTTGTAAGTTCAAATAAAGAGCGGGTAAAATAAGGCGGGAAATGCTAAAGGTACTAACTTGCAGCGTATGTGTTTACAACAGCTTCATATAGAGGTGAATTTTGCTTGGCGTGTGGACGAGTTCAAAACAATGCGCGTTTTGTGGCGTGGTCGTCTGCTTGCTTAATTTTTGAGGTTTGGTTGAACCGTTGTTAGTCACCAATAAATCCAAATCGAAGGACCAAATGTTTGAGCACAACCATCGAGGGATATAAAAATAACTTCTGCTCCTATTCGATGGCGTGTTGCACTTTTTAAAATAAAAATAATATTTGAGTTTTATTCTTTATTTTCTTGCCGGTTAAAAAACATGGTTATGAGTTGGCATCTTACTACATACTGACCCTTTCCAGTGCCGTTCCTTGCGCGTAGCGACAAATGCGCAGGGAGACACAAAAACGACTTAACAATTATTAATAATAAAATACAATGATGTTAATCAAAGTACAACAGAACAGCAACGCAGAACCGTTGAACACCAGCATGACCAAGCATGACATAACAAAATTATACTTCGAGTGTGACGTCGTCCGCAGTAGTAAACGTATTTGGAAAAAATAACGAGCATACCGTTGTAAGTGTATCGTGTATTTTCGATTATTTTAAAAAAATTTCTTTTAATTTTTATCACTATTCCAAGCATGCGCGTTGTTGACAGCTGTCAAATTTCTTTACCGAACTTAATCCTTTGTAGTTTGAATAAAAGTGCACGTACATGTATGAAAAATGCATTACTGTTTTTAATACATAATATATTTTCAATCTTTAATGTTTTATTTTCATATATTGGTTTAATTCATAATTTTCAATTTGAATTTAAATCGTATTTCTGGAACAGGAATTCAGCGCCCCTAGTGATATAAGTAATGAACCCATACGGTTGAGAGCTCGCAAATCTTAAAAGCAGCTAGTGATCGTGAGCTAGTGCTGGGACATCGATACAAAACATCGATGTTGAACATCGATGTCGACATCGAACCTGGACATCGATGCGAGAATAACATCGGTTGCAAAACATCGATGTTTTCGTGACATCGATGTTATTACATATTATAGAAAATAAATCTTAAAAAGAAAATTTCAAGAATTAGGTGTGATTAGGTGTGAATTAGATGTGTCGTAAAATATAGAATTAAACAAACTTAACCAAACGTTAAAAATTTTGAATTTTTAACCGTAAGAAAAGAAACAACATACAAGAAATTTTATAAAAACACTTAAAAACCATTTGAAACTTTAGTGACAAGGTAAAACTAGATAAAATATTAGAAAAATGACATCTAGTTTTACCTTGTCACTAAAGTTTCAAATGGTTTTTAAGTGTTTTTATAAAATTTCTTGTATGTTGTTTCTTTTCTTACGGTTAAAAATTCAAAATTTTTAACGTTTGGTTAAGTTTGTTTAATTCTATATTACATATTAGTTTAAATAAATCAGGAAAAACACTATTATAACAAAAAATTTATTTATGAATATTAATAAACGCAACAAATTACAAAATTAGCAAATAAAATAAGCAATTATTTAGTGGCTACGCTACATATCTACAGGGACATGCTCATGAGGGGGGAGCTCTCCCCCTCCCCCCCAATGCTGCAGAAAGTTGGCAAAAAGTTGACAAAAACACCCAAAAGTTGGTTAATTTGCCATTTTTTTATGTCTAAATTTACTAAATGCTGCAAAACTTACAAAAACTTTACAATTTTGAATTAATTCAGTTGGCAAATTTGAAATTTCTCCTCCCCCGAAAAAAGTTGGTTGGGCACGTCCCTGCATATCTACCTGTAACATCGAAAGGCTAACATCGAAAAGCAAACATCGATGGTTTCGATGTTTCAAAACGTCTGACGCGATGTCAAAATATCGAACATCGGTCGGGCTAACATCGATGTTTAGAAAACATCGATGAACATCGCCCAGCACTAAAAGCAGCCTTTAGTTCACCACAATCATACGATGGCGCTGACTAAACTATTTTCTATTACACTTAGGGTCAGTTGTATAAAAGAGGATCATCCTTGACCATGGATCAAGCTACAATTTAAACCAATAGAAAACTTAAAATAAAATTTTAACTCTACTGATTGGTTTAAATTGGAGCTTGATCCATGGTCAAGGATGATCCTCTTTTATACAACTGGCCCTTAGAGGCTTTTCTATTTAAAATATAGCAAATTTGTTGCGATAATCCTAATGTATGAAGAAAATTCTTGGTATTAAATGTATTTTGGGTTCATAATATTAATATATAAAGTGAATATTCGGAATTAAAGTTGAATCATTTTTTTCAATATTAGTGTTTTTTAAAATATACAATTACAAGATTATTACAAAAGAAATAAATATACTAAATAAAAAGTTAATAAATTATTTATAATAACGGCGGAATATGTTAAAAACAATCCAGTTTTACCATAAAATAAAGAACTCGAGAAAGAATGCTTATAAAAGTTAATCCATTGTCTAACAGAGGGACGAACTACCAGTCAAAATTTACAGTTACCTAAAGTAACTGTAGTAAAATAACAGTAAAATGAATTTAAAAACCACAGACAAAATTTATCTACCTGATCAATAAGGGATAAGGGTCCAGAAGGACATCTAATATTATATTACACTGTAATAAACTAATAATAGATCGTTAGGAGGAACGAGCTACATTTCTTCTGAATTTTTTCTCTATTATTAAATATTGTCTGTAAAATCTACAATTTTTATGCAATAATTAACATTCCCATCAATATAAAATTTTTTGTACCTATATGCACATAAAATCTAAATTTGATTTTGTTGCAAAAGCCAAAATATTGAAATAGCTTTCATTTTCAATTAAAAAAGCAATAAAGCAAGATAAGTGTGAGGTGACGCCTTTTGTTTTAATTTTTAAATGGTTAACGCAAAAGCCATTCAATAAATTAATAAAAAAATTAAATGGTTTTTGCGTAAAATTTTGGAAATAGTTTGAAGGTACTGTTTTGTACCTAATTTTGTTTAATTATTTTATTTTTTAAATTAAAAGCAAAAGACAAAGGTGTATTACAAAAATTTCAAAAAAATAGTAGTTTTCGTCACAAGGACGTAAAACGAGATTTTACACCCGAGGAGCGGGGTTTCGAAGGCGAGGCGAAGCGAAGCGGAGCCGAGACGCACGAACCGTTCCGAGGACTTAATCTTTCTAAGTCCATGATTAAATATAACATGTAAAAATTTAAAAATAGTTTGAAATCATCCATTGTTTTTAATTTTAATAAGAATAAGATAAGAGAATAAGTTAACACGTCAACAAATAACAACACTTATTTTAAGATTATGCAGGTTAGGCTGTGAGGTTAGGTTTTTGACGTCGCGTCGGTTTCGCGCTATTCTGTGCAGTATCGTTTCGAAAACGTAACGTCAGCGTTTGACGGACGTTACGTCGCGTTGGTTTCGCGTTCATTCTGTTTAGGCCTTAAATGTATACGATTCTTGATCGTAACAAGTGGTGAAAAGAAAATTGTGTGAAAAAATGGTAGAAATTTTCTGCCACTTCGACCTAACTAACGTTAATTTTAAAATTAGAATGACAGAACACTTGAAAACCATAAATAATAAAAGGTTACATTGCAAAAGTAAAATTAAAAAATTACAAAAGAAAAATTACAAAAGTTTAAATAAAACATTGCATTCATAATAAAAATAATTTTAAACTCGAAAATTTTAAAATGTTACTTTATTGTTTATTGAAAGGGCTAGTTATGAATATTTTAGAAAATCTTGAAATCAAAAAAGTGTATTTCAGAACAAATAGGTAACAAATTAAAATGTTTAGGCGAGAACCCCTTATTAACTTCCGTTTTGCTTTAAATTTGTCTATATCTAATTTGGTTTAATTTAGTTTCAAATGCTCCGTCTTCTTTGTAATACCTACCTACTCATTATTTTGTTATTTTAGTTAGTTAACAGTTAACAGCTGTGTCCAGATAATTTATGACTACCTTTTTCCAATTTTTTGCCCTACTAAGTATCGATAACCTCGATGAAGAAGGGAAGAAGCCCAGTTTTACTGGGCGAAACAAATTTTTTGAAACGTACCAAGTGTTTCTTTTTAAATAAATAGGTATATTTAATAATATCAATTTTCCTTCTATCTATTTTAAAAATTTAAAACGTATTTTAGAATTTTGAATTTGTAAACTTTTTATTTTATGTACTTTTGCGAGGCCCAAAATCAAGCGCGAGGCCGTACGCCTTACGCCGCCGAGCAGACTTTCTGTATGCAGTTCGTCCATTTATTTAAATTTTTAGTTATTTTATTTATACATGGCATTGTAATCTATACCTAAAATACAACATATTTTAATTACAAAAGGGCGTTCTAAAAAACATCTATCCAGGGTAAAAAAATTGTTGAAAATTACAAAGACAATCTAAATGCAATTTGTCCAGCGCTGTTGTACTAACGTATGTCCTTCATACGTATGTAGATTTAGCCGCTGTTTTTCACGTGTTTGCGCTCTCCGGTCTAATATTAAGTCTTTATCAATAGGTTTATTGTTATCGTTAGATCTAATGGCATTAATAAATAATAAATATTACGGAAGGTGAACATGTGGGCGATGTTAATCAAAAAAGCAGAAAAAAAAACGAAATATTGCAAGAAAAGATCGTAAGAAGGAATGTAAAATTTTTTCTACTAACAAAATTTTTTTGTAATACCAATGCTTTATACTCTTTCTTTGTCTTGAAATGGGCAAGTCGACAAATTTCGGGTTGTAAGACAAAAAAACTGCAGTTTGTCCAATGTAGACAAGCAAAGTGCAGTATGTCCAATACATTTTTGAATTTTTTTGCCAAACCGTCAATCGAATATTTTCCGTATTCATGATACTTCATAGTGTATTTTTTTTCTGTATTTTTACAAAAATTACTTTTTTGATAACTTATCATATAAACCTGTAGTAGTTTTTCTGCTCTCCTGAAAATTTAAAAAAATGGACATACTGCATATTATAGAAAGTCTGTTCCTCAATTTATTATAAAACGTAAAAACTAAAAATGACTAAAAATTTTCAAATTTAAAGTTTGTAAATTTACATTTTATTATAATTTTTAAATTTCTTGGTAATAATATATTTCAAAAATAAAGTAACACTAACTTTTAGGTAAAATTTATTCTGAAAAAAAAAATTCTGTAAAAACGTAAAAATAGCTTATCGAAAAGGGTACTAATAACCATAGTCATAAATTTCTTTGTAACCGCATGGGAAGCTAGAATAATTTGGGTTTTCTCCTACTACTCTAATAGGAGCAGGTATCCAAAATATAAATCTTTCCTTTTCGTCGGTAAAAAAGGAAACACCAGTACGACATCTTAAATCATTTTAAAGATCCTTTTTAAGCTTTCAGGTAGGGAGTTGCAGGTCCTATCTTTGTTAGTCCGTGGTTTGCTCGCTTCGACTTTCTTTTTCTTTCCAGTTCATTCTTATATCAATAGATGGCATTCCTATTCTGAGGTAAGATGGCGCCGGCTACCATTTTAAAACCATTTCTCTTTAGTGGGTCAAATGAATTTGTTTGTTAATCGACGTCGACTTTATATTTTGTTACATTAAGTAAAGTGAACAATTAGCCCCCAGCTACACTTCAAGAAATATTATCGAAGAATTAGAAACTATGGAACGGATCGACCAAGTATCGGAACCTTTCGATACTTCTAGTAGCCATAAAATTGAAGTAGAAGATGTGAAGTTTAATTTAGAAGATTTACATCACTCGATAGACATCAAAGACGAGAACGAGAGCGATTCAGAACAACTAGCACTGGAGAAACCCGTAAGAAAAACTAAAAACTCAAATTTTATTTGTCAGTTTTGTGATTATAAATTTGAACAAAAATCAAATTTAAAAAGACATTTAAAAACCCACACAGACGAGAAACCTTTTGCTTGTGAGATTTGCGCCTATAAATGTGCAGTAAAAGCAAATTTAAATAAACATTTATTCACTCACACAGGCGAGAAACCTTTTGCTTGTGAGATTTGTGATTATAAATGTGCACAAATAGGATCTTTAAAAGAACATTTAAGAACTCACACAGGCGAGAAACCTTTTGCTTGTGAGATTTGCGCCTATAAATGTGCAGTAAAAGCAAATTTAAATAAACATTTAATCACTCACACAGGCGAGAAACCTTTTGCTTGTGAGATCTGTGATTATAAATGTGGAGTAAAAGCAACTTTAAAAAAACATTTAAGAACTCACACAGGCGAGAAACCTTTTGCTTGTGAGATTTGTGATTATAAATGTGCACAAATAGGAAGTTTAAAAGAACATTTAAGAACTCACACAGGCGAGAAACCTTTTGCTTGTGAGATTTGTGACTATAAATGTGCACGAAGAAGAGTTTTAAAAACTCATTTAAGAACGCACACAGGCGAGAAACCTTTTGCTTGTGAGATTTGTGATTATAAATGTGCACTAAAAGTGAATTTAAATAAACATTTAATCACTCACACAGGCGAGAAACCTTTTGCTTGTGAGATTTGTGATTATAAATGTGCACGCAGAGCACATTTAAAAACTCATTTAAGAACGCACACAGGCGAGAAACCTTTTGCTTGTGAGATTTGTGATTATAAATGTGCACGCAGAGCACATTTAAATAGACATTTAAGAACTCACACAGGGGAAAACCTTTTGCTTGTGAGGTTTGTAAGTATAAATGTGTACAAAAATCAACTTTAAAAGAACATTTAAAAACTCACACGGGCGAGAAACCTTTTGCTTGTGAGATTTGTGATTATAAATGTGCACGAAGTGGATCTTTAAAAAAAACATTTAAAATGTCACAATGCACAGACAAAAATTATTTAGTCAAATTTACTTTAACGTTATAGTAAATATTTTGTAGTACAATTTACAATAATTGAAATATTAATTGTTTCATGCGTATAGTAAATCTAATATATAGTTACGTCACCACTAGTCCAGGAGACACCAATCAACATTATATTAGATATCACCCTTCGCATTAAATATTCATGTTGTTTTCAATGTTCCTATCAATGTATTTAAATAACTTGCAAACCTTTTACTGCATTTAGGTTTAATCTATTCTTTTATCAATGTTCATTTAATAATTTAACTTACAAATATAATAGCTTGCATCTTAAACTTAATTCATTCTCGTCTATACATTATTTAATAGTTTTACAGCTGCATGTTATTTTGTTTGTTTAATTCATTTCTATTAATCTTTTACTGTTTCACAATCAATCATTGTACCTTATGTTTTACTATCTAGGAATATTGTAAACAACCGATTTTATAAAGGCTTGAGTTAAAACTCAAGCTCCTTAGTTGTTCTTTATGCTTTATGCTTGTAACGTCTCATTAGTGTTAGTCCGGGATCCCAGGCCTATTTTTACAATTTATTACTATCAAGCTAATTTTCCGTGAGTAGCTTCATTTTGATGAGACGCCCAACTTTTTCCTTTACAAAAATTTTCGATTGTGGTAGCTAACAGGGTAGCAGGGATAAAATATGTCGATTTGACGATTCTCAAAAATTTATTACTAACTGTGGGATTTTTTATTAAATCTTAAGAAAATTATTAACATCATTGAAAAAAATATTTCTCCTACAAAATGTATGGTTTGATCAAAGAGTCCCCTTCTTCCAACATGTATCGATAACAAGGTCATAAAAAATGATTACTAACTAACTGATTTTTTTACTGTTGCTTAGTTAATATTTATATAATTTAACAGCCACATTGTCTTACAAATTGCCTGGTATGTTATCCCGGTCCTACGCTCCAAAATTGTTAATACCACAAGACCATTTTTCTTATTACTAACTGTAGGACAAAAATATACATAATAGGTTAGTGTGTTCTCTGTCCAAATGAAACAATGTCCTACAATAAAATAGGTATGTTATCACTAGTCCGACAAGAATTGTCATTTTCATTTTTCTATTTGTAACATAACATAAAGTGAAATCTTTTTCGAAATTTAAATAACTTTATTTTCTAGTAAACTAATGTAAGTACAAAAATTTGTATTTTCTCAAAGAAAATTACACAAAAAGCACTCCATAATTATGTGGCCGACGCGACGTTAACGCGTACACGGAAGAAGGAGACTCTGATCCAACAAATCTTTGCACGCTTATAGTTAACACCACCAATCGTAAAATTTTGTTTCAATACAGAAATTCTCTTTGTTCGTTAAATTAATTTAAAAATATAAAATTTTATGTAGTCCGTCTAGACATTTTCTATAAGAGGCATAGATCCCAAAAAATCGTAAATAGTTTACTATGTATACCGTCCCACCGCTTTTTTCATTTTAAAATATGGTGTAATTAGTACTTTGTATCTGCTATTTAAAATTTATTATAAAAGTGAGTTAATTTATTGACACTTGAATTAAATAATTAAATATTGCATTTAAGTTTGTTTTGCATTAAAAAAAAAAAATAAGACTAAATTGACGATCGAGTTTTGTCTGTTGAACTTATTAATATGCTTTTTACGATAGTAAAGGGTGAAGGCCATTGTAGGCATAAAATCACCCAATATTAAAGTGTTCAATGTTTCTTGTTCTACTAAAGTTAGTTTAAGTTAGTTATTGTTTAGCAACCAAATAGGTTGCACAAATATACTCACAATTTTATCTTTTATTAAAACTTTTTCTCCAACAAGACTTCTTATTAATTAATATTCCACTGCAATTACCTAATATCTTAACATTGTCGAATTTTACTTTAATTTATACTTTTACTGTGAATTGGAGAAAATTGGATCGATAATCCAGAGGATACTACACCAGACTTCAGTAAGTGTTAATTATTATATGTTTTTCAACAACTTTTATTTTTTAATATTTTTTAATTTTAGATTATTTATCGATTTTGAAGAGATATTTTTGTTGTTTCTTGCTTCCGGCTTAAGCGGTCGGAGTTTACGAGGCCGTCAAGGTCCACCGTAACAATAGTACGCAATGCTCTGGTTGTGCGTTGTACATGTTGGACGGAGGAGACTCTTTGATCAAACCATACATTTTGTAGGACAAATATTTTTTTCAATAATGTTAATAATTTTCTTAAGATTTAATAAAAAAACCCACAGTTAGTAATAAATTTTTGAGAATTGTCAAATCGACATATTTTATCCCTGCTACCCCTGTTAGCTACCACAATCTAGAATTTTTGTAAGAGAAAAAGTTGGGCGTCTCATCAAAATGAAGCTATTCACAAAGATTCAACTTGATAGTAATTATTTTTACATCAGGGATCTGTACTACAACTTTTGAGCGTAGGACCGGGATAACGTACCAGGCAATTTGTAAGACAATGTGGCTGTTAAATTATATCAATATTAACTAAGCAACAGTAAAAAAATCAGCTGGTTAGTAATCATTTTTTGACCTTGTTATCGATACATGTTGGAAGAAGGGGACTCTTTGATCAAACCATACATTTTGTAGGAGAAATATTTTTTTCAATGATGTTAATAATTTTCTTTTTTTTGAACTCCTTTTATTAATTTACTATCTGTACATAATACATTTGGTAAGTTTTATGGCTTGTTGTGACTAGAATGGCCTACCGTCCAACGACAGCCGCCAATGACTATATTTACAATACTAACTTGTACTTGTTACATTTAGATCATATTTTATATTAGAATCTTCTTTTTGGCAGATCCAGAAAATCGGCTCTTTTGAGTCTTCTAATTTGGTTGGAGTTGTCGGGTAGATTAAAGGCGAGGATGTTTGGGTGATTGGACAACCTCTGATAGTACTTGGTACTGCTAGCTCGTATCTCCTCCTTAACGGTGTTTACTCTCAGATCTCGGTGGATAGCTTCATTGGTGATGTACCATGGAGCGTTGCTTATTTTTCGCAGGGTTTTAGATTGAAATCTTTGCAGAATTTCGATATTTGAGTTACTAGCCGAACCCCAGAGTTGAATGCCGTACGACCAGATTGGTTTAATGATGGATTTATAAAGAAGAACTTTGTTTTCCATTGTTAGTTGGGATTGCTGACCGATTAACCAATTCAACTTGTACAGTTTAATGCCTAGCTGTTTGCGTTTGGACCATATATGTTTCTGCCATGTCAACCTTCGATCTAGATGCATGCCGAGGTACTTTGTGTCTTCTGCCTGGGGAAGAACTTTGCCATTTAAGGTGACTGGTGGACACGTTTCTCTGCGCAATGTAAAAGTGATGTGTACAGATTTTTTCTCGTTAGCTTTGATTCGCCAAGTTTTCATCCACTTTTGAATCTTGTCCAGGATTGATTGGAGCATATGTGAGGCTATGGATGGATCTGGGTGAGATGCAATGACTGCTGTATCATCGGCAAAGGTTGCCACCATTACATTGGTTGAGACAGGAAAGTCTGCGGTGAATAGAAGATAAAGGATTGGCCCCAGGACGCTACTCTGCGGAACTCCTGAGTTGATTGGAACTAGTTCGGAATATTCGTTTTGGACCTTGACCTGAAACACTCGATCGGTTAAATAAGATTTAAGTAGATGGTAATAATTAGGTAGATGTTGCTTTATTTTATACAGGAGTCCATCGTGCCAGACCTTGTCGAATGCTTGAGTCACGTCAATGAAAGCGGCTGAACAATACCCTTTTTCCTCCAGAATTTGTCTAATTTGTTTAGCTACTCTGTGAATTTGTTCGATTGTGGCGTGTTGATTTCGAAAGCCAAACTGGTGATCCGGGATGAGTTTTTTTTCTATTAAGACGGGTCGAAGACGTTTGAGTAATAGTCTTTCAAATAGCTTTGAGAGAATGGGCAGTAGACTTATTGGTCTGTAAGACTGCGCTTGTTCAGGTGGTTTACCTGGTTTGAGGATCATTATGATCTGAGCCACCTTCCATAGCAACGGAAAATAGTTCATTCTTAGCATTGCGTTATAGATGTAAGTGATCAGCTTTACTGTATCCAGCGGTAAGTGTGCGAGTACCGTACCAGTTATGAGATCATATCCTGGAGCTTTTTTAGATTTTGCAGTTTGCTGAATGCCTAGTGTTACTTCGTTAACTGTGACAGGTTTTAATTGAACAGTCTCTGGAGTGGGCGTTTCGAGGAAGTTATGAATTTGTTGCTCTTCTTCCGTGTTTATTTCTCTTGGATATGGCTGGAACACATTAGTAAGATGTTCAGCAAATGCATCGGCCTTTTCTTTACTATTTCTAATAATTACTAATAATTTTCTTAAGATTCAATAAAAAATCCCACAGTTAGTAATAAATTTTTGAGAATCGTCAAATCGACATATTTTATCCCTGCTACCCCTGTTAGCTACCACAATCGAAAATTTTTGTAAAGGAAAAAGTTGGGCGTCTCATCAAAATGAAGCTACTCACGGAAAATTAGCTTGATAGTAATAAATTGTAAAAATAGGCCTGGGATCCCGGACAACTTTTTTAAAATTCAAACTTGGTAGTTGTGAATTTAACTATATAAAATTCTCGTCGCGGTGTTTGTTCCCAAACTCCTCCGAAACGGCTGAACCGATTTTGATAAAATTTTGTGTGCTTATCGGGTAGGTCTGAGAATCGACGAACATCTATTTTTGATACTCCTAAATGTTAAGGGTGGTTTACCCCAAATTTTTTTTTTATCGACCGGGAGTTGACACGGGGGCAAAACAACGTTTGCCGGGTCACCTAGTATTACTATAAGTTTGATGTAATTCGTTTTGAGAAATTTTTCTTCGATTACAGTAAATATTTTATAGTAAAATATTCCACGAGTGTTTTTCTAAATATTTCTGTAATTGATAGTTAGAATACTTCAAATTTGGATAATTTTTACTTCAAGATGTTGAAGAAAATTTTACTATGAAATTTAGACAGTAATTCACAATTTAATTGTAAATTTTTATAGTAAAATGTGCTATAATTTTTGTACTAAAATTTATTTTACGCCTGGATGTGAAATACATCAAAATCTTTAGGTTTGTTCGTTTGGTTTGCACGTAAATGGTGGAGTTAACCTAAAATTACAGACCGATAACCTCTAATTTGTAAAAGTTTTAATCTTGACAGATTTAGTATTTGATATAATTAAATAAATGAATGTAATTAAGAATCAATAAATGAAGAAGGATCGATACAGTCAAACGTATTAGCCGTTAATCGTAAAAGTAAAAGTCTCCAAGTAAAAAGACTAATAAAGTAATAATTTTGTAAATTTAGCAGGTCATTTTGTATTAGGTACCTCATACGAAGGCAAGAGGAAGGAAGCTGTGCTTTAACCCTTCTGGTTTTATTAGGGCTCGCACCATAAAATAGCACTAACATTTTTGTATGGTTGTGTATTTTTTAAAATAACGAATAAATAAATTTGTTTTCAACTTGTTTATAACATATTATGTTTATAATAAACATTGTAATTATTAAGTTGTAATAATTCGCTGCAGCGGGTGAAAAAAGGGTTAAGTCATTTTTTTCGAAGCTGAGTTTTTGTCATTTATGGTGTTGGGATTTTACTGTTTTTTAATAGATATAAATGAAAACACTTTTGATATTATAATTTGTTTATAATTAAATTAAATAAAATAAAAGAATTACATTTATATAATTGGAATAATTATTGAACAAAAGAACTTAAATTACACGTTCGCATATTCGTCGATAACTGACTTATGTTATGCATTCGTTTACTAACTTATTAATCCCCATACATGCGCAATACAATAAGGGTTTTTGTTAACTTGAATTTATATTCTTAACACCCCTTCTTAAATTCAAAATAATTAACAAAACTTTAATATTACAATTTTAATAAAGATGATCTTAAATTCTAAACATTATTACAAAATATCATTTTAACATTTTTCCATAAATTTGTCCCCCAAATAAACAAATTTAACACTATCTAATGGTTTTGTTAAAATATCGGCTAAGTTAGGTGCATGTCCCCAGCCCCCCCCCCCCCAATTCGAATTTTGATTCCAAAATAGTCCAAAACGTTTGTGCATCGTTTGTGCCTGTTTGTGCAAACATTATTTTCGTTTGTACCTAAATAGTTTTCGAGAAATTTCAAAATTTAGCTGGGGGGGGCTGGAGACATGCTTTTTTAAATTTCGAATTTTGGATTCAAAATAGTCTAGAACGTTTGTAATTAGTTTGTCATTGTTTGTGCAAGTTTTATTTTCGTTTGTACCCAAATAGTTTTTGAGATTTTCGAGATTCTAGGTAACACGTGGTAACACAAAATTTCTTTAAAATTTCCAATTCTTGATACAAAAATAGTGTAGAACGTCTGTGTTTGGTTTGTACTTGTTTGTGCAAGTTTTATTTACGTTTGTACGCAAATAGTTTTCGAGATTTTCAAGAAAAACATCTTGGATGTTGACGCGCATGAGTGGATTAACGAGATTCTGGGAAATTCTTACAGGATTACGTTTAAAATACTTTCTAACGTTTGTACTTTTTATGTGCTTGTCTGTGCAAGTGTCATTTTCGTTTCTACCCAAATAGTTTTCGAAAAATTTCAAAATTTCGCTAGCATGTCTCCAGCCCCCCCCCCATGTCGAAGTTTGATTCCAAAATAGTCTAAATCGTTTGTGCTTGTTTGTGCAAACATTATTTTCGTTTGTACCCAAATAATTTTCGAGTAATTTCAAAATTTCGCTAGCATGTCTCCAGCCCCCCCATGTCGAATTTTGATTCCAAAATAGCCTAAATCGTTTGTGATTTGTTTGTGCCTGTTTGTGCAAACATTATTTTCGTTTGTACCCAAATAGTTTTTGAGAAATTTTAAAATTTTGTTAGCATATCTCCAGCCCCCCTATGTCGAATTTTGATTCCAAAATAGTCTAAATCGCTTGTGCTTCGTTTGTGCCTGTTTGTGCAAACATTATTTTTGTTTGTACCCAAATAGTTTTTGAGAATTTCAAGAAAAACATCCTGGATGTTGACGCGCATGAGTGGATTAACGAGATTCTGGGTAACACTTACAGGATCACGTTCAAAATACTCTCTATCGTTTGTATTTCGTTTGTGCAAGTGTCATTTTCGTTTGTGCCCAAATAGTTTTCAAGAAATTTTAAAATTTCGCTAGCATGTCTCCCCTTCCCTCTTAGCACGGGGAAACACATAGAATTTTTTTAAATTTCAAATTTTAAATTCAAAATAGTCCAGAACGTTTGTAATTCGTTTGTGCTTGTTTTTGTTTCCAAGTTTCAATTATTATAAGCTTGTAAGTAGGTCTATTTGTCATGTTACTCCAAACTACTTTGAGCAAGTTAGTATAAAAAATGGTCAAATTTGATTGGTGTTAAAAGGGGATTGATGATTTTACACCAAACAATTAGAGCAAAGTGTGTTCCGGTTGCACTAGGACTGTCATACTAAATTATGGCGGAGTGATTCAAGAAAACTTTGTGGGGAGGGAAATTTTGGGATAAAATTGATGTCAAACGTTGAAACACCGTTTGAGCCTCAATAAGCTTCTATTCCCATCATTTTTAATTTTATTTTCGGCCAAGTTATTTTTATTAACTCCAAGAATACAGCAATTTGCCTATAGGCATTAGGCTTCTTATCTGACTACACAACAATAACATGAAGAAAATTATTCCATTGAACAATCTCTATTATAATACATTAGTAATTATGTTCACTGCACTTCATTTATCTGTTTATCAGGTCTGAAGGTTGTTGTCTTTTTAATCTGCGAACTTCACTTGTGCTCACTAATAGTTTGTTTGCGAATATTGCCACAGGTTTTGGTCTGTGGTCTTTGTACCGAAATTATTGGATCTTATTTCCTTGTCTTGGCCATAGTTTCTTAATTGGGGGTTTGTAGCTTTTTGAATAAAGGAAACCACTTTATATTACAAATAATTATAATGAATAATATTTACAAAGATTTATACAACTTATAAACTAAAATAATTCCCTAACGATGGGTTGGTAAAATTCAACACAGTTTGGATTATCATAATTTAAAATATATTTACCAAAATTAATAGGTCAACCATGCATTGTTATAAATGGATTTCTTCACTTGGAGGGTAGAACATCTCGGTGAAGTTCTTGGCCAGGGTTCGGCACCCATGGCCCAGCCGCTGTCCAGCTGACGGACGACCTCTAGACGGCTTCTCGATTGCCACCACTGATATGACTAACTAACTCTTCTTCTACTACTACTACTTCTACTGATAACAATTGCACCGGTGACCTATATATAACATTTTCCCTACTCATTCAACCGTAATTTAGATTGGACCTCGATGGTCAGATGATGTCTTGATATGACGTATTATGACAACCATCTGCATATTTATTTTAATATAAAATATAATAAATTATGAATTTTGCATAATCATTGTCGGCCATGACGGTAATCGCCATATTGAAATTATAATACTTTTCGATTATTATGGCCTTATCGATTATTTAATCTTTAAATGATTTAATCTAAATTCTTCCTAAATATCTTTAATTTGATTTACTTTAATTTTGAGTTGCCAAATATGAATTTTAAGTTCTAAATTTATTTTATTAATTTTCATATTGTGACAATATGTTAGGATGATGTAGGAGTCTTTCGCTGTATTTTGCACTGACTGTTGTAATTGTTTGCCTAACGGATGATAAAGGTATATCGCGTTGTATAACTTCATTAGGTATGTATCTAGGTGCGTCGACCATCACTCTTATGACCTTATTCTGAAATCTCTGAATGATCTCAATGTTGGAGTCAGCTGATGAACCCCACAGTTGTATACCGTAGGTCCATATTGGTTTGAGGATCGCTTTGTAGAGTAGCAGTTTATTTTCTAGAGTAAGTTGCGATTTTCTGCCAATTAGCCAGTACATTTGGCTGAACTTGATGCCGAGCTGTTTACGTTTGGTAATTATGTGTTTTTTCCACGTCAGACGCCTATCCAGGTGTATGCCTAAATATTTGACATCCTCAGCCTGAGGAAGTTGTTGGTTATTTAGCCTGACTGGTGGACATGTTGGCCTGTTTAAGGTAAAGGTAATGTGGACAGATTTGGTTTCATTGGCCTTCATGCGCCATTTTCGCAACCATATTTGAATTTTGTCCAGGTGGAATTGAAGATTTTTGGACGCCATGTTTGGATCTGAATGTGATGACAAAACCGCTGTATCGTCGGCGAATGTTGCTACCATGGTTAAACGAGTTGTTGGTAGGTCGCAAGTGTAGATCAGATAAAGTACTGGACCCAGTACGCTACCTTGGGGTACTCCTGATTTGATAGAGTAAAGGCCTGTGTATTCGTTCTGTTGTTTTACCAGAAAGTGCCTATTATCCAAGTAAGATTTTAATATTTGTAGGTGATGATATGGCAGTCGTTTTTTAATTTTGTAATATAGGCCCATATGCCAGACCTTATCAAAGGCCTGACTCACATCCAGGAATGCAGCTGAACAATATCTTCGTTTTTCAAAATTGTTGTTAATTATATTCACTATTCGGTGCACTTGCTCTATAGTATCATGCTTGTTTCTGAATCCAAATTGGTGATTTGGTATGATACTTAGTTGTTTGAGTAGTGGTTTCAGTCTTTTCAGGTAAATTTTCTCAAATACTTTGGAAAGCATTGGTAGCATACTTATAGGCCTATATGATTTAACGTCTTCCGGTTTCTTGCCAGGCTTCAAAATCATCATTATTTGAGCTACTTTCCACAAGCTTGGAAAATAGTGTAATCGTAGTATTGCATTGTAGATAAAGGTGATCAATTTTAGGCACTTTTCTGAAACCTCTCGCAGAACCCTTCCTGTAATTAGGTCGAATCCAGGAGCTTTTTTAATGTTAATTTCTTTTCGTATTATACTTTTGATTTCTTTAGTTTTAATACTTTTGATGGGAAGATCTAGTTGGAAGGGAGCTTCAAGGTAATCCGATATTTTTTTTTCTTCTTCTGGTGTTGACATAGAAGGATATGGTTGGAAAACTTTTTCCAGATGATTGGCGAATACTTCAGCTTTCTCTTTTTCGTTTCTAGCCCATTTGTTGTTTGTATCGTCTTTAATTGGTGGATGCTGTAGTTGTGGTCTTTTAAGTTTCCTCGTTGCCTTCCATAGAGAGTAATCTGTAGCCTCTGTAGGTGTTAGGCTCTCTAAGTAATCTTGTATGCCTTGGTTTTTTATTTCCATTATCATCTCTTTTAGCTCCTTACTGCATTTGTTAAACTTAGCTTTGTTTTCTGTTGTTCTTAATTGCTGCCATTGTTTTTTAAATCTTCTTTTTTCGGCGATTTTTTGTTGGATAGAGAGTGGAGCCTTTACTATTTCGTGGGTCGTACTTATGTTAGGAGTTGCAAACCAAGCTGCTTCTTGGATAGCTTTTGTTAATTCTTGAACTGCTGTTTCAATTTCAAGTTCTGTTTTCAGAGACTTGTCTAGAGTAATTAATTCATCCAATTTAAGTCTAAATAACTCCCAGTTTGTTTTCTTGTTACATAGCGAGGGTTGTTTTTCTTTCTGTACTAATTGATTGTAGATTGTGACTATTACTGGGGAGTGATCTGATGACAAATCTAAGCACGATTTCGCTTTAGTTCGTTTGGTGTCAATTCCTTTTGTGATACAGAAGTCGATAAGGTCGGGTATTTTCTTTTTGTCCGATGGCCAGTAAGTGGGTTGTCCTGTTGAGATATGATGTAGATTATTCTCTTTCATCGCCTTTACTAGCTCTTTTCCTTTTGGATTAGATAATCTGGAACCCCATAGAATATGCTTCGCGTTGTAGTCACCCCCTGCAATAAATTTGTTTCCAAGTGTGTTGTAGAAATCTTCAAAATGTTCCTTTTTGTTGTTATGTTTAGGTGGACAGTATATCGCAGAGATGGTTATTGGGCCCTGACAATCTTCTAGAGTGATGCTAGTAGCCTGCAGATGTTCTTTGGCGTATTTATTTCTCTCATGATGTCTGATGTTGTTTCGAATAATTACTGCTGTTCCCCCATGTGCTTTATTATCAGGATGTTTTGTATCATAAATTTGATAGTTGGGTAGTCTTAGATAGTGATTGTTTGTGAAGTGTGTTTCAGAGACCATCATGATGTCAATATTGTGGGTTTGTAGGAATGTCTTAACTTCATGTGCGTGTTGGTGTAGTCCATTGGCGTTCCATATTGCTATTTTATACCTTGGGTGTTCAGCCATTAAGCCATTTTACTGATGAGGGTTGTTAACAAGTTCAACATGGTGCTCATTTGAGTCATGAGTTGCCCCATCATCTCTTCTAGTTTGTTCAAGTTATTTGGATGTTGGTTTGTAATTGGGTTTGTGTCTTGACTTGTTTGCCAGGCTGGTGTTTGTTGATTAATGTTGTTTGGTTTGTTTGTATATATGGTCTCTTTTTGTGTATGGTTGTAGCTGCTACTTGGAGCTTGGTTTTGCGTTGCGCCGAGTTGTGTTGTTTGGTTTATATTTGAGTTGTGTTGGTCTATGGTTCTGTGGTTTCCGTTTTGTAATTTTTGTGTATTTTCATATTTATGCTGCTGTTTGTTGCTGATACCCATTCCAGCTACTTGTGCATAAGATATTGTTGGCTGGGTTGCTGAGCATTCTTCATAATTTTCGTTTCTCTTTGTTGGTGTAAATGTCCTAGTCTGCTGTGTTTTTTTAGTTGGGATATTTCTTATTTGATGTTCGATTTCTTTCTGCCTGAGAGCAGGATAGATTTTCTGTTGTAATTGTTTAAAAACATTGCATCCTCGAAAATTGGCGGGGTGCTTGTCTCCGCAGTTGACACACCGCACATTTTCATCTCTGATCTTTCTAGGACAATTTATGGTTTCATGATGACCTGTACACTTCACACAACGAAGCGATCTTCGACAGAAATTCCTGGTGTGTCCGTATTCCTGACATCTGGTGCATTGCGGAATTATCCTCTTGGCGTGTGGAGGTTCAAATTTAACTATTTGGTTTCCGATTAATTTTAATTTATAAACATCTTTGTTATTATCCCTTGGTTTTAGGTCAACATAGTGCATTGGTAGCGGTACCTTGGTTTCTCGATTTCTAATGTTCCATACATTTGTAGCCTCGTGACCAGCTTTCAATAATGATTCTTTGATTGCTTCGGTTGTAATAGAGGGGTGAATTCCTTTGAGGACAACTCTGAAACTTCTTTCTTGTTTGGATTTATAGGTGTGATATTCTGTTTTTTTTTCATCAAAAATTTTTATTACTGGGCTGAAGTATTCCGCTTTGTATATTTGTACCTTTACTTTATTGTCTCCTAGTACTTTTATTTGATATTCTCCTTTTGTAGTTTGTAGTAGCACTTCATGTAAGGGTTTAATTTCCTGTACATTATAAACTGTTATTGGTGGTGGTTTTGGTTCTTTGCTTTGTTGTTCAATCTCTACTTCCGAATTTGTATCATCTTGTGAGAGAGCTTCGTAGCGATTTCGGATTGGTATGGAATTTCCCAGCCAATAATCTACCAACTTTGGCTGCTTTCGTATGGGTAATTTTTCTGGGCTTCGCATTCTCTTATTATAGACGTTTTGAAATGCTTCAGCTACCTGTTGAGATGTTATCAGCTCTTGGTTAGTTTCAGTTAAATCGACACAATACTCATCTGTTGAGGATGACTGCTGATGATGTTGCATTTCTTCTTCACTATTAAGCGGAGATGAATTTGAGGTTATGTTTTCGTTTATACAACTCGGGCAGCTCCACTGATGGTATTCACCGCTTTGATTAATTTCATTTAACGTTGTCATAGTCATTCCGATGCATTCAATATGATAATTAGACATGCACCTCATTTTACACTGTATACAATCTTGGTATTTTGTCGGAACTCGTTTACACACGCCACACGCATTCATTATCACGACAGCAATACAAAAATTTTGTCAGCAGGATATTTTTGCCTCCAAGAGAATTTGTAATCAAGAGAATTTGGTACTCAGAGAATTTGGTACTCAGAGAGTTTGCCTCTGATAAAACTGATGTTAACGGGAAATTATCAAAAATTAATAACTTTAACCCACAATAGAACGTTCAAGGTATAAATTAAAATCAGAAATGAGCTCCAATAACATTCACGTGTTTTGCAAACAATTCGCTCGTATTGGAAATAAATAAACACGCAAATTCAAGAAAACTTTGTTGGGAGGGAAATTTTGGGATAAAATTGATGTCAAACGTTGAAACACCGTTTGAGCCTCAATAAGCTTCTATTCCCATCATTTTTAATTTTATTTTCGGCCAAGTTATGAGTATTTAAATTTTAGAGTACTACTCCGAGCAAGTTTCGTACAATAACGCTCAAGTTTAATCAGAGATTTTAAATTATTATATTATAATATTACCTACATGACTAACTCGAAATTTAAAAGTGAAGCTTAGTCACGTGGTCGGTCGCCATTTTAACTTGGTAAAGATAACCAATTTCAATTCACTTCAGGTGCAATCGACTTGTAATTCGGCAGGTAATTCATGTTTGTTTGAAATCGTCGTGTTGGTAACATACCAAAATAGAAATGGCCGCCAAGCTTCAGTTTTTGATACGCAAAATATACAGATTTATGTATCTAGGTAATTTTTAATATAATACTTCAAAATCTCTGAATCTAACTCTATTTTATAAGATTAAAATTTTGTATTTGAAAAAAAAACTTAATATGGTAAATACAAATTTAACCTAAATCTCAAAAACTGTTTGGTTACAAAACAAAATAAAGACGATTGTGACTATTTTGAACTTGATCCTGTAGGTGTTGTCCAGAATCTCGTTAATCCAATCATGGGTCACTTTTCTTGATGTATTTCTTGAAAATCTCAAAAACTATTTGGGTACAAACAAAAATAATGTTTGCACAAACAAGTATAAACGAAGCACAAACGATTTAGACTATTTTGGAATCAAAATTCGACATGGGGGGCTGGAGATATGCTAGCAAAATTTTGAAATTTCTCGAAAACTATTTGGGTACAAACGAAAATGACACTTGCACAAACAGGCACAAACGAAGTACAAACGATAGAGAGTATTTTGAACATGTTCCTGTAAGTGTTACACAGAATCTCGTTAATTCAATCATGCGCGTCACTTATTTTTTATGTATTTCTTGAAAATCTGAAAAACTATTTGGGTACAAACAAAAATAATGTTTGCACAAACAGGCACAAACGAAGCACAAACGATTTAAACTATTTTGGAATCAAAATTCGACATGGGGGGAGCTGGATACATGCTAGCGAAATTTTGAAATTACTCGCAAACTGTTTGGGTACAAACAAAAATGGCACTTGCACAGACAAGCACAAACGAAGTACAAACGTTAGAGAGTATTTTGAACGTGATCCTGTAAGTGTTAACCAGAATCTCCTTAATCCACTCATGCGCGTCACTTTTTTTTATGTATTTCTTGAAATTCTCAAAAACTATTTGGGTACAAACGAAATAGTAGTTTATATCACGAGGGCGTAAGGGGTTGTTTTTCGTCACGAGACGTAGTTTATGACACGAGCCGCAAGGCGGCGAGGGGAATAATAGTCGAGAGATGAAAAAACCCTGGAGCCCGAGTATTATGAACAGCTTTTCGTGAATTTGGGAATAATATCCGACAAAATTCACGATTTTTTTTGCAATAATTGCATAAATTTTATAAATTTATAACACGTTTTAATTGACATGGTGGTAGTGTAAAACCAACTTCTACTTGTAACCATAGTGTTTTTCTTGGCACCAGTTGGTACCCTGGAGGGCGGCCATGTTGGGGCGGGATGTTCATTTTGATTTTTACTCTCGTAAAGTTTGAACGTTTGTGTATTGTGTCGTGTGTTTTCAATTAAAAATGTTTAAAAACCAAGAAATAATCGTTAAATAATCAATAAATACGACATTGTGGTCGCATCTATCGATGTTCATAGACACGTTGCAAAAAAATCGCAAATTTGATATTGATGGATCACGTGGTAGGTACTATCGCGTTCAGCAAAAAGCGGTATTTATGGGGCGAATTTATAGACAGGCAAGTTTTTCACAATTGTGTGGTTAAGATAAAATATGTAAATAACTGATTTTTGAAAATTTTTGTTTTTTTGAAATTTTTTTACTCCCGGTATTTTTTTACTCCCGGGAGAAAAACAAAGTGTGACGAAAAGAGCTTCTTTGCTCCCGAAAAACCGGGTGTAAAGTAGTCACTTTACACCCAAAATCACGAAAATAATGTTTGCATAAACAGGCACAAACAAATCACAAACGATTTAGGCTATTTTGGAATCAAAATTCGACATGGGGGGAGCTGGAGACATGCTAGCGAAATTTTGAAATTACTCGCAAACTATTTGGGTACAAACAAAAATGGCACTTGCACAGACAAGCACAAACGAAGTACAAACGTTAGAGAGTATTTTGAACGTGATCCTGTAAGTGTTAACCAGAATCTCGTTAATCCTCTCATGCGCGTCACTTTTTTTTATGTATTTCTTGAAAATCTCAAAAATATTTGGGTACAAACGAAAATAATGTTTGCACAAACGATTTAGACTATTTTGGAATCAAACTTCGACGTGGGGGGGGCTGGAGACATGCTAGCGAAATTTTGAAATTTCTCGAAAACTATTTGGGTACAAACAAAAATGACACTTGCACAGACAGGCACATAAAAAGTACAAACGTTAGAGAGTATTTTCAACGAGATCCTGTAAGTGTTTCCCAGAATGTCGTTAATCCACTCATGCGCGTCAACATACAGGATGTAAACTTGAAAATCTCGAAAACTATTTGCGTACAAACGTAAATAAAACTTGCACAAACAAGTACAAACCAAACACTGACGTTCTACACTATTTTTGTATCAAAAATTGGAAATTTTAAAGAAATTTTGTGTTACCACGTGTTACCTAGAATCTCGAAAATCTCAAAAACTATTTGGGTACAAACGAAAATAAAACTTGCACAAACAATGACAAACAAATTACAAACGCTCTAGACTATTTTGAATCCAAAATTCGAAATTTAAAAAAGCATGTCTCCAGCCCCTTCCCCCCAGCTAAATTTTGAAATTTCTCGAAAACTATTTAGGTACAAACGAAAATAATGTTTGCACAAACGAAGCACAAACGATTTAGATTATTTTGGAGTCAAAATTCGACATGGGGGGGGGCTAGCATGTCTCCAGCCCCCCCCCCCCCCCAACAAAATTTTGAAATTTCTTGAAAACTATTTGGGTACAAACGAAAATAATGTTTGCACAAACAGGTACAAACGATGCACAAACGATTTGGACTATTTTGGAATCAAAATTCGACATGGGGGGGCTGGGGACATGCACCTCGTATTCGACATCTTTTAATATACACTCTTGCGTTTTAATATCTCCAAAACCTAGAGCTTCTATGTATTCACCATTTTTTGCAGTACCAATTTCTGTAACCATTTCTTGCATATTTTGTATTAAATTATTCTCATTAGTCATGTGCGCTGTTGCACCAGAATCCAAATACCATACAGTTTTATTTTTATCGTCTTCATTTTTCACTGTGTGCGTTAATAAAGACATTTTTTTATTATCCATTTGACCACTGGATTTGCTTACACCGGTTGTGTTATTTTTGTTTCTAAAATAGCAATCTTTGTCTACATGGTTGGTTTTTTTACAGATGTTACATTTTATTTCAGTTTTTTTACAATCTCTAGCAAAATGTCCAAATTTTCCACATTTGAAGCAGTTTTTAGTTTCATTTTTACGGTTAAATTTGTTAAAATTTTTGTTACGCTCACCTGTGGAATTGAATGCTATTTGTTCACTGGAGTTTTCATGGTTATTATTTCGCTTTTCTTCTGCTAGAAGTCTTGATGTCAATTCGGTTAATTTTTGTTTACTTTCTGGAGTAGATTCCCAAGCACTTATGAAATATCGATAATTTTCCGGTAATGTGGACAGAATTTTCGTAATAATCATGGTTTCACTTATTTCTTGTTTCATACTGTTTAAGAGGGGCATTTTTTTCAGGGCCCTTTTAATTTAATCAACAGATGGCGCCTACTTAAATATTTTCATAAAATAAGAGGAATTTTCTATATTTAAAATATAGCAAATTCGTTGAGATAATACTATTCTATAAACAATATTCTTGATCTTAAGCTATTTTGAGTTCGTAATATTTATTTATAAAAACACAATTCGTAATTAAAGTTTAATTATCTTATTTTGTAAGTGAGTGTGTTTTGACATACTCAATACGAACTCAAAATAGCTTAAGATCAAGAATATTGTTTATAGAATAGTATTATCTCAACGAATTTGCTATATTTTAAATATAGCAAATTCCTCTTATTTTATAAAAATATTTAAGTAGGCGCCATCTGTTGATTAAATTAAAAGGGCCCTGAAAAAAATGCCCCTCTTAATTTATAAGCTAAACTCTTCAATTCACATATGTGAATTGTAATAGACATGTTAGTACCTTTTTTATAGTTGTAGTTATAAAATTCTTGTAACAAGTTATATTTACGTTGTTGGTTATCACGTTCAAACAACATCTTCAACTTGTCAATCATTTCACATGAAATTGTGCAGTTAATTAGGTGCATCATAATCGGTTTTTCAATGGTTGTTACCATTATTCGTTGAGCAATCGCATCCTTTTTCTCCCAGTCTTCTTTTAATTTTTGCTTTTCTGGGCATTTTGTTTTACCTGTAGCGATATCATAAATTTGTTTTGCTTTAAAGAAGATCGTAATTTGAAATTTCCAAATTTCGTAATTACCCTCATCTTTGAGATGTCCGATGTTTAAAATTTCTTCTTTAGTTGAAGTAGTCATTGTTTTATTTTTTTTAATTTCTGGATTGCACAATTTTTAATATAAATTTCAGTTTTTTTTTTACTTTTTTTTTACATAAACACTTAATTGGTTTAATTTTCCATCAAAGCACGATTTATTTTAAATTTTTACTGTTTTTATTTCACTTCAATGCTTTAATAATAATCTTTATTAACGGAGTACCTCCTTTTCAAATACAATAACAACAAAACAAATAACAATAAATAAAATAATAATAAAAGTAACAAACAAATTAAAAGAAAGAAAAGAAAACAGGGTTACATGTCAATGCAAGCTTTAATGAAGATTTAAATCCCGTCGGGGAGCTTGCGAAGAAGTCAACTTTTTTTTTTTTTTTTTTTCTTAATAATAATTAAGAAAAAAATTTTCTTTAATTGTTTTTATTTCACTCTAATGTGTTAATTGTTTTTACCGCTAACTGTTTTTACTTTTTTAAATTTTTATTTTACACTTTGTTCAATAAACACCTGGGCCATAACCTTTTGGGATTTTACTGTTTTTTAATAGATATAAATGAAAACACTTTTGGTATTATAATTTGTTTATAATTAAAATTAAATAAAACAAAAGAATTACATTTATATAAGTGAATTAATTATTGAACAAAAGAACTTAAATTACACGTTCGCATATTCGTCGCTCACTCAATAACTCGATAACTGACTTATGTTATGCATTCGTTTTACTAACATATTGTCGTGTTCTGACGAACAACTCTTTAAGTGCCGTAGCTCGTTAGTCGGAGTTTACACTTTCGAGACTATCTCAGGAGTAGGTTCCAAAAATTTATTCTCTTAAACTATCCACAATAAATGAAACAAAATTGTCAGGGGTGAATTATAATTTAATTGGACGATAATAGTATTCATAATCTAATCAATAAATAAATTGAGACGAAATTTTTGTAATTAAACTTATCGACACAATCGATTATTCCAAAATCATGAAGAATTATCCTACAAATTTACACATTTAAAATTCAAAAACAGTATCTCCAATTTGTAAGATAATCAACGTTCTATTGTAATTTAAATAAAACATCTGTAATAAAAAAAAATGTACAAAAATAAGAAATTGTTTACTTTTCAAATATTGACGATGCGTTTAATTGTTCAAAAGGTTGGTATGGTAGTCACTACCAAATGCATAGAAACCGTTCGGAAAAGTTTATCGCGTAAATTTAAATTTCGCAATCAAATAACACAAATCAATTATTAAAATTGTTCCACTGGTGTTTTAATTAATTAAGTGTAAAAATCCGTTCATACGTGCGACTTGAAATACAAATTTTAACGTCAGGTGTAGATAACCTCAAAATTTTACTAAGCATCGTGACAAAAATCGAGCACAATCGTTGATATAGCGTAAATAAACAATTTAAAAATTATTTACCAAGACGATGGCTTGAATAATTGATGATTGATTCTCGAATTCCTTGCATCTACGATTTGACAAAAATGGAAGGCTTCATGTTATCAGTCAGTAAAATTTTCAAAATCTTCAAAATTTTCTAATGCTCTTCTTTCGTAGCACACACACAATCAAACAAATCTCCAGTTGCTCATAATCTTCGCTAAAATTAATTACAAATTTATAATTTTCAAACATTCGAAGATTACACTTTGAAGCCGTTAAGTTGTAGACTTCACACCTCCATTACTCTAGAGCAACTTCCCATCTATCTCGTTTCCTGTAAAACTTTTCATCGGAGAATCGTGTCACACTCTGGTTGGTTGGTTTTAAAGCGAAATTCGAATTTTCTGATGCCAAATTCAACATTTTGATGTCACTAAATTTTAAATTATTCCGAACTACACTTTTAGTTTTAAAAACGCATCAACGATCGTAGCTACCTTTGCACCAACTCATTTCAAACGTAAGTTAACAATTTTTAAGAACAAACAAAAAAAATAAATTAATCAAAATTTTAACGTTTTTCCATTTTTGAAATGTTTAATTTTCAGGCTATATGGACAAATTTCCAAACCTTAAAATCTCGTCTCTGCACGTACCCATAAGCACGTAATTGAAAAATAACAGGTTACTACTATTCATCTAATTAAATTAAAGAAAATTTCATAAATCAAAACTTTGACAAAATGAAAATTTAATTGTGGATAATTTCAGAATTTTCAACCTATTACAATCCACGTCAATATTAATCCCCATACATGCGCAATACAATATGGGTTTTTGTTAACTTGAATTTATATTCTTAACAGTTTTTTCAGTTAATAGCTCTGTTCGTTTGTCAAGCACTAACTTGAACTGAACACGTTTGAGTGACGTCAGAGTTCAACTTGGTGCAGGTATTTTCAAGAGTACAAACGAACGCTTTCAGTTCACGTTAGTTCATGTAAATAGTGGAGTTAACCTAAAATCATAGACCGATAACCTCAAATTTGTAAAAGTTTTTATCTGGTCAAATTGTATTTGATGTAATTTAATAAATTAATGTAATTAAGAATCAATAAATGAACAATTATCGATATAGTCAAACGTATTAGCCGTAAAACGTAAGAGTAGAAGTCTCCAAGTAAAAAGACTAATAAAGTAATAATTTTGTAAATTTAGCAGGTCATTTTATATTACCTCATACGAAGGCAAGAGGAAGGAAGCTGTGCTTTAACTTTAACCCCTTCTGCTTTTATTAGGGCTCGCACCATAAAATAGTACTTACATTTTTGTATGGTTGTGTATTTTATAAAATAACGCATGAATAAATCCGTTTTTTCAAAACAAACAGTTTTCTACTTGTTTATAACATATGTTTATTGTAATTAGTAGGTTTTCTGTAATATTATTAACATTAAGTTTACTAATATATTTGATTATAGGTTCTGAAGAAGCGAAAATCAATACCTCGAAACGTAAATAAATTAACAAATTTTAATTTGTTCAATGTACCCACAAGCCACAAAACAATAATATATGTATATTTTAAGTCGGTTAAAGCCAACGAGTAACGTCATAAAAATAAACGATATTAAAAAATTAGTCATTAATTATTACAACTTAATCAGCTTAAAATGTAAAATTCACTAATCGAGGAATCTCTTAGGGATAACTGCTATTGGAATGGCAATGCATAGATTCGGAGTTCGATCCTAATATCATTCGAAAACGATATAATTTCTGATATCTTTTGAATTAATGTATTTTAAAATTATTTTCTCTTTAATTATTACAACGATACTTCCACATCTGTTACATATCAACTACATTTCCTAAAAAAACAAATGAAATTATGTATGTACGCCGATAACAAAATGTTAACAACTAAAAACCAATAATCAAATCACAAGTGAAGTTGCAACGGTTGCTACCTGTTAAAAAACTTATTAATTTCACCAATTAATTGCAAAATACTTGAATTTACGTTGACGTAACTGTCAATTTTCAATTATTTTAGGTTACTTTCGCGATCGAAAAATCCCCACCACAAATGTTAGATAGTTGTTGTTCTAACTTGAACTGGCCTGCACCTGATCTTGAGTGCGAACGAGTTAAAGATGAACTGAACAAGAACTAGAACATCAAACGAACGCTTTTATTTTGCACTAACTTGCTCGGTTCAGGTTAGTTCAACAAACGAACAGACCTAATAGTTGGCGCCACAGATTTCTAAAATCTGACAACACTGTTAAGCGCACGCAAATTCAAGGACAGTTACCAGTTACCAGCATGGTGGCAACACTGCTGTTCTGTGAGTCTAACGTATCGTCGACCGCACCCTAGTAGAAATTAATCGGCGTTTTAAAATTTTCGCGGAATATTTCACAGTATCTCGTAGTGTTAGTGGCTTTACAAAGTAATAACTGATAAACTGTGCTCTGGTCTTAACCCACTACGTACGTAGTTTATAGGTTAACTTTTAAAACGTGAAGTTAAAACGAATGCGCGCGACGTTAGTTCGCTCGCTTCGACTTTCTTCTTCCTTCCAGTTCATTCTTATTTCAGTAGATGGCGGTGCTATTCTTAGGTAACGGCAAGATGGCGACGGCTACCATTTTAAAACCGTTTCTCTTTAGTGGGTCAAATGAATTTGTTTGTTTATCGACATTGACGTAGACGTTATATTTTTTTAGATTGAGTAAAGTGAACAATTAGCCCCAGCTACACTTCAAGAAATATTATCGAAGAATAAATTAAACATTATGGAACGGATCGACCAAGTATCGGAACCTACCGATAATTCTAGTAGCTGTGAAATTAAGGTAGAAGATGTGAAGTTTAATTTAGAAGATTTACATCACTCGATAGACATTAAAGACGGGAGCGAGAGCGATTCAGAACAACTAGCACTGGAGAAACCAGTAAGAAAAACTAAAAACTCAAATTTTATATGTCAGTTTTGTGATTATAAATGTGAACAAAAATCAAATTTGAAAAGACATTTAAAAACTCACACAGGCGAGAAACCTTTTGCTTGTGAGATTTGCGCCTATAAATGTGCACTAAAAGAAAATTTAAATAAACATTTAATCACTCACACAGGCGAGAAACCTTTTGCTTGTGAAATTTGTGTTTATAAATGTGCACGAAGAAAAGATTTAAAAATTCATTTAAGAACGCACACAGGCGAGAAACCTTTTGCTTGTGAGATTTGTGATTATAAATGTGCACAAATAGGAAATTTAAAAGAACATTTAAGAACTCACACAGGCGAGAAACCTTTTGTTTGTGAGATTTGCGACTATAAATGTGCACGAAGAGGAGTTTTAAAAACTCATTTAAGAACGCACACAGGCGAGAAACCTTTTGCTTGTGAGATTTGTGATTACAAATGTACACAAATAGGAAATTTAAAAGATCATTTAAGAACTCACACAGGCGAGAAACCTTTTGCTTGTGAGATTTGTGACTATAAATGTGCACAAAGAGGAGTTTTAAAAATTCATTTAAGAAGGCACACAGGTGAGAAACCTTTTGCTTGTGAGATATGTGATTATAAATGTGCACGAAGAGAAGATTTAAAAATTCATTTAAGAACGCACACAGGCGAGAAACCTTTTGCTTGTGAGATTTGTGATTATAAATGTGCACGAAGAGAAGATTTAAAATTTCATTTAAGAACTCACACAGGCGAGAAACCTTTTGCTTGTGAGATTTGTGACTATAAATGTGCACGAAGAGAAGTTTTAAAAACTCATTTTAGAACGCACACAGGCGAGAAACCTTTTGCTTGTGAGATTTGTGATTATAAATGTGCACGAAAAGCGAATTTAAATAAACATTTAATCACTCACACAGGCGAGAAACCTTTTGCTTGTGAGATTTGCGCCTATAAATGTGCACTAAAAGGAAATTTAAATCAACATTTAATGACTCACACAGGAGAGAAACCTTTTGCGTGTGTGATTTGTGACTATAAATGTGCACGAAGAGGAGATTTAAACACTCATTTTAGAACGCACACAGGCGAGAAACCTTTTGCTTGTGAGATTTGTGATTATAAATGTGCACGAAGAGAAGATTTAAAATCTCATTTAAGAACGCACACAGGGGAGAAACCTTTTGCTTGTGAGATTTGCGATTATAAATGTGCTCAAAGAGGATCTTTAAAAAATCATTTAAAATGTCACAATGCATAGACAAAAATTATTTAGTCAAATTTACTTTAACGTTATAGTAAATATTTTGTAGTACAATTTACAATAATTGAAATATTAATTGTTTCATTCTGATATATAAAATTCTCGTCGCGGTGTTTGTTCCCAAACTCCTCCGAAACGGCTGAACCGATTTTGATAAAATTTTGTGTGCTTATCGGGTAGGTCTGAGAATCGACGAACATCTATTTTTGATACTCCTAAATGTTAAGGGTGGTTAACCCCAAATTTTTTTTTTATCGACCGGGAGTTGACACGGGGACAAAACAACGTTTGCCGGGTCACCTAGTATTACTATAAGTTTGATGTAATTCGTTTTGAGAAATTTTTCTTCGATTACAGTAAATATTTTATAGTAAAATATTCCACGAGTGTCTTTCTAAATATTTCTGTAATTGATAGTTAGAATACTTCAAATTTGGATAATTTTTACTTCAAGATGTTGAAGTAAATTTTACTATGAGATTTAGACAGTAATTCACAATTTAATTGTAATTTTTTATAGTAAAATGTGCTATAATTTTTGTACTAAAATTTATTTTACGCCTGGATATGAAATACATCAAAATCTTTAGGTTTGTTCGTTTGGTTTGCACGTAAATAGTGAAGTTAACCTAAAATCACAGACCGATAACCTCTAATTTGTAAAAGTTTTAATCTGGACAAATTTAGTATTTGATATAATTAAATAAATGAATGTAATTAAGAATCAATAGCAGGTCATTTTGTATTAGGTACCTAATACGAAGGCAAGAGGAAGGAAGCTGTGCTTTAACCCTTCTGGTTTTATTAGGGCTCGCACCATAAAATAGCACTTACATTTTTGTATGGTTGTGTATTTTTTAAAATAACGAATAAATAAATTTGTTTTCAACTTGTTTATAACATATTATGTTTATAATAAACATTGTAATTATTAAGTTGTAATAATTCGCTGCAGTGGGTGAAAAAATGGTTAAGTCATTTTTTTCGAAGCCGAGTTTTTGTCATTTATGGAACCTATAAACGTTCACCTTTGCATTGGTATAATAATTATTATTTATATTTAATAATTGCCATAATAATTATTTATTGACTTAACCCCTTTTTCACCCGCTGCAGCCAATTGTTATGTTATATTAAATGTTATTATTTGTAATTAGTAAGTTTTCTGTAGCCACAGCAGTGGTGTGATGTGATCGCTGGTTGAGTATAGAGCGGAAATTCTGGGTTCAAATAGCGGATTGCACAGAATTTCTTGACCCGACCTTCCGGTGGTCATCCACCTCCTGTGGTGATCCCTGATATTTGTGTCGACGTCATTACTGTTGATACGGCTGCGTCACACACGAGAGTTTACAAGACAGGTTAGGTAAGCAGGGAATGAAGCCATGGGCCTTCTAGGCCTGTAAAGCTATAATATAAGTTTTCTGTAATATTATTATTGTTGAATTTATTTGAATTACATGCTTTTTACGATGGAAAAGGGCGAAGGCCATTTTAGGCATAAAATCACCCAATATTATAGTGTGTATTGTTTCTTGTAGACTAAAGTAAGTTATTGTTTAGCAACCAAACAGGTTGCACATATACTCACACTTTTATCTTTTATTAAAACTTTTTCTCCAATAAGACTTCTTATTTAATTAATAATCCACTGCAAATTACCTAATATCTCAACAATTATCGTTAAGTTCACTTATATATTTGTACTAGTTGAAAAGCCCGTCCAAGGACGGGTAGCTAGCCGGTGGATCTCTATTTTAGCGGTATTAATTTAAAAAAAATGGTTTTAAAACACTAAGGGTGCGTTCCACTTAAAGCCCACGACGACCACGGTCGTTTGTCAGTCCAATCAAATAACCGCTCTTGATCTTTAGTCCAATCAAAGAACTACGAGACCACGCTGCGGTCGTCGTGGGCTTTAAGTGGAACGCACCCTAAGGGCCAGTTGTATAAAAGAGGATCATCCTTGACCATGGATCAAGCTCCAATTTAAACCAATCAGAACAGTTAAAATTTTATTTTAAGTTTTCTATTGGTTTGAATTGAAGCTTGATCCATGGTCAAGGATGATCCTCTTTTATACAACTGACCCTAACATAGGCTCAACCGATGGATTTCTTGTTTTACAATCTTCATTAAAAAAAATAAATCCCTAATACTGACAATTTTAATTGTTCACGTTCAAACGTCCTCAACGTTGGAAACTCGTTTGGTGTGTAACTCGATCCCAGGGGAGTAGATTTTAAGTTGCTAAAAACCAACGGCAACAACCAATCCGAGTGCGTTGTGTGTCTTAAAAATATGACACGCTTAAGAAGTTGTATGTGCTGCCCTTTTATTATTCTGAAATACAACTATTGAAAATGTAAAAGTCGAATATTAAATTTTCTTAATGGATAATCTTTGGATTAACCGAGATAAAATTTATATACAGGGTGGCCTTTTGAAAACGAAACAGACCTGTCCAAGCGTTTTTTCTTCTTTTATTCTTAAATGTCTTGAAATATCGGATTTATTTCGCATTTTTGCAGTTTCAATTTTTTTGTTGAATAATTGATAAAACTTTAAAAAAATTATAGAACTGAATTCAGGGAAGCAAGACCTTTCAAATGAGGTGTTACTTGCCATATCATCCCTATTATCATTTTAGGGGTTATCATCGCAACTCAAAGGGATGAAACAATACGGAAGTAACATTAGTCGCAAAAGTTGTCCCCCTCAATGATAAAATTGACGTGTTTTTGTATTTCTTAAGAAAAAAATTCTGCTGGCCACAATCCCGTCTGTTTCGTTTTCAAAGGGCCACCCTGTATAAGTACCCCAGTTGAAACTTACTTTGTATGCAACTCGATGCCAGGAGAAGTGATTTTAAATTGGTAAAAAATTGGATCATTTAATTAATATAGCTGGTTCCACCGCGGCAGGCCCGTAGCTAGGATTTAATTTGGGGGGGGGGGTACTTGAAAAATTTAAATTTTTGGTGGTTCCCCTTCCGAGAATTTTTATTATTTAAACAAATTTTCCTTTACTTTAAAAAAAAATTTTTCTGAACATTTTGGGAGGGGGGTTGGCACGTGCCCCAATGTGCCTTCCCCCTGGCTACGGGCCTGAACCGCCTGAAATCAAGGTTGAAAACTTGATTGGTGTGCTACTCGATCCCACGGGAGGTGATTTTGGGTGCGTTCCACTTAAAGCCCACGACGACCACGGTCGTTCGTCAGTCCAATCAAATAATCGCTCTCGATCTTTAGTCCAATCAAAGAACCACGGGACCACGCTGCGGTCGTCGTGGGCTTTAAGTGGAACGCACCCTTTATGTTTGTATAATTAACGACAACGACCAATTAAAGCGCGTTGTGTGTTTTTAAAAAATAACACGCTGCTACTGTTCCAACGTGTAATTTTTTTTAGAACACACAGCGCACTCTGCTTGGTCGTTGTCGTCGGTCGTACCAACTTAAAATTACTTTACCATTCCATATAGAAATATATATAACCTTTTCTGAATGGAGTACTAAGGTAATTTTAAGTTGGTACGACCAAAGACAATAACCAATCAGAGTGAAAAATGACACGCGAGAGCAGCAGCGTGCTGGTCTTTTATATATGTGATTATTTAAATTCTGAAGAAGCGGAAATCAATAGCTACCCAGGGAAAAATTTACAATTGGCCAAGCATTCGCCCATCATTGTCCCAACGGTGCTCGAAAATTGGCTTGCATTACCGTCCCAACGTTGGGCGAACGCTGGAATGATAACTTGGGCCCTAAGGTTGGCGACCAGGGTTGGGTCAATGTTGGCTACTAGTACTAGTACAGTGGTTGAACTAGCATTTACTTGACAGTTAGCCACGGACTTCTTAAAATAAATGGACTGCTGATAGCTATTGCTTTCAAGCCAAAAAAGTGAGGCATATATGGGCGCCGCCATTTGTGGTGCAGTTATAGGAAATTTCAAATATTTACTGGTTTATATTGGTACTAAATTAGTGTATTTTGATAGTAACCTAACCGCATTCTTAAAATTTAGCAAAGTTCTTTTTCAGACCAGGGACGTCACATAAAATCTCTTGTTCAAAAATATTTACAAAATTAAAATTTTTTCAAAAAAAATTAAAATATTTTGGTAATTCATTATAAGACTTCTTCTTCTTAAAATTATACAACATTACATAAATTTTACAAATAAATTTATTACAAATTACAAATCAAGTTCGATTATCGTTTTTAAATTTCCCCCCAAACATCCCAAGTTGCTATTGGTTATATTCCAACCAATAATCGTTGCACCACAAATGGCGGCCTCACACACCTTTTTAAAAGCTTTTATTTAACTTGGGAAGACCGTTGTCCATCGTCCGTCGTCCGTGTGGGTCGACCGCTTTGAGGCCATTTTTAAGCAACTTCCCGACGTCCTAGAGATCTGAAATTTGGTACACAGCTTTCACCTGCAGAACATTTTCATATTTTAATTTTGTTTTTCTAAAATTCTGAAAAATAAGCGAAAAATCAAGAAAAAACTGAAAACCATTAAGCGCATGCGTCGATGCGCATTGGACAATTTTATCATACAGGGTGGAAAGTAACTTAGAATTCTAAATCTCATTTTTAAGGACCGCATTCAGGGTAAAGTTTTTCGTCGTAATGATTTATACAGGGTGAAGTATCAAACATCTAAAACACATAAATAAAGAAATCTGATAGGATGAACCTATATTAGTTAAAATACATAAGCTGTATTTGAAAAGATATGACTAAAAAATTAGAAAATAAAAAATTAAATAAAAAATTAAAAATTTTTAAAAAAACCTTTTATTTAAAATTACAAAAGTGCACTAAAAAGTAGAAAATAATTTTAATAAAAGCAAACAAAGCTTCGTGAAAACATCAATATAAAAGCGTGGGGTTATGAATTTTGTACACCAATAGTTAGCCTGCTTATCCACCTATAAACAGCCCCACGCTTTTATATTGATGTTTTCACGAAGCTTTGTTTGCTTTTATTAAAATTATTTTCTACTTTTTAGTGCACTTTTGTAATTTTAAATAAAAGGTTTTTTTTAAAATTTTTTAATTTTTTATTTAATTTTTTTTGTCTCTATCAGCAGTCCATTTTATTTAAGAAGTCCGTGCAGTTCTTAGACCATTTAAACTTATAGACACGCCTTGATTTTCAAGCAGTGAAGCAAACATAAGTGACGTCACTGGTGAGGTAAATGCTAAGATACTCGAGTAAATACCAACTATAAATGAAAAAAATAGTTTATTTTAGTATTCCGTTAATATATATCTCGATAAAACCCCACCAGTGACGTCACACATGTTTGCTTCAGTTTCTATTCAAGGAGAGATAGGAAAGGGCGTGTCTATAAGTTTAAATGGTCTAAGGTGCAGTTAGCCAACTGTTGGTAATACTCAGCGCCGTATATTAGGGGTGGTTCAACTTTTTCAAGAGGGGGGCGATTTCATAGATTGTTAATAAAAATACCAAAATGGATAGTCTTTTTTCCACTAATTTTAGTTTTTACGTTATATTTATAATGCATAATTTTACCCAAGGGGGAGCGAGTGCCCCCATCGCCCTCCCCCTGAATCCGCCCTTGTGGTTTAAGAGGTTTAAATCCCCCCATCCCCATGGCATAGCAAAAAAAGTAAAAAAAAAAAGCCGTCTAGTCGGCGAGGGGAATAGGAGAAGCCGATGGCCGAAAAGACCCTAACGTTCGTGTGATATGAAATGCTTTTCGTTTTGAAGGAAATATATCCGACAAAGTTTACAATTTTTATGCAATAATTGCGTAAATTTCATAAAAAATAACACGTTTTAATTGACATCTTGGTAGTGTAAAACCTACTTCTACTTGTAAGTATGGTGTTTTTGTTGGTACCGTAGAGGGCGGCCATGTTGGGATGCCATGTTCTTTTTCATTTGTGATTGTGATATTGGTGTGTAGATGCGTGCCTGTTGTGTGTCAGTGTTTTCAATTAAAAAAACCTAAAAATCAAGAAATTATCGTTAAATAATCAATAAATTATTTTTTATTACGACGAAGACGACGAAATGCAAGATTCGATTTTTAATCGAATCCAAAAATAAAGTTTGTATTTTTATAACTTGTGTTGTACCATTCCTTATTTTGTATGCCTCTCTCCTCGTGCTGTGTTCGGCTACGCCCTTCGAACAAAAAAAGTTTTCCGGCTACGCCCCATGACATGAAAAAACTTTTCGACTACGCCCCATGTACGAAAAAATTTCAAAACGTTCATGGAGCGTGGCCGAAAATAAAGAGAGACGAAAATAGTCTGTTTACCTCCTAAAAACAGGTATGAAAACTACCCCAAATACGACCTGAATAACAAAAAAGCTTTTTTTTATAACCTCCCCCCCCCCCCCATGGCAGAGACAAAACATTTTTTTTAGATAAAACCTTCCCCATGACTTATGTTTAGCTACGGCCTTGGCAATACCACCGGCTCAAAGCTGAAATCATATATAAAAGACCAGCACGCTGCTGCTCCTCCTTCAGAGCATGACATTTTTTTAGGACACACAACGCACTCTGACCGCGACGACCGCTAAAATAGAGATGCACCGGCTAGCTACCCGTCCGTGGACGGGGCTTTCCACCTAGTATAGAAATATATAAATAACCTTTTCTGAATGGAGTACTAAGGTGATTTTAAGTTGGTACGACCAAAGACAACAACCAATCAGAGAGAAAAATGACACGTGGAGTGGTAAAGTAATTTTAAGTTGGTACGACCGACGACAACGACCAATCAGAGTGCGCTGTGTGTTCTAAAAAAAATGACACGCTGAAGAAGTAGCAGCGTGTTATTTTTTAAAACACACAACCCGCTTTGATTGGTCGTTGTACCAACTTAAAATCACCTCCCCTTTCTTAAACCCATTTCTGTTTCTGCGCTCTTTGTATAGCCTTTCTCATAACATTTCTCACTTGCTCATATGTATCTTCCTCCTCGAAGATGCCTCTTCTACGTACTCGTTGGATTTTTCTCCTGGCCGCTACACACTTTCGATGTAGATCAGCTATGCCACTGTTCCACCAGTCTGTTTTTTTTTCGGTTGCTTTGCTATCTTGGCATGCATTCGACGCACAAGTTTTGGAGTGCCGTTATATATTAGCCCCCCCCCCCCCCGGCGTTCTGGTACAGTCGGTCCATGTCTGATCCTTTAGTGCGTTTTTCAATCTTTCTATTTTTAGTTTTCTGATGGACCATCCCCTTGTTGAATTTGGGTTGTGTTTTTTCACTAAACTCATATTCGATGTAGCGATGGTCGCTTTGGCTAGGTGTTGGGAGTACTTGCCATCTCACCAGATGGGCTGTGAGATTTGGGGATGCAAAAGTCACGTCTATCACAAACTGGGAGCCCCCTGTGTTCTCTGTGGATCTTCGGTAGAACGTAGGTGTGGTCCCGGTGTTCCATATGTGTAACAACGCAGTGGCCACCTCTTCCGATAAGACGCTCCCACTGTCGTCTGCTTTATGCAACCCCCACTCCGGGTCCTTGACATTAAAGTCGCCGGCAATGATTACTGTGCCGCGCTGTTCAGCTTCTCGGAAAATTTCAACTATCCATAACTTTGTATAAAATTAACTTAAAGTCTTGCTCTCTGAAGCTCAAAAGAAGCTCTATCGATTGTCTACAGCCCCCCACTTGTTTTTCACGAATAACTTCGAGACCTTTGAGGCTCAAACAAAAATAATAGAAGCTCATTCAGGCTCAACGATGCTCTAACATTTGACACCAAATTCATCTAAATATTCAAAAGTGGGGGAAGGGCTATCATATCTATAGCCCCCCCCCCACTAGTTTTTCGCAAATGACTTTGCGACATTTGAGGCTCAAAAAAAATAATGGAAGCTCATTCAGGCTCAAACGATGCTCCAACGTTCGACACTAAATTCATCCAAAAATTCGAAAAAATTCAAAGGTGGGAGCAACCGACATGCACCTTGGATATTTTTTTAATTTTAAATTGATTGTATTATATTATTTAATTTGTGCTCAAGCTAAAATAGCTTCATCATAACTTTCACGGGTATCACATTCGACAAAAATAAGTTTTTCAATACTTACCCAATTCCATTTCTTTTGTGTAGTCGAATTTATCGGTCGTTGAAATGCTTCCTGCATCTTAAATTTGTAAGCCTTACTGTCCCATTCACGAAAGAAACCCATTAAGATGTCCAAGGATCCCAAACAGTCAGATAAATAATAAAAACTTTCACTGAATCTATGAATTTCAATCAATGAACAGAAATTTGCTGAAAATCACTGAAATCGAATAAATCCAAGGCCCAAATTTTAAAATAAAAAGTTTTCCAAAAGTAAAATTATACAAAACTCAAATCGTTGAATTTTCAGCCTCAGTCCAAACTAATCACACAGCGGCTATCGCGTGACCTTGCAAATTCATTCAATAAGTTTGGTAATTTAACAAATTCTTCCTTTCAAAATGGTTAAAAGAAAAACACACCAACTTTCTGATGAATTTATTTTTCTCACATTTTCAAAAATGGTAATTTTTTCACAAAAATAAAAAAATTATACGTCTCTCAATTAGACACACGGCTTCACGCGCGTCTTTATCCAAAACTAATTTCTCACCTCAGGATTTTCTTGTTCTTTTTTATCTATCAATTTCTGTTGAGTTTTTTTTTCTGGACCAAGTTTAGGTACTCAAACCAATTAAAGCAGTGGCGGCTTGCCATACAGGGCACCTTGGAGCATATCCCAAACCGAAAACGACCACAGTCCATTCATAATTGAGTCGTCCAGATGCAAACCCAGATATAGACAAAAAAAAAAATTTTTTTGTGTTTGGTATCAAACGACTCATAATATTATGAGTCCCTAGATACCAAAAACTCAAAAAAAAATTTTTTGTCTGGGTTTGCATCTGGACGACTCAATTAATAAAATAACTTTGTATTAAATATCAACTGCACCAGGCGGCCTCCGGCCGCAGCAGTTATTCGACCTCATTGGGGAGGGGGAGCGTACAACCATAAAAAAAGTTTTTGTTGATATAATATAAATTAAACCAATCCCACTTTTTTATGAGCGAGTGAGAACTCTTTAATTTAAATCTTTACAGAATTAGCCTTGTTTTGATTATTATGAAATAACTTCGTGATTTAATTCCATTTCAGTCACGCATAAAAAACTCACGATCCGAAAAATGAATCTAAATTATTCTACAACCTACCACGATTCCATACGTCTAGTTCTGTCGAGGGGACGCAATTTCTTGTAATTACATACATACACAACGAATACCTATCCAAAATTCAAATTGGATCACAAAAACCTACAGTGATTTATTTCTTTCGTGAGATTTTAAGTGCCTAGTTAAATGATGCTTTCGAGAAAATTTATAAGCACAAACTTCACATGAAAAAAGTTTTTCTCCGGTATGAGTTCTTAAATGCAGTTCCAAACGCCGCTTAGTCGAACATTTATATTTACAAGTTTCGCACGAAAATCGCTTCTCGCCCGTATGAATCATTAAATGAACTTTCAAAGTTCCCTTTTGGGTACATTTATAGTCACATATTTCACATGCAAAAGGTTTTTCCCCGGTATGAATTCTTATGTGATCTATCAAATTACTTTTTTGTGTAGCTTTATAGTCACAAACTGTACACTCAAACAATTTTAAATTATGAATTCTTTTGTGGTTTCTAAGTTGAGATTGATTGGTAAATTTGGCTTGGCATATTCCACATTTAAATTGGGGGTGAGTTTCGAGGGCCTCTTCTTTAATGTCAATTGAATGATGCAAGTCTTCTACATTGATTGCAAGAGCGTCCACTTCGTTAGTTTTAATTGGGTTTTCTTCAGGTTGAACGTCTTCTGCTTTGATTTCAACGAATTCCACCGGTGGAATTCTAAAGTTGTCTAAATTGTCTTCAACGGCTTCCACCGGTTCTGTTTTAATGTCGATAAAGTTATAGGAATTACATGAAGTTTCCAAAACCTTGGGAGTGTTTTCTATCAGGTGATCCATGTGAAAAGTAGATGTAGTACTAATTTGTAGCACAAAAATGTGTGGATTAAGATTTTTGAATTGTCGACGGATTTCCTGCTTAAGTGAACGCCTCTTCTAGGTTATCTGGAATAAATAGGTTCCATTAGCATATTTATCATTATAGAATTACTCAGATTACAAAATTGACATTAAATAATTCGTACGGTAAGACCACCAAGGGGCGCTATACTGCATACAATGCAGTCGCCTATAACTTCACAAAAGAAACACAGATTTACCTTATAAAATTATTCTACCATGGTACAACCTAAATAAATTAGTTTTAATTTGGTTTTCTTTCAAGTTGAATTTAGAGCATTTTTTATGTCTAAATTTACTAAAACCTGCAAAACTTACAAAAAGTTGGCAATTTTGAATTAATTCAGTTGGCAAAAAAGAAATTTCTCCCCCCCCCCCAAAAAAGTTGGTTGGGCACGTCCCTGCATAAAGTAAATATTCTTTGATAATCTTAATCCCAACTTTTCAGAATATGAAATTGAAATCAAAGAAATGGAAGTTCATTGGAGCTCAAACGAACATCAATTACAAGAATTCGAAATACGAAGAATAATGGAAAACCAGGTTTGACCCCCCCCCCCATCAAATATATTTGTAAATCTCTCGGCGACATTTGGCACAAACTTTAATCAAAAATTCATTTTGGGAGGGAAGGCAGCAACAGTAAAAAAATTCAATTATCATCTTGAAATGTAGAATCTCGGTATTACATCATTAACTTTTTCAAAATGTAATCACTAATGCAATTTTGATGAGGATATGACAATAACCTGGAACAAGAATTTAAAATTTCATGAGGTAAAGGACGGTAGTAAACGTTTACGAAAAGCAATTATAAATTTTTTTTTTGATAATTACAAATTTGTCCCAATTTCTGCCAAAAATATTAAAAAACTTACGGTAGTGGTTATTCCTGTGAAATCAACTCCGCCCACCCTCCAATTTTGGCGCAATCTTTGAAAATGTGAATTTCTGAGATGGTCCAATCGTTAAAAAAATCCCTCAGGCCCACGCAATTCCTTTGCGCGTATCTTAGAAAATGTGGATATCTGAGACAGTCCAACTCATTAAAAATATTCCCAAAGGTTAATAAATAACCTAATTCGGCAATTTGAAGCCAAAAGAACTCCTAATTCGTGATATCAGTTAGATGTTTACTCTAGTACAGCGTTGAAACTAGAGAAGAATGCAGGATAAAAAAAATCCCGCCCCGTCGCGCGCGATAATAAGTTATCGAATCCCTTCCCTACATTTACCCTGAGCTAGAGATAAATGCGGGACGGGATATCCCGTGGGATATTTTTTTTGTCCCGAGGGATATTTAGAATATTCAGTCCCGCGCGAGACATTTTATCAACTCAGTCCCGTGCGGAATAAAAATTTTCCCCCTTCTATTTCATAATTTAACTTACTGAATCCTTTCCCTACATTTACTCTAAGTAATACGCGTTAACAAAAAAATCAAAAAAATTCATTCGGGCTGCGTTGTATAAAATAAATCAAATGCGGGACTGAGTTGACAAAATATCCCGCGCGGGACTAAATATTAAAATATCCCGCGGGATATCCCGTCCCGCATTCATCTTTACTCTGAGCAATATGCAATTTAGTCCCGCGCGAGACGGGATACCAATTCAAAAAATACCAAAAATAGTTCCAACGCTGTGCTAGAGTAAACATCTAACATCTAACTGATATCACGATTTAGGAGTTCTTTTGGCTTAAAATTGCCGAATTAGGTTATTTATTAGCCCTGGGAAATATTTTTAATAAGTTCGATAACTTATTGAATCTCCTCTCTACATTTACTCTGAGCAATATGCGTTAACATCAAATAAATCAGAAAAGTTCATTCGGGCTCCAAGATGTCCCACGCGGAACTAAATATTCTAAATATCCCGCGGGATATCCCGTCCCGCATTTATTTCTATGAAAATTGCAACTATCAGACGCATGCGCAGTTTCAAATTTAAGTCATAATTTTTAATCTGCGCATGCGTCTGATGGTTTCAAACTGCTTGAAAAGCCGCGGGAACTGGGATCCGCAGGACGGGACAAGAAAAAGTAGTTCCGCATTCATGTCTAGATGGAACTACTACTGTAGTCGCAATCCCTAGCCACGCCCCGAAACAAAACCAGGCATAAGGACTACTAAAAGAATACATCAATAAGGTCGATATTTGCGTATAAAATGTAAACTTTAAATTGAATTTTTGGCTGAACTAATCAACATTGGTGATTCATCTGTACCTTAAACTAGAGAAGAGTACGGGATGAAAAAAATCCCGTCCCGTCCCGCGGATGGCAATTTAGTCCCGCGCGGGACGGGATACCAATTCAGTCCCGCGCAGGACGGGATGCCAATTGAGTCCCGCGTTTGATTTAAATTATACAATGCAGCCCGAATAAACTTTTCTGATTTTTTTGTCAACGCATATTGCTCAGAGTAAATGTAGGGAAGGGATTCAATAAGTTAAATTATAAAATAAAAAAGAAAAAATCATGTCCCGCGCGGGACTGAGTTGATAAGACGTCATCTTCCGATCCGCGGGATGGGACGGGACCTACAAAACGAGACGGCACTAAGTTGATAAGATGACATATTTTGATGACATCTTATCAACTCAGTCCCGCGTGGGACGGGATGTCAATGCAGTCCCGCGCGGGACGAGATTTTTCACCCTTCTATTTCATAATTTAACTTATTGAATCTCTTCCCTACATTTACTCTGAGCAATATGCGTTAACCAAAAATCAAAAAAATTCATTCGGGTTCCAAGATGTCCCGCGTGGGACTAAATATTCTAAAAATCCCGCGGGACAAAAAAAATCTTACGGGATATCCCGTTCTGCATTTATTTTTATCTAATTATTAGACGCATGCGCAGTTTCGACGGTCGTTAGCATAGCGATTAAGCGCACAGACTGCTAATACAGAAAACCCAGTTCGACTCCGGGTGAAGTAAGAATATTATTCTGACCGTCTCCACTCGGAAGGCAACGGCAAACCACCGAAGTGTAATTTGCCTAGAGAACATTTGAAAAAATGTCACTATGTCCTTTCGTAGGACGATAACTCGAACTCGAAGATATTATACTTATTAAAGAAACGCCGCGGAATTTGATAGATAACTATAAAATAAAGCGTTTTAGATACGGAGGAATGTCGTATATCGATTAGTTTAGCAAATAATCGATTTTAAAGTTTCCAATTTCTGTTAGAAAGGCGATCTTATCGTGTATTGTATTGACGGTACGTGCACTCTACTTGTGTTTTAGCACGGAAAGTGGAAACCGACGCATGGTCGTAGCCGAGGTGTTTACTTGATGCTTCAGCACCGACTGAAGTTCTCAGTTCTCTTAAAGAAGACGCCATGGACGGTTAATTATCGCCTTGCCCTGAGCTTCTATGCTTGCTTTAGTATAATTCATACTCATTAAACCATCCACGCGATGTTCTCAGACGTTGAAGGAGGTAATGAAGGCTTCCCCTCCAAATAAACTCTGTTCACGAAGTGATGCTATGCTATGGGAACCGACGCGCAGCAACATTAGTCGTAGCTATACACCAACGTAGAGTTAATATCGAGCAAATTTCACTGTTTAGGGGTATTTGGCTGAAATTTGACGGAAAGAGATAATCCCCTTCTTAGTAGCACACTTTGCCGAGTTGGGCCGGCCTGAGGGATATCTTTAATTAGTACAGCGTTACTCAAAACGGACCGTAGTGTTCGGAGCGGAGCGCGCGTAGAGTCGATTTTTACAACGCTACCACGTCCATCTCGGATCCACCCTAAAAAAGCACATAAACGATAAATTTCCCATGTTTCACAACGTCGTCGTCCGCTGAACGAAACACATTTTGCTCCCTAACTTTATTCTTACAGCTAATTAAATGTCGTTAAATGCTACTAACCGCTCTTTCATGTAAAATTTTGATTTTTTATTTTAATTGTACGCCCTATTTGCAATGGTCCACAATTTTTTTGTTATACTGTTGCTTTTTGGCCCGTTTTTTATCATCCTAGCCAGTGAAAAGTTTTAAAATCGCGGTGCGGCTTGTCGTCCTACTCCCGAGTTTTCTTTAATAAATATAATATCTTTTGTTTTGGGTTATTGTCGCACTACCAAAAAACATTTCTTTTTAAATTAAATAAGTTTTTGAATTTTGACCACCAAACGTCAAAACTCAGCATTTAACAAACACATAACGATTCGTTATTGGAGAATTTTTCAGTAATGTCAAAATTATGGTAAGAATCTCGTTAATCCTTCAGGCTCATCAGTAACTTTTTTAAAGTTATTACCATTAACAATTATTTCTATTGCAATTTTGACCGTCAAACGTCAAAAATAACCATCTAACGATTCCCCAAAAAGTTTTTCAAATGTGAATCTCGTTAATTCAATACATGTGCTCGTCAGTAATATTTTCAAAGATTAACAATTATTGCAATCTTAACCTCTAATGGTTAAAATTCACCACCTTTTTTCAAAACTTTCATAAATATTCAAGTGTTGCGAGAATCTCGTTAATCCAATATGCGCATCAAGATTCACAAACCTTTAAATGTTGACCACCTCACGTTCAAAATCATTACCCAATGGTTTGCCAAAGAATTATTCAAAAATATTTAAATTTATTATTGATAAATTAATTTTTTTTTAACTTTTTTAAACTTTAACTTATAATTAACTTTTTCAAAAATTGCTAACCATTGGAATTTTGGCCACCAGACAACAACAATCATCACTAACAGTTCGGCCAAGATTTTTTTAATAACATTCAAGGATAGTAAGCATCTCGTTAATCCAATAAGCGCGTCACTAATTTCTTCGTTAATCAATAACCATATTGCAATCTTAACCTACAAAAGTCAAAATTTACCACCTAACGTTTCGTCAAAATTTTTTTTAACCCTATTTCATGATTACTCAGAGGAAATGTAGCCCTCGCCTATACTTGCTCCGAGCAACATGCGTACCGGCAAAAATTTCGAGAAGCACACCAAGACACTTCGGTTTGTCGACCCCTGATTTAGTACTAAATTTTGTCAAGTCACATCGCCTTTACCCCCCATCATTGTCAACTGTAAAATCTTAACGTACACCTACCTATTATATCAAACAAAAGCTATGAAAAAATGCCTTTCTATGGAACGAAATTTGCCAATTATTGTTCTACAATTTTTATTCCAAATATTTGTTAAAAATACATCAAACGAAAGCTATGAAAAAATGATATCGTTTGATGGAAAAAATAATTAAAACTGGCTAATTTGTAAAAAATGTAGCTATGGCAACACTGCAATAATAATCATCAACGCAAATTTCAAATCCATAGAGATTTTTTACTTAAACGGATTCTTAAATGTATCATCGAGGTATACTGAAAAGTTTTGAATGCAAATTTTCTGTGGTTTCTCCCAAGTGCGAATTCTCAATAATTTCGACATTAATTCTCCTATGTTATATCGCAGTTTACTGCTAATTAACTAAAACTAATAAAACTATAAATTTTTGTAAAACTTACATGCGAAATAAAAGTATCGTAGCAACCGCATACTTCGAAAAGAACCCACTAAACAACAAAACATCCAAACACGGCGACCATTACGAGATTATGACATGTAAATGCTGAAATGCTCACTAGATGACGCTATCGCTTCTTTCTTCCAGCAGTGGCGTTACAAAATTCAATTTTTGAGTGGTTCATAACTAAAATAATAAATTCTGATTGCATCATTAACAGATTTAATAGTTTTTAATTTGTTTTTATTACTTTCTCTTAAAAAAATTATTTTTGTGCCACAATTGTCATTACGCAATCTGTGACTTCACAATAAATTCTAATTATGCAATAAACCAAATTGCACAGGCTGTGCGGCCTAAAGGCCGCACTGATACTTAAGTTGCCGACACCGTTATATTTGCTACATCAAGCCAAGAATCAAAATTAGAAATTGCAACAATTAAAAAACCATCAGAAGATTTTTATTGCGATTCCCCAGTTTAAAATAATTACATAAACTTAACATTCAAATAAAAAATACTATTAATAATTATTAGCTTTGTTCTTTCAGCCAGTTTGAAATCGTGAGACGCATGCGCAGATTAAAATTTATAACGTGAATTCGATACTGTGCATGCGTCACAGCTATTAGCTTTGCTTGGTAGAACAGTCCTGGTGCAACCCGAACTACACTAACTACAAATTGATTGGTGTAAAATCGCCAACCCACATTTTACACTAATCAATTTTCACAATTTTTTTCACTCACTTACTCGGAGTAGTTCGGGGTAACATACCAAATATCTTCCATTTTATAATTTTTGCTTCTTAGCAGGATTATTTTGTTTAATAGCTCTAAAAGATAAATTATAAATAAACATCCAACTTAATAGTCTGAGAGCCAGCGACAGTTTCCATCCCGGATTGTAAGAATAGCGAATTTTTTTTTTCAGATAAACGTCTGCCGCTTTCACTATTGTACTTAGGGGATGTCTATCTATAAGCCATCAAATTTTCACAACTCCTAAAATCCGGGATACAAACTGTCGTTAGTTCTTAGATTACAACAGAAATAGTAAGTAAAAACTTACGGTAATGCTTTCTTAATTTGCTCTTGGTCTTCCCGGCTAAGCGTTTCAAAGCCAGGTAACTTTTCACCACTCTCAAAATATTCCAATGTGGACCTTAATTTTGCAAAACAAATCAAGTGATGCCACTTGTCTTCACCTTCGAAATATTTTGATGCATCACCATGCTCTATATTTTTTCGCTTCTTTGCTCTGTTGATCATTTCGCTCGGATAATCTTTTACCGAGATACGAATCTATAATAATATAAAATATAATAATTGCATGGTGCTACTGTGACATTTGTTTTTAATATTAGATAGATAGCTCAACACATTAATAATTATGTAATATATTGTTTTAATAATGTCATTCGTTCGAAGTTGTATATTCAATTTTTGTCCATAAAAAATTAACCTTATTCCTATACTCTGTTCATTCTAGAGATGCAGTTTAGCTATTAGCCTTATGTTGTTCTATTCCATTCTATTCGAAATAGCGCGTGCTTTGTTTGCGACTTCGCTGCATCTGTTGAATGAACAGGGCATAGATAGGAATTTCCTGTATACACACACGAATTTTTAAAAACTTATAGTAGTTAAAACTAAAGAACACAAATATTGCTTACTTAGCGATTTCACGACTGTACATTTAATATTAATTAATTCAAATTCCGACATTCGTGTAATCGCACAGGATTGCGCGTGAATACACTTTTTCAATCAGCGTTGCCACAGCCGGGAGAGAGGGGGGAAACAAGCAGCTGCTCCCTGCCATCCTCCAGGTCAGAGAAAGACACATTATTTAATTCTATATCATTTTTCAATGATATATTTGATATAATTTTAAAAAATTGTTTCTATTTTCTAAAGTTTCGGACGCTCTCCCCAGAAATGTAAAGAAATAGGCGCGAAATCGGTGGGTCTGAGGGGTATGGAATACCCCCCAGCACAAGGAAGTAACGAGAAGGCTTTTCAAAATTGATAACGACACAAATTTATTAAAAAAAGAAAACATATTTTTCCTTATTATACCCGACTACCCAGGGTTTTTGGATTTTTTACTTTTAAAAGTAACTACCCTTTACGTCAGGAAATAATATTTTCAGGAATATCGACTACACAATAATGAATTTTATCTCATTTTTACGTATTTTTTGGGGTGACCAAACCAATTAGATATCTCAAAATTTAAAAAAATGCGAGTAAAACCGGAGGGTTTGGGGGGTATGGACTATGGAATAAAGATAAATGCGGGACTACTTTTTCTTGTCCCGGAGCAAGGACGTGCCCAACCAACTTTTTTTGGGGGGGGGGGGAGAAATTTCAAATTTTCAAATTTGCCAACTAAATTAATTCAAAATTGCCAACTTTTTGTAAGTTTTGAAACTTTTTGTAAATTTAGACATAAAAAATGCCAAATTGACCAACTTTTGGATGTTTTTGTCAACTTTCTACAACATTGGGGGGGGGGGGGCGGGAGTTAAATTTTGTCTGTATTCATCATTTATTCTGGTCTGGTGCGAAGCACCAGGGCTGCCGCCCCACATCTTCGCAGACCTGAAGAGTAAGGTTGCGGGCTTGCCCGCAACGTTACGTCGGATGATTTTTATTGAGGCGTACCTCTGAAAATTAGCGCGAAGCTAAGTCCTGGCTGTGTTAACCTGTGGGACCTACAGCTTTACGTGGAATCCGAACCACGGAGTCGGATAAATTTTGTGGCCGGGTTGGGGATCGTCTGTATTTGTGTATTTTTATTTTTATAAGCGTAACAAACTGTAAAATTATCTAGTGATAGTTCTACACTTAAAATTTGCTCTACGTGTAAATCGTCTCTTAAGGTAGTTGGGTCGCGTAAGCAAAATATTAAGAAATCTTTCAAACTTTGAATATAAGAAATGTACAATATCATTATCACAATGTACAAAATCATTAAATGTACAATACACACACACGCTGTTAAAAATTTTAGACGATTTACCACGTCTAATAAAAGATAATTGCAATTAAAAATGACATTTTTTGTACACCCAGCATGGAAAAGAGTGGGAAAATGACAGGTTTCTTAATTTTTTTTAAGGAGTATTACCATTCTGACGAAAAACTAGTATATTGAAATAATAGTTTATATCACAAGGACGTAAAGCGTCGTTTTTCACCACGAAGGGCGTGGTAAAGTGGCCACTTTACTCCCAAAATAACGAAAAAAAATTTATTTTGAAAAATTAAAAAAAAAAGAAAATTATTTACCAAAAAAATTAAAAGTAATTCCATATTTAGAAGATTATTTTTTGTAAAAGGGGTATGAGATAGAGCCGTAAGTAGAGGAAGCAGTGTGAGTACAATACAGTGGTACAGTACAGTAGTGTGAGGGGTACAATACCGTTAAAAAAGCATTGTTTACCAAAATCTTTGTTCCGCTTCTTAAAATAAAGTTAAAATAAAATTATTTTTAAGAGCTCCGTGGTAGTAAGCAGGTTAGTAAGCTATAACTTTTTGACTGGACTGTAGGGAAAGAACTACCTTAAAAAATATATATGAAAACAATATTGATTTTAGTAACAAAACCCTATTTTTTTTATTATTATTTTATCTACTTCCGGGAGATAAGTGCGTACTTAGCTCCACCAAATGGCGCGGATATGATGGCAATTACTTTGTTTCGTTGATTAATGCTGATTGCTAAGCAACTGAATAAAAATAATTTAAAAATTAGTTGATTTCAATAATGCAAAATCAAGTCACACCTCCCCCCCCTCCAAACTCTTACCCCCTACTACTTATCTCAGGAAATTGTCGGTAGGAAGGCATATGCAAAAAATCCCATAGTTACTCATAGTTTTCTCAAGTTTTACATATTTAGCACGAAAGTAGATAAAATAGTATATTAAACTTGGGAGATGAAAGCCCGAGGGCTTTTGAAACCTTCATGCTGGTAATGCACCTCATATCTTCCGCGTAAATCATATACTATTACTCCATATTTCTTTACTGGTTTTTATTACTTATAAATTCTAATATTAATTTAAATTTTTCACATCTGCCGGGCGTCCCGTGACGGCTACTTTTTTTTAAAGGCAATTTAGAGCTTAGAATGTATTCTTGAATTTTTCAATTTTTATGATAATACCATATTAACATGACTGTGCGACCTCGAGGCCGCACTGGAGCTACTTATAGGTTATCAATGAACCAATCAAATAACGACAATTAAATAATCATTTCTCGATTTGTTTATTGAATTTAAAAAAATGTATTATTTTTAGTCCTGAAACCAAGCCCTGGACAGTTATAATTTACAAAATTGTTGTTACAGTTACAAAACAAAAAATTCAAGATTTTTAAGTAAAAATACTCTCAATAGATGGCGCTTCTGTTGAAAACTACATCGTCAAGTAATCAAGACTGCTGCGAAAAGCGAGAAAAAAACTTGAAAAAATCAAGATCATACTTCACAGGATCATTTCTGTAGTATATCTTCACATACTCAGTATTCATTTATTGAGTAGTAGCAACCACGATGAGGAGTTGGAACTTCACATTCTGAGCGTGAGACGGATCAAAGATGCTCTAGTAGGAGCACCGGAGATCAACGATGATCGTTCGTTTTTCAGTCCATCTGAAAGATTTGAATGTGGGGTATTCTGAGTGGTTTTTCAATTTTAAATAAATATAAATTACTTTTCGGCTTACAAAATTTTGTTTCTGTTACCTCTAATTGAGGTGCATGTCCCCCCCTCCCCCAATTCGAATTTTGACTCCAAAATAGTCTAAATCGTTTGTGCTTCGTTTGTGCAAACATTATTTTCGTTCGTACCTAAATAGTTTTTGAGAAATTTCAAAATTTCGCTGGGGGAGGGGGGGGGTGGAGACATGCTACCCCCCCCCCCATGTCGAATTTTGACTCCAAAATAGTCTAAATCGTTTGTACTTCGTTTGTGCAAACATTATTTTCGTGTGTACCGAAATAGTTTTCGAGAAATTTCAAAATTTCGTTGGGGGGGCTGGAGACATGCTTTTTTAAATTTCGAATTTTGGATTCAAAATAGTTTAGAACGTTTGTAATTCGCTTGTGCTTGTTTGTGCAAGTCGTTTGTACCCAAATAGTTTTTGAAATTTTCAAGAAAAACAAAGAAACTGACGCGCATGAGTGGATTAACTAAATTCTTGGTAAAACTTACAGGATCAAATTCAAAATATTTTCTATCGTTTGTAATTTGTTTGTGCTTGTTTGTGCAAGTTTCATTTTTGTTTGTACCCAAACAGTTTTTGAGATTTTCAAGAAAAACATCAAAGGTACTGACGCGCATTTAGTGGATTAACGAGATTCTGGGTAAAACTTACAAGATCACGTTCAAAATACTCTCTATCGTTTGTACTTTGTTGTGATTGTTTGTGCAAGTTTTATTTTCGTTTGTACCCAAATAGTTTTTGAGATTTTCAAGAAAAACATCATGAAAACTGACGCGCATGTGTGGCTTAACGAGGTTCTTTTAGCACGGGGAAACACATACAATTTTTTGAAATTTCGAATTTTGGATTCCAAATAGTCGAGAACGTTTGTAAAACGTTTGTGCTTGTTTGTGCAAGTTTTATTTTCGTTCGTACCCAAATAGTTTTTGAGATTTTCGAGATTCTAGGTAACACGTGGTAAAACAAAATTTCTTTAAAATTTCCAATTCCTGATACAAAAATAGTCTAAAAGTCTGTGTTTGGTTTGTACTTGTTTGTGCAAGTTTTATTTTCGTTTGTACTCAAATAGTTTTTGAGTTTCAAGAAAAACATCAAACATACTGACGCGCATTAGTAGATTAACGAGATTCTTAGCTCGGGGAAACACAGAATTTTCTTAAATTATGAATTTTGGATTCAAAGTTAACAAAGTTACTATTTTTATTTATTATAGAATTTTACAAGTTTAGTTCAATTTATTAAATTATATTTATAACTAGGATGATAGAGGTCTTATAATTTGTATACAAGAAATTGACAATTGACTATTTCAGATAACCGCATGTTCTTTGCCGAATGCTCCAGATCATCAAATTTTTTCCATCGATTGTCTTCTCTTTTCCAGCAACACGCTATATAGTGACTTATTAGTTAATCTTAGTTAATCATGCAAATCACCTTGAACATAGCATATTGATCTATATTTCCTAGGTGGAGTGCGTTTAAAAATAACAACAAAAAATTGTGTATCATTTATTTTAATTTTTAATGGTGAATAATAGTCCATATTAAATAAATATGAGAATCTTTGCAAGTGCAATTTAACTTTAAATCCAAAATTGAAAATTTTAAAAACTTCTGTGTTTCCCCGTGCTAAGAATCTCGTTCATCCGTTAATCGATAGAGAATATTTTGAACGTGATCCTGTAAGTTTTACCCAGAATCTCGTTAATCCGCTCATGCGCCTCAGTATTCTTGATGTTTTTCTTGAAAATCTCCAAAACTATTTGGGTACAAACAAAAATGAAACTTGCACAAACAGGTACAAACGAAGTACAAACGATAGAGAATATTTGAACGTGATCCTGTAAATTTTAACCAGATTCTCGTTAATCCACTCATGCGCGTCAGTTTCTTTGATGCTTTTCTTGAAAATCTCAAAAACTATTTGGGTACGAACGAAAATAAAACTTGCACAAACAAGCACAAACGTTTTACAAACGTTCTAGACTATTTTGAATCCAAAATTCGAAATTTCAAAAAATTCTATGCGTTTCCCCGTGCTAAAAGAATCTCGTTAAGCCACTCATGCGCGTCAGTTTTCATGTTTTTCTTAAAAATCTCAAAAACTATTTGGGTACAAACGAAAATAAAACTTGCACAAACAATCACAACAAAGTACAAACGATAGAGAGTATTTTGAACGTGATCCTGCAAGTTTTACCCAGAATCTCGTTAATCCACTCATGCGCGTCAGTATCTTCGATGTTTTTCTTGAAAATCTTAAAAACTGTTTGGGTACAAACAAAAATGAAATTTGCCCAAACAAGCACAAACAAAGTACAAACGATAGAAAATATTTTGAACGTGATCCTGTAAGTTTTACCAAGAATCTCGTTAATCCACTCATGCGCGTCAGTTTCTTTGATTTTCTTGAAAATCTCAAAAACTATTTGGGTACAAACGACTTGCACAAACAAGCACAAGCGAATTACAAACGTTCTAAACTATTTTGAATCCAAAATTCTAAATTTAAAAAAGCATGTCTCCACCCGCCCATCGAAATTTTGAAATTTCTCGAAAACTATTTGGGTACACACGAAAATAATGTTTGCACAAACAGGTACAAACGAAGCACAAACGATTTAGACTATTTTGGAGCCAAAATTCGAATTGGGGGGGTGGAGCTGGGGACATGCACCTCTCTATTTGCCTCTTTTTTCTTTTTAAGAGAATTGGGAATCGACTGTTGCAACATTCTGAAAAATTTCACTTTGCTTTGTTGTTGTTGTTCACTTTGTTGTTGGAAGAGGCGATGGCTTAGTAAATCAACTAAATTTCTACCCGTGCTTCTATATATGGGGCATTCTACACCAAATCGACCACTTTTGAACCCGACCCCTTTTGATTTTCCTGAAATTTTTACATATTATACTATCCCACCAAAAATAGTTTTGTGAATTTTTTCAAAATTTTTTACTCAACCCAAAAAAAGTTACGAATTTTTAGAAAAACTGATGTTTTTTTCTTCAAACGATCATAACTATTTCAAAAATTGACTAATCGCAACCTTTTTTTTTGTTTTTTTTATCTTTAAAGGTACTTTTCAGGAAAAACACAAAAAAAATATTCAAATTTGTATTCTATAAAATTTTTCATTTTTCGGAAATAATCATTGATTTTTCAAATTTTTCCACTTGGTTTTTTGGGTTCAGTAAAAAATTTTGAAAAAATTCACAAAACTGGTTTTGGTGCCATAGTATAATATGTAAAAATTTCAGGAAAATCAAAAGGGGTCGGGTTCAAAAGTGGTCGATTTGGTGTGGAATGCCCCATATACCGGTTATTTCCAATTTATTGTAACACGGCAAAAGATGGTGTAAAAAATACAATCAATAAATACCAACCACCCAAGTGTCCCTCCGTTTTTTTTTGCATGTTTCCACTCCACATCTACTGCGCAGAAATTTGTCCACACGGTTTCAACTTTCAAAAATACAGAAATAGTCCAGACTATTTCGAATCCAAAATCAATTAAAAATAATATTTCCAGCCCCTATTTGACACATGACTTAGAGAAATTTAGAAAGAATTTTTTTACTGTTGAAGTGTAATAATAATCATGTAATATCAACAATAGATAAAAAAGCACAAAAATTTCTGAAAATAAATTTGTAGTTTACCGACTACTCACCTCATCTTTCATAATTTTCTTTTCGCATGCTTTACAAGCATCGTACATAGATTTCGCATACTCGACAACAAAATTTCTTAATACTTCTTCGTTATTTACGTCTCGATCACCGACTTTCTTTTGTGGACCGTTGCTGATTGTCGATACTTTACAATCTGCAACACTGCATATTAATTATCATTTTTTCTTAAAACTACAAGATTTACCGATTCGATTACGAATCCACTCTTGGTCTTCCTGGCGAAGCAATTCAAAAAGTTCTATATGTGCGCTGTACGATACCCAAGGATTCAAGAAGAAATTCGCAGTGTCCATTGAATCGCACTGCATATCAAAGAAACAATCAGGGTGATGCCACCGGATCATTCTGCCATCAAACTTTTTGCTCTATTGAAAAAAAAAAACAATTACAATTAAATTAAATGTTTGTGCACAACTTACTTGCTCCATAATAGCAATTCGCAAGTTCGTTTGTTTGATTGGTGATCTGCAGCAGTGACAACGCGATCGACTACTTTTCGCATAATCTGCTTTAAACGGTTTTTCGTCGATGTGGCTATCCAAATGTTTTTTTAAATTTGCTTCATATACAAATTTAAAGTGACAAACTTCACAAGCAAATGGTTTATCGTCAGCATCAAAATGAAACCCCGCATGACGTTCTAATTTATCTTTTTTGGTAAACTTACGGCTACAAAATTTGCAATTATATAATTTCTTGTCTTCGGATGCACAGTCAGCAGTATCAATTTCACGATGCAAATCTTCCACGTCTTCTACATTTTCTATTTTAGTTTTGTAACTGCCAATTTCCGTAAAAGGCAAAACTTTACTCCGGTTGTTTGCCATAATTTACGACGCTTGAACTAATGATGAAAACATGAAATGAAAAATCAGCAAGTTTCTTGACCTAACTTTTAAAAGCGATTAGTTCAAAGTGACAGCTTGTGCAGCGCCATCTATCGACGGCGAAGCCACCTAATGACAGTAAAACAAAAACTTGAGCAGCAACCCCTAATGAAAGGATTGGCCACAGCAGACGACCAGAGTCTCAATTCCCTTAAAAAGAAAAAGGGGGCAAATAAAGGTAACAGAAACAAAATTTTGTAAGGCGAAAAAGTAATTTATATTTATTTAAAATTGAAAAACCACTCAGAATACCCCACATTCAAATCTTTCAGATGGACTGAAAAACGAACGATCATCGTTGATCTCGGGTGCTCCTGCTAGAGCATCTTTGATCCGTCTCACGCTCAGAATGTGAAGTTCCAACTCCTCATCGTGGTTGCTACTACTCAATAAATGAATACTGAGTATGTGAAGATATACTACAGAAATGATCCTGTGAAGTATGATCTTGATTTTTTCAATTTTTTTCTCGCTTTTCGCAGCAGTCTTGATTACTTGACGATGTAGTTTTCAACAGAAGCGCCATCTATTGAGAGTATTTTTACTTCACAATCTTGAATTTATGACTGTTATCTTTTTGAATATTTTTGGATTTAAAATGGAAAAGAATTAAAATTGTCCAGGACGTGGTTTCAGAACGTACAGATAATACATTTTTTAGCTTTAATAAACAAATCAAGAAATGATTATTACATTGTCATTGTTCGATTGGTTCATTGATAACCTATAAGTAGCTGCAGTGCGGCCTTCAGGCCGCACAGCTATGCCAATATAGTACTATCATAAAAATTGAAAAATTCAAGAATACATTCTAAATTCTAAATTGCTTTAAAAAAAAGTAGCCGTCACGGGACGCCCGGCAGATGTAAAACATTTAAATTAATATTAAAATTTATAAGTAATAAAAACCGATAAAGAAATATGGATATATCATAAAAATTAAAAAATTTAAGAGTACATTCTAAGCTCTAAATTGACTTAAATTTATGGTTATTTTGATTTTAGTCCAATTATTTTTTAAATTTTTAGTGATTAAAAATTAAATTATTTTTAAAAATTCTGCAACTTTTTAGAATAAAATTAGGTAATAAACTCAGAAAAAATAACAAAATAATTCTAAATTTGATTTTGTTATTTTTTGATTATTTTTGATGAAATTTAATTCTTTTATTATGTAAAAGAAATTATAATTGTCCAGGACGTGGTTTCAGAAGAAAAAAATAATTCACTTTTTTAACTTAAATAAACAAATCGGATAATGATTATTAAATCCTCATTGTGCGATTGGTTCATTTATAACTTATAAGTAGCGCCAGTGCGGCCTTCAGGCCGCACAGTCAAGGCAATAAGTACTATCATAAAAATTGAAAAATTTAAGAGTACATTCTAAGCTCTAAATTACCTTAAATTTATGGTTATTTTGATTTCAGTCCAATTTTTTTTTAAATTTTTAGTAATTAAAAATTAAATTATGTTTAAAAATTCTGCAACTTTTTAGAATAATATTAGTTACAATAAACTCAGAAAAATACCATAAAAATTCTAAATTTTAATTTTGTTATTTTTTGAATATTTTTGTTGCAATTTTATCCTTTTAAAATGGAAAAAAAATTGTAATTGTTTAGAACGTGGTTTCAAAAAGTAAAAATAATTCATTTTTTTAACTTTAATAAACAAATCCAGAAATGATTATTAAATCGCCATTGTGCGATTGGCTCATTTACAACTTATAAGTAGCTCCAGTGCGGCCTTTAGGCCGCACAGCCACGGAAATTTAAGAGTACATTTTAAACTCCAAATTGCCTTAGAATTATGGTTATTTTAATTTCCGTACGATTTTTGTTTAAATTTTTAGTTAAAAATTAAATTATGTTCAAATATTCTAAAACTTCCAAAAAATATTAATAATATTACAATAAATTCAAGAAAAATAAAGAAAATATTCTAAATTTTAATTTTAGTGTGATTTTCTATTTAAATTTAAATAATTCAAATTATTTTGATCAAAAAATATTCTGAAATTTCATGAAAATACTAATACTATTATTAAGACAGTAAAAATTAGTACGTAGCAAGTCAAAACCGGGCCTTGGTGTAAAACCCACAGCGAGCCCCCTTGTGTCAGAATTTATTTATTTTTACAAAATAATTTTATCTATTGTTGACAATAGTTCCTTTTTTGAGGTGGGGGGAGGAGTTCAGAAACACAAGCAGGTTTGACTATTTTTTACCCATTTCTTAAAATAAATTGAGTTAGTTTTTGCTGTGCGCGGGGTCTCCAGAGCAGCAGAACCCACAGCACCTGCTACTTTTACTACTGGCATAATCCGGCACTATCAATCTTAACTATACGGTTTTAAATTTTTAATTTTAACCCCCCCCTATATAAAATTTTTTATTTCATAAACTTTAGTTTGTCCAATTATTATTTTTTAATTTAAATTTTTTTTGTTGTTTCGCGCTCAAGCCGCTAGAATTTTACGGATTGTGTTCATTTGCACACTGCGCGCACTGGTAGTTACGCCGCTGTTTATGACTTTTGTTACATTTTTATTTATTTTTTCAATTATTGCAAATTTACTATTATTGCTAAAAACGACTTTTATGAGATCATTTAAATTTTTTGCAAATTTTTTCTAAAATTTTGTATTTTCTGAAAATCACAACCTTTTTCATCTTCAACAGTGCAACAGTTGCATCGTTACACCTACACTAATATTTGTAACAAAGTAAAAGTCCCACATTAGGTTTTTTTTATTAAATTAAATTTAAAATAATTTTAATTTATTGCATTTTTACTTATAATAATTTATTTTTAAATTACATAATGCAAAATATTAAAGAGTAGCGCAAATGTTTCCATATTTCATTTAGGTGAACTTACACAGTGTAGTTCATTGGCTTCAAGGGCAAAGAAAAAGATGGCAGCTGCAAATTTTGCAACAAGTGTTCTTTTTATTTCAACTTTCACTTGTTGCTGGTTGTGTTTTGTTACACTGTAAAATAAGGAAAAGAAACAGAAAATAATTTCAAAACTGTAAGTGCAATAAAAATGTAACGTCTAAATCGTTTTAAATTGTCGACCATTATTTGATTTTCAAAAAATTGTTTAAAAAGTATTAGATTTTCTCAAATTAGGATAACGCGGGGTACGTGTTAAACCACCATTTTGCTTTTATTTTTGTTATCAAATAAAAAAACTTTGGTAACCAAATTATAAATTAATTTTATTCAACCATTTCTTGGTTGTTTATGCAGTCATGCAGCTCCGTGAGTTTTATTTTATGATTTTCTTTCAGTTCACCCCTTATTTTTTGATTAATTTACTGATGACAAAGTTGATTCGAATGAATTTTTATTGATTATCTGTTTAAACATGCACCTCCAACCGATTCAGAATTTTATCTCGTTTATGGTTTTGCAGTGTTTATTTTAAAATTTATATTTCTTTTTTTTACAGAATTTCTTGATGGAATATTTTGCTGAAAGTGGAACAACGGGGCCGTCGTATACAAATTTGAGTAGGTAAGTTGGCTTTACGGTTAATAAATTTTGATGTGTTATTCTCTTCCCAATTGCATTTCTTCTTGAAATTCATAATTTTTTTTATTACAGAATTTCACATTGCAATTTTGACGTTAAAAAAGGAATAATCAAATTTGGGTAAGTCAACTTTTACTTGATAAATTGTTTATAAATAGAATTATTTTTTATTTTATCTTTTAATTAAGTTAAATTATCTTTATTTATTATCCGTAAGACTTAAAAATTAAACTGTCAGGCCCATGAAACTTTCCGTGTTACACGAAGTCCAGCAGTCGGTAGGAATTGTAAAAGATTTTGCATCTTTTAGTGTAGATCTGGACTTTGCATAAATTTCTTCATATACTGCTAGAAGCAGAACGTTTTGAATTGAAACCACCGGACGGCTTGTCGAACTGATTATTTCAATTTTTGATTTGTTATTTTGAATTTCATTTGTGTTTCCCCGATTTTAGTTCAGTGCAATTAGCTATTAAAAATGAAAAATGACGGAACCCAGTTATAGTGAATGGATTTGAATGATTTTTTTTTTGGATGTCTAATACCATAAACTAACTTAGGGGAGAGGGCAAATACCTCAAAATTTTTGAACTGTTTTTTAGTTTTTTGCTTATGTCTCGTAAAGTAAGTATATTTTGGGTACCCTAGTTCATTACAAAGTTGTAGAGCACTGAATTTACTAAAATTTGGTTGGTAAAGCGAATTTTTAAACTTAATGTTAACCGAGATACAACCGATGAAAGTTAGACAAAGTTTTTTAAAATGTAAAAAAATGACCGAAAAACGATGGTTTTGCCCCTATAACTATTTATTCCCATCATTTCCATGTTAATTATGTTAATCACTGATTAAGAGCAACGTCCAGTGCTTAAGTACAATTTTTGTGTTTTATGTCATTTATTTCCAGGACGTTACAGAAATTTAAATAATTTCTTGCATGCCGAAATCTTTTAACACTTCTTCATGTAAAGGCGCTAAAGGCAATTGATTTATTTATTGGAATACCACGTTATTTGAAAACTAGAATTGGTGGGGGGGAGGAGAATCCCATATTCTAGTTTTCAAATAACGTGGTATTCCAATAAATAAATCAATTGCCTTTAACGCCTTTACATGAAGAAGTGTTTAAAGATTTCGGCAAAGATTCCTCCACCCGGAGTAATTTGAAAAGCGTGGGGAGGGAGAGGTTGTTAAATTTTGTGAAATTGATGTCAAACGTTTGAGTAGGAGTTCCAAATTTTTCGTTTGAGCCTCAACCACGGACCTCTTAAAATAAAGAAGTCCGGAGCCTCAACGGCCGGGGGGGGGGCATACTAACGCCTTTAAGTGGAATTTTGAGATGGATTTGGTGTAAAATGATTGACTATTGTTTGTGCCTCAACAAATTTACAAATTTTTCGATGCTCATACGTTTGAAACCAATTTTATTGCAAGATTTACAAAAAAGTTTAAAACTAAAAATGTCAAAATGCCATTTTACTATAAAATAATTTTTAAGTCCCGAAATCTAGTGCAACTTTCAATATTCGGAAAGTTTTGCGAACGAATATGTAAAAATCGAATTTTTTAGAATAATTAAGAGTCATACGTTTGAGAAATAATGAGTTAAGCCCGTATGACACGATGCATAATTTTGCATAAAATTTACATGTAAATTTTCATAAAAATGTTATGCACCGTTGCATACAACAAATTTTTTTTTTAAATTGCCAAAAGTCCGGCGCTGATTTTTACTAAAAGACTTGGTAAATTTAAGAGTTTAGTACAGGAGAAATACGCAAAAAATAGGTGTTGGGTGCAATTAATTCCCACAAAAACGGGATTTGAATTTTCTAGTTTGCTCTTGGTATCTTCTTAACATACTTAAAGTCTAGAAAAATCTAAGTATGCAAAATGCGTTTTTTTTTGTCCAAAAGTGTTAAAGAAATGACGCGCATGAATGGATTAACGAGCTTCCCAGAAAAATTGTTTTTTTTGGTATAACTAATTCCCACAAATATGGAATTTAAATTTTTAAGTTTGTTGTTGGGATGTTTTTGACATACTAAAAGATCTAGAAAAATCTAAGTGTTTACAATGAGTTTTTTAACTTTTAAAATAAAGACGCGCATGAATGGATTAACGAGATTCTTTAAAAAATTAGTTTTATTAATAGATTTTATTATTAATTTTTATTAATCAAAATGGTTTTTATATTAATACAAATTAATTTTGTAAATATTTAAATGTTTCATAAGGGAAAAGCTTAATTTAATAGTCTTCTTCAAAATCTTCTAAATCACTTTCTTTCGGAGCACTATTTGTGCAATCTCTACCAGAACGGTTACAACATATCTCAGTACATTCCACACCATAACGTCGACAGGTACATCTATCACTACCACACAGCTCATTGAATCCATTTTGCAGGTGCAGCGGATTATATTTAATAATAACTGTGGCGCACGGCTCATTTCACATGTTATGGGCTGTCTATCTACCATATAATATGCAATTTTTGCTATGATATCATTTGGAGCGCAGCTTGCACCTAGGATCGTGGGAGCCCAAAAAATTCATACGACCAATTTAGAAATTCAAATTAAAATTTTTTATCGTATACGATCGAAAGTAGGTTGTTGAAGTCACGATTCTTCACTCTTGAGTGGGTGAACGATAATAAAGGTGACGGATATTGTGTTCTTAATTGAATACTATGTTCGCGGCAATAATACAATTATTTGCAAATAATTCAACATGAAAATTATGAAAGCTGTTAAGTAAAGACAAAAAATTGGTAGGAACAATTTGTACCACAAAGTAAGCAAAATAAACATGGGTGAATGAACCACGTGCAAAAATTCGAAGATGAACGTCGTAAATTTTTTGGAAAAAAAAGGTGGAAAGCTTGAAGTTTTGATGAACCTCCCCCCCCCACGTTTGCCTACTACAACTCTAGTATTTAGATTCCAATAATCCAATAATTTACGAGCCAATTTTATTGATGACATTTGTCGGACGTTAAACATTTTTATAGTTTCATCAAACTTTGATATTTAAAAATGATTTGATTTGCATAATTATGCATTTAATAAAAAATTTTATTATATAACTTAATAAACGGGGTTAAATTGAAATAATATTTGGTTTTTCTCGTGAACAATAATAAAAATAAAGTTGATTTTAAGCGAAAGCAAAATTTTGGTTACGTAATAATCGTAATTTGTGAAAATGCGGATGTCTCTGACACTTTCGTTTTGGAAAAACTGCAGGCCAAAAGTGGATGAAGAGGAATAATCGGAAGTTTTTGACTATGTTTACTTTCCACGGTATGAAGATGGAAAATCCGAAACACCCAAAAAAGAGAAGAAGACTCTCGCATGCTTTCTGATGGTATGGAACCAAAGTGTTGTTTGAAAGTTTCCAAAATTAGAGAAAAATTTGTAATGTAAACCAGTAATTACGAATAACCTGTAAACGTTTTGTAAAAACATGGGGCTCCTGTCAATCTGTAATGAACTTTCGAGATCGCGTATAGAAACGAGCTCGCCAAGGCCCATTTATTCTGATGTGAATGTAAATATATTGCATAAAAAGTTAAAGAAAAAATAACGAATGACTTTCCACTGCGGTCGTTGGCCTTTTCAGTGGTACATGGAAGGAAGGCGTTTTATAAAGTAAATAAATAATAAGAAAACTTCATTCCAAAGTTAAACATTGAACACTCCATTCCCAAATATTTTTAGGAATCTTAGATTTGTCCAGCAGAAATGGAAACTGCTAGTCAGTCAAGTCAATTCGTGTTGATAAAGCTTTCATTATACCATCGAGATCTCGAAGATGAATAACGATAGGATGCTAGCTCAAATTATATACAGTGTGTTCACGAAAAGTGGCAACAGTGAATAATTCTTAAATATTACTAGATACAAAAAAAAGTTTAAATAGTTTTTTATTCAACTCCAAATTTTCTATTAGAAACTGACAAAGTATATTTTTTTATACTTCAAATTCAACCGGAAGTAAACAAAACATAATCTGCAATTTTTTCTCTATAAATACATATAAAATTTTCATAAAGTTACATAAGAAAAAATTCGAGACAACACAAGATTTATACAAACAATAATAATGTACTGATTATTTACACATAGGTATGTAGAGTGCCATGAAAAACAAAATATTACGACACCGAAAACACAACATTTTATTTATCTGATAAATTTTTCAAAATTGCCACCGTTTTGTTCATGGACGACCGCGGTCGACCATGGGCGACTTGAAATCGTTCCACTTAAAGCCGCGGTCGAGCTCAAAATGTCATCCGTGACGTCACCGATGGCTAGCCGCCATCGTGCCACGACCACGACGCCCGTTGTAAAAGGTGGGTTACCGTGATCGTTTATATTTAAGCGCGCAATATTTAAAATTCAAACATGGAGACTGAAAAGTTGTCATATTTTAATGTCGAAACTGAAGAAGTATTTGAAGTGATAGTATCCAAAGTTGATGCAGTACGTGAAAAACGGTAAATTATGTAATTATAATAATTTATTTATCAAATTAAAATACATAAATATATTTTTTTACGAAAAGTTTTACTAAATATTGCAATTCACTGTAAATTATTTATCGTCGTTGCACTGAAAGAAGCAACACGTGATTTAATTTATGTTTCAAAATTCAAAATTTAAATTTGAAAATTTAAATTAGCTCACAAGACTCACTAAACCGTTCCACTACTTTAAGTGGAACGCACTATAATTTTCGCAGAAGTTCTGGCGATTTGGTGATAATTGATAGATGCTAAATTAATTTTGGGTTTTAAATTTAAAGATAGATTTGTAGCACCAGTTGGAGTACAACGACCCTAAACAGCTCGTAGATGGAATTACACGCAGCAGATAGTCAGTCGAAGGCAATGAGATGACACTCAGGGGATGAGCTTGGTTTGGTCCTTGTTTCGCTGGATTGCTGACTAGTATCCTGAAAGAAAGAATTCGGGCGCCAACCGTAGAATAAAACAATAGGAAGGATGTAAAGAGATTTATTCCACGGTATGAAAAGAAATATGAGGATACAGTTAAAAAGTTTACTGATAACAGCACTAATATAGGCAACACACGTTGCAACGCAGATGGTCGAAACGTCGAACTCGATATTGAGCTCACTGCAACAGTAACTGTATCTTCTGCACGCACTATCAATTTGCATGCACAAAAGGAATTCACAATAATGCCTAATGCGTAGCCTGCTTCGTCAAAAACTATCAAATCAAGACTATGGCAGTGTACGATCAATCGATCGTTCAAAAAGTGAATCAACTCGCACAAAATGACAATCGTAGTACTAATTTGTATAGAGATTAATCGACTTACCCCTAGATACTCTATAAAGATGGATGATAGCAAACGATCTGGTCGAAGTGGCCACTGCGAGTCAATCGTAGATAAAGCGATTTGAATAAATCTAAAAGATAAATCAAAAATCAGCCACACAAATAGCATACAATATGTCACTGCAATTCTTTGGATAAAAAACAAAGCTACCACAGTTCGATTTAACAATATTTGACTAGCAAACAAAACTACTGGCTTATCAGGGAAAAGTAAAAGTTCAGATACTATAGTTACTGTGCAGGGCTCCACTAAGACGAATTCTTGCGACAGAAGGTGAACTGTAGTCATCGGCAGACAACTCCTCGGATGTCCCTTAGCCTCGAAACTCGGGGTTGAAGATGAATTGATGAGAAATTTCAAAATGGCTCTCCCAGATGTGGATTTGTAAAACCAACTCAACATGTGGCCTCGAAAATGGAAACTTCTCACCCGTTCTTCGACGTAAACAAGAAGTAATACTGATTACAGTAGTCAACACTACTGTCGGAACACAGAGTCATCAAATTGGTTTTCAAATTATAGTCAAATCCGCTGGTGGATTTTTAAACTAAAATTCTACATTCTACAGGTTGTTCTCAAAGACGCTGTCAGACTCGCTCGCTGTTCGCGCTTCGTACTTAATCTCACCGCCAGGGTTCTCGATGCTAGGGTGCGTTCATACTTGACGTTTAAATAAAGCCATGTTAAGCTTGAAGCGGAGGGCTTAACCTGTAGCATGCATTTAGCATGTTACAGATTTGCTTAAACTACCATTTTTAAATGACTCTATAGAAAGAGTCTAATGGTGTCATACCATAATAATGGTGTTTTGTTTTCATAGCACTCTACATACGTAATTAATAAATTATTATTGTTTGTTTAAATCTTGTGTTCTCTCGAATTTTTTCTTATATAACCTTATAAAAATTTTATATGTATGTATTTGTAGAGAAAAAATTGCAGATTACAAAAATGTTTAAAAAAAGACATGTTGCCATTTGAAAAAAAATTTTTCGTGATTTTGGGGTGAAAGTGACTACTTTACACCCGGGTTTTCGGGAGTAAAGAAGCTCTTTTCGTCACACTTTATTTTTCTCCCGGGAGTAAAAAAAAACAAAAATGTTCAAAAATCATTTATTGACATATTTAATCTTAACCACACAATTGTGAAAAACTTGCCTGTTGACCATCAAGTTTTATATCACATAATCATTAAAAATAAAAAAAAATTAATAGATTCGGCTTTGCTGAATAATCAAACAACATTATGAATAATAAATAAAGAAAACATTCAAATTTTGAGTGATTATTTAACCGATAAAAATAAGAATTATTCTATTGATGTGTATATATAAAGACTCGAAATTTTATTCCAGCATCAGTTTTATCAAAGATGGAAGATATTTGTATGTATTGCGGTTATGTGGTTAGTCCTTTAAGAGCACAATCTATTAACTGCAGCCATGTAGCGTGCTCAATGTGCATGCTAATAGTATGCATACATATTGATGCACGCTGTGCAATATGTTTGCAACCAGTGCAAGCCAACAAATTATATTGTAAATATGAGGAGTATTATTGTTCGCAAATGGGGTACCATCTCTACCATAATGTGATAGAAGTGATAGAAGTGGAAAACGATGATGGTATGGACAGCGGATATGATGAAGACGATTTTGATATGAACTTAATAAGATGAAGACTAATAAATGTAAGATCTACTTATTAATTTTTTATTTGTATAGATACCTACATATGTAACATTATTTTTTAGTTTTAGTTTATATTATATATTTTTTTATTGATCTTGTTTTTATTAATATATGCATCATACAATTGAATTGAGTTATTTATTGCACACTTACATATCAATAATTTATGATTTTCACACATAGGTTTGTCGGGATACAAATAATAACATTCGTCAATATCCATTTCAAAAACTTTATTACCTAGTATAGGTTTTAAAAATGTTATTTTTTGATGTCCCCGACAGTAAACTACATCAGCTTCTTGAGTATTCCGAATTAGAAGTTCTCGTATATCCTGCAAATCTATCGCTCCATCATTATATTTCAATCCATGGAAATTATTTTCGAGCCATGTAACTTGTTTTTTCGTTTTTTCAGATAATTCGCGTAGTAAGTATTTTGATTTGAAATGGAAATGAATTATATTTGCACCATTAAAAATTGAAACTTTTTTTGGCATAAATTCTGGGACTTCAAAACCCTGAATATCGATGGTAAAAACTTTTAATGATGTAGATGTAATATCCACCATGATGATGATAATAATACTAGTAGGAAATTTATTCTCCAAAAATAATATTATGTGTGTAGAAGCGGGTAAGATGAAATAATTATTAAGATAAATTTACAATGCCGCTAAAAGGTGAATAGGTTAATAACGTATCGTGAATTACAATTAAATATGCTGTAGTATTATTGGGGAAAACATCTGAACTTCCTTGAATTTCAACTTTAAGGGATAATATTGGGTCTCTTAAAAATTCATTCTGTTTATACACATCCAGGGTGAAAATCGCATTTGCATTTTTTTTAATCAACACTTTACAGCCTAATGATTCCAAAAATTTTATTTCGCCTGGTGTTAATACTTCAACGTTGTGATTAGTAATGACTTTTGATTACGTTTATATGATTATTATCATTATTATTATTATTAAGATTTCTCCCCATCTTCTTTTAATTCCAATCTTATTGTTAACGGTTCTTGACCAAAATCAACCAAATCTCCAGCCTGATCCACAACATAAGCCTAAACATATGGGACAGAAGCAACAACGGGACATTTTACCTCCACTATACTGTCAAAAACATCGTCTGTAATGACACCATCCGGACGTGCTTCAAGAAAACTGGATTTATGATCAATCAATAAATAGTCCGCATTTCTGAACTTCTAATTTCTTCAACGAGGTTTTTGGTCGCAATTTACAAATTTTTCCAAAAGACGATGCGGTACATCTACAAATGCGCTCTCGTTTCCAGATTGGATTGCTGCTTTGACCATGAGTAGAAACTTCCAATTTAATTATTTCTTCTTTAGTTTCATTTAATTTACTTAAATGAACTTCTTTCCTTTTATTAAATAATAATCGATCCGGTAAATCTGAAATTTCACAAATTCCATAATCATGTCACAATTTTTATCTTTTGTTTTCTGGACTCTTCGACTAAGACTAAACTGCTTAGTGTGAAATCCAGGACTTCTGTCAGTGATTGCTTTGTGGGTGTTATAATAATATTTTCTACCAGAGTTATAATTATGATAATCCGGCTGCTTCACACCGTGTCTGATAAGAACTTTTGAGGGGGAAATTTTCCCGCTTATCTCCAACAAATTTGCATAAAACTGCGTTGTACAATTCTGCTGCACTATTGTCCATATCTAATATTAGACTTGAGGCATAGTGTACTAGTCGGTACATACAGTATATTACATCATCATACAGTCCACATATTTTCATATCTTATGTTTTATTTTTATTTATTATCCTCTTTGAGGGCATACTCGTGACTGTTTCGGACAAGTTTTAAATCCATACCGTGCATAAAAATTAACTAACCTTAGCTTTCTTCGTTGAAGGTGCCAACAGCGGGAAATGCGGCAATCTGAACTATTTTTGAATCAGCAGGAAGTATTTTTGGAGTAATTTTCCAAATTAACTGGTTCAAGATTTCATTATTATTCCTTTTTTTGCGGAGGACGGTGGAAAATCTTTAAAACACATCAGGAAGACCGCGCTCACTGGTTTTTTCAAGATCATTCAAATATTGTAATATTTCTAATTCTATTTTTCTTTTAAAATTTTCGTTAACTGCAGAGAATCTTGATTTGTCTTCAAAATCGAAAAAGTTGTCATCATCTGCAGTAACTTTTATTGGTTTCATAAGAGCGTCTTTAGAAATCATTCATGTGCCACGGCCCAAAAGGACCGTAGGACACAATCAACCAATTGCTCGATGTGGGTAGCTCTATATTTACTCTGTCGGAGAGAGTCGCAGACAAAGCACCGAGTCACAAAATAGGAAGAAAAAATAATAATATGGAGGTGGAAATTGGACGCCACCTAAGTTTACTTACCTATTGAATATTAATGCAAATAATAATATAATTTTTGTAAACTGAGTCAAAAATAAAATTTGTAGACGTCGAACGATATCTTCGTACAATTTTGCGAACGCTTTCGGTCTCTGAGATGTTCACGATTATACCAAACGATAACTCCGCATCTTCTGTAAGATCAGGAGAACCATTGAAATTACCGTCAAGACACATTTCGCCCCCTAAATTCGCAAAATAGTGCGTTACACCCATAATTTCGTGCACGGGACATAGGATACTAACATGGTTTTCATTACTCGATTCACTTATTGTTCGACTGGATTAGCCTGCGGGTGATAAAAAGCGTTGTGATAAAAACTTATATTCTAACTTTTTTTACAAACGGTATTTCTAAATTTTGCAGATCTCAATTGACGTTTTAATGAACTGCTTCTGTATACATCAGTTTAGCTTTAGGATTAAGTTCTGCTGCTTTCCTTACATTAACAATTTGAAGAAGTGATGCTAAAAGTATTTTAAACTTCCAAAATGACTTGTTGAGGTCTATAGAATGCTTCAGGTGATGCTAAAAATTGTTAAAATTTTATTCTGCATCAAGTTACATTTGATGGCAGAAACTCGTAACAACGCCATCTGTCGGCGACGGAGCCACTTGTTAATCGTCGCCATGACAATCCTACGAGCGGCTATACCACATCCCATACCGTGATTACAAATTTTCTGGTACGTACGTAGCAACCAAAACGCCGAGGTTACAAATCTTCTGCTTCTGTATACATCAGTTTAGCTGATTCATAACTTTTTGAGAAATATTTAGCTCTTTTCAGCGACGAATTCTTGGGTCCCTGCATCAGCTTTTTTTGGCTACGAGCATGCGGTTATCATCCTCTTTGAGGGCATACTCGTAGCTGTTTCGGACAAGTTTTAAATCTATACCGTGCATAAATAACAACAAATCTGAGATTCCTTCGTTGAAGGTGCCAGCAGCGAGAAATGCGGCAATCTAAACTATTTTTAAACCAGCTTGAAATAGTTTTGGAGTAATTTTCCAAATTAATGGTTCAAGCTTTCATTATTATTCTTTTTTTCACCTTAAACCACATCCCATACTTAGATGTTTGCTACTCTTCAATACCGTCACGAGGTAAATCAAATCCTTCTCCGTGACGGTAGGAGTTCTTAACTTTTTTTAATTGCCTTGGCCGGACAAGGTCTGGGCTATTAGATGGTAGATCATTTCCCCATGTCCTCTCTTTATCCAATTTCGGATGCCGGGAATTATTTTCTTCGTCCATTCTCGGAGTGTTTCTGTGGGCCATATAGACTGTCATTTTTCGATGAGGGCCTCCTTGTTTCTGGTCTTACATTCCTGCGAGTTGTCGTAATAGTTTAGGGTTTTCTCCTCTCTGATCACCGGATCAGAGACAGTCCTATAGGCGCTACAAACCCGAAGCGCCATCCTCCGGAGAACCCGGCCTAGTTTATGTCTGTGTAATTCAAACTTTGTTGCGTGGGTTCAGACGGAGGCCGCGTACAAGATAATGGACATGACCACCGACGCTAGTACTCCTATTTTTGAGGAGGATGGGCCATCCATGTTGGTAATGTGTCTTGAAAGAACTGGAGCGTTTACCTCTGCCTTTTTGCACGTTCGTGGAAGGTCAGGCTCTTGTCCAGCGTGACGTCAAGAATGGTCACTATTTGGCTTGGTTTGATGGTGTGGGTATTCAAGTTAAAAGATATTCTTTCCTGTTGCCTTCGACCCATGGCCACCGTCTTTTCTGGGACCAGCTTTAGGCTTTTGCCTCCACGATCATCTCTATAGTAGAGTTTGTTTTGTCTATATTTTTTATCGTTCTTTCCAGTCACGATCAGTGTGAGGTCATCTGCGAACCCGACTAGTCGCACTCCCTCTTCAAGCTGTAGATGTAGGACGCCGTCGTAAAAAATGCTACAAGTGTCGGGCCCAGCACCGACTTTCGTGGGACTCTACTTGTGATATCGATCGCGGCTTTCTATAGTTGTTCAGTATTATTCTGCGTAAAGCCACCGACACACCGCTCCAAAAGCTCTTTTTTGATGAGTTCTTCATAAATAGGCTTGATAGCTGATGAAACGTCACTTGATAATGGATCGTAATCATGTTTGGATGATGAAAGAGGATATTTATCGTGCTGTTGTTTTTTTATTATAGAACAATACTCCGTCCAGTAGAACCGCATTATCGTTAAATACGTACCTATGATTCACTTTCTCCGCAATTAACGCGCGCGTTGCACATAATCCTTCAATTTCAATAAAAATCCGACGATTGTCCTAATCAGTTGTTCTCAATTCAGGCATCTCGTTCAATTTTGATTTTATAAAAAAGGAGCGAAAATCAGTTTCAAGATTTTTGCATGCAGTTTCCATTCCGAATCAAAACATCGAGAACAAAGTAACAGTGAGCTGGGTGATTTTAAATGCAATCCAAAATGATGGTGGGTTGAGAGTTGCAGGAGGTCTGGATTTTGATTGAGCCTGGTAGTCTCGACGAAAATTCATATTTCCTTTTTTCGTGTTTGTTATATACAATTGTTGTGTTATTTTCTGCTACCACAAGTCTTCGTTGGCCAAAGGGGCACAATTTAACCAACCAATTAATTTCCAAATTAGGTGGCACTTAAGTCAGAGAGCATTAACTTGTTGGCGTAACTGTAGCACTGCAATTTCTTCTTCTTTCCATTTTTTTGCCCTCCTGAAAATCACAAACATTTTTCGTTACTTCATCTGCAAAGTTTTGATTAATATAATTAATTCTTTCATTTCTGCTTTCATCATTGTCTTAATTAACCACTTCATACGTGGCCCAAAAGTCATTGTTATAAAGTTGGTTTTCGCCATCGGGACTTCCAGAGATCATCTGGATTCTGAATTTATTGTGGAGAGTAAGATAAACTCTTCAAAACACGAAAGGAATGTACTGCGACTGTCCTTTTTTGTATCATCTTTTTTAGTGTTATTTTCTCATTACCCTCATTTTTACCAAGTCTCTTATTCTTTCTAATGAAAAGGCACCCCACACGATAACGGAGCCCCCTCCGTGCTTTGCACGCCTCACGAATGTTCTGCGTTTCAGAGGTAATTACGCCCTCAATTACGTGAGGCGCTTAGTGTGGGGAGGGGTCGAGCCGAATCTCAAGAGTGTCAGAGGGGCCTTGGTGACAATCACGTAAGTTTTCCCCGCAAGAAACTGTAAAATTACGAGAAAATTGTCTCTTAATTATCTCTTAATGCTTAAGCATCGCAAGATTGCGGTCTCCTAAATCTTTTTGAGATAAATCGTCAAATATTGGCTTCACATGCACGTAAACCTCTGGATGTAGTTGTGTACGGTTCTCAATAAGTCTTGCATCTTCTTCCGAATCTTCAGCATTTCGCCACTTGCACCAGCTGTCGGGACCTGACGGACAGTGTTCACGCCTTGCGTTTCATTGGTTGAGCACCTTTTCTTTTTCTTATTCACGGTATTTTCCTCACTACTAGTGAATTTTCAAGAAGGCTATGATTGGTTGACTATTTGTCGAGCGACCAACAAATTGAGCGATGTTGATCATTTTTTGATTTAAAAACGCTTACTTGTAATAGTTCCACGGAAATGTAATCGGGAATATTGCAAATTTTCATTAGATCACAAGGTAACAAGTCAGGTACATACAGCAGATACTCAGAAGATATCTTAGGATGAAACATGGATTTTTTTCACTTCCAAGTTATCATTTCAAAATCCTAACAATTTTTCTTCGGTTTTTAAGACGTTGGTATTATTTTTCACCCTTTTTATAAGCACATTATTTAAATCCTCCAGATCATTTCCACTTTTCTAAACTTCTGCAATATCAGCAAATGCAAATTCTTTTAAACCTTTAACGAAACTTTGCTTGATATTTATTTCATGAACATCTGAATATTCAGACAAAGTCATCAGATATCTCCAAAAATTCTTCATTTGGCGATTCCAATCTATCCGTATTTTCTTCTTTGATTACTCCAGTTCCAAGGTCAGGAGTTTGTGTATTTACGGTTTCTACATCTTCTTGTTCCACCACAATAAAGGATTCATCAAAAAAGTAGCGACCAGAGACCTTCGCTCTATCGGAAGCGGGGAAAATCCAAACGCAAAAGAAAAGTTGAGAAAAACGCGTTTAAAGTTTTTATCAATCAGTGCTTTTACTCTGCAGCAGCATATAATGATATTTTTAGTTGTGCTTCGGTATCAGCTTGTTCTTCTTTTTCTTTTGAGTTTCTCCTCAACAGACACCACACGTCGCTGAACCATCAATCTGCATACCGCAGAAGCATGCGGTTCAAGTGGTATCTCTAATTCTTAAAAAAGAAACAGCAGAGTCTTGCCACCGTCACTGTATATAGCGGCTAAAAGGTATATGTTTTGATTTTCTCAATTTTTGTGCCGCTGAATGTTGCTTTGTTTGCAATTCGCCAGGAAATCCTTTCTCTATATCGTCTAGGACTATCAAAGTAAATAACTGGCAGTCATATGCATTTAAGCCACGCGTCCCATCGATACATACGCAGTTATCCTCAAATTTCCAGATGCATCTGGTGTATGGCATTCATGGCAATTATTTCTTCCGCTATTTTTCCAATGGTGCTGAGAAGGCTGATTGGTCTGTAATTTTTGGACTGATGGATGTCTTGGCCTGCTTTACGAATAATTATGACGTTTGTCATCTTCCAAAGTTATGGAAGAGCCTATCATCAGAACCTGGGCGCACTGGTGGTCTGGATTTTATTGTGGAGGGCAAGACAAGCTCGCATGCACTTAAGCCTCTAAATCGAGCCTATTGTACTACCTCTGATTTCCCAGCAGTGTATGTGGCGCGACTAGCAATAGAACTGCGGTTTTCCGCTTCCTAGTCTGCCAGTATGTGCTTAACACCTACACTGATGGGAAGATCCCATCATCAAAACCTGGCGCACTGGTGATTTTCAGCTTCCTTATGATTTTTTTTACCTCGCTGAAGCTGGAAGCCTTGATTGGTGTTTGGTCTGGAATTTTTAGATTATTGTTAACGTAGTCGGTTACCTTGTCAATGTGATCTTGTTCGTCGTGTGTAGTGTTTGGAGAGCCTTGATCATGTAGGTTTTCGGCCAGTGTTGACTTTTTCTATGTCGTTTCTTGCCATGGTGCCGACAAATAAATTTCCGGCTATTTTTAACTTTATTTCTCTTAATAATTTTTTTATCAACAATTCTTTGCTTACGTGGCTTAGATTTTTTAAACATTTGTATCATTTTTACCGCTTTTATAAGCACATTATTTAAATCCTCCCGATCATTTCCACTTCTTTCTTCTAAACTTTTGCAATTTTCCGTATCTTATTCAATATCAGAAAATGAAAATTCTTCTAAACTTCTGACGAAACTATGCTGGATATTTATTTCGTGAACAACGGAATCTTTAGTCTACAGAGTCATCAGATATCTCCAAAAATTCTTCATTTGGCGATTCCAATTGATCCGTATTTTCTTTTTCGGTTAGTCACGACGCCACCAGAGACTTCCATTCTATTGAAATCGGGGAAAGGTCAAATTCAATACTTCGGTATCGGCTCGGTGGTCGATTATTTTTTTTCATGGTTTTGGCTTTTTTTGAATGTTGCTTTGTTTGCGATTCGGCAGACTACATGACTGAAGGATTCGTTGGCATTTTCCGTGAATCCTGCGATGCAACGAATGAGCAATTCTTATTGCTATAGTCATAGATTTGCAAAATGGCATCTTTAACTTCTACAGGAAGTGCAGGCTTTTGGCTTCGAATCAAGAACTTCGCGGAATTATCGCTCAGTGTCTCAACGGCCACCACGCCAAGTCGCCAAGGTGACTAAAGAGTAAGTCAGATGTTTGACTTACTAAAAATATCTGATCAGGGATGGAATATGATCAGCATCGTTAAATTCTTGATTTTAAAATTACCTTCAACAGCTTCTTGATTTTGGGTTGTCATGTTTACACGTTGTTCAAGTAAGCGGACTTTTTTAGAATTCTTAGATTTCTTCCGACGATTCTTTTTCTCCATGTTGACAATCATTTTATCAACCGGCGTATGCTATTATCAACTTCTCGTCATCACAATCAGTATCTTCTTTTTCTTGTTGTTCCTCTTCTTTATCGTTGCTATAATCACCACCGCTATCGTTCCCTTTATTTTGATCTGGGTTTCTTTGAGATTCGATATCCTCGCATCCAAAAAATGAACGGGATTGTTCATCTTAAATAATTACAAATGAAAAACGGATAAACTTTTAATTCTAAAAGCCAAAACCCAACTAGCGCTTACACCAAATTACTGCTGGGTATATTGGACGATACATGGATGTATTTATTGCATATTTGTTGTTCTGAACGATATAATTCTTCGAGCTGTTCCATACATTTTGAAAACGATGGAGCTTGGAAAATTCGTTTCTCTTCTTGCACAAAAAATTGAACCTTCGAACTGAAGTGACGAAATTCCAAATAACAAAAGAACTCCATGTTAAGAAGCCAAGACTGTAACGGGCTCTACCCGCAAAGCGATATTTAACCACCCATAACAAACGACAGGGGTGCCAGCATAGCTCGCGGGATGGGCGAGGGCAGATCTTAAGACGAAACAAGTAACTGTGGTGCTCTGGCTCTGCGGGTTTAAAATGACTTAATCGGGACTAAAATGATAAGGGCGCCATAGTCGATTTTCACGGTAACAATGCACTTTTTGTAGTCAAACCAAACCTACAACTAAGGCCCGTACTAATAGTCGATGATCAATCCAAGATCACGGATTAATTCTCGGATCGCTCGAAAATGCTACCAATAGTCGTAATAATCCTAGATTATTCCGACTATTGGATTGATTGATTGGATGGACTAAGGATTGGTGGATCTAGGATTAATCCGAGAATTAATTCTCGACTATTAGTACGGGCCTAAGAGGTTTGAAGCACACGAATTTTTAACCAATAGCATATGTAGCCTACTTTGGAACTGGATATTAACAGTTTAATTCAAAAATACCCGGGCGTGAAACCGAGTCATGAGGGAGCTTACAAATCTCAGGCATACAGATTTTTTTGCGGAGGAAGGTGGAAAATCTTTTAAAGACACCAGGAGGACCGCGCTCGACTGGTAGTGTGGGATTTCCACCCACTAAAAACCCCCCTCCATATGCTTAGATATTTGCCGCTCGTCACTACCGGCCCGGCACGTGGTAAATCAAATCCTTCGCCGTGCCGATAGAAATGTAGTTTTTTTCTCCTCTTACACGTTCTGCGGTAAGCGTTCGTCAGCTATCTTGGCCTTCATAATTTTGATAATGGAGGTGGACAACCTCTCACAACCCCGCTCGTCAGTCAGCATTGTGTCCATAAGGTTTCCTGGGGAAAAGTTGGAAAGTTCCCTTCGTAGTTCTTCCCACCTCGCACACCTGAAGAGGGTGTGTTCGGCGGTATCTGTAAGTTCTTCTCCAGTACAATGGGAGCAGTATGGTGTTGATAGCTTCCTGATTTTGTGGAGGTATGCGTTGAAGCTGCCGTGGCCGCTTAGGGCCTGGGTCAGATAGTAGTCTATCTCCCCATGTCATGGAGCTCTGAAGGAAGGTTTGTGTTCTCTCCTCTACCAAGAGGTCCACGGGGGGAATCCCCGCCAGTACGAAGATGGCCGGATCGGACACAGTTCTATATGCACTGCAGATCCGAAGCGTCAGGCATACAGATTAAAAACGTTACACAATACATAAAATTGTAATAATTAAAATTCGTCAAAATATGAAATATGTTGTACTCTGCAACCGACAGTAAAAAGCAAAGTTAAAGCTTGCTGAAAACTTGTAAATTATTATTAACACCCCAAAAGAATTCAAATCGAACGCTTTCAAGTATAGGTCGACGAGTGACAATACAAAGGCAAAAACTAAACCTACGAAGGTGATAAGCCGCATCAACTTCTGTGTTTGTGTGATAGATTCTAAGCAAATTTTTGTATAAAGCATTGATCTGCTTAAAATCCGTGATCATATTCACACTTTGGTCATACATTAGGATGTATGCAGCTTCCAAGAAGGCGCGTTTAAGAAAATTCTACTTCTCGTTTACACCTTCACATCGTTTATGTTGAAACAGTAGCCGTTCGTCTGCGGATGTTCAGAGAGACTTGTCTTATCAGCGTTTTCAAGAGCGTCACGTTTATCTTGCATCACTCATCTCATATAAGCAAGGATAAAAAAATTCAACCTATCGTTTTTCTCAAATCCGACTAAAATTTTCAAGTTGTTTTTGTGATTGTATGCCACGTATTTTAAATGCGTAGAGTCCAAAAACTGCATTTTCAGCTGGCGAAAACCAAGCGAAATCGCTGGCAAATGTGAAAACCCAAAATTCAATTTTTAGGATTTAATCGACCGTAAGAATTTAATTTTAATACTTATCGGAAAATAAACTTATTCAGACAAATTTTCTCATCAAAATACATAAATATCCGTCGAGAAAGTTATAGTTTTCCAATATTTATTTTTTGGCATGAAAAAAATTCAACCGTTTTTCTGAAATCCGGAAAAAAATTTAAAGCGTTTTTTTTCATTGTAGACGACGTATTTCAGTGCGCAGAATTGAAATTTTGCATTTTTAGCTGGCGGATAGCAAGGGAATTGGTTCAAAATTGCTGATATAGTAAATTGCAAATCCAAAATTTGATTTTTACATCTGGAATGGGACCGTAAAAGCGTAATTTTCATTATTAGCAACAAAATAAACTGCGCCAGACGAATTTTCTCATCAAAATATATAAGAATTCGTCGAGAATGCTTTATTTTATCAATATTTATTTTTTGGGATGAAAAAAATCTACCGTTTTTTTAAAATCCGGAAAATAATTTAAAGCGTTTTTCTTTCATTGTAGACGACGTATTTCAGTGCGCAAAATTGAAATTTTGCATTTTTAGCTGCCGGAAAGCAAAGAAATTAGTTCAAAATTGCTGATATAGTAAATAGAAAATCCAAAAATCGAGTTTTACAACTTGAATGGGACTGTAAAAGCGTAATTTTTATTCTTAGTCAAAAATAAACTGCGTCAGACGAATTTTCTCATCAAAATATGTAAGAATCCGTCGAGAAAGCTGATTAAATGTTAGATTTTCAATACTGTTTTTCATGTTTTTGTAAACAAACTTTTGAATATTAAAGGTTTACTGTTACTTTAATTCAGTTATTGGGCTTTGTCCTCTGTTGGATCCCATGTAGCTGTGAGCCCAGGGTCGGTGTCTCTGGATATGAAGAGGTATCCGTTCCTGGCTTCCTTTAGCTCTCGTTGGTGTGCGCTAGGTTTTCCGTTACGAAGTGACTACACATGAGCTACTGCAACATAACACTTTGTGTTGTGTCGTCTATGGCTCGGAAGCTGCGAGGAACACGTTCCGATGGGCCTTTAAGAGGGGGGACCACTCCCCGGACCTGGTAGCATCGTAATTTTACTCGGTCGCTCATAGGTTTTTCCTTCTTCTTTCTTTGCCTACTTTTGACTACCTAGAAGTGGTCGTATGAAAAGCCTCACCCTGGCCCATTTTATCAAGGCTTTGTATTTTAGAGGGTTTTACTTCTTGTTCCTGTAGCCATACGAGGAGCGTATCCGTCTCTACGATTGCCGGCTTCGTAGATCTACGTTTTGTACTCAATCTTCGAGGTATTCAGCCCGTCGGCGTCGCCGGGAACCGGAAGTTAACCTCCGATTAAATGGCGAACTTATCGGCGTCAAAAAAGAGGTCACCGTCTTTGGTGTGGTGATAGATAAATATCTGAACTTTACATCTCACATTAAGACGGTTGCGGCAAAGGTGCAGGCAATAATCACCTCCATCGCCCGTCTGATGCCTTAAAACTATATCAAGACTTAAAACTATAAAAAGGAGGATTCTTGGAGAGGTGGCCCAGTCTGTCCTGCTTTCGTGTACGCTACACATTGATAGAACTTTTAGTTTCAGTTGCCATATATAGACTTAACAATTATACTGCAACCTCCCCCTAGAGAGCTATCGGTCAGGATTTTGTGACAACCTTGGTGCCGCTGACGGGCGAGTGACCATGACAGTCATCGTGATCCGCCAGCTGCCTAACCCTTATCTCAAGAGCTGCAAGACTCGAGTAGAGCGCCTGTAGGTGTCAGGATTCCCCGGCATACAGGCCGAGTGCTGATCGTTGCGTTCACCAGAAAGAAAGGTTTCCTTTGGGTCCCAAGTTACTTCGTCGCGCAATACAAGTATTTCGCGGTACGAACTTTTTCGTCCTCTCCGTTCACCAGAGAAGAAGAACTTTACCGGCCTCCGCCGTCAAAGCACCGCATGTTCATTTTTGCAAGAGAGGTCGTGAGGCCAATGTCTGCAGGGTGACGTCCCCCATTGGTAACCGGGCCAGTAAGATTTTCTCTCTTCGGGACCGCCACGTAGGCTCTTAATTACTGATTCCTCGGGTTCACGGTCGGGTAGTCATAGACCAACACTCATACCCGGTCGTGTTAGTCCTCTCACTAGAGGATTGTGCCTTTGGAGTGTTGATCTGGTTTTCGTTGACCGATTCGTCCCAGCAGTCTCCGGTTGCCCACAGAATAGCTGCGGACTCTTGCCCATCTGCTGACCTGTTTCGCTAGTAGCCATTAGTGATGTTCCGCGTTGAGGAAACACGGAATACCACCAATTAGCAGCAGAACGCTACTACTTAGATGAGCTACTAGCTACTATTTGGCTAGTCGACTGCGCACTCAACAGTTTCCTCCCAGCCGCCGACACTGTACAACACAGAAGGGGCCGGGTGTGCGGACCGTTTCCGGTGAAGGTGGAACCGCCGGTAGTGTAACAAGGGATCGCAAATCGTACAAGGTCGCGCGCGATGCACGGCCCGGCCGGAGAAAACACGACACAGTCATCTAATTAGAACTAAACAGCGGGCGAGTGCAGAGAGCGTCGAGCGCGCATCCGGGTGTTTGGTATCTATTCGATTTAACAAAATTTATTTCTAAAAATTATTATTTTAAAACAAATCAAAATTGATTTAATTAAGATTTCGGATGCACGCTCGTCGTGTTTGATGATGGTGGAGAAATGCACCGCAGTGATGTTTTTTATCAACAACGGGAGCGCCGCAGATCGTCCACATATAAAACTCACTTGTCAATAACAATAAAAATTTGGGACGGCGCCCCCCCGAAAGGTAATATAAAATTTCCTCCGAAGAGACGTCCCCGTTTCATGCCTTACGCAACCAGCACTATTTAAAATTATAACAAAATTGCAATGTTAAATATAAACTTAAAGCTATATTAGTATTGTTAATTATAGCCGGGCAGTCCCGTTGTCGATAAATAGGCTGATAGGCAACAGAAACAAGTAAGAAACACAAAGAACTCTACCGCGGGGCGACGCATTTATGTTAATGCGTCGCCTCTCTCACCCGACGACGCATTGGTGCGCCTCCATATGGTTTGACTAAACACTCCGTGAACAATGATAGAACCGTTCACGGTGTTATTAACTATAGAGGCGCACTCGTTAGAGCTGAGGCGTAGGACGTCGCGTAGCTCATTGTTTAGGTCGCTCCACGTTCCACGAGCTCCTATTATCAAAGCGGTAACGGTGATTTCTTTCTCCGGGAATTTTCTCCGAAGAGCTTCCATCACCGATTTTTCAGAATATTTTTGGACCTTCTCGTGGAAGGCTTTGCTTAACCCCCAGCTTTCTCACACAACCGCCACATCGCATACGACGACTCTACTGCCGTGTGACATGATTAAGTCCGGCTTATAGAGTCGTCCCAGCTGAGTTCTGATATGCGGCTCGTATAGGACCATCCAACCCTTCGCGCTTGCCAACTTTCCCGGGCGAGTCATGACGCGCTATAAGAGAGTCATAGTTACTCCCCGTGTACGGTACAGCGAGAAACCGCAATAGGCTTCGCAGTGTGCAGCGGCAAATGTTCTGATATGCGGCTCGTATAGGACCATCCAACCCTTCGCGCTTGCCAACTTTCCCGGGCGAGTCATGACGCGCTATAAGAGAGTCATAGTTACTCCCCGTGTACGGTACAGCGAGAAACCGCAATAGGCTTCGCAGTGTGCAGCGGCAAATGGCCTTAAGGGTAGTGTGCGGATACTGGACTAAGTCCAAAAACGCTGCCCTGGTCCTTGTCTCTATGCCCCCGCTAGACCTTTGGGCGCTCGAAAAAGCGGAGGTGGCAAGTGACCGATCAAGTGCAAGTGTCGCGAGTGAAAGAACGCAAGCGGAGTGGCAAATGGGTCGGGCGAGGGCACGGGGAGTTGAATTACCACTTGATCCAGATGCTCTCCGGCCACGGTTGCTTCAACGCGTATCTGAACCGCTTCGGACTAAAGCCACAAAACACCTGCCGCTACTACAGCGAGAGTGACACCTCCAAACATACGTTTTTCGGATGTTGGAGATGGGAACAACACCGCCAGTTCCTGTCCCTGGAGTTCGGGGAAATGTTCACCGCGGACAACATTGTGCCATACATGCTGAGGGACCAGAGGAGCAGGCAAAAAATCCTCTCCTCCTCCACTTCTCCCAGCGGAATGCCTGAAGAAATGCCGGAAGACAATACCGAGCCCGCAGGGAGTAGGAAAAAAAAATTTTTTTTTTTAAAAGATAAGTACCAGTGATTTTATTTTTATACATTTACATTATATAATGTGCCCGGTTACTCAAACAAAAAGTGGACCTTCCTACCCACGTTCATTTTTGCGTCCTCCACTCATCAGTGGGTAGTGAAACTCTCCCCTCCCATGTGGGGGGGATGTTACAGCTAATATAATCAGATATTCCGTAAGATCTGGATGTGCATGAAAGATAATTGATATTCATTTATTTTTTGAATTCTACTATTAATATTAATAATTATAATGCACGTGTAATTTAGTCCTTTAAGCTTTTAAATACAGCGCTTGCAGAAATTGCAACTTTAACAACCTGAAATAAAATTTTTAAATAATTATAGGATTTGTAAAGTTATTATTTACTTACAGATAACAAAGTGTTGATATTCATCGGTATCATACCGCAAGCTTTAAATTTTAATTCCTTTTGAGATACCTGGATCAGCATTACCATCGGAGTTTGCAATTGGTGGAAATATTTTGAGTACCAATCTGAATTATAAATGCCAACCGAAACCGTCGTTACCTGAAAATCAAAATTAAATTTTAAATTTTTGCTATATTGTAGCAACGAAGTTTACCTCCTCAAAAATCAAACTTGAAGGAAGGCAATAAAATGCCAATTGAATAATTAAGCACACCCCTGCAAATCCGTATCTTAACGACAGTAGCACTGAAGTGCTACAAAAAGTCTTTTGGTAATTTTGAATTATCTTTACCTATTTATGAAGGTTTACCTTTCTGAACTCGCATATATTTCGGTGCAAATTAATGGAGAAATTGACAAGTACTGAATCATAAACGCGACCGAATACACGCTCTGCATTTCTTCTATAAACCTATAAAATATAAATTTTGTTTAAAAACGGTTGTTCAAGACATTGCATTTAAATCCGCGAGAGAGGCGCCTTAAGACGAACTTACCCTAACAAGAACTTGTGATACTCAATGTTCTTTCGTAAATTCCGATAAAACGCTTGATAATCTTCATGGCTGTGTATGTCCCTGACACTTAAAGTTTCTAAGTTATCACGTAAAATTTTGAATTGTATTATAATTTCATAACATAGGCCCAAAAATATACAGTCGAAGTTTCCAATAAACCATGTTATATACGGAAGTGAAATTACATAGCTATACCATAAAATGTGATACAATTGTTCTTGATTTTCCATATTAAAACTTCCAAGGGGTAGTTTTTTTCCAAAAAATGTTGCCGAAACGAATATTGGTGTGGAGATTATAATCAAATAAGAGAAAATTCTTTGAAATGCCATTATTGCACGAGAAATTGTATCTACTTCCTTCTTTAAACTTTCGGAACAGTTATCGGTATTTCTAAATTGTTTTGAAATCTTGATCAGTTTTATAAATTTTTCCTTGTTATAATAGCAGACGTATCCTTTTAAAACAATCTTAAAAAAAAAATTTTATTATTAAAATTTTTTTTTTTTAGGTTTTTTTTATCTTTAATTTTATCGGGACATGATCACCAAATTATTTTTATTTGTTACAATTAAATTTATTGTTTCATACAAAAATTTATTGGTTTTGCCACTATTTAAATTGCATTTTGAACCACGACCTCTGGAAAGATTTTTTAGGGTTTACCGTAGTTGCGAGCTACCCAGGGTAAATATCAGCGGGGTTTTACAGGAAAATTATTGCAAGAGATACCACGTACCAGTCGTCATAAGTGGCAAAACATTTAGGTGGCGGAAGGCGGGTTTTATTGGGTAGAAATCCCACATTAGAAGGTACCGGGTATCTTTAAAAATTTTCCCCTCGTTTGTATTATTTAGTTTTTTAACACTCTGCGACCGTTTTTAATTCCTAAACATCACCAAGCAATGTTTGGATTTTGAACTATGCATTTTTTATTTTTTTACCTACGACGAGAAGCCAGCCCGACGTAGAACCTCCAATCTAGATGACCGGCGAGACGGCCAGAATAAAGTTGTGACTTTACCGGGATTTGTTTGACTATTACTTTTCGACCGTCTAATGCCTAAAAAATAAAATAACTAAAGTTACCTGACCATATCCTGCAGAAGATTCGGCATTATCCACAACATCAAATATATCGTCTTTTATATAAAAATACTGAATAAACGCCATAATAACACAGAATTGCGCTAGAGACCAAAAAAAAATATTTGCTAGTTTTTGTATAATAGAAATTTCATTTAAACAAAAAATGCCAATTTTATTCAAATTGGATATTGGATAGCTAATTAGCTTTACATCATAGCTTTCCATAATTTTAAGTGTTACTTTCTCACCTCGCCGCATAAATTGAACTACGCAATTTAAACAAAAGATATCAGGGTAAGCAATTTTTCCAAGAATTAAAGCTTAAAAATTTATGAATCAATTTTGATAATCATCACGATAAATAACTTTTGTTTTGAGAAAATTCTACTTCTATTATAAATTTACTTTGGAAATTGCACGTGATACTAATTTAAATAAATAGAAGGATAATTACCACAAAACTTTGTTTTAAGTTTTCCTTTCAACACCTGCAATTATGCGTAATTTAAACATTGTAAATGTTAATTTGTCACTTATTTTTAGCTTACTAAAATAAGTAAAAAATGTTGTAACCTACTAAAACTCTTTAAAGGAATAAAATTTGACAAGCGGTTGGCACCCAATTTATCCAAAAATTCTAAACTCGGAGGGGGGGGCTATGGCCCCCAGTTGTTTGTGCGAATAACTTCGAGACCTTTGAAGCTCAAACTAAAATAAGGAAAGCTCATTCAGGCTCAAATGATGATTTAACGTTTGACATCAAGTTCACTCAAAAATTTTAAACTAACGCCCCCCACGGGCATGCACCTTACTAATTAATAATATCCCTAGAACGCATCCAAATCCGCAAAGATTAATTTAAAGTTTTAATTAGATTTATCGGGACACGGACAGCTCGGCACCGGACAACTCGGCACCGGAAATCTCGGAACCGGTGACTCGGCACCAGGACAACTCGACACCGGCGACTCGGCACCGTACAACTTGGCATCGGAAAAACTCGGCACCGAGACAACTCGGCACTGGTTCTTCGATTTTCACAGTAAATTTTAAACTAAGTCGTTTGTGATTGGTGAATTCAGGCTTTCTGTCGTTAGTTCGTGTAAATTACATTACTTTAAGCTTTACGTAGAGAGGGGATCACGGTAGCCTCACTAGCATTTATATGCTTTAACAGTGCACTTCGAGCAAAAATCAAGTTTGTTTATAGTTAATGTGCAGTTAATTAATTGTGCAGTAAAAATGGCTGGATGCTTTCGAGCCAAGCGAGGAGCGCATCCAGTCAATTTTTACTTGTACAATTACCGTTCTTGTAGAATCCATGCAAAAACGAGTTTCACCTCTCAATGATCCACCTTTTCCTTAACCCACGGGCCTAGGGGTATGTTTATAATAATTGTAGTTTTTACAAAAATGGCCCGTAGCGGCCGGAGCGTAGCGAAGCGTAGCGAAGCGTAGGGTCAATTTTTGTGAAAACCACCATGGCACGAGGAGGATCCACGCGAAATAGTATTAACCGTACGTTAACATTGCGCACGACTATGTGAGAAAATTATCATCAGCCGGACTTTTTTGTATGACCGCACATGTACCGACAGATCGATAGGACTTTTAGTTTCAGTTGCTGTATATAGACTTAACAATTATACTGCAACCTCCCCCTAGAGAGCTATCGGGGACGTTAGGTACTACGTCCAAAAGCCGCTGTGGTAGCCAGCATACCTATTCCCTTCAAGGGCTGCAAGACCCAAGAAGAGACCTGTAGGTGTCAAGGTTCCCCGACAGACAGGCCGAGTGCTGATCGTTGCTACATTTCCCAAGAACCACCAGCCACTGCGAATCCTCCTCAGTGAGCAAGCTCACAAAGACGGGGGGGTTAAGCACGCTTGCGCGAGAATTAATCCCGGGCTCCCGTCTTCCCGCAGACGGTTATTTATTCGAATCCTCCCGTAAATCGTGGAGTTTAACTGATTCAGGGACGTCGCGTTAACGCCCTTTAGAGATTTACTTGCAATCTCAAAGTTCAAGCCGAGGCTTCGGAGTCCACCGAAGTCGGCAACCTTCCGCGCTGCCCAGGTCTCCCTGTAGCAGGTTAAGATTGTGACTCCTTAGTTATCCGTTTGGTTTCCGTCGAGAGATGAGATTTCAAGTCCATACTGCGCTACTACTGTAAGGGTTGAAATGATTCATCCCCTCTGTTCACCAGAGAGAAAGGTTTCCTTCGGGTCCCAAGTCACCCCATCGCGCAATACGGGTATCACGCGGTGACAATTTTTTCGTCCCCTCCGTTCGCCAATGGTTCCCTTCGGGTCCCAAGTCACGCCATCGCGCAATATAAATATTTCACGAGGGGACTTTTCCAGTAGGTAGGGACAGTGAGAATCTCGTTAATCCATTCATGCGCATCACTAATTAGATGACGAGGCATTTGGCTAGTCTACTGCGCACTCATCAGTTTCCTCCTAGCCGCCGACACTGTACAACACAGAAGGGGCCGGGTGTGCGGACCGTTTCCGGTGAAGGTGTTACCGCCGGTAGTGTATTAAAGGGTAGCAAACGTACAGGGCACGCGCGATGCACGGCCCGGCCAAAAGGACACAACACAGTCATCTAATCCGTACGATACTGCGGGCGAGTGCAGAGAGCGTCGAGCGTGCACGCTGATCTTGGGTATCTATTCGATTGAAAGAGAAAATATCATAATTACATTTTTGATCTTAATATCAAAATGATATTAAGTAAGATATCGCATGCACGCTCGTCGTGTTTGAGTAAGGTGGAGGATGCACCGCAGCGATGTTTATTTTACTAAACAACGGGAGCGCCGCAATTCGTCCAAGTTTATAAAATCAACACGAGTCAGTTATTAAAAATTCCGGGACGGCGCCCCAACGAAAGATAATGTAAAATTTCCTCCGAAGAGACGTCCCCGTTACATGCTTTGCAACCAGCACTACTAAAAGTTAAACAAAAAAACTTTTTAACAAAAAATTAAACCGACCTCAAAAAGGAAACTAAAAAGCATAAAATAAATAAATATATTACATTTTGAGTCTTAATAAGTAATGTAAGTAACTAAGTTTGAGTCGGTGCAGAATGGGTGACTTTTGTTTTAATAATTTTTTTAAAGTAATTTAGTAATCGTTGACTTTTTGCACCGACTCAAAATTAGTTACTTACATTACTTATTAAGACTCAAAATGTAATATATTTATTTATTTTATGCTTTTTAGTTTCCTTTTTGAGGTCGGTTTAATTTTTTGTTAAAAAGTTTTTTATTTTTTAATTTTTAGTGATTAAAATCTACTAATAACTACCTTAATTAATTAATTTGCTCGATATAAAGTTTTTCTCCACCCCAACTTTCAACAGAATAGGTTGACAAGTAAAAAATCAATAAATGAAAAACAATCATTCCCTATTTTCTACCCTTACGGGTGCAATTTTCCCTTATTTTTTACCCTTACGAATGGAATTTTTTTGTGAAAATTAAATGGGACCACCATGGAGGTATACTCTATCGAATAAAAAAAAATTCATCAAAATCGGATCACTCTGTAAAAAGTTATGCCCGAACATACATAAGAAAAAAAAAAAAAAAAAAAAAAAAAAAACATACAAACAGACGAATTGAGAAACTCCTCCTTTTTTTGAAGTCGGTTTAAAAAGAACTTTGTTACAGCTAACTTACGCTAAGTTAGTACGGTTATACAAGCCGGGCAATCCCGTTGTCAGTATGTAGGCTGGTAGGCAGCATAAAAAAAACAAGAAACATGTAATGCTCTCTTGCGGGGCGACGCGTATTATATTTGCGCGCCGCCTATCCCACCCGACGACGCATTGGTGCGCCTCCATATGGTTCTACTAAACACACCGTAAACTATGATGGAGCCGTTCACGGTGTTGTTCACAATGGAGGCGCACTCGTTTGAAGTGAGGCGGAGGAGGTCGTGGAGCTCATTATTTAGATCGCTCCACGTTTCACGAGCGCCCAATATCAATGCAGTGACGGTGATTTCTTTCTCCGGGAATTTTCTCCGGAGAGCTTCCATCACCGATTTTTCCGAGTATTTTTGGACCTTCTCGTGGAAGGCTTTGCTGAGACCCCCAGCTTTCCCATACAACTGCCACATCGCAGACGACGACTCTACTGCCGTTTGACATTATTAAGTCAGGCTTGTAGAGCCGTCCCAGCTTAGTTCTTATGTGTGGCTCATAGAGGACCATCCAACCCTTCGCGCTTGCTAGTTTCCCCGCGCGGGTCATGACGCGGTTGTGCCTTCTGATCCGCACATCATGGGTTATCGGGCATGCTTGCAAAACATGCGACAAGCTTTCGGACTTTGCTCTGCATCCGCGGCACGTTCGTAATTCGATTGGGTTGGATGGGATCCCCACCGTAGGTAATAAGTTACCTCGTAGTTGTACCGACTTCACGAAGTCCCCCCCCCCCCCCACCAGAAGGTCGGTGGGTGATCGATCCATCGGGACGAGTATGGTGTCCCCCTGCCCTGCTGCAGTCCGGCACCGCTGTACGATGCCTCCAATCCTTCACGCCACTTTTCTTTGATCTCATCAGTCGTTCTGCCCGTATTCTCGGTCCACTTCCCTAACCTCCGCCAGAGGCTTTCACCTTCTGGAGAGGCCAGGGTGGCCACAGTTATTAGATTTTGACTTAACATCGCTTCCGCGAAGAAGTCTTAAGATTTTCGGAACCGTTGAGAGGAGGGAAACAATTCCCAATCCTCCCATTCTCGTCGGGGCGTGAAGGTAGGCACTCGCACACGTCTTGTTCAGATGTAAATTTTTCTGGACGAATGTTCTGACTAAGCGATCTGTGCCCTTTAGCACATTCTTTGTGACAGTTATTGATGTCAATCTCGACAATAGCTTAGGAATAAGGAACTGTTTTAAAATCGCCATCTTTTGTTGGGGCTTGAGAGCTGCCCTGGGCAACCTAACCAGACTTAATTTTAAGTCCTCAAAGAAGGGTCTGGCCTGACCGAGGTGGTTGTATCTTTCGCCAAGATATTTGAATAGTCCCTCCGGGCCAAGAACCTGGATGGGAACACCACCAACAAAGAACCTGGCCCTCGAACACCTTTTTCCCGGGAGCAACTCGGCAGGAGACCGAGATGCATTTATTAATGTTCAAGGCCAGACCTCGGTCGCTAAAGAATTCCACGGCTAGTTTAAGCAGCTTCTGTGCTTTATCGTACGTTTCACTGACAAGCACTAAATCGTCCGCGTAGGCAAGGCAAGATATCGACAAACTGTCGTTTAGCGCGATACCGAGATTTTTCGATTCTACGCTGCATAAAAATTCATCCATCACCAGGTTAAAAAGAATCGGCGAGAGGGGGTCTCCCTGTTTCACCCCGCGTGTCACCGGGATGGAAGCGGCTGGGCCACTCCCTCCGGGCGCGGAGGCTAGGAGCGTACTGCAATCATCATACCCCCCATCACAAACTCAATAAACCTGGGATGTAGCTTAAAGCGCTGCATGGCGCGGCGTAATGAATGATGCGACACCGTATCAAATGCTTTCTTGAGGTCCAGGGCAATCAAATGATACGGGCGCTTTCTCCGCCTTTGGTTCCTAATCAGGGAGTGAATCGTTGCGGTGTTAAGAAACACCCCGTTTACCGAAGTAAAGCCCCTCTGATTAGGATGTAAATCAAGATGTTCGCTAAGCCGTCGTGCAATTATCTTGTTCATTAATCTCGCCATTGCCGACGGGATCGAAATAGGCCGCCAGTTGTCAGGATTGTCCAGATCATTCTTGCCCTTCGGTAACATGATAGTTCGGCTGACTCGAAAGTCGACGGGGAGGCCCCCGGCCACCAAGCAGGAGTTCAAAAAGAGCTCGAGCCTATGTTCAGGGACCTTCAGTAGCTGGACTAATTTCATACCATCGGGCCCAGCGGCTGTTGCCTTCGTAGAAGACAAAGCCTGGGCCAATTCGTGCTTAGTAATTGGATACCAGAGGTTCGGAGACTCCTTTGGATGCTCGATCGGAGCGCTGTCATTTGGTGATATCGCGCTAAATAAATCTCGAAGCCTCCCTTCTAATAGTTCGCGATGGGGCTCCGCGGGCGAGCTGTTTATGGTTTTCCCGTCCAGAATCTGGTCCGCCAAAACCTTCCGGTTATTAGCGAACAAAATCTATGATGCCTTGTATATTGCGCTTCTGCTTTTTGCAGGCGCGGCGTTCGTATTTTTCCTACCCGATCGAGACCGGCTGGGTCTCTTCTGCTCTGGCACATATCGCGCCACGAGCATGCGCAACTAATCCGCGACCACTTCCCGGAGGACTGCCTTGTTCTTATTCGTATAGCAAGATACGGCTGCAAATATCGACAGATCTTCGTCGGTCCAATCGTCGTGTTCGTTAAATAGCTCTGCTACCTTTTGGACGATGGGGTCCGCCGCCAAGATCGGATCTCGAATCGGTCTTAGAGGAGTCGCGCTGTTTAAAATATTTTCCGGCGAGTTACTTATAACGGACGACGAGTGAGAACCACCCAACGGGGGAATAAAACCCACCGCCTGGGAGGGGCCCACTTCGTCTTCGTCCGAGTTGGTTTCATGTTTTCCAACAATATCGGGAATACTTCGCCTTGTTCTAATATTTGATGTGACCCTTTGAGAGACTCTCCTCCTGCTTGCGATCTTTTTTTCGTCTTCCGAAGAAGATGAGTTATTTAGATATATTTCGCGGTGTAAAGACACCGCGAATCCCCCGGCCGCCTCCCCCCCAGCGTTGGAGGGGCCAGCGACCGGTTCGCCCACGGAGGTTGACCCTCTGGTAATAAATGGAGATCTCTCGGTCACTATCGTACCTCTGGGTCGTAAAGACCTCTTTTTGCTTTCAGCGCGATTCTCCTCTTCGATCACGTCACCGATGACTCGGCCACCACCGCCCTCCGTTCGCAAAGACGCCACGAAATCTTTATAGTCGGTCTTACGTCTCCGATCTTTAATCGCTTCAAGGGTACGCCCGCCCATGATAGTAACCATAATTGGTTTACAAAACGTTCATTAAATGCCACCTCGGCCCTGGCCATAGCCAAGAGCTCCTCATCGCTCCAATGCCCAGGAGCACGGGGACGATTCTCCGCCTCCTCCTCTACGCCAGCATTATATTCTACTGGATGTGCAAGGCGCAAATGCTGTCTCATACCCGCGTAGGTTTTAAAGACCCTAAGCGCGCAGACAGTGCAGGCATACTCGTATGGGTCGGCCGCTCTGGCCCCCCGACAACGTCCCCGCCTCAAATGCGTTTTAAGACCAGCATCGGTCGAAAAGACCGTACCACACACACAACGAACCATTGCACGAGTGCAAGTTAGACCGCGCGGATCCCCCCGGGAATTGTAAAACTCCGGGGAGATTTTCTAGAAAGAGATAGTTCCGCCGGTTGAGAAATACTCCGCAAGAGAGTAAAGCCCGAAACCTGGTTAAAAGCTCTACCTAACACTTGTTTGAATAAGGATAGACCAGGCTGGCCCAGAGACTCTTGATAGTAGAGGAGCCTCCTCGTCCTAGGGAGCCAATTACGAAGTAGTGTTGGGTAGTCGCGGCGTGCAATTAGCCCTAGTGTACGCACGACTAGGTTACCGGGGGATACCGCGAGGAGGTTTGCACGCCACTTGCTCGGAGCAAATACAACAAAGCCGAAAAAGTGCGCGTGAAGGCACGAACAGCAGGTAAACTCGAAATAGCACAACACTTCGAAATTCACCGTCTAAATGTCTGATCGTAGCAACACAGCACACAATATTCGCCAATATTAAGAGAGTCATAGTTACTCCCGCCGTTTACCCGCGCTTGCTTGAATTTCTTCACGTTGACATTCAGAGCACTGGGCAGAAATCATGTACCGACAATAAAATGCATTGATTCACCAATCAATAAAAAATGTTTCCAACTGGTGCCGGTTATTCTAGTGCCGAGTTGACGACGCCGAGTCGCCGGTGCCGAGTCGCCGGCGCCGAGTTATCCCGGTGCCGGGTTTTCCCAGTACCGAGTTGTCCGGTGCCGAGTTGTCTGGTGCCGAGTTATTCTGTGCCGAGTTGTCCTGTACCGAGACGAATTTTCTCATCAAAATATATAAGAATCCGTCGAGAAAGCTTTAGTTCTCCAATATTTATTTTTTGGGATGAAGAAAAATTTACCGTTTTTTCTAAAATCCGGAAAAAAATTAAAGCAGTTTTTTTTTATTGTATACGACGTATTTCAGTGCGCAGAATTGAATTTTTGCATTTTTAGCTGCCGGAAAGCAAGGGAATTAGTTCTAAATTGCTGATATAGTAAATTGAAAATCGATTTTTAAAACTTGAATGGGGCCTTAAAAGCGTAATTTTCATTCTTAGCCACAAAAAAAAACTGCGTCAGACGAATTTTTTCATCAAAATATATAAGAATCCGTCCAATATTTATTTTTTAGGGTAAAAAAAATTAAAAGGGGTTAATCTACCGTTTTTCTAAAATCCGACTAAAATTTTCAAGTTGTTTTTGTGATTGTAGGTGACGTATTTTAATCTGTAGAGTCCAAAAACTTAATTTTTAGCTGGATTTTAGGACTTTAATCGACCCTAAAAGTTTAATTTTAATACTTACCTGAAAATAAACTGCGTCAGACGATTTGAAAATGTATCGCAATATTAATTTATACTTTAATTAGCTGGAAAGCCCGTCAACGGACGGGTAGCTAACCAGTGGATTTTTTATTTGGGGCTTTTAACGGTCTTGATTTAAAGAAATTGTCATTTCCGAACACTAGCCTAACCTCGACTGGTGAATCTCATTCAACGGGCTTTATTCAAAAAAATTTTACATTACTGACAATTTTAATTGTTCGCGTTTAAACGTCCTTGAGTTAAAAAATGATGATAATAATTTATTCAAAATATAAAAGTCGAATATTAAATTTTCTGGATGGAAATGGAGATAAAGATGGACCAATTAGGTTGTCGGATAGATTAATATAGCTGGAAGGCTCAACTATGGACGGGCGTTTTGCCAAACAAGGTTGGAAACTCAATTGATGTGCAACTCGATCCCAGGGGAGGTGAAACTAACGAACCATGTTCAAAGGGTTTGGAAGTCGGTGCAAAAATGCTTTGGGACGTGTTTTTGACCGACAACTTCAAAGTTACTCCAATTTGGTTGTTTATGATGCAAGGCAAGAGAAATATGACGTCGGAGTGGATCCTAACTTTGGAGAGCTTCGTGTAAGGCTGGATTTTTGTAGGGTCTTGCATAAAATACTCAATGATACCATGTCGAACTACGACCCCCTGGAAAAAGTTTCTCAGGGTTTACCGTAGCAGTCAGGCTAAATTTCAGCGTGGTTTTACAGGTAAATCTTGTAAAATTAACTAAAAAAAACACCCATTGTTTACCCAACCAGCTCTCTTTTATGGTAAATCCTGAGAAAATCTTTCAGAGGATTTGTGGTTCAAATTTGCTTTTAAAATAGACGGCGGAACACGTAGAAAAAAAACTAACAAATTTTTAAGAATAATTGACTTTTAAATGACCGAATATGAAATAGTTAATCAACTCAAATTTTTGATTTTTGTAATTATAATTCTTTAAATAAAAATTATTATAATTTGTAAATTTTTCCTTCTTTCACCTGATTGTACCAGTGAGAGTTATTATTAGATCTTTGTACTTCAACAGGTTTTGAATTTGCCGCGCTTGGGAGTACTAGGAAAATGGCGCCGGAAAATCGTCCAGTTAAACAATCAGAGACAGTGAGTGTCAGAGGGGAATAATCTCTGGTAAAGAGTTAGAAATGATGGAAAACTTTACCAAAATTTTGGAAACTCCAAGCAGCAGCATCGAAGTTAAAACGGAGGAATTGGAAGACGTGAAATTTAATTTAGAAAAACTACATCATTCAATAGACATTAAGGAGGAAGAGAGTAATGGAGAAGCGTTAATTAACAAGAAACCTGCAAAAAAGATTCGTATTCGAGAGAAGGTACTTCGTTGTGAAGTTTGTGGTTTTAAATGTGCATATAAATCACAGTTAGTGAAACATGTAAGAACTCACACAGGTGAGAAACCATTCGTTTGTGAGATTTGTGACTATAAATTTGCACAAAGATCAAATTTAACAGCACATTTAACAACTCATACAGGCAAGAAAGCGTTCGCTTGTGAGATTTGTAGTTATAAATGCGCGCATAAATCACATCTAAAAGAACATTTAAAAACTCACACAGGCGAGAAACCATTCGCCTGTGAGTTTTGTGACTATAGATTTGCTCATAAATCATCTTTAAAAGTACATTTAATATCGCATACAGGCGAGAAAGCGTTGGTTTGTGAGATTTGTGACTTTAGGTGTGCTCGAAAATCAGATTTTAGAAGACATTTAAGAGCTCACACAGGAGAAAAACCATTTTCATGTGAGGTTTGTGACTATAAATGTACACAAAGCTCACATCTCAAAGAACATTTAAAAACGCATACAGGCGAGAAACCATTTGCGTGTGAGATTTGTGACCGTAAATATTCTCAAAGGTCATCTTTAAAAGATCATATAAAAACTCACACCGGTGAGAAACCGTTTGCGTGTGAGATTTGTGACTATAGATGTGCCCAAAGCTCATCTTTAAAAGGTCATTTTAAAACTCACACGGGTGAGAAACCGTTTGTATGTGAGATTTGTGATTATAAATGTGCAGACAAATCAAATTTAAAAAAACATTTAAAAACTCACACTTAAAATTTTGTGGCTACCGGAAAAATTTACGCCTTGTATATTATTGTAATTTATAAGTTTAATATAAAATTAAAATTTTTTTTTCTGGTTATTAACTTGTGAAATTATACACTCAATTACTTTAATTTTTACCATAATAATAAGACTTGTTATATTTTTGTTTTTTTTGTTGAACATGTTACCGATTTTACAGATGTTTTTACGTCAAAAAAGTGTTCGGTACCGCTTCGAACCGAAAGTAGTCAAAAAACTCATCAGTTTAGGTTCATATTCGGCCTGTGCTAATAATAAATAAAATATTGGCGACACCTTTAATAATTGTTATAAACAATAACAACAAAAACTCGAAATAATAAAAGTTTAAAAATTTACATAACTGAAATTATATGGTAAGAAAATACAAGTAAATCACCCCTGTTTACCTAAATCAGCTCGTTACCTCCGGTGAGCTCTGAAAAAATCTTCTCTAGGGTTCGTGGTTCCATTCGCTTGCTTTATTTAAAGGCGACAAAATTCATTTAAAAAAAAAACCATAAAGTCGAAACGAATTTAACTAAACTCAATATTGAATTAAGGTAAATCAAATCAAATTTTAGTCCCGCTTTTGCTACTAACCGTGTATTTTAAATAAGTTTTTCAAAGAAAATTTTTAATAAAATAACTATAGAAAATTTTGATGTGCTACGCTACTGTATTACGTAAATGTCAAAAAAAAAACTTTGCTTACCCAGTTGACAGATATCGCTTCTATCACCTGTTGCGTGTTGTTTTTTTTTGTGTCGGAATTACGCTGAACAACGCTGGTCCAAACCAATTTGAATTGTTAAGTGCTCCAAAAAGTTCAACAATTTGTCTCTCCGATCATTGGTTTTAATGATTAGCTAAAGAGCAAATAAAAAAACGGTAGAGTCGTTGCTAGTCGGTCGAAAACCGCTCCGATAAAATTTTCTTGAGAGGGCTAGAATTTTTGCAGATGTTAACTGTAGAAGTGCTTTTCAACCCCGGAGGTTGATTTTTAAGGGTGGAAAATCTGAAAAGCGTTTTAAAATCGTTAAATGTTATGAAAATAAACCCAGACACAAAAAAATCTGTAAAAAGTAAAAAAAAACAACTCGAAAAATTAAAAAATAAGATCCAAGCGTCGTCGCGTCTGGGGACCGCTAAGTAAATTAATTAAGACTTAGACCCAACTACGTGATATTGTTGTTTTGTTCTTTACCTACGTTGCCTAGGTAGCTTACTTAGCGGTCCCTCAACGCGACATCCCTTAGAGCTTATTTTTTACTTTTTAGAATTTGTTTTTCTCTTTACAGATTTTCTTTGTCAGGGGTTTTTTAAATTTTCAGTTTAAGTTTCATTTCATACTTCACATTAGAAAAAAATGCTGGATGGAAAAAATCCCGCTTGCCAATATTTGTCGGGATCCCGTTTTCTAAACAGATTGTGTGCGATAAAAAGGTCGCTTATGAAACTCGTTGTTTAATACTATTTTTTAATTAGGTTGAATAAGGTGTAAAAAAGCAGCGGTATGCATTGGTGATTGGGTAGGTTATATTAGGTATAAAGCAGCGTTTTTGCTTGGGTGCGATAACACTAAAGGGGGGGGGCGAATATACCGGAAATGGGCTAGATTTACTATTAATTATCGATTCTATTTGACTAATCGATTGTTCATCGATGCTACATGGAACAAATATGGAGTAGTGCGCGCGCATGTTGCTCGGAGCAAATGTAGGTTAGGAATCTAAAAAAAGCTTATTCACAAAAAATGGGGCTGGCGGAAGGCGCAATAAGAATCATGATTGATATTGGGTCGCATATGATAAAAGGTTGAGAAACGCTGGTTTAAAGAATTTAAACCAATTAAAATTTATTTAAATATTGTTCCGGTCATCGTAGCAGGGTGAAAACTTACTAAAAGATGTATAATTGATAAGTTATCATTCTTGGTTTCTTATTGTCAACTTACGCCCACTTTCCATCTTTTGCGGATAGTGTCACTGAAGACACTATAGAGTTTTGTCGTGTTCAACACACTAGTCACATTACATACAAACCCAGGCCCGTAGCCAAGGGGGGGCTCGTGCCCCCCCCCCCCGAAATGTTTAAAAGAAGAATTTTTTTAAGAGCAAGATCCAGTGCTTAAGTACAATTTTTGTGTTTTATGTCATTCATTTCCAGGACGAAATGCATGCCGAAATCTTTTAACACTTCTTCATGTAAAGGCGCTAAAGGCAATTGATTTATTTATTGGAATACCACGTTATTTGAAAACTATAATTGTTGGGGGGGGGGATCCCACATTCGCAGGCGAAATTTTTATTTTATTAACGGTCCACGGTCCCATTGACCGACGGCCCACCGGGAAATTTTCCGGTAGCCCATCTTTTGCGGACAGTGTCACTAAGGAAGCTTTTAGTACACTTTTTTAAGCTTTAAGCCGGGCATGTCAAATTCGTCTACCGTTTACCACCAAGGGCCACATCAAGTATTACCATAGACTGAAAAGGATTTTTCTTTCTCTTTCTAAGTCCATGAGTATTACACACAAGCCGCGGGAAAAAAATTCATGGCCCACCCAAGGGGTGAGCTATTGTTGCTTTTACCCGCGATATTTGTAATTTTTATAATATTAATATATTCCCAAGACATAAATGTCAAAGTGATAAATGAAGTTTATCACCTAAGTTTACAACCTTACCGGGCCGCAGACAACTTGTGGGTGGGCCACATGCGGACCGCGGGTTTGATATGCCTGATTTAAGCTTTTTAAGTACACATTTTAACACATTTTTTTTATTATAAGTTGTGCTAATAATAGGAGTTGCGGGGGCCTGCAGGTCTGACGTATGATATAATAAAATAAATAAGATATGACAGATGCAAGTTCCACTTTGGTAATTGTTGCGCATGACTTTACGTGGAGAGTAAAATTCTGCGCAAATCATATTTTGAACCAATAATAATTATGATACATATAAATTGCATTTTGGGAATTGTTGCGCATGACGTCACGTGGAGACTACATAATCTGGGCAATAGCATATCTTTATTTATTGTATCTTGGGTCTGACGAGCTGACGTACTTTTCACTCCCTAGGACGTAAAAATAATTTTTCGTTATTCCGGCTGTTAAATTAGGTGTTTACGTCCTGATTTGAGGTACGAAAAGTGTCGTTTTACGTCCTAGGACGTTAAAAAGGGGGGTCATAATTTTTTACGTCCTAGGACGTAAAAAGGGAGGGGGGTTATAAAATAAAACATGGTATATTTACGCAAAACATCATTTATTCGAATGAAAATGTTTAATATTTATAACGCAATTCGAAAATAACGCACCTCTTGATTCTTCTTTGTTTTTCCCGCTGTTGTTTGAACAATGCGTTTGACATTGTAACATTTCACAACACACACGTTCGAAATTTTTAAATTCAGAATATGATTCATTACCTCACCAAAGAGACAAACTTGACAAATGACTTGCAACCTTCACGCCATCTATCGATAGTTATCTCAGAGCTATTATATAAAATCGCGAATTTTATAGGATATTTTCCCCAAAATAACGAAAAGTTGTTCATATGACTCTGACGTCAGGGTCGCGAATAAAATGAATGATTACCAAACCAATCAGAAGAGCCAGATTTCCATTTTCAATACATAGCCTCTCACGACGATGTTGCGTATAAAAATGAGGTAGTCCCGTTATAACAAAAAGCAGTTTATGCCACTCGAACGTAAACTGATTTTACACTCTTTGGAACGGTTCGTGCGCCTCGGCTTCGCTTTGCCTCGTCTTCGAAACTCCGCCCCTCGGGTGTAAAATCTCGTTTTACGTCCTTGTGACGAAAACTACTAATTGAATTCCTTGTCAGTGGCGAATTTCCAAATAGGAGCCTCGGGGCCTTATAAATCAAAAAAAATTATTTTATTTAATTATTAAAAAAGTGAGACATTGGGATAACATGGCAAATTAATTAATATAAAATAACAACTGCTTGGATATATTTCCAGGTTTGCTGATGTTCAGGTTATATTAATTATGAAAATTGAAACTTATTGGTAGGTACAAGAATTATCAATGTTAATTTGATAAAATACTAAAAAAAACAACTTTCAAATGTCCATCAGAAATTTCTAGTTAAATAAGTGAAAATTTGATGGACCTAATTTTATGAAAAGTTCCATAATGTAGTTTAGGTATATACTCAAACAACAAAACAAAACAAATTTTGTGATAATTTTGTGATGTGATAAAAAACACATTTTGTTCATCTGTTAATCTATCAGATAGATCTGCAATTTGCTAGAAATTTTTAGGCGCTATTTGCTCGCAATTTGCATGTAATTTCAGCTTGCAATTTGCTAGCAATTTTTAGGCGCTATTTGCTAGCAATTTGCTTGTAATTTCAGCTTGTTATTATTTGCTAGAAATTTTTAGGCGCTATTTGCTCGCAATTTGCATGTAATTTCAGTTTGCAATTTGCTAGCAACTTTTAGGCGCTATTTGCTTGCAATTTGCATGTAATTTCAGCTTGCAATTTGCTAGCAATTTTTAGGCGCTATTTGCTTGTAATTTCAGTTTGTTATTATTTGCCAGTAACTTTTAGGCGCTATTTGCTAGCAATTTTTAGGCGCTATTTGCTAGCAATTTCAGCTTGCAATTTGCCAGTAATTCTTAGACGCTATTTGCTCGCAATTTGCATGTAATTACAGCTTGCAATTTGCCAGCAATTTTTAGGCGCTATTTGCTTGTAATTAGCATGTAATTTCAGCTTGCAATTTTTAGGCGTTATTTGCTAGCAATTTGCTTGTAATTTCAGCTTGTTATTTGATAGAATTTTTTAGGCGCTATTTGCTAGCAATTTGCATGTAATTTCAGCTTGCAATTTGCTAGCAACTTTTAGGCGCTATTTGTTAGCAATTTGCTTGTAATTTCAGCTTGCTATTTGCTAGCAAGTTTTAGGCGCTATTTGTTAGCAATTTGCTAGCTATTTAAGCAATTTTGCAAATAGCGTTAAAATAGGCAGCTGTCAGCAAGCAATAATGCAGCAATTGAAAATTGGTAAGTAAAAATGCTACTTGGGATTAAAACAAGATCTCCAGGTAAAATATTCCCATATAAATTAGGTAGTATTTTCCAAAAAAAAACGCCTGCGGCGCTAATGGCCTCCTCTTTGTGTTACAAAAGTTGAAAACCATTGCTGTAAAATATAAGGGTAGTACAAATATTGAAAAGGGGAGGGACCTCAAAATTGAATTGTGTTTGGGGCCTCATAAGTGCTAAATCCGCCACTGACCATAAAACTACTACTAAAAGTATTTTTTAGATACCATCTACTAAAAGCCCTGAAAATAAATATCCTACTTAGAAATCAGTGGAAATAGTGTTTGATTTAATGCCACCTTTTGAAGCCAAATACCCCACTGTACGTTGCTTTAAAAAAATGGATTAATTAAAGACAGTTTATTGTGGCGTTAGTAGTTCTCCACAACACAGGGTGGCTCTTTGAAAATGAAACAGACGGGATTGTGGCCAGCAGAATTTCTTTTAAGAAATGCAAAAACACGTCAATTTTATCATCGAGGGGGACAACTTTTGCGACCAATGTCACTCCCGTATTGTTTCATCCCTTCGCGTTGCGATGACAACCCTTAAAATGTTAATAGGGATGATATGGCAAGTAACACCTCATTTGAAAGGTCTTGCTTCCCTGAATTCAGTTCTATAATTTTTTTAAAGTTTTATCAATTATTCAACAAAAAAAATGAAGCTGCAAAAATGCGAAATAAATCCGATATTTCAAGACATTTAAGAATAAAAAAAGGAGAAACGCTTGTACAGGTTGATTTTAATTTTAAGGGGGCTACTTTTACTGCTATTGTATTGTATTGTACTTAGGGTCGATTTCATAAAACTTTTAACAAGCCATTAAATATAAAAGAGGATTTCCATTGGCTTGTTAGAGTTAACGGACGTTTTCTATTGGTAAGAGTTGAACTGTCAATGTTTATGAATAACAGTAAAAGTAGCCCCCTTGAAATTAAAATCAACCTGTCCAAGCGTTTTTCCTTTTTTTTATTCTTAAATGTCTTGAAATATCGGATTTATTTCGAATTTTTGCAGCTTCAAATTTTTTGTTGAATAATTGATAAAACTTTTAAAAAGATTATAGAACTGAATTCAGGGAAGCAAGACCTTTCAAATGAGGTGTTACTTGCCATATCATCCCTATTAACATTTTAAGGGTTGTCATCGCAACGCGAAAGGATGAAACAATACGGGAGTGACATTGGTCGCAAAATTTGTCCTCCTCGATGATAAAATTGACGTGTTTTTGTATTTCTTAAAAAAAATTCTGCTGGCCACAATCCCTTCTGTTTCGTTTTCAAAGGGCCACCCTGTATAAGTATAGACACAAACGATACACTTCCAGGTAATTACACTTAAAATAGTTAAATAAAAAAAATTAAATGGTTTACCTATATCTTTTATTAAAGTAAATAAAATTAAATTTTATACTACTGCTTTTCTGTTCGTCCAGTGTCTTCTGCAATAAATAAATAAATTTTACATTTAAAGAGATTAACGAGGGAGGTGAAGAAGGTCCAATCAAATGTTAAGGAACTTCATAGTTCTATAACTAATAACTTCATAGAAAATAATTTTTTAATAAGGGTCACCCATGGGCGTCCATTGGGGGGGGCAAAAAGGTCAGCTGCCCCCCCTGGCTCTTGGCTGCTTACATTTTTTTTAACTTTTAATATTTCACCAGCCCAAATTTTTAAATTTTTTTTTAAAAAATTTCGGTTTTAAATGATTAAAATTCTTTTATAATTTTTTTTTTATTTTGCCCCCCCTGAAAATGATCTTATGGACGCCCATGGCGTCAGCTACTTTGGCAAATCTTTTTTTTTTAATTAATAAGTAACTACGTCCTGTTTATTTTAAATTTCCATCATTACAAAAAAATTTAAGTGTGATTTTTTAAGTGATATTTTAAACTTGATTTATGTGCACATTTATAGTCACAAATCTCACACGAGAACGGTTTCTCCCCCGTGTGAGTTTTTAAATGTACTTTTAGATGTGATTTTTGTGCAAATTTACAGTCACAAATTTCACACGAGAACGATTTCACCCCCGTGTGAGTTTTTAAATGTTGTTTTAAACTTGACGTATGTGCACATTTATAGTCACAAGTCTCACAAGCCAACGCTTTTTCCCCTGTGTGAACAACTAAATGCTTTTTTAGGTTTCCTTTCAGTGCACACTTATAGTCACAGATTTCACAAGCAAACGGTTTCAACCCTGCGTGAATAATTAAGTGCTTGTTTAAATTTCCTTTTACTGTACATTTATAATCACAAATTTCACAACCATACGATTTTTCTCCGGTGTGAGTTTTTAAATGATTTTTTAAATATGCCTTTTCGGCACCTTTATAGTCACAAATCTTACACGCAAAAGGGGTCTCTCCGGTGTGGGTTCTTAAATGTCTTTTGAAATTCGATTTCACAGCACATTTAAAGTCACAAAGCTCACAAATAAACGATTTCTCCCCTGTGTGAGTTTTCAAATGATCTGTTAAAGCTACTCTTTGTGCACCTTTATAATCGCAAATCACACAAGCAAACGGTTTCTCGCTTGTGTGAGTTCTTAAATGTCTTTTGAAATTTGATTTTTGTGCACATTTATACTCACAAATCTTACAAGCAAACGATTTCTCCCGAATACCCGGAATCTTTTCGGATTTAACCATTATTAATGCTTCTCCATCATTCACTTCCTCCTTAATATCTATCGAGTGATGTAAATCTTCTAAATTGAATTTCGTGTCAATCGAATCCTCCGTTTTAACTTCGACTCCGCTGATTGAATTACACGAAGTTTTCAAAATGTTGCTAATGTTATTTTCCATAATTTCTAATTCTTTAGAATAGATTATACGTTATTATTTTGTGAACTCACTGTCAGGAGCTGAGGTACGTTAGCCGCTGTAAAATACTAGATCAAAATTTAAAAATGGCCACTGAAATCTAGGAAACAGTAAATCTTACTCCGTAGGCGCATGTACTGCAAAATAATCCTTACATTAATTGATTGAACATTCAGATCAAGATATTTTGAACCAATTCTTATACAATTACAATGAATAATAAATATAAATAGTGACAACGATTACTTTGAACTATTAGTGCAACGCGCCTACTTTACACTGGTCGAACTACTCCTCCCGGTTTTGCCATCGCCTGCCTTACGTCAGTAGCTCTGTTCGTTTGTCAAGCACTAACTTGAACTGAACACGTTTGAGTGACGTCAGAGTTCAACTTGGTGCAGGTATTTTCAAGAGTACAAACGAACGCTTTCAGTTCACGTTAGTTCATGTAAATAGTGGAGTTAACCTAAAATCATAGACCGATAACCTCAAATTTGTAAAAGTTTTTATCTGGTCAAATTGTATTTGATATAATTTAATAAATTAATGTAATTAAGAATCAATAAATGAACAATTATCGATATAGTCAAACGTATTAGCCGTAAAACGTAAGAGTAGAAGTCTCCAAGTAAAAAGACTAATAAAGTAATAATTTTGTAAATTTAGCAGGTCATTTTGTATTACCTCATACGAAGGCAAGAGGAAGGAAGCTGTGCTTTAACTTTAACCCCTTCTGCTTTTATTAGGGCTCGCACCATAAAATAGTACTTACATTTTTGTATGGTTGTGTATTTTATAAAATAACGCATGAATAAATCCGTTTTTTCAAAACAAACAGCTTTCTACTTGTTTATAACATATGTTTATTGTAATTAGTAGGTTTTCTGTAATATTATTAACATTAAGTTCACTAATATATTTGATTATAGGTTCTGAAGAAGCGAAAATCAATACCTCGAAACGTAAATAAATTAACAAATTTTAATTTGTTCAATGTACCCACAAGCCACAAAACAATAATAATGTATATTTTAAGTCGGTTAAAGCCAACGAGTAACGTCATAAAAATAAACGATATTAAAAAATTAGTCATTAATTATTACAACTTGATCAGCTTAAAATGTAAAATTCACTAATCGAGGAATCTCTTAAGGATAACTGCTATTGGAATGGCAATGCATAGATTCGGAGTTCGATCCTAATATCATTCGAAAACGATATAATTTCTGATATCTTTTGAATTAATGTATTTTAAAATTATTTTCTCTTTAATTAATACAACGATACTTCCACATCTGTTACATATCAACTACATTTCCTAAAAAAACAAATGAAATTATGTATGTACGCCGATAACAAAATGTTAACTAAAAACCAATAATCAAATCACAAGTGAAGTTGCAACGGTTGCTACCTGTTAAAAAACTTATTAATTTCACCAATTAATTGCAAAATACTTGTATTTACGTTGACGTAACTGTCAATTTTCAATTATTTTAGGTTACTTTCGCGATCGAAAAATCCCCACCACAAATGTTAGATAGTTGTTCTAACTTGAACTGGCCTGCACCTGATCTTGAGTGCGAACGAGTTAAAGATGAACTGAACAAGAACTAGAACATCAAACGAACGCTTTTATTTTGCACTAACTTGCTCGGTTCAGGTTAGTTCAACAAACGAACAGACCTAGTGTGTCACCAAATACAATTACGCGCAAAATTTTACTTACCACGTAACGTCATGCGCAACAATTACCAAAGTGGAACTCGCATCTGTCATACTTTTTATTTTATTATATCATGGGGCAAGGGTGCACAAATATGAGGAGCAAAATTAGCTAAGGGCTTAGCTTCCTTAAAAATTTTAAATTGCACTTTAAAATGAGATAAAATTGGGGAACGTACTCATACTACGTGACCCATTTTTTACAATTTTTTACCCCCTCCCTCTTCTTGGTGACCATCCGTAGTATATGCCAAGACTCCCCCTCACTCCTTATTTTTTCACGTAGTAGTTCATAAATATGGTTTTAAATGATTTTTTGCAAACACAAGGTGAAAAAAATTAATTTGGCTCATATTTGTCTTTATTTAAAAACAAAAGTCTTCTTTTCATTTATTATGTTTATAATATAGCTCGGAAAAGCGCGAGATTTCCCTAAAGGATATTGACTACGTGACAAAAACCTAAGCCCCTTCCTCTGGCTCGGTGACCAAACGTGGTATTTTGAAGACCCCCCTTCCCCCCCCTAAGCGGGTTACGTAGTATGGGTACGTTCCCTTAAGTATTATGTAGTTTATGGTCATGAAAAAGTCTAGTCCTGATCTGGAGGGTATTTTTAAAAGTAAACAATTGGAAAACCTGGGGGTCTGGGGGGTATCCAGCCATTCAAAAAAAAGTTTTCTTTAGAATTAAATTTGCGGCTTTATCAATTTTTAAAGTCATTTTCAAAGTTTCATATGCTGGAGGGTATTCCATACCTCCCAGACCCCCCGGTTTGACGTCCATTTTTTTTACATTTTAGGATATCTAAATGGTTTGGTCACCTTAGAAAAAAAATACTTACAAATGAGATAAAATTAAATATTTTATAGTTTATGGTCTTAACAAATCTTGGTATAATCTGGAGAGTATTTTGAAAAAGAAACAATTAGAAAACCGGGGGGTCTGGGGGGGTATGAAATACCCTCCAGCCATTAAAAAAAGAAATTTTTCTCTAGAATTAAATTATGCGGCTTTATGAATTTTTAAAAGCATTTTTAATGTTCTAAGAGCTGGAGGGTATTCCATACCCCCCAGACCCCCCGGTTTGAGGCTCATTTCTTTATATTTTGGGATATCTAATAGGTTTTGATCACCCTAAAAAAAGAAAACTTAAAGAGGAGATAAAATTAAGTATTTGGTTTAGAAAATCTTGTCCTAATCGGGAGGGTATTTTGTAAAGGAAACAATAGGAAAATCGGGGGGTCTGGGGGGTATGGAATACCCTCCAGCTATTAAAAAAAAATTTTTCTCTACAATTAAATTTGCTGCTTTATAAATTTTTAAACTTATTTTTAATGTTCCAAGAGCTGGAGGGTATTTCATACCCCCCAGACCCCCCGGTCTGACGCTTATTTCTTTATATTTTGGGAGATCTAATTAGTTTGGCCACCCTAGAAAAAGAAAACTTAAAGAGGAGATAAAATTAAGAATTTTGTAGTTTATAGTCTTAAAAAATCTTGTCCTAATCTGGAGGGTGTTTTGAAAAGTAAACTATCAGAAAACCGGGGAGTCTGGGGGGTATGTAATATCCTCCAGCCATTAAAAAAAGAAATTTTCTCTAGAATTAAATTTGCGGTTTTATTAATTTTTAAAGTCATTTTTAATGTTCCAAAAGCTGGAGGGTATTCGATATCCCCCTAGACCCCTCGATTTGACGCCTATTTCTTTATATATTGAGATATATAATTAGTTTAGGCACCCTAGAAAAAAAAAACTTAAAGAGGAGATAAAATTAAGAATTTTGCAGTTTATGGTTTTAAAAAATTTTATCCTAATCTGAAGGGTGTTTTGAAAAGTAAACAATTAGAAAACCGGGGGGTCTGGGGGGTATGGAATACCCTCCAGCCATTAAAAAATAAATTATTTTAGATTTAAATTTGCGGTTTTATTAATTTTTAAAGTCATTTTTAATATTCCTTATGCTGGAGGGTATTCCATACTCCCCCCCGACCCCCCGGTTTGACGTCCTTTTTTTACATTTTGGGATATCTAATTGGTTTGGTCACCTTAGAAGAAAAAAAATACTTACAAATGAGATAAATTTATATATTTTATAGTTTATAGTCTTAACAAATCTTGTCATAATCTGGAGGGTATTTTGAAAAGTAAAAAATCGGAAAACCGGGGAGTCTGGGGGGTATAAAATACTCTCCAGCTATTGAAAAAAAAAATTTTCTCTAGAATTAAATTTGCGGTTTTATCTATTTTTAAAGTTCCTTATGCTGGAGGGTATTCTATACCCCCCAGATCCCCCGGTTAATGGGCCTCACACCGGAGGTCTGGGGGTATAGAATACCCTCCAGCTAATAGAAAATGAATTTTTTTTTAGAATTAAATTTGCGGCTTTATCTATTTTTAAAGTCATTTTTACAGTTCCATACCTCCCAGACCCCCCGGTTTAACGCCCATTTTTTTTATATTTTTGGATATCTAATTAGTTTGGGTACTTTAGAAATAAAACTTAAAGAGCAGATAAAATTAAGTATTTTGCAGTTTATGTTCTTAAAAAATCTTGCCATAATCTGGAGTGTATTTAAAAAAAAAATCAATTGTAAAACTGGGGGGGTCTGGGGGGTATGGAATACCCTCCAGCCATCAAGAAACGTTGGTTTCTCTAGAATTAAATTTGCTGCTTTATCAATTTTTAAAGTTCTATATTCTGGAGGGTATTCCATACCGCTCAGACCCCCCGGTTTTACGTCCATTTTATAACATTTTTGGATATCTAATTGGTTTGGTCACCCTAGAAAAAAAAACTTAAAAAAAAGATAAAATTAAGTATTTTGTAGTTTATAGTCTTAAAAAATCTTGTCCTAATCAGGAGGGTATTTTAGAAAGCAAACAATCGGAAAACCGGGGGGTCTGGGGGGTATGGAATACCCCCCAGCCATTAAAAAAAGAAATTGTTCTTTAGAATTAATTGATGTTAATTAACGATGTAATAACACGGAATTTTTCCAATTTTATATAACTTTTAATATCTAATCAAGAAATTAGTAACAAATAACAAATAGGTAAAAGCATAAATCATTGTTTTTTTCACAAAACTTTTTTTGAATTCTGAAAAATAAATATACATAATTTGTATAAAATAATCGTAGTAATAATATTATTTATTTTCTAAAGTTGTTAATAAACCTTAAAATAATATTAACTGACTATTTTTATTTTTACTTTCAATTATTATTCATGAGTAGTGCAAGTGTTTCAATACGGCAGGTAGGTCAACGGCAAATTTGTAGTTCATTTGCTTTATGGGCGGGGAGAACGGAAGTTGTAATGACCATGACCGACTACAAACAACTGCGCTCTTCCTTTTGTTTCAACGTTTTCGTGTGGTACGGTAGTGTTGTGTTGCAACGCAAATATGAAAAAGCAACACAAAAATACCTTTAAGATTGTAAGTACAATAAAAATTTAACATGAAATCGTTTTATAGTGTCCGCTTTTATTTGTTTGCCAAAACAATTTTTTTAAAACTATCCGATTTCTTGATTAAAACAATAATCAAAATGACGCTGGTGACGCGTTTCCTGGTAAATCTGATTATTCCACCATTTTGCTTTAATTTTTTGTTTTCAAGTAAACTAAACTTTCGTGGATGAATTTAGTAGGTATAAATTAATATTAATCCACACTTTCTTAGCGTAATCAATCATCACTTTATTTTATTTTGTGGTTATCTTTTGTTACTAATTGTCGGAATGGTTGTCTTCGGGTTTCGATACAAATTCCATGATTTTATTTATTCTTTATATTTTACACAATTTATTTCTAAACTTGGAGTGCCACGTTAGGCTAATTGATGGCCGATGTTGAACCGAATGACTTGATTGATTATTGGTTTAACCGTGCACTTCCAACCGAGTCGGATCTTTGTCTCGTTTATGATTTTACAACATTTATTTTGAAATTTATACTTTCTTTTTTTTTACAGAATTTCTTGTTGGAACATTTTGCTGAAAATGGAACAACGGGGCTGTCGTATAAAAATTTGAGTAGGTAAGTTGACTTTACGGTTTATATTTGTTTTGAAAAATTATGATAAGTCATTTTGTTGGCGATTGCATTTCTTTTTGAAATTTATAATTTTATTTTTATTACAGAATTTTATATTGGAAGTTTTGGCGTTAAAAAAGGAACAACGGAATTTGGGTAAGTCAACTTTTACTTGATTAACTCTATAAATAGAATTATCTTTTAATCAAGTTAAATTATTTTTATTTCCTACCACATTATTATTTGACGATAATGTTATATAAAAAATAACGACGTAGAGTTATTTTTTTTTTGTTATAAAGGCTCATTATTTTTTTTTTGTTATTTCTCATTTATTTTGTTTTTCGCAATTGAAATGAAAGTTGTTGAACGGTTATTTCCACAACAAAAATGTTTTTAAATTAGAAAAGAAAACTGGTAGGACATAAAGCATTGAAGTCACCACAGGCATTTTTTTTTGTAATTTAGATAATTTTTGAAAACGGGGTTTTGGGCCAGTCTTTATAATAAAAAGAAGTTATGAAAACTGATATGATTTTTTAAATTTTGGGACAACATTGGAGGAGGTAAAAAAAATACTAAATCCGATTTTGCACCCTTTTCTGCACCTCCGAACATAATTAAATTAACAAAAAACATCAGTTTTTATAACTTTTTGAAAAAAATTCCGAAATTTATGAAAGCCTTGCAAAACATTTTCAAAATTATTATAAATCTTTTATTAAGTTTGCATGGTTTGATGATCGAAGCACTGCATATAATTGTTTATTAATTTTATTTGATATAATCTTGTCTGTCGGAGTGGTTCGACGTATTCTATACGACACGATGTTAAATTTTGCATAAAAAGCAGTAAATGGTAACTAACCAATACAAAGAGCATATTAGTATCTCAGACATTTTTTATTGGTTAGTTACATTTTACTGCTGAATTTTATGCAAAATTTAACGTCACGACATAGGGGCTCGACATAAGTTTTTTAAAATATTTTAAAAATTGTTCAAAAAAAAACAAATTTATGTTTTATGCTGTGCTAATGAAATTACCACTTGATGTTGCTTTTTTTATTGCGTTGTCACCACTGACTATTTTTATAATTGCATCATTTGTGTTATTCGTTGTTTGAACAGTAAGGGGGGGGCTAGCATATAAAAAAATTGACTAACAAATTGGAGTACTACGCATGTTGCTCGGATGAGAACCGCTGCCTTATTGTGTAATAAAAAGATGGGTTTCTTTTAAAAATAATTTTTACTTAGGCTTGTATGACACGGTGCATAATTTTACATAAAATTTACATGTAAATGGCAACTAACCAATGAAAAACGTTCTATGGCTACTAATCCGTTCTTTCTCTATTGGTTAGTTAGCATTTACATGTAAATTTTATGTAAAATGCATCGTGTCATACAGGCTTTAATTAGATGCGGGGGGGAGCAACTACAAAAATGTTCTTAGGTAATTAATGAACGCTCCTTTATTGAAAAAAATTGCGAAAGTAAACGATACATGAAATAAAACTTAAATTAAAAATATTAAAATAACCCGACGAAGAAAATCTTTAAAAAGTATAAAATAAAATCCAAGCGTCGCCGTCGTCGCGTCGGGGGGCCTAGGTAGCTGACGTGTTTTTAAATTTCATAATGTATTATTTTTAGTTGTATTCTGTTTTAATTTTATTTACTTACCGGTCCCCCGACGCGACGACGCTTGGATTTTATTTTTTGCTTTTTAAAGATTTGTTTGTCGGTTTTTTTTTTTAATTGTAAGTTTTATTTGATGCTTTTTAAACTTGACCTTCCCTATATCAACTTTTTATATTATACGTAAGGCCCTGCTTTCATCAACTAGATTAGAAAACAGCAAATGATCGTCGAACGGCTAAACAGCTTTTTTTGAATCATAGCTAAGAACACTTTCTATCAAGTCAGGTGACTTCTGTTTGGGAGCTACGATTCTACAGATACACACGTTAAACGCATAACACCCCTTTTTTTGGGTCGGGGGTTAAAAAGGTGCATGTCAGTGCCCCCCCCAATTTCGAATTTTTGGATGGGTTTGGATTGGGTTTTGAGAAATGCCAGCCCCCCCCCCATCGCGAATTTTGTGTCAAAATTGGTGTCAATCGTTTGTGTACGTTTTAGCATTCAATATTTTTGTTTGTGCAAACACCGTTCGCGAAATATTTTCAATTTAAATCTGCCAGCTCCATCCCCCAGGCTCGTAGCAGGGGGAGCACCTGGGGGCACGTGCCCCCCCGAAATGTTCAGAAAAATTTTTTTTTTGAAAGTAGAGGAAAATTTGTTTATAACAATAAAAATTCTCGGAAGAGGAACCGCCAAAAATTTTATTTTTGACAAGTGCCCCCACCGAAAATTAAATCCTAGCTACGGGCCTGCCCTCCCCCATTGCAAATTTTGGGTCAAAATTGGTGTCGATCGTTTGTGTACAATTGCGAAATATCTTCAATTGAATAACCGGCCATCATTTCTCCAGCCTTTCCCCCCCCCCCATTGCAAATTTTGGGTCAAAATTGGTGTCAATCGTTTGTGTACATTTGTGCATTCAATATTTATTTTGTGCAAACACCGTTCGCGAAATATCTTCAATTGAATAACCGGCCATGATTTCTCCAGCTCCCCTCCCCCACAACTGCCATAGTGTCTAGATTGCAATTTATTATAGTCTACTGAAGAATATGCTGAAAATATTTTAATTTTCTGGAAATCATCATCGAAACAAAACTTCCCTGCGTATTTACCTACGCGCAGGGAAATTGAATTATACTGATAGTCCGGCAATATCAGTAATTGATTTTTGCTGTTTTGAGACATTGTTTATAACAATGTAGTCAACAAATTTGATTTTTGCTCATTTTAAAAATGTTATTTAATTAGTGTTTTAAAATTTCGATTTTATCGAAATCGGCAGTAAATAGTATATTAAACAACGAGTTTCATAATCGAAGTTTTTATTGCACGTAATCTGTTTAGAAAACGAGCCGCGAAGCGGGGAGCTTTCTAAAAGATTCATTAAGCTTTTTACGTTCTAAGTAGAACATTGCTTTTCCCTTTTTGGGAATTACAAATCCGATTAGCGTAGGGTGGATTAGTCCCCATATTACCTATTTTCGATAAATCAATATCTATTTCACCACACCGTGTGGATGTCCACTGAAAGGCCGAGCTATGAAATTCTGTATAGTCCGCGATTTAAACCCAGAATTTCCGCTCTGTACTCAACCAGCGGTCACATCACTCCACGGCTGTGGCTAAAAGATTAGTGCAATAAAAATGATTATGAAACGAGTTTTGTATACAATTTTTTCTATTTTGCATTTTTTATGGTTTAAATGTAAAAAAATGTGTCTGTAATTATTATAGTCAATTTGAAATTTCGTTTTATTTTTATGTTGATTGGTAACACATGACATTTGAAACAAAGGACCCCGCTACGGCCTTATGGGTTTTGGGTCCCAGTCAAATTTAACCAAAATTTAGGATATTGTAGTTCATAATATGCTGATAAAAAGTGTCAATGGGTACAAAGTCTGACACATGATAAAGTCAAAACACATGATAAAGTCAAAAACGATACCACCTAGAAAAAAAAATACTGCCGTGTAGTAGAAAAAATTCTAAAGAAGATAGCGTTTTTTGCGTCGCTCTAGCTAGTGTATTACATAACCTAAAAAATTAAACAAAGTCGAAAGAGCGGTTTCTTGAAATTAAAAAAAAAATGAATTTTCCAACAAAAAAAGTTAAATGAAAAAGTTGTAGAAAATAAGTTGTAGAAAGTTAAAATACTGATTCATTATTTATTTTCTGAGAGAAACGAAAAATGCGGTCAAAATTTGCCGTTTTTGTTTTTTTTCTTAAATAGCAAGAAACCGCATTTTCGACTGTTTAATTTTTTAGGTTATGTAATACACTAGTTAGAGTGATGCAAAAAACTCTATCTTTTTTAAAATTCTTTCATCTACGCAGCCCTATTTTTTGTTTCCGGGTAGTATCGATTTTGACTTTATCATTGTGTCTTTCGTAGAATGATTGGACAAACTTATTAATGCCTTATATCTCGGAAACTGTCCATTTTTTGACTTTGTGCCCATGGACACTTTTTATCAGCATGTTATAAACTACAATATCCTACATTATGGTTAAATTTGACTGGGACCCAAAACTCATAAGGCCGTAGCGGGGTCCTTTAAAAACTTGGAAACTTTGTATCAAAAATTTACAGGTTAAACATTGCACAAAAGTTTAAATAAACGAAATTATACTTCCAATTAAGAATTTTCTTTATTATTGTCTCTAATTTACAGCTAATTAAAATGTTTAACCCAAATTTGGAGATTTTTAATTTCATTTAAAATGACATTATTTTCAATGACGTTTCTGTCACAAACCTCATAAAACAAAAACTTGCGTTTCATAATATGGTCCATTTCGATACGCGATTGCGTATCGAAATTACTTAGTTTTAGATGCAAAATAGAAAAACTATATTTTTAATACTTAGCGGAAAATAAACTGCGTCAGGCGAATTTTCTATTCAAAATAAGTAAGAATCCGTGAAGAAAGCTATAGTTTTTTGGGGCGAAAAAAAATTCTATTTACCGTTTTTGTAAAATCCGACTAAAATTTTCAAGCACAGTTTTAGTGATTGTAGGCGACGTATTTTAATGCGTGGGCGTCGCCTACAATTACAAAAACGTCTTGAAAATGTTAGTTGAATTTTACAAAAACCATAAGGTGCATCTCAGTGGCTCTCCACTTTCGAATTTTTAGATGAATTTGATGCCAAACGTTAGAGCATTGTTTGAACTTGAATGAGCTTCCATTATTTTTGTTTGAGCCTCAAAGGTCGTGAAGTTATTCGCGAAAAACAAGTGGGGGGGGGCGGTGGACACGATAGCCCCTCCACTTTCGAATTTTTGGATGAATTTGGTGTCAATCGTTAGATCATCGTCTGAGCTTGAATGAGCTTCCATTATTTTCGTTGGGAGCCTCAAAGGTCGCAAAGTTATTCCCGAAAAACTGGTGGGTGGGGGCTTTAGACATGTTTTGTAATTTTCTTAATAGTTTTAAATTTGCATGTTCAATTGATGTCAATCGATGGAGCTTAGATTGAGCCTGAATGAGCTTCAGAGAGCATGACTTTATGTAAAGTTTTTAGAAAGTTATGGATAGTAGAAATTTTCGGCTAAATTCCGAGTCACATGCGTTAAATCGTAAGGTTTTTAAAAATTTTTATTTTGGCTAAACGGTAGTACAGTGGGGCCCGCTTAATGTGATCGCGGTTAATGTTATCATTCGCATATTGTTATCAGTTTTGCCAAGAACGGAACGGACATACCTATATATTATTACACACAAAAAACATCGCTTATAGTTATCAGATTTCGGTTAATGTTATCATATTATTCTTAAGATTATTTTCTCCCACGAGCAAAGGAATTGATTTTCAGTTACAAGCATTTTTTAATATTGTGCATACCACCCACATAATATAAAATCAGGTGTTAGCAAGAAAATCAACGTCACACATGTGGTATCACATTACATATTTATGTTTATTATCAATTCTGTCGGTTAAATACATAAATGGACGATAGTTTGCTGTTAATGTGTGTTGTAAGATTCAGTCCTACTTGAAAATTTCACAATGAGTGACTTTTATTAATTAATTTTTGTAGATGTACTACATACTAATAAATAACCAATAAAAATTTTTTCCTTTTATTGTTATCAATCGGTTATTGTTATCAAAAACCTCAAGTCCCAATGTGATCACATTAAGCGGGCCCCACTGTATTACCCAATGCTTTACTATTTGCGACAAACACATATTTGATGGTCCTCAAAACTTTTTAGCCATTGGATCATAAATTTTTTTTCGTTATTTCAGGTTATAAATGACCTCTTTATGTATCTGTTTTGAGACCTATAAAGGGGGTCTTTTCTCAAAAGGTCACCTCAAGGGGGACCAACCCGACCATAAAACTAACTTTTATAATGTCCTAGGACCTATAAAATAAAGTGTTACTTTATATTTATTTACAAAATGATAGATTTAGATAAAATCCGACAAAATTCGAGATTTTATTGCATTAATTGCATAACGTGACCCATCCGTCCGTCAATACGACGGACCGTCCGTTATTTCAACATGCTGTCCGTCAGACCAAATTGTCCGTCGTTCGGAAATTTCAAAAGAAAATCATCCTTTTTCGCTCCAAAGAGACAAACATTGATCAACGACTTGCAAGCTTCACGCCATCTATCGATTGTTATTTTAGAGCTATTATATAAAATCGCGAATTTTGTAGGATATTTTTCCTGAAATAACGAAAAATTGTTCATATCACTCGGGCGATAAAGGTTTTCATCCTTCGGTCGATTATTCACTCGCCGCTGCGCGGCTCGTCTCATAAACTTTCGCCCGGCGGATGAAAAGACCCCCTTTATCGCCCTTGTGATATAAACTACTATTTTTATTAGCAACAACAACGTTAAGCTACTACAAATCAGTATTTGATTTTATCGGCTAAATAGAAAATATTTAGATAAATTACTTTTCTATTTAAAAAATTTTATATTTGTAAAAAATAAAATGTTGCTTATTTAAAGAATATATATATTTAAAGTATGTAGATTACCAGCTTAAGAGATTTAAAAAACTTAAGATTTTACGCATGTTGCTCGGAGTTTAGTCGAAAATTACAACTATCCATAACTTTAAAAAATTAACTCAAACTGTTGCTCTCTGAAACTCATTCAGGCTCAAACGAAGCTCTATCGATTGACATCAATTGCATACATAAATTCAAAATGAGGAGGAAAATTGCAAAACAAGTTTACGGCCCCCCACTAGTTTTTCGCGAATAACTTCGCGACCTTAGAGGCTCAAACAAAAATAATGGAAGTTCATTCAGGCTCAAACGATGCTCTAACGTTTGACACTAAATTCGAAAAAAAAAGTTCGACAGGGGGGGGGCACTGACACGCCCTAAAACTATAGCTTTTTTTACAAATTCTTTTTTTATGTACTTATTTAACGCAGTTTATCTTCCGCTAAGTATTTAAAATTTAGGTGTTCTGCCGATTTCGATAAAATCGAAATTTTAAAACACTAATTGAATAACATTTTTAAAATGAGCAAAAATCAAATTTGTCAATTTGTTGACTACATTGTTATAAACAATGTGTCAAAACAGCAAAAATCAATTACTGATATTGCCGGACTAGTCAGTATAATTCAATTTCCCTGCGTAGGTAGATACGCAGGGAAGTGTTGTTTCGATGATGATTTTCTGAAAATTAAAATATTTTTAGCATATTCTTCAGTAAACTAGAATAAATTGCAATCTAGACACTATGACAGTTGTTGCTCGGAGATTTATAAATATTTATTTGTTAAATAATTAATTAACGAACTGTGAATTCACAAACGAGAATAGTGAATGCACAAACGTATATTTACAGACGAGTGACACAAAAATTGATCCAAAAGTCGAAATAGGGGGGGGGGCTGGAAATGTTCGCAAGGTATTCAATTAAAAATATTTCGCTAACCGTGCTTGCTCAAACAAATAATAAATGCACAAACGATTGACACCAATTTTGACCCAAAATTTGCGATGGGGGGGGGCTGAAGAAATGATGGTTGGTTATTCAATTGAAGATATTTCGCGAACGGTGTTTGCACAAACGATTGGCACCAATTTTGACACAAAATTCGCGAGGGGGGAGTTGGCATTTCTTCAGCCCCCCAAACTTATTTCTTACATAATTCGCGAACGGTAAATGCACAAACGAAAAAAATTATTGCACAAACGAATGACATAAATAGTGATGCAAAAGTCAAAATAGGGAGGGGCTGGAGAAATGGACCTACCTTTGAGGCTCAAACGAAAATAATGGAAGCTCATTCAGGCTCAAACGATGCTCTACGTTTGACACCAAATTCATCCAATAATTCAAAAGTGGGGAGGGGGCACTGCCATGCACCTAACTGACATGAAATTTTATTGTCAAAAAAACCACGTATGATATAATCAATAATCTTTGTAGGTATTATTTCGAAATAATTCACATAAACATAACATGCAACTGCATACGTACATGCATCTATTGCCTTTTTGACAAATGGCGGCTACCTGGTTTAGTGGCTTCACTTTTATCTACGTAGTCGTGCATCTAGTACTTTATATAAATATCTATGTTTTGTATTTAAACTACTATTGTATATTTGTTAAGGGGTTACGTACAATCATAACTCACGAGGTCGAAAAAAGCAGTTTTTTGAGATTTTTTTTCAAGTGATGCATAGATGTATTTATTTGAAAAGTTTTCTACATCAAAGAGCAACATTTGAAAAACAAAATATGAAAATTTTTGATTTTGGGCTGGTGTTGAAATAAAAGTGTCGTTTTTTACCCCAAAATTTGGCTTATAAATAACTTGTAAAAAGAGGTAGAAAAAAAAAGTAATTTTTCAGTTTCGAATATCATTTATATTCAAGACGTGTGTGAAATTTCATCATGATTGGTTAAGTAGTTTTTGAGTTATCTTACGCACGGACTTTAAAAATGTAGTTTTGACGTTGATTGATTTCTTCAATCAACGCTTTTGAGTTATACGCGTCTGAAGTTGTCGGTGTTGATTGTGTGAAGTTTCATAATAATTGTTACTCTTATTAGTTTGTCTCTTTGTGATGTTTACTCCGATCGACTTGAAACTTTCACGTAATATTTGAGTTGTTGTGCTTTTATTTTATATACAGTGTGTTTAGCGATGGTATGGTGGTGGTAACAGTGAATAATTCTTAAATCTTACTAGATACAAAAAAGTTTAAATAGTTTTCTTATTTAACTCCAAATTTTCTATTGGAAACTGCCTAGGTATATTTTTTTATAGTTAAAATTCAACCGGAAGTCAACATTAATTTTTTTTTCAAAAACATTTTTTAAAAATTGTTTGCAATTTGCAATTTTTTCCCTATAAGTACCTACAAAATTTCAAAAATAACAGTGGTATCTCTTTAATCCATTCATGCGAGTCACTACCACTATCGAATTTCCGTGAACTGATTGAAATCAAAATCTAATCAGCTCCAAGTTTCAGTATAAAAGTAAAATGTAATCGAATCATACGTATCAGTGTCGTTTATGTTTTTTTTGAAAATCGCAAAATTTATTGGGCTGTAAATGAAAGTATAACAAACACATTCAATCTAGATTATTTTAATTTTCAATAAGCTCCTCCCCCCAGGTAATTTACGGAATTTTTCTAAAACTATTTGGGTACAAACGAAAATAATCTGCACTTGCACAAACAAGGACACACAAACAATTCAGGTTATTTTGTATTAAAAAATTTTTAGCTTTTTTTTCTGCAGAATTTGTCGTTTGAATAATTTGCTGAACATGGAACAACGGGGCAGTCGGTTAAATATGTTAAAAGTGCCTTTTGAATTTTATGGTGGGATTTTTTTTACAAAGTTTGTTGCCTTGTAAGGCGCCTTTCGACTTAAAATCCTAAACATTGAAGTCTAGACCGTGGTGTTTATTTACTTATAAATTTTTGTAAAGGAATTTGAAAAAAAAAAATGAAATTAGTTAAAAACTATAAAATATAAAATTTTATTGATGTGTGCCACATTATTGATTCGAAATTCATTTTAATTTTTAAAATGTACCGAAATAGTTTAATGTTTTAGCTATAAAAGCTCTGTTCGTCTGTCAAGCACTAACTTGAACTGATCACGTTTCTATGACGTCACTATACAACTTTGTGCAGGATTATTTTGCACTAACTTGCTCGGTTCAGGATAGTTCATACAAACGAACAGAGCTAAAGTTTGTTTTTATTAATTACTAGCTGACCCGGCAAACTTCGTTTCGCCTCAGATTCGATAAATGATTTCACTTTTTTGAGCGGAATTATTAGCAAAATCGGTCCAGCCGTTCACGCGTGATGCGATGGCCAGGGGAAATAGGGGTTTATTTTTATATATAGAGATTTTAAAATATCACTCACGGGGGGGGGGGGAAGGAAGCTTCTATAACAAGTTATCTACCTGCATTTTAAGCTACGAGAGAGGTGCCTTAACGACTGAACCAGTGTACTGTAACCTTTTTTACTATCGAATTTTAATTAGTTTCATTTAGTAATTTTACTTCATTTTTACAGGATATTTTGGATAGTGTTGATAAATGCAGTTTTCATCAATTGCAGAAAATGGGTGAATACTTCAGTGAAGCATTTAGATACGAGATAAGGTAGGATTTTATAATTTATATTAGTAACACTGACTACATAAAAGTTTTGATTGAAATCCATGTAAAGTTTAATGTTTGATACCTCATAGTATATCTACTGATCTGCACGACTATTGTTTAAAACGTATTTTACACAGTTTTAAACCCATTATGATATTTAGTGCGATTCTGATTTGACGTAACTTTGTTATGGTAACAATTCGATTATTTTGTAACAATTTTACAATTGAAAAAAAATCTTCTTGGTAAATTCTGCAAGGTAAATTGAATTGAAAGGTAACTTAATTACTCAACTATACAGCGGTAACCTTTCAAATAGGAATTTCTAAAAAAAATTTATGATCAATATTATAAACGAACTTATATTCAAACTTGGCAGACTTGTGAGCTGCAACTTTTATCTCGCATGATAATAAGGTATTTTTTTATTAATCTGGTAAATCAATGATGGTGACAATCGACTGGTTGTTAACAAAGAAATAATATGGACTTTGTCTGGGGTGTCTCTATAAACATAACTGAGACAAAGCTGTTTGATTAATCCTACCCTGATAACATACAGTAGCCACAACATTTAAACCAATTCCCTGAAGTTCACATATAATTTAGTAGATAAACAATGTAGGTTCTGGACCAATTTCGGATTCTAAGTCCCGATATGACCAAACTGCGCATGCGCCAACTGCGCAAGAATAAACTTGCATGTTTGACCTATTTCGAGGTCAAATATTTTTGCGAGGTCAAATATTTTTGCGAGGTCAACTACTTTTCGATCAAAACAATTGTGACAGATTTATTAGACCAATTAAAATTTAATGACGGCGAGGTCAAATATTTTTGCGAGGAAGGATTGACAGATTGAGATCTCTTTCTTGATTCGGTGGGTGGTGGTGCATGGCCGTTCTTAGTTGGTGGAGCGATTTGTCTGGTTAATTCCGATAACGAACGAGACTCTGGCCTACTAAATAGGCGATTTCGACATCTCGAAGGCCCGCCGGCCGACGTTCGCGCGTCGCGCCGTGCGCGGTATTTACTGTCGACGCTATATAAATTCTTCTTAGAGTGACAGGCGACTTCTAGTCGCACGAGATTGAGCAATAACAGGTCTGTGATGCCCTTAGATGTCCTGGGCCGCGGACTTATATTTAGTCAAGAGAGATAAATATCTCTCACTCATTTCTCCTGAGTCTCAATAGTTTCTGACTGCATCACCACATCTGATTTCTTTGCTTCTAGATCTATCTTCTATTGACAAAAAAGGGACAAAATTCTGATGATCCAATGATTTGATTAAAGTCTTGTTAGAACAAGACTTCACGTTGTTATTCAAAAACCCTGACACTTCTGTATTGGTTTTGTGAAATGCAAGTCCATTGAATTTTTTATCCAATAAACTTGGATACCCACAATAATCTTCACCTAAACAGAATTCTTCAATTGGAGACATAGGAGTAGAACTAGATCCTAATAAGTAACCATTCTTGAATCTTCTTGGTGAAGTCAAGATCTCCAAGTAACCTGGAACTAAGTTTCGGCAACCAAGTGGAGAGTCTTCACTCAATATCCAGTAGACTTTTTGATCAGAAGACAAGCATGACCTCTGTTTGCAAACTCCTGTAGGGAAATTATCCAACAAGACCCCATTGTCTTTTGTTGAGAATCTTGCATTAATCTTTCTGATTAAATAGAATTCAACTGTCTTCTCTGTGGTAGCCCATAAAGCACAATCTGGTCCCACTTCCCTAAATCCATCATGATGGCCATGATCAATCAATTGAACTAATTCCTCACAGGTATTCATGTTGGGAACATTAGATTGGGATGACGTTTTGAAATCCCACTTGAACCAACTAGATTTGCATGAAATATTGACATTGAAAGATCCACATAAAAAACCAACCCTTGTCGGATTCTCGGTAAACGGAAGCGAAATTTCAATCCTGGATACATCTAAACTAGAGGAATCTGTCAATGGTAAGCAGTCTACTGAAGTTAAATTAACTTCTTGTTTTGCACCTAATATTGAGATAGGAACAAGAAGATACTCAGATTTGTTCAATATTTCTGGTGAGCAGAAACTTAATAATGTCAGAAAGATACAATAGTATAGAAACATCTTGACCTTTTGTAAAGTAAACATTTTATACAATGTTGTCAGTTTTAAATTTGTTTTGAAAAGTAGTTGACCTCGCAAAAATATTTGACCTCGCCGCCATTAAATTTTAATTGGTCTAATAAATCTGTCACAATTGTTTTGATCGAAAAGTAGTTGACCTCGCAAAAATATTTGACCTCGAAATAGGTCAAACATGCAAGTTTATTCTTGCGCAGTTGGCGCATGCGCAGTTTGGTCATATCGGGACTTAGAATCCGAAATTGGTCCAGAACCTACATTGTTTATCTACTTAATTTCTTTATTAAGAGCCTTTAGATCGTGGGTTGCAATCGTATGTGAAGTAATATAATAAGCAAGGACTTGTTTCCATTTCATTCAGATTCTGTTAATCATAAAAACTAGGGTATGATTTGCAACCTCAGTTTTTGCCTGTACATGTACAGGACATGAAGAGCTTTGAGACAATTGATTTTCCAAAGATTGAAAACGTCTGTTGGTGTCCGTTATCAAGTATTCTAGTTTTTCTATACAAGTAGGTATGGGGGCCAATAATATAAAACACTACAATTTTCCATTGCGCAGAAGCACTCTTTATTATTGCAATGATTTAATCATTGTGGTTGACGAGATTTTTTCAAGATTGGTACAAAATCTCCTTTCTCTAAAATCTTCTCCAAGTTAATGATTGATACATTATGATTTATACCCATTATGTATTTTAAATATTTCTCCTTAATATCACCTTTCACATAAACAATATTCACATTATTTTCAATTATATCTCTCCAAAATTTCAGTTTTTTTATCAGTTTCAAAGAGGATCGAGACATCCCTAATTTCACTTCCTTGAGAACATTCTTGTTTAAATAACCGTTTTAGATGCTTTATCATTGTACATCCGCAATCATAATTACCAGCATCCCTGCTAAACGAAGCAACCTATCTGTGGGGGTTTCTACCGAATGAAACGAATGCTCTATGATCAATTAATTGAAAACCTGCGGGAACACTGGCCTCCAGCACATTGCGAGCTATCGCAATGGTATTCACAGTTCCCAAATCAGTACAGAGTAATTTGTTACCTTTTCAATGAATTACTCTTTAGGGAAGCGGCCCGTTACTTTGTGAGCCTTGTCGGCCGCTCTGATTTCGTTTTGGAGCCTGTCTGGCAGGTCATCCTTATTCCCCAGGACCAGTATTGCTTTACCGGCTTGGGTGATCTTAGTACCTTGATTATAAAGGCGGCTTCTTTGCTCAGTTTTTCTTTGAGCAATCGCACCACCTCTATAAATTCTTGTTGATTCCCGGCCTGGCTAAGTTCGATAATAATCGCTGGTTTCTTCTTATTTTGGCGTGGCTCTCCTAGCCGCCGCTTTTCTCTGCTGTGGCTGCATTTCAAATTCTTCTGTCTAGGAGCCTGCAGTCGCAGAGTTGTTCGTCAAGTTCTGTCCGTTAGTCTTATGAGTATCTCATCAAGAAATATAAGATCAACTTTTGCTAAAAGGATCTTATACTCATTAAAGAGATAACACCCACAAAATTTTTGAAACAAGATTGTTCTCGTTGATAAGCTACTAAAAGGAATCTCTTGCTGGAGAGTTTGTTCGGAGGCTGTCATTCTCTTCCATGAGTGTGACGGCAAAAATACTGCAAACTTTGGGTTACTAGGGAAGTGAAGGTATTGAGGATTTAGGGGAGATTGTACTTTGTTCATTTTGTCTGCACGCCATTTCGAGGTTCTCTGGTGACTCCAAAAATTTTTTTTTTTTCCAGTGTAGATATAAAATTGTCTTCGTATTTACTGTGCATTAGATTATACTCCACTTGCGGTAAACCTGTGTACCTGTAGCAATAATTGTCATAATTTGTTATATTTAAAAGAGCTCGCTTAAGTGTAATACATTTTGGAAGCTCTATTAATGTACCCTGTCCACCTCTTTATCTGATTATATTTATTTAAATGTATAAAATTCCGCGAATAGACCAGCCTGAATCCCGCTGGTGGAACTCCGATAATTTACCGTTTAATAATATTAAAGAAAATTTCTAGCGTCCAGTCCAAATCGCTAGATTTTGTAACTATAATATTTTTGATGTTGAAGCTTCAGATAAATATTTTGATGGTTGCATGTTAATTTTCAATGAATTGATAATGTTAAGTGTATTGTTTATTAATGCTAATAAATCATTTCCTTTGTCCTGCTCGCCCGCCGCCGGGCAAGCAGCAACCTCTTGAACTTTTGCCTGATACGACTGATTTTCTAAAGATGGAGAACGTGTGTTGGTGTCTGTTATTAAGAATTCTAATTTTTCTATACACAAGGTTTCCTGAGTTTATTTTTAAAGACTCAGTGGTAATACTCTTTACTGGTTTAGCTTGTTTCCGGATTCGATTTAATACTATACCATGTTTACATCATTACACGGAGTATTGAAATATTTCAATTGACTAGCTAAATTCAGTCCGGAGCAGGGGGGGGGGAGATAAATGTACCTAATATGGTGAATTAGTAGGGGAACGATAGGTCAAAATCGGGGAAAGACAAAAATATATAATCGATCACCTTTAAAGTTACATCTGTTGGTTGGTTCAATAAACTATTTGGTGTAATCTGTTGCCACGCATCTTGCAAATACTTCCACGACATATTCTCATTTTTATGGCAGGCGTTCTTCAGCTTTTCGGTCCAATTCGTCCCATAAAAGCTCGATTGGTGAAAGATCGGGAGACTGAGATGGCCAAACCATTATTTCAAGTTCCCCAGCGGTTTTTTTTCTTTGAAATGGTCAAGAAGAATGTTTTGGATCGTTATCCTGATGGAACACAAATTTTTTTCTTTTTTGAACTGCATTCTCTTGTAAAATTTTTAAATACTGTTTTTTCCGCATTATTCCTTCTATTTTGACTAAATCGTCGACCCTATCGCCGGCAAAACATCCCCAAGCCATAACACTACCTCCACCGTCTTTCACTGTCGGCACTGACGAATGGCAGTGCTCTGCCATTCGTTCGCTGGGTTTACGCCGAACATATAAACGTCTTTTAGAACCAATTATTTCTTTCTATTCGTCCGTCTAAAGTACTTTCTTCCATTTTTTTATCGACCAATTTGAATCGCGGCTGTGGTTCACCCATCTATGCTTGTAGGCTGGTGCAACTCCCGCTATCTGTTTCAAACCCCAGTAACCCCGCCAACCATCCGTCCAAATTTCGGTCCCGGGTCGTACTAAACGGACGATGAGTTTGTGCAGCGTTTTCTGCTTACGATCGGGAACGATGGCAACAACCCCTCGCCTAGCAGTGAGACTGTAGATACCTACAATCCACTGCTGGGGAACGATTCTGGCAACGTTATGCTTGCGCTTCGCGACTACACTCTCGTCAATCTGTACCACCTCATGTTGTACGACTGGTTTCTTACCAATGTGCAATGAGCTTACGTGACTTTGGTGACGCCTAAAAATGGAAATGCCAAAATTTTTGTCGCAATGACGTATGTAGATTCAACTCGCCCAAACTATAAGCACTGGCACGCTTTTGCCTATTTTTCAATTTTTCCTTCACTTTTTTCACTATTTTTATGCTTGAATCATTGGAACAATCGCTTGGGCCGGTGTTACGCTGAGGGCGATTTTCGTCTTGGTCCCTTTGTGCCTTAATTTGCTAAATTTTTGCGAATTGGAACTTATATTTCTTGGTTGGAATTTTGGCCTTGCTTCTCTCTGGAAACGTACAGTGCGCGAGTTAAATAAGTCGTGGCCTTATGTAACAAAAAAATTTATTTTGTTTTAACATCAATTCAAAAACTTTAATTTAATTTACAACAATATGTTGGAGACACATAAGTAGATAAACTATACGGGTTCTAGACCGGAAACGGGTTATTCAGGTAATTTAGGCGGGAAATTTGAATAATGGTTTTATCAGCTTTAAATTTCAACAGCCTAAAATGTAATTTAATTGGGTGACCCCATGCTTAAATGTATGCGGTTTCTGGACCATGCGGATTCTGGACCAAATTAATGTGGAATCTAGCTCGGAGTTTTTCTTGACTTGAAATTAGGGGTAGGTTCATCTGAGGGTTGAAATTAGGGGAAGTTCTTCTTGGTTTGAAATTAGGGATAGTTTCTTCTTGGGGGTTGGTAGAGGTGGGGTGGGGTGACGCGGGGTTCGATATCCAAATATGGTGTTCGAGTAATAGGTTATAATTTAGATCATAAATGCGGAAGGAATTTAATTATTATATCAACATCTGGTCAATCTCACTGTAGGCCATTGATGTTAAATTTAGTGAAATATTTTTATTTAATTCGATTGATTTTAAAGATAGAGAGGTAAATGCTTAAAATAAAATCTAATTATATTATTTCATATTTTTATTAGTTATCAAATGTTAATATTTGCTTTTATTAGCAATTACAATGAGCTAAAAGGAATTTAATCATAATTACTATTATATCAACATCTGATCAATCTCACTACAGGTTTAGATATGTTTAAGACCGATTAGTGAAATATTTTTATTTAATTCGATTGATTTCAAAGATAGAGGGGTAAATGCTTAAAATAAAATCTAATTATATTATTTCATATTTTTATTAGTTATCTAATATTGTTATGTTTTGGACAACCTTATCAGATTATTGGGGTTGGTATGAAGTCCAAATACTATATAAGAGAAATCATTTATGTTGTAAAGAGAGAATGAGCAGTGGTGAAGTGTACAGTAAATTAGTGTAATTATTAAGAAATAAAGGTTATTAGAATATATTTCATTGGCGACGAGGATGGGATTAAAGTATTATATACACAAAACAGTCCGCATGGCTTACATTCCACCTGGGATATAAGTATTCCATGTATTCCATCGCATTCATAAGTAATATATCCAAACCACAACCCTGGTAATAGGGTGTACTTGTTTGGAACTACAGTGACAGTGCTATTCATCTTAACACAATTAGATGAGAACATGCAGTGTGAATAGCCGGTCATAACTATTTCTCCATAGTTAACACTGACATCCTTGGTTATGAGCTCAGTATAGTTAGCACTGAGTGCACCTGAGAACATGCCAATAATGACAATTGTAATTAAAAGTGACATCTTACTCTGTTGATTGTCAATTAGAATCTTAAATTATATAACTTTTAAACAGTTGTTTTACTCCTGCGTGCTGCTACTATAAATATTTTGATACTTGACCGCATCAAGATTAGTTCGGTGGAATTTAATTCTGTCGACATATGATTATACAATTGAATACAAAAAAGGGTCGCTATTAGTAGAAGCAGATGCATTGTCAAGGTTACCATTATCAGACACAACCAATGTAGACTCGTCGATTAATTCATTTAATTTAACCGAAGAAATTCCATTAGCAAGTGAGAAGTAGCAAGGATGACGGCTATGGACGTAGTATTGGTAAAAGTTGCAGATTTTTGTTATCGGGGGTGGCCAAATAAGGTAACAGAAGAAGTTTTAAAGCCATATTTTACAAGACGTAATGAATTATCCATTGATAATGGCTGTATAATGAAAGGCAGTCAAGTGGTGATACCAGAGTCGTTAAGAAAGAAAGTAATGGAATTACTACATGCCGAACATGTAGGTATGGTTAGATGTAAGATGCTGGCAAGATCAGCAGTATGGTGGCCTCGTTTAAATGAGGATATTGAACTATTAATCAATAAATGCCGAGTATGTCAACTTACTCATAATAATATGAAAGAATCGAATTTAGTATCGTGGCCAAAAACAGAGAAAGCATGGCAAAGAGTTCATATAGATTTTTTTCACTTTCTAGGAAAAACATTTTTGATTATTGTGGACAGTAAATCAAAATGGTTGGATGTACACGCGATGACAAGAGGATCGGACTTGTTAAAGACAGTAGAAAAATTAAAAATTACATTTGCAATTATGGGAATTCCAGAAACGGTGGTAAGTGATAACGGGCCGCCATTTAATTCGGGGGAATTCCAAAAATTTTGTCAGGTAAATGGTATTAAGGCGTTGAAGTCTCCTCCATATCATCCACAATCTAACGGATTAGCGGAACGACATGTGCAAAATGTAAAGAGCGCGTTAACAAAATACTTAGCAGACAAGTCAACGTTATCATTGGAACAGCAGATTGTAAATTTCTTATTTTCATACAGAAATACTCCTAACACAACAACAGGAATGTCACCAAATGACGTAATATTTAAATACAAACCGAGAACAAGACTGGATATGTTGAGACCGACGAGTGGTAAAATATCAGAAAGAAAATCAGAAGAATATGTCAGTCCGAAGACATTTGCAGTAGGAGAAAAGGTATTGGTGTCAGCGTTAGGTCCAAACACATTGAACAAATGGGAAGAAGGAGTTATTCTCAGAGTATTAAGTGGAGTAACTTATTTGGTAAAAGTTAGAGACAAGATACTGCACAAACATGTAAATAGTTTACGTAAATCATGGTTAGAAAGTGTGGAAGATTTGGTAGAACCCAAGACAGAAAGTACAATAACTCCGGTGGAAAGAAATATGGAAAAGCCGTTGCGAAACTACTCAGATGAAGATAATATTCAAAAAGAAGTTTTAATAGAAAGAGAGGCACATCTAAAACCGAGTAATGAAGGTTCGGAGGATGATGCTGAGTTCATTATTAGTGAATCAAGCAAAACAGAAAGTACGTCTATGCTACCAGCATTAAGAAGAAGCTTGCGTGTTTCTAGGCCTCCGGATAGATTTACATACTAGAAAAATAAGAAGAGAGAAGATGTTATGTTTTGGACAACCTTATCAGATTATTGGGGTTGGTATGAAGTCCAAATACTATATAAGAGAAATCATTTATGTTGTAAAGAGAGAATGAGCAGTGGTGAAGTGTACAGTAAATTAGTGTAATTATTAAGAAATAAAGGTTATTAGAATATATTTCAAATATTTGCTTTTTTTAGCAATTACAATGAGCTAAATAAATATTTTATTTAACAATTACAAAATAGTGATGAACTAAATATTTATTATAGTAGTACTAATTTTAGTATCATCAGATGATCCTTCCAAAGAGTCAATATATAACATATATATTTTGATGTAAACAACCTTTATGTATGATCAATATATCAATATTTACCATATAAAAATTTTAAGTGGTTGGATAATATTGAAAATTTTGATGTCACTGGTTTTTACTTGGTGGTGTTGATGATGGTGGAGACGTAAATTGACAGAATATCCTATTGCAGTGAAGGTTTATGGAGTCCTCCTCAGCTATTCTACGAACCAACTTCTCTTTGTCGGCGAGATATCTTGAGTCTTTGAGATGGTATTTCATTATGTGGATAGAGGATTTAGACCTTTTGCACCACGATGGACAATACTGGCATTTCACTAGTTCCTGTGTGTAGTCTGACAATCGGTTATACATGATCAAAGAAATTTATTAATTGTACTGAGATTCGCTAAAAATTTAATACAACTAATTATAATAGATTTTAGATAATAATTAAAATTATATAACTTACATATGAGGAAATATTTTATTGTTGTTGGAATAAACCACTCTCGCTTTAATATAATATTTGAAGTAACGTATCTTTGGAAAATTATGATGCTTATATTGCTAATTTTTCAACATCTGGAGTACATCTTCTAATCAATCTCTTAATTATTTTAAATTGAAAACTATAAATAACCTGATCACTTCCTTCTTCCGTATTCATTAAATCTCTTTGTCTCTCTTTGTCTCTTTAGAATGAGATATCTCTTTGTCGGCGAGATATCTTGAGTCTTTGAGATGGTATTTCATTATGTGGATAAAGGATTTAGACCTTTTGCACCACGATGGACAATACTAGCATTTCACTAGTTCCTGTGTGTAGTCTGACAATCGGTTATACATGATCAAAGAAATTTATTAATTGTACTGAGATTCGCTAAAAATTTAATACAACTAATTATAATAGATTTTAGATAATAATTAAAATTATATAACTTACATATGAGGAAATATTTTATTGTTGTTGGAATAAACCACTCTCGCTTTAATATAATATTTGAAGTAACGTATCTTTGGAAAATTATGATGCTTATATTGCTAATTTTTCAACATCTGGAGTACATCTTCTAATCAATCTCTTAATTATTTTAAATTGAAAACTATAAATAACCTGATCACTTCCTTCTTCCGTATTCATTAAATCTCTTTGTCTCTCTTTGTCTCTTTAGAATGAGATATCTCTTTGTCGGCGAGATATCTTGAGTCTTTGAGATGGTATTTCATTATGTGGATAAAGGATTTAGACCTTTTGCACCACGATGGACAATACTGGTATTTCACTAGTTCCTGTGTGTAGTCTGACAATCGGTTATACATGATCAAAGAAATTTATTAATTGTACTGAGATTCGCTAAAAATTTAATACAACTAATTATAATAGATTTTAGATAATAATTAAAATTATATAACTTACATATGAGGAAATATTTTATTGTTGTTGGAATAAACCACTCTCGCTTTAATATAATATTTGAAGTAACGTATCTTTGGAAAATTATGATGCTTATATTGCTAATTTTTCAACATCTGGAGTACATCTTCTAATCAATCTCTTAATTATTTTAAATTGAAAACTATAAATAACCTGATCACTTCCTTCTTCCGTATTCATTAAATCTCTTTGTCTCTCTTTGTCTCTTTAGAATGAGATATCTCTTTGTCGGCGAGATATCTTGAGTCTTTGAGATGGTATTTCATTATGTGGATAAAGGATTTAGACCTTTTGCACCACGATGGACAATACTAGCATTTCACTAGTTCCTGTGTGTAGTCTGACAATCGGTTATACATGATCAAAGAAATTTATTAATTGTACTGAGATTCGCTAAAAATTTAATACAACTAATTATAATAGATTTTAGATAATAATTAAAATTATATAACTTACATATGAGGAAATATTTTATTGTTGTTGGAATAAACCACTCTCGCTTTAATATAATATTTGAAGTAACGTATCTTTGGAAAATTATGATGCTTATATTGCTAATTTTTCAACATCTGGAGTACATCTTCTAATCAATCTCTTAATTATTTTAAATTGAAAACTATAAATAACCTGATCACTTCCTTCTTCCGTATTCATTAAAAATTTGATATAAAACACCATAATTTCCCTAAAGATATGTTACTTCAAGTATTAAAGTGATAGTACATTATTCCAATAACAATATCAATAAAAGTAAGTTATATATAAAAAAAAGATAAAAAATCCTCGAAAGGTCCCATCGAAATGGGAATGATCTCGGACGATTTTTTTATCATTATAATCATTGAAAGTAAATTTTTCATCACATATGTGACACTTAGGGTGGGTTGTACATCGATGGTTTAAACTTGAGATTAGCTTGAACTGAAGATCAACTGCAGTTCAGAAAAAAAATGGGTTGTACAATGCTGGTTTAGCACTGAACGTAAGATCAACACCGGTTTAAGTTAATCCGCCAACTTTGGCAGTTTAAACTTGAGATTAACTCCTAATAGACGTGCTTTTGTGTTGTGTTGTGTTTTTAAAGTGTTTGTTGGTTTCGTTTTATAAAAAATATAAAATGGATATGATTGATACAGATGACGAATTAATGCTAGAATTGGTAGATGTAATAGAGCGTAAACGAGCTCGTAAAGTGTTTCGGGTTCGCGAGGATCACTTTAAAAAGTGGAATGACAAAGAATTCCTTGCAAGATTTCGTTTGTCAAAAAATGGTGTACGTTTTGTACTTAATAAAATATCTGAACAAATAGCACATCCTACAAAAAGGTTTGTCTTATTAATCGTTAATCTATGGACCATAATATTAATAACATCGTTTTTTTAGAAATAAAGCTGTTACACCAGAAGTAATGCTTTTTATTACTTTAAGGTATTATGCGACAGGATCATTTCTACAAGTTGTGGGTGATTTTGTGGGTATACACAAATCAACAGCATGTAGAATTGTTTATAAAGTTAGCATAGCAATTGCTCGCCTGCGTGTTATGTTTATAAAAATGCCTGCAACCGAGGAAGAAATGTTATCCAACAGTGCAGAATTTTATAGCATTGCTCGATTCCCAAAATGTATTGGTGCAGTGGATTGCACACACGTAAAAATTTCTTCTCCTGGAGGAGAAGAACCGGAAATTTACAGAAATCGAAAAAATTTTTTTTCGATGAACGTCCAAGCAATTTGTGATGCTACTTGCAAATTTCAAAATATCGTGTGCAGGTGGCCAGGCAGTTCGCACGACAGCACAATATTTAAAAATTCAAGAGTAAGAGCACGACTGGAAAACAGAGAATTTCTAGGATTTCATTTAGTAGGAGACAGTGGTTATGGAATTAAGCAATATTTATTGACACCTTTAGGTTTATAATACTTATGCTAAAGTAGACCAAAAACTTTAATTTTAATTTTTAGGCAATCCACGTACACGAGCTGAAGAATTATTTAACGAATCGCAAATAAGGACTCGCAACCCAATTGAAAGAACATTTGGAATATGGAAACGACGTTTTCCTGCTCTTGCATTTGGGATTCGATTAAAGCTGAGGAAAGTAGAAGCAGTTGTTGTTGCAACAGCTGTACTACATAACATGGCTATATTGCTAAACGAAGATTTACCCCCAATAGGCAATGAAGAAGAAGAAGCTGCACTTGCACTTGTAAATAACGTCCCTATTCAAAACTTTGAAAATGGTGCAAATGTCGGTGGAGTTAATAATAGTGTAAGATACAATTTAATACATGGGTATTTTACAGGGTTAATTAATAGAAACCAATAATAAATTTAGATTATTTAATTTTTTTATGTTTAATGTTATTTATGCAGTTGTACAAAAATACTTTTAATTAAAATTGTCGACCTTCCATAATTTTTGATATTTTTACCCTGCTTTCTTCTACCATCAGCTTCTTTTTCAACGCAGATTCCTTTTCCATGATAGACATCTCTTTATCATGCTTATCTTGCATCAATGCAATTTCTTTATCGTGTTTATCTTGCATCAGCTTCAACTTCAACTCGTTTTCCTTTTCTATCAAATGAGACTGGGATTGCTGAAGCTGACACTTGGCTTCTGCCCACTGTGATACACGATCAGAAATTGTAGTACTGATCTGTTTCTCTACAATAAAGTAAATTTTGTCAATTAAATTCTAAAATAACTATTGTTTGTTACCAGTACTTTTGGCTGTCTGCAGTTCTTGCGACTTTTTGGTTTTCAACATGTTTGGGTTATAACGAGCCCAGCTACTGTTGTTTACTAAAAATAAAATTTGATTTTATTATTTTTTATATTTCAAAACCCATTCAATCAGTACATACAGGTGCCATTTGCAGTAATGCCAGTTGAAGTTGATGGTACATTGTCATCAGGAATTGTAAATGTATCTGAAAACAAAATATATTAACATTATTTATTTCTTAATATAATTAATTTAATTTCATCAGCTTTTCAAGACCCATTCAAACAATACATACAGGAGTCATTTGCAGTAATGCCAGTTGAAGTTGATGGTACATTGTCATCAGAAATTGTAAATGTATCTGAAAACAAAATATTTTAACATTATTTATTTTTTAATATAATATAAACATTACTTTCTAAAAAACTTTGGGATTCATCTAGCAGAATGAATTCTTCTTCTTGTAGATCAATTTCATGTTGTGCTATAAATACAAACAAATTAGAATAATTTCTTGGACATAATGTTAAAAATACATACATGCTGCAATATTGTCTTGTAAAGAAATTCCATTACTGGGCAAATTGGCTTCTTCGTCCATAAAAATATGTTTATCAGCGAGAGCTGAATGAATAAAACAATATTATGAATAATCATGATAATAATCATTGAGTAGTTAATAACTTACTTTCTGCATCATCATCTAATTGACTCTCTCTGCCTTCAATCCTTGTCCCCAAAATTTCTTTTACGACATTGTCAATATCTGTAAAAGTTGTATTCCGAGGTGGACCACCTCCAGTGCCACGAGAGTAGCATTTTTCCTCAGAATACTTCTTTTTTACTCGCTTTTTGATATTGTCATATTTTCTTCGCAAAACCTCTTGTGTCCTATGCGACTGCCCAGACATGCTATTAAATTGGGTTTCAATTTTATTCCAAGCTTTGCGTTTTTCTTCATGTGTTATCATATCAGTTAGTTTGCACTCCAAAACTTTTTTGTGTTTTTGAGCTAAACTAACTAATAAACTTTCTTCCTGAGTGGAAAAGTTTGCTGACCGCTTTGAAATATTTACAGAAGCCATCCTTCGCTAATAAAGTAAGAAACGCCACCAGAAAATTTACCACCACCAAAAGTCGCCACAGAAAATATAGGCAAATAGATACTAAAATTTACCAAAATAAAATATAAATTTAAAAAGGAACCAACTTTCAGTACTTACCTAATAGGTACACAGAAAAAACTACCACCAAAAAATGTAACGAAATAACGAACACAACGAATGTAACGAACACAACTTACAGCAACTTACTTACAAAAGTAAATTTTACGGTGTTTTGTCTGTCAAATGTTCAAATGTCATTTAAAAATCTTCTAAAGTACATGCGCATTTAATACTATCGTTGTAAAAACATCGTAGTCACAGGTTTAGTTGAACTTGTGAAAAATATAACTTGTACAACAGAGGAGAAAGTTAATCTCAAGATCAGTTAATCTGTAGTTTAGTTGATCTTCAGCTGAACTCGCATTTGTACAACCGGCCCTTAATTGCTGTTTTAAAATCAGAAGGAATATTTTGCATGGGTATAATGTTAATAATTTTACTTGAAATAAATTGAGCTATACTTTTAAGTTGCTCTGCATACCATGTAGGAGCATCTATACCTCTATAAGATGTATAAAAAGAAAGACTTATCATAGGAACATTTTAAAAAGATACCTGCACTATATGCTTGATGTTTTTGATATTTTACAGTTTTAATAAAATCATTAACATCATCAGTTATAGGTTGTAGGATTGATTCTAAGGCGCTGTATAAGATAAAAGGTACTTCTTGTTGATTTGAAAAATTTTTAAATTCAACCGTATCGTAGGGAGGGAAAGAAATTTTCCAATTATTTAATTTTCTACAATTCTCAGAGTGTATATCTAATTTTTCCTGAGTATAAAAATAATTTAAACAACAGTCGCATAAATGTATAGTTTTTTTAGCTTTAGTGAGTTGACTAGATAATAGACGTGATAAATTTTTAATTAAACAATAATGATATTGAATTTGTGAATCAGCATCATCATCATCATTTACCGACGGTGCTTCATAATCGTTTAATTTAGGGTAATACACATTCTGAATTAATAGTAAATTAATATGTTTATCTTTTTTATCTTTTGTTATGCGAGCAGGAACAACAGTATACTGTGTCTTATTCAGCTCTAAAGTATTATTATTATTTCTGAACGGGTGTGGTCTGTAAAAGTTACTCCCACTTGCACTTAGGCTCCTGGCCCATTGTACCCCGCGTTCCTAGTTTTACCCCATCAAGTTCAAGTCCTCAACAAAGTTGAGTACATTATTGATGGGTGAATTTCTTATCTCCTCGGTGGTCGGATAGCGACTCCCTAGGTGTTCATGCCTTACAGTGGCAAGAGCTGGACATACACATAGCAGGTGGTATGGAGTTTCTTCCTCCTCCCCACACATACTACATGTAGGATCTTCAACGACCCCAATATTATTGAGGTGTTTATTTAAGCAGCAGTGTCCTGTATATAGTCCTACTGTTTTCCTCAACTGAGTTCTGCTCAGTCGGAGTATTTCTTTGGTCTTTTTGTCCCCGGAGGGTTCCCGAATAAACATCCGCGATTGCCTCAGTCCCGGAAGATTCCTCCAGTACACAAGGTGTTTCTCTCTTAGTAGTTCCTTGATAGTCCCTTTTGCAGTCTTGTATGCAATCCCGCAAGTTGGTTCTGGACCTACTAAACTATTACATGCAGCCTCCCTTGCTAGGGAGTCGGCTTTTTCATTGCCACTGATACCAGTGTGTCCCGGCACCCACATCAGTGTTAATCTGTTGCTTTGTGCCAGTCTCACCAGTGTGTCAAGGCAGTTCTTCACAACTTTGGAGTGTATTTCTACTCCCTCCAGAGGTTTTAATGCTGCCTGGCTATCGGTCATGATGCAGATGCGCTTATTAACATAAGCCCTCCGAATCAGTTCCTCTGCGCAGGTCATTATTGCCAGAATTTCGGCCTGGAAAACAGTTACGTGTTGGCCCAGGTTTATGCTAAAAGCATCCCCTGGTCTCTTACCACTTATTCCTGCTCCAGTGCTTACGGACGTTTTGGATCCATCAGTGTACCAGATGGTTTCGAATCGTTTTCCTAGCTCCTGTTCGCCGCCCTCCGAACCCCTCTCAGGAATTATAACCTTAAAAGGTTTTCGGAAGTCTCTTACAGTGCTGGTTCTATCCGATTTCATACAGAGCGTGTTGTTACTCCTAATGGAGTTGAAGATCATGGTATGGTGGCCCTCTCTAAAGATTCCACCCCCTTGATCATTAATCGTCAGCCTGTATGCAGCCATTTGGGCCTCCATTTCCACCACCAGGTGTAGTGGGTGCAGTCCCAATAATGCCTCCATTGCTGCGGTGGGCGTTGTTGCCATTGCCCCCGTTATTCCTAGACAGGCTAGTCTTTGCAACTTATTAAGTTTTTTAATACTTTCCTTTTTCTGGGCTTTGTGCCACCAGATGAGGGAAGCATATGTTACCGTGGGTATCACCACTTTGGTGTAGAGCCAAAGGACCATTTTAGGTTTTAGTCCCCACGTTTTACCGATCGTTCTCCTACAGGCCCACATGGCCCTAGTCGCTTTGATCGTTATATTATCAATATGTTTAGTAAAAGTCAATCTTTTATCCAAGGTTACCCCCAGATATTTGACTTCATCTGCTAGTTGCAGATTTTTCCCCCAGAGTATGGGCATCCTCACTTCCTGCAGTTCCTTTCTGCATTTAGTGAAAGCTACCACGGCGGTTTTTTCCGGGTTTACCGACAATCCTACCTTGGTGCACCACCGTTCGACAATTCTCAGGGCCCGCTGTACTAATGCAGACAAAACCCCTCCGAACTTCCCGACGGCGAGGATTGTTATATCGTCAGCAAAACCTTGCGCGTGTATTCCACCCTGTTCTAGCGCCCTCAGGAGCTCGTCCACAACCAGGCACCACAGGAGGGGCGACAAGACGCCCCCCTGCGGACACCCCCGCGCCGCGGAGACCTCCGAGGTCGCCAGACCCAGAGTAGCCTTAATGTTTCTATTCCTCAGAGTGGAGCTTATCCATCCTATAATGAATGGACTCACTCCTCGTCTCTGAAGTGCGGTCTCAATTGAGTCAAAAGACGTGTTGTCAAACGCCCCCCCTATATCAAGGAATACTCCTAGGGCAATTTCTTGACCCACAAGAGCCTTCTCTATCCTACGGGTAAGTTCGTGGATACTTAGTTCACACGATTTTCCTGCTTGATATGCATACTGGTATCGATGAAGTGGCTTTGACACCAAGACATCGTCCCTGATATATCTATCAATCAGTTTCTCGAGAGTTTTCAGGAGAAATGACATTAAGCTGATTGGACGAAATGACTTGGCCTGGTCGTATGAAGCACGCCCCGGCTTGGGTATAAATACCACCTTGACTTCTCGCCAACCAGTGGGTACATAGTTGAGGGCAATACTTGCCCTGAACATAGCGCAAAGAGGGGAGGAAAGAATTTCCTCTCCCTGTTGTAGTAAAGCGGGAAATATCCCGTCTGGTCCCGAAGACTTATATGGTTTGAACGATTTCATAGCCCATACAAGTCTTGTTTTGTTAACAAGTTTGTTTGCAATCGTCCATCCTTCCCTCCCACACCCCCTTGTAGAGGTGGTTTGGTCTGCCTGGACGGTTGCACAGTTTAGTTTGGGTTTACTTCCTGGGAAGTGAGTCTGTAGCAAAAGCTCCAGGGTCTCCTCCCCGTTGGCTGTAAACCCCCCATTGGGTTTTTGAAGAGAACCAACTTTACCGTTGATTTCTCTCATTAAAGCTCTCTGGAGTCTAGCACATTCTGGAGTTCTTTCGACCTCCTCGCAGTACTTCCTCCATGAGTCTTCTTTTGCCTTTCTGATGGCCAGTTTGTATTTGCGTCGGGAATCTCTGTAAGTTTCCCAACCCCCAGTTCCATTTTGGGCCTGGTTATATTGCCTACGTGTTTCTGCCCTGAGGGAGTTCAGCTCGCGATTCCACCAAGTGGGCTCGCGTTTGGCTGTCCTATTCCTCATTGGGCAGCTTTTATGGTAAGCCTCTAGTATTGCTGATGTGACAAAGTCGTTCATCAGTTCCAGCTCCTCCACAGAGTTAGGTTTCTTTGGACAGTCTTCCAGTCCCTGTTTTAGGAAGTCTTTATAAAGCTCCCAGTCACAGGTCTTTGGATTCCTGAACAATTCTTCCTCCCCCCGGAAGGACTCAATGTCAAATCTGATGTATTTGTGGTCAGAGAGGGACTCCTCCTGAGAGACGTGCCACTCTTTCATCATTCCACTTACAAGCGGTGTCCCGATTGTAATATCAATAACCTCCTGCCTTGTCGATATGACAAAGGTAGGTTGGTTACCCTTGTTCATTATTTCCAGGTTTTTCCTAGAAATAAATTCTAATAAGAATTCACCTCTGCTGTTTGTGTCAGTGCTCCCCCACACTATGTGGTGTGAGTTAGCGTCACAGCCGAGTACTAATTGTGATTTACTGTCTTCGCAGTTTTTAACTAGGTCTTTTACTTCCCTAGTAGGTGGAGGTCCCGTTTGATCATATGGAAGGTACGCCGAGGCGACCACCACATTCAACGCCCCTCCCTCCATGCTGATGTTAACTCTTGCCGCTATTAGGTCTCTAGTGCTTAGTCCCCACAGCGGCAGCGCATTGAGTTGCTTTTTTGCTATTAAGCACACCCTAGGTTCTTTGCTAACCGGACTGATTAGCTCCCAGTCCCTTAAGGTGTTTAGTCCTCTGATATGCCCCCCGTGTATCCAGGGTTCTTGTATCAGAGCCATGTCAATATTATTTTTGATAATATACCTCTGCAGGGACGCCGAGGCTTCCCTGCAGTGGTGTAAATTTATCTGGACAAACTTGAAAAGCTTTTCTAATTTGTCCCCTCCTCCGAGCTGCTTGGAACAGCTGGGGGGAGTTCATCGAGAGTACCTGGAGTTGTATTGGGGTGCTGCTGCTCCCCCTCAACCTCCATTGCCTCCTCTTCGCCTTCTTTTTTCTTACCAAGTTCTTTGAAAAGCACCCTGGTAAGATTTAGGAAAGGCCTATGTTGTAGTCCCTGGATTTTACTCCAGGAACCCTCATCCATTAAAACGATGAGTTGTTGCCCTTTCGGGTCTTCGCTGCTTTTGATTACAGACCATGATTCGGTCTGTAATCCCGGATTTTGAACCGTTAACCTATTTAACACTTTACTCGGTTCCTCGATGGGTCCCGGTATCCATGTCATGGCTTTTACTGGTTTGGGAGCGTCCTTAGAGTCAACGACTCTTAGTATCGCCCCCTCCCATGGTGGGATTCCTTCTGCTACCACCCGCTCCACCCAGTCCTTAGTGGCCTGGTCGTTGCAGGAGGCGACAAGAAGGCCTCCCTTCAATCTCACCTCCGAGAATCTCGGAGATGGACCACCTTTTTCGATGGTATCCAGCGCTTTGATTAGCATCCCTTTAATAAGGTCGCCTTGTTCCACGCTGAGGATTGAACTCGGATATCCTTCAGGCAAGATGGATATCCGGATGTCAGATAAGGCCGCTTTATAAGAAATAGCAGGTACCTTATTCGGGCCCCTACTTTTCTTTGCAGGCCTTATTGCGTCTTGGGGAGTACTACCAGATGACCGGTTTCGCTTGTTAAGCCCCCCAGTCGAGGTACCCTCCCCTGTGTTTGTGTTGACAACAGGTGTAGGTGTCTTAGAAGTCCCTACAGCCTGTTGGTTTTTCTCGGGTGCCATTTTACGTTGCTTACGCAAACGCTTCCTGGCAGCCCCGGATAACTGTTTCCTCTTTGGTGGATCCTGCCTTTCGGAGTCTCCACCTGAGGTGTTTGGTTGGTTTTGTTTGTTACTAGTAGTCTCCATATTTGGTCCCACGAGTAATGGGGAAACAAAGACGCCGCCGCACAGAGCCCCATGTGCGACGGGGGCTATATACAACAAGGTGCGCCTGGTGCCTTGAGGTGTGGTGACTTGGAACTGAGCTTCCCCTCAGCCTTGCATCCCTTTGGCATCACCCACCGTAGGAGTTGGAAGGTTTTTATGGTGGTACCTCATCCACTTGGCCCGGGCGGTTAAGCCAAGGCCCCCGTGCCCCTTGCCACTGCTATCCGCCTAAGCAGAGTCTTTGCAGCCCGCAAGCGGTTTACGGTGTGATCTTTTGTGTTTGCCGATTAGTCTGGTTTCTCCACCACAACCGCTAATAACCTTCAGAAGACGGCCCAGAACCGCCACAAAAAGTTTCACGTCCCGGACGGCCCCAAACCGACCCCCGTCCGAACGACAGTGAAAGGGTTTCCTTCACCATCGCTCGTCCTGGGGTTCACGCCTGTAGTTTCATTAAAACACGCAAGCCCCCTCACCACGACAAGGTTGCAAACACATGGAGGGGGGGTATCTTTGGAAAATTATGATGCTTATATTGCTAATTTTTCAACATCTGGAGTACATCTTCTAATCAATCTCTTAATTGTTTTAAATTGAAAACTATAAATAACCTGATCACTTCCTTCTTCCGTATTCATTAAATCTCTTTGTCTCTCTTTGTCTCTTTAGAAAGAGATATCTCTTTGTCGGCGAGATATCTTGAGTCTTTGAGATGGTATTTCATTATGTGGATAAAGGATTTAGACCTTTTGCACCACGATGGACAATACTGGCATTTCACTAGTTCCTGTGTGTGGTCTGACAATCGGTTATACATGATCAAAGAAATTTATTAATTGTACTGAGATTCGCTAAAAATTTAATACAACTAATTATAATAGATTTTAGATAATAATTAAAATTATATAACTTACATATGAGGAAATATTTTATTGTTGTTGGAATAAACCACTCTCGCTTTAATATAATATTTGAAGTAACGTATCTTTGGAAAATTATGATGCTTATATTGCTAATTTTTCAACATCTGGAGTACATCTTCTAATCAATCTCTTAATTATTTTAAATTGAAAACTATAAATAACCTGATCACTTCCTTCTTCCGTATTCATTAAAAATTTGATATAAAACACCATAATTTCCCTAAAGATATGTTACTTCAAGTATTAAAGTGATAGTACATTATTCCAATAACAATATCAATAAAAGTAAGTTATATATAAAAAAAAGATAAAAAATCCTCGAAAGGTCCCATCGAAATGGGAATGATCTCGGACGATTTTTTTATCATTATAATCATTGAAAGTAAATTTTTCATCACATATGTGACACTTAATTGCTGTTTTAAAATCAGAAGGAATATTTTGCATGGGTATAATGTTAATAATTTTACTTGAAATAAATTGAGCTATACTTTTAAGTTGCTCTGCATACCATGTAGGAGCATCTATACCTCTATAAGATGTATAAAAAGAAAGACTTATCATAGGAACATTTTAAAAAGATACCTGCACTATATGCTTGATGTTTTTGATATTTTACAGTTTTAATAAAATCATTAACATCATCAGTTATAGGTTGTAGGATTGATTCTAAGGCGCTGTATAAGATAAAAGGTACTTCTTGTTGATTTGAAAAATTTTTAAATTCAACCGTATCGTAGGGAGGGAAAGAAATTTTCCAATTATTTAATTTTCTACAATTCTCAGAGTGTATATCTAATTTTTCCTGAGTATAAAAATAATTTAAACAACAGTCGCATAAATGTATAGTTTTTTTAGCTTTAGTGAGTTGACTAGATAATAGACGTGATAAATTTTTAATTAAACAATAATGATATTGAATTTGTGAATCAGCATCATCATCATCATTTACCGACGGTGCTTCATAATCGTTTAATTTAGGGTAATACACATTCTGAATTAATAGTAAATTAATATGTTTATCTTTTTTATCTTTTGTTATGCGAGCAGGAACAACAGTATACTGTGTCTTATTCAGCTCTAAAGTATATATGTTAATAGAAATATTATTTAATTTTTCTACTTTAGATATTTGTGTTAATTTTATTGGAAATTCAATGTTTTCCAGATTTAAAACAGTTGAAAAATGTGGATATGAACTAATTCTATCACTATGTTTATCAACTGGATATAAAGCGGCTACAAGCGACCATGCAAAACATGAATCATCATCATAATTTTTGATATTAATACATGCTTTCTTAGCATCGATTGATTTTGGGAGTCTAATAAAGGATGACCCATTACCAATATCACATTTATTAATATTAATTTCTAATGAAATTAATTCTCTAATAGCCCAACCACTTTGAGAAAGTTGAAAAGACTCTAATTTATTTATAATCGGATTACAAATATGTTCTTGAAACCATTTTTTAATATTATTAGTACTCTCATCAATTATTTCATTTTTAGTATTAAAATGTTTATATTCAATAATTTCATTATCATTTACCCCTCGTTTGATAAATTCTCCACAAAAACAACTATTGACTTTTATCATAGAAAAATTATTTTGAGAACATTTTTTATTCTAACATTGAAGAGGAAAAATGCATCATTAAAAAATTCTAATACATCGATATGTTTCAAGTTAATAATCATGCCTGTTTACACATACATATCTATTAAAGAGTAATTGATAACGTTTCAAATGAGCGATATCAGATAATATATATTTTTTTTTCACCGATATTTAAATTTTTATTTTTTAATATTTTGTAACAATATCTTAAACTTTTAGAACAATATTTACGCCAAATATCAAATTCTCGTTGTTGAGATTCATTTTTATTTAAAATTTTGTATGCTTGATCAATAATATTAATCGAATTTCTATTTACCTCAAAGACACTATCTGGATTAATAGTAGTACAACTCATTATTGATTTTCTTATATAATTTCAAATAATTGTATTGGAGAGAACTTGGGGTTGCTTGAAGCCTTCGTCCCTTTGTATATTAATTTATACTTTTTTGGTTCGAAATTTTTTAAATTTTCTTTGATGATTCCAACACATCTGCCCGGTAAAAATATCATACAGTCTTCCAAAGTTACTTTTGGAACTTCTCCGAATTGACTATTTACAATTTCCAAATTTTCAATTATATATGGATGATCTTGTGTCAGATCCCTCAATTTTTTGGTTTGGTATGTTGCAAAATTATTAATTGCATTGAGATTCACTAATATTGCCACTGAGTGGCGAATATTTATTAATGTTGATGACGAGGTTCACTTACAATCCTGCCAGAATTCCGATCTTGGATCTCGTCCATTTTAATCAGAATAACTGTTTGAATAATATTCAAGCACCGTTCCTTAAAATGAGTCGTTAGGTCTACTATTGTATTGGGTGTGCTATAAATTAAATTACAATTAGCATTTTAGTCATCACATAAAATGAAATATTTTAAATCAGTTTCATTTGAGGTGGGTCTTGGTAAACTCGCAGCATAAATCAGTATTAATTTTTAACGTTTGATAAGTCTCGGAAGGAATTATAATGTAATTTACCTTGCGCTTTTCCAAATTCATAGATTTCCTCCTGGCTTTATCACGTGCAATTATGGAGGCTTGCATCTCCTTATGAAGCGTCATAAATTTCTTCTCGGCCATTGAGAAATCCAGGATCGGGTCATACCGGAAATGAAAAGTTTCTCGGCATAGCCTTTCGAAACGGATTATGGATGGTGGCAACGCATCCCGATCATCCATAATTTTCAACCGTTCCAACAACTCTTCGGGTAAGACACCTTTCTAGAAGTTCGTCTTGACTCAAATCTTCATAAATCAGTTTGATCGCTTGTATGAGATCTTGTGGAAGTGGAGTGTAGTCATGTTTGAAATTTTCCACTCCTGTTGTGGCCAAAGCTTTGTGATATAGACACCACGAGTTCTCACCGCTCGTGCACTTACGGCGTTGAGTTGACTGCTAGTGGTATAACGTTGTCCAGATTGCATTTTTCTTTCCTTCCAGCGAATCACAATTATGTCTGATTGCTGATCCGTAGTATCGACTCAAATTATCAATGACTTTTCCAGTGAGCTTTTCTTTGCCGCCGAGTAACTTACTTTGCCTTGTTTTACCAGCATTTTTTCCGCGTTTTACAACTTTATTTTCTACAGTTTTATTTACAAGCTCACGTAGACGTTTACCCATTCTTGTTTATTTATAGTGAAATTTTCACCGGAATGTTTAGCTTTCACTAAATTACCATTAATAATTTTCTATAGATAGCAAACAAATGTATTATTAGAATGTTTTTATATTAAAAATGGTGCAATTGCAGTTGGACACTGCAGAAATTATTTTATTAGTGTATAGTTGTGCGTAACCTGGCAGTTCATTGTACTATTACTAACCTACATTATTTTTACTGAGTCGTGGCCTTATTTAACAAAAAAATTTTTATTTTGTTTTAACAATACAAAAACTTTAATTTATTTTACAACAATATGTTGGAGACACATATAATAATATATTATGATTTCAACAATTAACATGCGATCAAGAATATACGCCGACATATTACTGTCTTAATTGTTATAAGGGTGTAATTTTTTTTTATTATTGTTGTAATTTTAATACATTAACCACTTTCCTCTCTCGCGATGAAGAATTATTTGTAATAAATTAGTAATACACATTATTCACATTATATTAGTAATTCTTGTGGTTTACACATAACTTGCGCAGTTAGAGCAAATATTATCGAAAATGGTAGAACGATATTTATATGTAAGGTATCATAATTATTATTATACCAATGCAAAGGTGAACGCTTATAGGTTCCAAAAATGACAAAAACCAATGTTTGAAAAAAATGACTTAACCCCTTTTTCACCCGCTGCAGCGAAATATTACAATTAAAAAAGAATCATTAATATATTGGCAAGAATTTAGAGATATGATAACTTACAATACCATATTTTGCCAAATGTGTTTTAAAAAATTTATTTTTTATAATTTAGAATTAATTTTTAGAATTTAATCGAGGATTAATAATTTTCTATTAGTACGCAAAACAAAAAAAATGTATTATTAAAAAAAATTTTTTTATTAAAAAAATGGTACATTTTTATTAAAAACTAAAAAAAATATTACTAACATTAAAACTAAAAAAATATTACTAACATTTATAATTGGGTATTATTAAAACTAAAAAAAAAAAAAAAAAAAAAAATACTAACATTATTATTATTATTAAAACTAAACCTAAAATTAAAAATCTTGCAATCTTGTCCTTGTTATGTTATCCAATTACTATAAATAAAAAAAGCAATGATTAGTACTAGAATATATGTAAATCAGTTTTATTACTTACTTTGGTTTATTGCATTTATGGCCTGGTTTAACTTGCCATAATCCCTTGTTTCTAAGAACTCGCAAATCTTGTCAGCTATGGATGTGCAAAACTCGCACATTCCATAATCGTCAATAATTAAAAATATTTTTGAAATATTTTCTGCAGTTGGACACTGCAGAAAATACTTCACTAGTTCGTAGTTCAGAACTTGGCAGTTCATTTTTACAATTACTAATCTACATTATTTTTACTGGGGTATATATACGTTAAGATAACAAAAAGTTTTCTGAAATCCAATGGGTTCTTCTAGATAATTCAAAAAATTATGTCAACAGGAAATTCTTGGTTTTTGATAAAATCAAAAATGTGTACATCGGTTATCTTAAAGCCAATGTGTTCCTTTCGATATCTCAAAAAATTATAACTAATAGGAAATTGTTGGTTTTTGGTAAACCAAAAAAAAAATGTGTAGAAAAAATATTAACATTTTTTTTTTTTTTTTTTTTAAATATGCCGTTCATAACAAATAGTTTTTCACTGTTACACATCGAGCAAAAGATTGTTTTAGCACCCACGATACTTTTGAATTCGCGTAAATTTATCCAAGTTTTATATTGAATATCAGGTTGTTCAATAACATCGCAAATTGTTATTGAGGAACCTAATAATCTTTGATTTTTGTTGTATTCAACCGCACAGTTAGAGCAAATATTACCGAAAATGGTAGAACAATATTTATATGTAAGTTCAATAAAATACATAAACGGTATGTGAATCATTGTAACTAAATTGTTACGATCAAAAATATAATTTACTATATTTTCAATTAGAAAATTGTCACATTCACAATACTGAAATGTATCAAAATTTACATCGAATTTTATATCTGTTAAATTATGTGTCGGGTTATTTTGATTAAGAAACGCATAAAATTCTCTTTCGAAATTTATCAAATTAATCGGATTATCACTATTCCAATGATTAAATAAATCTAATACTGTAATAGCAGGTAATTGATTAATAAGATAAAATACATCTTGTCGTTTTTTAATCCGTTTATTAATTGTAATGCGGCATAAATTCTCTAACTTTTGCGGTTTAAATATTGATAAGCAGTCTTGGCTATTCATTTTTTCTAATTAATCTAAGTATCCAAATCCAATTACTATAAATAATAAAAAAAGTTTTACTACTATAATATATGTAAATCAGTTTTATTATTACTTACTTCGAATGTATCAATAATATTTTTCGCAGTAACTAAATGTTCCATATTACGGTTTAGTATAAACAAATATAAATTATAAAAAATTTGTACACACGTTTGACACATATCGTAATCTTCCAATATCCACAAACTCATTAAAAATAATATATTTTCTACTGTAGGACACTGTAAAATACTCTTAATAAATGAATACCCAACCCGCATTAAGCATTCCATTTTTTATTTACTAACTTTTTTTTTGTTACTGGGTATATATATATACGCAAAGATAACAAACATTTTGGTTAAGGATACATCGGTTTTCTTATAGCCAATGTTTCCTTTTGATATCTCAAAATAATAATTTATAGGAAACCATAATAATATGAAAGTGTAGATATTTTAAAAACAAGAAAACAAATGTGTATTATTTATAATCAGCAAATGTTTATTATTATTTTTTCAATACATTTTTTTTTTTTACAAAAAAAATTTATTTATTCCATCTTGGATAAGACTAGGATATAACGTTAAGATAACAAAAAAATTTTCTGAAAGCCAATGGGTTCCTCTAGATCAGAGGCGTCCAAACTTTTTGCTTCGAGGGCCAGTTTGGTATTTAAATTCATTAGCGGGGGCCAAGCATTGTAAATATGTGAATTAAAAATCCTTATTACAAGTAAAGCAGCATTGAATTTTATTTTTTATAGTAAATTACAGATATAACAATACTAAACAAACATGTCTAAATTATATTATTATAAAATTATTTCATGCAATTCATCTGTAAAATACTCTTATAAATGAATACCCGACCCGCATTAAGCATTCCATTTTTTATTTACTAACTAACTTTATTTTTGTTACTGGGTATATATACGTAAAGATAACAAAAATTTTGTTAAGGATACATCGGTTTTCTGATAGCCAATGTTTCCTTTTGATATCTCAAAATAATAATTTTTAGGAAACCTTAATAATATGAAAGTGTGTGTTAGATATTTTAAAAACAAGAAAACAAATGTGTATTATTTATAATCAGTAAATGTTTATTATTATTTTTTCAATACATTTTTTTTTTACAAATTTTTTTTATTTATTTCATCTTGGATAAGACTAGGATATATCGTTAGAATCTCTTCTAAGCAATATGAATTTTCACAAACATTCTCATCTGTATTTTACAAATAAAATAAATTTTTGATAATTTCGCCTCCCATTTCAAATGTTGCTGACAACTTAAAATTAAAATATTCCTTAAAATTTAATAATTTCAAGTTTCCAATTCTACGTTGAATTAAATTAATAATTCGTACTAATACCATTACACTTTCTTCTGCAAGTAATATCCAACGATCTTCTTTTTTAATTTTTATGACTGGAATGTTCATGAATTCTGTTGCTTCCACTGACAATCCAGATGACGAATATATTGGCATGAATTCAATCTGCCCATCACACTGTTTATTGAAGTAATTTTCAAAATGTTGTTTGTTATCCTTTAAGAGATTCCATTCCACTTCGTTGATGTATATTTCCATTCCTTTGGAGCTGAATAATTTTATTCCGACATCCCAGTTCTCCGAATCGAGACCCAACGATACAACTTTGGTATTTGATTTTTGCGTTTGTTAAATTTTGTGTTTGATAAATCAAACACCTTTGTTTTGAATTATTTTTCTTGACGTCACCAACTTCATCTATTTTTCGTTTTTTATTAACAACTTTTTTGCATTTTTTTTGTAATTTTATCAAATGATAATTTGATTAACTTGAATACGAAATTAATTTTAAAAACAACAATAGCCTCTTTATATTATTTTTCAAATTATAGTGGGGGTACTTGTAAACTAGGGTGAAATAACATCCTGTTTTTTGATTTTTTTTGTGTTTTGATATTTTCAAAATAACATCCTGTTTTTTTAAAAATTTAAAAACACAAAAATACTATAGGGCTAAAACATAACCACAAATATTCTATTAATTGTCTTTCAAAAATAACCTCCTGTTATTGATATCGAAAACCACAAAAATTATCATCCAATGTCTAACCACAAAATTGTAATGCACTATAGGTTTGAACACTCACTTGCTCGGTTGGTTTTAAATGAAATTTCCGATTTGAAACTTGTTAAATTTTTAAAATTAAATTATGCAGTAATAAAATTTTGAAAAATTTTCCGGTTTTGGCCGTTTTTGCAATTGCTATTATTTGCGCTCTAGCGCCAGGGATATGTATTTGAGTTTTTATTAAATTTGGGTTGCTGGTTGATTTTTAGCAGCCGTTTTTAGCAAGTGCCCCACCCAATCGCCAATTGCAATTTAATGTTTTCCTTTATATTAAGCACTTTTCGAGTTTTTTGGGAATAAAAATATATATTCACTTACCCCTTCGTTTTTTGCTTCTATTAAGCCTAAAATTTTAAAAATCGGAGCACTTTTAGTGTCACTGCTCACTTAGCACTCCGAAATTTTCCAGTTTTGTTTTGGCACTTTTCGGTCGAATTCTAAAAAAGTTGAACTGCTATCTTAAGCGGACACTTGAGAGTAGTTTTACAAATTTTTAGATTTTAAACCGCGCTGTTTGCTGTTAATCACTAAAGGTTTGAACACGCACTTGCTCAATGTTAATAATTGTTTTACTTTTCAACTTTGTTTGCCTTGCGCTGCTCCAAAAATTCCGAAATTTTGCAGTTGCGTGCAGTGCCACTCCTTACACACTTCTGCCAAAAATCAAGAATTTCCGGTAACTTTGTCCGCACAAACTGTTTTGCTGGGTCTAGAGCTCAAAAAACACGACTTACACCGTCTGTGTATGGCTCGCGACTAACCTAACCTAACATATTATTTTTCAAATTATAGTGGGGGTACTTATAAACTAGGGTATAATAAAATCCTGTTTTTTGATTTTTTTTGTGTTTTGATATTTTCAAAATAACATCCTGTTTTTGATATCGAAAACCACAAAAATTATCATCCAATGTCTAACCACAAAATTGTAAACCTTTGGGTGTGGTCCCCAAAAATTTGTAAATGCGTGGGTGTGGTCGGACCGTGGGAATAGACACCGGAAGTAAATGCAGTTGAAATTTCCCCATGTTAATTTCCATAAGAAAAATTCTGATAAACCCGCATACCCTAACTACTAACCTTATTTTTTGCCTGTACATGTACAGGACATGAAGAGCCCCGAGACAACTGATTTTCCAAAGATTGAGATCGTCTGTTGGTGTCCGTTATCAAGTATTCCAACTTTTCTATACACTAAGTTTCAAAGAGGATCGAGATCTTTTACCAACGTGGACCTTTTGGTCTCTTTGGAGAAGAGTCTTTTAGTCTTTTTTTTTTAATTACCATGATATATGAATAATATTTAATACATTTTTAAAAACAGTAAATATAATAATTTAATTGCAGAGAGCATGTTCGGTCTGATAGGTATCGTTTTTTCACTCGATCGTAATTAACCGTCCAAACGGATTGTAACCATTATTAATAGAACGTCTTCTTCTGCCAGGATTTCCACAAAGACAATTTACCAAATATTCAACTACAATGCGTACACTGCCTGGATTATTCGATATACTGTCTTCGTATTTACTGTGCATTTTAATTAGATTATACTCTACTTGCGGTAAACTAGTGTACCTGTAGCAATAATTGTCATAATTGTTTATATTTAAAAGAGGTCGCTTATTAAGTGTAATACATTTTGGAAGCTCTAGTAATGTACCCTGTCTACCTCTTATTGGATGATATTTATTTAAATTTATTTCAATATATAAAATCCCGCCTGAATCCCGCTGGTGGAACTCCGGTGATTTACTGTTCAGCGTCGAGTCCAAATCGCTAGATTTTGTAACTATGATATTTTTGGTGTTGAAGCTTCAGATAAATATTTTGATAGTTGCATGTTAATTTTCAATGAATTGATAATGTTAACTGTATTGTTTATTAATGCTAATGAATTATTTCCTATGCCCTGCTGGCCCGCCGCCGGGCAAACAGCAACTTTTGCCTGATGCGACTGATTTTCTAAAGTTTGAGAACGTCTGTTGGTGTACGTTATTAAAAATTCTAATTTTTCTATACACAAGGTTTCCTGAGTTTATTTTTAAAGACTCAGTGGTAATACTCTTTACTGGTTTAGCTTGTTTCCGGATTCGATTTAATACTATACCATGTTTACATCATTACACGGAGTATTGAAATATTTCAATTGACTAGCTAAATTCAGTCCGGAGTAGGGGGGGGGGAGATAAATGTACCTAATATGGTGAATTAGTAGGGGAACGATAGGTCAAAATCGGGGAAAGACAAAAATATATAATCGATCACCTTTAAAGTTACATCTGTTGGTTGGTTCAATAAACTATTTGGTGTAATCTGTTGCCACGCATCTTGCAAATACTTCCACGACATATTCTCATTTTTATGGCAGGCGTTCTTCAGCTTTTCGGTCCAATTCGTCTCATAAAAGCTCGATTGGTGAAAGATCGGGAGACTGAGATGGCCAAACCATTATTTGAAGTTCCCCAGCGGTTTTTTTTCTTTGAAATGGTCAAGAAGAATGTTTTGGATCGTTATCCTGATGGAACACAAATTTTTTTCTTTTTTGAACTGCATTCTCTTGTAAAATTTTTAAATACTGCTCTTTCCGCATTATTCCTTCTATTTTGACTAAATCGTCGACCTTATCGCCGCCAAAACATCCCCAAACCATAACACTACCTCCACCGTCTTTCACTGTCGGCACTGACGAATGGCAGTGCTCTGCCATTCGTTCGCTGGGTTTACGCCGAACATATAAACGTTTTTTAGAACCAAATATTTCTATTCGTCCGTCGAAAGTACTTTATTTTGTATTTCAGTTGCCCCCCCCCCCAAAAGGGCTTGATAGACTTCCTCCCGTGCGTTTTCATCCAAGGTCTGCTCCTTTTCCTCGCTCGTTGGCAGGTACCTTTTGATGGTACCTGCCACCGTCGTTAACATGTTTAGTTCGTAGTTTCCTAACTCATCCCTCTTAACAATCCCTACGAGTGTGGCTGGTTTGCCGCTCACGGGGCACGTCTTTGTTTTTGTTAAATGCTCTGCCAGGTAGGCGAGGCAACTGAGGTTGGGGCTGTCGGAGACAACCGACCCCAGCTCCTTGACATAACCTAACCTGCGGTTGCAAAGTTCGCATTTTCCCCCATCGTTATTATATATAAAAAAATTTTTTCTTAGCAATATCTTTTTACATTTAGTTTTTCTTTTCAAAGCCCAAATGAAATAGTTCCATTTTTGGAGCGTATATTTCCCCTGACTCTAATTTTACGATGCCGACCAAATAATTTCTAACTACCTACTAAATTTTATTTCTACCCTAATTAATTTTACGTTTGGAATTATATGAATTGAATTTTTTGATTTACTATTGGTGTAAAAAGGTTTAATGTTTTTATCATTTATTGCGTTACTTCTTCTGAGGTTGCCTTCGTTATAGGGAATTTTTCGCGAAGGTTTGCCCGTTTAAATGATCGTTGCTTCGATTTTCCGTTCCTTGTTCATACCTATTCGATTGATAAGGGGGCCTTTGAGTTACCGTTGTGTAACTGGATCGATTCTGATTCGACCTATTATAATTATCATTCCTAAATTCGCTTCTTCCTTCGTAGCCGCGATTATAAAAATTTGAATTTCTATCGAAATTTGAACCGCCCGAAAAATTAGAATTATTTCTGGGATACTGGTTATTATAATAAGAATTAAATTTATTTTCATGTCTAAAATTAATATTTCCATTTGAATTTAAATTTTGATAATTATTTGAAAAGTTTTGATTTCTTTGATTAAAATTTTGAAAATTATTATTATTATTAATCCTTTGAGAATTTTGCATTCCATTTTGATAATTTTGCACGGGTCTTTGGGGTACGTGATGTTGATTCGAGTCATTATTGTTCGTTTGCCTAGTTGTGAATTGATTTCCCCTAGACCCGTTAAAATTATTTATTCTTTGCGAATTTGTCACGTCCCAAGAGGATCGTAAGACACAATAACCGGTCAACCCCGGTTTCCCCTCTTTTTGCTCGATGTGGCTAGCTCGATTTTCTCAGTCGGCTAAAAAAATTTTTCTTAAAAATAACAATTTTATTTAATTTTACTTTTGTCTATATGTGCTCCTTTTGCTTCTATAATAATTTTTTCACAAATCTTTGGCATCCTACTGATTAAATTTAATGAAGTTGTTGGGGTAATTTTCTTCCATTCCGCTTGTAAAATGTTCCACAACTGCTTTACACTTTAAGGACAAATTGTCCTGACTTACCTGTCCAATTGATCCCACAATAATTCAATTGGATTTGCATCAGGAGACTGTGGGGGCCAAACCATGGTTTTCAAAATTCCTTCTCTTGACAATTGCTCCAAATATTCTTGGCATAATTTTGAGGTGTGCTTTGGATCATTGTCATGTTGGAAGGTAAACGATCTTCTAAAAATTCGCCTTCCAGAAGGCAACATTTGATTTTGAAGGATGGGTCCGGACTTTGTAGCGGCTAATCTAACACGGGAACTTGATTTGACAATGGTTATTACTCCTTCTTGGTAAGCCCATGTGGCCGTCATAGCTCCATTCAATCTCGCAGTTCTTGAATTACTACTAGCATTTCTTGGCATCACCACATCACTATTTGCGAATAATCTGCTTAGGGTGACGGCACCTCCCATGCTAGTAAACGGGGTAACACCTATAGGTATTGCAACTGTCTGACTACCCACATTATTGCCTAATGCTGCTAAGAGTAATGGTTTGTGGTCTGAGGTATCTCCCATTCTTATAGGCTTTAAGTTAGCCATAAGGCTTGGTACTTTTCCGTTCCGTGACCCCTTAATGGCAAATCTCCTTGATTGATCCATATTAATAAAAAATACAGTAATTAATGTGACTACAAAAATAACGTTAAAGATATAATCTCTAAAATATTTATTGTCGCTGACTAGTTGGAAAGAGAACGAGGGGATGTAGTGCTCTTTCCCATCTCTCGTCCATCTTCGTTTGGGGATGTTTAACATCGTTTAACAAACCTGGATATATTTGAATTTTTATTGTTGTTTTTTTCATCTACACTCAACAATGATGTTGCCATGGCCAAATTATTTACTACGGCCTTTTCTTCCCAATCGTTCACTTTGTGAACAATTTGTTCCAATTCGTCAATGGACATTCCGGGATGTTTTAAACTATAAAGCATCGGCATATATTTTGATTGTAAACCGTTTTCAAAATAGTCCATAAAATCTTCGCAGGTCATGTTTGGGTTAAAGTCGGCTGCTAATTTTGTTAATAAAAATAATTTTTAACATTTTCCGTCGTTAGTTGTTTTTAATTTAGCTTAGGCAATACGTTTAGAAGACTCCCGCAAATTTAGTAGTAAAATCGTTTTTCACGTCGGACCAAATTTTAGTAGCGTTTTCTTCTTTTTGTAAGTAATATACGAACCATAGGTTCGCTGACCCTTCAAGAAATGAACCAAAAATGCAATTTTTAATTTATTTTCCCAGTCATTGGCCACAGACGTCCTCTCATAAGAATTTAGAAATGTTAATACATCGGTATTCCCAGGATCAAAAGTGGTCGGAGAAATAAATTTGGGTAAACGAGGCGTTTGTGCAGAATCATTTACATCTTGAACCGTACTGCTTAAAGTTACCTTTTTCTTTAACTCTGCTCATAAATTTTCTATTGGGGACAGGTCCGAAATGGTTAACTTTGGTCGGATATAAAGAAGCATTGATGAAAATTTTTACCATGATATATATGAATAATATTTAATAAATTTTTAAAAAGAGTAAATATAATAATTTAATTGCAGAGAGCATGTTCGGTCTGATAGGTATCGTTTTTACACTCGATCGTAATTAACCGTCCAAACGGATTGTAACCATTATTAATAGAACGTCTCCTTCTGCCAGGATTTCCACAAAGACAATTTACCAAATATTCAACTACAATACATACACTGCCTGGAATATTTGATATGCTGACATCCCTAATTTCACTTCCTTGAGGACTTTCTTGTTTAAATAACCGTTTTAGATGCTTTATCATTGTACATCCGCAATCATAATTACCATCATCCCTGCTAAACGAAGCAACCCATCTGTGGGGGTTTCTACCGAATGACACGAATGCTCTATGATCAATTAATTGAAAACCTGCGGGAACACTGGCATCCAGCACATGGCAAACTATCGCAATGGCATTCACAGTTACCAAATCAGTTCAGGGTAATTTTTTACCTTTTACATGAATTACTCTTTGGGGAAGCGGCCCGTTACTTTGTGAGCCTTGTCGGCCGCTCTGATTTCGTTTAGGAGCCTATCGGGCAGGTCATCCTTATTCCCCAGGACCAGTATTGCGTTACCGGCTTGGATGAACCTGGCACCTTTGATTATAGAGGCGGCTTTTTTGCTCAGTTTTTCTTTAAGCAATCGCACCACCTCTATAAATTCTTGTTGATTCCCGGCCTGGCTAAGTTCGATAATAATAATCGCCGGATCTTGGTGTTTCTTATTATTTTGGCGTGGTTCTCCTAGCCGCCGCTCTTATCTGCTGTGGCTGCATCTCAAATTCTTCTGTCTAGCAGTCTGCAGTCGCAGAGTTGTTCGTCAAGTTCTGTCTGTTAGTCTTATGAGTATCCTCATCAAGAAATATAAGATCAACTTTTGCTAAAAGGATCTTATACTCATTAAAGAGATAACACCCACAAAATTTTTGAAACAAGATCGTTCTCGTTGATAAGCTACTAAAAGGAATCTCTTGCTGGAGAGTTTGTTCGGAGGCTGTCATTCTCTTCCATGAGTGTGACGACAAAAATACTGCAAACTTTGGGTTACTAGGGAAGTGAAGGTATTGAGGATTTAGGGGAGATTGTACTTTGTTCATTTTGTCTACACGCCATTTCGTGGTTCTCTGGCGACTCCAAAAAATTTTTTTTTTCCAGTGTAGATATAAAATTGTCTTCGTATTTACTGTGCATTAGATTATACTCTACTTGCGGTAAACCAGTGTACCTGTAGCAATAATTGTCATAATTTGTTATATTTAAAAGAGCTCGCTTAAGTGTAATACATTTTGGAAGCTCTATTAATGTACCCTGTCCACCTCTTATCTGATTATATTTATTTAAATGTATAAAATTGCGCGAATAGACCAGCCTGAATCCCGCTGGTGGAACTCCGATAATTTACCGTTCAATAATATTAAAGAAAATTTCTAGCGTCCAAATCGCTAGATTTTGTAACTATGATATTTTTGGTGTTGAAGCTTCAGATAAATATTTTGATGGTTGCATGTTAATTTTCAATGAATTGATAATGTTAAAGTGTATTGTTTATAAATGCTAATAAATCATTTCGCCCGCTGCCGGGCAAGCAGCAACCTCTTAAACTTTTGCCTGATACGACTGATTTTCTAAAGATTGAAAACGTGTGTTGGTGTCTGTTATCAAGAATTCTAATTTTTCTATACACAAAGTTTCCTGAGTTAATTTTTAAAGATTTTCAGTGGCAAACCCCTTTACTGGATTAGTTTGATTCCGGGTTCTCCTAAAACTTTAAATTGATCACCTTTCAAGTTACAACTGTTGGTTGGTTCAATAAACTATTTGATGTAATCTGTTGCCACGCATCTTACAGATACTTCCACGAGATATTTTCATTTTTTGGCGGGCATTCTTTCGCTTTTCGGTCCAATTCGTCTCATAAAACCTCGATTGGTGAAAGATCGGGAGACAGACGGCCAAACCATTATTTGAAGTTCCTCAGCGGTTTGTTTCTTCGAAATGGCTTGGGCACATTCGAGAAGAATGTTTTGGATCATTATCTTGCTGGAACACAAAATTTTTCTCAGCGATCCGCCGTGTAGATTGAACTTCATTCTGTTTAGCCTCTGTAGCTGCGACCAGTAGCCTTCCACTGCATTTGTGCATACCCCTATAACGGGGTTTACAAAATTGCGGCTGTGGTTCACCGTTTCATGTTTGTAGGGTGGGTCAACGCCCGCTATCTCTTGCAAACTAAAGTAACCCCGCCAACTATCCGTCCAAACTTCGGTCCCAGTTCGTACTAAACCGACGATGAGTTTATGCAGCGTATCCCGCGGATCGATTTGGAACGAAAGCTGCAACCCCTGGCCCAGCAGTGACACTGTAGATATGTACCTACAAGCCACTGTCGGGGGACGACTCTGTCAACGTTATGTTTCCGTTTGGTGACTACGCTCTCGTCGACTTGTCCCACCTCTCCCGGGCCGCTGAGTTTCACGAGTTCCATGTTACTGCGAAGTTTCCACTTGCAGATAGCACGAAATTTCCGGTGTAACCGATACACCACGTGACGATCCACCCCAAGAATGCTAGCGGTTACACCGGCCCGTGAGTTGCACGCCCACATCCTTACAACGCCATATAATTTTACGAATTAGTAAAATGTGCAATTCCACTGAGACGTTTAGCTGCGTTAGCATTAATTGTTTGTTCCAGCGTAAGATCTATTGGTATTCTTGAGAATGGCTTATCGGTTCTTCATGAGAACATTTTCAAGACCTGGGTGGGTTTCATTGATATTGTTCAAGTTATCTGAATATTTTACACAATATCGAGCGTAGTTCGGTTGATATTAAAAAATAAATTGGCCATATTCATTAAATTTTTCAAATTTCTTCACTTGATTTAAGGTCATCGGAAACTTGATACCATAATCCACAACCGTAACAAAAAATATTTCTTTTCTCCTCCTCACAATTGGTATAATTGTGATTCGATTTTCGGCAATTCCAACATACCAATGCTTTATTTGTTTTAAGGATTGTACTCGTTTGAACGTTATTTTGAGGAATATTTATTTCGGTATTCGTATAAATTTTTTAACTTGGCCATTTGTTGGTGTGGCATTACGATATTTCTCCTTGTTACTGAGCTGACAATTTTCTGACGAGATTTCAATTCGTGTACTTGTTTACATTTATTTCGTAGTTCAGATAAAGAATTATATTCAGAGGAAATTAAAGTATTAGAAAAATAGGGGTCTACTCCACGCAAGATAATTTCAATTAATTCTCTTTCCGATATTTTTCGTTCAATTTTATGACCTAAAGTTTCAACTTCATTTATATAGTGAAGATTTTTGGTGACGTATTTTGAGTTATATTTTGAATTCGTTTCTCTAATTGACTTTGATAATCAAAAGATAAATATTCTAATTTAAGCAATTTTAAAAACTCTTCCCAATTAATAACTTTCTTTTTGGCATTTCTACAAAAGATGGTGGCTTTCCCTTCAAACAAATTTTTTGCATTTTGCAAAAGTCTTTATCCGTCGCACCCCTAGCAACCTTTAATTTGTTAATAATTTCTAGGAACACTAAAATATCGCGAGAATCGTTATGTCCAGTGTATTTTGTAAAATTCCACTTGAAGATCGGTATAAATTTAGTTTTTGTTACTTATTTATTTATTGGAAATTTAATTCATGCGACGATAAATATTTTGGATCCATATTATTGACCAGTATTGCATTACTGGCCTCGGTAATTCTTGTCTTTAATCACAGAGGCTGCCACTTTGGCCTGGTTGGCAGCAGTTCCAACATTGGCCTCTCCTGTCTGGGCCCTTGCACGCCGACGACTGGTGGTCGGAGGCTCAGCATCGAAAGCACCGAGCTAGCTCCGTGATTTTGCACTCGGCGAATCTGATTATTTTCCTTTTGATAAGGCGGTCGGCACTTGTGATGTCGCTTACTACGTGACCGACCTGCGTCCCGTTGCTTAACTTTAGGGACCGAAGGGCGATGTGTCCTTCGGCCCCGGTGATCGTTCTTATTGATGTCAACACTTCTTCCTCGGTGGCTAGAGGATCGAGGCCTCTTATTACCGTGGAATGTTTGGCTTCCCTAGGAAGCCGGCCCGTAGCTTTGTGTGCCGTGTCCGCGGTTCTTATCTCGTTTAAGAGCCTACCTGCCAAGTCTTCTTTGTTGCCTAGGACCAGTATTGCGTTACCGGCCTGGGTAATTCTTGTTCCTTTTATCACAGAGTCGGCCTCCTTGCTCAACTTCTCTTTGAGCATTCGCACCACCTCTGTGAATTCTTGTTGATTTCCCGTCTGGTTGAGCTGTATAATTATTGCCTAGTCTTGGTGCTTCTTCTTGGTAGCACCAGCGTTTTTCCTGGCCTTCGCTCTTCTCTGGCTTGGCTGGATCTCGAAGTCCGTCGATGGACCCGCGATCTCGGCTCTGCCGGCTATGAGGCCAGTGCTTGTTTCTTGTGGGGTCTCGGTAGGAGGCTCCCCGCTATTTTGTTGATCTTCAATTTCAACTCTTATATTTCTGGCTGGCGGGATAGATTAGCTTCTTTTGCCTCTATTTCCCCCTTAGCCATTGGGCCTTCCAACTCGATCTCTGCGGTCGCTTGGCAGTTTGTTGGCTTCTTTTCCTGCTACTTTTTTTTGTTTGCCTTTTCGGTGGGTTAGTATTGGTCCTGAGATTACTCAGGAGTTTTATAACCTCTTGATTATTACCTAACGCAAATAATTAACTGTGTTTTTGAAAAATTCGCAGTTTTCTAGATTCAATTTTAAACCCACGTGCTTTGGAGTCTGTAAAATTATTTTAAGATGGATGGCATGTTCATCATCACTCCTCCAATGCTCCTCTGTTGACATTTGAGCGACTTTACCAATTTAAGCTTCATATTGTGACATGTTGCTTGTTTTGCTGTGTGTGGTGTTTAAATTATATCATAAAATAAACGAGTTTTGTGGGCGGCCTATGCGACCGACAAAAATTAAATTATTTGGGGAAATAAAAATTATTCAGTTTCTTCAGTTCTGTGATTCAGGTTCAACTCTTTCATATGATCATACACCAAAATGCAACGTTCACACTGATAAGCGGAATCAACAATAATAACCAGTGTATCTTCAAGAGAATTTTCCCAAAAGTTCCTTATTTTTGTGATCATCGGATTATAATTTTGGTGTGTAATGCTTTTTATTAGTCTTATGAGCGTACAACGCTTCGGAGATTTGAATGTTTCATCACATACTTCACAGAAAGTCATTTTTGGAAGAAAAACTTAAAAGACAGACAAACTTATCAAAGAATTGCTCCTTTTTCAGCTTTTGTGGAATTTCTTTCTCTGTTTCGCTTTTTGTTTTCTATTTTACAAATAAATCAAATTCAGCGCGGAAAATCAAATGCAATTGTTCACAATTATGATACAAATTTGCACTTTATTATATCGTTTTTCTGCTGAAGTTACAGGGTGTAAAATCTTCTGATGAGTCAGAAAAGTACAGACAAAAAATAATCAAAAATTTTACTGAATTTTGAATTGCTTTTTAACATGTAACTTATTCAGCAGAAAAGAAACGCTTTTGCCCAGCATCGAAAGAACTTTGGCTTACGTGACTTTGGTGACGCCCAAAAATGGAAATGACGTATGTAGATTTAACTCGCCCAAACTATCAGCACTGGCACGCTTTTGACCATTTTTCAATTTTTCCTTCACCTTTTTCACTATTTCTATGCTTGAATCATTGGAACGATCGCTTGGGCCGGTGTTACGCCGAGGGCAATTTTTGTCTCGGTCCCTTTGTGCATTAAGCGTCGCCTGAAGCGGTTATCATCTGCTTCCTTATTTCCTTTCACCTAAGGGACTGAGTTTGTTGTTCAGTGTGCAAAACCTCCCCAGCAGAAGTTAAATTAAACAACTAACTAACTCTTTTGTAGGCAGAAAATATTTTGATGTAAGAAATCGAACCTGTCGATACTGATGTCATAATCTTCATATTTGTGCTTCATCTGAACTTCTCATAAAGTTGGAGTACTTTTGGAAACATTTAATAAATTATTGACCAACTCTTCTTTAGCTACAAGGACAGCTTCTGGATTAAAATTAGATATTTCGTCAATTTTCCTCTTCTTGGAATATTGACGCTTCATTACTTCCGTTGAAGATTTCTCTTTTCGCCCCTGATTCAAAGCACATAATTAGCTTGTGCAGCTAACGGAATTTCCAAATAAGTTTATGTATTGTTCTAATGCAAAAAGTACTCCAGCTACATGGGAACATCTGCCCATTTGTGAAGCACGACATTCACAAGAAGCGTCCAAGACCTTGCCCCAGAAACTTTTGGTTTCGACTACTTGATCCACAGCAACCATTAAGTCTTGAATAGTCGGCACTCGATTATTTCCGTTCTTCTTCGAAAGAAAATTCCGGGTCAAGGACCAACAGGGGATAATTTTAAAATCGTATTGTTGCAATCTTAATGACTAGCGAGCCAATCTACCCGTGGGCTCTTTCAAACGGTTTAACCATATCAAACTATAATGATCTGTAATAACAGTAAATTTGGACCCTTTGAGATAAGATCTTAATTTTCATCTATCCTCATGATTCTACATCTTTTTTTTTGTGTGTGTTGTATCGCCCGGGATTCGTTTATGACATTCCTTCCGAGACGGTACCGTTTTGATTATTAGAGGTGTGTTGTTCTTTCTTTGTTTCGTCCTTTCGGGACCTTGCTCTTCTTTGATGTACAGCTTTGGGTTTCCCCCTGTTCTTTTGCATCATTAGTTGTTTTGTGCTAGTCTCTGTTCTTTTTCTTTTGTGATTGTTTTTGTCAGCGTTTCAATCGCATCCAATGCTCCAAGCGAGCGCTCCCTGTTCTTTTTTTTGTTCTGGTTTGTTTTTTTTTTTAATTTTATTTTATAAATTCAACGTTACACTTCATAATAAATGCGATAGCGTCCAATTGTTTTTTTGACGATAGCATGTAGGTTACAACATTTTCCGGTGTTAGTGGTTGACCCATCGTTTCGGTTGCAGTTCTTCTGGGTTCCGCCGAATTTTTAAATTTTAAAAAGTTCGACTCGAAACAGCCGTGTACCAAGAGTAATTGGGGTCACCTCGTATGATGTTTCAAATTTGGTGTCTATTGTACCAGTTTTTGAGGTTCGGGAGGTACGTCTTTCTACCTTTTCCGTTTTCATCCCATCTGGTTTGCCGTTTCTCTAGCGAGCGCTCTCTGAACTTTTCTGTTCTGGTTTGTTTTTTTTTAAATTTTATTTTAAAAATTCAACGTTACAAATGGCAAACCATGGTTTGCCATTTCTCTAGTGAGCGCTCTCTGTTCTTTTTTGATCTGGTTTGTGTTTTTTTAAATTTTATTTAAAAAATTTGTTTGATCACAGTTTGATGGAATGGCGTCGCTTCATCCCCTTCTTCTGTTCGGCATTGCTGGGTGCTGGGCACTCTGGCTCAGTTGCTGCCTCGGGCTGTGATGCCTCTTCTGGCTCTATTGCCGCCCTCTTCTTTGTTTCAGCGGCTTTTCTCTGCTTTTTAAAGGCACCGATCGTCTTTCCCGTTCGACTTCCAAGTCGGTGTCACTGTCAGCACTTTCACTTCTCTCCGAATCGTTCTAGCTTTCTTCCGACTCTTCAGAAGCACTCAGCGTCTGCGCATTAATGGGAGGTGGTCTAATAACTTCCCATAATGGAAGGGGTATTATTTTTTTTCCTAGGTTCTTTGTTGGTGTAGTCATCCGACTGATTGTTAAATTCCTCCTGCGAGAAATTTCCCACCAGGTCCTCCAACGAATTAAACCGATTTTTTCTTGCTTTCTTTTTAATGTCATCCACAGCTTGATTGTGCAACGTTTTCAATGGACCTTGTCAGATCAAGAGGTTGCAATTTGTTTGAAGTATGAGGAGGAAAGGAATATTATGATCTCAGCTTCGGAAGCCTTTTCAATATCTTCAACAGAAAGATGTGATTCGTGGTTGTCCATGGTAAGTAGCAAACGTTCTTATGTGAAGCACTGAACACATTTTATGAAATGATTCAGGAACCGCAAGTATATTTTGTCGTTCGACCATCCGGATGCAGCAGCTGCTCCAAGTGTTCCAAGAGATGCTCCAAATATTAATTCCTTGAAGACGCCATGCCATATGAAAAATTAGCAATCATCAAATCTACAACAAACGTGACACACAACACACGCACAACAACCTGACATCTCCCTAAAATTCCGCGACAGCAATAAAAATTGTAAGTTTAATATTGATATAATTTTTCTTATTTATACTTTGTGTTTTTTCAGTACATGTGTGAACCATGGGCGAATTCCTTGGAATTTCAATCTACACTTGGTTAATCAAATTAATCGTGAATTGTTCATAATTCATGCCACTGCCTCGATGATAAACGAATTTTTGTGGACAGACCGTAAGAACTGCTTAGTGGTTTTGAAAAAATTGGATTCCCAAGTTCTACATACAAGAGCTGTATAGGTAATATGCTAAGTAACTACTAGATGAAATTTGAAAAATAATAGAACCAGTTTTAGATAGACGCCGTGTGTCAATAATAATAATCGCTTAAACTTTTGAAATTTACTAAACTTAAAATAAAACTAAACTAAAATTTACTATACAAAAAAAAAATGTACTTCACATGTATTATAAAAACCTCAGGGTGCACCTCAAATAAATACTTTTAAAAAATGTAGTACTGTTAATGTTTTCAAATACTGTAATGTAGTTAAAAAGTTCTTTTCAAACTTTATGTTATTATATGCCCCCCCCCTTTCTGAAACAATCTAATTTGCGCTTCCCCTTTGTACTCACAATTTTAAACGGAAAAAATTGCATTAATGCACCAAATAAATTAATAAAATAAAAGCTTTTTTAATTCTGCACAAATAAATTTTTTACAAAACTTTTTGAAAATTTTGATTATGATAATGGAGTTTTAGCAATTTCAATTACAAGATTTAAATAATAAAAATTGGAGTTTATTATTTAAATCACTTAAAATTAATGTAGGAATCTCGTTAATCTATTGTGCACACAGTATCACTGATCTACATACTAAAGAGAAGAAAAATTAAAAACTACACCAAGATTTTAGAGTATTGTAAATCTTAAATTTGACAATGTTTTTGCTCCCCCCCCCCTCAAACGATTTAGACCATTTTGGATCAAAAATTTATGAAGGAGGGCGCAAGAGAACTTTCTCGATTTAATTTGTTTCAAAGGACGCAAATTAAACCAAAATTTTGATTTTAATTTTGGGAATCTGAAGTTTCAAATTCAATCAATTAATTTGGATTACCAAGATTTTTGATTCGTTACTTATAGCCCGGGAGGCAGTGACAGTTTGAATGTCATTATTCCTACAAAGCTGAAACTTTCTAGAGTGACCAAGGACACGTACAGATACAGGATAATCACATTCTGCCACATCGGAAGCGTTGCCATCAAGGTCTACCACCCCGCAAAGTGTTAAAAAAATGAAGTTGTTCTACTTATTTATACAAGACTAAATTTTTTTTTCAAATAGTTTAGTTTATAAAAGAACCAAAAAAATAGTCTACTAATCATCTAATGTTTTTAAATCCTTGGTAGACGCAATACAATGCACGATCTTCCGAGAGTGGTTGCTGCGCTGATCTGCTATAAATCGCTCTGAATAATTGTTAAATTTAAATATACAAAGCTGATTTTTTGTCTACATGTAGTTTACGTAAATTATTGTTAAATAGACGTTGTCTACTTTCAATAAGAAGTGGCTAAGGCTTTGGTAGATGTCGCTGAAGTTGTAGCGCAAAAACTGGATTGAATCGTGAGCTAAATAAACGAATAAAATTCTAAATCTAATAATTGTTAATTAGAATTTTTGGAGTTTTGACAATTATTATTATTTTAAAACAAAGTGTCCTACTAGAATTTTATAAAATATCTACCCTATATTATAAAAAGATAAGGGCTTAATATGTAACGTTTTTATGTAACGTTTTTATGTAACGTTTTTATGTAACGTTTTTATGTAAAGTTTTTTTGTAACATTTTTATGAAACTGAAATGCTTATACTATATAAGATATAAAATTATTTTTACTGTCTCAACCTTTATACCATGGTATAAACTGATTAACTGATCAACATCTCAGGCAATTTGATCTGTTTAGTACTTGAGACGTTGATCGGCCGCAGCCGTCGTTCCCATCAACAAATTACGAGCTTTTATCTTCTAAAACATCAGCAGAACGTGTCAAGGAACTCAGGGAAAGACAACAGCAGCAACGAGAACTATCAAAATCAAATCCGCCAGCAAAAAAATCAAAGGAACCTTTGAATGAATGCATAAAAAGCGAAAATCAGACAGTAGCTCAAATTGCCAATAATTCTCAAATAATAATAATACCTCATGATGCCGGAGATATGACGCAAAAACGCCGATATTGCAGTGCAATGTTTTGGAAAAATTAATTTTGTAAAAAGATAAGACAAAATATGCAACGTTTTTATGCAACGTTTTGGAAGATTGTGATTGGTTCTTTCCCTTTAACCAATAGTAAAATTGCAGAACGTTTTCAAAAAATAAAAAAATACCTAATAGTAATCGATAACATTTATTTTAAACTAGTTGGAAAGCCCGTCCACGGACGGGTAGCTAGCCGGTGGATTTCTATTTTAGAGGTATTAATTTAAAAAAAAATTGTTTTTAAACACCAACACTAACCTAAGCTCAACCGATGGATTTGTCTTTTAACATTCTTCATTAAAAAAAAACGCAGTAAAGTACTCCTTTAAAAAATAAATCTTCAATATAATTTTTTTTATACTTCATCGTCTTCCTCATTCATATCGCTATCTTCATCCTCATTATCATGTTCATAATAAACACCATCGTTTTCTTTTAAAAATCGAGAACGACCTTCATTAACAGTTATTTCATCAGATTCGTCAAGCGTTTCTGTATCTACAAAATATAATAAATAATTAAAAATTATTATATTACGCAGATGCAAGTTTGATTAAATTACAAATATGCGTACCTTCATCTTTATCGTTTTGTTGATTAAATGTAACATCATCTATAGACTGGGGTAATTGGTCGCCACTAAACCAATTAAAACAATATTTTTTATTTTCGTCGACTTTCCAGCCACAATCGAGAAGAGATAAAATTGTAGGCTCTTTCAAATGAGCATTGCTCCAAATTTGTAATATGCTGTTCGGCGTATGTGTTCTTGTAGCTCTGATTGACATGGCGGTAAAGCAGATGCATCAAAACTCTTCACTTTTTGACAAAGGATATCATTGTTCGTACTTTTATAAGCTTTTAAAAACATGACTGATCTAATCTCATTAATTTTGTTAATTTTTTTGTAACTGTATATTTGGCATACAAATTCTTCTACTGTTTTCAATACTGTATCATCACAATTAGGATATTTATTTAAATTATTTAAGGCTTCAACATATTCTTCGGAGGTTCTTAACAAAGTAAATGGACAATTTTTCCCTATTCGGAAAAAAGCTGGATTGAAATCACAGCCAGTTAATGCATGAAAGGCAGGTAGGGAACCACAAAGAGGTGTTCCTAATGATTCATACAAAATCAGCTTTGTATATTTAAATTTAACAATTATTCAGAGCGATTTATAGCAGATCAGCGCAGCAACCACTCTCGGAAGAGTGTACATTGTATTGCGTCTACCAAGGACTTAAAAACATTAGATGATTGACTATTTTTTTGGATTATTTTTTTGGTTCTTTTATAAACTAAACTATTTGAAAAAAAATTTTAGTTTTGTATAAATAAGTTCAACAACTTCATTTTTTTTAACACTTTGCGGGGTGGTAGACCCTTGATGACAACGCTTCCGACGCGGCAGACTGTCATTATCCTGCATTTGTATGTGTCCTTGGTTAATCTAAAAAGTTTCAGTCTAGTAGGTATATGAGATTTAGTAGGCCATTTTGACATTTATGACATATGATTTACATATTATTTATTTACATGTTTCAAACCTTTTTTACTAATGTCCGCAACGGTAAAAGTTTGGCAGACTGTAACTTTCTTGATTAACACTGTATCAACATTGATTAAAAAAAAAATTAGCTTTGTAGGAATGGGTGCACTTTTTCTGTCGTTGCCTCCCGGGCTATTAGAGATAATTAATTATTATTGTTATTGTTTTTTGGTAGATCTTTCAAAAAGGCTTGTAATTTATATAATTTGAAAATACTACATTAATAAATAGCAACAACTATCAAAAATTGATTTTAATTATTTATGTGGTGAAAAACGTCACAAAACTAATGAAAAGAAATTTGTTACATATTATCATAATATTTGAATTAATCGAATTTTTGTATAACTGAAAAACCTTGATGTTACGCCACTGCTTCTTTCCGGTATGTAGATAAACGTCTGGTTTCCTTATCTACCAATTCACATCCTTTGTAATTTATTTTAATGGTGATATTGGGCGAGGTCACGGCGAGAATCGAATGTTTCTAGACAAAATGATAAGAAAGTACACAAAATCTAAATATAAACAGATAATAATTTATTAGTTTATGATTGATGTGACAAAAATGAGCAAAAAGGTTTTTTTTTTACTTATCAACGGTGTTACATATTTGATATTTACAATTAAATATTTTGTAAATTTTTATTAAGATTTGAATTTTGTACAATTTTTGATCTCAAATTTTGGATTCAAAATAAAGTTTGTTTAAATATTCCGGAACTGCATAAAAAAATTAAAACTCTTCTCGAAAAGCCAGGAAAAATATCGAAAAAATTCTAAGTTCTACGTTGACTTCAATTATTAAGATTTGACTTTTGTGTAATTTTGATTTCAAAGTTTGGAAAAAAATAAAGTTTGTTCAAATATTCCGGAACTGCATAAAAAAATTAAAACTTTCCTAGAAAAGCCAGGAAAAATATCGAAAAAATTCTAAGTTCTACGTTGACTTCAATTATTAAAACTTGACTTTTGTGTGATTTTGATTTCAAAGTTTGTAAAAAAAAAGGTTGTTCAATAATTCCGAAACTGCATAAAAATATTAAGACTGTCATAGAAAAGCCAGGAAAAATATTGAAAAAATTCTAAGCCCTACGTTGACTTCAATTATTAAGATTTGACTTTAGTGTGAATTTGACTTCAAAGTTTAGAAAAAAAAAAGTTTTTTTAAAAAATTCCGGAACTGCTTAAAAATATTAAGACCATCATAGAAAAGCCAGGAAAAATATCGAAAAAATTCTAAGCCCTACGTTGACTTCAATTATTAAGATTCGATTTTTGTGTGATTTTGATTTCAAAGTTTGGAAAAAAAAATTGTTCAAATATTCCGGACCTGCATAAAAATATTAAGATTCTCATAGAAAAGCCAGGAAAAATATCGAATAAATTCTAACCCCCCGTTGACTTCAATTATTAAAATTTGACTTTTGTGTGATTTTGCTTTCAAAATTTGGAAAAAAAATAAAGTTTGTTCAAATATTCCGGAACTGCTTAAAAATATTAAGACTGTCGTAGAAAATTCAGGAAAAATTTCGAAAAAATTCTAAGCCTTACGTTGACTTCGATTATTAAGATTTGACTATTGTGTGATTTTGATTTCAACGTTTGTAAAAAAAAAGGTTGTTCAATAATTCCGGAACTGCATAAAAATATTAAGACTATCATAGAAAAGCCAGGAAAAATATCGAAAAAATTCAAAGCCCTACGTTGACTTCAATTATTAAGATTTGACTTTTGTGTGATTTTGATTGCAAAGTTTATAAAAAAATATTTTGTGCCATCCTGTTTATTGTTAAGGTTTAAAACTTACCCAATCGATTCAACAAAGTAATGAAAAGAAATGTGTTACATATTTTCAAAATATGTGAATTAATCGAATTTTTGTTTAACTGAAAAACCTTAATGTTACGCCCGCCATTGCTCCTTTTCAGTATGTAGATATGATAATAGCGTCTGGTTTCCTTATCTACAAATTCTCATCGTTTGTAATTTATTTATTGATGTTCTTCAAGTGATAAATAATAATGCGAGTTATAGCTTAACGAAAGTGAAATATCAAATTAATTTAAAGAAAAATGACGAATGGGTCAGGAATTACGTATATCAAATTCCATCAATCGTTTTTTTTTAACGAGGACAATTAACAAAGTGGGTCATGGAAAATTTTTTGTTCTACAATTGCGAAGAAATCGGTAAGCAATTAAGTTTTTCGTTTATTTACATAATTAAACAAATTATTTACAAATAAATTTTATTTCCTCATAAATCAAATAATTTTATTAAATTATAAATATTCAACATTTTTGGTTCCACGACCATGCCCAAGAAATTGTATATTGTACCAGTCGTAATTCTGCTTAGGCAACACATTTACCACGGAAACTTTTAAAAGTTTGAAAGTATGTCCAAAATTTTATATTTATAAAATTTATAATGCCGGTGTAATTTACTGTCAGAGATAAAAAATATTAATTGAAAATTTAAGCCGCTAGGTGCTTTCAAAGTCAGCATATGGAAAATTATTCGAGATAAAATAAAATGGCAAATCAACAATTTTGAAGAAAATAAAATTACCTACAAAAAGGTCCGGACGACTTTTCTCTATTTTTCTAGTTTTTGGTTCTGCAAACTAGGCGTGGTCGCTGCTTTAGGATTTTTTTCTAACGGAACTGTTAACCTTACGATAACAAAGGTGCAGAAATCGAATGTTTACAGAACAAACTGATAATTTCTTATCAATTTCAAATTGAATGTTTACAGCACAAGTTGATAAGAAATTATCATTCGAGTCACAAACATTCGATTTCTTTACTTTTGTTATCGTAACGTCAACAGTACACAAAATTTAAATATAAACCAATAATTTATGAGTTTATTATTTATGTGAAAAGTAATGAGGAAAAAAAAGGTCTGGTTGACCTGTCAACCATGTTAAAAATTTTATCTTGAAGTTAAATATTTTATAAATATTTATTAAGATTTGACTTTGTGCGTTTTTTGATTTAAAATTTTGGAAAAAAAAAATAAACTTGTTGAAATATTCTGAAACTGCATGAAAATATTTATGCAATCATAGAAAATCTAGGAAAAATAACGAAAGAATTCTAAGGCTTTGTATAAAATTTATAAAGATTTGCTTTGTGCAATTTTTGAATTATAAACTTTGGATAAAAATTAAAGTTTGTGCAAATATTTCGGAACTGCTTGAAAATATTAATACCATCATAGAAATTTCAGCCAGGAAAAATAAGGAAAAAATTCTAAGCCTTACATTGATTAAAATTTATAAAGATTTGACTTGTGCAATTTTTAATTAAATTTTGGATAAAAATTAAAGTTTGTGGAAATATTCCGGAACTGCGTAAAAATTTTAATACCATCATAGAAATCCCAAAAAAATAACGAAAAATTCTAAGCCCTACGTTGATTAAAATTTATAAAGATTTTTCTTGTTCAATTTTTGAATTAAATTTTGGATAAAAATTAAAGTTAGTGCAAATAGTCCGGAACTGCTTGAAAATATTAATACCATCACAGAACAGTCAAGAAAAATAACGAAAAAATTCTAAGCCCTACGTTGATTAAAATTTATAAAGATTTGAGTTATGCAATTTTTGAATTAAATTTTGGATAAAAATTAAAGTTTGTGCAAATATTCCGGAACTGCTTTAAAATATTAATACCATCATAGAAAAGCCCCGAAAAATAACGAAAAAATTCTAAGCCCGACGTTGTTTAAAATTTTAGAAAGATTTGACTTGTGCAATTTTTGAATTAAAGTTTGAAAAAAAATTAAAGTTTGTGCAAATATTCCGAATCTGCTTGAAAATATTAATACCGTCATATAAAAGCCATGAAAAATAACGAAAAAATTCTAACCCTACGTTGCGTTGTTTAAAATTTATAAAGATTTGAATTTTGCAATTTTTGAATTAACTTTTTGATAAAAATTAAAGTTTGTCCAAATATTCCGGAACTGATTAAAAATATTAATACCATCATTAAAAAGCCAGGAAAAATAACGAAAAAGTTCTAACCCTACGTTGCGTTGATCAAAATTAATAAGGATTTGAATTTTGCAATTTTTGAATTAAATTTTGGATAAAAATTAAAGTTTGCGCAAATATTCCGGAACTGCTTGAAAATATTAATACTATCTTAGAAAAGCCCGGAAAAATGACGAAAAAATTCTAAGCCCTACGTTAATTAAAATTTATAAAAATTTGAGTTGTGCAATTTTTGAATTAAATTTTGGATAAAAATTAAAGTTTGTGCAAATATTCCGGAACTGCATGAAATTATTAATATCATCATAGGAAAGGCTGGAAAAATAACGAAAAAATTACAAGCCCTAACGTTGGTTATATAAAGATTTGACTTGTGCAATTTTTGAATTAAATTTTGGATAAAAATTAAAGTTTGTGCAAATATTCCCGAACTGCACGAAAATATTAATATCATCATAGGAAAGCCTGGAAAAATAACGAAAAAATTCTAAGCCCTACGTTGATTAAAATTTACAAAGATTTGAGTTGTGCAATTTTTGAATTAAATTTTGGATAAAAATTAAAGTTTGCGCAAATATTCCGGAACTGCTTGAAAATATTAATACTATCGTAGAAAAGCCCGGAAGAATGACGAAAAAATTCTAAGCCCTACGTTGATTAAAATTTATAAAGATTTGAGTTGTGCAATTTTTGAATTAAATTTTGGATAAAAATTAAAGTTTCTGCAAATATTCCGGAACTGCTTGAAAATATTAAGACCATCATGGAAAAGCTAGAAAAAATAACGAAAAAATTCTAAGCCCTACGTTGATTAAAATTTACAAAGATTTGAGTTATGCAATTTTTGAATTAAATTTTGGATAAAAATTAAAGTTTGTGCAAAAATTCCGGAACTGCATGAAAATATTAATATTATCATAGGAAAGCCCGGAAAAATAACGAAAAAATTCTAAGCCCTACGTTAATTAAAATTTATAAAAATTTGAGTTGTGCAATTTTTGAATTAAATTTTGGATAAAAATTAAAGTTTGTGCAAATATTCCGGAACTGCATGAAATTATTAATATCATCATAGGAAAGGCTGGAAAAATAACGAAAAAATTACAAGCCCTAACGTTGGTTATATAAAGATTTGACTTGTGCAATTTTTGAATTAAATTTTGGATAAAAATTAAAGTTTGTGCAAAATATTCCGGAACTGCGTCTAAATATTAATACCCTCATAGAAAAGCCCGGAAAAATAACGAAAAAATTCTAAGCCCTACATTGTTTAAAATTTATAAAGATTTGACTTGTGCAAATTGCATATCAAAAGGAGAGAAATCGAATGTTAACAGAACAAATTGATAAGAATCAAGTACACAAAATCTAACTTTAACTTTAATTTTTTCGAGTTCCTAATAAGTTTAAATAAATAAATAATATTTAATAGAATTTTTAATTTATTGTAACTCGAAATAATTAAATTTTTAATATGACTCACAAATTTTAAACATGTTGTTATTATTTTACTCATTTCGGAAATCACCTCTTGGTTTATTTTTTGGTTTTATATTCTCATTATTTTTCTAGTGTTTGCAAGTAGAACATTAATATATTTACCAAGCTGCAAAAGTTATAAACAAAATTTGTTTTCTACTCCCCCCCCCCATAAATATTCACCTCTTGCGATTAGAATTTGTTTACTATTTTTCCAGTATACTCATGAATTTAACATTAATAAATTTACATAGTTTCATATATTTTATCCAAAATATTACCATTTAACCCTGTAAAAACTATCCCTTTTTGTTTCCAATCTTTTTAATAATTTTGCTTTGTTGAAAAATTTTATTCCAAATTGTTATTTGTAATTTACAAAGTTTTAAATTTCCTTTTTTGAATTTTAAAAAAACGAGGTGTTAAAAATAAAGGCGAATTTTTATTTTGTATGTTTTGTATTGGTTCACTGGGACTTTTTTGTAGTAAGTTTATCTACAAAAATGTTTCTATAAAAGTTTTTAATAATTATTTTCATATCTTTAGTTGTTTTGTTTTATTATCCGTGCTCTATTTTCAAGTGACTGTTGATAATGTCCCAATTCAGTTCTATTGAAAATTATAGTTTGACTGGTCAAATAACAAAGTGGGACAAAATTAGGTAATTTTTGCACTTTTGTGCCATCCTATATTGTTAAATTTTAATGACCCAATCGATTCGACAAACTAATGAAAAGAAATTTGTTACATATTTTCAAAATATTTGAGTTAATTGAATTTTTGCATAATTCAAAAACCTTGATGTTAGGCCATTGCTCCTTTCCTGTATGTAGATAAGATAAGAGCGCCTGGTTTCCTTATCTACCAATTCACATCGTTTTGTAATTTATTTTAGTGGTGTTATTCGGCGAGCTCACATTCATAAATGATTTCTTGAAGTGATAAAAAAAATGCGATTTTGCTTAACGAAAGTGAAATATCAAATTAATTTAAAGGAAAATGACAATTAATTTTTTTAACGAGTAGGTACGTCATGGAAAATTTTTAGTTCAACAATTGCGAAGAAATCGGTAAGCAATTAAATTTTTCGTTTATTTAAATTATTTACAAATAAATTTTATTTCCTCATAAATCAAATATATTTATTAAATTATAAATATCCACTATTTTTGGTTCCACTACCACGTTCAAGAAATTGTACCAGTCATAATTATGCTTATGTAACACATTTAACACGGTAACGAGTACAAGTTGAAAAATAATATTCAAAATTTTTTTTATAAAATTTTTTAAAAAAAATTCAAGCCGCCATCCCCAGTGCTTTCGACGTTTGCATTGGGATAATTATTCAAAATAAAATAAAATAGTAAATCAACAATTTTGAAGAAAATAAAATTACATACAAAAAGGTCCGAATGACCTGTTTTCTTTTTTTTTCTCATTATTTTTCTAATTTTTGTTTTTGCAACTGGGCGTGGTCGCTGCTTTAGGGGTTTTTCCGAACGGAGCTGTTGACCTCACAATATCAAAAGTAAAGAAATCGAATGTTTACAGAAAACAGAACATAATGATAAATTTCTTATCAATTTCAAATTGAATGTTTACTGAACAAATTCATCAGAAATTGTCATTCCATTTCTTTACTTTTGATATCGTAACGCCAACAGCATACACAAAATCTAAATATAAATCGATAATAATTTATTAGTTTATGATTTATGGGAAAAAAAATAAGGAGAAAAGGTCTTGTTGACTTGTCACGATGTTAAAAATTTGATCATGAAATTAAATATTTTATAAATATTTATTAAGATCTGATTTTGTGTGTTTTTTGATTTCAAATTTTGGTTAAAAAGTAAAGTTTGTTCAAATATTTCAGAACTGCATAAAAATATTAAGACTATTACAGAAAAGCTAGGAAAAATATCGAAAAAATTTTAAGCCCTACGTTGACTTCAATTATTAAGATTTGACTTTTGTGTGATTTTGATTTCAGTTTGGAAAAAAAAAAGTTTGTTCAAATCTTCCGAGTCTGCATAAAAATATTAAGATTATCATAGAAATGCCAGGAAAAATAACAAAAAAATTCTTGAAGCCCCTACGTTGTCTTAAATTTATAAAGATTCGAATTTTGTGCGAATTTTGATTTAAAATTTTGGATTAAAAATAAAGTTTGTTTAAATATTCCGGAACTGTAGAAAAATATTAACACTATCATAGAATTTTATATCTTATTATATTGAAACGTGAAAATGGGGTAACGCGCATGAATGGATTAACGAGATCTTACTAATTTTTGTGTGTCAAAAGTGATTGTATTATTTTATGTAAATTATTAGAGAGGTCCACAGCCACGTTGACCTCTTTTGTGTGTCGGATGTAGTTGTTCGGCCTCACCCGTTCATAAAATTCTCGTTAATACATTCATGCGTGTCAATAAATGATCGCTTAGTGCTCACTCACATCATATAAAAAGCTCATGTGCTCTTCATCTAATTTTTTAATAAGTTTGTGTCAAACTAATGTTATTTGACTTTCTTAATATTATTAATTTTATACTAATTTTAATACTTTTTTAAAAGTTGTTTATTAAATGAAAGGAATGTTAATTTTAAAATCTTCAGGCGTTATGGTTTTAAAAGTTATGAGCGTTAGAAATTTTTAAGAACTTTCAATTTGAATTCTATTTATGAAATCGTTAATCCATTCATGTGCGTCATTCCCACTCAAAGTTTTTCTGAAACATTTTTAACCAAAGTCCACTCAGCTCCGAGTCTCAATATAAAAGGAATAAATTAATATTAAAATTTGGTTGTAAAATACTTATTTACAGACAGACTGTGCAGTTGTTCTTTAGTATTTTTCTATTCATGGGGACCTCAAGGAAAGTAAATCGAGTAAATTGTTTTCAGTACGATCTGTATGACTTGGTAAAATAATAAGAGAAAAATATAATTTTATTAACCTTCGACTGGTAGTTAGTTCCATGGTTTGTTTTGGAAATACCTGATGTACTTCAAAATTTTGCCGACAGATGGCGCTATTAAAATTTCTGATATAATTTTTGATAATTTTTTTTTTTTCAAATTAAATTAATGTACTAAGTGCGTGAGTCATAAAATTCAAAAACTAACATTGTAAATTTCATAGGTGCTCATATCAGAGTTTCAATCAAGATCTACCCTTTGGATAAGAAATTGCTGTTTTTCATAAATGGAAATCGAAGGAATCAGCTGCTTGCAAAGTGACTGAGAAGTTAGGAAAAGCGAGTGAGTAATTTCTATATATATTTTTTTAAATCTTTTAAGTATTCTACTGTTTTTGAGATGACCAACGAACGACCTTAATGTAAAAATAATCATACTAGGGTATTTACGGTGATGATTACTTATAGACTAAAATCCGACACATAAAAATTTTTCCCTAACACCAATAGCATTTTTTATCCTACGGATCTCTTAAAATACATGGACTGCTATTCAAGGTGAAAAAAGTATAAAAGAAAAAAGTAACTTAAATTTAAACTGCGCATTTAGTACCAACATAGAAAGACAACAAATAGGTCTCTTTTTTTGATACTGACTATCCCCTTAACATAATATCGATCACTGTATTTTGTTTTCAACGAAGATTTTGATCGCAGTGATGCAGGAACTGCTACGAGTATCTATGCAGCCTGTACATGTTCTATCGAAAGCCAACTTTTCTAAAAACAATCTTAGTTGATCCTACAAGGTCATTTTTCGAGAAAGATACTAACTATTCCTTTTACATATTATTCTAAATATATACATTATCTACTATTGTTTTTAATATGGGCCCCTCGAGGACGAAATTGTTTGAAATGTTAAACTTTTTCACAAAGAAAATGCCGGATTTCAATATTCAACTTTTTATTGGGAGTTAATGAAAGCTTATCTGAAAATTTTAAAATTTTAGACGGAATGAGGGGATCTACTTTGGGAAAATATTTTCTTATCGACCGCTTTTATGCGCAATGAATCACTGGCTTTTATGGGAGATTTTTCGCCAAGGATATTGGAGACAGCAACACAATTTTTATTGTCCTCGAAGATGATGCATAGTATATTGACTATGCCATTAATAGGGAGTGTGTTATTACACACTTCCCAGTAACTCCTCACATAATATGAGAATACTCTAATCGTATAGTAAATTACAATTAATTCGCACTTTTCCCATTGTGACTTGCACCTCTAAATTTACCTGAAATGTGAGCATGATCTCTAACCTTTTTATCAGATGAATGCACATTAATATTATTTGCAAATTTCATAAGTTTTATAAGTGTTTCATAATAATTGCTTCCAAATATTTTTTTAATGTCGTTATCATTTAACAATTTTTTATTTTCTTAGTAAACATTTTTATTTCATTAACTCCCCATTACCGTATGGAGATATTTAGGGGTTAATACTGGGTACCTAAAATAATTGGGGGGATGTTCTTACTTGGAATAACAGATTTGCATTTTGCACCCCAATTTGCACATTCTTGAAATTGCACTTGAAACATTTATCAAGCAATCGAATATTATTTTTATCTATTTCCATTGCCCCTTCAAATTTTTCACAATGTTGAGAAAATATTTTTACTTGAATTATTTCATCTTTATCCCATTCATACACTTGAATTGTTTTTTCAAAAACTTGTATAATTGATTTTGTAATCTACTACTAAATCTTTTGTAGCAATACTTACCTCAAAGACATTATCTAAATTAGTACAACTCATTGCTAATATTTGTTTTCCTAAATTATCTCAAAGAATTGCGATGCCGAGTACTTTGGGGTTGCTCGAAGTCCTCGACCCTTTGTACACCAATTTATATTTCTTTGGTTGGAAGTTTTCCAAATTTTCTTTTATGATAGCAACACACCTGCCTGGCAAAAATACAACGCAGTCTTCTAAAGTCACCTTTGAAACTTCTCCAAAAGCACTATTAACAATTTCTAAGTTTTCGATTATATAGGGTAGATCTGGTGTTAGATCCTTCAGCTTCTTTGTCTCGAATGTCGCAAATATGTTAATAGCACAGGTATGGGGGCCGTGGGAACCAAATTGAGTCCAGGTTAGGACTAGGATAGGTTCCCAGGTCAAATGCCCCCACGCTACTTTTTATAAACACATACATTAAAATTTGGGGCTCCTTTACGAAATAATCGATATAACCGGTATACGCTCGGTATAATATGCTATTGCGTAATAACGTAATATACCGCTTCTTTCTTTTATTTTTAATGTATAGGAAAACATTTTTTTCAGTAATTTTTTATTTTATATAAATATACACTTAATTTTCTAATACTAAATAAAAATCATTGTTATTTAGGTAAACGAGAAAGTAACCAATAATATAAAACACTACAATTTTCCATTGCGCAGAAGCACTCCTTATTATTGCAATGATTAAAACATTGTGGTTGACGAGATTTTTTCAAGATTGGTACAAAATCTCCTTCCTCTAAAATCTTCTCCAAGTTAATGATTGATACATTATGATTTAACCCATCATGTATTTTAAAAATTTCTCATTAATATCACCTTTCACGTAAACAATATTCACATTGTTTTCAATTATATCTCTCTCCAAAATTTTAGTTAAAGTGTTGTATGGTATGAATCCACTATTAAATTAAATTTTATGAAGATATTTTTTCATATAATTAACTTCCCAACGCATCGCCTGTGTTAACTCTTTATAAGCGAAAGGTGGTGTAAACAAATAGGTATTTCTATTATAACCATCGAAAATACATAGTTCTTTTGCTATGAAACTTTTGTTACAATAACCTTGTACATCTACTACTACAAACTTTATTGTTCTTTCTTTCTAAGACAATATTAAACTAATAAAATAGATGATATATTAGTACAAGTTCTTCTTATATTCATCTTTATCTCTAGCCAATCAAGTGAATTCACTGAAACGAGGTGCCTAATTTCTTTTCCTATCACTAATTCAGGTCTTTTTTTGTAAACCGCTATCTTAACAGGAACTGTTCTATAAAATAATACAATTTATTATTAATACAATGTATTATTATCATAAGCCAAGCGCCGGACTCGTTGAGGGCACTTCTTAACATCCCTCAGCAAACCCCCCCACGACTCTTTGACATTGCACGCCAAGAACTTGATGACGTGGTCATCGAGAAGAACTTGATAGCCATCGAGCTAAGGACCTCTTAATATCCCGTAACACCCCTGCAAGCGAAGAACTTGATGGTCATCAACCTAACACTTCTTAACATACACTAACACCCCCCTCAACTAACCCCCATGCCAAGACTTCTCAACATAGCACGCGAAGAACTTGATGATATGACCACCGAGATTAGCACTTCCCGCCTAGAATCCGCTTTCTTCATCTACTCAGGTCTGCAAAAATTTAGGAGGGTATCTTGAAAGGAACCCTTCGTACATGCAAGTTTTTTGCTGTTTTCTTATCTTTTTTGTTGTAAGGGTAGGTGTTTGAAGGCCTTATCCCCTGAATTATTATATGAAATTTGGCACATTTGTTGATAACATTATTTTAAACAGGTATCCAAAAATTTAGGAAGGTATCTTGAAAGGAACCCCTCGTACACGCAAGTTTTTGACTGTTTTTTATCTTTTTTGATGTAAGGGTAGATGTTTGAAGCCCTTATCCCTTGAATTATTATATGAAATTTGGCACATTTGTTCATAACATTATTTTAAACAGGTCTGCAAAAATTTAGGAGGGTATCTTGAAAGGAACCCCTCGTACATGCAAGTTTTTTACTGTTTTTTATCTTTTTTGATGTAAGGGTAGGTGTTTGAAGCCCTTATCCCCTGAATTATTATATGAAATTTGGCACAATTGTTGATAACATTATTTTAAACAGGTCTGCAAAAATTTAGGAGGGTATCTTGAAAGGAACCCCTCGTACACGCAAGTTTTTTACTGTTTTTTATCTTTTTTGATGTAAGGGTAGGTTTTTGAAGCCCTTATCCCCTGAATTATTATATGAAATTTGGCACAATTGTTGATAACATTATTTTAAACAGGTCTGCAAAAATTTAGGAGGGTATCTTGAAAGGAACCCCTCGTACACGCAAGTTTTTTACTGGTTTTTATCTTTTTTGATGTAAGGGTAGGTTTTTGAAGCCCTTATCCCCTGAATTATTATATGAAATTTGGCACAATTGTTGATAACATTATTTTAAACAGGTCTGCAAAAATTTAGGAGGGTATCTTGAAAGGAACCCCTCGTACACGCAAGTTTTTTACTGTTTTTTATCTTTTTTGATGTAAGGGTAGGTTTTTGAAGCCCTTATCCCCTGAATTATTATATGAAATTTGGCACAATTGTTGATAACATTATTTTAAACAGGTCTGCAAAACTTTAGGAGGGTATCTTGAAAGGAACCCCTCCTACACGCAAGTTTTTTACTGTTTTTTATCTTTTTTGATGTAAGGGTAGGTTTTTGAAGCCCTTATCCCCTGAATTATTATATGAAATTTGGCACAATTGTTGATAACATTATTTTAAACAGGTCTGCAAAAATTTAGGAGGGTATCTTGAAAGGAACCCCTCGTACACGCAAGTTTTTTACTGTTTTTTATCTTTTTTGATGTAAGGGTAGGTTTTTGAAGCCCTTATCCCCTGAATTATTATATGAAATTTGGCACAATTGTTGATAACATTATTTTAAACAGGTCTGCAAAAATTTAGGAGGGTATCTTGAAAGGAACCCCTCGTACACGCAAGTTTTTTACTGTTTTTTATCTTTTTTGATGTAAGGGTAGGTTTTTGAAGCCCTTATCCCCTGAATTATTATATGAAATTTGGCACAATTGTTGATAACATTATTTTAAACAGGTCTGCAAAAATTTAGGAGGGTATCTTGAAAGGAACCCCTCGTACACGCAAGTTTTTTACTGTTTTTTATCTTTTTTGATGTAAGGGTAGGTTTTTGAAGCCCTTATCCCCTGAATTATTATATGAAATTTGGCACAATTGTTGATAACATTATTTTAAACAGGTTTGTAAAAATTTAGGAGGGTATCTTGAAAGGAACCCCTCGTACACGCAAGTTTTTTACTGTTTTTTATCTTTTTTGATGTAAGGGTAGGTTTTTGAAGCCCTTATCCCCTGAATTATTATATGAAATTTGGCACAATTGTTGATAACATTATTTTAAACAGGTCTGCAAAAATTTAGGAGGGTATCTTGAAAGGAACCCCTCGTACACGCAAGTTTTTGACTGTTTTTTATCTTTTTTGATGCAAGGGTAGGTTTTTGAAGCCCTTATCCCCTAAATTATTATATGAAATTTGGCACAATTGTTGACAACATTATTATAAACAGGTATGCAAAAATTTAGCAGGGTATCTTGAAAGGAACCCCTCGTACACGTAAGTTTTTTACTGTTTTTTATCTTTTTTGATGTAAGGGTAGGTTTTTGAAGCCCTTATCCCCTTATGATGGTTTAACATCCACAATGATATTTTGACTCTCATTTTCTGATGTTTTGCTTCTTGGTATTTGAGATTACACGAATTGTGACTTGCACTTCTAAATTTACCTGAAATGTGAGCATGATCTCTAACCTTTTTATCAGATTCCTTAAAGGTATTTTCACATGTATGACATGCTGGCGGTTTTTGAAAATAAATAACTCGATTAAATTAAATAATAGTAGGTATAATGAAAAAAATGTTTGCCTGGTGTGCAATTATAATATGAATTGATGTACTTGAAAAATATGTCCGAGTCGACGGACATCCTGTATGATAATAAAAATGTTGCAATGTTTTGTTTGTTTTTATTATAAACTTGTAAACACACGTATAAATTTTTACATTGAATAACATCGATAAAATTTATAAAAGTAATCGCCAATCACCACATATCGGTTCTAGTAGGCATACCTAGCACCACACATTTTCGCTGTATTAGAACATTCTCGATTCACACCAATTAATTACAGCTTTCTTTATAAATAGTTCTGGAGGCGGAAGTAGTTGGATATAATGATGTGTTTTTAATGTTTGTTTTAAATTGTTATATTCATCCGCACATTTTAAACACATTTTACCAAAAGGGGTTAGAGCATATTTATAGTAAACTTCCATACCAGGTAGCACAATCAAACCGTTCGAATTTAATTTATACCATCTTCCGAATGTCTGTTATATACCCCCTCCAAAAGGTGATTTTTGAAAAAGATGCCATAATATATGATAAATTTGTACACTATTCATATTCAATCGTCTATGATTAGCACAGCGCTGATACTGTATTGGATCATAAAATGCAATATTATAGTTTTCAAATAAATAACTCTCGAGGAAAGTTTGTAACTCACTTTTCTATTTTCGTATTGCCTCTTCCATTGATCGATCTTTGCGCCACTTTAACCATAAAGATAAAAAAATGAATTTGGTAATTCCGACTGCAGGTACAGTATATCTGTCTTTCTCTTCAAACTTTTATTCACATTTACTCGACAAATGTTTATCAGCTTTTTTCGAAGCCGAAATTTCGGTTTCTCACCTAACATTTTTAATAGTTCATCGTCACTGTAATCCATTTTAATTTTTTTTAATTCAAATCCACCGATTTCACAAAACAAACCGCCGGCAAGAAGAAATTTTAGCCCAAGCTGAACAACTTCCAAAATCACACCTGGGGCACTTGTCGAGCAATCTAATGTTAATATAAATATGATGGTGATTGGATAACCTGGTGCTGGTGTGGGATAAGCTGGTTCTGCAGCAAGGTTTATTTGGATGGAGGTTCTTCTATTGGTTCTGGAGCAGGGTCCGCTGGGGCTAATTCGAACTCTTCCCGATTTCGTGAGAATTCATCATCATCGAGGAAATCCTCGAAATAGAAATCATTAATGTTTTCGTCTTGAGGAGCAGCCTCCATTTCCTCCAAGATGTCATTAGCTGAAGCAATCCAATGAGGGTTGCTCAAAAATTACTGTAAATTTTCTTTTTAATTTCATCATATTCACCTGATAGATGTAAATTTTTCTTTAAGAGAAATATAAGTCTCAGCATTACCAGAAACTTCAAATCTTGTAAAAATTCTTGAGGGTCGGTGTGTTTAATATTTATTCTGATGTATTTTAGTCGTGGGATTGCGGAATTCAGGATCTAACATAATATGATATGTGTTTGGCCAATGACAATTACTGACTCATCAGGAATGACGTTAATACAAATCTAATCTTTTCATCATAATGCTCTTTGTTCATTTCGTCATGGTAAACAGCAGAACCTTTTTTACCAATAAAGCTTTTCATACATTCTTCCAAAATTCCATCTTCGTTACCTGATGGTAACTTCGTTAGTTTTGTGAATCCATGGGAGGTAGCTTTGCCTGCAATCATTTCAGATGTTTCGAATTTGTCTGGTGCTGAAAAAGTTTTTTCAAATTTGAAATTCTGCCAATCCTCCAGTTAATTTTTAGGATGTTTTCGGTCTTTTTCAATTCCCCTAATTAAAAATTTTTCTAAATATGTTAGAAACGAGTTTATACCAATGTAACTTTTGTACTCATAAGTTACATAAGATCTGAGTTAACAGTTCTTCTTTTAAAAATAGTATTTTAGCAGTAACCACGCTGACAATAAAATTGTTTTGCTGCATTGCAAGTACATTGTTAGTGAAGATGATTGTTTTGTTTAGTCGTAGTATCAAAATCAGAGAATTGCAAATCATATCAGTATCAAAACCAAAAAATTATATGTTCTGCATGAACAACTTTATGGTAATATTTTGTGACAGAGCAAATTGGTTTTTCTATGATGGTTTGGAGAATTGATTTAGTATAGTTAACGATATTCAAGATCATATGTTTGTTTTTGGACAAGAACTTGTCTCTCTAATCACCGCCAAAATCCGTACTGAATATTGGAAAAGTGTCATGGACTTGACGTAAGAAGAATCTTTAAATATCCGTTAGGATATGAAGTCATGTCCACAAATTTTGGAAATAGTACTAATGCTGACAACAGCCATTTTGGATTGTTTTGTGATGGGACGCTGTCACTAACAACCCTCGTAGGTTGCAGGAGTACAAAAATCGAAAAATGAAAGTCTATTCAAAAAAATACTATTTCAAAATTCTTGTAAATTTTCAACAACTTTTTTATACAGAACCATAGAAATTCTAATTTAATTCAGCAAAACCGTATGGATTGTAATTTCAAAGAAGATGAATAATTATAATACTTTGGTACCTATCCAAAATCGTAAAGAGGTTCATGTAAAAGTACAAATAATAAATTTTGTCTCATGCCTGAATTATTTTATGGAAATCGCATCAACATCGGTCAAGCGTTTTAGCATGGACTTTAATGGAATTACTATAAAGAATATACAAGTTATACAATTCTTGGATCAAAATGGTGGAAATATGCTCATGGATTTAAATAAAATCAATTAAAATTTATGGAAAATCAAAGTAACGAAATTCTTAGATCACAATGGTAGAAATATGCTAATGGTTTTAAATGGAATCAATTAAAATTTATGGAATAACAAAGTAGTGGAATTCTTGCATCAAAATGGTAGAAATATGCTAATGGTTTTAAATGGAATCAATTAAAATTTATGGAATATCAAAGTAATGGAATTCTTGGATCAAAATGGTAAAAATATGCTAATGGTTTTAAATGGAATCAATTAAAATTTATGGAATATCAAAGTTATGGAATTCTTGGATCAAAATGGTAAAAATATGCTAATGGTTTTAAATGGAATCAATTAAAATTTATGGAATATCAAGTAATGGAATTCTTGGATCAAAATGGAGAAAATAAGCAAATGGTTTTAAATGGAATCAATTAAAATTTATGGAATATCAAAGTAATGGAATTCTTGGATCAAAATGGTAAAAATATGCTAATGGTTTTAAATGGAATCAATTAAAATTTATGGAATATCAAAGTTATGGAATTCTTGGATCAAAATGGTAAAAATATGCTAATGGTTTTAAATGGAATCAATTAAAATTTATGGAATATCAAAGTAATGGAATTCTTGGATCAAAATGGTAAAAATATGCTAATGGTTTTAAATGGAATCAATTAAAATTTATGGAATATCAAAGTAATGGAATTCTTGGATCAAAATGGTAAAAATATGCTAATGGTTTTAAATGGAATCAATTAAAATTTATGGAATATCAAAGTAATGGAATTCTTGGATCAAAATGGTAAAAATATGCTAATGGTTTTAAATGGAATCAATTAAAATTTATGGAATATCAAAGTAATGGAATTCTTGGATCAAAATGGTAAAAATATGCTAATGGTTTTAAATGGAATTAATTAAAATTTATGGAATATCAAAGTAATGGAATTCTTGGATCAAAATGGTAAAAATATGCTAATGGTTTTAAATGGAATCAATTAAAATTTATGGAATATCAAAGTAATGGAATTCTTGGATCAAAATGGTAAAAATATGCTAATGGTTTTAAATGGAATCAATTAAAATTTATGGAATATCAAAGTAATGGAATTCTTGGATCAAAATGGTAAAAATATGCTAATGGTTTTAAATGGAATCAATTAAAATTTATGGAATATCAAAGTAATGGAATTCTTGGATCAAAATGGTAAAAATATGCTAATGGTTTTAAATGGAATCAATTAAAATTTATGGAATATCAAAGTAATGGAATTCTTGGATCAAAATGGTAAAAATATGCTAATGGTTTTAAATGGAATCAATTAAAATTTATGGAATATCAAAGTAATGGAATTCTTGGATCAAAATGGTAAAAATATGCTAATGGTTTTAAATGGAATCAATTAAAATTTATGGAATATCAATGTTATGGAATTCTTGGATCAAAATGGTAAAAATATGCTAATGGTTTTAAATGGAATCAATTAAAATTTATGGAATATCAAAGTTATGGAATTCTTGGATCAAAATGGTAAAAATATGCTAATGGTTTTAAATGGAATCAATTAAAATTTATGGAATATCAAAGTTATGGAATTCTTGGATCAAAATGGTAAAAATATGCTAATGGTTTTAAATGGAATCAATTAAAATTTATGGAATATCAAAGTAATGGAATTCTTGGATCAAAATGGTAAAAATATGCTAATGGTTATAAATAGAATCAATTAAAATTTATGGAATATCAAAGTAATGGAATTCTTGGATCAAAATGGTAAAAATATGCTAATGGTTTTAAATGGAATCAATTAAAATTTATGGAATATCAAAGTAATGGAATTCTTGGATCAAAATGGTAAAAATATGCTAATGGTTTTAAATGGAATCAATTAAAATTTATGGAATATCAAAGTTATGGAATTCTTGGATCAAAATGGTAAAAATATGCTAATGGTTTAAATGGAATCAATTAAAATTTATGGAATATCAAAGTAATGGAATTCTTGGATCAAAATGGTAAAAATATGCTAATGGTTATAAATAGAATCAATTAAAATTTATGGAATATCAAGTAATGAAATTCTTGGATCAAAATGGAGAAAATAAGCAAATGGTTTTAAATGGAATCAATTAAAATTTATGGTACCCTTTAATTATTGATTAAATTACCCTGAATTTATATTTCAGATAGTGAGGTTTAGTATTTCAGTGATGTTGAATATTATTGAAGCAATACAGTTATGAGTGACACCTATGACGACAATGATCCAGAGATTCAATGGACCTACAATGAAAACGGAATTATTACTATTTTAAGCCCTTATAAAAATGAGCCAGACGTGGATGACCCTGAATACTAAGACAATTCGGCAATTTAACTGGGAAACAATTGCTTTGGGGGCGCCACTGATAAGCTACATGCAGAATTTTTAAAATTTTTGTGCTTGAATATTTTTAACATAATAAAAATTTGATAAAAATTTTGAAGCTTCCTGTATATCTAGTTTAGATTGCGTTGTTTAGATATTTTTTAATCCTACTTCGTAGTTTCTTTAATTAAGATTTATTGGCGGAGCCAATCGATGTTTATGATGTTACGGTTCTATTTATTCGTTCAATCCTGATATAGTTGATTCTTGAAATATGCGAGGTTTTGCCGCTGCCAAAGATTGTTGATTTTCAAGCATCAGCAAAAAATACATTTAAGTGACTTAACGAAGAGTAAGTTTCAAAATTTAATTGTAAAATTGGAACAAAAGAAGGTTCGCGAAAAAGCCTTCCTGGCTTTTTGTTGGCTCCTCATCGAAGGAAGATGCGATGATGAGGATCATTATTGGGATGTGCAGTTTGGATTACTGAAAAAAGATTTTGTTGCGCTTTTACGGCGAGGAATTGCGGAATATTTTAAGCAGCTTGTCCCAGGCGTTACGCAAATGAAGAAATTTAACAATATTCATATTCAAAAAGAAGTTGATCTTATATCGTCATGCTTGGTGAACGTACAAGTTGGTGTCAGTTTAAGATTCATGGTCGAGGACTTTGTCCCAGGTGTTACGCAAATAAAGAAATTTAACAATATTCATATTCAAAAAGAGGTTGATCTTATATCGTCATGCTTGGTGAACGTACAAGTTGGTGTCAGTTTAAGATTCATGGTCGAGGACTTTGTCCCAGGTGTTACGCAAATGAAGAAATTTAACAATATTCATATTCAAAAAAAGGTTGATCTTATATCGTCAGGCTTGGTGAACGTACATTTGCGGTCCTTGAGGAAGGAGGCAGACAGTCGAACAAGAGGTTTCTTTACCATGTCTATATAATTAACACATTTTATAGCACGGCTAGGTAACTATGGAACAAAAAACTTGTAGAAATATCCCTTTCGTGGATATGCGTATCTACAGACGATTTGGATGGTAGACTTATCACCTCCTGGTACCATAAACCTACATAGTCGGGCAGACTGCTGAATTATCTCTCCAGTCACTAAAGACACTAAATCTTAAATGTAGCACGCAACTTTATCCGAAAAGTTCTCTCCCTAACCCATCCTAAATTCATATTTGAAAACCTTAACACAATAAACCTAGTTCTATCCGACAATGATTTTCCCCAAACCATCGTCGACTCCTTACTAAAAATAACAGCAAAGCATAATATATCAGTAAACAAAACCAACACCCCCCTTCTAACCTCTGACAACTGCCATTTACCATAGCCTCACTTTTGTTAAAGGATTATCCGATATTTTTAAACATAACCCTAACGTTAAATTCGGACTAAGTTGTCCAAATAACAATAAACGCTTCTTTACTAATGTTGAAGTTTCTACTCCTCTCGATGCTCGCAGCGAAATAGTTTATAAAATTCCTGGTCAGGAATCAGGTAGGTCATTGTGTGTGTATGTGGGTGAGAGCTAGAGAAAACTTAATGTTCGCATAAAGGAGCATACCAGGGATGCCAAAAATGCTGGAGATTTTTATGAACTTACGGGCCAACAATTCGGAAATCCCAAATTTGCGAGACTTTCTGAACTTTGTCGAGCACAGATGTAGGTCTTTGAAAACGTATTCAAAAGGCCTAACGTCGCGACCTCCACCGCGTTAGGCGAACTATTTCATTAAAACGTCGGAAAGCAGTTTTGAATGCGAACTGCGTAAGAGTTGCGACAGTGTCAGCAATTTATTCAATTACCACTGTCCGCATGTTTGAATATGCAAAGGAAGAGACCAAAAATGGAAGGAAAACAAGAATCGGATATAGCAAGCTTTACGTTGACGGTGAGATGCTCGTTTGGAGTGCTATAATGTCATGGATGCACTGAAAAAGAGGAAACAGCCGAACAAGTACTTTGCTACTGTCCGGCGTTAACTTCAATAAAAGGATCTGTGTTGGGGGACTTATGGCCAGAATCAAGGACACTCCGCCTGCCAGGATCCTACAGCTGGATTGGCTTATTGGAGCATGACAGGATTGGAGTAAAACTGAAAACCGGAGGTAGCACAATGGACCCGATTTAGTGGCCTAAGTGCGTGCGAGCTTGTCTTGCCCTCCAAAGTGAATCCAGAATCCATAATTAAGCTGACAAAAACTCAGATCACAGCTGCAGATTTAGCTCCAATTATCTCTTTAAATATGCAAAGGAAGCTACCAAAAATGGAAATAAAACAAGAATTGGATATAGCAAAAGCTTTACGTTGACGGTGAGGTGCTCATTTAGAGTGCTGACGGAAAACTGGAATTGACTGAGGAACCAGCAGATACGAAAAAACTGAAAGTTACTTACGCAGTGGAAGGTATGTCTCAACCCCGGAAGCTCCAGGCACAAAATATGAGACAATCACGACGATGTGGAATAGTAAATGGAATAATACGACAAAAGAAAAATGCTAACAAAAATTATTACTAAACAAGATGCATAAAGGACAAAGAAGGAAATGTAGTTTGTAACACTGATAAAATAAAAATATTTGAACAACCCATTTTCAAAAGTTAAAAGGATTATCTCCTTTCACCCAATCGTTGAACAAACTTATCACAAGGCGGTTATCGCGCAACCTTGTAAATATAAAATTTTCTTTCAAAATCAAATTATTTATTCAAATTTAAACCTTCAAAATTATTTAGATTATCAAAATTCTCTTCTGTTTTAAATTCTGAAAGAAATAACATCAAGAAAAACTTTTCAAAAATTTATACTAGCCGAAATTGCAACTGTCCGGCTTGACTTGCCGTTAGCAAATTCCAAATCTCTAACCTCATCTCGGATTCCCAAAAGCCAGAGGCATCTAGCATTTAGGAGGCTGTTTTTACGGTGGCTTGTTCCGAGCAACATGCGTGGCCAATCGAGCATGGTGCCATGAAGTCGTGCCCAAACTTGGCATGGTCAAGTTTTAAAGGCTTGATATCTTGCAAAAACAATATACTCCTCACTTTATCATCAACTTTTGGAAGAAGGTTACACATCCTTATTGACGGCGAGATTAAACCAGGACCAACTGGAGTCATTCTTTTCAAAAATTAGACGTGCTGGAGGATGGAATTGCAAATTCTACAGTGAAATCTTATAAAATAGCTTTGCAACATTGCATCTCCTGCAATTTAGAGAAACTATCGAAGAGCGCAAATTGTGAGATAGATGAAGAAGACGATACTTTTTCTGATGATTTAGTAAACCAGCATCAGTACACAATTATAGATGAGTATTACATGTGATTTTTCAGAAGAAATTTTTGTGGAAAGTGAAAGTGCAAGTGATGATGAAGAACCTATAAGAGGTCAATCTGAATCTCAAACAAAAGTGAAGAAATTATTAGAAACTTTCCAGTTTTTTAATGTTCCCCAAAATTGTTTAAATTATCGAACGTTTTTCATGCAACATTTAATTAAAGTTAAATTATTTAAAACTTTAAAATGGCTATTAAATGACTTAAAAGCTTTGACATGTAGCACATCGAAACCAAAACCAAACCGAAAAATACAACACTTAACAAACGTGTAATAATGTGACGTATTATCGCATTGGCCAATTACGCTGCATCTTTAAGTTCGCGGTAGTGAATTTGGCGAGATTACTAAGTTCTCATTCTCAACCATGTATGTTAGGTCTTCTTAAATACAATCGTGAACAAAGAATGAGTCTTGTTAGTGTTTTCACCTACAAATGTAATACCTGTGAAAAAGAAGTTTCTTTTGAGAGAGAAAAACCTCGGGAAAAATCAGTACTTAATATATCAGCAGTATGGGGAACATTAGCTACTGGAAGTACTCATTTACACTTATCAGAATTGCCAAGTGTTATGGACATACCTACCTGCCAAGTCAGCATCAAAGTTTTACGAAATACAAAGACCTTTAGGATACGTAAGTACTTATATACTCTACCTGGATCTACGATTTTTCCAAACCGGAGCAAGAACTTGGTATTGGCGTTCCTTTCCTTCAGAACTTGAGCTTAAAAAAGGCAAATAAGCTTAAGAATTTAAATATATGAATTTGGCGCCCTTTAAGTTGCCCCCCCCCCAGATTCTGGGCTGACTCTACTTATAATATATTTATTTCCTATATAGCACACAACAGCCTGTGGACGTCCGTTAAAAACCCATTTTAAGAACGTACGTCCACAGACTATAAATGGACATACTTAAAAGTTACAGTTACGAACGTTCTTAGGACGTGAAGAAATGGACGTTCTTTATATTTGTACAGTCATCCCTTATTAGGACGAACGTTTATGAATTCCAAATGGACATACTTAAAACTTACAGTTACAGACGTTTTTGGGACGTTAACAACCCTCCAAGAAAAGTACTCTGGAACGGCAGCCAGCAAAGAGCCGGCCAAAATATCAAAATCAAGAGTCCCATTACAGAAAAACAAGCGATCGGGCGGGAGGGGAATCGTCCGGCCCCAGTGTTCCAAAACCGGTGGCATGGTGAAAGAAAAACCGAATACTCCTGCCCAGCAGGAACCTACTGACGTACCTCTCCACCAACCTTCCGGCAAGGCACTCTCGACGAACAGAAGGAACACTGGTGGTCGTACGGATCCCATCCTGGTCACAAAACCAAATCTCAGAACACCGCCGATATTAATTACTGACAAAGGCAAATGGCCCGCAATAGAAGCCAACTTAAAAGAGCGCTTCACGGACTTTGGGATGGTGAAGAACACTAGGGAAGGTATCCACATCACCACGGTCTTCTTCAGAGTCCGAAAGACCATCACCTCCCTGGTCAACGAGAGCAAATGCATTTACGTGGTCTACCCCCGTCCACAAGAGGATTATAAGAAGGCAAGACACATAATACCGATGCCGTTCACAGTTTGAACTCCGACGACTTCAAACGCATATGGGATTGGAAGATTCGAAATACAAAACTTCAAACTTCCATCTCAAACACATAATATCATTTAATGAGGTTGAATTTCACGGTGAAGATGGTGACAGTGGTGAAATTGCGATTGTTCACAAAAATAAACTCACACCGCAGATAAAAGAGGTGTATTGACCATTTTTTACAAAAGCTGAAGTGTTTGATCGAGCTCTAAAGAAAGGGGAAGAACCAAATGACAAGTCGGAACTATTTAAAGAAAAAGAATATTTTTAATTATTTTCTTTACGTATTTTAATATTAATAATAATCATTGTCTTGTACCTCTACTACCGATCTTTGTTTTTCTTTTCTTTGCTTTTTTAATCATGTCGGAATAGAGTAACGAGGATATCCGTATGGAGATGTGATGGGGGCGTTGTATCTCATTCGTTAATGCCGTTCATGTTTCTGTTGCATATATTATTTATGGACGACTATGCCAAAGCCCCCAAAAAAAATTAAACTATTAGAAACTTCATCAGATCTTAACGACTCGGATAGTTAGTTAAAATTTAAAAATTTATCGCTTCCTGATTGGCTAAACAGCTGGAATGTGGAAATAGCAAAACTTTATTTGAAGTTTTAAGAGAGGCATTCTAAGTTTGCACATTAGTGCAGCCAATTCCGATATAAAACGTTTAAAGGCTGCCTTAGACGATTCAGAGAAGCTACTCAAGACTCTGTTACCATTACCGATGGTAAACCAATTTATTAGGACCAGCAGAAATTCTGCTGAATCCCTGTTTCGGGAAATGAGAGGCAGCAGCTGTCGCAAATTCAAAAACTTAGCTGCCAATAACCTCAAACACTCTACTTTGGGGGATCCTTTTTGGGTTCTCAACAAAACCAACATCCACATCCCCAAAACGGTGGCAAAAACCTTGTCCTTAGGTCCAAAGTTCTCCGTCACTCCCTCTCTTAAAGGCTTCCCCAATTTCCTGGCTGAATTTGAGTACATTGTGTCCGGACTCACAGCTACTGTTTGTAGGAAAAGTGAGCTCCGCAGCATCTTCGCTAATATTGTCCATAATTTCTGCAACCAACCGGAAGACACTACCGGGGACAACGTTAGAAGACAAGTACTCACTACGATGGCTTTTCTTAAGGACAATCCTAATCTCCCGAGTGTTGAATGCTGACAAGGGGAACTCTACGGTCGTGCTGTTGGCGGATGAGTACAAGGAGAAGATGAAGTCTCTGATCGATGATCCAGCCACTTATGAACGATTAAAAAGGGATCCTACCACAAAAATCCAGGGCAAATTTAATAAGTTTATAAATTTATGCATAGTTATAAGTTATCACTTTTAATTGCTTTATGTTGAAGCTTGTAACGTACAAATAAACCTACAGTATGATGTTCTATTATTAGTACTCTCTAGTTTTTAATTAATACCTAACGAAGCGTATAATAAGCGTCCACTGTACTATAATTCTGCATACCGTCCCTCCAGCGACATTGATAAGAATTAATTAAAGCAGACATAGAAAAATCATAGCATGCTTTTAATTCCCTATCATAATCCTTTTGTATGATTTAGTTTCCATGCTCTTAAGGGATTGCATTAAAGCAGTGCCCCTCAAACTTCCGGTGACAACTCGATACGTAGAAAAAAAATTAAAAATGGATTGAGTTCAAACGGAATTCTTAAACTTACAGGGGTGGCTATCCAGACTCTTTCTTTAAACAGGATGGTCCACAAACTAAGTTGAAATTTAAGAATTGATCTGCTTCCTGATTGATTGAAAAGCTGGAATGTGGAAATAAGAAGTTCGACGGATGCGATAAAATTACAAAATGCAATTACACAAAAGGTTACAATACAAAATTAATTAATTTAAGTATTAAAGTTTTAACAGGTAGACTACGTCATTAAAATGCTCTCTGATTGGATCTCTGGACTGTTGCGACCATAAATTTTGCTATGATTGCATTGTGGACTGGGCAACAGCAGAACAATCACAACTATCTAGACCTACCTGTCCGTGCGATAGAAAATTATTTAATGAAATTACGGTTAGGAACACATGGAATGGCGACGTCCTAAAAACAGTTTTGGTAGGAATAACTGATTTTAGACGATTATTTAAACAATATGTGCATATTGATTTACATGAAACAATGAATAGTCGTACATTTAAAATCGAACGTCATGGGGCTGGTCTTTTTCAGGCTCACTTAAAATTGGTGATGGACTTTAAGGAAGTCATGATGAAACGTTTTTACAATTCAAATGATAATTGCGAATATATAATTAATTATAACGTTCGTTATAGTAAAATAGATATTTTAAAGGAATTGGATGCAATGATCCAGTATGACAAGATCGAGACAGCAAAAATTATGTTGCGTAAACCGCATAATTTAAGATTGCGTTGGAAATAAATTTCAGGTGTGAAATGACACTCATGAGTGCACAGCGGAAACGAGTTAATGTACAAAAGTTTCTTTTTAAATAAATAAAATATAATTTGTAAAAAAAAAACGTATACGGAACAACACTACGATTACCAGGCGATATGGTAGATGTTCCAGTAACAATTCGAAACACGCCACCACAAGGTTTTGTAGAAGAACTCAAACAACGAATAAACGATGTACAATATAAACATACAATACAATACAAACAACTGCCGTCTATTAAGGCTGTTCTCTCGCAACCACTTTTTTATTTACAATTTTCTGACTTTATTTTTGAAAATAACGAGTTAAAATTTTTACAGTACGTCTGAAATGTTATTTACAATTTTATGTCGGAGCGCTTTTATCGCGAATAAATAAATCGCAAAAAAAAAATTTTTTAACGCAATTTAAAAAAAATTTTGGCTCCGACATAATATTAAAAATAACGTTTTAGACATACTGTAAAAATTTGAACACGTTATTTTCAAAAGTAAAGTCAGAAAATTGTAAATAAAATTAACGCTAAAATGCGCGTATCTCTTGCATTCGCGATTTTTTTTACACATTACTTTATTTTTTATTGTACGTTTTTGGTCAGCTACTGTTATTGTACATCAAATAGTCCATTTTCTATTTAAAATCGAATTTTCATTCTAAGTGAGAACACAGCCTTAACATTTTAGGGGTTGTCATCGCAACGCGAAGGGATGAGACAATACGGGAGTGACATTAGTCGCAAAAGTTGTTCCCCTCGATGATAAAATTGACGTGATTTTGCAATTCTAAAAAAAAATTCTGCTGGCCACAATCCCGTCTATTTCGTTTTCAAAGGGCCACCCTGTATATTATTATTATTAAGCTTTTTACGTTCTAAGTAGAACATTGCTTTTCCCTTTTTGGGAATTACAAATCCGATTAGCGGGGTGGATTAGTCCCCATATTACCTATTTCTGATAAATCAATATCTATTTCACCACACCGTGTGGATGTCCACTGACAGGGTGCTCAGCTGGTTACTTTTTTAGTAACTGGTTACTTTTTTATAATTTGGTTTTTTAACTAAAAGTCCTTTAATTTTTTTATGATTTGGTTACTTTAACTTAAAGTAACCCAATCATAAAAAAGTAACCAGTTACTAAAAAAGTAACCAGCTGAGCACCCCATCCGCGATTTGAACTAGTGATGGGCACTATCGAAATTTTTTGACTATCGATAGTTAGTTACTAATTTTGTTTTACTATCGATAGTTAGTAACTAAAAATTTAGTTACTAAATACCAAACCGAATAAAAACTATCGAATAAAAACTATCGAATAAAAACTACCGAATAAAAACTATCGAATAAATTTTTAGTTACTAATAATTAATAAACTATTCGAATAACATATTAGTTACTAAAACTATTCGAATAACTTTTTAGTTACTAAAATTATTCGAATAACTATTTAATTACTAAAAATATTCAAATAATCTTTTAGTTACTAAAACTATTGTATGAATTTACTACCAATTACAATTAATGGCTTTAGATTAGAGGTTCCCTCAGTTTATTAATCTCTTAAGCCCCGGTATGACATGATGCATAATTTTGCATAAAATTTACATGTAAATGGTAACTAACCAATGAAAAACGTCCGATGGCTACTAATACACTCTTTCTATTGGTTAGTTCTCATTTACATATAAATTTCATGTAAAATTTAACATCGTGTCATATAGGCTTTAAGGGGGATAGATTATAAATCTCAGTTAGACGTTAGTCGTTTTTTGACCCCCCCCCCCGAAAAAAAGCGAAAATCAGACAGTAGCTCAAATTGCCAATAATTCCCAAATAATAATAATACCTCATGATGCCAGAGATATGACGGAAAAACGCCGATATTGCAGTGCAATATTTTGGAAAAATTAATTTTGTAAAAAGATAAGACAAAATATGCAACGTTTTGGAAGTTTGTGATAGGTTCTTTCCCTTTAACCAATAGTAAAATTGCAGAACGTTTTCAAGAAATAAAAAAATACCTAATAGTAATCAATAACATTTATTTTAAATTTTCAAGCTGCATGACGTTATAATCCGTTTAAACGTTAATCCGTTCATCCGTTGAGATATATTAATCATCGGAAAAAAATGTTGTATGAAAAGAAGTTTTACAACTCAAAGTTATTTCGTTTATGTGCTATTAGGGCCGCGAAGCGGCCCGGGGGGGTTGGGCCGCGACAGCGGCCAGGGGGGCAAAGCCCCCCTAGTAAAATATAAAAATTTATAAATATAACTTTAGTTACTAAAACTATTCAAATAATCTTTTAGTTACAAAAATTATTTAATTAACCTTAAAAGTCACTAAAAGCTATTCAAATAACTTATTTGAATAGTTTTAGTAACTAAAAAATCATTCGAATAGTTTTAGTAACTAAAAAGTTATTCGAATAGTTTTAGTAACTAATAAAAAGTTATTCGAATAATTTTAGTAACTAAAAAGTTATTCGAATAGTTTTAGTAACTAAAAAGTTATTCGAATAGTTTATTAGTAACTATCGATAGTTTCAATGAAGACTAACTATCGAATAATTCGATAGTTTTTATTCGATAGTCCCATCACTAATTTGAACCCAGAATTTCCGCTCCGTACTCAACCAGCGGTCACATCACTCCACGGCTGTGGCTTCAACCTGTATATATAGAATAAATAAATTAACAGTGCCTTTCAGCACCGTGAAGGTCGCCGGTGACCTCAGTGAATTAAAATGCGTCACGAATGATTACAAAAATTTACTGTTACATATTTCATTCAACGTGTTAAACAAAATGTTATAAACCCTGTAGGGCCAGAAATTAAATTCGATTAATCGATTACTTACTTGATTAATCGAAAAAGTTCTTCCAAGGTCTCTCGTGTTAGCATTTTTGTTTTTTGCTTGTTGGCACCCATATATACAAGGTAAAAATATAAAATCTTGCACACCACCCCCAGAGGGGAGCCGAGAATATGCACCTCAGTTTTGAAGATAACCTACTGGAATCATCGACAGAAGATTTTCAAATCGACCGTCATTGTACATTGGTATTTTATGAACAATTCCTATTAATCTGGGGCCTTAACTCGATTAAAAAGTAATATGAAATATAATTCTCTTCCTAAAGAGATTATCAAGTAACAAGTACGGTTAAGTAAAAGTTCACTTACCTAAACTTCCATTTTCCCATTTTTAGCTCCAAAATTTGCACCATGAAATTCTGTAATAATAAAAAAAAAGTATAAACTTCCCATGAAAAAATGTATAAAATTACGAACTGAATTATTATAATTTATTTTTTGAAACAAATATAACAAACAGCAAAATGGTGGTTGTGGGCCAAGAAATTGACCAAGGGACGGACGGTGTCATTTCATTCGAGAAAATGTAACACATTTTAAATCATTTTCTTGAAAATCAAATAGTAGCTGATGATAACAAAACATTTTAGCTGTTACATTTTTATTTTACTTACAGTTTTCAAGTTATTTTTGTGTTGCTTTTCCATATTTTCAACCATCACCTGGTAACAGAATACAAAACTTTCATTTTGTATTTCCATTCTGTACTTGCAGTAGAGCAAATGAACTACTTTTCTTAGGTTGACCTAACCGCGAAATTAAACACATGCGCTACTGTCAAAAATCTTGCATTAATTTGAAAATAAATTATGATTAGTAATAAAAAATCAAACAATTAAATTTATTTTAAAGTAGGTACAATAAAAAAATGAAATACTTTTTAGAATTATTTTTGACTTCAATATTGCAACGTCACAGCCAACGTAATTGGGTTAATGTGTTTAGTACTATTAGACATCAGAAACTAAAAGAAAAATCTGATGTAGGATAACAACGTTAGAAATGACATTCCTATTTCCAAGGTTAAATTACATTTTGTAACCTCCCCCCCCCTGTTGTCAGTTAGGTTCTTACTTACTTAGAAAGACTTCTCTCCAAATAAAAGAGATAAAATGATTTTCAAGACGTTTTATTCGTATATATTTCAAAGAGCCATACAATAATCTGTAATTTTTATGAAGAAACTTTTTGATACAAAAAGAATCTCGTTAAACCATTTCTGCGCATCCAAAAAATAAAATAGGTTCTATTTCCTGTTTCCACCTTCTACTAAAGATCGTGCATTGGAAAAAATGTTCTTTATGCAAGCCTTAGCAGCTCCGAGCAACATACGTGGCAAATCAATTCTCAGACTTGGCGTGACTTTGAAATGCTTCTCTGGTGACGATCATGACCCACTTACAAAATTTAAATTTTTGTTACCCAGCAACAAACAACAATAACTATTTTGAATCTTAAATTTAAACTTTCTAAAAAGCACATCATCAAGACCCTTACAGCAAAGTTTTGAAATATCTCAAAAAAGATTTGAATACTAACCAAAATAGTAATAGCAAAAACAGGCACAAACGAAGCACATGCCATTTAGACTATATTTTGAACTTCATCTTGTATGACCAGGGGGTTAGCGGCTTAACCAAGAAACGGCTAACTTCTTATTTTTATTTTAGGAAAGAAAGGGGGGGAGCATTTTATTACGAAATTAAGATTATTAAATAGATCCACTGGCTAGCTACCCGTCCGTGGATGGGCTTTCCAGCTACTTGAAATATAAAATATTAAAATCTCAGAAAGGTACAATTATTGTCAACTATTAAACAAGTAAAAAAGAGCCGATGTTTTGTTTTGAGTCTAAAAATAAATGGTCACGTTAGGCAAGAAACTAAAATATAATGATGTCAGTTTTTGGGGGTGCCGCGAATCTTGTCTAATAATTGAAAAAACTGCCAGACAAAAGTTTGAGGACCACTAGTATAAAGATGGAAGGCAGAAAGGGATGACTAACTGCTGAGCGCACAGGCAGCTACAGCTTTTCTTTTAATAAATTTAACAGCTAAAACCACTCAACCAATCATAAGCGCTAATTCACGTAACATTGTCAAATGAATAAAATGACAGTAAAATGACTAAAAACATTGTTAAAAAATGAAAATAATATTGTTTTACCATCGTGGTTTTACCCATAAATTGTTGTACTGTACTTTGCAGAATAAATTATGTAACGCCACTGCTTCAAAATGCGCCATCTATAAAAGATATTTTTCTTTTCAGTACGTTTGACATTGACATTTTGGATTTTGTCAAAAATGCTGGAATTTTGTCATGTAAGTTAATTTTACCATTATTTTACGTTTTGTTTCGTTTTATAATTTCGCTTTAATCTCATTAGGGTACCCAGATAACCTAAAAAAGATGCTGAATTAAACAAAAATAAACTTGAGCTAGAATTTGGCACGCTGCATATTCTGCCATGCATGAACGGTTTTTGCATAATTTTGTAAATCCAAGAAACAGTTACAATGCGATTCAAATAACAAATTTGAATTTTAAATGGGGCAATTCGAAAAAATGTAAATGAAGTAAAAAGATTTTCATCGTCCAATTGACATTAGATTTCTACCGATATTTCAATTCTCGGAGCTGAAGAATATGAAGGTCAAATATGGTACCAATCTGAATTCGGGGTGTGTAATGCAGAATTTACTAATAAATTTGATTTGATTTGAATATTTTACTGAAAATGGAACAACATGGCAGTCGTATACAAATTTGAGTAGGTAAGTTAGCTTTGCGGTTTTATATTTGTTTTGAAAAATAAATTGTGATGGTATTTTTTGGTGTGAAATTTATACTTTTCTTATTGCAGAATTCCATCTTTGCAAATTTTGGCGTTAAAATGGAATAATGGAAGTTTGGGTAAGTGAACTTTTTCCTTTCTAATTTTTATGAATTTTTTACCGAAATTTTGTGTGCGCTTTAATTATATATTTAGTACTTTTATATTGAGATTTAGAACTGATTAGATTTTGGTTAAAATCGGTTTACGGAAGCTTGTAGTGGTAGTGACGCGCATGAATAGTTTAACGAGATGCTACTACTTTTTACTTACTTACTTCTTACTTACTTCTTTTACATACTTTTTATATAACTTCAACTTCAATTTGGTCAAATTGAAAAAATCAATCGGCTCTTCTGAATCGATCTGTAAATATAAAAGAAGTTATAAATATAAACAAAACAAAAGATAATTATTTAACCTGTTTCATCTATAAAATCATAATTTATAGGTATAGGTCGCAGGTGCGACTGCCGTCTTGTTCCAGGCGGAAAAATCTTGAACGATATTTTCCAATTCCTCTTCAGGTTTGCCATCGCTGTCGCTTTCCAACAGTTGAGTCTGAAGAGGCCTTGCTTAATTCGGTTGATAAGTTTTCTCAGCGATCGAATCATCGTCGTCATCCTTTCTAGATGTCGATGAAATTGGAACTTCTCTTTTTTGCCTTTTTCGCGGTGGGGGCTCAGGGGTGGTAGCACTTGACGTAGAGGGTGACGTTAAATCTGAAGTGCGGTAAGATGATCTGGTTGTGCTCGGAGTGCCACGCATCTGCATCAGAATCTTCACCGATATCTGAATTTTCGGCTTGGTTTTCCGTAATTTCCAGCATCTCTGCTAATTCGTCTTCTTCCACTCTACCGTAGGATGGTGCGGGAACAAAATTTCAACAATTTTCTTGACTCGTTTTTCGGTCATACCTGGTAGGGATCTCTTCCTGAGCTTATTGGTGATTATTCTATAGCCCGTACCCAACACATCCTTGTTTACCTAATTTAGGAGTTTCTTTCAACATGCTCGCTGGCTTTTGTTAATGGCCAGGTCAAGTGATTTTCTGGAGTCTCTCAAGGATTGGAGTGTATTTAATGGACCTGCACCCATCTTATCTATCGGTGTTTTTCTTCCTTTTATTCTATTGTAGATCTCAGCAGTTGGCACTCCTTACTTATTCTTTGCTTGTCTATATGTCAAATAATTAAGATTCTGAACATCTGCAACCGCGTTTTGAAGATCCTGCAGGCAGAAAGATAAGCAGGCCTTTTTTTTATTTACATAATTTTGAGGCATTGTTAACTAAAATGAAGAAAAATATCATTACTTATTGGAAATTACCAAATAGAATCCATAAGGATCCGCGCCCTCGACTACGTCCACCTCTACGGCTTTTTCCACGAGTCTCAGCTAAGCGCAAAGATTCGGTTAACTGATTTTTGTAAGGTGATGATGTGATCACTTTTGCTGTTGTAGCTTTTCTTCCACGATTAGAAGTCTTAATCTTAGCCCCGGGAATGGGCAGAATGTCTTCTGGTAGAATCAAATCAGTCGGTTTCTCTTGTACCGCTGTACTCGTTCCTGGGGCATTTTGGTCAGCCACAACCAACCATTGATGATGCACTTTGTTCTTCTAAATTTGTTGTGGTTAATTCACTTGTAGTTGCTAAACTTGTACTTGCTACACTGCTTGTGCATGCTACACTTAGGGCTGGTTGAACACGTATGTTGCTTAATCGATTCTCGTGATGGCTTTGATCTATTTCGACATATGGTTTAATAGACGAGGATGTTGAGTGTCCCGTTACTGTTCTCATTAGACCAGTTGATTCGGAAGTTCGCAATGACAAGTCGCTGTGTCTTTGCATGACTCACCCGAGTTTCGTTTATCAGATTTTTTTTTTGCACCCTTCTTCCTCTCCATCTTCTACCCGATTTGATTGTACCCTATTTAAAAGAGCAGCATAGTTCGTATATTTGTTACGATTGCTGAGTTTCTCTTCGACTTCTTCTAGTGAAAATTTCTGTACCTGCGCTTTACGCTGGAAGGTGTGCCATTCTTCGGCCCGTAACAAAAGCCTTGTTTCTTAACGGTCGATTCATCAAGTTGAACTTGATGTTCAACTTCAATTTACTAGTTTACTAGTTATCCAAGAACCAACGACCGCGCAAAGCGCGACCCAAGACTCTCGGTACTGTGGGTTAAATACCTGAAGTTATCTACATTTTTTGTTGTTTTAAATTATCGAGTGGCATTGTGAACTTCTCTGCCGAAGTTTGGTGCAATTTTTCTTGTATTAAATTGCGTAATTCTTTTGAAATTCAGAGTTTCTTCGGAGAGCTGTCCAATCGGAACGGAATCATAGAGCTCAACGTACCGCTTGGCAGTTTTTGAAGTGCACTTTTCAAATTTTTTAATGTTAATTGCTTCTCTACATGAAAATTAAAAAAAAATCATTGTTGATTGTAGCTTATGTTTAATATCAAAAGATAAGCTTTCAATTGATACCTCTGTGTTACCTATAAATCCTGTATTTGGATAGTAATGTTCTCATATTCTCGAACTGTTTCTGCTGATGTTTCAGATTTGAACTCGAATTTTATTGGCTTACAGTAACGTGTTGAGGGTGGCCTTGGATTTTGCCATAATTTGGATACATTACGAAGGAAAAATACATGTAATTAAAAGATAATAATTTAATCTCTCTAAAATATTATCACGAGATATACGGTGAACATACATTAAAAGTTTTACAATGAGCAATACCTGATTAACACTAAATTGTTTACCAAATTTTGTTGTTACAAAAAAAGCATCAATCTCAACCGCTCTTTTGACTACGCCGTTTTACATATTGTCAGTTAAATCGCCGATCCGCGCAGGCTAATTTACATCTCTAAAACGGCTGATTATTCGGTTGTTAAATTTGGCGCCTAAGAGATCGATTGTCAGTCGGGTTATGTGGCACGTGGCGCCATCTTGGCCATCAAACCAAAGATCGTCTACATTCATAGCGTCGATTTGAGACCATTAAAAGGTGGTCAACATGGCTTTGTTGACGGTAACGGCGTTTCCAGCAGCATTGTCGAAGAAAAATGGACCAATTATGCCACCTCTCCAAAAACTACACCAAACTGTAATTCTTGGAGGATGCATTGGTCTCTCCACGATTATGTGTCGCTGTTCCGAACCCCAAATCAGGCAGTTTTGCTTGTTTACATATCCCACTAGATATCTACTAAGAATTGTGAAATAAATACAATGGAAGACGATAGAGAAACGAGAAGACGTTCACCAGTTGATCGTAAAAATACTATGGATCGTGATAGCAGAAGTAGGTCCAAAAGTGAGTCACCGCAACTCACCGAGTAACTAATGTCAGGCCTGGTAGCTACAGCCAAATAGGTTAAAGCTCCGATAATTTCCCTATAAGGTAGCTTCTGGTCTTCTTCGTTTATTGGTTCGGTCGGTTTGGTTAATTTCGTGTTTGGATCCATCGGTGTCACTACTGGGTTTGATTCTGACATTCCAAAACGGTTCAATAGGTCCATTACATATCCACGTTGATGGAGAGCTATTTTGTTACCATTCCGAGTGAATTCGATGCCAAGGCAATAACTCGCACTACCCATGTCCTTATGATTTCAAACTTCTCAGATAATTTCTGCTTTATATTGGAAATTTTCTTCACGTCCGTTGACACTATCAGTATATCGTCGACATACACTAATATTATTAACATTGCGTCTTTCTCTTCTCCGATACGATACATTCATGGATCGGCTTTGCTTGGTATGGCACCTATAGTACGTAAGAAATTGTTTAGCAATTAGAAATTTCCTAAATTCTTCCTAATCTCTTCTGTCTTCTTACCAATGATCGAACTATCTTGATTAGAAATAATTTTAAGAATTTTGGGAGTTTGTTTAGGGATTTCCATGTGTATAATTTCTTCCAGTTCACCGTTCAAGTAAGCAAGCCACGTCGATCTGATGTATTTCCATCTTGTATGGAGCTGCAAGAGTGTCCACCATTTTCATGGAACTGAGACGTGCTACTAGGGCGAATGTTTGATCAAAATGTATTCCAGGTTTTTGGCTAAACCCTTGAGCTACGAGTCGTGCTTTTCTTCTCTCTAGTGTACCGTCGGCTTTAACTTTATTTTGAAGCACCATTCTGCTACCAATAATATCTTGATTTGTTGGACGATCAACCAAGATCCACGTATTGCTTTTATGGAGGGACGTCATTTCATCGGCCATTGCCATGTACCATTCCATTTCGACTTTGTTGGCTGCGGGTAGCATTTTATGCACTTTCTTCGGTCTTCCCCTGGTCATCTTTGAAGACTCACATGAAGATTCATAGCGCAGTCAAAAAATTTTCTTGCAAACTTTGCGATTATAAAAGTTAACGAATAAAAATGGTTTTAGCTTGCTAAAGAAAAATTGGGGAACTTTGAAATTTGGCAGACTTGCAGGATTTATACCGAGAATCATCCTCGCTTCCGAAGGTCGCATTAGAACGACTATAAAAATCTGAAATAAATTTTTACCGCTTTTCTTTGTTAATAAATAGTAAATTTTGAAGAAAAAAAATTTTAATAAAAAATATCCAAGGCATACCGTGGGAATTATATATATCCGGAGTCATCTCCGCTTCCGAAGGTCGCGTTTAGGCGACCCTAACTTGGTTTTTTTCTTATAACTTTCTTATTTTGATTTTTAGAGAAAATAACTATTAGACTAAATTGAAGAGTAAAAAATTCTCTACAAAATAGGTTACGTCAAAAAAAATTTATTAGGATTCAAAGCGTTCTTTTCTTTTAAATGATTAAATAGTGTTACAGTGCATAGTAGAATGAACAAATTTGTACGTAATATTTTATTTATAAAAGTTTGTTTAACGTTAAATAGAATTTTTTTACAGAACCGCCACCAGGTTCTTTTCAAAAGAACCTTTACAAAAACTTTAATGACCGCAAAGAGTAGGTTATTTATAAGGCGAATCATTCCCGCTTCCGAAAGTCGCATAGTACGACTGAAAAATTTATTAAAATAATTTTTTTTCGTTGCTTTTTTGTCATTAAATGAGTGATTGATAAGATATCAATTTTGAAAAAAAAATTTTTAATTAAAATTATCTATAATTGGATAAGTAGGTATTCGGGCAATTGAACATGCGAACATTTTTTAAAAGATCATCATCAGGAAGTTTTTTTTCACATAAAGCTTTTATCAAAACGTCCATGGCATACCCTGGGAATTAGGTATATATTTCCGGAGTTTTCTCCGCTTCCGAAGGTCGCGTTTAGACGACCTTAACTTGGTTGTTCTCTTATAACTTTCTTATTTTGATTTTTACGGAAAATATCCATTAAATAATATTAAAACTTTAATTATATCGAGTTATTAAAATTAAGAAATCAATTATTTTTTATTATTTTTATTTTATTAAGACAATTATTTTCATTATAATTATTATTTTGATGAACGCTGTTGGTATGATTATAATTATCTTGACGGTGTAAATTATTATAATCGTCATTATTATGACGACTTCCATTGTTGCAACCATCTGCATCGTTGGAATTATAATATTCATTGTAATCTTAATTCTGGTTACAATGATCATTGTACTCATTCCTAGAACCATCGTAGTGGTCTTTGTTTTCACGGTTTTGGTGACCTGATGGAGGTAGCCGACATATCTGTTCAATTGACAGATCAAATGGTTTTTGATTTGGAACGTCATGTGTTGGTACGATGTTGACCTCTTCTTTTGGAGGTGCGGAATTGTTCCAATGACCCACAACGTCAGTTTGATTCGTAGTGTTCTTGAGTTCTACACCTACTCGAGGTAAAGCTGGTCTAGAGTTAAATAAGGTCTCGGTTTCAGCTTTATCTTCTGGACCTAGTCCAGAAACCGTTAGATTTTTGCAATTATATTGGTCATCCAATAAATCGCCGGGATGGTTACGAGTCCAAAATTTAGTAGTGTGATCGTTTGATCCTGAACATGAAATATGTCTAACTGGATGTCACTCCAAACACCAAACGGCACTATTGTGGGCTTTATCTATACTTCCAATTTTTTTGTCTTTGTCGGCATGCCAAAACATTATGGAACCATCAGAGCTTGCACTGCTGAAAAAGCCCTCGTACATTGGATGCCAGGCAACTTTCGTTACCTCACTGTTGTGTCCCCTAAACGTTAAAATTTCTTGGATGAATTTTCTCAAATCGAACATCATTATGAGATGATCTCTCGAAGCAGAAATTAACCAATTTCCGTTCTGATTCTATTTCAAATCCATCATGGGCGACTTGTGAGCATGTAACGTGTTCACCGCTTCTTCTGATCTTGGATCCCATAATTTAATGGATTGCTGGCTTTCTTTACTACCAGATACCATCAAAGCTTTTTGAGGATATCATTGGACACACCTAACATCCGTACCATGTCCTCTAAGAACTCTCTCCTGTCGACATTTGAAAAAGTCCCAAACCCGAAGAGTACCGTCGTCAGAACACGTGACAAACTTTTTGTCATTTGGACTAAAACTTATTCCTCACAACGATTTATCGTGCGCTTACCTTCGTGCAATTTAAGTTTTTTTGCCAGTATTTTACGTGTTCCGTATTATCTCCGGAAATCATCCATTCGTCACTATGAGACCAAACCATAGTTCTGATAGGACTTTGGTGAGCCTGCATAATCATTTAAAAATTAAATGTAAATCCATTCCAAATTGTAAACTCCCCAGAACTAGAACTGGTAATCAGTCGTTTACCGTGACCAATCCACGATACACAAAAAATTGGACACCTTTCTTTACTCGTTACGGATTTGACAAAACGAGTAGTAACGCTGTTCGTAGGATTATCGGGATAACTAGAAGGTGGCATTAGTTGTGGCAATACAATGCGCTTGGCTGTAAGTTTCTTCTATCTTGAGGACCACGTTGCCATATTCTATTTTTAAGAGCGACGCCTATAGAGGCACTGATCGACAGTGATTCTGACTACGGTTTTCCTTAATCTCTTTCCATCGACGTCTTCCATATCAACTAAGTTTACTTTATCAGTCAATGCTCTAGGTTAGTATGTACGAATAGTAATTTAAAACTTTAGTAATAGGTCACTGCACGGTTATTGGGTGGATAATTAAGTTTTAATATTTAAGTTACTGTTTCAACCTTTATAGACATTAAAGACGTTGATCCTTGTTATGTTCTAGTTTATTTATATTTCGTATAGGTTTTTAAGCACAATTTTAACGTTGTTCTCTTTGGAAAAAAGTGAAACTGAATCCTTGCAAATCTCAGAGATCAAAAAAATTTCTTTTTTATAATTTTTCGTTTTTGTAATTTTTAAGCGTTTGAGTTGTTGATCATGTAGTTTTATGTTTTACCTAAATAATTCTTTTATAATAAATCATATAAAAATGTATATATTACTTGCTAACATCAAAATCTTGACATGTTGAAAGCTACGAGAGAAGCGCCTTAAATAATAAAACGAGTCGCTATTAATTGAATATATTGAGATTATTAATCATCGATTGTTTGAATTATACTAATTTGAAGGTTTAGAATAAATTGTGAATAAAATTTAAAATAATTTGCAGTGAAAAAATCGAATTTTTATTGTAACGAAAAACCCTTATCCTACGCCACTGTTCAGTTTGTTTAAAATAGCCGCATGTGGCGAGGTGGGAATCAATTTATCGTAGTCGTGTCGTTTTGATAGCGAAGTCACTTTCACATTTATACGAATGTCTCGGTTTGTGGTAATTAAATGATAAACGAGTGGATGTGAGTCGGATGTGGTTGTTCGGCCTTCGGCCTCACTGGATGAGAGATGTGGCCATCACATGACTTTACTATACATTAATTTTATGGTACTTTAATTGCACACAAATTTAATACAATTTGTACCTAGTTAGTGCATCACTAATTTGATGGTGAATCGAGTCAACTTACAGGGATCATCACCCTTTTATCGATAACTCGAGTCCAAAATTCAAAAACTGAGTTGAGTTGATTTATCTGGACAGTTACACATAACATAACTTGCGACATTGACATGTGCGCCGTCGGAGGCGTTTAAATTATGAATCTCGTTAATCCATCGGGTGCGTTAGCATCACTTTCATTTTTTCTGAATACTTCAGTACTTCAAATAAATAGAAAATTCACCAAGTTGAGCATTTTGAATGCAATTTGAAAATGGCTCTAATTCCTCCCCCTCCCCCTATTTTTTGAAACATTGCGGAAACAAAATATGCATAGGCAAAAATGTAGGATGCTGACACTATACAAAACGATCTTTTTAAGACTGGATCAAAAATTTTAATTTTTTTATTGCAACACTAAAATCATAAGGCTCATAAATTTTTTTTTATTGTTTTTGTAATGGTAATCGTACAAAACAACCTAAAATTTTAAATTTACATTCGATGAGAACATTTCTACAAATCTTTTTATATCGAAACTTAATACTGGTTTGATTTTTGTTGAAATTGGTTATCGAAACTTGAGATTGATAGTGACGCGCATGAATGGATTATCGAGATCCAACTGATTTTTGTTTATAAAAAAATGGTTGTTTTATTTTATGTAATTTGTATTATAATCACTAATCAGGAGGCATAGGCACAGGGGCGAATTCAGCAACTTTTTTAGGGGGGGGGCGATTTCATAGATTGTTAAGAAAAATACCGAAATTGATAGCTTTTTTTCACTAATTTTAGTTTTTACGTTATATTTATAATGCATAATTTTTCCAAGGGGGGGGCGATCGCACCCATCGCCCCCCTCTTGGATCCGCCCTTGCATAGACATACCACTACAGTCACTAGAAAAATACAGTACCGCAACGTCCGGCCATTTTGGGTCCAAAATAACGCTTTCTCTCTCTCGCACTCATTGGTCGATGATAGAGAGTGCGAGAGATCTAGTGACTGTACATACCACAGCACAAGGGCGCCGAATCATAAGAGCGGCCAAAAATGAAGACGTAATTTTGTTTAATTTATATTTACGGACAGCCCGTCTTTGAATACAATGTGCAAAGAACACCGAATCATATGGAGGGGAGTGAACACGGAGACACAAATATGAAATGGGAATCAAAACGCAGAAAAAAATCTTGATGGAATGAAATATTAATGTTTTTGTATGTTCGCCTTATTGATGCGGAAATGCATTGTTCTCACATTGCAGATATCTACGCGTTACGCAATATCTGTCATTTCATGACTGGTTACATATATAGCTTTTATTCCACCATAGCTGCTAAAATGTAAATATGGACAATATTAAAAATTAGTTAAAACGTTTAGAAAGTTTAATAAATAAATAAATAATTATAAGATGAATGTCGTTGCTGCCTCCCCCCCCTCGTTTCCCATGAATTTTTATATTTTTTTGTCAAATTGGTATCAAACGTTGAAATCTCAATGAGCTTTAATTGTTTTTGTGGGAGCCTCAACCGTCGCTCGTAGTTTGGTAACTTTTTTGGGGGGGGGGAACTTTTTATAATCATCTTATTTTTACATGTTACGAATTTATGGACGCTTGAAGCTCATGGGAGCTCCAGCAAGTTGCGGGGAGTAACATTCGATTTAAATTTGAAATTAGAAAAACTAGTCCCCCCACCATACAAAAGATTTTCTAATTTGGGGGGTTAATACTCAAACAAATAGTGGAAGTTCATAGGCTCCAACTAGAAAAAATAGAGGCTTATTAAAGCTCAAACGATTTTTAAACGTTTGACACCAATTTCACACAAAAATTGGACTGGGGGGGGGGGCTATTATATAATGGCTACACTTCCTCCCAAGTTTTTGCGAATAATTTCATAAAGATTTGTGGTCAAAGGAAAAACAATAATTGAAGCTTGTTAAATTAAATGCATGCTCAGTTTAACTGCAATTTTTCTAAAGAAATCTTTTAGTTTGGGGGGGGGGAATACATGATACTAAAACTTTAGAAATGTGCTCAGGCGCATAAGCGCCCACATTTTACGACATATTGAAGATGTCAGTGCGTGCCTCAAGTTTGAAATTTGATTGGTACACAAACGTGAATTTTTAATTTTTATTGGGTGTTGAGTCACTGAGTGATGTCAGGCGCAGCAGAGTCTAAAATGTGTTTACCAAGTGAGCACATCTTTAAAATATTAGTACCGTGGCAACGACATAAACTTCATTTTATATAGTCAACCTAGTTATAGCATGTTTTTCAAAGTAGGAGCAATGGCCCTCTTCAAGTGGTAGCTCTCCCTTCCCCAGTTTGCCCTTTTTCCTAGCATAAAGAAATTTGGCGGGCGTTCAGGCGTGGTTTACCTTCAAATTAAGATGAAGAAAACAGAACCATTAAAAAAATAGGATTTATCTTTTTTTATTATTATTATTAAAAGCTTTTATTTAACTTGGGGTGAGCGTTGTCCGTCGTCCGTGTGGGTGGACCGCTTTGAGGCCATTTTTAAGTAACTTTCCGACGTCCTAGAGATCTGAAATTTGGTACACAGCTTTCACTTAGAGAGCATTTTCATATTTAAATTTTGTTTTTTTAATATTTTCAGAAATATTTCTGAAAAATAAGCGAAAAATCGGGAAAAAACTGAAATTCATAAAGCGCATGCGTCGCTGCGCATTAAACAATTTTATCATACAGGGTGGAAAGTAACATAGATTTCTAAATCTTATTTGTAAGGACCGCATTCAGGGTGAAATTTGTGTCACTTGGTTTGAAAGGATTCCATGTGCAATAAAATGAGCTTGGTGCTCAAATTTCACGTGATGCGAGTGATCTATTGGCAGAATAATAGGATTATCAGATTATTAAATATAACAATATTACCAATTAGTTGATTTATTTGTAAGTGTAAAGCAAATTTTACGGTTCTAAAGGATTCTTTTAGAGTTGGTGAATAAAGTTTTGGGATTTAGTGGATTATCCACCCCTACGTTTAAAAACCATACGTACATGTTCTTATATAAGTAAAAAAGCAAAGAAATTTAATTTCGTAGTTAAAAAAAATGGAAGCTCGAAATGATTCAACAAATGAAAAACAAGCATCCTCATCAAAGTTCTCGGAATTATACAAGTCCAATAAATATAAAACTAAAATGAGCCAAGCAGAACGAAGAAAGCAATTTTTGGAAGAAATCCGTTCCAAACGCGCACAACTTGTAAACCAAAACCGTAACATTTCAGAACAACTCAAAGTCGCCGAAAAACAAACGGTAAAACCTCCAGAAGTTCCAAAATTTGTCAAAAAGCGTTCTCAAAATAATTACTCGAACACACTAATGTTATCGGAATTCTTCACAGAAATTCCATCCGATTTGGACGAAAAGTGGCTGGTTAAATTGTGTCCCATAGGGTCACGTAGACTTGTCGTAGCTCAAGATAAAACAACAGTGGCGTACAACAAATTCGGAGCAATCAAAGATAAATTTCCTTCCAAGTTGCCAGGTGGGTCCAAAAAAAGTTCTGAAACAACAACCACGGTTTTGGACTGCATTTACAATCATCAAGTTCACTGCTACTTCGTCCTGGATATTTTGGTTTGGGCAGGTCAGAACTTTCAAGAAAGCGATTCCGATTTTCGTTTCTTCTTCTTGAAATCTAAATTGCAAGAAATTCCTAAAATGGCGGAAACGAATTGTTATAATCACCGAAGATTTGTTGAAATTGATTGTTTTAACGCTACGTGTGAGTTAATCGAAGAAAGAGTTACCCATCGTTATGTGATTCAAAACCAAACGGTGTTGATTGATGGATTATTATTTTATCACAGAGAAACTTCGTATTTTGCTGGCGAAAATCCGCTTGTGGGGTGGCTAAAACCAAACCAGCTTCCGGATGTGTTGAAGATGTCCGTTCCGGATTATTATTTGGATGAAGAAACTGTTAATAGTTTGAAGGAGAATAGGAAAAAGAAGGACTTTCAAACTGAGGATATGTTGTGCCAGTCGTTAAATAGAATGGATATCGACTAATTTGTTTTTGCATTTTGGACTTTAATAAAATTAAAAGTTAAAAAATAAAATAGAAATAATTAAAAAACAATAATTTTAATGCGGCCTGTAGGCCGCCCTGTCATTAGGATAAACAATTGGTTTTTGGGTTGGTAATAAACTTCATTGGTAACAATGAAGGAACCAATCAGAAGACGTGCCTTATGAACTACGAAGTTACTGTCGACAAACATCGAAATCTAAATAATCGGTTGCTAACGAAATGGGTGAGCGTTTAGGAATTTGAAGTAAGTGATTTGTCTATTTTTTTTCATCAAATAGGAGGAAAGGAGAAAAAGTTTCATTTAAAGATTTCCAATTTTTTGTGTGACGTATTTGAAGCATTTTTGTCCTGTAATTGTGCGTTAATGGATTCTTAATTGTGATTGTTCTCCAAAAATTCAATCCATAATCTAAATATTTTTGGACACAAATACTGTCAAGAAAATAATTTTTTTTGAGAAAGATACTAACAATGCCTTTAATAAAGTATCGAATTCTGCTCTTCGATTCGATGTCGATTGCAGTGATTTAAGTAGCCTTCATAAATTTTATCAGGAGTTACCGTATAAATTTGGTAGTGTTTCTTGAAAGCATAATTCAATGACATACTCGAACGAAGATTTCAACCATATAATGAAATTTTTTATTCAAAATACGAGGGCAGTTTGATAAGTCTGTGACTTTTTGAATAAAAGATTTTTTTCGGCTTTTTTAAGCTTTATACATTTAGTCCAGCGTTTATCCAATTTTTTATTGCTTTCAAAAAATTGTTTTTCTCAGGTCCTCAAAATAGGCGTTTGTTTTAGTGATGACTTTTTGGTCAGACCCAAATCTCATACCGCTCAGCCATTTCTTTAGGTTTGGAAACAGGAAATAGTCGCAGGGGGCTAAATCTGAGAATATCCTGGATTTTTGCCATGGTGACTACACATGTGTACCTGTGCATTGTCTTGCTGGAACAGCACTACTTTTTTTGCCAAATGCAGTCGTTTTTTTACTCAAAAAGTAATCCTTAATCAGCACACGAACTTCACTTTTTTCGTTTTTGTTAAAATTCACGAGGTTCTTTCAGTGGCTGCCAGACACAAACTAAATGTTGCAGCTTACTCAAAATTTGACAGTAGTCTATTAATAGACGGCAGTTGTCGGGAGCAGTGTTGCTCCCACATCACATCGATTTATTCTGTGGAGGTTATTAAAATCTTACTAAAGTCCCAATTTTTATCAAAATATTTAAAGGCAATCAACGAAATATTTTTTTTTTAATATGAATCGGGTTTACTCCTTGAGAACGATTGCGCTGTCTAGGCTCTGGTAGCACCAGCAGGATTAACCTCCTGATGTTGTCGTGTGTCTCGGTAAATGCACTTATTAGGTTTTCTAGTATTAGGGCTAGCTCCTTCCGAAGGGAGTCACCTAATCAGACTAGGGGTCTGTTCACACTGGAACTGTGAGAAAATTATTACTATTGTGAATTGGGAGTGTATTTCTATACCCCTGTTTTGGATCTCGCATTTTTTGTTGACTGTGTTTGATTTTACAAAATCAGTGACTCACACATTTGCTTTGAAAAATTTTAATTGTATTGTCGCAATCAACCCCTAATTTTTTCCATGGGGTAGTTGGAGATTGACGCTCGGTACCAAATTACTCGTGAATATTTGGGGGTGTTCTTAGACGCGTACTTCGTTTTTTTGAGAAAGATACTAACAATGCCTTTAGTAAAGTATCGATTACTGTTTTTCTTTATCTGACGTAACCTTCTAAAGATTGATATAAATCTTATATAAACGCATACATGGTTGTTGTTGGGAGATGTACTGACAATGCCCTTAAAATAATATCGATCACTGCTATTACGTTTTTTAGTGTTCATGGCGTTTTTTAGATTTCTAGGACATGTCAATATAAATGTGTGGTTCTATTTTGTAACGCGTAGCGCCCTTTTGGCACTACATCTTTTTATGTCGAGCTAGGTACTAGTTGAATTGATGGGTTTAGGGTTGGTGTAATCAATAATATGCATGTCAATAATTAATTCTTACATATTGAAATATTAAAAGAATACTAGTACATAAAACCTAAGGCTACAATATAAAGCTTTATCTCACCCAATTAATCTACCTACCATTTCAACTTATCGCCTTTAAGAACTTTCAACTTGTGACCTATTAATTTTTACCTTTAATTTTAATATGTGACATTCCCCCCTTTTTGAAGAAACTGTCCCAAGTCGAATTGAAAGTACTTTCAATTTCAAGATCACAATATTATAAAGGTTTTATTTCTGGTATTTTCTGGTATTTATCCTCTTAATCAACATTTTCGGTGTTGTCAAATTTTTATTATCGAACTTCGCAAAAATTCATCTTTCTGTCATCTTCGATCCAGTTCACTTTTAAACCCCTTACGGAATTAATGTTAAAACCAATTTTTGTTTGATGTTTTTGTTGACAATAACGTCCTGATGTATGTCTTTCACCCCCTTGACAATCATCGAGCTCTTGTATTGTTAGTTTAAAATCCTCGACCTCTTCTTTTGGATCATCTCAAATTTTAACTTTGTTTGTGTCTTCCGAATGGACTTTCGAAACATTACATCTTTTTTTTTTTAATTTTGTGGTAATTTAATCTTTATGATTTCTTCTCTTAAATCTTCAATTTTTTTTTGTTTCTTCTATTTTATTATAATTTATTACCAGTTTTTCGTTTGGAAATCTTACAAGAATTTCTTGCTCCAGTCGATAGTTCATTTATATACTCATGTCAACCCCCCATCATACCCCCCATCACAAAATCAATTCACCTGGGGTCTACATTAAACCGCTTTAGCGCACGACGCAGCGAGTGATGCGACACCATATCAAATGCCTTTTTGAGATCCACGGCGATCAAATGATACGGGCGACACTTTCTTCTACGGTTTTTAATCAGAGAGTGTATAGTCGCGGTATTTAGGAAAGCGCCGTTTACCGAAGTGAAACCTCTCTGATTCGGATGCAAGTTAAAATTATCGCTTAGTCTTTTTGCGATTATCTTGTTCATTAGCCTTGCCATTACCGACGGGATCGAAATAGGTCGCCAGTTAATCCGGATTGCTCAATTGTTCTGCTGACGTAGAGGCTGACCGGGAGGCCACCAGACACCAAGCATGAGTTCAAAAAGAGCTCAAACCTATGTACAGGGACCTTCAGCAGCTGGAATAATTTCATGCCATCTGGACCGCTCGCTGTTGCCTTCGAAGTAGACAGAGCGAGCGTAATCTAATGCTTCGATATCGGGTACCAGAGGTTCTGAGAATCCTTTGGATGCTCGATCGGGGCGCCGTCATTTGGAGATATGGCACTAAACAATTCTCGGAGCCCCTTTTCAAATAGTTTACGAGGGGGCTCCGCGGGTGTACCAGAGATATTCTTACTCATCAAAATCTGGTCCGCCAAGACCTTACGGTTCTTGATAAACAAAACCTGAGTTGCTCAATGAATTGCTCCCCTGCTTTTCGGGGGCACGGTATTATTTTTAGCATTATTTCTATTCCGTCGAGAACCGCCAGACCTCCTCTGCTTCGGCACGAATCGCGCCACCAGCGTGCGAAGCCAATCGGCGACCACTTCTCGAAGAATTGCTTTATTGTTTCCGGTAGTACAAGCTACTACGGCAAAGACAGACAGATCTTCGTCTGTCCGGTTATCATACCTACAGTTTTCCACGTTTACTCGTACGGTAATATTCCTAAAAGTATTATAAATTAATATAGAAAAGATTTACTGAAATGATTTCAGTTTTTCGTTTGGAAATCTTACAAGAATTTCTTGCTTCAGTCAATATCTCGTTTTCATACTCATGTCGATCTCATTACCCTCAAAGTATCGAGCAATAATTTCTATCAAAAGATTCCTTTGTTCTTCAAATTTAGAAAGGGCGGATGGGCTACCAGGAAATTAGCGGCCGGCGGCTCAAAACCGTAATTGTCACGGCCCAAAACAGCGCCGCAGGCGAAATTTTTATTTTATCGGAGTGGCCTTGATCGCCTATTCCAATATCTCCATTGAAGGAGTAGATTTGGCTTGGCTGGTTATGAATAATCAGGTCATTTTCGAGAATAAATTGTTCGAGGATTGCTCTATGAACAGCAAAAGGGGCGCAAGGATGTCGTATGGTTTTTCTTTTGATTGTACGTTTATATCTTTTTCTCGTAAATATTTTTCATGTCTTTTTATATTATTGTCGTTTCTTTTTCTCGAGTTTATTTCTTGGAAACACAAATCCGTTCATAGTTTTAGGATGGTGTCCAAATAAGACGTGCTGGTTGTTTAAAACTCGAAGTCGCAGTTTTTCCAAAAATTGTCTTAAACGTGAAACTGTCCTGTTCGCAGCGCCAATTAAATGTTGAGTAATTCAAACGGAATTTTTAAAAACTACTATTTATTTTGAAAAGGTCAATTTTTTTGTTGGAACTAACTTTTGGATTAGTTCCACATTAGAATTTAATTGTTGAACTGAAAATAATTCTTACATAAGTAATTAACATAATTAGATATTTATATTTAACTTACGCCTTTTGAAGAATTTCATTAGATAAACTGACAAATTTTCTTTTTTCGCTGCTGATATCCTAGTTGGAAGATGTTTTTAATGTAACTTGTACTGGAAAACTGGAAAAATCATTTTATTAGACGAAACTGTAAGAAAACAGAACACTTTTTCACCACTCTTTCATTTTATACTCAAAAGTTTTCCAATTCTACACTTTTGACTTGACCAGTCGCACTCAAATCCTATCTTTCCCATCCTTGAGGGGGGGGGGGGAGATTATCATTCTCTCTTGGCTTTATAACACAGAGGTGTCTCACAAATTTACAAAATTAAGCAAAAAATAAAATTTGTATGGGAATTCCTTTAGGACATGGTTCATCATTCTTTGGAAAGTCGGTGGTGCATTTTTCAGGCCAAATGGCATTCTTAAATATTCGTAGTGACCGCTGTTTACTGTTAAAGCAGTCTTTTTGATTAATTTTTGGTCCATTTAGGCAATTAAGTAAACACAAAATATTTTTTTACTACCTCTTAAGCCGTAGTAACTTGATTTATTAATCCAATCTTCCCCTAAATTATTAATCGGATTATCCATGGATTTAAGAGAATCAAAAATTACTATACCTATAAGTAAAAGTGACATAAAAATTATTGTGTGTTTTAACACAAAATTATTTAAAAAAATTTACAATGGCAAAAACCAATAGTTCCGACCAACCCACAACAACTTCAAAACCAAGTAAGCAAAGTAAGAAAGAAGTCACCGTACGCTTACGGAAATCTTCCAGAAGTTTTGGTCTCATGAACTTTACGCTTCAACTTCAAGTTAGAAAATGTAAAGAAAGCGAAATTACAACGGTTAGTAAATGCACCAGCAGAACCCATAGTAAAAGTTGAACAGCCTCCAGAGTTTGGGGCCGGTTCTTGATATGGGCAATCAAGGAAATTCGTCTCTAAAGCAAAAGTAATTGACCCTGAGAAACAGCCTTACATTTTTGGAACGGAATTGACTGATGGAAGCTCAAAAGATTATGTAAGTACGCGTGAAGGCGGTATGATGAATGATACTGTGTATTACGTTTTCACTTTAGAAAATGACAAGGATCAAATGCCTTCCTGAGATCCTTCTTTCTACGGTTTTTAATCAGAGAGTGTATAGTCGCGGTATTTAGGAAAGCGCCGTTTACCGAAGTGAAACCTCTCTGATTCGGATGCAAGTTAAAATTATCGCTTAGTCTTTTTGCGATTATCTTGTTCATTAGCCTTGCCATTACCGACGAGATCCAAATAGGTCGCCAGTTATCCGGATTGCCCAATTTGCTCTCGTCTTTTGGTATCCTAATTGTTCTGCTGACGTAGAGGCTGACCGGGAAGCCCCCAGACACCAAGCAGAAGTTCAAAAAGAGCTTAAGCCTATGTACAGGGACCTTTAGCAGCTGGAATAGTTTCATGGCGTCTGGAACGCTCACTGTTGCCTTCAAAGTAGACAGTGCGAGCGTAATCTATTGCTTCGATATCGGGTACCGGAGGTTTGGAGAATTCTTTGTCATTTGAAGAAACAATTCTCGGAGCCCCAGCGAGTACCAGCGTTATTCTTACCCGTCAAGATCTGGTCCGCCAAGACCTTACGGTTCGGTACGGCAAACAAGACCAGATTTGCTTTATAAATTGCTCCCCTCCTTTTCGGGGGCACGGTATTATTTTTAGCATTATTTCTATTCGATCGAGAGCCGCCAGACCTCCTCTGCTCCGACACGAGCGTGCGAAACCTTGCAAGATTGTGAGAAAATATTATATATCCTCTTTTTAATATAACCGCCTGTGTATTCCTCCACAAGTAAGGCAACTTCATCACAAGAGGGCATTTTGTTGTTGCAACAACATCATCATGATGTCTGGACCATGCTTCTCTATCACCTTGCTGGCTCCATCCAGATACATCATTAGACATAATGATCGCCATCTCCGATGATCCGGGTTTAGTTAGATCGCAGATTGAATCAAAGAGTTTTTGAACTTGTATGTCAGATTTTTGTGCAGTAACGCCCGCATATAATGAGCACAATGGTGTAGCTTGTCGATCATAGCATGGTGTAAGCTCTCGAGTGATGTCATCGCCACTCAATATTTTTCTGACCTTTTCTTTTGACTTCGTATTTTCATTCTTTCTGACATTTCAGAAACACGGTCTCACTTATCCACGCCTCTTGATATCAAGCTATAAATCTCTCCAGGTTTAACCCCACCAGATAACAGTGGTGCATTTTTCAAAGCATAAAGAAACTCATTGTGAAAGGTGTCTGAACCTTCGTTATGGACCAGCAGATCATCATAATTCTTGATATTTGCTTCTACTCGGGTCACATCTGAAGCTTCCTAAAACCAGGTGGGTAGTGTGTCGTTGAAAGGGAAAATCTTTCAATCCAAGCGAGTCCCATTTCTTCTCTTGGAACCAATGCATTTTTCTTTGCAAGTACATCTTTAAACCATTTTTTCTCTTTCACATTGCAGCCAGGTGCCTGCACGATGCAATCGAAGCACTTTTCGCCATATCTGGTCACTATCTTTATTAAATCTGTTTTTGCATATGCCATAAATTCGTCAAATGCTGTGGTATTTACTGTGTTGGCGTTTGACATGTAAGTTGTAGCTCTGCTAAAAAGTGACTGTATGTTGCAATCTGGAGATGGAACTGCATAGTATAAATTAGCAATGTTCATGCGTGCTCTGTCTGGTAGGTTCAAAGCATTGATGTGGTCGTGCCAGTACACCTTTAATTGAAGCATTTATGCGATCCATGTTCTCATGGCCTCGCTTTTGTGCTCCCAATGTACGTTCAGAAGTACATTTTGAGAATGCAGTTCATTCTGCAACAGAGCAACTGACTGTTTGATGCTTCTTGCTATCCACTCGCTGTAATTTGTGTCTGCCAGAACACCTGCGAGTCATTTTGTACTCAATTTTAGAGCTGTGAGCATGTCAGGTTTGTTGGAATCACCACTAAGTCTAGTTATATGCATAATTGTACAAGCCTTCCCACATCTTCGAAACAGAATGCATCTGATCTAGTGATGAATAATCTAAAATATACACATGATCACGGTATTCGATGATATACAACCATATAACATGGTATATTGATTCGCAACCGAGGAGTTCCTTGATTTTCCTTCCAGTGACTTCTAAGGCAGAAGGATCCCAAATGAAAAGCCCTAGTCTCATCGAATCATGTGATTCGGCTATTGAATTATTCACAGATGATGTTCTCAATCTTTCTGTCCCGAACCACCATGCATACATCCTCAACCACTCTGGCTGCTGCTAATGCCCAGGATCTTGCAATATACATCCCCCCTAAGACAGATGTTCGACGGTATGAATCTGCGCTGCGAAGCAACCCGTAAGCTGCACAGTACAAATAAGATGTGTAGATCTTGACTTAAATCCGTATTGGTTTGGGGCCAAATCTTCTGTGCGCTCCATTTCGGTCTTTAATCTACCGACCATTAGTCGCTCCAACAGTTTGCCTAGTTCATCGATGAGGCAGATAGGCCTGTAGGAGCTCGGATCTTCAGTGGTTTGTCACCTTTTTGCAATAATACCAATCGCATCCTCATCCATATTTTTGGGAACTTTTCCTGCATCAGACAATTGTTGTACGTTGTTAGCAGTTTGTTTGGGCATTTCTTAACAATTGCTTTTACTACCAAATCCGGGTCAGGACATTTGGGCGCCGTCATTTGGGCGCCGGACTTGTAGAGGCTTGCCGTTTGGGCGCCGAGACTTTTAAGTGCTAAAAATGTCTACTGCGCACATTTACGCGCACATTTGCTTTCAAATTTAAAACATGTTCTAAATATTTTACATGAAAATTTAGCACAAAATTTGCTGGTAAATTTGCTGTATACAACGGTGATTGTACAACAAGAGTGTGGATGCCCACTAGAAGGCCGAGCCAAGAAATTCTGTGCAATTTGCGATTTGAACCCAGAATTTCCGCTCTATACTCAACTAACGATCACATCACTCCACTGCTGTGCAGTATGTAATTTATATACGAAAGCGTAGAAGTGTTGCTATAAGAAGAAGTATGTTCGTGTAAGAATGAATGAACTAATGACTAATATCACTCAAAATAATAGCTTAGATCAAACATCTTAAATATCAAGTGTAGGCTTCTAGTAGTTGGAACTTGCAATGTTTATTATGTTCACTTTGAAAGCATCTATTTGCGGTTTATTTGCATAAACCTGCGATTTAAGATAGCCCCAAAAGAAAAAGTCTAAGGTCCGGTTGCACCAACGCATAATAAGGATTTAATAGAGTAATAAGCTATTACTAGATTAAAAATTGACATTTTGACATAAGATGCGTTGCACCAACGAGACTTAACTTATTACTAGATTAAAATCTCAATTAAAATGAATGACATATGTCAGTTTCCTTCGCAACAACAGTTATTAAGGAAATTATTAGCAAAATTATTAAATATTTAATAAAAATTCCTTAGTTACCAAAAAAATGCGTTGCACCATTGCGACTTAGTTTAACAGGGTAATAAATTTAATAATAAGCAAATTGGCCAAAATTGGTCAATTAAAATTTTAAGTTGAAATTTTATTAGAAAAAATTTGATGAAAAAAGAAGATTTTTAAGTTATGTAGTACATAGAACTTGAAAAATTAATCGCGGAATTCAAAATTATATTATTATGAGTAGAAAATGTCAGCTACAATTTCTTTTTCGAGTACAGATGAAGATATAAATTTGTTAATTTGTTACTAAAGCCTCACATTTTGAGTAGTTAATATTCCTCTATGGATTTAATCACAATATGTGAATATTATGACAGTAATATTATGTTGTCGTTAATACAGAAAAGAAAAAGTTATTCATTACCACTGAAAAGAATTCGTATTTAATAATATTTCTCAAATATTAATGTCTTCAAATTATTGCAGTTAGAAAACTGTTTTCTAATTGAGTGCTAAAGCAAACGAAGAGTTACTTCACTTTTTGCCACTGGATATTGAAAACTACTACTGGGCCAAGAAAATCAAAGCGTGATGCAAAAATTATAGGACTTTGTCTCTTTTATAAAAATGATGACTTGGATTGTTGCAATTTCTGCTTATATATTTTGCTCAAGAACTTTCCTTTACATTTTTTTCGTTAATTTCCATGATATATTTTTAATAATCACGTACACATTTACCTAGTGGCAGATCTAGGAATAGTTCAGGAGTTTAGGATTGAGAGTTAAGTTAATATTTAAAATTTTTTTATTAATTTTTCAACATTTGCATCTTCTTGGATAGTACTTGATTTTCCCTTTTATAGATATTATATAGATACGCTACTGTATTAACCTAAAATTAATATTTAAACAAGCGAGAAATGTCAAATTAGTATGGCGACCATTGTTGAATTTCATAATAACTAATATGAGATTTTTAATTGAGAAAAATGTTGGTGCAACGCAAAAAAATTTAACAGGGTAATAGTTTAACAGGGTAATAACTTTTACATATAATTTGACATAAATAATAGATTTTTAGGTTATGAACTACATCGAAGTTGACAAGTAATCGTTGAATTTTGAAATAAATTTTTTTAAACAACAAAACTTTTTCAAGGAAGCAAGCGAAAGATAGAAATATTAATATTTTGGACAAGCCTTATCAAAAACGAGGTAATTTTCTCAAGCTTCACAATTTTGTGGGCATCAATTTTAAACTTTGTCGCTTATGAAATTGTTTTTATAGGACCGGGCGATGTAAAAATCTTTTTATTTTTTTACATCTTTTGTGGCCGTTATACAATTCCAATATGCAATGATTTCAGCAAGAAACTCACGTCGTGAGATGTTCAAAAATCTAACAAATTGCAACGGTATATTGAAAATAATAAATTTACTCCCTGTGTATATAAAATGTGATTGAAAAAAGACAACTTAGAATGCATTTTTTATTAGAAATGAAAATTAACGTGAAAATACACCATTATAAGGGCAGTTCTAACTGCAACGTTTTGACAATGACAATAACGTTTCCTTAGCAATTATAAAAATATTAAACTAATAGCCTAATAACATTATTAAAATAATTTTAACAGAGTAATAGCTATTATGATAATAGCGCTTAATATGCCAATTTTAATAGACGTTGGTGCAACCCGACCTAAAAGCATTAAATTGCAAAATCTGGGTAAACGCAACAAATGTATTGGCTTACGAGATAACAAAATTACAAATTTATTGCTCAATATAAAAAAAAACATTTACTTATAATAATAAATATTGTCGATGGATGACAAATTACAGCATTCGTTTCCGCACCACCTAAGAGGTAGAATGCAAGGCGCGTTTTTTTTTTACATGGTTTCCCCGATAGGCCTAATCCATGTTGATTGTTTTTTACAGAAACAAATCGAAAACTGAGGATTGTTTTTTGTTTTTAAGAAACAAAAAAATCCCTAAAAAACAAAACTGTTTGTTTTTTACAGAAACAAACAAAAACTGAGGCTTGTTTTTTGTTTTTTTGAAGAAACAAAAAAATCCAATAAAAAAACAAAACTGGAAGAAACTGCCATATCTAGCTGATGTCGGCGATCGTAAACGATCAACACCGACGACCAGCCGTATACGGAAATTTCTTTGTCGATGCCATAGCTTGACGGATCGATAGAACCCTAGAAGAATTGGCTCTTCTTGGAGGTCTATGATTACCCCGATTGGAAAACGTACGTCGATGACGGATATTTTCCGGGCAATGTGGAAGGTGTTGGGTTCTCCTGTCGTGAGCACGAGAGTGATGAATGCGGCTAGAAGCCGGTGAATTCAAATCACTTGTGGGAGAATGACGTGGAGGAACCCTATTGGGAAAGCGGAACGAATGTGCCATTGGAGTTTCAGGAGCTCCTCTGCCACACCGTTCCGTAACGGAGTTGTGCTGAATTTCTCTAACGTCCCGGACGAACGTTGGAGGGTGAGGTGTGGAGTGATGAATGCGGCTAGAAGCCGGTGAATTCGATGCACTCGGGTTGGAATGACGTGGATTAGCGGCGTTGGGAAAGTGGAGTGGATGTGACATTGAAGTTTGAGAAACTCCCCTGTCATACCACTCCCTAGTAGAGGTGTGTTGGATTTCTCCAACACGGATAAAGGGTGGGGTGTAGGGTGTGCCACGAAATACTTCGATACGACTAAACGTGGAAGTGGATACTTCCACGTGTTGTGTATGAAGTGAAGGTCTAGAAGAACTGTCATCATAGATGGCGGTTGTCCTAGACCTTCTAAGAGAAGTATGTTGCGCTTGGTCGAAACATTCTTCTCTACGGCGTTGGAAAGAGTGGGGTGGAAAAGTAGCGTTGTTGAAAGACATGATGTAAGAGATGAACTAAAGAAAAAAAGAAAAGAAGGCGAAAATAAAATAAGGACACGTCTGACCGGGAGATGGCTAAGTGAGTAAGTGAGTATTTATTCGCGCATTCTTACGGAAGTTAACTTTTTTGATGGGGTTATGGGTAATCGATTCTTTTATTGTGGGGGGGGGGGTAAAATTATTAAACTAATTAGTTCGTTCATTTATTACCAACCTAATAAATACAAATGACGACTAGAGGTGCGTTATTGTGACGTAATCATGACTCAGCAACCCAGAACGTAACATAATATTCAAAAAACGTTAAGTATACCAAAGTAATTTTAAAATATTTTATTAAAGCTACTATCTCTGGTGGTATTTGGTGCTTTTCGAGGGCATATTACGTGCCACGGCTGTGCCCCCTTTTAAAGACCCTTGTGGGTCTCAGGGTTGCACGGCAAGCGTTAAGTAGTCAGCCTCTACGAGGCGGCCCCGGAAGGACATTTCGCCTGTCACGGCGCGGAACGTCACTAAAGGCTACTAGCGAAACAGGTCAGCAGATGGGCAAGAGTCCGCAGCCATTCTGTGGACGACCGGAAACTGCTGGGACGAATCGGTCTAAGGAAACCAGATCTACACTCCAAAGGCAAAATCCTCTAGTGAGAGGACTAACACGCCCGAGTATGAGTGTTGGTCCATGACTTCCCGACCGTGAACCCGAGGGATCAGTAAGTAAGAGCCTACGTGGCGGTCCCGAGGTGAGAAAATCTTACTGGCCCGGTTACCAATGGGGGACGTCAACCGGCAGACATTGGCTTCAGACTTTCCTTGCAAAATGACCATGGGGTGCTTTGTCGGCGGAGACCGGTAAGGTTCCCTTCTCTGGTAAACGGAGGGGACGAAAAAGTTGGTACCGCGAAATACTTGTATTGCGCGATGGAGTAACTTGGGACCCAAAGGGAACCTTCCTTTCTGGTGAACAGAGGGGATGAAAATTGCAACCTTTACAGTGGTAGCACAGTCTTCTTCTTCTTCACTATTCGCATTAGGCTTTCGGCCTGTCACGGTTCCCATCTCTTCCTCGGTCGTCCAACATTTCTTCTTCCTTGCGGTTTATATCTTCTAACTTGTGCTGGTATTCTTTCTTGTCTCATTCTGTCTAGATGTTGTGACCATTTGTTTTTGTTTTCCTTCAGTTTATCTTTTATACTGAAGATTCCCAATTCTTCCCTAATTTCAACGTTTTTTATTCTGTCTTCTCGCGTACACCCTTTTACCGCTCTCAAAAATCTCATTTCCGCCGCCTGGATCTGGCTTTCCTGTCTTGTGTTTATTACCCAGCATTCACTCTCATACATCAGTACCGGCACCGCCATGGTCTTGTAGAATTTTAACCGAGTTGGTAGCACAACCGGTAGCACAGTATGGAGCTGAAATCTCATTTCCCCTCGGGAACCAAACGGATATCTATGGAGTTACAATCTTAACCTGCCACAGGGAGACCTGGGCAGCGCTATAGGTTGTTAACTTTGGTGGACTCCAAAGCCTCGGCTTGAACTTTGGGACGGCAAGTAAATCTCTAAAGGGCGTTAACGGCACGTCCCTGAATCAGTTAAACTCCACGATTTACGGGAGGGTTCGAATAAATAACCGTCTGCGGGAAGACGGGAGCCCGGGGTTAATTTTCGCACAAGCGTGCTTAACCTCCCCGTCTTTTGTGAGCTTGCTCACTGAGGTGGATTCGCAGTGGCGGGTGGTTTTTGGGAAAAGTAGCATCGATCAGCACTCGGCCTGTCTGTCAGGGAACCTTGCGACCTACAGGTTCCTACTCGGGTTTTGCAGGCTGAGATAAGGGAATAGGTATGCTGGCTATCTCAGCGGCTCTCGGATGTAGTACCTAACGTCTCCGTTAGCTCTCTATGAGAGAGGTTGCCGTATATATATTAAGTTTTCATATAGCAACTGAATCTCAAAAGTACTAACAAATGTTGACTTGGTGGATCTACACCACACTAATGCATCTCCTTCGAATAAATCGAGCACTTTTAAAGAGCAAGTCATCCTAGACTGTGATTACGAATGATTTGTAAAAAATTTAGGAATGTTTAGTTTCTACAAAAAGGTTTGAGTGTAAGGCACAAACTTTACTTTTGCAAAAACCATTGTCATATGTTAAGACAGCTATAGAAATCAACTTGTTCGTGGTGATCGGACAATCACAATCAAACGATCTACACCGTAAAAGAATCGTAAGATGCGTTGGTATAAATATCCCAACCATAACCTTAAAGAGAATTTTGTTAACACCATACACACAATTCCTCCCTTGCAAATCTTTTAAGCGATAAGTCAATGACCCGGCGACTTCCACGACTTTGCATTGGTGCTAACTGTTTAAAATAATTTTCCATAGCGTTGGACAAAGAAAAGTTTCTTTTGAAAATGTTCTTTATTTTGCTGCTCAAGTTCATAGTAACATATCAATAATAATAATAAATCATAAAATTAATAGTTTTAAAATTATTAGAGGTAATTTAATTAGCAAAGTAAGTTCAATTTATTAAAATAAAAATTTATAATTTATAACAATAAACTTATTAATCAAGTTAAAATTTAAATTAACATTTCGTTTTCGTAATTACAATAATCATGATGAGATTACGAGGAGTATCGCGATTAGTATCACGATGGCATCGTAATCGACATCTATGCTATGCGCACTCTCATTTAAATACATGGGTTTGTTTTTATCGCGACATCCACATCGAGATCTTTGCTATGTTTATACCTTTACACCTCGCTGAGAAGGAAAACAAGGAATTCTGACCGTGTGGCGATTACAGGACCCTTAATGCTAAGACCATTCACGACTGTTATCCGATACCGCATATTCAAAACTTCGCTGAACTGCTCGCTGGAAAAACGATATTTTCAACCATCGATCTCTTTAAGCATTCAATCAGATTCCGGTCCAACCCGCATCAAGCTGGCGCCGCCACTTCTTTTCTCCTTTTTTGATAAATGCCTCAGATGTGGTGCGGAGAGCTACAGAGCATTCGAATGTACAAATAGACCCAAATGCCGAACCTGCAATGGCTCCCACCAGTACGGACTAAGATGCCCCAAATGGGAATCTAGAAAAAATAAAGGTTTTTCAAATAAATCTGAATACGGCCAAGATAACTCACAGCCTTCTCGAACAAAGTACTCGAGAAGGAAATATCAAAGTTACTTTCGCGAGCGAACCCAATCTCGCAGCAAGCATGGGGAAAAACTGGTTCCGAAACAATAGCGGGGGAGCCGCTATCTGGATAGCCAACCCCCGAAAAGTAGCGGACAGTGGGCGTGGAGAGTCGTTTGTTTGGATCAGATGGCGAGGAGTGGTATACTATAGTTGCTATTTTCCGCCAAACAAAACGATCAACGAATACCAAGACGCGATAGACCAGTTTGTTGAAGACGTGCGTGAAAAGAAACTTTTCGTTCTTATAGAAAGGACTTTAACGCAAAATCACCGGAATGGGGCTCAGCCACGAGAGACATGCGCGGCGACATTCTAGCGGAAGCCGTGGCGTTGGTGGATATGTCGGCTTGCAGCGTGGGACAAAGTCCGACTTTTCAAAGAAGAACGTCCGAGTCGGTGGTGGACATTACATTCGCGGTACCCGGCCTCCAGAACAAAATCACCGAGTGGGAAGTACGTCAAGAAGAAACTGATAGTGACCACAAGTATATCACATTCAAAATTCAGATCCCAAGAACTACAACACCAAAGGATCCCAGAGGATGGAATGTTAAAAAACTTGACACAGAAAAGACCAGACAGCTCATCTTGAATACACCATGGCACTTCATCGAAACAAACGAAGAACTGGTCGCGGAACTGACTCGGACGTGCGAAGTCTTGATGACGATGAAAAAAAGCGCACACTGGTGGAACGACGCGATAGCCGGGGCCAAAAGGAAATTATGGCTCTGAGCAGATTGTACAAACGACGCTGAAAAAGATGACAACCGGAAGAAGCCGAAGTAACTTACGGGCTCTACAAGACTGCCAAAAAGGAGCTGGCCAGTATGATTCTGAAAAGCAAAGAAGAAAGCTGGAAGGATGTCCTTAGAGACATAGAGTTCGACACCTAGGGACTGGGATACCAAATAACGGCGGAAAAGCTCCGCTCGGGCCAAATTCCAGGCCTAACCCCTGACAGAGTGAGCTTTATTTTGGATTCCCTGTTTCCCGCTCATGACAAGGCGGAATCGGTAAAACCGGAACTCAAGGAACCATTCGCACCTTTCACCAGTGAGGAACTTGCGAAGGCAATGAAGAACTCGCCCAGCGGTAAGGCTCCCGGACCCGACTGCATTCCCAATGAGATCATCAAGATTATGGCTCAGGAATAGCCCGACGCTCTGCTAAAGGTGATAAATACTTACGCATCTAGAGGTGAATTTCCGAAGAGCTTGAAACGCTCAATATTGGTTTTGGTAAGGAAAGGCGACAAGCCTCTGGACGAGCCCAGTTCGTACAGACCCATATGCCTGCTGGACAACATGGGCAAACTGTACGAACGCCTTATTCAACTAAGATTGGCCGAAGAAATTCGGAAGCTGGGAGATCTTAGCGATCGTCAGTACGGATTCCGCAAGAACAGATCTACTGTCGACGCGCTTAAAAGTATCGTGGAGAAAGCCACCAGGGCCAGGGATGGAACCTGGAGGACAAGACTGATCGTGGCCTTGATCACCATATGGCGTTACCCTTCGAGTAACAACCGATCAATGCCGACAGTTTACGTCAAATTTGTTTGCAGGCCTTACGAAATTACTCGGTAATAATTACATCCGCTCAACTCCATACCACCCCATGGCAAACGGAATGATTGATAGAATCTATACGCTATAGGTATTAGCTTTACCGAAAACCTCAATTTATCGGCAGCTAAACTATTTATATGGACGATATGGATAATATGGAAGACATGGGTGATATTGATTTAAAAGCAGAAAATTTGAATTCAAATAATATATTTGAAGAAGTAAACGTAATTTATAATAACTGCATTGCAAACGCGATAAGTTCCGAAAATTGTGGAAACAAGGATAATATACATTATTATAGTTTAGATACTAGCAAAAAATTGTTAAATTTGTTTAAATTGTCACCACTCTCGTCTGCCTTTATGGTACCTATATTTGGTTTCGGAAATCCTACTAAAACATCGGCGTTTTTAGAAAGTATGTGTTTAAAGATTTAAAAAATATCGTTTTTCAGCATGAAGAATTAATTACCTGCAAGACTCGATGTTTTTCTGCCTATTCACATACAGGTTTACACATTATAGGTTTAATGAATATTGTTGGATCAAAGTTCGAAAAAGAAGAAATCGATACTAGAAATGAAGAAGATAAATAGTATAGTTTTGGAAGTGCTAAACAATGAGGAAGATGAAATTCTGGATGATGTCGCGGAACTTTCAGAACTATCTGAAGAGAACTGGCATGGCGAAGTGGAAAAATATGCTCAAAAATCCGCCGCAAACGGATTAAAATATCTTATTACATGGATACGGATTCAAAATTCTCGATTTATAATTCAAATAGTAAAAGCAAGTGCTTATTAAAATGGAAACAACTCAAGTGCTTCACTGGCGTAACAACTTTTCCTGGCGCCGGTGTGCCAGAGCTAAAAGCGCCTGTATACAAAAAATTTTATATAAAGGGTATTGTAATTTTTATCAGCGATGTTTACCCAGAATCAAGAAATTCTAAGATATTGTAGAGTTATGAAACGAAATGATTCGAGAGACCTTATTTTGGCAGATAAAAAATATTCTGCCTGATTTGAATGTTCCACCATTTGCCAAAGGGCAATCTGTAGGATAAAGTGCTACAATATTTTAGATTGAATACCACACCACGTAATTCTGTACAATTCTGAAATGGAAGGCTTTTATGACAAATTACCCCCCGGTGGTTTGCCATTGTCTTCCGAGGAGAGAGAGGGTTGGGGTTTGAACCTAAAGCTTCTGGCCTAGAGTCCGGTTTTTAGCCCGTCCATCTAAGTTATCTCTTCAGTGATGGTTGTTATTAAGATGTAATTTGCCATCATCAAGTGTTTTTTAATACTTCGGATAACTCATCATCTCGGCGATAAGAATCTGGACATTTGACTTCAATTATCGCATTTTCATCCACTCAACCTGAAAACCATCGGGGTTGCCTCTAAAAAATTCCGATGTTATCAACCACAGGCCTCTTGGAACTACCGTTTGTTTGGTTGCAGTTTCAAAATTCTGAATATCTAGACTTTCATGTGTTTTATTACTCCACTGGATTGATTTCACCTCATCCAAGTTGTACGTACCTGAAATGAAACAAGTCATTTAATTATGTTCGATTCCTAAAAATTAAGAGTTTTAAAAATAAATTTAGAAAAGTTGTACTTTCCGCACGCTGCTAAAACAGTGTTAGCCAATTTTTGTTTTTGCTTTGTCCAATGCTTCCATTAAGCGGCGTTCACACTGAAGCGGGGATCTTGCCTTGCTTCGGTAGAAAGCTGACAAGCGCCAATTAGATTGAAGTATTTTCTTCTATCCTGTTTTACGATAACAATTCTTTTCTACGTTTACGTCTTGTTACACTAACAATTACAATAAACTAGAAAAACTCGCTCTCTATTTATATCAACTAAAATCTTTATTTAACTAATACCAACATAAAAAAAGCAATACCAAATCTTCTTATGGCAATGGACGAGTTTCACTGCTTTTTTTATTTTTTATTTGAAAGTAGATGTCAAACTGAGTCTTCAGAATTTTTTTCAAATTTTTTTGAGTACTCTCAACATGAGAAAAACGTTACCGGAGCTGACGTCTACGGTAGCTGACGTGACACAAAAGAACCAATCAGAATTGTCATGTTGTCACATCGACAGCAATTGGCAATAGCGTAAAGCCAATTTTAATTATCATTGGCCAATCATGGAGCTCAGCTTAAATACTCTTTCAAATTTTAAATTGTTTTTAAAAATCTTTTTCTTTAACTTTACTTTAGATCTGTTGATCTGTTTATTTCCAACATCTGCGTCGTTTCCTTCGCAGTGCTAGAACTGTGAGCATATAAATTGTTTAACGTTTGATAGGTAGTTTGCTAGACTGGCCTGCAGACGAGCCTGTAACCTTGGTTTGGGGGGGGGGGGGTGATGGGTTGGGTATAGTTCAGCGCAGCCGTTTAGGTGCCGACTCGTTTCGGCGGCAGGACACATTATGAAAAATTATCTGAATTTGTCTGTTGCAATCATCTCGAATTCATAGACATTTATATGCTTCATGTCCTGATGCCGCTTGAATTTAATAGATATTTGATGAGTCTTTTTTGGAGTTTTGGTTTTTTTATTACTCCAAGAAATCTATTGGCAGTGTCGCAGGGCATTGGGAAGATCGTGGGGTTTTTCCCCAAAGATTGCCCTCTGGATGTACACTGTCATAATACGCCCTATTCTCTGCTATGGTGCACTCCTCTGGTGGCTCATAACCAGATTGACGGAACCGTACAACTGGGCGACGGACAACTGGGCGACGTATAACTGGGCAAAAGACAACTGGGCGAAATACAACTGGGCGATTAGTAAACTGGGCGACGGTCAACCGGGCGACAGACAACTGAGCGATGGAAAAACTGGGCGCTGGGTAAACCGGGCGATTGTCAACCGGGCGACGGACAACTGGGCGACGGGTAAACTGAACAACGTATAAGTGGGCGATGCAACTGTAAATTTTGAGGGTTGCAGGTAGCTATCGAGGTCCCGTTTACCCATCGCCTAGTTGTCTGTCGCCCAGTTATACGTCGCCCAGTTATACGTCGCCCAGTTATACGTCGCCCAGTTATACGTCGCCCAGTGGGATTCGCCCAGTTGCCGCGTACCGCCAGATTGATTACATGGTGTCTTCTCTTGATCGGCTGCAGAGATCAGTCTGCTTGGCGGTGATGAGAGTGATGCGAACAACACCTACTGCGGCACTAGAGACTCTCATCTGCCTTCTTCCCCTAGATCTCTTTGTGAAAGAACAGGCGCTGAGGGCCGTCTTAAGAATGCGGGCTTGGGGTCTCTGGACCTATAGGTGGGGAGCCAGTGGGCATACACGGATTCTGAAGGACTGCTTTAAAAGGCTGCCTTTTTTGGGTTTTGATGCTGACAGGACCCCCCCCCCCTCCCCCAATATGTGTTTGAAAGAAATTTTACAATTCTGTTAGGCACAGAATGATCTGATCGGGCTGAAATATGTCTGTACACGGACGGTTCCAAAAACAAGACTGGCTCGAGTGCGGGGATATTCTCCTCGGAACTACAGCTAGCAATTTTATCGTTGGGAAGGTATTCCAATTCTCTAAGCTTCCGCTGAATTAAGCGGAAATTGGGTTTTTGTTACTTTTGATGTAGCATTTTATCGTGGCTGAATAGTAGCCGTACATGATGAGATGGGCGTCCATTCAGAATCGATTTAAAGTTGCCGAATGAGTGCAATATTGCGCTTACGAAGCTTCTGTCTACTCCTACAATTTCAAACTAAACCCATAGACGAAGAGGCTTTTGCCTAGATGCATCTAAATTGCTTACGCTTGCACCAAACTGCGGCAGTGAAGTTGAGAGACGTGCCCAACTAACGTTTTTGAGGAGAGAGCAATCCCAAATTTGCCAACTAAATTAATTCAAAAATTCCAACTTTTTGTAAGTTATGACACTTTCTGTAAATTTAGACATAAAAAATGCTAAATTGACCAACTTTTGGAGTACTTTTGGCAACTTTTTGTCAACTTTCTAAATTATTGGGGGAGGGGGGCAGAATCTCCCCTCATGGGCACGTTCCTGGTGAAGTTAGTCTAACCCATAGTTCGGAGAGTTATATGGGTCGCGCTCTGCGCGTTTCATGGTTCCTAGAGAGTATGTAGTGTACATACCACGACCCTATAGCGTCTTCAGTGACACTATCCGCGAAATATGAAAATTGGGCCCCAGTTCATAATAAGAAACCACGAATGAAAACTTACCATCAACAAAATAGATTTTTAGTTTGCAGCCAAAAGATGTTAATTACAAAACTACTTACGTGAACTCGAGAGGACCTTCCAGCCAAGCTATCATGAAAAAATCTGATCAATCAAATCGATCAAAAAGAAAATCTAAAAAGAAGAATTCACTCCAACTTTTCAACACCACTCAACTTGCTCGATCGCTCTCTTTCTCTGTGTTGTCTCAACTTCCATTTTCAAAAATCCCTAGAAAAGATTCCTTGGTTGCATACTTTCAGGCGCAAAGTTTTCTTTGCATTCGAAAGCATACAGAGTGTTACATGCGCTCCACCCATATGGACGACGGACAACGCTCACCCCAAGTTAAATAAAAGCTTTAAAAAAAGGGTACACCCGCGGGGAAAGGTAGCTACTTTGGGCGACAAAATACAAATTTTACGATTGAAACCTCGATGAATTCTGAAAGAGTATATTTTAAATAAGAGAATAAGCGGAGGTACAATGCCCTAAGTGCACCTGTTTTTTCAAAAATCGAATTTAAAAAAGCTTGATTTTCGAAGTTTAAACGCTCGTGATTGGTCAATCAACTTCGTTTGTGGGAGGTACGTGCGCTGATATATATAACAGGGTTACACTTTAACAATTACTCAGTAACTCTTGCAGTATGGTAGGAATGCGTTCTCCTTTTTTATTTAATTTAAAAATTTAAAATAATTAAAAAATTACTTCAGAAAAGGGTTACTTAAATTTAACGAACGGTAGTTACTTTTTCGAGTGAATCCGACTCTTGCCATGCTGATTTTCATCAAAATTGACTCTCAGCACCCTTCGGGCGCTTCGAGCCATTTTGATGAAAATGACAACTAATTTAAAAATATCCCTAGGCCGACAGATCAATGAAAAGGTGGATCTTTGAGATGTGAAACTCGTGAGAGTGGATTTTTAACGCACGGTACTTGTGCGAAGAAAAATCGACTTAAAGCACCTCTCGCTGCGCTCGGGCGCTTTAAGCCATTTTACCAGCACATTTAGGGTTGAAAACCATGATTTTCGTTCGAAGTGCTCTGTTACTGCATCGCAATGCAAGTGACGCTCCCACTCTGCGCAAAGCTAAGACATTGGCGTTTTACATTAGAGAAACGCCACGTAGTGTCCTAAATGGTAACTAACTTAAGTAATATTTAGCGTGTACTTATCGTTAAATATGAACAAATTAGAGGTTATATAATTAACTAATACGAACTAAATTGATTTAAAAACACGATTTCCAATGTAAACAAAGTAAAATGCAATGTTTAACACAGGTTTAATTTAGCAGATGTACTATTTATGTCGTCCATGTTGTTGAATTACAACGCCATCTGTACGTAATGTAAAACGCCAATATCTGGGTGCACGTACCGACAAAATTAACCAATCCCGAGCGACTTTGCTTTAAAATTTACTGCAAAAATCGAAGTTTTTAAATTCGATTTTTGAAAAAACAGGTGCACTTAGGGCATTGTACCTCCGCTTATTCTCTTATTTAAAATATACTCTTTCAGAATTCATCGAGATTTCAATCGTAAAATTTGTATTTTCTCGCCCAAAGTAGCTACCTGCAACCTACACCCGCTATACTTAAAGATTATACACCTCAGGTACATGTCGTTTTCATGTTCTCCTGTGATTTTTTGAAGTGGCAAGCTCTCCGCCTCCCCCCCTCCCTACCCCGCCCCAACATGCATAAATCAAATCGGCTCATTAATTTACCATTGGTTTTAGAAGGCGTCATTTGATGTTCAGCAAATATCTGAGAAAAAGTGAGAAAAAATGAATCGGAATCGTAATAGAGAGTGGTTGATTTCTTTGAACCGGAACCATCCGGATTCCTTCATCACTGCTTATTAGGGTTTCTTTTCTGCCTGGAGTTACGTGATTGACTTCTTCATTGTCATCTTATAGTGCAATATTTTGTGGACTGTCGCTTAAAGCTTCTTTAATTTGTTGCTGACACTTCTATTATTTTATGCTATTACATTATATATGCGAAAAAATCGCGAATTTTGTAGGATATTTTCCCCAAAATAACGAAAAGTTGTTCATATGACTCGGACGTAACGGTTTTTCATCCCTCGGGCTATTATTCCCCTTGCCGCTGCGCGGCTCGTCTCGTAAACTACGCCCGTTGTGATGAAAAACGAGCCTTTACGTCCTAGTGATATAAACTACTTTTCGTTATTCCGGGTTATAAATGACCTCTTAACGGACCTGTTTTGAGAACAATAAAGGAGGTTTTTTCTTGAAAGGCCACTTCAAGGGGGACCAACCCGAACTTTATTTTGTCCTAGAACAAAATAAACCTAACTTTTATTATGTCCTAGGACAATAAAAACCTAACTTTATTATGTCCTAGGACAAATAAAAACACTCTTTGTTCGGGTACCTGCCCGAATGAGATAAACTCATGTTTATCGCTTATGTTATTAATAACTTGACAAATGACTTGCGACCTTCACGCCATCTATCGATAGTTATCTCAGAGCAAAAAAATCGTGAATTTTGTGGAATATTATCCCCAAAATAACGAAATTACGACACCTTTAGTTAAAAAATTGGCAATTAAATTAAGTGTTACTTTATATTTATTTACAAAATCATAGATTTAGATAATATCCGACAAAATTCGAGATTTTTTTTGCAATAATTGCATAACGTGACCATCCGTCCGTCAATACGACGGACCGTCCGTCATTTCAACATGCTGTCCGTCAGACCAAATTGTCTCTCATTCGGAAATTTCAAAATAAAATCATCCTTTTTCGCAACAAAGAGACAAACATTGACAAATAACTTGCAACCTTCACGCCATCTATCGATTGTTATTTTAGAGCTATTATATAAAATCGCGAATTTTGTAGGATATTTTTCCCGAAATAACGAAAAATTGTTCATATCACTAGGACGATAAAGGGACTATTTTCATCCGCCGGTCGATAGTTTACGAGACGAGCCGCGCAGCGGCGAGTGAATAGTGTAATATTACGAGTGTGAGTGCGAGTGATAGAATAATTTCACAACAGATAATAAAAACTAACATTTATGTAGAAGGTCAACAAAGACGTTTTATGAAATTCTCTAAAATTTCAAATTTAAAACTTTTTTATCTAAATTTTAATAGTAACTTAAATGTTTCACATCTAGCGGGCGTCCCGTGTTTTTTAATGAGTCTGTTTCAGACTGGTCGGTTTTTATAATGGTGAAAAGGACTAATAAAAAATCTATTTTTGCCCCCATGCAAAATTTCAAACGTCGCGCTCATGTGCAAACGTAGATTTGGTTGGTAAAACAGTTTACAATTTTTTGTGACACAAAGTAAAGCCGCACTTTTAGTTAACGTAATCCCAAAAATTGCGTTGTAAGGCCCATCAATTAATTAATTTGTGTTTGCAGTATGGATAAGTTGAGACCCTTGATCAAGTTGGAAAAATTAGAAGAAGCTATCGATGATTTGCGAGCCCCCGATGATCAGGAAATTACAACAGACGAAATGGAGGCCATGGATGCCAAATTAGAAGATTTACACCACTCCATCGATATTAAAGAAGAATACGATGCTAATTTAGAATATCAAGAGGAAATCAATGAGGTAAACTATGAACTGCATTATTTTTTACCAAATGATGAAGATTTGGACAAAGGAATTTTAAAGTTACCCGACTGCTGAAAACAATATGCGATACAAAGAGTTTCAAAAACTGGGACGTTTGACTGTCTCGAACCATTCTACTTTTTAGTAATTTATTTTTACAATTTCTTTAGTTATCGATGAAGAACCCAACTAAGTAAATTTCAAATGTTTCTTAACCGTATCGAATAATTATTGAAACCTCAGGGTCGCTCTGTAATCTCTCGTAATTTCCTTTGCTGTCGATCAATTTAGTGTCATTAAACGGATTGATTTACTTAATAAATTAATTAAAAATTATATCGTGCTAGAAGTGGACTTCAAATACTTGTCACTCTTGAGAGCCGCTCGATTGTTACTAGGTGCAATTTCCCATTTCTCTACTGGACCTCTTTCCTAAAGGTGGCAATCATGTCAGCCAAAAACCTAATCCAGCCTAAATCAGTGGTTTTCAAACTTTATGTTACTACGTTTTAACGTTTGGTTAACCGTTCGTTTAATTTTACATATTTTGCAGTATATTATAGAATACTAGAGTATTATGAATACTCAAAAAATAAAAAAAAAATTACTTTAATGGTAATTTTTGAAAAGGAGGTAAAAAATAAAGATTTTGAAATAATTTGATTATGTTAATATTAAACTTGTGATTACTTAAAAAATTCTAATCGCCAAGGGGGCAATTTTTGAGGAAGTAAAAATAAATATTCTAGCTATGTTCTTTCAGATATATGTAGACTGCACCGATGGTCAGAAATTAATCCTTCTTTTGCTTGACCGAGGGTCATTTGTAGATTGCACCGATAAAAATAATTAATCTCTTTAAGTAAACGACTTAACAGTAAGCAGTGAGAATATATCGAATGTATTGGCGTTTTACATTAATGAAACGCCACGTAGGGTCCATAATGGTAACTAACTTAAGTAGTATTTAGCGTGTACTTATCGTTAAATATAAACAAATCAGAGGTTATTTAGTTAACTAATACGAACTAAATTGATTTAAAAACACGATTTCCAATGTAAAAAACGTAAAATGCAATCTTTAACATAGGTTTAATTTAGCAGATGTATACTACTTATGTCTTCCATGTTGTTGAATTACAACGCCATCTGTAGGTAATGTAAAACGCCATATTGGCAGAGATAGTGTAAAATTAATGTTGAAGGTAAAAATTGCTGTAACGCTTAGCTGTAAAGGGTAGTTCACACTACATGATTTATCATATGACTTCTCATATGAGGGATTTTTTTACGTTCACACTATGATTTTTGGGGTAAAGGTAGCTAGAAAGGCCGCGAAAATACAAATTTTACGATTGAAACCTCGAACTTTTCTGAAAGAGTATATCACATATATAAAAGACCAGCACGCTGCTGCTGCTCCTCCAGCGTGTCATATTTTTAGGACACATAAAGCACTCTGATTGGTTGTTGGCGTTGGTCGTACCAACTTAAAATTACCTTAGTACTCCAATCAGAAAAGGTTATATATATTTCTATATGGAGTGGTAAAGTAACTTTAAGTTGGTATGACCGACGACAACGACCAATCAGAGTGCGCTGTGTGTCCAAAAAAAAATGACGCGCTTGAGGAGTAGCAGCAGTAGCAGCGTGTTATTTTTTTAAAACACACAATGCGCTCTGATTGGTAGTTGTCGTTAATCATGCCAGCTTAAAATCACCTCCCCTGGGATCGAGCTGCACACCAATCAAGTTTTCAATCTTGATGAGACGCCCGTCTATATTACCCTACATTAATTAAATGATCTAATTTTTTTCTAATTTAAAATCACCTCCCCTGGAATCGAGTTGCACACCAAGTAAATTTCAACTGGGATACTTATATATAAATTTTATCTCGGTAAATGCTAGGATTATCCATCCAGAAAATTTAATATTTAACTTTTACATTTTCAATAAATGTATTTCACAATACTAAACGGCCAACACACGCTACTCCTCTACCTCCTCCTCCTTCAGCGTGTCATTTTTTAAGACACACAACGCACTCTGATTGGTTGTTGTCGTCGTTGGCTTTTAGCAACTTAAAATCAACTCTCCTGGAATCGAGTTCCACACCAAACAAATTTCCAACGTTGGTGAGACGCCCGTCCGCGATTGAATCAGCTATTTAATCATTATTTTTGAACTTAAGAACGTTTGAACGTGAACAATTAAAATTGTCAGTATTAGGGATTTATTTTTTTTAATGAAGAATGTTAAAAGACAAATCCATCGGTTGAGCTTAGGTTAGTGTTGGTGTTTAAAAACAATTTTTTTTTAAATTAATACCTCTAAAATAGAAATCCACCGGCTAGCTGCCCGTCCGTGGACGGGCTTTCTAACTAGTATTAAATAAGAGAATTAGCTATGACAGAATGCCTTAAATGCACCTGTTTTTTCAAAAATCGAATTTAAAAAAGCTCGATTTTCACTGCAAATTTGAAGGTAAAACGCTCGTGATTGGTGAATCAATGCATTGTGTTAACGGTACGTGCGTTCCTATACATAAGAGTGTAACTGTTGACAAATTTGTCAGTAACTCTTACGCTATGGTAGGAATGCGTTCTCATTTTTTAGGACCAAAATTACTTCAGAAAAGGGTTACTTAAATTTAACGAACCGTAGTTACTTTTTCGCGTGGATCCTACTCTTGCGAGGGTGGTTTTCATCAAAATTGCCTCTCAGCACCCTTCGGGCGCTTCGAGCCATTTTGATGAAAACGACAACTAATTTGAAAATATCCCTAGGCCCGTGGATTAAGGAAAAGGTTGATCTTTGAGGGGTGAAACTCTTGAGAGTGGATTTTTAACGCAGGGTAGTTGTGCAAAGAAAAATCGAAAAAACCAAAGTTAATAAAATAAGGCATCTGTTGGGTGGTCTCGCTCTTTGAAATTTTTTATATTTTAAACAATAATAATTAATATTACCGATGAGGGCGTTGCAAAAGATGGAAAATGGCTGGCTAAAACAGTATTTTTGACAGCTGTCAAATCATTTATACAGTATGGTATTGGCTGTCAGACTGTTTACGCCAGCCATTACTGTACTTGCATTTTCAGCCGCTAGACGGCGATTCGTTAATATTTTTCGTCTATTGTATCCATAGATGTTTCTATATAAAGAAGTTTATATATTGACATGAACCGTGGTAATTGCCCATTTTTAAAATTTCCACAATTTAAGATTAATTTGCTGTTTACTTGAGTTTTGTAGAAATTTAATTTTTACTCGGACGAATAAAATGGTTTTGCTTTCATTTGTTATACCTCTTGTTTGGTATCATGAAAACAGGATTTTACAGGTGGATTTTTGTTCCGGAAACCTGAAATGAGTTAAGTTAATCAGATGTGACTACGTTTTGTTTGATTGATTTTTTTTTGTATTGTTAATTTGTTTACCTTTTAATAACTAAGTGAATGCGTACGAAGAAACCTGTAACGTCGTGTTTAGTGTAAATAAAACTAGATGGTGTGGGAAGCGATTCAAATTTGATTTAAAAATTGGTGACATTGGTTTTTTTTGGAAGATTTTCAAATTTGGCTGGTAAAGTTGACGAATCGGCGTGAGCCACGATTTCCAAAAATCTAGAAAGGGAAGGAAGTGAAAATTTTGTAGGTGATAAGGATGACTGACTTAGAGGCGAACGAGTAAAGTTGTGTTTTCGAGAGGATTGAAATTTCTCGATAAGTTTTGAAATGTTGTAATTTGAGAATGAAGTGTAAATTACAATGGCAATTATGATTAGTGGTGTGTCAGTATGATGAGTATGGTGATTTCTAAAAGATTGAGTTCTGGAATAGGAAATTGTGGATATTTTTGCCTGATAACCTGGAATGATGACCGTCTATTTTGTGGAGTTTTATCGCATTTTATTTCCACGTAACAACAATTTTTGGAGACATTGAATGGTAATTAGAATTTGAATTCTTTTATTTTACGCTATTTCGACATTATTTTATCTGGAAAATGAAATTTATAAATTTTAAAGTTCGAGGTTATACAATGCACATTTTTTTTCAAACCTGGAAACTTCGCTTATAACAGATTAATTTCACTATTACGCCAAGTTTAAAACACCGATGCAACAATTTTAATTATTGGATTGATTGGTTTATCGTTGAAATTAACTTTTTTTATAATGATTTGGATCAGCGCGTGTATTGCGTGTTACATCAAACTTTATTTGCTTCTAGCGGTAGCATTCAACAGTGTTTTACGCGTTCAATTACAGGTCGGCGCGAAATTTTAAATAAGACAATTAATTTATGCGTATTATTATTTTATTTCAGCTTGTACAATAATTACAACGTTTGATTTGTTTACAAGTTATAGTAATAATTTTGATATAGTAAATGTGGGAACTTGGGTATCAATATCTGATTTATTCAATTGTTGAATTTGATTTAACGACAAAATTCCGTTTTCTGCTTGTAATCAAGATTTTAATAATTACCAACATTCGTCTGAGTAAATTTTTATTGATACCCGGTATAACTTTGTTTTATTTAATTGTGAAAATTTTTGAAATCTCTATTGAACTCACTTCCTGGGCGAGTCTTATATTGTAAACTCCGATCAAGACAGCACGGACTTTAAAGAGTTGTTCGTTAGAACACGACAATATATATAAAGTTTATATAGAAGGCCTTCTATATAAACATCTATGATTGTATCAAGCGAGAAAATGCAAATACCTGCAAAATTTTCAAACTCGACGGTTTTCTTACATTAAAAAACTCAATAAGTTTCATGCTAAATATTTCCATTCTTCAAAATGCTTCTGGTTGTCGCCCACTTATACGTCGCCCAGTTGTCGTGTACCGGGGTATTCCAGACCCTCCGGTTTTACGCCTATTTCTTTACATTTTTGGATATCTAATTGGTTTGGTCACCCTAGAAAAGAAATACTTAAAAATGATTGTGAGATACAATTCGAGTACTAAGTACATGTTATAAGGTAATGCTTTTTTTAATTTATACTGTAGGCCCGGCAACTAGACTTTATCGAAAGCTTGACTTATGTCCATGAAAACTGCAGTACAATATTTCTTCTCTTCGAAGTTTTTATTTATTTCCGAAGCTAATCTGTGGACTTGCTCCATTGTTGCATGCTCGCGCCTGAACCCAAACTGGTGGTCCGGTAGTAATTTTTTTTCCTTTAGGATTGGTGATATTCTTTTTAAGAACATTCTTTCGAACAATTTAGACAAGATTGGAAGCAGGCTGATGGGTCTGTATGACTTCACATTCTCGGATGGTTTGCCAGGCTTTTGGATCATTATGATATCCGCGACTTTCCATTGTCTTGGAAAATACCCCGTTCTTAGTATCGCATTATAGATTTGAGTTATAAATTTTAAGCCAGTACGTGGAAGTTCTTTTAATATCTTAGCGGTGATGAGGCCGTATCCAGGAGCTTTCTTTTTCACTTATTTTACATTTCTTTGTTGGTAGATCAAGTTATCCAGGAGCATCCAGAAACCGATGGATTTCATCTTCCTCTTCGTGCCTGTCAAATGCATGTGGTTGGAAAACCTTAGTTAAATGTTCTGCGAATAGTTCTGTTTGTCATTTTTGGCCCAGTTTCCATCTTCTCTCTTTAATGGGGGTATTTTGAATTGCGGTCGATTTAGTTGCTCTCCATAAAGAGTAGTCTGAGACTTGGGTAGCATTAAGGTTTTCCAGGTAGTTTTGGATACATTGGCTTTTATCTTCTATCACATATATAAAAGACCAGCACGCTGCTGCTGCTGCTCCTCCAGCGTGTCATTTTTTTAGGACACACAACACACTCTGATTGGTTGTTGTCGTTGGTCGTACCAACTTAAAATCACCTTAGTACTCCATTCAGAAAAGGTTATATATATTTCTATATGGAGTGGTAAAGTAATTTTAAGTTGGTACGACCGACGACAACGACCAATCAGAGTGCGCGGTGTGTTCTAAAAAAATGACACGCTGAAGGAGTAGCAGCAGTAGCATTGCTCTGATTGGTAGTTGTCCTTAATCATGCCAGCTTAAAATCACCTCCCCTGGGATCGAGTTGCACACCAATCAAGTTTTACAACCTTGATGAGACGCCCGTCTATATTACCCTATATTAATTAAAAGACAAGCACGCTGCTGCTCCTCCAGCGTGTCATTTTTTTAGGACACATAAAGCACTCTGATTGGTTGTTGGCGTTGGTCGTACCAACTTAAAATTACCTTAGTACTCCAATCAGAAAAGGTTATATATATATTTCTATATGGAGTGGTAAAGTAACTTTAAGTTGGTATGACCGACAATCAGAGTGCGCTGTGTGTCCAAAAAAAATGACGCGCTTGAGGAGTAGCAGCAGTAGCAGCGTGTCATTTTCTTAAAACACACAATGCGCTCTGATTGGTAGTTGTCGTTAATCATGCCAGCTGAAAATCTCCTCCCCTGGGATCGAGTTGCACACCAATCAAGTTTTCAACCTTGATGAGACGCCCGTCTATATTACCCTATATTAATTAAATGATCTAATTTTTTTTCCAATTTAAAATCACCTCCCCTGGAATCGAGTTGCACACCAAGTAAATTTCAACTGGGATACTTATATATAAATTTTATCTTTGTTAATCCGAATATTATCCATCCAGAAAATTTAATAATCGACTTTTACATTTTCAATAATGTATTTCACAATTGCTTCCATACACATATGAAGTACTTCACAATAATAAACGGGCAGCACATGCTACTCCTCTACCTCCTCGTTCAGCGTATCATTTTTGTAAGACACATAACGCACTCTGATTGGTTGATATCGTGGGTTTTTAGCAACTTTAAATCAACTCCCCTGGGATCGAGTTGCACACCAAACGAGTTTCCAACGTTGGTGAGACGCCCGATTGAATCAGCTTTATAATCTTTATTATTTTTGAACTTGAGGACGTTTGAATGTAAACAATTAAAATTGTCAGTATGATGGATTTATTTTTTTTAATGAAGAATGTTAAAAGAGAAATCCATCGGTTGAGCTTATGCAGGGGCGTTTCCAGCCTACTACCTTAGGGGGGGGGGGGGTAATTTACCTATAGCAATGTAAATTTCAACATAGATTGATTTTTATTTGTTGAAAAATGGAAAGCAAATAATAATTCTTAGGCGGGGGGGGGGGGGAATTACCCAATTACTCCCTGAATACGCCAGTGAGCATATGTTAGTGTTTGAAAACGATTTTTTTAAATTAATACCGCTAAAATAGAGATCCACCGGCTAGCTGCCCGTCCGTGGACGGGGCTTTCCACCTAGTTAATAAATAATTGTTTTAATTCCTTAATTTAAACTTTCTACAATTATTCGTTTTTGAATCTGAACTTAACACAAGCTCAGCGCTTATTGGTACTAAGTAATGATAGCTTTGTTACAGGGTACTACTCTATTGCATTCAAATCGTCACTCCAAAATTAAGGGTAACGAAATAGGATTGAATTTGGATAAGTTACAGCATCATCCCATTCATAGTCGAGAAGTGATTTCAGTTCATTTTCAGAAAACAAAAACAGATTGTAATCCACTTACTACGCCTGAATTTTCCAACTATAAGTTTAAGTGTGAACTATGTGACTACAAATGTACATACAGGGGACATTTAAAACGTCATTTAAGAACGCATTCAGGAGATAAACCGTTTCAGTGTGAACTTTGTGACTACAAATGTGCACAGAAGTATCATTTAAAAAGTCATTTAAGAACGCATTCAGAAGATAAACCGTTTCAATGTGAACTTTGTGACCACAAATCTGCAAGTAAAGGAGATTTAAAAGTTCATTTTAGAACGCATTCGGGCGATAAACCGTTTCAGTGTGAAGTTTGTGACTACAAATGTGCATACAGGGAACATTTAAAACGTCATTTAAGAATGCATATTGGAGATAAACCGTTTCAGTGTGAACTTTGTGACTACAAATGTGCACAGAAGTATAATTTAAAAAGTCATTTAAGAACACATTCAGGAGATAAACCGTTTCAGTGTGAACTTTGTGACTACAAATGTGCACAAAAGCATCATTTAAAAGATCATTTAAGAACGCATTCAGGAGATAAACCGTTTCAGTGTGAAATTTGTGACTATAAATGTGCACATATGGCAAGTTTAAAAAATCATTTAAGAACCCATTCACGTGATAAACCTTTACAGTGTTAAATTTGCGATTACAAATGTATACGGAAACAACAATTAAAGGTTCATTTAAGAACGTATTCGGGCGATAAAAAATTCAAGTATGCAATTTGTGATTTGAAATCTGCTCATAAGAAGAGTTTAAAAGGTCATGTAAAAACTCATACCATCTCAAAATAGAGAAAAATTTTTTTTAACTTTATAGAAAGTTTCGTTTGAATCAAAAAAAGTTCGATTTTTTAATTAATTAATTAAAAATTTAAAGATGGTTTTGCGTAAACCATTGTTTTTAAATGACGTTATATCATATCATAGTGTTTTGTTTTTCATAGCACTCTACATACCTATGTGAAAATAAGTAATAAATAATAAATCACAAAAAAAATAATTCATTTGTGTATTTATTATTAAGAAGTATGGCGGCCAGCGCTTCACGATAAAGGGATAACGCTTTTTCCTTACGTGACGTTTCTATGGTTACCTGAAATTAAAATTTTAATAATGGAATTATGAGAAGTGTATTCAATTGAAAACTAAAACAATACAGAAAAGCAGTTTCGTTTTATGCAGCAGAAAATCCGATTAATTAGTCAATTAAGAGGGAAGAAATCGCACGATTGGATTAACAAGATTTTCTGCATTGTTTGTGCATCAAGGAATGCTCCAATCTTTAAGTGCCGTAATTGAATTCGACCGGTATTTGTTTTAAACAAAATTTGGTACATATCTGACAGATGTCGCTAGTGAACTTTTTATTTTGTTCCACTACACTTATTTTAATTATAGCAATAAGACAATTAAGTAAACACAAAATAATTTTTTACTACCTCTCAGTACGCCTCAGTAACTTGATTTATTAATCCAATCTTCCCCTAAATTTTAATCGGATTATCCATGGATTTAAAAGAGTTAAAAATTACTACACAAGTAAAAGTGAATTAAAATCTTACAATGGCAAAAACCAATAGTTCCGACCAACCCACAGCAACTTCAAAACCAAGTAAGGAAAATAAAAGAGAAGTGTAGCGAGGGTGTTGCTACTTAATTATCTATGTGGTTAAATGTTTTTATTACTAACGTTCTTACTAAATCGTATGTGGAGAGATTATGTGTTGTTCGTTCGTTAGTATCGTCGATAGCGCGTTCGTGTTTGTTGTTCTTTTATACCGCTAAGCGCATACCCGTATATAGTATTAGTTATTCTACGGTTGGTATTATCGGTTTCCTAATCTGCAATCGGCACAGAACCGCCACACTACCCCCTCCTAGTGAAAAGGTTGAACGAAAAGAAAATACTAGTTTTCGTCACAAGGACGTAAAACGAGATTTTACACTCGAGGGCGGAGTTTTGAAGACGAGGCGAACGTAGCGAAGCCGAGGCGCACGAACCGCACCTAGTGGTGTAAAATCTCTTTACGTCCGAGGGGCGTAAACTGCTTTTCGTTGTGACATGACGGGACCACCTCATTTTTATTTGTGACTCTATGAAAGCCGTCCCTGCACAGGCCGGAAACCACTCATTTTACGGCCGGAACAACAAAAAAGATATATACAATAATAATAACACAGATTTAAATAAAAATTAAAATCATTGTGTTTCGTAGTGTACGACAGTAACCATATCTTGAAATTGTGCAGGAAATCTAACGTTACGTCCACTTCTGGTTTTCGTTTGTGTTGGCGCGTTGCCGGATGGACAATCGTGTCGTGACGACTTCGGTGTAACAACAATGTGCAGTGCGTCATCTGTGGAATAGTTTGAGCTGTTCTCCATAATTGCTGTCTTCAAACGATCATTCGAAATGTTTTGCGGTTTGTTATTTACCGTTACTTCAAAATATTTCTCCGTTCTGTTTATGACCTTGAATGGACCGTCATATGGGTGTTTTAATGGTTTCTTTACGCGATCCACTCGAACAAATACGTATTCCGCGTTGCTTAGATTATTTGGGACGTGTGGTTTATCGAAGTTGTATGTTTATATTGTACATCTTTCATTCGTTGTTTGAGTTCCTCTACAAAACCTTGTGGTGGCGTGTTTCGAATTGTTACTGGAACATCTACCAAGTCGCCTGGTAATCGTAGTGTTGTTCCGTATACGAGTTCTGCTGGTGAGGTGTCGATAGCTTCTTTTATTGTTGTTCGAATTCCTAAAAGTACTATTGGTAGTGCTTGCGTCCAAGAGGTTTCGTGACACATCAAGGCCGACTTTAGCTGCCTGTGAAATCTTTCAACCAATCCGTTGCCCTGAGGATGATATGAAGTCGTTCTTGTTTTTTAAACCGACTTCAAAAAAAGGAGGAGTTTCTCAATTCGTCTGTTTGTATGTTTTTTTTTTTTTTTTTTTCTTATATATGTTCGGGCATAACTTTACAGAGTGATCCGATTTTAATGAATTTTTTTTTATTCGATAGAGTATACCTCCATGGTGGTCCCATTTAAATTTCACAAAAAAATTCCATTCGTAAGGTTAAAAAATAAGGGAAAATTGCACCCGTAAGGATAGAAAATAGAGAATGATTGTTTTTCATTTATTGATTTTTCACTTGTCAACCTATTCTGTTGAAACTTGGCGTGGAGAAAAACTTTATATCTAGCAAATTAATTAAATAATTAATTAAGGTAGTAATTAGTAGATTTTAATCACTAAAAATTAAAAAATAAAAAACTTTTTAACAAAAAATTAAACCGACCTCAAAAAGGAAACTAAAAAGCATAAAATAAATATATTACATTTTGAGTCTTAATAAGTAATGTAAGTAACTAATTTTGAGTCGGTGCAAAAAATCAACGATTACTAAATTACTTTAAAAAAATTATTAAAACAAAAGTCACCCATTCTGCACCGACTCAAACTTAGTTACTTACATTACTTATTAAGACTCAAAATGTAATACATTTATTTTATGCTTTTTAGTTTCCTTTTTGAGGTCGGTTTAATTTTTTGTTAAAAAGTTTTTTTGGATTCCTGTATGTATCGCCAAATTCTGAAAAACGGTTGACTCGAATTGTGCTCCGCGATCCGTTGTGAGCTTTTCAGGTATTCCAAAACGAGCTATCCAGTTGTCGTAAAATGCTCGTGCACAAGTTTCCGCGGTAATATCAAATATCGGTATTGCTTCTGGCCATTTCGTAAATCGATCGATCATGGTTAGTAAGTATCGTTTGCCTTCCGATGTTTTCAGTGGTCCCACGATGTCCATGTGAACGTGTGAGAAACGTGCGCCAGGTTCTGAAAACGTGCTAATGGGAGATTCGTGTGCCTGTGTGTTTTGCTTTGCTGGTACGAAATGCATGAACTCGACCACTGTAGGACATCCTTGTTCGTAAACCAATTTGTTTGTTGCTCTTTTACTTCGATGTGAGCAATTGTGCGTGATTGCAAAAACATTTTTTCTGAATTTTGCAGGTACATGAAGTCGTTGTATATCGTTACTAATTTCGTGGTATAATTCGGCATTCGAAGGATACGAGACTAATTTGAGAAACTTGTATATTCCCGCGTTAATTAGTGATTTAAGTTCCTCATCATCTTTTTGAACTTTGCCGTGTTCTTCTACTTCCATTTCGTTTTTCGTAACTGCTTTCTTTCCGTGTCGGTTAATTTTCTTGAGAAAAATGATATTGGACGGAACGAACCACTTTCCATTTGCTGCAGAACCCCTCCAATTGCTATATCGGATGCATCGACGGATAAATTCAGGTTGAATGAGTAAAATTTACTTTTGCTTCCCTGGTTGATCTGGAAATTTGACGAGTCTGGAGGCGAATTTATGGACCTAGATCGAGTAGCGAGTTTGAGATTGGATTGGAAATCAACTTAAACAACACTAAATTCAAAAGTACGAAAATGCCGCTTGCAACGATAAGAAAAAGGACATCTGGTGAGAAATTATCTGACTATCAGTTAAAACATTCAGTAGCGCACAAAAAATACCTTTCTGGTTGTATTCAACTGTTTTATTTGTAATAATTTTAAATTTAACACATTTACACGTCGGAAATCTAAAGCAAGACTAATTGGTTTCAGTTTTAATTTTTAAATAAAAAGTAACGCTTTTGACCTTCTAAATTCTTAATTAAAATTATTGTTTTGCAAATTTTATCGGTTTTCTTTCAAAAACTTCACCGTTGTGTAAAAGAGCAAATTTGAACCACGACCCCTGGAAAGATTTTCTTAGGGTTTACCATAGCAGCGAACAGTCGGGGTAAAATTCAGTAAGATTTTACTAAGAAATACCCTTAAACATCCCTTAGAGGGAAATAAGGGGTTAAATACGGCAATAAATTATTGTTTGACAGTTTAAAAAACATAATTTAAAAAATGGGTTTAACGGCTTTTGAACGAATGCTCCACAAATGCTCTTTTACATCTGTTTTTTGGTTAGATTTGTACACTTTACATTTAAACGGCTTCTCATCCGTGTGGATTTTTGAATGCACTTTTAAACTTGATATTTGGGAACATTTATAGTCACAAACTTTACAATGAAACGGCTTTTCGCCGGTGTGGATTCGTAAATGCTTTGTTAAATCGTTCTGTCGGTTACATTTATAATCACAAACTTCACAATGAAATGGCTTTTCGCCGGTATGTGTTGTCAAATGTTGTTTTAAATGCGATTTTCTTGTAAATTTATAGCTACAAACATCACAATGAAAAGGCTTCTCGCCCGTGTGAGTTCTCAAATGCTCTTTTACACTTGATTTTCTTGCGAATTTAAGATCGCAGACTTCACAATGAAACGGCTTCTCGCCTGTATGGGTTCTTAAATGGACTTTTAAACTTGACATTTGTGCACATTTATAGTTACAAACTTCACACTGAAATGGCTTCTCGCCGGTGTGAATCCTTAAATGCTTTGTGAAATCGTTTTGTCGGCTACAGTTATAATTACAAACTTCACAACGAAACGGGTGTTCGCCGGTGTGTTTTCTTAAGTGCTCTTTTAAATCTGATTTTCGTGCACATTTATACTCACAAACGTCACAATAAAACGGCTTCTCGCCGGTGTGCGTTATCAAATGCCCTTTTAAATGAGTTCTTCTAGCAAATTTAAAGTCACAAATTTCACATTTAAACGGCTTCTCGCCGGTGTGGGTTGTTAGATGGTCTTTTAAATCCGATTTTCGAATAGCCTTATAGTCACACACATCACAATGAAACGGCCTCTCGCCCGTGTGGTTTCTCGAATGCTCCTTTAAGCTCGATTTTCGTGCACATTTGTACTCACAAACTGCACAATGAAATGGTTTCTCATCAGTGTGAGTTCTTAAATGCACTTTTGAATCTGCTTTTCGTTCACAATGATAGTCACAAAACTGACAAAAAAAATTTGAGTTCTCACTTTTCCGTACGAATTTCTTCACAGTTGACTGTTCTGGATCCTCATCTTTGATGTCTATCGAGTGATGTAAATCTTCCAAATTAATCTTCACGTCATCGAAGTTTTCTATTTTAACTTTATCACTACTACCACTTGAATTATGTGAATCTTCCAAAACTTGATCAATCTGGTCCATAATTTATATCTCTTCAAAAATATCTAGAACTGTACCCGTACGTAATTTAACTTAGAATGGCAGCTGTCGCCATATTTGAGTTATCACAGCGCCATCTAGCGATGTTCGCAATAATGAAATTTATTACGGTGGTGTTCAAACTTTACAGTACTGCGTCTCCCTTGAAAAGAAATCGTCGTTTTTTTTTAAACTTACATCGAAAAATTACAGTTTTAATTACTTATTTTTAAATTTAAAAATTGTTTAGATTTGTCAAAAATATTTTAAGTTGTAACGCCACTGCGTGAAAATGTCAACATCATTACGATTGACATTTGTTAATGTCAAAAATGTTGGAGTTTGTGTTTATTACTACAAGATTTTGATTCTTTTTCTCATGTAAGTTAAACTACAATTTTGCATTTTCTGTAGGGTTATAATTTTGAATTAATTTCAATAGGGTACCCAAATGACCTAAAAAAGATGTTAAAATAAACAAGCAACGACTCATGGACTTGGAGTATTTAAGTTGGACTAAAAGTTATCACACTAGGTGATATTCTACGATGGCCGAAGTCTTGCATAAATTTGGAAATCCAAATTTCAATGATGTCCAAATTCCATGCGATTCAAATAATAAAATTGAAATTAAAACCGAGCAAATTGAAGAAATTGAAATCAATCAAGAAGACTTACATCATTCAATCGACATTAAGGAGGAGGTTTTAATTTTTAAAACTGAAATGGATGAAGGTCAAATACGGGATCAATTCAAATGTGGCGTATGCAAAACTGAATTTACTAACAAATCAGAACTCGATGAACATAAAAAAATTCATAGTGGTGAAAAATTATTTAAGTGTGTTATTTGCGATTATAAATCCTCAAGAAAAGGAACTTTAAAAATTCACTTAAGGGTTCATACAGGTGAAAAGCCGCATTCGTGTGAAGTTTGTGACCGAAAATTTGCACTAAAGCATAACTGGAAAAATCATATGAGGACCCATACTGGGGAAAAATCCTTGACATGTCAATTTTGTGATCATAAGTTTTCACAAGGAGGAGACCTGAAAGTTCATTTAAGGCGGCATACTGGCGAAAAACCTTTTTCATGTGAAATTTGTGACTATAAAGGTGTAACAAAATCGAAATTGAAAGTTCATCTAAGAACTCATACTGCAGAGGTTCCCTTTGTGTGTAAAATTTGTGACCGTAAATTTATGCAAAAACATCATTTTACCACTCATTTTACAAGAATTCATGCCCGTGAGAAACACCTGGTTCATGTTGTATAGCAGTAAAATAAAAGATTGTCATTGTTTAGTTAATTTAGGGACGTTTTTATGCTACTGCACTACCTGAAAATTATTACCTTTTTTTTAATTGACAAATCAATTTTTGATTTGTTATAATCCTAAATTTATCAGAGCCTCATTTATTTTTTTATTCCATGCTCTTCCAGAATGTTTTAAACCGTAAAGTGCTCTTTTCAATTTGTAAACTTTAGTCTTGTAATTTGTAAACCCACCACGTTATGAGACACTCTACAACTGTCGGAGGTAGTGATAGCCATAAATAATCAAGGGCAAATGATTAAAGACGTTGGTACCAAAATATCTCGGTGCTCCCAAGAAATCTGCAAGGTAAAAACCGAGGCCAAATTTTACCAAAAGCAGGCGGAAATCGCGAAGATCAACCCAATAGACACAACTCAAACGGAAATACTGAAAGCAGTTGAAAGTAGCGTAAAGAACACACCGGAAAAAATGCAAGCTATTGAACACGGCAATCGAACAGCTACAATCGGAGTGGAACCCGAGCAAATGATCAAGATGCAGGAAATTATTGAAGAGATGAGGGGACTTGGCGGAAAGGTGGATGCCGCCCAAAAACAACTTGATTTAGCAGAAGTAAAAATCAGGAGCGTACTGGTTAGCCAGTCAACTAGTATAACTGGGATGATATCTGAAGAAACGACGGGGCACCACAACGCATTTTCCAACAAATGAGACTGCCGCTAGCAACAAGTAGCCCCTTCTGTCCCACAAAAAACGCAGCAGAAGAAGAACTATCAAGAGCAAAGAAAAAAAGAGCCAAAGAACGTAAATTAGCAAAAACGAAGAGAGCGCTAAGACCAAAGCATCTTCAGACAAAAGAAATGAGGGGAAGAAAGAAGCGATCCGAAGGATCACTGCATGGATAGAGAGTCGGGGGTTACAGTTGGTTCCGGAAAAGACGACGGCCATGCTTGCGATCGGGAAAAGGAAATGCAACATCGACCTCAATGTGATGGGTCACGCAGTACCAATTCAAGATACTATTAAAGTCTTGGGTATCCAACTGGATAAGAGGATGTGTTTTGGCCCCCATGTTACAATCACGGCTGGAAAGGCACAACAACTTGCTACAGCTTTAACAAAGTTGATGCCAAACATGGGGGGGCCAAAATATACCAAGAGACGAGTGCTAGCATCGGTGATTCACTCCGTTATTTTATATGGAGCACCGGTCTGGCACGAGTCAATAAAAGTGGAGAGCTACCGAAGAAAGTTCGAGCGGGTGCAGAGATCAGTTGCACTGAGGGTGTGCTCGGCTTACAGAATGGTATCAAAGAAAGCGATCCAGGTGCTTTCGGCACTCCCTCCCATAGAACTTCTGGCAGGGGAGAGAAATGAAAACTACCACTCAAACAACGAATAGGATAAGAAGGAAAACAGGAAACTGCTACTACAAAGATAGCAGGAAATGTGGACATCCAGTCCCAACGGATCCTGGACGAGGAAGTTGATACCGAACATTACACCTTGGGTCGAGAGAGAGTTTGGCGAGCTAAACTACAGACTCACCCAGATTCAGTATGCCGATACTGCCCAGAAGAAGACACCGTAGAGCATACGCTCTTTCAATGCCCCCGGTGGAACGACATCAGGCATAGAACGGATCTTCATCAACTGACACCTAACAACTTAGTCGAGGAAATGCTGAAATCAAAAGAAAGATGGGATTTTATCTCAAATGTCATAAATGAGATTATGCTGACAAAAGAATCAGACGAAAGAAAAGAACAGGAGGAGGATAGCAGTTAACCGTGAAGACTACAGCCGTAACTGAAAATGTACTAAGGAAAAAAAAGTCCCGAAAGGGCTGAAGATCGTGCGGATGTTAAACAGAAGAAATACCGGAAGGTGAAACCTGTTTGCATCACAGGGAGGGGGTTTTTAGTGGGTAAAACCCCAAACTACCAGCAGCACGGGCTGATGGTGTCTTGTTTAAGATTTTCCCCCTTCCTACGTAAATCAAAAAAAAAAAGAAAAGCAGCTGCATGACAGGCTAAAGGAGACGATATAAGAAACGAGGATCCATACCCTGATGCAGAAAACGGACCTAGACGAATTGGTAGACAAGGAAGAACTGATGAAATATCTGAGAAGATATGTTGAAGAAGAAGGACATATTAGTATCCGTTCTCTTCGCCCAGCCTATGGAGGCACACAGACGGCGGTCTTTAGTTGTGATAACGGTGGTGCCAAAAACTTACTAAAGCTGGAGAAGGTGACTGTGGCTATAATCTCGGGGTGCAGAGTGCGGGAGTTTTTTTCTCGGGTTCTGTCCAAGATGTTGGGGGAGTGGTCACCCCGCCCAGGCCTGTAGAGGCAAGAGGGGTGACAGTTACATCAACTGCTGCGCCTCCGGCCATAAGATTGCAGAATGAATAATAGAATAATCCAGACCATTCAGAACAACAAAATATGTCAGTGGTCTTAGCGAGCGAGTCCAACAAAGCTCACGCGGCTGCAGACAACTGGCTCGTAAACAATAGCGGGGAGGCAGCAATCTGGGTGTCTGACTGGCGCTCAGTAGGAGACAGAAGAGGCGAGATTTTGTCCGAGGCTATGGCGTCTTTGGACCTGGACGTGCACAACAACAATTCCCTAACGTTCCAGAGAGAAGAGTCGGAGTCTGTGATCGACATAACCTTTGCCTCACCCGAGCTTCAGCACAACATCCACGACTGGACGGTCTCGGACGAAGAAACAGGCAGCGACCACAAATACAACATACGCTTCGACATCAAGCCCCCAAATTCTTTAGCTCGGGGGGCTCCCGGCCAGTAAGCCAGGCTGAACCGATGGTGACCTGAAATGAAAACAAATTCAATATAGAAAAAGCCTGAGCTCGGGCCAGGATGATTCCAATCGACCTAGAGACTGTCGAATCACTGTCGACGGCATTAAGAGATATCTGCGATGAGTCGATGCCGAAAAGAACCCCGCCAGGCGCAAAAAGAGTTTACTGGTGGAACGACGAGATTTCCGAGCTGCGCCGTGAGTGTGTCACCGCCAGAAGAAGGTATCAGCCTTATAAAACGAAAAGGAAGGAACTATTCAACAGGATCCAGAAGAGCAAATCGGATGCTTGGAAGAAAATCATGGATGAACGGAATAATGATATTTGGGGCAAAGGATACCAGATAGTTACTGGCAGATTTGCACGACCACCCATCCCGGGACTCACGAAGAGTCGAATCGAGGAAATAATCAAGACATTGTTTCCCGTCTACAAACTGAACCGCTGGCAAAAAGAAGTATCGGAAAATATTCCTGAATTTACCGTGACGTAACTCTAAAAAGCCGCCAATGACATGCCTACTGGAAAGGCTCCGGGCGCGGACGGGATTCCAGTGAAGCCCATTAAAACCCTTGTCGAGGAAAATCCAGAAGCCATCCTGGGGGTTATCAACAAGTGCCTCAGAGAGGGCACTTTCCCCAAGCCTGGAAAACGGCAAAGTCGGTGCTGATCAGGAAAGGGAAAAAACCATTGGACCTGCCTAATTCCTACAGGCCAATTTGCTTGATCGGCAACATTGCCAAGCTATATGAAAGGTTACTCCTCTCTAGAGTAGCCCAAGAAATAGATGAAAAAGGCGGACTGAGTCCCAACCAATATGGATTCATGAAGGGAAGATCTACCATCGACGCCCTGCTAAAGATAATAGAAGCGGTCACACACTGGCCCGTTCGGGCACATGGCGAACGCGGAAGAATTGCGCGTTGATCACTTTTGATGTCAAGAACTCATTCAACTTCGCCAGGTGGAAGGAAACGGTGGCCGAACTGGTGAAGGGGGGAGTCTGGCTACTTCATTAACTTTGTAATGGACTACTTCACTGACAGAGTCTTTTTAGTGGACGAACACCAACTTAACGCTTTTTACTCACTAAACTCACCCCCTCTTTTCCCAGTTGGAGACCAGTATTCGCCTTCCGGCATTCCTTCAGGCTCCAACGGTGGCTTGTCCTAAGCCGGCTCTTGTCCTCAAGCTTTTGCTATCGGAATAATCGTTTCACTGTCTTTAATCACTGTAAGTTGTCACATCCGGGTTAACGTCTCTGATCGTTGTTTTTGTCGCGCTGCTCTTCTCTTTCGTCGCGTTCCTGCGTTTTCAGAATGGAAGCGACGAAGGCGGCAATCTTGCTCCAGAGCTGTCCTTATCTCTGAGCATGTGCTCCACGATATTATCCGGAGTAAGCAGTTCCCCGGGGTGCAGAGAGAGGAGCTGTCGCTCCAACATTCGAAGAAGGTGTGCTAGGAGGTATCACTGTTATCACAATGGTGGTACTTGTCCCGGTTTCTCAGTTTGAAACGGTGCAGGTAGGCGTTGAAGCAGCCGTGGTCGGAGAGCATCTGGGTTAACCAATAGTTCAGCTCTCCGTGTTTGCGATGGACCCAACACTTATATGAGCCGATGCGTCCAACGACCGCACTGTCCCAATATATGCCACATCGCAATAGTCGCACTCACGGCACTGTCCCAGTCTTCGCGCTGCTTGGCTTCACGTGCCTTTTCGATTGCCACGGTCCCACGGGGCATGGAAGCGAGGACTAAAGAAGCGTCTGCGGAAATTGTCCAGTAGCCGCACACCACCCTTAGGGCAACTCGGCGTTGCACGCACATAAGTTTGTTCGGGTTTTGCGCCACCCCGATCTTGAGCGGGTCCACCGCTGCATACTAAACCGGTGCGGCATATAGCACGATGGACTGCGCCACTCTTCTCAGGGTCCTCCTCTTTGCCGTCTTGGGTCCGCTCACGTTAGGCATTAGTCTAGCAAGCGATGTTGTAATCCCTTGCGTTTTTGCCACAGCCGTCTTGATGTGTGTCGCGAAGTTCACGCTCTTGTCGAGCACTACACCAAGGACGGTGACCTCCTTTTTGACCTCTATGGGCTTGCCGTTCAGCAAGAGGGAAACTCTGGGGTCCGGCCTGCGTCCGCACACCACGACCGCTTCGGACTTTTTTGGCACCAGCTGGAGGCCGATAGAGCTGGTCCAATCCGCTATAATACGGATGGCCTCGTTGGCTCTGCTCTCCAACTATTTGCCGTCTACGATGAAAGTGAGGTCGTCCGCGAAACCCACTATTTTGACTCCGTCGGGGAGTACAAGACGTAGCACGCCGTCGTACATAATGTTCCACAACAGCGGTCCCAGTACTGAACTCTGGGGAACTCCGCTGGTGACACGTACCGACGCGCCGTCCTCGTCCTCTAACACTTAACACTTCCGTACAACCAACAAGCGGAGTACCCCAGGGTTCGATGATCGGCCCGAAACTATGGAATATCCACTATGATGAGGTGCTGAGGCTACGCCCAGCATATAACCGATTAAAAACCAAAGCAGGAAAGACCTACTCTACCCTGAATCGAATTACGTCAAATAAGAGAGGCTCTCAAACATCTAAAAGAAGGGTTCTGGCTGAAGTGATACACTCGGTTATCCTGTACGGGGTTCTAATATGGTCGAGTGCTATGAAGATAAAGAGAAATTGGTTAAAGCTGCTTCAAGTACAGCGGAAAATGGCGCTACGAGTGTGCTGCGCATACAGAACTGTGTCACAGGAAGCAATTCTGGTACTGGCTGGGATCTTAGCAGTAGAAAGGAGTCGCAATCACAACAGCGACAAGTTTAGCAAAAAAATCCACCGAAAAATGCTGGAATAAAAGTGGCAGCGCAGATGGAGTGAGTCGGTTGACGGGTCTTGGACGAGACGCCTGATACCGGTCGTCCGAACATGATGACCAATCGGTATCATGGCGAGTTGGACTTCCATCTTACTCAAGCGATGACGGGGCATGGCTGTTTTTATAAATACCTTTATAAAATCGGCAAGGTGCCATCCCCGATATGTAATTATTGTAACTATTGTGTAATTATTCTGTTTCCACACTCACAATGGACTCTGTAGACAACGTTGCTCCTATCACCAAGTGCTACTTTATTTAAAGTGATTAATCTCGTTAATCTGTTTATGCGCGCACCGAGCTGGATACTTCCGTTACAGCTAAGTTTCTCTCAACTTCTGTTACGCCACTGCTTGAAATCTAGCGCCACCTATCGGACGTTACATTTAGTGTCATTTTTTTTTATTTGACATCAAGTAACGAATATTTTGTGGTTATATTTTATAATTTTGAGGAGTAATAATTTTATTGTAATGTAAGTTTTACTACAATTTTACCTATTTTATGCTTTTACTTCTAAGTGAGAATTAATTTCAGCAGGTACTCAGATAACCTTAAAAAAATGTTGAAATAAATAGGCAACATAGTCGACAATTCCAAAATTGAATTTTCTGGACATTTTGCTTCAAATTACACACTTTACAAGTTTCGAGATGGAGGAAGTCTCGTGCCAATTACAAGATCCACTAGACTCCTCCGATTTAAGCAACGGAATCGAAATTAAAACAGAGGAAGATATGGAAATCAAGCTGGAGCAGTTACATCATTCAATTGACATTAAAGATGAGATGCATGATGATCTAAGAACTGATACCGAGGTATCACTCTTTGTGTGTGAAATTTGCAACCGCAAATTTAAGCAAAAGCACCATTTATCGTATCATTTTTCAAGAATTCATGCACGGGAGAAACCACGTGAAACTGGTGATTCTGCGAGAACCGTCGTTGAGAAAAATTTGTTTGCATGTGATATTTGTAACTATCAAGTTTCACATAGTGAACTTTTAAAAGCTCATTTAAAAAAACATAGTGAAGAAAAATTATTCAAGTGTGTAATTTGTGATTATAAATGTACAACAGAACGAACTTTCAAAATTCACTTAAAGGTTCATACGGGTGAAAAGCCGTATACGTGTGAAGTGTGTGACCGAAAATTTGCACTGATGCATAATTGGAGAAATCATATGAGGATCCATATTGGGGAAAAATCTTTGACATGTCAATTTTGTGATCATAAGTTTTTACAAGGCGATCTGAAAGTTCATTTAAGAACTCATACTGCAGAGCTTCATTTTGTATGCAAAATTTGTGGCCGTAAATTTAAGCAAAAACATCATTTTACTACTCATTTTACAAGAATTCATGCCCGTGAGAAACACTTTAAAACAGTAAAATAAAAGCTTGTTATTGTTTAGTTAATTTACGGACGTTTTTAGGCTACTGCACTACCTGAAAATTTAAAGACGACTTCCTGTTTGTTGATTCCAGTCAAAATCGACAAATCCCTCGAATTCACAATTATCTTTATAAAATTTAAACGCATAGTTTTTCGTTACTCGAGTGGCGCTTTTCCAATGTAATTTTCTTGATCTTAAGAAATTCCAACCCTTAAAAATTCTTTCGCTTCTTCTAAATCTATGATTTTAAGGGGGAAAGCCACTGTGACGGTCGAAAAAGTAACTTATTTTTTAAGAATTATTTTCGCAGAGGTAACTAATTAATTAAGGAATTGGATTATTGTTATTTTATTAAGTGTATATTGAACTTGTTCTATACAGGGTGGCCCTTTGAAAACGAAACAGACGGGATTGTGGCCAGCATAATTTTTTTTTTAAGAAATGCAAAAACACGTCAATTTTATCATCAAGTAGGATAACTTTTGCGACCAATGTCACTCCCGTATTATATCATCCCTTCGCGTTGCGATGACAACCCCTAAAATGTTAATAGGGATGATATGGCAAGTAACACCTCATTTGAAAGGTCTTGCTTCCCTGAATTCAGTTCTATAATTTTTTTCAAGTTTTATCAATTATTCAGCTAATTGAAGCTGTAAAAATGCGAAATAAATCCGATATTTCAAGTCATTTAAGAATAAAAAATGGAAAAACGCTTGGACAGGTTGATTTTAATTTCAAGGCTGCTATTTTTATTGTTATTCATAAACATTGACAGTTTAACCCTTAAGGTAAAGGGCAAACTACCCTTAGAATTTTGAATGAAAAAATGGGTCAATTTTTTATCAGAAAAGTGAAATGCGTTTTTGAAACTTTAGCTTTGAAACTTACAGAAATTTATGAAATGATGAGAGAATTGTTTCAATTTTCTGATTGCATTCAAGACTGTAAGGGTGGTTCACCCTTCACTTCAAGGGTTGAACTGTCAATGCTTATAAATAGCACTATAGCAGTAAACTAGCAAAGTATAGTAGCAAAGTGTAATTTTCATTCTTAGCCTAAAATAAACTGCGTCAGTCAAATTTTTTTTATTAAAACACATAAGAATCAGTCTGAAAAAAAGTGGGTTTTCCAATATTTACTTTATGGGGTAAAAAAAATTCAAAGGGGATAATCTACCGGATTTTTAAAATCCGACTAAAATTTTAAAGAGGTCTTTTTCATTTTAGACGACGTATTTTGATGCGTAGAATTCAAATTTTGCATTTTCAGGTGGCGGAAAGCAAGGGAAATCGTTCAAAATTTCCGATATAAGAGAAAATCGATTTATACAACTTGAATGAGACCGTAAAAGTGTAATTTTCATTCTTAGCCTAAAATAAACTGCGTCAGTCAAATTTTTTTTATTAAAACACATAAGAATCAGTCCGAAAAAAAGTGGGTTTTCCAATATTTACTTTATGTGGTAAAATAAAATTCAAAGGGGATAATCTACCGGATTTTTAAAATCCGACTAAACTTTTAAAGTGGTCTTTTTCATTTTAGACGACGTATTTTGATGCGTAGAATTCAAATTTTGCATTTTCAGGTGGCGGAAAGCAAGGGAAATCGTTCAAAATTTCCGATATAAGAGAAAATCGATTTATACAACTTGAATGAGACCGTAAAAGTGTAATTTTCATTCTTAGCCTAAAATAAACTGCAGCAGTCGAATCTTTTCATCAAACTACACAAGAATACATAGAAAAATAGTGGGTTTTCCAATATTTATATTTTGGGGTGAAAAAATTTCAAAGGGGTTAAGCTACCGTTTTAGTAAAATCGTCCTAAAATTTTAAAGTAATTTTTTTTATTGTGGACGACGGATTTTGATGCGTAGAATTCAAATCCTGTATTTTCAGATGGCGGAAAGCAAGAGAAATAGTTCAAAATCGCCGATAAAAGTGAAAATCTAAAAATTGATTTCTACAACTTTAGGACGAAGGCTTTTCAGCCGGCTTTGTGCCCTTTCGGATGAGGGCCAGTTTGGCGATCTTCCACTCTGCTGGGAACTCTCCCTTAGCGAGGCAGCTGTTGAAAACGCTCAGGTTATCGATTAGCCGCTGTTTTCACCACTCTTCCTGATTTTTTCCTCAATGGCCAAAATAAGAGAGAACATAATTTTTTCCTGATTAAAAGAAGAAGTCACTAAATACTACTCATTTTGGTAGCACAGAGTTCTAAGCAAGAAGTAAGTGAAAAAAGTGTTTAAATTTAAAAAAAAAGTGAAGAAAAGTGTATAGAAATTTTGAAAAAAGTGACAAATTGTGTAAAAATATTTTACTTCGGGCAGTAACGTAGCAAACCAACGCCACAGATCCTGGGGCAAGACCCACAGCGGGCCCCGCTGTTCAGTGTTTGGAACTGCTCTTTGGGCATTTGAGAACTTTCTTCCAAAATTATTTTGAAAGACCCTTTTTTGACTCCTTAGCTAAATTTGCGAACCAAAACTTACCAACGGTTCAATATTTTTACACATTTTGTACCTCTCCGCCTTTTTTTTCCGAAAATAATATTGTTAAATGACCTTTTTCAAGCATTTACATTTCCTCCGAGCAACATGCGTACTACTCCAATATTTGTTCCTTGCATAGCGTAATTTTTTGTGGAAGGCAGTGCCGACTCGATTTTCACGTATATATGTCTACTGCATATAAAAACCTCTGCCTTTCACAGGAAATTACACTCTAACATGATTGCTTAATTTTCTCGGTGGCCCGGCACCACCTTCTGCTACGTCACTGCTTTTGAGCCCCTAAAAGTTCACGGACCGTATGCTTTTGCACACCGGTAGTTACGCCACTGCTGACGCGCATGAATTAATTTACGAGATTCTTTATTTTGCGTGTACAGAGGTGTCAAACTCATTCCAACCGTAGAGCACTTCCTCCAAACAAAATTTTTACGAGTGGCACAAATGATTGTTTTACCCCTTTCCTCATCTTATTTTTTCGACTCCTTTTTTTAACCCCTATATAATTTTAATTTAAAATAATTTCATAATTTTACTTGTTGATTAGCTAGTCTACCTTTGCTCCAAGCAACATGCGTTGACAATTTTTAAAATTCTAGTTACTACATTTTTAAATGTATCAAAAAATCTAATTTTTGTAAGTGAAATCGTAAAAACAGTGAAAATAGTGAATATTTTTTAAAAACGTGAAGAAAAGTGTAAGATTTTCAAAAAACTGACGAAAGTGAAAAAAGTGTATCTGTGGCAACCCTGTAGCAAATTTGGGTTTTGTACAGGGCACTTCACTATATACACACCAGATACTCAAGATACCAGAAAAACTTGGCTCCAAGTAAAAAAAGCTCCAAGGAAAAAGTTTTCCAAAAACTTGGAAAAAAAAAAAAACAAGGCTTTGGCAGTCCTACTGGATATGGCCAAAGCTTTTTGACAAAGTCTGGCACATAGGACTTTTGTACAAGCTATTCATGGCAGGAATCAAACCTAGTCTTGATGTAAAGCTCATTATCTCCTACTTCTGCAGTAAGGGAACCACGACAAACATCGCTCCACACTAATCCTTTTCCCTATACTCTCATGACATATCCATCCCACGATCGCCTATTTTATGTGTTTCTATTTCATTTCAAAGTAATTTATTATTTTTTTATTATATTACTAAATCAACAATCGCAATCCTTTATATTATTAGAAAAATAATATATTGTTTAATTGTTCGATTGTTCAAAGCAAACCCCCATTTCATGGTAATTTATTATTTTTTTACTGTATTGCTATAAATTAACAATCGAAATCCTTCGCATTTATTTCTAGTATAAATAAATAGTTTACTTTTTGGTTATCAGTTGATTAATAATTTTTTAATAGTTTACAACAATAATTATTATGCTAGTAAGTTTTTGAATTTTTTTAAAGTTTTTGTTCTCATACATTTATTTTAGATAATGAAATTGCTCTTCTTTTTCGTTGCAATGCTGATGACTTTATATTATGTTAACGCAGAACAGAAAAATCAATGCGGATTTGAAAATAAAGATGAATGCGATTGTAAAGGCCGTAAACCATTGTGGTTTGGGGAACCACCCCATTGTAAATTTTTTTGTCTTGACGGCGTTGAGATTCTCGGTTGCGATCAACTACCGTAATTCTTCGTTCTTGGATTAATCAGTTTTCGAAGTTTTTAAATATGTTTTAAAAGTTCAATTGTGTTTTACGTTGTCGTATACTGTAAAATCGGTAACATGTTTAAAAAAAAATGTAATTAAAACTTTGTAATCAATTAATCATGTAACGGTAACATAAAGCAATGATTTTCAAATTTAACTATTATTTGGGATTGTTAAGTACAAAAATATGTTATTTCTTAAGGCTGTTCTCTCGCAACCACTTTTTTATTTGCAATTTTCTGACTTTATTTTTGAAAAGAACGAGTTAAAATTTTTACAGTATGTCTAAAATGTTATTGACAATATTATGTCGGAGCGCTTTTATCGCGAATAAATAAATCCCGAAAAAAAAATTTTTTAACGCATAATATTAAAAATAACGTTTTAGACATACAGTAAAAATTTGAACGCGTTATTTTCAAAAATAAAGTCAGAAAATTGTAAATAAAATCAACGCTAAAATGCGCGTATCTCTTGCATTCGCGATTTTTTTTTACACATTACTTTATTTTTTATTGTACTTTTTTGGTCAGCTACTGTTATTGTACACCAAATAGTCCAATTTTTATTTGAAATCGAATTTTCATTCTAAGTGAGAACACAGCCTTAATTACAAAATTTCCACTCTTAATAAATTTTTTAGTTCTATTTCAAGTGTATTCGCTCACTTCTTTACTTTATATTTGAATTGGAATGCAGCTTGACTTGATTCTCGCTGCCCTTAGATGTGGACTGTATTTCCTTCTTGTGCTTTTCTACTCCAATTAATAGAAAAACTGTAGACGCACCTGGCTTACTCATTACCATGTATCGGAATTTGATTCACCAGTGCTTTGGGGGTTTTTTCCAGTAAAAAGACTCCCTTTTTATAAACATACAATTTATTTTGAAAAACAACACATTTAACGACTTCAAGTAATAATAATTGCATAGCAAGTCGGAGCGCTTGGTAAACTACAGCCAGTTTGGTTGACGCTTAGAAGCCTACTGGCTACGCGTAAGAGCAGCCAGCGCAAGGGTACCACGTACTGCGCATACGTACGAGGTACATCCAAACATTTCGGAACAATATTTCTAAGACAATTTTGGGTTTAGAATTTTTTCGTTATTTTTCCTGTTTTAATTATACTAACATTAGTATTTTCATGAAATTTCAGAATATTTGAAAAAAGTTTAACTTCCATCAAAAATTGTAAATAAAAATTCGCACTGAATCCAAAATTACCTCATTTCTAAGACAATTTAGGGTTTAGAATTTTTTCGTTATTTTTCCTGTTTTTATTATAATAGCATTAGTATTTTCATAAAGTTTCAGAGTATTTAAAAAAAGTTTAACTTTTATCAAAAATTGTAAATACAAAATCGCACTGAATCCAAAAATACCTCATTTCTAAGACAATTTAGGGTTTAGAATTTTTTCGTTATTTTTCCTGTTTTTATTATAATAGCATTAGTATTTTCATGAAGTTTCAGAATATTTGAAAAAAGTTTAACTTTTATCAAAAATTGTAAATAAAAATTCGCACTGAATCCAAAATTACCTCATTTCTAAGACAATTTTGGGTTTAACATTTTTTCGTTATTTTTCCTGTTTTAATTATACTAACATTAGTATTTTCATGAAATTTCAGAATATTTGAAAAAAGTTTAACTTTCATCAAAAATGGTAAATAAAAAATCGCAGTGAATCCAAAATTACCTCACTTCTAAGACAATTTAGGCTTTAGAATTTTTTCGTTATTTTTCCTGTTTTTATTATAATAGCATTAGTATTTTCATAAAGTTTCAGAATATTTGAAAAAAGTTTAACTTTTATCAAAAATTGTAAATAAAAATTCGCACTGAATCCAAAATAGGGCTGGGCGATTGTTAGATTTAACAATCGATAATCGATTGTGTAAAAACAATCGATTATATCGATTAATCGAAAACAATCGATTAATCGAAAACAATCGATTAATTGTCATACGCATGCGCAGATTAAAATCCATAACGTGAATTCGAAACTGCGCATGCGTCTGATAGTTGCAAATGGTTTCAAACTGCTGAAAGAACAGAGCTTATAAAAAACTTCCAGGTCTAAGAGAAAGGGAGAGTTACATGAAATGTGACTAACAATTTATAAGTATGACTAGGAGGGGGGGGGAATTTATAAGAAAATTATGCTTGAATTTCTTTTTTGCTCACATTTAATTGTGCGTTAAGCGGTTGAAAAATAATGGGGTCTTTGTTTTGTGATCATCTGCCACAATGGAGGTAGAGGGGATAAAAAAAGCTTGCCCCATCCCCCCATGGGCACGTTCCATAATATAATAATAATAAGGTATGCTATTGCGCAGGTTATGTAGTATCCACGTGACGTCATGCGCAACAATTATCAAAATGCAATTTATGTGTATAATATCATTGGTTCAAAATATGATTACGCGCAGAATTTTACTTACCACGTGATGTCATGCGCAATAATTACCAAAGTGGAACTCGCATCTGTCATACATTATTTATTTTACTATATCATGAGCACGGTCCTGCTAGAGGTAGACGATTGTTAAAATTAACAATCGGAAAACAATTAATTATTTTGAATTGAAAATAATCGAACAATCGATTATTCTGATTGATTAATCTATTGTTCGATTTTTACTCCCTCGGCTTTTTTTACCAAAACTATATCTAATTACTTTCTTGCGTACTACTCCATATTAGTTCCATATGACATAAATAAACAATCGATTAATCAAAAACAATCGAACAATCGAAAAAAAATCTGATTAATCTATTATTCAATATTTTACATTTCGGTTTTTTTTTATTAAAATTACTTTGAAAAACTTTTTGCGTACTATTTCATATTCGTTTTATATAACATAAATAAACAATCGCTTAGTCAAAAACAACCGATTAATCGAAAATAATCGAACAATTAAAATCATCGAAGAATCGATTAATCGCACACAATCGAAAATAATCAAATAATCGATTAATCGCAAACAATCGAAAATAATCGAAAACAATCGATTAATCGAAAATAATCGATTGATCGAACAATCGATTAATCGAAAACAATCGATTAATCAAACAATCGATTAATCGAATAATCGAACAATCGATTAATCAAACAATCGATTAATCGAAAATAATCGATTTTTCGATTAATCGATTATTTCAAAAATATTAATCGATTATCGAATTAATTCCCAGCCCTAATCCAAAATTACCTCATTTCTAAGACAATTTAGGGTTTACAATTTTTTTCGGTATTTTTCCTGTTTTTATTATAATAGCATTAGTATTTTCATGAAGTTTAAGAATATTTGAAAAAAGTTTAACTTTTATCAAAAATTGTAAATAAAAAATCGCACTGAATCCAAAATTACCTCATTTCTAATACAATTTTGAGTTTAGAATTTTTTCGTTATTTTTCGTGTTTTTATTATAATAGCATTAGTATTTTCATAAAGTTTCAGAATATTTGAAAAAAGTTTAACATTCATCAAAAATTGTAAATAAAAAATCGCACTGAATCCAAAATTTCATTGTAGAAGTTGTAATCCAACAATTTTGTTTTAAATTTAATACATCTAAAAACTGTGACTTGATGCACTTCTCTTTTTCACCATTTCACGAGCACGAGGATTTTCACATGCATGAATTCTTGTAAAATGATTTTTAAAATGTGACTGTCGCATAAATTTACGGTCGCAAATGTTACACACAATAGTTTTCTCTTCGGTGCCACCTTCTAGTTCAACTACATGAGTTCTTATGTGAACATTTAAAATATACTGAAATGAAAATTTACGGTCACAAATATTACATGCGTAAAGTTTTTCGACACTATGTCTTTTCAAATGAGCTTTTAAAAGTCCACTATGTGAAACTTGATAGCTACAAAATTCACATGTAAACAATTTTTTCTCGATGACGGTTCTCGCAGAATCACCGGTTTCACGTGGTTTCTCCCGTGCATGAATTCTTGAAAAATGATACGATAAATGTTGTTTTTCCTTAAATTTGCGGTTGCAAATTTCACACACAAAGGTTGACACTTTGCTACTTTGATCATCTGCGTGAGTCATCATATGCTTTTTCCAATAACGCTTTTGTGAAAATTTGCAGTTACAAATATCACAGACAAATGGTTTATAGCCTGGATGAATCCTTACATGATCTTTTAAATGAAATTTGGTTGATGATTGATAGTCGCAAGCATTACACTGAAATATTTCTCCGTGATGAATTTCCGCATTACATACCTCACATTCTAATTGTGACGAGATTTGATTTTCGTTCTCTTCGTCCACTTCAGATTCAAAAATTTCATCTTTAATGTCAATTGAATGATGTAACTGCTCCAGTTTGATTTCCATATCTTCCTCCGGCTCCGTTTTAATTTTGATTCCGTTGCTTAAATTGGAAATGTCTAGTGGATCTTGTAATTGGCACGAGACTTCCTCCATTTCGGGACTTGTAAGATGTCACTTTTTAATCCAACTTATATTCCTGGTTAATAGCATAAAGAGTAACTTGAAGCAAAATCTCTCAGAAAATTAATCTTTGAATTGTGGACTTTGTTTCAACCTTTTTTTTTTTGAGGTTATTTGAGTACTTTCTAAAAAAAATTCCCAATTGGAAATAAAGACATAAAATAGTTAAAATTGTGGCAAAACTTACGTGACAACAAGTTTTTGCTTTTCAAAATTATAAAATATAACCTCCAAAACATTCGATATACGATGTCAAATAAAAACAATGACACCAAACCTAACAGCCGGTAGATAGCGCTAGAATTCAAGCAGTGGCGTCACCTAATTTAACGGATTTCCAACTCTCTCAGGATGAGTCTTGGGATATCCAGCTAAGGACTACGCTGTCTGGCGGCAGATTTTAGAACTACAGCGGAAGATAACAACATAGTCGCGATAAGACCATAGTTAATTATGCGGCTGTGTAATTAACTTTTTCTTTAGTTTTGGTAATGCGGGAGCCTGCGGCCTGTGCGTAATACTTGATGTGGCCCTTGATGGTAAACAAATTTGACATGCCTAAATTGTCTTAGAAATGAGGTAATTTTAGATTCAGTGCAATTTTGTATTTACAATTTTTGATAAAAGTTATACTTTTTTCAAATATTCTGAAACTTTATGAAAATACTAATGGTATTAAAATAAAAGCCTCAAAAATAACAAATAAATTCTAAATCCTAAATTGTTTAAGAAATAAGGTAATTTTGGATTCAGTGCGGTCTTTTATTTACAATTTTTGATGAAAGTTAAACTTTTTTCAAATATTTTGAAACTTCCTGAAAATACTAATGATATTATAATAAAAACAAGAAAAATAACTAAAAAATTCTAAACCCTAAATTGTCGTAGAAATGAGATAATTTTGGATTCAGTGCTAATTTTTATTTACAATTTTTGCTGAAAGTTAAACTTTTTCAAATATTCTGAAACTTCATGAAAATACTAATGTTTATATAATAAAAACAGGAAAAATAACGAAACCATTCTAAACCCTAAATTGTCTTAGAAGTGAGGTAATTTTGGTTTCAGTGCGATTTTTTATTTACAATATTTGATAAAAGTTAAACTTTTTTCAAATATTCTGAAACTTTATAAAAATACTAATGCTATTATAATAAAAACAGGAAAAATAACGAAAAAAATTGTAAACCCTAAATTGTCTTAGAAATCAGGAAATTTTGGATTCAGTGCGATTTTTTATTTACAATTTTTGATGAAAGTTAAACTTTTTTCAAATATTCTGAAACATCTTGAAAATACTAATGTTATTATAATAAAAACAGGAAAAATAATGAAAAAATTCTAAACCCTAAATTGTCTTAGAAATGAAGTAATTTTGGATTCAGTGCGAATTTTTATTTACAATTTTTGATGAAAGTTACACTTTTTTCAAATACTCTGAAACTTTATGAAAATACTAATGCTATTATAATAAAAACAGGAAAAATAACGAAAAAATTCTAAACTCTAAATTGTCTTAGAAATGAGATAATTTTGGATTCAGTGCGATTTTTTATTTACAATTTTTGATGAAAGTTAAACTTTTTTCAAATATTCTGAAATTTCATGAAAATACTAATGCTATTATAATGAAAACAGGAAAAATAACGAAAAAATTTTAAACCCTAAAGTGTCTTAGAAATGAGGTAATTTTGGATTCAGTGCGATTTTTTATTTATAATTTTTGATGAAAGTTAAACTTTTTTCAAATATTCTGAAAGTTCATGAAAATACTAATGCTATTATAATATATACAGGAAAAATAACGAAAAAATTCTAAACCCTAAATTGTCTTAGAAATAAGGTAATTTTGGATTCAGTGCGATTTTTTATTTATAATTTTTGATGAAAGTTAAACTTTTTTTAAATATCCTGTAACTTCATGAAAATACTAATGCTATTATATTAAAAACAGGAAAAATAACTAAAAAATTCTAAACCTTAAATTGTGTTAGAAATGAGGAAATTTTGGATTCAGTGCGATTTTTTATTTACAGTTTTTGATGAAAGTTATACTTTTTTCAAGTATTCTGAAACTTCATGAAAATACTAATGCTATTATAATAAAAACAGGAAAAATAACGAAAAAGATCTAAACCCTAAATTGTCTTAGAAGTGAGGTAATTTTGGTTTCAGTGGATTTTTTATTTACAATTTTTGATGAAAGTTACACTTTTTTCAAATACTCTGAAACTTCCTGAAAATACTAATGATATTATAATAAAAACAAGAAAAATAACTAAAAAATTCTAAACCCTAAATTGTCGTAGAAATGAGATAATTTTGGATTCAGTGCTAATTTTTATTTACAATTTTTGCTGAAAGTTAAACTTTTTCAAATATTCTGAAACTTCATGAAAATACTAATGTTTATATAATAAAAACAGGAAAAATAACGAAACCATTCTAAACCCTAAATTGTCTTAGAAGTGAGGTAATTTTGGTTTCAGTGCGATTTTTTATTTACAATATTTGATAAAAGTTAAACTTTTTTCAAATATTCTGAAACTTTATAAAAATACTAATGCTATTATAATAAAAACAGGAAAAATAACGAAAAAAATTGTAAACCCTAAATTGTCTTAGAAATCAGGAAATTTTGGATTCAGTGCGATTTTTTATTTACAATTTTTGATGAAAGTTAAACTTTTTTCAAATATTCTGAAACATCTTGAAAATACTAATGTTATTATAATAAAAACAGGAAAAATAATGAAAAAATTCTAAACCCTAAATTGTCTTAGAAATGAAGTAATTTTGGATTCAGTGCGAATTTTTATTTACAATTTTTGATGAAAGTTACACTTTTTTCAAATACTCTGAAACTTTATGAAAATACTAATGCTATTATAATAAAAACAGGAAAAATAACGAAAAAATTCTAAACTCTAAATTGTCTTAGAAATGAGATAATTTTGGATTCAGTGCGATTTTTTATTTACAATTTTTGATGAAAGTTAAACTTTTTTCAAATATTCTGAAATTTCATGAAAATACTAATGCTATTATAATGAAAACAGGAAAAATAACGAAAAAATTTTAAACCCTAAAGTGTCTTAGAAATGAGGTAATTTTGGATTCAGTGCGATTTTTTATTTATAATTTTTGATGAAAGTTAAACTTTTTTCAAATATTCTGAAAGTTCATGAAAATACTAATGCTATTATAATATATACAGGAAAAATAACGAAAAAATTCTAAACCCTAAATTGTCTTAGAAATAAGGTAATTTTGGATTCAGTGCGATTTTTTATTTATAATTTTTGATGAAAGTTAAACTTTTTTTAAATATCCTGTAACTTCATGAAAATACTAATGCTATTATATTAAAAACAGGAAAAATAACTAAAAAATTCTAAACCTTAAATTGTGTTAGAAATGAGGAAATTTTGGATTCAGTGCGATTTTTTATTTACAGTTTTTGATGAAAGTTATACTTTTTTCAAGTATTCTGAAACTTCATGAAAATACTAATGCTATTATAATAAAAACAGGAAAAATAACGAAAAAGATCTAAACCCTAAATTGTCTTAGAAGTGAGGTAATTTTGGTTTCAGTGGATTTTTTATTTACAATTTTTGATAAAAGTTAAACTTTTTTCAAATATTTTGACACTTTATGAAAATACTAATGTTATTATAATAAAAACAGGAAAAATAACGAAAAAATTCTAAACCCTAAATTGTCTTAGAAATGAGGTAATTTTGGATTCAGTGCGAATTTTTATTTACTATTTTTGATGAAAGTTAAACTTTTTTCAAATATTCTGAAACTTCATAAAAATACTAATGCTATTATAATAAAAGCAGGAAAAGTAACGAAAAAATTCTAAATCCTAAATTGACTTAGAAATGACGTAATTTTGGATTCAGTGCGATTGTGTATTTACAATTTTTGTTAAAAGTTCAACTTTTTTCAAATATTCTGAAACTTCATAAAAATACTACTAATGTTATTACAATAAAAACAGGAAAACTAACCAAAAAATTCTAAACCCTAAATTGTCTTAGAAATGAGGTAATTTTGGATTTAGTGCGAATTTTTATTTTCAATTTTTGATAAAAGTTAAACTTTTTTTTTAAACGCACTGAAGTGGAAGCGTCAAGCGTCTGGTCACCCTAGACGTCTGCATCGCCTTCAACAGTGCAGGGTGGTCGCACATACTGACGGCTCTAAGGGAAATGAAAGTTAGCCTAGAAACCTACAACATGCTGGACAGCTACCTCAGCAACATGCACCTACTTCTAGACCTGGATGACGAAGAAAACGGCACGCCGATAGTCGTTATCAGCGGGGTCCCCAAAGGATCAATTCTAGGACCGCTGCTTTGGAACATCATGTACTATGGCGTGTTGGGATTAAAACTCTCGAAAGGAGTGAAAATCGTGGGATTCGCGGCGACTTCACCTTAATAGTCGAAGGCCAGGACGGTGAGCAGGTGAAGATCAGAGCCAACAAGGCCATCCGGATAATTTCGGAATGGACAGGCAAAATGGGTCTCCAGCTAGTGTCCAAAAAGTCCGAGGTGGTGTACGGACGTCGACAAGAGCCCAGGATCTCCCTACAGTTGAACGGAAAAAGGAGATCACCGTCCTCGGAGTTGTGATAGATAAAAATATAAACTTCACTCTGCGGCGCAAGCGATAACCGTCTCACTCGCTTGCCTCATGCCCAACATAGGCACCCTCAAAACAACAAAGAGAAGAACCTTGAGAAAAGTGCACAGTCCATCATTCTATACGCTGCACCGCGTTGTGGCATGTGGCGGTGGACCCACTCAGATACGGCGCGAAATAGGTATAGACTTCAGTGCGTGTAGCGGAGAGTTGCCCTACGAGTGGTGTGCGAAAACCGAACAATTTCTTTAAGTTAAGTTACTACTTGTTACTCTTTCAACGCGTACCTGCACCGCTTCAAACTCGGGAGCAAGACAAATGCCGCCACTGTGATGATAGTGACACCTCCGAGCACACAGTTTTTCGGTGCTGGAGGTGGGAAAGGTAAAAACAGGTTCTCTTTCTAAAATACGGGGAAATGCTCACCCCGGATAACATTCAAAAAAAGCTGGAACAAAATCGCCAAGTACATCACGGCGATCCTCAAAACAAAAGAGGAAAACGAGAGACAAGAGCAACGATAACTACACCAACTAATAACTACACCATTTCAACTTTTAATTCAGAAAGCATCAATTGCAGTTCAGATTAGTCAAAATTTCCTGCCTTACGACTGCCTATCTATAGAGTTGTGCAAAGTCGAATACCGAACAATATCGCAGAGCTATCTAGACGAGTTAAAGTGGAACTTTGAACGGTCTCTCAAAGTTAACTCGAAAGGTGGAAGCACTAATTAATCTGATTTAAATTGATACTTTCTGAATTGAAACTTAAAATGGTTAATAACCGCATTTAGGAGCTTGTCGTCTTGGAATTGATGGTAATACCATCCCTCCTTCTCAGAGGTAAGTATTTTTTCAAAATACTTATAGGTGACTCTGTAGTCATTTCCAAAGATGGGGTAATGCTAAGTCCACCTGCGCGTAATTTCACTTTAGTAGCCTCCGGTTGTCAAAGAGCCAGGTTCATGCCAGCCAAGTCAACCATGTGACTTTAAGTAAGGTTTGAAACAAAAAAACTACCCCTTGAGTCTCAACCCCTAATGAAAAATCTCCAGTTTGTTTACAAAAGCAAAGCCATTGGTTCTGGAAAAGAAGGGTAAAAGCGCAGTTAGTGATGGTTATGTTTTGGTTGTCAAACACAGCACTAAAACGTAGCTACCCGTGGAAGATCTTGCTCCTCAGATCAAAAACTGTGTAGAAATTTGCTCAAAAAAAAAAGATTTGCCAGATGTTATTGACAGATGTCGTCAGAAACAAACAGAACTAAAGCGATAGTTAGGTAACTGGCCACATACGAACTTGGCACGATAACAATGAGTCGGAATAACAGATTTTTGTTCACTAGGCTATCGCTTCCAATCAGACCCGCATACATCAAGGTTTTGGTTACATTTTGTTTTAGACATGTTACCGATTTTATAGACCTATTTTACGTTAAACTGAAACATCAGTTCTCATGACTTTCTCAGAGCTCATTAATTTGCCTTTCAGTTGAGAGAGAAAGAAGACAAAAAATCTTTTCGTGAATAAAACGCTTATCTTGATTATCGCATATATTTATCTTGATTATCGCATATATTTTTACTTGCATAAAACTGGAACCCAAAAAAAACAAAAAAGTAGCGTGGATAGTTTGTATTTTATTTTTTTTGTAATTACTTCTGAAATCTGGAATGAAATCCATCACTAGCTCTTTGTCTATATTTATCTACAAAAAGTGGTTAATCTAAGACGGAAGAATTACTTTAGATCATTGCATCTAGCAAGTCTTATTTGGTCCATAAAGCAATAAAATGAACAATTAGGTGGTTCCCCAAACCATACTGGTTCACCGCCTTTACAATCACATTCATCTTGGTTTTGCAATAACAACGTGCATTTATTTTGCTCTTTTGCGTTAACATAACATAAAGTCATAAGCATGGCAACAAAACAGAGTAACAATTTCATTTTCTAAAATAAATGTATGAGCACAAAAAGCTAAAAAAGTTCAAAACTTACCATAATTAATCAAAAATTATTATTGTTGTAAACTATTAGAAAATTAATAATCAACTGATAAACCAAAAAGTAAACCATATTATTTATAGTAGAAATAATGCAAAGAATTTCGATTGTTAATTTATAGCAATGCAGTAAAAAATAATAAATTACAGTGGAATGGGGGTTTACTTTAAACAATCAAACAATTAAACAATCAGGGCTATTTGTATCACCGACATTATTATAAAATTTAATAACAAAATTAATAATTATAATTTTTTGAAGATAAGTAGAATGGAAATTTGAAGATTTATAAAATAATTTAATTTTCCTGGTATTTTGAAACAAGTTTTTATTGTACACAGAAAAAAAATTGTGTTGAAAAATAGAACAATTTGGGTCTAAGTTGTCTACAAGTAAAAATTGTGTGAAAATTTTTAATACAATTGCACTTGTTTTTAGCACAATTATAGTGTTTTCTAGCGCAATTGTACTCTTTTTTAACACAAATTGTGCTACATTTTTGCACAATGTACCTCGTAATTATGGTGAGCCATGAGTAATCTTGTCGAGGGTACGTGGTTCTGTTTGCTTAGATATGTGGGAGATAAAAATTCAGTAAAAAGCAATAAATTTATAAAACAAATTTTATATTTTAATTGAAAAGCAAATAAAGTTTATCAAAATTATATATGTAAATTTTGTACAGCGTGTTTTTAAAACCCAAGCAAATCTTTACTGGCTCTTTCATTACTGTCAGAAGTTCTCACTGTTAAGCAAGCAGAACCCTCTTTTTTGGTGCTTCGTTTCACGACAATACAGTGTGTTCACGAAAAGTGGTAACAGTGAATAATTCTTAAATATTACTAGATACAAAAAAAAGTTTAAATAGTTTTTTATTCAACTCTAAATTTTCTATTGGAAACTGTCAAAGTATATTTTTTTATACATCAAATTCAACCGGAAGTAAACATAAAATTTTTTTTTCAAATGGCAACATGTTTTTTTTTTAACATTTTTGTAATCTTCAATTTTTTCTCTATAAATACATATAAAATTTTTATAAAGTTACATAAAAAAAAATCGAGAAAACACAAGATTTATACAAACAATAATAATTTATTAATTACGTATGTAGAGTGCTATGAAAAACAAAACACCATTATTATGATATGACACCATTAGACTCTTTCTATGGAGTCATTTAAAAATGGTAGTTTAGGCAAATCTATCTTTAAATTTAAAAAATTTAAAAACCAAAATTAATTTAACATCTATCAATTATCACCAAATCGCCAGAACTTCTGCGAAAATTATCATCATATCTTGAACAAAACGGTGGCAACTTTAAAAAATTTATCAGATAAATGAAATGTTGTGTTTTCGGTGTCGTTATGTTTTGTTTTTCATGGCACTCTACATACCTATGTGTACATAATCAGTAAATTATTATTGTTTGTTTAAATCTTGTGTTTTTTCGAATTTTTTCTTATGTAACCTTATAAAAATTTTATATGTATTTATAGAGAAAAAATTGCAGATTACAAAAATGATAAGAAAAAGACATGTTGCCATTTGAAAAAAAAAAATTTAAGTTTACTTCCGGTTGAATTTGAAGTATAAAAAGATATACTTTAACAGTTTCCAATAGAAAATTTGGAGTTGAATAAAACACTATTTAAACTTTTTTTTGTATCTAGTAATATTTAAGAATTATTTACTGTTACCACTTTTCGTGAACACACTGTATATTGAAAAAAATATTGTTTAGCTTAGCACAGCACAAATTTAAAATTTCACTACTTTTTTTGTAAAATTTAATTTAAAAATACCCTTAAAATGTGAAATTTGCTTGATGTTATCTGTACGACGGCTTAGGTACAACTAATGGTGTTCCGTGTAACTCTACATAGCATAGCATCTTTCTGTTTACAGAGTTTTGTAGAGGCACTGCCTCTATCACCTCTTTCGACATCTTGGAGCTTCGCGTGGAAGTGCAGGCAAAAAGTCACATCACACTTCAAAGTCGAGTGTTGACTCGCGCGAAGGCGATAATCAACTTTTGATGAAGAATTGAAAGTTTTCAGCAGTTCGCGATGCAGCCGTAGCTCTTAACAACGTAGCGACGGGACGTCCAGAGGGGTCCGTAGGAAGGAAAAAAGGCGGCGCAGTTGCAAAAAATAAAATCAGGATTGTACGATAGAAAAAAGTTTTCTAACATACAATAACTGGTGTAGGTCGGTGCCGAGACATTGAGTAAACGCCTCGGCTGTGACCTTGCAAACCAAGAACGTGAGGCGTTTTTGAGACGTTAAAGCTGAGAGTGACGCCCTAGAGCTTTAGTTCAAAAGTGTCTGAGGTAGTGATAGAAAGGTGAGGAAAAAATAGAAAGATTGACAAAATACACGAGCATTGTTTACTATTTTTCACTGTTTCGGACCTGCGGAAGCGAAATTACCGCCCAAACAATCGTTAAAAAGCAGAACCTGATTTTGTAAACAAAAACCATCAGAATTTTCAAGTACCTCAAAGTTTTTAATTAACCCCGTTGCACTGTACGATAAAAAAGTTTATTATTTAAAATTACCTTTTTTTCTAATTTTTAAAAATAACTTGGGCTAATTACGATAATTGGGCTAATTATCCCAATAAGTTTATGGTGACCTTGATGCATGTAGCGATTTGAAGGATGCCAAAATATAAAAATAAACTAAATCATAAGCAAATTGCTCATTATTAAGTAAAAGTTCTCGATGAAAATTCTCGCAATTTTAAAAGTTTTGGTTGTTACCTTCCTTCAAGTAAGATTTTTATTACAATTTTTTAACAATAAACAGTAAAATAAACGAACTCACATATCAACAATTTTATTAGTACCTAATATAAATTAACAATAATTTTGAAGAAAACAATAATTAATTAAATTCTATTTAGGCAGAAGGTCAGTCAAATGGCGAAAAGCCTGATATGCCCAACGTCTTCGCTGACATATTTCTACAATCATTCAAATGTGGTATAGAAATTGGACCAACAAAAGCTGCCCAACTACCAACATTTAATGGGATAGAACTGCTTCCGGAAAATAACCCAGCTTTAAACGAATTGTGGGCCTGCATTTGGAAAAAGAAAGGAATTATTGATGAACAAGCGGAGTTGAAAATGTCTAGATTGGAAGAATATTTTGCTGATTTTGCTTTATTGTTTGCACCTCCTGAAGAAGAATCTCAAATTAAAGCTATTGGTCACGATTTGGTGGTAAAATGCAAATCTGTTCGTGGAAATGGTAACGGTCAAACAGCAGTCAAAATACAAAACTGTATTAATGCCTACTTCCAACACAAGCTCGGAATCTCTGGGGGAGTAGTGGGGGCAATTACCCGCTCTAGAAAAACCCATTTATTTAGCGTAATGATTGTAATATTCTTGTATTTTTGTAATACTTTTTCTTCAATAAAATAAATTAATGGTTTTTTTTCTGTTTTAAATTGATCATTTATATACGGATAAGTGAAGGATGGATAAAGATAAACTCGTAAAGGTTGGAAGAAATTTATTAAAAACTTAATATTTTAGTTAAGGAATTGTTGTGAATCATTCTTAAAGTAAACATTTGATCGAAGTAGAGGGCGACCAACAGGTCGGACTTGAGTCGGGGGCTTCCTTAGTTGAGTTGGCTTCTTGGTCTTGTATATTTCTTTCTTAGGTGCCTCCTGATAGTATCTAACCTAAAGGATGGAAAAAGAAAAAAGAAAAAAATTATCGCAACGTTGGTTTGCGGTGTTATCCGCCTACTTTACATGCTTGCCCCCCCCCTTACGCTCCCTCAGTCTCCCTCAGACCGTTGAATGGTCAAGCGGAGGGTAGCCAAAAAGCCAGCGCAAGTCGGAGGGTCCCTGGGTGATAGGCTATTTGATTTCCCCCTTGGTGCTCTTGGTACCTAACCTAGAGGGGAGGGAGAAAGGAGGGACTCAAAATGGCTTTGGGCTTTGTGAACCGCGATGATCCCTCATGATACTTGCCCAATCCTTGCGGCAGATAAATTCTGCGACGGACTCCGTGTTAGAGTCCGACCTGAGTCGGGCATTTGTGACACGTATTAATTGCGCGTTCAACGTTTGCCTTAAACATTGCTTTGGATGATCTCTAGCCTTTTTATTTTCGCCCGATTTCCGTGTATTCCGTGTACCGTGGAATGTCCCGGACGGAAGCCGAATTGTTTGTTGAGAACAATCTGCTTCTCCAACATTTCGTTGACCATCAGTCTAGTGCAAATCACCCTTTCGCACACCTTGCTCAGTGACGGCAGGAGACTGATCGGTCTGTAAAAGCCGGGATTCCGCAGATTTTGATTGGTTTTAGGTATCATTATGTCTTCTGCAATTTTCTATTTAGAGGGAAAATGTATCAGTCTCAATACCGCGTTATGATGTTTGTTAAAGACATAAGTCCCTTCTCGGGAAGCTGAGTCAACGTGAGGTTTGTAATACCGTCCGGGCCCGGAGCTTTACGTTTTTTCAGGCCGCAGAAGATCTTGGGTCGTCTCTCTCTCTCTGGGTCTCTGGGTCGTCCAAACCGCGGATTTTTTATTTTTTAGACCTTTGATGAATTTCCAGGCTGATGGATCTTGCAAAAAAAGATCTTTCAGCTTGGAATCCCACAATGATTTATTGGTGTTCTCTGATCTCCTGTTAACTTTTGCGCGTTCAAAGCATTGTAGTTCGTCTGATGGACCGGATTGCAAGTGTACTGCGTGCACTTACGGGCCCACTTTTTCTCTTTAATAAGCTCCCGAATGCTGCTCGGGAGTTGGTCACGGGAATCGTGGTAAGGTATGGAGGTGGTGGCGTCGCCGTCGGTAGTTGCCTTGACAATTTTTCCGTTGAAAAAGTTGACGCATTTTCCAGGTCGTCGGAAGAATAGATGATAGGGATTGGGCCCAGATTGTCAAAAAAGCAACTTTGGAATTTTGGCCAGATAATTTTACTTCTCATGAGTTTTGTTTTTTCTTCCCTGTCTTCCCCTAGTTGAAGGAGGACCGGGTTGTGGTCAGAAGATAGCTCACTGACAGCCGTGAGTCTATGCAAGAATTTCAGGTTTTGAATAATTGCAACGTCGAGCACGCCGTGAAAGTGTTCAGGGTTGTAACGGTCATCTTGAGTGTTCCTGAGAATGGTGGGTTTGTACCTGATGTAGATGTAGTCTACCGCGGAGCGTCGACTAAGAAGTGATTGCTGTTGGCTAGATTGAGAAATTGTTTACCTGCAATGTTTGTCTTGCGACTGTTCTAGGATGCTTAGCGTCAAGATCACCGATGATGACTTGTTCACCGGGCCTTCTCAGGAAGGAGGTGATATCTGCATCGATAAGATTCTTCTGGATCGGAGATCTGTACACCGATATAACGCGAAGCTAGCCGTTATTTCCCGTAAAGACCATAACGGAAGTCGCCTCAACATGAATGAGAGATTCCGGAGTTGTTACTACGTGATGCGCTATCGAGGATTTCACGTAAACTGTAGTGGCGGTGCCGCCCAAGCGGCCAGTGAGTCTGTCGTTCCTGTAGAGGGAGTAACTAAAGAGTTTGGCTTGATCGCCAGACTTGCATACTAGAATGACATCCAGGTCGTGACGTCTCGCAAATTCGAGAAGTTTGAATCTGCGCTGTTTCAATCCGTTGGCATTTCAGTACGCGATTTGCGGTGAGGTGGGGTTGCATCGGGTTCTTGTCATAGAAGATCTCCTGGAAGCCTGTCTTAGCCAAAGCGGCCAGGCCGTCCTTGAAGAGAGAATATACCGACTTCAGGAAATCAGAGTTTTCCGTTGACGGGTTCGACGTTTAAAGAAGGGGGGTTAACGTCTTTTGCTCCCGCGGGCAGGTCGTTTCCTCCCTCTCACCAACGTGCACCCGTCGTTCTGAGATGGTTGTGGCCCCACCTGGCTCCTCTGCGAAGGGGGAGGCCTTGAGTTTTCGTTTTTGCTTGACGTACTTGCGGGCGGCTATGGCACCCAGACCAGTTAGTTGCGTACTCACCGCCGCAGGTAGAGCAGTTAATCTTTGATTTGGTCTTGTCGACGTTTTTGTTTGTGCAATCCGCGGCGCGGTGGGGGCCGTCACACACTACACATTTGAGATTAGATCTGCAGGTGTGTCGTGCGTGTCCGAACCTCTAGCACTTGAAGCATTAAGCCAAGTAACTCTTTGGATTTGGATGCTCCACCGTGACTGGAATGTTCATGACGTCAACTAGGTTAAAAATCTGTTTGCCGCGGTGGTCTTTCTTTACAGTCACCTGAAACCATGATAGAATCCGTCGGTCGGGACCCTTCCTGAATTGATTTACCGCAGTGACGGTATAGCCCTGCTTTACCAGATTTTTTTTGAATATTTGCGGGGGCAAATTCGTGGGGAAGGCCCCTAATGATAACTTTGAGAGGCTTCTCCTGGAGAGGGAGAAAAACAATGTAGTTGCAACGGGCATCATTGAGAAGGCTCATGATTGCCCTGCGAACTCTGAAGGAAAAGCGGGCTTTGAGGTTAGCTTGGAGAGCAAGCTTTCTGTCGAAAATACTCCCACCGGGGTTGGGGAGGGAGAGGGGTCTCAAGAGACTCCTGGTGGGCAGTTGTCCTCTGGGACCCCTCTACCTCCCCCACTATGGTTACAGATTGTAGTTGATTCGCGGGAATGGTCTTGACTTCGCTCGATCTGTTTGTGGACTTCCTAATGGTTATGTCTAAAATAATATCAATTTTTTCTTGATTGAAAGGCCCGCAGCTGCTCCCTCCCCGGAGGCAAAAGTTGTGGGCGGGTGGACATCCACCTCTATGTCCTAGCTTCCGTTTAGGTGCAGCTGCACGGTTCTCTTTCTATATCAGTTGTGTTTATTCCTTTTACTACTTTCGCGACCGCTTTTCTTCTTGTTCAGCTTTAAGACTGGTTAATAATAATAATAATTTATCGGTTTGATCGTTTGCGAGCCTGACTTCTTACCAGAGTGCTGTACTTGGAGTACTGCATCTGTGGCGGGAAGTGCATGCACAGGGGTAGAGACATCGATGAACGATTCCGCTATTTCAGTGGGTTGAGAAATTTTCCCTGAGATTCTTTCTCCCCCTGGCGTAAAGTTGCCCCCAGAATAGCCTGATTAACTCTTCCCACCGTAGTCCCTGATGGGTTTATTGTAGATGAGATTTTAGGTTCAACTTCAGATGGGTCTGATATGGATAGGACTTTGTTTTCGTCAGATAAGTTTTTCGTTAAGTCAATGATCTTTACGTCCTCAACGACTCCCTCCTTTTCTGTGGTGAGAGCAGGGAGCTCTTTACTCATTTCTAAAAGGGGGAATTATTGACTTTTTAGTTTTATTTTGTCCCGTATGGATGATGATTGGCGATTATGACTGTTCCATGAGTTTGCGAGTTTTGGCTTCTTTCGGAACGTTGCAAATCGTTTTGGCAGGCGTGGACGCATTGATTGAAATATTGACAGAGGAGTTTGAGTCTCTTCGGCGCTTAGGTGTAGGGGTAGAGATGCTCGGCGGCGCGTCACATGCAGGTTGAACCTCCAAAACAAAATCTGAGCTTTCTTGGTTTCTTCTGCATCTCCGTCGTTCGAGGTCCCGCTTTCCGAATTTTCCGCAGAGGTAGCCCCGGAGAGAGATTCGGGAAGGTCGAGTTTCTCGACGTAAATGTAGAAGTTCTCTTTTCTTTCTTTTTTTTTTTCTTTTTCAGCTTTCTCAGCTTGAGCCAGAGTGGCCCTTGCTTAAGCCAGAGCGTATTTTGAAATGGCCCTTCTCACAAAAAATATATCAAACGTCTATGTGCTTCTGCCATTAGTTGAAAAACTAGCGCCATCTAGTGAGTTTCATGCGAAATATATTTTTCCTTTGACATTCGACGTCAAAAGTGTTCATTTATTAGTGGTTTTTTGTGGTTACCTATTTGTCATGTAAATGTAAGCTGATTCCTTAATTTTATGTAGTATAATAATGAACCAGATAACCTAAAAGAAATGTAGTAGAAATAATTTTAGTTTTCGTTTTAGAAGTTGCACCACAACATTTTACCTCAATGGATCATGATGAAACAAATTTGGATATCAAAATTGCAATTAAAACTGAGCAGGTGGAAGACATTGCTGTAAAGTTGGAAGAGTTGCATCATTCAATTGACATTAAAGATGAGTCTTCAATTAGGGACCCCAAATACGAAGGTCGAACGAATCCACAGTTGGAATATGGGGCAGGTCAAGTAGAAATCGCAAAACAGACTAAATTATTCAACTGTACAGTTTGTAGCTATAAATCTCCTAGAAAAGATGTTTTAACAGCTCATTTAAGAACCCATACTGGGGAAAAACCGTTTTCGTGTGAAATTTGCAACAAGAAATATTCACGTAAGGCAGATTTAAATATTCATTTAAGAATACATACAGGCGAAAAACCCTACGGTTGTGAAATTTGTGGCAGTAGATTCACCAGAAGAAGGCAATTGAAATTGCACGTGGAAAGTCATACGGGGGCGAAACTTTTTTCGTGTGAAATTTGTCAATATGCATGCTCGGGGAAAGGAAATTTAAAGGTTCATTTGAGGACCCATACGGGCGAGAGACCTTTTGCATGTGAAATTTGTGATTTTAAATTTTCCCAAAAAGGAGAATTGAAAGTTCATTCGTTGCGGCACACGGGAGAAAAACCCTTTGCATGTGATATTTGTGACTATAAAGGTTCAACAAGACAATTTCTAAAAGTACATTTAGTGACTCATTCCAGGGAGAAACCCTACGTTTGTGAAATTTGTGACTATCGAGGTTCGACAAAACAGCGCCTGGAAGCGCATTTAGTGACTCATACAGGGAAGAAACTTTTTTCGTGCGAATTTTGCGACTATAAAGGTTCAACGAAGCAGTGTCTGAAATCACATTTAGTGACTCATACCGGAATGACGCCTTTTGTGTGTGAAATTTGTGACTATAAAGGTTCAACGAAGCAGCGTTTGGCTGTACATTTCAGGGTTCATACGGGGGAAAAACCCTTCGCATGTGAAATTTGCGACTATAAATGTTCACACAAACATAACTTGAAAACTCACATTAGGACGCATACCGGGGAGAAACCCTTCGTATGTGAGTTTTGTGACGCTAAATTTTCACAAAGGGGAGAGTTAAAAGTTCATTTAAGTAGGCATACTGGAGGAAAGCCCCACGCATGTGAAATTTGTGACTATAAAAGTGTAACAAAAGTAAAATTGAAAGTTCATCTGAGAACTCATACTCGGTAAAAAGTTTTTGTATGTTGTAAAAGCGCCGTAGGTGATTGAAGCTTTTTCTCTTTATGTGCAATTATATTCTGTACCAGCCCCCAATTAATTCAACAGAAGCGGATGGATGTCAAGGTTATCTTATAATTAACGAACTTCTGTACAAAATAGTTCAAGTCTTATTTCTAAGTATGAAACACAAACTGCTCTTTGTGGCGCAACCCCTAATGAGAGGGTTGCCCAAGACAGAGATTTTTACCTTGTAAACGACAGTTTAAATAGCTACGATGTTGTAAGTTACCCCTCAATTTTATAAGAGAAGCGCGGTCGAAAATTCTGAAAAAATAAAAGTACTTACTTGAGCTCTGGTAAGTTTATTCCAATCGCTTTCTAAAGTGTGGCTTTAGAATTGGAGATCTTGTTGAAACATTATCTTTAGCTTCCAAAGAGAACATAGTTTGAAGGTTAGATTCTTCTGGTTTGTCAAAAACAACAACTCGTAGGAGATCGGAAATGAATAAAAAATAAAACACATTTTTAAATGGTTAAACATGCATTAGCACAACGAAGAAAATAAAAACTTAAAATTTCGCGTCTTTCTTTGGACACTAATTTAAACTTTTTTAGGGAAGCGCGCCTCCCAGTTTGGAGATGCTGTCTCAGCGAATTAATTTTTTTTTATTATTTTTATAGTGTTTTCTGGTTCAATAGTACCTACTTAATAAATTAGCATTGTTTCACAATTAAAACCTCTCGAACTATTTCTTTCCAGCATCTCCTATCTTGCACTTTTATCCTCCACTCGCTGATGCACATCGCTCACCACCTGGTCTCACCATCTCGCTCTTGGTCTCTCTCGTGCTCTATCGTCGTTTGGCGACCAACTCCCGAGCAGCATCAGGGAGAAAAACCGGGCCCGTGAGCGCGCGCAGTACACCTGCAACCCGGTCCACCGGGTACAATGCTTTGAACGCGCGAGTTAAACGGGAGATCAGAAAGCACCGGCAATCATTGTGGGATCCAATCTGGAGGATCTTTCTTTGCAAGATCTATCGGCCTGGAAACTTATTAAAAATCTAAAGAATAAGAAATCTACGGTTCCTCCCCTCGACGGTCCAGGCGGAACGGCCCTCAGCAGAAGGCCGATCACTTCGAACGCCAGTTCACTCCGAACGAGGACGTTCAAGTGCCCGCCTTTACCAAGACGGTGGAGGATTACATGGAAGCCCGGCTTGAAGAACCCGGAGTCAATCGAGCCAGCCTCTCCAGGCCCGGACGGTATTACAAATCAAACTTTGACTCAGCTTCCCAAGCGGGGACTTGTAGCTTTAACGACCATAATAAACTCGGTATTGAGACTGATGCATTTTCCTTCCAAATGGAAAATTGCAGAGGTCATAATGATACCAAAATCCGCGCAATTCCGGCTCCTACTGGCCGATCAGTCTCCTGCCATCACTGGGCAAGATATGCGAAAGGGTAATTCTCACCAGACTCGTCAACCAAATGTTACAAAAGGAGATTGTTCTCAACGAACAATTCGGCTTTCGCCCAGGACATTCCACGGTACACGCAATATTAGGATTAGTGGAATTAATCCTTGAGAGTTGGGAAAAGAAAGAAGCAGTCGGAGCAGTTTTCTTGGACATCGCTAAGGCTTTTGACAGAGTGCGGAAGGACGGGCTACTCTTCAAAGTGCTCAAGGCGGAGCCTTCTTTCCTAACGGATCGTAAGTTCAGGGTGAGAATGGAAGGCATTTGTTCCACCCCAAGGCGTATCCTCGCGGGGGTACCCCAAAGATCCATTCTCTCCCCGGACTTATTTTCCTGATTCACATACGATCTTCCGAAAAGACCGGAATTTGTCATCCGAAGGTTGTTGGACGTCCTGGCGAGAGTGAACGACTACTACCGCAAGTGGAGGATTGCTGTCAATCCTTCCAAGGGTACGGCCACTTACTTTACCAGACGCAAGGATCACAACCTTTGGAAAGTACAAGTGTATAAACCCGGGAGAAGAAGAACACGTCTTCCCCAAAACCCTTTAGTAATGAACGGTACCGTGATGCCATGGTCCAGGACCTCCAAATACTTGGGGTTATCCTATACCAGGGATAAAGTAAGGGGGGCCAGAGCTGCCCTGCGGGTTCTTACCATGGGAAGCAGCAAACTCAAACAATAACTCCAGCTTTACAAAACGTGCGTCTACGCCTACGCGTCAACGGCATGGGGGTATGCGCACCGGGCAAAAATAAAAAATCTGGAGGTTATCCAAAACAAAGCTATAAGGCAGGCGATGGATACGCAATTAATGCGTGTCACACACGCCCGGCTCAGGTCGGACTCAAACACGGAGTCTGTCGCAAAATTTATTCGCCGCTAGGCGGTTAAATTCTAAAAGGCTGCGGGTTATTCCGAAAACCCTTTGATCCGAAGATTGGGCAAGTACCATGAAGATGCATCGCGGTTCACGAAGCCATCTTGAGTAGGGACCTTTCTCCCCCCTCTAGGATAGGTACCAGAAGCAGCAAGGGCGAAGATTGAACATGGAAAAATTCCGGGAGCATCTGAGGAGCCCAGACTTAATGAGGGAAATTAGAGACTTGGGACTGAGAGAATATCTCAGAAGTCTGATGTGTGACAAAATAATGCCGAGGAGAAGCTTTCACTCGAGAAGGGGAGTTTACTGGTGGATGCGGTGAACGGCATGGTCCGACAAATCGTAGCGGCGAGAGGGGGGCTTTCGGAGAACTAGAAAATATGTAGCCTTGGTCACACTCGATGTTAGAAATGCATTCAACTCGGCCAGGTGGGAACTGGTGATGTCGGAGCTGAAGGGAAGGGAGGTATCTTTCTACCTCATCAACATTGTGTCGAACTATTTTTACAGAAGACAGATACTGGTTGAGGAGAAATTATGGCAACAGACCATATCAATAACCAGCGGAGTTCACAGGGATCTGTACTGGGCCCATTCCTGTGGAACGCGATGTATGATGGCGTGGCCAGCACGGAAGACGAACTCGAAGTGATGAAATGATACCATAGCGGTCATTTGTCACTGGATGACTTGAAAAGGCTTGAAGATCGTCCCCGAAAAAACGGAAGCGGTGGTAGTGTCGGGGAGGAGAAGGATGCGACCTGTGCACTTTCTGGTGAACGGACAGACCATCGAGACAAGCGACTAGGTTAGGATGTGGATATGTACAGGGACCTGTTTTTCAAACCCCATATCACAAGAGTGGTTAAGAAAGCAACGGCGTTAACAACGGCTCTTCAGAGAATTATGCCCAATATGAAAAGCCCAAACGAGATCAAGAGGAGGCTGCTGAGCTCGGTGGCGGATTCCATTTCACTTTATGCGGCGCCAGTATGGGTTACCGCACTAGGAAAGAAAACTTACAGACAACTACTTCAGTCAGTACAGAGAAAAAGCGCCTTGAGAATCTGTAGAGCTTACAGGACAATCTCCACCGACGCAGTACTGGTAATCGCGTCCCTCTTGCCAATATGAAATGAGAGCTCACATACGAAACCACACAAGTCTTGAACGGACATGGATGCTTCCGCGATTACCTACATCGATTCAAGAGAGCAGATACCCCCAACTGCCAGTTCTGTGGTAAGTTGGATGATGCGGAACACACCATCTTTCACTGCGCCAAATGGTCGGAATTCAGGCTCGCTGCTCAAACGCAGTTGGGGACAGAACTAAGTCCAGACAACATTATGAATCTGATGGTGGCTGGCTGCGAACAGTGGAGGATCATAGAAGGGATGTTTGTGGTAATAATGTCCACCAAGGCCAAATCCCACAATGAGTTAAGAAGGCAAGAAGAACAAAGTCCCGAAAGGGCGAAAGCATGACAGGCAGGAGGCGCGCAGAAGAAATGCGCAAGCGGTTCCCGGCACTTCCCGGTTTTAGTCGGTAGAAATCCGACACTACCACCTAAATCATCTGGGTGGTGTCTTTTGAAGATTTCTCCACTCCCATCGCACACAATAAAAATAAAGGAAAGATACTGTCACAATATGAAAATTAATAAAATAAATTTAGAACTTAAAATTCATATTTGGCAACTCAAAATTAAAGTAAATCAAATTAAAGATATTTAGGAAGAATTTAGATTAAATCATTTAAAGATTAAATAATCGATAAGGCCATAATAATCGAAAAGTATTATAATTTCAATATGGCGATTACCGTCATGGCCGACAATGATTATGCAAAATTCATAATTTATTATATTTTATATTAAAATAAATATGCAGATGGTTGTCATAATACGTCATATCAAGACATCATCTGACCATCGAGGTCCAATCTAAATTACGGTTGAATGAGTAGGGAAAATGTTATATATAGGTCACCGGTGCAATTGTTATCAGTAGAAGTAGTAGTAGTAGTAGAAGAGTTAGTTAGTCATATCAGTGGTAGCAATCGAGAAGCCGTCTAGGGGTCGTCCGTCAGCTGGGCAGCGGCCGGGCCATGGGTGCCGAACCCTGGCCAAGAACTTCACCGAGATGTTCTACCCTCCAAGTGAAGAAATTCATTTATAACAATGCATGGTTGACCTATTAATTTTGGTAAATATATTTTAAATTATGATAATCCAAACTGTGTTGAATTTTACCAACCCATCGTTAGGGAATTATTTTAGTTTATAAGTTGTATAAATCTTTGTAAATATTATTCATTATAATTATTTGTAATATAAAGTGGTTTCCTTTATTCAAAAAGCTACAAACCCCCAATTAAGAAACTATGGCCAAGACAAGGAAATAAGATCCAATAATTTCGGTACAAAGACCACAGACCAAAACCTGTGGCATAATTTAATGGTTAATTATTTATAATTGATAATTCACTTTGTAATGTAATTCCATATTTTTATTGTAGTTATAAAGGTTAATAAACTGAACGTAGACGTTTTGTAAATTTGGATAACATATTTTGAAAATTGAAAGAGAATTGAACAGCTTTTGTTAAAAGACGTATGGATAATACAATGATTGTTTGGAAATTTAGAATTTTCAAAAAATTTAGTAATTAGTCAAATAATAGTTACAATTGAAAAATTATCAATAATTTAGTTAAATTTAATTTTGTAATAAACATTTCCAAAATTTCGATGGATTTTCATAAAACTATACTTAAGCAAAAATGTTTTGAAGCAGATACGTTTGACCTGAGGTTACGTTCTTATCTTTTGCTCGAATTTCGCTAACAAGGATTGAATTATGCTTGCATTATATCCTGTGCAACTGAAGCATTTTCTCACGATTTTGAAATTTGGTTATATATGGAACTTTATTGGTTTAAGATTTTTGGAGCAGCGTGGTCCTAGATGAGGTTTTTATTCCTTAATCATGAAGATGGTATACCCAGAAAATTATAAGTTCAACTATTTGTGAAAATTTCATTTTATGAAAGAAAAAAAAACTTATTATGTGGAAAGTAAACTGTTTGTAATACCTTTGTAACACGGACCCGTGGATTTTGAGAAATAAGCGCGTTTTTCCATCTTGTTCGTTTTGAAAAGTGTTGGTTTGTGAGTGTAAGGAAAATTCTGGTGGTAGAAGAGAAGTTATACTTATATATTGTTTTTTCTTAATTTAATGGTTAATTTTATTGTTTTAATTGGTTTAACAGAGCTTGCATAAACAAATAATTTTCAGATGTTTGATGAATAGAATTTGTAAAATTTTTTGGCATTTTTAAATTAGTTTCATCCGTTGCAAATAGTGATTCCAGTTGGTTTTCATCTATAGTCATAATATTTTCAGGTTCGGGTATATAAATTTCATTTTTGTGTTTATTTGAATTTTGTAACGTAAGTAGCGTGGTGTCATTTGTAATTAAATTGTGAGAAGGACCTACTTCACTTAGATTTTTATCTTCGCCTATTTGATATCTAACAGTAATTCGCTCTTCACTAGTTAAATTTTGATTTTCCTCCATACTAGTTAAATTAGATTCGCAAAAGTTAGTTTTTTCTAAATTAGGGCAAAACTTTTGAGAAATAATTTCATCGTTGTTTTGAAACCTTATACTAGAGTTGCCATAATTAATATCGATTTTATTTTCATTTAAAAATTCTGTGCCCAAAAATAATGATTGTTTTAAATTTTCGATAACAAGAGCTGAAATGTAAAAAATTTTTTCGTTTATTTGTATCCTTATTTTAGATATCCCTATTATCGGTAATAATTCGCCATTTACAGTTTTAATAAATTTACCAGGTGACATACTTTTAATATATTTGGCTATATCGCTAGAAATTATATTCTTCTGACAACCCGTGTCCAGCGTTAGATCAATAATTTTGTTATTAACTTTTCCCGGAATCTTTAAAACATCTGTTGATTCGTTTTCATTTTGTAGGAAATGTGAAATAGCCATAATTTTGCTCTTATTTTTGGTTTTGTAAAATTTTGATTTGTTTGTTCTCTCCCTCTTTCGGGGATCGAGAAATGCTTTAGTGGGAACACGAGAATGTCTGGATGAATTTTTCTTAAAAATAGGATTTTTGATGCAATGAGAATTACTTTTTCGTTGATTATTTTCGAAATTTCGAGAAAATTTTGATTTTTTACAATTAGCATTACTGTAAAGTCCAAAGTTGTTGTTAAATTTATTTGAATTGAAATTTTTATTATACCAGCAATTTGAGGGATTATGACCTTTTTTATTACAAGAGGAACAAAATAGGAATCTAAATTTGTTTTTTGGAAATTTATTAAAGAGATTATTAGTTTGAAAATTTGTTGAAGATAAATAATTTGAGTTATTTAAATTTTCGTGTAAGCCGCCATTTTGTACAGAAATATTATTAGCTGCATTTTCAGAAACTCGTTCTTCCCAACTAGAAATTTTGTGAATAATAGATTCTAAAAAGACGTAGCTCATATTTTTTGTTTTTAACGTATAATATAAAAGCAAATATTTCTCATTTAGTCCTTCTTCAAAATATTCCAAAAAATCTTCAATTGACATTTCGGTCGACACATCATCTGCCAAATTAAGTAATTCAAAATAATATTGTCGTATATTTTCCAATTTGAGTTGTTTTCTTTTACGTAATTCACTTTTTGCAAGTCTGTAATATGAATTATCGGCATATTTATTAATGAAAATGGTTTTAATATCGTCCCAAGTTTTGTTTGCGTTTATGGGGTTACTTAAAAAATCACAATACCACTTAAAAGCAGAGTTTTCTAAAAATATGTGAAAATTTGCAATTTTTGTAAAATTGTTCCAATTATTAAAAATAGCACCTTTTTCAAATTCTTTTAAAAATTTTAGCGGGTTAGTAAAGCCAGGATTAAATGACGTTACTTTTTTAAAACGAGGAAAGCGAGGTGGGATATCTTTGTTTACAACTTCGCCGAGAGTCATTTTTTAATAAATCACCAATTTTTTGATTTTGGACTTGTAGTCGTTAGTTGGCAAAAGCAAAGTTCTTAATTGCGTTAATACCAAGCACATAAAGTTAATAAAATTTTCTTTTGACTTTTCAAATTTATTAGATTTAATTTTTTTTTTTTTTTTAATTTTCAAACTTAAAATTAATCAAACTTATTAGTTAAACTAAATTGAAACGTTGAAATTAAAATTGTAAGTATACGTATGAATTAAAAGCTAACATCGGGAGTAAAATATTTACCACTAATGCTGGAAAAATTGCCAGCCGATTCAAAATATCTTGTAAATTTAATTAAAAACATTGGTTAAAACTTAAAATATTCATAATCTTAAAATAATATTTAAATTAAAGACGTTTAAATTTCATATAAAAAGAGTTAACCAAATTACCATGAAAGTATTTTTTTTTCTTTTAAAAATTTAAGCATTGGTGTTGTAATTATTAATTTATTTGTTTATTTTACTAAATTAACCCATATAACAATTTCTGATTTATATAAAAAATACAACCGTAGGTAAAACTTAAGAGTTAATGAACTCGACAAAGTGCAATGTTGAGGTTTATTAAAAAATTATTGCTACATTATGATGGCAATTTAATAATCAAATACTAATAAAAATGTACAAAAAATAGCTTTTTAAAAATTAAGTTGGTTAAACGTGAATGATGGAAACAATTTTCACAAAATTTTTTTTTTTTTTACTTTTTTTAATCAGCGGTTAAAATAACATAAAATCATTATATTGCATTACTTCGCCGTAATTAACAAAAATAATTAATACCTATATTTAAAAAAAAAACAGATTGGGAAACCTGGTGACCAATTTAAATTTATTAATCGAGAAAAGTGCATGCATAAATAATGTAAGAAGCGACGGGAGCGATAAGTATGTAAGTTACTGAACCAAAGCGTTACCTTGCAAATAGCATTTGCAAGAATTTCCCATAGCAAAGCAAAGTAAAATATAATTTTAAATAATCAAATAGTGGTTCCTTTTTCCAAAAATAAGATTAATTAATAATTAGATAATATAATTATACGAAATATTTAACATTAAGAATTATTTACTTGAAAAAAGTTCAAAAATTTTAAAAATCAAAAAAAAAATTAAGTTTTACACAAAATTAAGGCCCTTTTGACAAGAACTGGCACCTCCACCATATGCCACAGGTTTTGGTCTGTGGTCTTTGTACCGAAATTATTGGATCTTATTTCCTTGTCTTGGCCATAGTTTCTTAATTGGGGGTTTGTAGCTTTTTGAATAAAGGAAACCACTTTATATTACAAATAATTATAATGAATAATATTTACAAAGATTTATACAACTTATAAACTAAAATAATTCCCTAACGATGGGTTGGTAAAATTCAACACAGTTTGGATTATCATAATTTAAAATATATTTACCAAAATTAATAGGTCAACCATGCATTGTTATAAATGAATTTCTTCACTTGGAGGGTAGAACATCTCGGTGAAGTTCTTGGCCAGGGTTCGGCACCCATGGCCCGGCCGCTGCCCAGCTGACGGACGACCCCTAGACGGCTTCTCGATTGCTACCACTGATATGACTAACTAACTCTTCTACTACTACTACTACTTCTACTGATAACAATTGCACCGGTGACCTATATATAACATTTTCCCTACTCATTCAACCGTAATTTAGATTGGACCTCGATGGTCAGATGATGTCTTGATATGACGTATTATGACAACCATCTGCATATTTATTTTAATATAAAATATAATAAATTATGAATTTTGCATAATCATTGTCGGCCATGACGGTAATCGCCATATTGAAATTATAATATTTTTCGATTATTATGGCCTTATCGATTATTTAATCTTTAAATGATTTAATCTAAATTCTTCCTAAATATCTTTAATTTGATTTACTTTAATTTTGAGTTGCCAAATATGAATTTTAAGTTCTAAATTTATTTTATTAATTTTCATATTGTGACAATACCAGGGGGAAACTGAATTGCCAATCAAACCCAGGGACCCCCCGACTTGCGCTGGTCTTTTTGGCCACCCTCCACTCGACCATTCAACGGTCAGAGGGGGGCCTAAAGTCCAACAATCTCTTCTTTTGTTCCCCTTCTCCTTAGGTTCGACACCATGAGAGGAAATATTCAAGATCAAGATAAGAGGGGGGAAACCGAGTTCGACAGCTGGCACATAGAATCGCGAACTGCACCAAGTAGGGGGTGGGCATTACGCTCTCCTCCGTATTCGTGCGTAGTTCACCCCAACTCAGGAGACGGTGAGTTTTGTATCGGGTTCTGGGATTCGGTTCGACTCTTTAATCATGGACGATCCACCTTTAACTGTGTAACCCGGCCCTCAGCCGGGGTAGACTAGCCAACTTTCTTCGTCTGAGACATGGGACGGTTTATTAACGAGTGATATCGACTGGGCAAAGGAACAAAAAAAATTAAATCGTAGTTTGGCCTTCCTCTTACAACAGTCGTCGATCAAAAAGCGTAATTTTCTTGTTGAACGTTTCCAAAATTAACTTTCTGTTATCCTGTCTGCACGGTACCCAAATTCTTTAATCATTTTAGTCTGATTTTGGGTTAATTTTTGTTTCTTTTTATTTTAGGCAAAAGCCCCTTCTGAATTCAAATATCAAAATTTTATTGGTTTTCCTGTGCTTCAATTTTTGTTAACCTTTAATCTTATGAAAAGCAAAGCACCCCATTTTCTAGCCTCAGAACACTACAATATAATGCCAAACGTTAGCATAAACGTCAAGTAGCGTTACTTTATATTTCTAGCCGGTAGTGGTGCTGCGATCACATATCGCCACAAATTTTAGGTAAAGCATACACCAACATTTTTGGAAGCGATGGAGAAAAGAATACATTCTGAACTGCAACAACTCACCAAATAAAAGACACATATGTAATTCCGAGTTGGTTGAAGGCTCAACGGGGGCTGCATGTTCAGAAACCCTTCGGAAAACGAAACTAATACTACTTTTTTTTTTATATTGTACAATTAATTACAATTACATATTTGTCAGTATAATAATGACAGAATATTTACAAATAGTGGCAAAAGACAAGCGGGGCGTAGGCACCCTAACAAAATGACCACCATTTGCATTTTGTTATTTTGTTTGCAAATGGTAGCTAATTTTCTGAAGTTCCAATCTTTGGTACAAAAAAAACAGAGATGAACACAGAAATTAGCCCCTCACGGGGGGCTAAGGTTCTGCTTTAAAAAGGCTGTTTGAACGATTGGGCCTAATAATACTCATTTATAGACATAAACTAGAGGAACCGCCCAGATCGCTCTCCTGTGCCTTCCGGTAGACAGGGTTACTACAACTGTGTATGTTAAACAGTAGCACATTTCCTAACCTAAAAGCATTTGAGAGCCAATCACAAGTGCGTTATTGTAACGTAGTGACAACTCTGCCCACCAGGGGGCGCAGAACTATCAGATCAATTTTTCCCAGTATGAATTTTTATAATGTGAGTTTTCAAAATATGTTTATATGCAAATTTTGAGTCACAAATTCCACAAGAAAATGGTTTTTCCCCCGTATGAGTCCTTAAATGCATTTTTAAACGGTGTTTTGTGTTCCCTTTATACTCGCAAACTGCACATGCAAAGTCTCTCTGCTTGGTATGAATCGTTACATGTACTTTCAGGCATTGTTTTGTCAAACCCTGATAGTCACAAAATTCACATCCAAAGAGTTTCTTTCCCGTATGAGTCACACAATGTACTTTCAGATCTGCTCTTGTCGAACATTTATAGTCGCACTTTACGCATTCAAAAGACTGCTCCGCGGTGTGAGTGGCTACATGACTTTTCAGATGATGTTTTCGGGAACATTTATATTCACAAATTTCACATGCAAATGGTTTCTCGCCTGTATGAATCCTTGAATGCAATTTTAAACGTTGCTTTGTTAAACTTCTATATTCACAAATGTCACATGCAAAAGGTCTTTCCCCGGCGTGAGTATTTAAATGAGCTTTTAGACTGTGCCTAGAAGAACCTTTGTAGTCGCAAATTTCACACGCAAAAGGTTTTGCTCCGGTATGGGTCAATAAATGCGTTTGCAGGGCTTGTTTTCGTTTAGATTTATAATCGCATATTTCGCATACGAAAGGCTTCTCTCCAGTATGTGACAAGATGTGTATTTTCAGTCGTTGTTTGGTTGAAGATCTATAATCACACATTTCACACGGAAAGGGTTTCTCTCCGGTATGGGTCCTTATATGAATTTTCAACTCCTGATTTCTTGCGAATGTATTACTACAAATTGCGCAAACGTGGGGTTTTGACCCCCGATGTTTTCTTAGATGAACAGTAAAGTCTCGCTTACGTGCAGTTGTAAATCCACAAATTTCACACTTAAATAATTTTTTATCCCCAGAATCAACACCTGCAGTTTCTTTTTGTGTAGAATTCCAGTCAAAAGCTTTACATTCAGTTAATTCTAATTCATTACCAAATTCTTGTATAACTGAAGGCTCCTCTTTAACTACGTATGCGAGATTCACAGCTTCTACTTTTACATCGACATCTTCAAATTGTTCTGTTTTAATTTCAACCCTTCCATTACGTGGAGCTTCTGAATTTCGTAGTTTGCAATGGACTTCATCCATTATGAAGTAATTTGATTTAAAAAAGGGCACTTATTTCCGAACTGTCAATTTGCTGTCTTTCCTATTTCAGGTTATGTGGGTGCTGTCAATTTATTCAAAATTAACAACTATAAAAATGTAAAATTGCTGTTTAAACTTACATAATTAATTTTATGGTAGCGTAAAGCACAATGCAAGAATATTTATAATTAGAAGTACCTCCAACAAATGTCAGTTAAAAATTGACATCAAAAGTCAACAAAATTACTATTGTGTATAAAGTCCACTAGATGGCGCTGCATTTGAAAAAGTGACTCTTATAGAGTACATTTTATTATAGACCAAGAGGCAGCGACAGTTTCCATCCCGGATTTAAACCGAAAATGGCAGACGTTTTTCTGGTCGGATAAAAGAGTAATTTGCGTTTCAAAATGGTAGGAATTTGTAGAGCAGCGCGGGGGCCAAATGATGAGGTGCATGTCGCTGCCCCCCCCCAAATTGAATTTTGAGATGAAATTGGTGTCAATTGTTAGAGCCTAAATAAGCTCAACCGTCGCGAAAATGTTTGGCGGGGGGGGGGGCTGTAGACACGTTGCGCCCCCCAAGTCTAATTTTGGGCTGAAATTGGTATCAAACGTTAGAACTTTAAATGAGCTTCCATTTTCATAATTTTAACTTCATTTTTTACAAAGTTACGGGCATTTTTAATTTTCGAGCCTCCGAGCAAGTTCCGTGTGATAATTCTCAAGTTTTTTCTATTACATTGGATTAAAATATTAAATCCGAACTTTAATCCGGAATATTTAATCAGAACTTGCTCGGACGCTCGAAAATTAAAAATGCCCGTAACTTTGTAAAAAATGAAGTTAAAATGATGGAAAAAATTTTTACGACGAGCTTGAGCAAAGAGCCAATGAGACCATCCGCATTGTAGCGGAATGGATCCACGGTTTGGGTCTTAAACTTGTTCCCAAAAAGTCCGAAACAGTCGTGGTGTGTGGCCGCCGCCGAGAACCAGAAGTTAACCTCCGATTAAACGGTGATCCTATCAGCGTCAAAAATGAGGTCACCGTCCTTGGTGTGGTGATAGATAAATATCTAAACTTTGGATCTCACATCAGGACGACTACGGCAAAGGCGCAGGCGATAACCACCTCACTCGTCCGTCTGATGCCCAACATCGGAGGACCTAAAACCATAAGGAGGAGGATTCTCGGAGGAGTGGCCCAGTCTGTCCTGCTGTATGCAGCGCCGGTGTGGTGCGCGGCAGTTGATCCTTTCGTGTACGGAACCGTGACAAACCGCAATAGACTTTGGAGAGTTTTTAAACTAGAGCTAGAGGTGAGAATCTGGAAACAAACTCTAAGTCGATCTGCCCAGAAGTGTGGGGTTTCACCCACTAAACTCACCCCTCTTTCTCCTTTGGTGGCCCGGTATTCGGTACAGGACAACTCGGCACAAAATAACTCGACACCAGACAACTCGGCACCGACCACTCGGCACCGGACAACTCGGTACTGGGAAAACTCGGCACCAGGATAACTCGGCGCCGGAAACTCGGAAAAGGGAAAACTCGGCACCGGGATAACTCGGCACCGGCCGCTCCGGGCAATTTTTGTGAAAACTACACTTATTATAAATATACCCCTACGCCCGTGGGTTAAGGAAAAGGTGGATCATTGAGAGGTGAAACTCGTTTTTGCGTGGATTCTACAAGAACGCTGGTTGTACAAGTAAAAATTGACTGAATGCACTCCTCGCTTCGCTCGAGCGCCTCCAGCCATTTTTACTGTACATTAACTAAAAAAAAACATGATAATTTTTGCTCGAAGTGCACTGTTAAAGCATACGAATGCTAGTGAGGCTACCGTGATGACGACAGAATGCCTGAATTCAGCAATCACGAGCGACTTAGCTTAAAATTTGCTGTGAAAATCGAAGAACCGGTGCCGAGTTATCCTGGTGCTCAGTTTTCTCGGTGCCGAGTTTTCCCGGTGCCGAGTTATCCGGTGCCGAGTCATCCGGAACCGACTTTTCCGGTGCCGAGTTGTCTATGTCCCCCCGGTATTTGCTTTTCGGCATTCTTTCGGGCTATCCAAGGTGGTTGTTTGCAGCCTGCTCATCTCCGTTCCATTTCACTTGATAGGCGAAGTTTGTCACTCTCTAGTTTATGTCTCTAATGTGTTGCTGTCTATTAGTGTCGCCAATCGTAAATTCTCAATGTCGGCTTTCTCACGGCTTTCGTCGGTCTCCTTTGTTGTAAGGATAAGTGGCGATCCTTTGCCAGCATCCTTCATCTTTGATCATATTTAAAAAAACGTGTGCTTGGAGGTGTCGCTGTCTACGCAGTAGCGGCAGGTGACCCGCTCTCTGAGTTTGAAACGGTGTAAGTACGCGTTGAAACACTCGTGGTCGGAGAGCTTCTGGGTAAAATAGTAGTTCAACTCTTCGTGACATCGTCTAATCCATTCCCCAATGTTCGGTATAAACTGATACGTCCACCTGCCACTTCCTGCGGTATCCCACACAGCCTGCCCCTCTGCTATCGTTTTTTCACTCCCGGGACTCAATTGAATTTCGCGCTCCTTGCTTGCTCCTGTCCTCTCCCGCGCCTGTTGGTCCAACGGGGGGCTTCCCCAGAGCGGCTTCCACGAACAAAGTTCTGTAATCGCATACCACTCTGAGGGCCACTCGCTTTTACGGTGTAAGTACGCGCTAAAGCACCCGTGGTCGGTATCGTTACACTTCAACCCGGACCAGATGCGGGCGAAGCCCGATTATCTCCTTCATCTGAGTGAGACGGGCTTTGGGAATTTTGAGGGATTTTAAACCCAGGATGACATCTAGCCCTGACGGTTTTGAATGCTTTGTACCTGTTACCGAGAGCATCAGCCGCACACCTACCACCATTTATTAAATAACATGAGCTTACAATTTACATCATTTATACAAAATACAGCGTATGATAATACGGATCTTGAATTTTGTGGTATGGATCTTTCTGGCGAGCTGGTCCTGTCTTGATTGCGATGGTTGATTTTGGTCATCATGCTGGATGTCGTTGCTGGTCCTGTGTGTGTGGTTTTCGTCCTTGGTGGAGCCCGTTTTAGTAGCGTGAAATTAAAGTTTACATCGTTTTTACAAAATACATCGTAGTATAATACGGATCTTGAGTTTTTGGAGTATGGGTCTTCAATGCGAGCTGGTCATGTCTTGATTGCGCTGGTTAGTTTTGGTCATTTTTACTGGATGTCGTTGTTGGTCCTGTGGGTGTGGTTATTCGTCGTTGGTAGAGCCCTATCCTTAGTAATAAGTTACTGATTGCTATGGTTCGTGTTAAAAAAAGATACCGTCTTAGTACGGTAGGGGGGATCGGTCGAGTGGAGGGGGGGGAGTGTAATCGATGTAGTTGATTGGTCTGATAGTGGAGGAGGGGAATTGTCGGGGAGTTTGGAAGGAGGGAGATGATGTCTTTTAGTCTGGGGTGAGAGTGTTGTTGTCATAGTTCCCAAGATTGCTTATGAGTGGGTTAGGAGAGAATTTGCTCTTATTGTACAGCTTGGTGGTGATATCTTTTGTGAATTGATCTAGGTTTTTAGCTCCCGTTGCGGCTTGGATTTGTCGATTTGTCACGAACCAGGGAGCACCAATCGTTTGTCTCACACTGCGATTGTGGAGTCCGTACAGTTTGTTCATTTGTGATTTGGAAGCGAATGCCTAGGCTGGGGCAGCGTAAGTCATGACTGGCCTTATGATTGTCTGGTAAATGCGCAGTTTATCTTGTGATTTCATCCGACTGCTTGCTTTGAGGAGGAGGTACAGGGCCCCCCTTAACTTCTTGGCCTTGGTTATGCAGCCTTTGGTGTGTGCAGCCCAGGACAGAAGGGGGTCGAGGGTGACGCCAAGGTATCTATTTTGGGTCTGCCAGGGGATGGTTTTGTTATTCATCTTGATTTTGTCTTGTTTTTTGCTGAAGAGCATGGCCGCGCTCTTTAATGGGTTCACCAGTAGTCGCCATTTGTGGTACCAGGGCTCGACGATTTTGATAGCGTCGCGCATGATCTTGAGTAGTCGTGGTTTTCTGTATGATTTGGCAATCATACCCACATCGTCCGCGAACATTGCGAGCAAGAGTTTGGAGAGGGAGGGGAAGTCGTAATTGTAGATGTTGAATAGGGTCGGGGCAAGGATGGACCGTTGGGGGACTCCCGCGATTATGGGGCGAGGAGTAGATCTGTATCCTTCTATTTTGACGCTGAAATTGCGTCTACAGAAGTAGGAGGCGATGAGTTGGACCAGTCCTAGTTTCATGTCTGCTAGCAACATCTTGTAGAGGAGGCTTACAAGCCAAATCTTGTCGAACGCCTTCGCTATGTCGAGGAAAACGCCCAATGCCTTCTGGCCCTTAGCGAAGGCCCCCGTGATTTCTTCGACAACCCTAAAAACTTGATGGGTGATGGAATGACCTGGTTTTGAACCCGAACTGCATGTTCGGGATTAGGTTTAACCTATCGATTTCTTCATTGAGCCAGACCTGAATAATTTTTTCCATTATTTTAGCAATTGTCGGAATAAGGGATATCGGGCGATAGTTCGGGGTCTGAATGGGATTTACCTGGTTTGGGTATCACGATAACATCGGCGATTTTCCATCGGTCGGGAGCATCCGTGGTCGGAGAGCTTCTGGGTAAAATAGTAGTTCAACTCTCCGTGCCCTCGTCTAACCGATTCCCTAAATGTTCGGTATGAGCTGATACGTCCACCTGCCACTTCCTGCGGTATCCTACACAGCCTGCCACTCTGTTATCGTTTTTCACTCTCGGCACTCACTTGAATTCCGCGTTTCTTGCTTGCTCCCGCCCTCTCCCGCACCTGTAGGTCCAACGGGGGTATGGAGACGAGGACCAGAGCGGCTTCCGCGGACAGAGTTCTGTAATCACATACCACTCTGAGGGCCACTCGCTTTTGCGCGCACTGAAGTCTATATCGGTTTCTCGCGGTGCCGTATTTGTAAGAGTCCACAGCCGCATGCAACACCGGTGCGGCATACAGGATAATGGATTGTGTCACTGTGCCCAGTATTCGCCTCTTTGTAGTTTTTGGGCCGCCAATGTTAGGCATAAGGCGGGCGAGCAAAGCGGCTAACGCTTGCGCCTTAGCAGTGGCCGCCTTAATGTGAGCGGTAAAATTGAGGTGTTTGTCTATCACCACTCCGAGGACGGTAATCTCCTTCTTGGTAGCGATGTACTTACCATTTAGTCAGACTGGTGCACCGTAGAGGATGATGAAGTGCACCACCAGCCAGCACTCTTCTTTTTACCGCCGTTGCTTCAACATCCTCTTGTATGTACTCCTAGTACCTTGACCGTTTTGCTGATTTATACGTTGTGGCCCACAATATTAAGGTGGATGTTACATTTCCGCTTTCCGATGGCTAACATTGCCACCGTCTTCTTTGGGACCATCTGTAGACCCTTGCTGATAATCCATGAAATGAGAGTCTGTCTCGCCTCATCAGTCAACTGTTCAAGATTTTCATTCGTCTTTGCCGGAACCATGAGCATATTCAAACGAAGAACACCATTGTACATAAGGACATCATATTCCTCTCCTAATAGCTTCTCCTCAATATGGATAGACCTATCACTCAAGTAGCTTTTCAGCAGATCCACCAAGTAATGTGAGATTTCCCGCTTCACTAGTTGACGTATGATGGAAGACCATCTTGCAGAAATAAAGACATTCTTTATGTCTTTACGCGTTCTCTACGTATCCGCGTTCGCCTCCGCTATAAGCTGTTTTATTTTGGGAACTATAATGGTCTTCCAAGAGACTTCCAATGGTATGGATCTCTTTCTGGAGTCTGCCGAGTAGGAGGCGTTTGAACAAATCGGCCGTTATGACTTGGGGTTTTCCAAAGGTTACCCCTTCTTCTTAATAAGACCAGTCTAGCCTTCTTCCAGATGGTCGAGAAGGTCCTGGTCTGAAGGCAGTCGTTTAGTATCCCTAGGATGGTATAAGGGGCACTTCATTGGACAAATATCGGATGACCTCGATTAGTATATCATCCAGACAGGGCCCAACACCAACACTTCTTGTGGCTGTGTTTCATTTTTTCTGAACGGCTCTGTATTGGTCGTCCGCCTCCGTTCCATGATGTCGTACGATGTTTCTTCTAGCTGCCCAAAAATACCTAAAGAACCATTCCCTAAATCCTGACATCAATACCCAAGTCCAACAATCCATTCTTCAAATAAAGAACTCGGACTCCTCCACCCCCGAATCCGACCTCACAAACCAAAGTTAGCTTTAAATTAAAACTCTTTTACTTTTCTTCTTTGTTGAAAATTTTATTAGTGTAAAAATGTTGGTTCAATTCCCACGCCTCTGTGAAATAATTCCACGTCTACCTAATTATTATTAAATTGAGTTTATTCGGGGTTCAATTAATTAAAATAAAAATACCTGTGGTGGCAGCGTACCTTTTTTTCGTAAAAAAAAACAAATAAACAAAAATTTTGTTTCCTAACTTATTGATTTATTCACCAATACAAATTCACTCACAAATTTTTACATGTTAGATGATTCATAATTACTTTGAAGTTCAATGTCTGACCTAGTTGCAACAAATAAATACCGTTATTGTCAATCTAAACAGTGCGATGTGTCGTGTGCGTGGTGTAAGTTTTTAAATGCGTTTTTAAACTTGACTTATGTGCGGTTTTAAAGCCACAAGATCCACAGCCGAACGGTTTTTCACCGGTATGAATTTTAAAATGACTTTTTAAATCCGAACTTTGAGCGCATTTGTAGTCACAAATTACACAACCAAACGGTTTTTCGCCCGTGTGAGTGCGTAAATGCTTTTTTAAATCCGATTTTTGGGTACATTTATACACACAAATGTCACAAGCGAACAGTTTTTCACCGGAGTGAATTTTTACGTGCATTTTTAAACTCGACTTGTACGCACATTTATAGTTGCAAACTTCACACGTGAACGGTTTTTCGGTGGTGTGAGTTTTAAAATGGATTTTTAAATTTGACTTTGTTGCGGTCTTATACGCGCAAATTTCGCAACTATACGGCTTCTCGCCGGTGTGAGTTTTTAAATGTATTTTTAACCGACTTGTTCGTGCACATTTATAGTTGCACAGTTCACAACTAAACGGTTTCTCGCCGGTGTGAGTTCTTAAATGGATTTCAAGGTAACTTTTTTGTAGGCATTTATAGTTGCAAATTTCACATACAAACGGTTTTTCACCCGTATGAGTTTTGAAATGTTTTTTTAAATCCGATTGTTGGGCACATTTATAATCACAGATTTCGCAATTAAATGGTTTTTCACCAGTGTGAGTTCTTACATGTTTATCTAAATCCGATTTTTGTACACATTTATAGCCGCAGCTTTCGCAAGTAAACGGTTTCTCGCCGATGTGGCTTTTTAAATGCCTCTTTAAACTCCACTTGCTTGAACAGGTAAAAACACACATTTCACAATTAAATGGTTTCTCACCAGAGTGGGTTTTCAAATGCACTTTTAAACTTGACTTGTATGCACATTTATAATCACAAACGTCACAACTAAACGGTTTTTGGTCGGTGTGAGTTATTAAATGCATTTTTAAACTTGACTTTCTTGTATATTTCAAACCACAAACTTCACAACTAAATGATTTCTTAATTAAATTCTGCTTTAATAAATTTCTATCCTCAAACTTCCAAACTGCACACTCAAATAAATTTTTCTCAATCTCACCACTTTCTTCTTTGATATCGATGGAATGATGTAAGTCTTCTGAATTCAATTTCACGTCATCCAAGTCTGTTTTAAGTTTGTAATTACCATTGCTTTCCATAATTAGCAACTCTTCCGAAGGTAACACTTCAGTCATATCTGCATTACGATCCGCTTCCATTAAACTAATGATAAATTACGTCGATTATAAATTAACTTGATAAAACTATTAAACTTAGCCTTACAACCCCGACCCAAACAACACCTTAAAAATGGTGACAGTAATGACAGCTGACATTTCATTTAAAATTAATAAACAGCGCCATCTAGACTTTTATTTGCAAGTTTTTATTGTGACGTTTTGTTGAAATTTTTTGTGCGGGTGCTTTAAATAAAAACAGATTTTTAGTACACAATCGGGCCTATTACCTTTTCTTCCATCCAAAAAAAATTGTACAAACACTCATTTTAAGTTTGTTACAGTGGTGATACCCCTTAATAAATAAATAATATCTTTGAGTCAGGATTAACGAGCTATACAAACCCAGGAAGGAACACGGGGAAGTTGGATTTCTAAGGCAATCCGTAGATAATAGGGGTGTTATCTACGGTCGTGAGTCCACTCATTAAAAATTTATCTCAAAGCCAGCCGGGGTCTTTGAGACAGTCCACTCATTAAAAATATCTTTGAACGCGTACCACCACTACCACCGGGAACTTAAAAATGTAGATTTTTGAGTCAGTCCAAATCATTGAAAATCGTCAAATTTAAGTCAAAAGAACTTCTTAACCGTGATATTATCTTGATGTTAATTTTACTTTTAACAATGCCCCGCAACAGGATCAGGTAGAAGTACACGGACGGATAGTAGAATGCGTCAATAAGGTCGATATTTGCATAGAAAATGGAAAGTTTAAAATTGATTTTTGTGTAAAGTAATCAATATTGATGATTTATCAGCTCCTTAATCGCTACATTTTAATGTTTTCTTCAACATATCTTTAAAAAATATAATATCTTTGAGTCAGGGTTAACGTGCTAACTTGATAATTATCTACTGTTGAGTTTTTCCAATATTAATTAATTTATTTTTAAAATTTAAACAGTAAGTTGTTTCCGTGGTGTAGTGGTTATCACATCCGCCTAACACGCGGAAGGTCCCCGGTTCGATCCCGGGCGGAAACACTTTTTTGTCGATTAGATTTTTGAAATTTTGCAATATTTATAACAGGAATGAGCAGCCCGCGGTCTGTCAAACTTTCTCGTACGGACATTCAAAGATATTACATTTTGACTTTTAAAAATTCCCGAGTGTCTAGGTTTATTTTGTTAATAAAGAGATAATTTGAGTTTTTTCTTACAAAACGTTTTTACATGTGGCCCGCACAACAATTTTATCTACTTTCGGGAGATAAGTGGGTACTTAGCTCCACCAAATAGCGCGGATATGACGGCAATTACTTTGTTTTGTTGTTTAATGTTCTATTAACTCCCGCAGGGAGTTAATGTTGATTGCTAGGCAACTGAAGAAAAATAATTAAAAAATTAGTAACTTGATTTTAATAATGGAAAATCAAACAAGTCACATATCTTCCCAAACAACTATAATAAAATTACTCAAAACACACTTAAAAATTACTTAAAAATACTACTTAAATATTTGTCTATGAGTATAATTTTAATTGGATTATTTTCATTTAGTATTCAATTATTTAGTAAAGCTTTTATTAGGTTTTTTTTAAAGTTTCACCGTAGTACTAAATAGCATTTTGAACCACGACCTCTGGAAAGATTTCTTAGAGTTTACCATAGTTACGGAGCTAGCCATTTATTTTACAAAATAAGTGTATTTTTTTGAGTTAAGTTACAATTCAACTTTGCATTTGATTTAAATTAGCCTTTGTTTTTGATTTAGGCAAATGCCCTTTCTGAAGTCAAAAAGCAAATTCTTTATTGGATTTTATTTGTGTTTTAATTTTTATCAACCGTAATTAATGAAAAGACAAAACTTCCCTTCTCTACCCTTGCAACAAGACAATTCGCCTTAATCCTACGATTTTTGTATAAAAAAGTTTAAACTAAATAATTGTAAAGATACAGAGGAGATGGAAATATGTTCGATAAATCAGTTCTAACTGATTATACAAAAAATAAAACACAATTTAAAAATAAATTAACAAATTAGTGGAGATCATTTTGCTAATATGATACAACGCATTGGTGTGCTATAAATTCGCTGCTGGAGGTGCAGAAGGCTCTAAGACATCTATTCCGAGAATGAGATTTAGTAATTTTTGAAACTTATAAGCGTTCACCTTTGCAAATTAATGTAAATAAAATTAAAGCATCACGTTGAACGTAAATAACTTAAATTATTTTAATTTGCAAAAGTGAACGCTTACATAAAAATTACTAATTCTCATGCACGTTTGAAGAAAATGACTTAGGGTCGTATTCTCTAGCTCTTAAAGGATCTTTACGGAAAGGATGCCTTTGACGTGCGAAATTTGCACGTATAAGACCGCAACAAAGTCAAATTTAAAAATCCATTTTAAAACTCACACCACCGAAAAACCGTTCACGTGTAAAGTTTGCAACTATAAATGTGCGTACAAGTCGAGTTTAAAAATGCACGTAAAAATTCACTCCGGTGAAAAACTTCGCTTGTGACATTTGTGTGTATAAATGTACCCAAAAATCGGATTTAAAAAAGCATTTACGCACTCACACGGGCGAAAAACTGTTTGGTTGTGTAATTTGTGACTACAAATGCGCTCAAAGTTCGGATTTAAAAAGTCATTTTAAAATTCATACCGGTGAAAAACCGTTCGGCTGTGAATCTTGTGGCTTTAAAACCGCACATAAGTCAAGTTTAAAAACGCATTTAGAAACTTACACCACGCACACGACACATCACACTGTTTAGATTGATAATAACAATATTATTTATTTGTTGCAACTAGGTCAGACATTAAACTTCAAAGTAATTATGAATCATCTAACATGTAAAAATTTGTGAGTGAATTTGTATTGGTAAATAAATCAATAAGTTAGGAAACAAAATTTTTGTTTATTTGTTTTTTACCAAAAAAAGGTACGCTGCCACAACCTCAGGTATTTTTATTTTAATTAATTGAGCTTCGAATAAACTTAATTTAATAATAATTAGGTAGACGTGGAATTATTTCACAAAGGCGTGGGAATTGAACCAACATTTTTACACTAATAAAATTTTCAACAAAGAAGAAAAGTAAAAGAGTTTTAATTTAAAGCTAACTTTGGTTTGTGAGGTCGGATTCGGGGGTGGAGGAGTCCGAGTTCTTTATTTGAGGAATGGATTGTTGGACTTGGGTATTGATGTCAGGATTTAGGGAATGGTTCTTTAGGTATTTTTGGGCAGCTAGAAGAAACATCGTACGACATCATGGAACGGAGGCGGACGACCAATACAGAGCCGTTCAGAAAAAATGAAACACAGCCACAAGAAGTGTTGGGCCCGGTCCGGATAATATACTAATCGAGGTCATCCGATATTTGTCCAATGAAGTGCCCCTTATACCATCCTAGAGATACTAAATGACTGCCTTCAGACCAGGACCTTCTCGACCATCTGGAAGAAGGCTAGACTGGTCTTATTAAGAAGAAGGGGTAACCTTTGGTAAACCCCAAGTCATAACGGCCGATTTGTTCAAACGCCTCCTACTCGGCAGACTCCAGAAAGAGATCCATACCATTGGAAGTCTCTTGGAAGACCATTATAGTTCCCAAAATAAAACAGCTTATAGCGGAGGCGAACGCGGATACGTAGAGAACGCGTAAAGACATAAAGAATGTCTTTAATTCCGCAAGATGGTCTTCTATCATACGTGAACTAGTGAAGAGGGACATTTCACATTACTTGGTGGACCTGCTGAAAAGCTACTTGAGTGATAGGTCTATCCATATTGAGGAGAAGCTACTGGGAGAGGAATATGATGTCCTTATGTACAATGGTGTTCTTCGTTTAAATATGGTGATGGTTCCGGCAAAGACGAATGAAAATCTTGAACAGCTGACTGATGAGGCAAGACAGACTCCTATTTCATGGTTTATCAGCAAGGGTCTACAAATGGTTCCAAAGAAGACGGTGGCTATGTTAGCCATCGGAAAGCGGAAATGTAACATCCACCTTAATATTATGGGCCACAACGTATAAATCAGCAAAACGGTCAAGGCACTAAGAGTACATACAAGAAGATCCATTTCCCCAGCCCCCCCTCCCTCATTTTGATTTTTGGATCAATTTTTATGCCATTCGTTTGTGCATCGTCTGTGTATGTTTGTGCAATTATTTTTTTTGTTTGTGCATTCACCGTTTGCGAATTATTTAACAATTAAATTTAGGGGGCTGGAGAAATGCCAGCCCCCACCATCGCGAATTTTGGGTCAAAATTGGTGTCAATCGTTTGTGCATCGTTTGTGTACGTTTGTGCATTCAATATATTCGTTTGTGCAAACACCGTTTGCGAAATATTTACAATTTAAATGGGGGGGGGGCTAGAGAAATGCCACCCCCCCCATTGCGAATTTTGGGTCAAAATTGGTGTCAATCGTTTGTGCATCGTTTGTGTACGTTTGTGCATTCAATATTTTCGTTTGTGCAAATACCGTTTGCGAAATATTTACAATTTAAATGGGGGAAAGGGCTAGAGAAATGCCAGCCCCCCCCCCCCATCGCAAATTTTAGGTCAAAATTGGTGTCAATTGTTTGTGCATCGTTTGTGTACGTTTGTGCATTCAATATTTTCGTTTGTGCAAACACCGTTTGCGAAATATTTACAATTTAAATGTGGGGAGGGGCTAGAGAAATGCCAGCCCCCCCCCATCGCAAATTTTGGGTCAAAATTGGTGTCAATCGTTTGTGCATCGTTATGTACGTTTGTGCATTCAATATTTTTGTTTGTGCAAACACCGTTTGCGAAATATTTACAATTTAAATGGGGGGGAGGGGCTAGAGAAATGCCACCCCCCCCATCGCGAATTTTGGGTTAAAATTGGTGTCAATCGTTTGTGCATCGTTTGTGTACGTTTGTGCATTCAATATTTTCGTTTGTGCAAACACCGTTTGCGAAATATTTACAATTTAAATGAGGGGGGGAGCTAGAGAAATGCCAGCCCCCCCCCCATTGCGAATTTTGGGTCAAAATTGGTGTCAATCGTTTGTGCATCGTTTGTGGACGTTTGTGCATTCAATATTGTCGTTTGTGCAAGCACGGTTAGCAAAATATCTTCAATTGAATAACCGGCCATCATTTCTCCAGCCCCCCTCCCCATCGCAAATTTTTGGTCAAAATTGGTGTCAATCGTTTGTGCATGGTTTGTGTACGTTTGTGCATTTATTATTTTTGTTTGAGCAAGCACGTTTAGCAAAATATTTTCAATTGAATAACCGCCGAACATTTCTCCAGCCCCCCCCCCCTCATTTTGACTTTTGGATCAATTTTTGTGTCACTTGTCTGTAAATATACGTTTGTGAATTCACAGTTCGTGAATTATTTAACAAATAAATATTTATATATCTCCGAGCAACAACTGCCATAGTGTCTAGATTGCAATTTATTCTAGTCTACTGAAGAATATGCTGAAAATATTTTAATTTTCCAGAAATCGTCATCGAAACAACACTTCCTTGCGTATCTACGCGCAGGAAAATTGAATTATACTGACTAGACCGGCAATATCAGTAATTGATTTTTGCTGTTTTCACACATCGTTTATAAGTTATAACTATGTATGTAGTTAACAAATTGCCAAATTTGATTTTTGCTCATTTTAAAAATGTTATTCAGTTAGTGTTTTAAAATTTCAATTTTATCGGAATCGGCAGTAAAACCATATTTTTAATACTTAGCGGAAAATAAACTGCGTCATGCAAATTTTCTCTCAAAATACATAAGAGTTTGTCAAAAAAGATATAGTTTTAGGTGCATGTCAGTGCCCCCCCCTTCGGAATTTTTTTTTTTAATTTTCGAATTTAGTGTCTAACGTTAGAGCATCGATTGAGCCTGAATAAATTTCTATTATTGTCGTTTGAGCTTCTAAGGTCGCGAAGCTATTCGCGAAAAACTTGTGAGGGGCCGTAAACATGTTTTGCAATTTTCCTTCTCATTTTGAATTTATGTGTGCAATTGATGTCAATCGATATAGCTCCGTTTGAGCCTGAATGAGTTTCAGAGAGCAACAGTTTAAGTTAATTTTTTACAAAATTATGGATATTTGTAATTTTCGAGTAAACTTCGAGCAACATGCGTTAAATCTTAAGTTTTTTAAATCTCTTAAGCTGATGATTTACATATTTTGGATATATAAGTTCTCTAAATAAGTAACATTTTACTTTTTACAAACATAAAATTTTTTTAAATAGAAGTAATTTATCTAAATAGAAATCATGCCGATAAAATCTAATATTGATTTGAAGTAGATTAAGGTTTTTGTTTTTGCTAATAAAGAAAAAATTTATGATCCAAAGGCTAAAAAGGTTCGGGGCTTTTCAATTATGTGTTTGTTTTTAAAAAAAACTTTGATTTATTCCGTGTATAACAACGCAAACCCAAAAAAAAAACAGAAATAATTCAAATTTAAATTTTTTAATTTTTTAACAATTTTGTTGCAATTTACAGCGGACTTGCCCTTAATTACTGTCCTATCAATAGTTGGCAATTAAAAACCGATTTTACAATTTTCTTGTAAAATAATAACGCACTTGGGCTTCACCGTGGTTTGCTGAACGTTCGGCAATCGAAAAGCAAAATTTTCTTGTTTCCTTTCTTGAAATTTTTTATTTTGTTATTATCTTTTTAACAGGTCATACGCTCACTTTTCAAATAGAAAACGCAATTTTACAAAATAAGTGTATTTTTTTGAGTTAAGCTACAATTCAAAATTTTATTTGATTTAGATTAACCTTTGTTTTAGGCAAATGTCCCTTTTGAAATCAAACAGCAAATTCTTTATTGGATTTCTCTTGTGTTTTGATTTTTATCAACCTTTATTAATAAAAAGACAAAAAATTCCCCTCTCGCCCTCTCTATCCTTGCAACAAGATAACATAATAAGTTGCCTTAACCTTGAGAATTTTGTTTACTTCATGTAAATGAAAAAAATGTATGATTTCTATGTCACCGAAAAGGATAGAAAATTATTTTTAAAAAATGATTAAAAAAATAACTGCATTAGCATTATTGTCGCAACCAAAAATTATATTAAAAATATTTATTAAAAAAAAAGAACGAACTAGCGTGAACTCATGACAAAGGGACTGACTCAAGGAAAGCGACCCGACTAAAAAAGGAGTGTAGTTACATAAAAAGGCGCCTACTCATAAACAAATTTGTATATGGGGCATTCCACACCAAATCGACCACTTTTGAACCCGACCCTTTTTGATTTTCCTGAAATTATTACATATTATACTATCTCACCAACAACAGTTCTGTGAATTTTTTCAAAATTTTTCACTCAACCCAAAAAAAGTTACGAATTTTTAGAAAAACTGATGTTTTTTTTCTTCAAACGATCGTAACTATTTCAAAAATTGACTAATCAAAACGTTTTTTTTGTTTTTGTTTGTCTTTAAACGTACTTTACAGGAAAAAATACAAAAAAAATATTCAAACTTGGATTCTACAAAATTTTTCATTTTTTCGGAGAAAATCATTGATTTTTCAAATTTTGACACTTTTGATTTTTGATTTTTTTATTTCAAAAAAAAATCTGATTTGTTCAGCGAATAACAACGCAAACCCCATAATGAGCCGACATTTCTTTCTATTTCTTTTGTTTAATTAAAAAATATTATTTGCGTAAAAATAAAACAAAATATTTTTTAATTAAACAAAAAAAATAGAAAGAAATGTGGGCCTATTATGGGGTTTGCGTTGTTATACGAGAAATAATAAGAGTTTCTTTTGAAATAAAAAAATCAAAAATCAAAAGTGGACAAATTTGAAAAATCAATGATTTTCTCCGAAAAAATAAAAAATTTTGTAGAATCCAAGTTTGAATATTTTTTTTGTATTTTTTCCTGAAAAGTACGTTTAAAGACGAACAAAAACTAAAAAAAGAACGTTTTGATTAGTCAATATTTGAAAAAGTTACGATCGTTTGAAGAAAAAAAACATCAGTTTTTCTAAAAATTCTTAACTTTGTAAACAATTTTGAAAAAATTCAAAAATTGACTAATCAAAACGTTCTTTTTTAGTTTTTGTTCGTCTTTAAACGTACTTTTCAGGAAAAATTTACAAAAAAATATTCAAACTTGGATTCTACCAGATTTTTTATTTTTTAGGAGAAAATCATTGATTTTTCAAATTTGTCCACTTTTGATTTTTGATTTTTTTATTTCAAAAGAAACTCTGATTTATTCCGCGTATAACAACGCAAACCCCATAATGGGCCGAAATTTTTTTCTATTTTTTTTTTGCTTAATTAAAAAATATTTTGTTTTATTTTTACGCAAATAATATTTTTCAATTAAACAAAAGAAACCGAAAGAAATGTCGGCCCATTATGGGGTTTGCGTTGTTATATATATGACACAGCTCTACAGGCCTAGAAGGCCCATGGCTTTTCCCTGCTTACCTAACCTATCTTGCTAACTTTGCGTGTGTGACGCAGCCGAATTTACGGTAATGACGTCGACACAAATATCAGGGATCACCACAGAGTGTAGATGTTCACCGGAAGGCGAGCCAAGAAATTATGTGCAATCCGCGATTTGAACCCAGAATTTCTGCTCTATACTCAACCAGCGATCACATCACTCCACTGCTGTGGCTAAATCAGAGTTTTTTTTTTAAATAAAAAAATTAAAAATCAAAAGTGTCGAAATTTGAAAAATCAATGATTTTCTCCGAAAAAATGAAAAATTTTGTAGAATCTAAGTTTGAATATGTTTTTTGTATTTTTTCCTGAAAAGTACGTTTAAAGACAAACAAAACCAAAACAAAACGTTCCAATTAGGCAATTTTTGAAATAGTTACGATCGTTTGAAAAAAAACAGCAGTTTTTCTAAAAATTCGTAACTTTTTTTGGGTTGAGTAAAAAATTTTGAAAAAATTCACAAAACTGTTGTTGATGAGATAGTATAATATGTAAAAATTTCAGGAAAATCAAAAAGGGTCGGGTTCAAAAGTGGTCGATTTGGTGTGGAATGCCCCACATATCAAAAAAGTTTTTGTGTAGATGTGTGTTCGGACTATCAAAGGCCCTCCCAGGTAGCAAGCTGACGTATTTATTACGTTTTTTTTTGGTCATGTCATGACGTCCAAAATACGTTAATAATTGGGCATAATGTCGCGGGTCAGCGACGTCATTTACTGACGTCATATTTACGTTAGCCAGCTGACGTGCAAAATACGTCACATAATGACGTAATTAATACGTTTTTTGTAACGTAGTTATTACGTTTCCAAGCCAAGCTTAACACGTCTTTAAGTCGTACTTAATACGTCTCTAAGTCGTACTCGTTCACAACACGTGAATATCTTGGCATAATGTCGCGACTCAGAGACGTCATGTATTGTACGTAATTTACAGTTTAAAGACGTCTGTTCATCACGTCATAAAGTCGTTTTTTCTTCACGTCATAAAGACGTGTATATTACTGCTTAAGTCACAGCTTAAAGACGTCTGTTCTTTACGTCGCAAAAACGACTTTTTATCACGTCGCAAAGACGTCTTTTTGTCACGACATAAAAATTATATAAAAAAAATTAATTTTTGCAATTGCTTAGTATTGAGTATCATTTTCTTGTATTATGTAGATTCGATTGTTGCCCATTTGATTATTGTTGCCAGCCTAGCTAAGTTCCTGAAAATTTACTTTAATTTATATAAATATTAATATGCACTTACCATTTTTTTTTAACTATCTGGAGATTCGAACCTGCGACGGGCACTTGATGTACGTTGGAAGGCAACTGCTTAGCCTGCTGACCTACCGAGGGTGTTCATGTAACTTTGGTTGTTTGATAGTCAACTTCAATTTTTTGACAAAACAGTAATTATTATAAGATTATATAACTAATTTATAAATAAATATTATGGATTTAAGGTATTCGAAATATTTAACATTAAAAAAATATTTAAAAAATTTTTGATTTGCAATCCCATCGCATAATATGGACGATTTAAAAATAACCGTGTCTTTAATCGGCTGACATGCGTTTCATATCTACTGCTTTATATTTTATACCTACTGTTTTGACCAATTATATTGAAATCCAATAATAATTAAATTTCTTTAAATTAAAACCTCAATAAGCAGATTCATTTTTCAGTAAGGAATTAGTAATATTAAATAATATAATACCTAATATTTAAAATACAGAAGTAAACATAACAATTTTTCTTAGTTCCATTTTCCAAATGACGCTTATAGTTAATTCAAACTTTACTAATGTTCCTTATTTTTGAGTTAGAAAACAACTAAAAATATATAAGCAATGTATTTACAAATTTCTTCAAATATAGTGTTTATAATTATTATAAGGTTTCATTATCTCGAAATTCTAACCGTTTCAAAATCGGTACAATTATTAAAAAGTTGGAATTTCCCTTTATCCAAAGTTTTTAAAACATCATTATAATATTATTTTAATTATTTTCAAAATTAAATAATTTATGGAGATGATACTTTTCAAAAGGAATTGACATCGTTTTTGAATTTAAATATAGCTAATTAATTATTATAGATTTCTTAAATTTTCAAATAATTTATTAATAAAAATAGGAACAAACTATCTATTGGGTGATTCCGCGGGAGACGATTTTCGACATCAATTTTTAAATCAGAGTATTTCACACTTTTTTTATGCCAATACAAAGAAAAAGATCTAAATTTAATAATAAAACTACTTTTTCCTAAGAAATCCATATTTGAATTTTAGGCGCGCTCAGAATCGGTAGTGCCCACAGGTTCGGTGCAAACTGTACATCGAGCATCGGCCCTAGTAATAAATAGTTTTACTAAATCGTTGATATATTTATAATATTTTTAGTGAATTTTGAAAACAAATAATTAATTTAAGTAACAAAGAAGTGTAGATACTAATTAGTCATTATACATTTTTTGATCTCTTATTTCTTTCATTTATGTATTTATAATATAATTTATGTTTATGTTTACTTGGATAATTTTTTTTTAAATAATTTTTTTAAAAATGATTTTTATTTTATTAGTAGGAAGCCTTGAGTGAGTCTAAATGTTGCACCCGCGATAATAGAATCGCCCCAATTGCAACCGGTAATTTTATGAATTTAAAAAAATAAAAGATGCCGAAAAAAAAGAGAAGAAATGCCGGTAAAAGACTAGACTTTGCATTGCAAAATTTTTTAAAGCAAATAAAAGCTATGATAAAAGCGAAAGGGTTTTAAATAGAATTACATAATGAGGAAACTCATTATGTCAAAAAATTTGGGCACGGTAGGTAGTATATATAAAATAACTATTAATTTTATAGGTATCTACTTATATAGGTGGGTGGTAAAAATTATATCAAATATTATTTGAATTTAATTACACTAATGTGCATAAAAAGCTTTCAAAAATATTCAAACACAAAACGGCAAAATGTGATAGAATACTGAAATTTCTTTCAAATGCCTTTACAACATGTGTTTCTAATAAAAACATCTCTTTTCATTGTTAGCTTGTCCTTCAAGAAATGGTATACCTATTTTTGGAACTCTTTTTTGCTTGCTTTTGAAATTTTGTGTCAAGTGTAAAATTTAAAATTGATAAAATAGTGTTAATGATATTAAAATATATAAATTATTAACTCGTTGATATTAGATAATATAAAACTTCAAAATATCGAGTTATTATTAAATTAAAAATTGTTAAAAGATTTATTTAGCTTTCAAACGTAATATCGTTCGTCATCAGAATATTATACAAATGTAATGTAACAATTTTTAATTTAATAATAACTCGATATTTTGAAGTTTTATATTATTTAATGATATTAACACTAAATTGTTTAAATTAAACAAAATATTTCAACCAATATTTAAATCATTATAATCATTCATCATTGGCTGTGATCCACCTTTGATGTAAATTCGATTTTAAATAGAAAATGGACTATTTGGTGTACAATAGCAGTAGCTGACCAAGTTACAATTAATTTAAATAAAGTAACGTGTAAGAAAAAATTGCAAATGCAGCTAGGAACAAATGCCACTAGGAACAGTCTACGCGTATTTTAGTGTTACTTTTATGTACCATTTTCAAACTTTACTTTTCAAAATAATGCATTCAAATTTTTACAGTACCATTTGTAAAACGTTATTATAATATTATGTCAAAACGAAAATTTTTTTTAAATTGTTATTAAAAATTTTATTTGCGGAAAAACGCATCGACATAATATTATATAAATGTATTAGACATATACTGTAAAAATTTTAACACAATATTTTCTAAATTAAAGTCAGAAAATTTTAAATAAGAAAGAACGTTATTAACTTAAATGATACAAAATTAAAATTATTATAGTATTGCAACTTTTTATAATGCACAATTTCAACATTAAAATTATCAACGTTACAACGTTAAAATTATCTAATTTGGTCTAGTACCTGCTTTTTAGTAAGAGCACCCTTACCCTTACAACGCGTTTATGAATGAAGTCGTTAATATATAAATACCCCCGCACCGTGAATTTCAATTACTTAAATTAGACAGCCACATTTTTTATAAAATTTTCTTTTTTACCAAATATTACCAATTCAGTTACATGAATAACGTTTCTCTAACAATCTATAGCGTTACGCAGACATTAAGAACACGTTATTTAAATATCACCTTTATTTAATCATAGTATAACGTTTTCTTACGTTATTTAGTATAGTTATTATATTAGTCATTACTCATTAATAATAATTTATTGAAGTTTTTATTTAGTCATATGTATGACGTTTTATCAGCGTTACACAGACGTTAAGAACACTTTATATAGATGACCTCTTTATTTAGTCATATGTATGACGTTTCTTTAACGTTACAGAGACGTTAAGAAGTAAACACACATCAGTTAAGTGACGTTTCTATTTAGTCTTTGTATAACGCTTTTACAACATCTCATAGAAGTTAGCATAAGTTATTTAAAAGACGTACGTCTTCAGTTAGACATTTTGTAACGTTACCTTATAGTTTTATAGACGTTAGTCACACGTAATTTACTGACGTCTCTATTTAGTTATATGTGTGACGTCTGTTCAGCGTTACGTAGACTTTAAAAACACGCCATTTAAATGACGTCTCTATTTAGTCTTTGTATAACGTTTCTACAACGTCTCATAGACGTTAGTCACATGTAATTTAATAACGTCTTTATTTAGTTACATGTATGACGTCTGTTTAGCGTTACGTAAACGTTAAGAACACGTCACTTAAATGACGTCTAGATATAGTCTTTATATAACGTTTTTATAACGTCTCATAGAAGTTAGCATAAGTTATTTAAATGACGTCTCTATTTAGTCATATGTATGACGTCTTTTTAGCGATACGTAAACGTTAAAAACACGTCACTTAAATGACGTCTCTATTTAGTCTTTGTATAACGTTTCTGCAACGTCTCATAGACGTTAGTCACACGCAATTTAAAAACGTCTTTTTTTAGTCCTATGTATGACGTCTGTTTAGCGTTACATAGACGTTAAAAACACGTTATTTAAGTGACATCTTTATTTAGTCTTTGTATAACGTTTTTACAACGTCTCATAAAAGTTAGCATAAATTATTTAAATGACGTCTTTATTTAGTTATTCCATAACGTTACTTTAATGTTTTATAGACGTTAAACACACGTAACTTAAAGACGTCTCTATTTAGTCATATGTATGACGTTTCTTCAACGTTACACCTACGTTAAGAACACGTTATTTAAATGACGTCTCTATAACTCTTTTAAACAACGTCTCTTTGACGTTTTGATTACGTTATTTAAATGACGTCCAAACTTGGTCAATTTATGACGTTTCTTCAACGTCTCGTAGACGTGAAGCACACGTTAATTAGATGACGTCTTTTTTTGGTAATTTATTTGACGTTTCTAGGACGTCTATAATTGGTCAAATGACGTCGCCGTCGCATTATCACCAGTTATCGACGACATTATGACGTCATTTTGATACGAATTGCTACCTGGGCTACTTTCTAATGAATAAGCAATATGAAACTAATTAGTCTCACCCTAGACTTTCGAAGTGTTGTGGTATAAATTTTAAAATTTTTACAAAGTTAAATAATTTAATAAGAACCCGAAAAATAATTTTACGGTACGTTACTGATGGAATCTATTATTAAAACTAATAGTTTGATAAATGTCACCAGATGTCTCTCTTCTTTATCTTGCTTCAAGCGGGAGCCGTTCTTCTGAATTTGTAGTGTTTTTTTTGTTTGCTTTTCAAATCAATCCAAAACTCTTTATTTGACCCAGACCAATAAATTCGTCTCCAGATTCGATAGATCTCCAATCCAATTTTACCTATTTTAAAAAAATTTCCATTATCTTTGCTGAAAATGACTCACTTGGCCACTGTTTCAAATTTTACTTTCTGCATTAATTTGCAGAAAAACTAATAGGAATAATTCGATTGACGACCTAAAAGCTTTCGATCTTAATTTAAATTAGTTAATTATGTGAATCCACTGCGGTTTTTATTAACATTCGATGATAAATTAAATTTAAAATTAAATCACAGATTTAATAACGTAATTTTTTAAAATAGGTGTAATTTTTGTATGTTGTGTTACAAATTGACTTTTTCTTTGATTTGGATTATAATCTTTTTTTTTAAGCAAAGGCCCTTTCTGAGATCCAATAGCAAAATTTTATTGTTTTATTTGTGTTTGTATCTCTTTATCAACCCTTTATCTTCGACGAAAAACAAAACACTATATGTTTTGGTGATAATTCCCTATGTCTGTATTTTTTTTTTTATTTATAATTAGATCACATTCATTAAATTGTGATTAAATACTGATAATTGATATGACTTAATTTTGATCTTTATTTAAATTATTTTTTTTTTATAAAGGTTAGATCGGAGTTTTTTGTTGGTTATTTAAGATTTAAAATTTCAAAGTATGAGTAAATGATTTTTTTTAGGAATCCTCTCTTAAATAAGTTTAAAGTTGAATTAATTTCATTAGTTGAAGGAGCTTTTAAAAATTTAAATTTTAAAAATAAATTTTCAAATTGCGACATGGCTTTTTGAAAACTTGCCGTACGTTGGGCGCCAGATGATATCAAATAATGCAACCTGCCAAATTTTCCAAATACAAAATTTAAAATTCAATTATTAATTTGATTTGTTTCAATTTAACCCCATAATGAGCCCACATTTTTTTCTATTTTTTTTGTTTAATTAAAAAATTTTTGTTTTATTTTTAAGCAAATAATATTTTTTAATTAAACAAAAGAAATTGAAAGAAATGTCGGCCAATTATGGGGTTTGCGTTGTTATACGCGGAATAAATCAGATTTTTTTTTTAAATAAAAAAATCAAAAATCAAAAGTGTCGAAATTTGAAAAATCAATGATTTTCTCCGAAAAAGTGAAAAATTTTGTAGAATCCAAGTTTGAATATTTTTTTTGTATTTTTTCCTGAAAAGTACGTTTAAAGACAAACAAACACAAAAAAAAACGTTCCGATTAGTCAATTTTTGACATAGTTACGATCGTTTGAAGAAAAACATCAGTTTTTCTAAAAATTCGTAACTCTTTTTGGGTTGAATAAAAAATTTTGAAAAAATTCACAGAACTGTTTTTGGTGAGATTGTATAATATGTAAAAATTTCAGGAAAATCAAAAAAGGTCGGGTTCAAAAGTGGTCGATTTGGTGTGGAATGCCCCATAAATAAGCAAGCGCTAACAGGCCATGCAGGCCCAGGGTTGATGACGATAAATCGCCATTTTTCTGCTTAATTTCTCTCGTAAACTTTTGCGTGTGTGACGCAGCCGTATTTACGGTAATGACGTCGACACAAATATCAGGATTCACCACAGAAAAATTTTGTGCAATCCGCGATTTGAACTCAGAATTTCCGCTCTATACTCAACCAGCGATCACATCACTGCACTGCTGTGGTTCAACTAAAAATTATACAGAATGAAATTTAAATACACGTCAGCTACCTAGGTCCTCCGACGCGACAAAGCTTGGATTTTATTTTTTACTTTTTAAAGATTTTTTTTGCCGGGGGTTTTTTGAATTTTAAATTTATTTATGTTTTAATTAAAAAAAATTTTTTTTATATAGCTAATTTTTTATGTTACATATTCTATGGCACTCCTCAACGTACCACAAAAAAACTTCCTCAAAAATTCTCTGTGCGGTGCATGCTCAAATTTTGAAAAACTAAAAGTGGTTTCTAGATTGAGCTAAGACGGGCATATGAAAGTGAATAATCCGGTCATTGAAGTTTTATTTAAAAAAAAATTGAGAATTTAAATTTAATATTAGAAAAATTTAGCGGATCAGATTATTACATAATATCATCTGGCGCCCAACGTAGAGAAAGTTTTCAAAAAGTCATATTGCGATTTGAAAAATAATCTTCTCAAAATTCAAACTAATTAGTTTAATCAACTTTAAGTATATTTAAGAGAATTCCTTCAAAAAATCATTTCCTCAAATTTCAAAATTTTAAAACTTCAATTACAAAAGAAAAACTGTAATCTAGCTGATCCTTAATGAATCACGCAAATCTTATTTACAAATTATAGTAAATAAAAGTCAAAATTAATTGATATCAATTTATTAGTAATTAATCACAATTTTCTTATCAAATTAACAAAATAAAATGACTAATTAAATTTCTGCTGTGATGCTTCAACTGATGATAAATTAGTATGATAATCAGTAGCGTTATCATTCATTTTTGGATTTCCGCGTTTCAACAATTTGCTGCAAGAGGTGAAAAAAAGGTTAAGTCATTTTTTTCATCCATAAGCGTTCACTTTTGAAAATTAAAATAATTTAAGTTACTTTTGTTCAACGTACTTTAATTTTATTTACATTAATTTGCAAAAGATGAACGCTTATAGGTTTCAAAAATTACTAAATCTCATTCTCGGAAATGATGTCTTAGAGCCTTCTGCACCCCCAGATGCGAATTTATATCACACCAATGCGTTGTATCATATTAGCAATGATCTCCACTAATTTGTTAATTTATTTTTAAATTGTGTTTTATTTTTTGTATAATCAGTTAGAACTGATTTATCGAACATATTTCCATCTCCTCTGTATCTTTACAATTATTTAATTTAAACTTTTTTATTCAAAAATCGCAGGATTAAGGCGAATTGTCTTGTTGCAAGGGTAGAGAAGAGAAGTTTTGCTTTTTCATTAATTAAGGTTGATAAAAATTAAAACACAAGAGAAATTCAATAAAGAATTTGCTTTTTGACTTCAGAAAGGGCATTTGCCTAAATAAAAAACAAAGGCTAATTTAAATCAAATAAAAACTTGAATTGTAACTTAACTCAAAAAAATTACACTTATTTTGTAAAATTTCTTATTTAAAAAGTGCGGTGTTTTTGAAATCTGAAGTGAGTGCGCGTATAACCTGTTGATAAGAGAAATTCGTAAACGAATTTTTTTTTAAACTTTATAAGAAAATTGTGATTTAATACTAATAATTGATATCAGTTAATTTTGAGCTATATTTATTATGATTTGTAAATAAGATTAGCGTGATTCATTAAAAAGTTAGATTAGAGTTTTTTTGTAATTTTATTTCGAATCAAAGATTATCTCAAATCGCAACATGACTTTTTGAAAACTTGCTGAAAAATGTAAAAAAACTTCTACTTTCCAAAAATTTCTATTTTCATCACTAGAAAATTAAATTTAACACCATCTCAAAATTAACTCCTACGACTTGGACAGTCGTGCCTTGTCTGAATTATTAACAAATTTTTCCCACCTTGGTTTTTACATCAGCAAGCGATTTAAATTTATAAAATTATTTAATTTGGAAATATTACAATTAGGAAAATCACAAAATAAACGGAAACCACCCCATCTCAAATAATACGACCCCCCCTACCATATTTGGATAAATCCAACAGGGATTTGAACAAAGATGACCAAAAATCTTCATAATTTATTCATAATTCAACAAAAACTTTCTTTGAAATACCAGCAAATCTACAACTGTAAACTTTAATTCATAATTTTTCATAACTTTCAAATTTTCCACCCATAACAATACTCAATTTACTCTAATAATTCTAATACAATTTTAATTTCTAATTTTTTAATTATTTTCGTAAACGTAGAGTTGACTGATTTAGGGACGTGCCGTTAACGCCTTTTTAAAATTTACTTACAAATCTCAAGTTAAACTTCGGAGTCCACCAGAGTTGATACCTGCCGGTTTTCGCTCTTTAGGCGTCCATTTTGTTTCCTTCGGAAAATGAGGTAAAATGAGGTAGCTGTTTTGTAAGCGGCTACCTTGCATCGGGAACGCGTCTATTTTGTGAATTCTGACAGTAAAGTTCACTGTCAATTTTTACCTCCTGACATATTGGAGATATTTCTAATTATTAATATTGTTGCTGTGTATTTTAAACCATCGCGCAATTAATCATAAGTTTAAACATCAATTTTATATTTTGAATAAAGTAACCAGCAGCCACATAACCTCAAAAACGAAAGCAAATCGACCATTCGGACATTATATTTTGTAAGTGTGTTTTTTAAATCAAATTACTTGTTTTGCTGATGATTAAAAACAAAGTTTCAGTTATCTAAAACATTGTCACACTACGTGCCGCTGCAATGGATCAAATCCAGCCCAAATTTGAAAGTTCAGAAAGCACTCCCGATGTTGTGCAATCTCCAAGTTATGGAAGGGTTGAGATTAAAACTGAATCATATGAAGATATCAATATAAAGGTGGAAGATTTGAACTATTCATATGAAATTAAAGAAGAGTCTTCAATTCCCGAAAGTGAAGTGAAGTTTCCAGAAAAACCTACAGTAACTTTCAGTAAGAAAGTTAAGTACCGAGATCGTCGAGGTAAAATAAATTTTAAATGTGAAATTTGCGATTTTACAACTTACGCACGTAAGCGAGATATTAATCTCCATCTAAAAAGTCACCAGGACCCGAAACCCTACGTTTGTGCTATTTGTACTAATAAATTTGCAAGACGTCCGGAGTTAATAGTTCATGTAAGAACTCATACCGGAGAGAAACCTTACCCATGTGAATTGTGTGATTATAGATCTTCGACAAAACCACGATTGAAAATACATTTATTGTCACATACTGGGGAAAAACCTTTTGCATGTCATCTATGCGATTATAAATCTAAAAAGAAAGACGCCCTGCAAAATCATTTATTGGCTCATACTGGAGAAAAACCTTTCGAATGTGAAATTTGCGATTACAGAGGTTCTTCAAGGCATAATCTCAAAGCTCATTTAAATACTCATTCCGGGGAGAAACCTTTTGCTTGTGAAATTTGTAAATACAGAGGTTCTACAAGACAACATTTAAAAGCGCATTTATTGATTCACACGGGCTTAAAACCTTTTGCTTGTGAGTTATGTAACTATAAATGTTCACGTGAATATTATATGAAAAAACATGCAGCAACTCACACTACGAATCACTCCTTTCAATGTACGAAGTGTGACTATAAATGTACGACAACAGCAGATCTGAAACTACACTCTGTGACTCATACCGGAAAGGAACTCCTTCCATGTGAATTTTGTGACTACCAAGGTCAGACAAAACAAAATCTGAAACTACATTTAATCACTCATACCAAGCAGAGAGACTTTGCATGTGCGGTTTGTGACTATAAAGCGAACACAAGACACCGTTTAAAAATGCATTTAAGGACTCATACGGGAGAACGACCATTTACTTGTGGAATTTGTTACGCCAAATTTGCATGTAAACAAGTTATGAAAACCCACATCGGAAAAATTCATACTAAGAAAAACTCCACTGAATCAATCAAAGTTTAGGACTCTGCCCACTAGAAGATGAAGAAAAGTTTTCGGTCGATTTAAGTTTTAAAACTAGGTGGTCCCTCTACGTGTGCATCCCCTGTACTAGCTAACTTTAAGTCTAAATGAGTACCCTACACTATTAGGCAAAAATTGTTAAACCTTAAACGAATCTTTTTAAATTATTAACCCCTCCCCCCTTCAAGGACTAACTCATGGATGAACAAGGACTTATAGACAAAGAATGGAACTTCAGCAAATAAATGATTTGACCAATGCAATTTTTTTTTTATTATAAGCTTCAGGCACACGTGGATTGGACCAAACAAAGTCTAGAAAAATGTTTTTGTTTTTTGAACACTTTCTGACAGCGTCACTCTAACGATTTTTGGTTCAAATTATACATTGTAATTGAATTGTGAATTGTGCACATGACTCAGATTTTTTTTTTATTATTAAACCTGGTTTTTATATATCGGTGTTTTATTTGGGGAAGTTGCCCCAAACTATAGTTTTATTCAGAATTCACAACCTAGCAATCCGCATTGTCATTGAGAGCTGGTCTACACTAGAGAAGAATGTGGGATGAAAAAAATCCCGTCTCGCGCGCGGGACGGGATGTCGATTCAATCCCGCTCGGGACGGGATTTACATTCAGTCCCGCGCGGGACGGGATGCCGATTTAGTTCCGAGCAAAACGGGATGCCAATTCAGTCTCGCGTTTTATTTATAAATTTATTTTATAAAATTCAGCTAGAGATGAATGCGGGACGGGATATCCCACGGGATATTTCAAATAATTAGTCCCGCGCGGGACGAAGTTTTTTTTTCCTTCTATTTCATAATTTAACTTATTGAATCCTTTCCCTACATTTACTCTAAGTAATATGCGTTAACAAAAAATCAAAAAAATTCAATAGGGCTGCGTTGTATAAAATAAATCAAATGCGGGATTCCAGTCCCGCGACAAAATATCTCGCGCGGGACTAAATATTCAAAATATTCCGCTGGACAAAAAAAATATCCCGCGGGATATCGCGTCCCGTCCCGCATTCATTTATATTTTAAATTCAAGAAAACAATTGTGCTAGTAATAGCCCAGTTTTTCAGCAGTTGGAAAGTAGACGCTGTCAGGCGCATGCGCGGTTTCAAATTTAAGTCATAATTTTTAATCTGCGCATGTGTCTGACGTGCGGGACGTGCGATATCCACGGAACGGGTGGGACATGACTTACACGACGAGGCGGCACTGCGGGACGGGACAAAAAAATTAGTCCCGCATTCATCTTTAGTCTGCACTAGTGAAGAATGCGGGATGAAAAAATTCCGTCCCGTCGGATTTTGATTCAGTTCTGCGCGGGACATGATTTCGATTGAATCCCGCGCGGAACGGGATGTCGATTCAGTCCCTCGCGGGTCGGGATGCCAATTTAGTCCCGAGCAAAACGGGATGCCAATTCAGTTCCGAGCAAAACGGGATGCCAATTCAGTCCCGCGTTTGATTTATAAATTTATTTTAGAGATGAATGCGGGACGGGACGGGATATCCCGCGGGATATTTTTTGTCCCGCGGCATATTTAGAATATTTAGTCCAGCACGGGACATTTTATAAACTCAGTCCCGTGCGGGACGGGATTTCAATGCTGTCCCGCGCGGGACGAATTTTTTCCCCTTTTATTTTATAATTTAACTTATTTAATCCTTTTCATACATTTACTCGAAGCAAATAAATCAAATGCGGGACTGCGGAATCCCGTCCCGCGCGGGACTGAGTTGAGAAAATGTCTCGTGCGGGACTAAGTAAGTATTCAAAATATCCCGCGGAATATCCTGCCTAGGGTTGCCACCCGTACTTTACAATAAAGTATTGTACGTTATTTCAGGTAATTGTACTCTATTGGCGTTTTACATTAGTGAACTTAAGTAATATTTAGCGTGTACTTATCGTTAAATATGAACAAATCGGAGGTTATATAATTAACTAATACGAACTAAATTTATTTAAAAACACGATTTCCAATGTAAACAACGTAAAATACAATGTTTAACATAGGTTTAATTTAGCAGATGTACTACTTATGTCGTCCATGTTGTTGAATTACAACGCCATCTATACGTAATGTAAAACGCCAATACTTTATGAAAACAATAAAGTACACGAAAATACTTTATTTTACATGATTTGATTTCTTTGGGATTTTGATAAATTTAGTCGTCAGTATTTTTTCGTTAAAAAGTTAATGTAGGTAGGGCCGAACTAGTAATATATAAAATCGATAAAAGCAGGACCGTACTAGAAATATATAAAGGTTGTAAAGGCAGAGCCGTACTAATCTTCTTTTTCTTCTTAACCCCCGACCCAAAAAAGGGGTGTTTAACGTGTGTATCTGTGCGTCTGTCTGTAGAGTCGTAGCTCCCAAACGAATTAACCGATTTTCATTTACATTTCACGAAATTTATCGATTGGTGCTACTCGTCAGCGCCACATCACTTAAGCACTCGTTTTTAACAATTTTTGAACGCAACCTAACCTCAAATGTCAGTGTCATTGTCACAATTTCGTCTCAAATTCGTCTCTGAATTTGATAAAAGATATTAAATTACTTATTTACTTTAATTTAAATATAGACTGTAAAGATGCTGTGCAATTGTTTAGTAGAGATACTAATTTGATACAAACTGCAAAAAGCAATAAAAAATATGTATTTAAACCATGGGCGTCCATAAGATCATTTTTAGGGGGGGGGGAATAAAAATAAAAAGAAAATTATTCTAAGAGAATTTCAATCATTTAAAACCGAAAGATTTAGAAAATTTTAAAAACTTGGGCTGGTGAAATATTAAATGTCTAAAAAAAATTAAGCAGCCAAGAGCCAGGGGGGGCAGCTAACCCTTTTGCCCCCCCTCAATGGTCGCCCATGATTTAAACATAATAATAAAGAAAAATACATTGTACTTTATTTTTATACTATGTACTTTTTTTTTCTTACCTATAATAACCAATGTACTTTAACTGCAGAAAAAAAAGGTGGTAACCCTAATCCTGCCCCGTCCCGCATTCATCTTTAATTTATTTTATACAGTAAACATTTAGAGATGAACGTGGGACGGTGCAGGATATCCTGCGGGATATTTAGAATATTTAGTCCCGCGCGGCACATCTTTCAACTCAGTCCCGCGCGGGACGTGATGTTTCAGTCACGCATTTGTTTTATTTTATACAATGTAGCCCGAATGAACATTTCCGATTTTTTTGTTAACGCATATTGTGTAAATGTAGGGAAGACTACCTACATGTAGGTAGAATACTGCATTGGCATCCCGTCCCGCGCCGGAGTGAGTCGATAACATGTCCCGCGCGGGACTAAATATCTAATACACGTTGCAATTTATTGCAACAATAGAACTAATGGAAAGCACGTGTTGGTATCCATCAGACGTTTTCTATTGGTTAGCTACCATTTACTAAGTGCGACCCTGTACAAGTTATTTTGAATCCGTCCCGGGCGGCAAAAGTTCTAGCTACGCCACTGATAAAGTGTAGTTGTAAAAATTTGGTAAGTACCTACTTTAATTTTGTGTTTAGTAATTTTCACAATAATTAAAAAAAAATGGAAAATTTATTTATTTTGTCTCACAACATTCGGTAAATATAAATAAAGACGCTGTCAAAAATAATAATTGTATTTCGTTCCAGTTAAATAAATATTTCAATTTTAAATAGTTAATTAATTATTACTATGTGGTAATAATACCACATATACTTCAAATTCCATTTAAAATCTGTGCTTCCTCCTGATTGCCTTGAAATTTAAACAAATCGTTCCAATTTCTTCGTATCGAAAAGGATAAACACAATTTGTTTGTTCCAATTAATACCAAAATAATACACGTAAAGCTAAGAATGCTTGAAATATAATATAATTAATTTACTATTTTTCCCAAGGTTTACTTAAATACCTAAAAAATTATTTCTTTTGCCCAAATATTTTGGGATTTACATAATTCGAATAAAATTCTTCGCCAGATGAAACATTGTAAGTAACACCAACGGTTTTGAAATTTGTTTCCACTTTATTTAAGGTTTTGGTTAGAGAAGTTTGGATATCCGAAGCCGAACATGATGATGGAAAACACATGCCCAATCTTACCGTGTTGAACATGTAGTTCTAAAACAATAATAAATTTAACAGGCGCATCTGTTTTGAACAAGATGTCTGTTTAGATGGTAAAGAAAACTACTAGAGGTTTTCTGTATTTAAAAAGTTTCTAAAAAATAAAATTTATGGTGCTTCCTGCAAGACAACGCACCCATTTACGATAGTAAATTTATATAGTAAAGGCGTATTTTTAAAAGAAGTTTAACAAAATGTCAGTTTACCTCCAATTTGGTGAAAATGACACCGTACTGATTTTGGTGATTGTCAAGCAAATTTTCGGTGAAAATGCGCGGTGGAACGTTTATAGCAACTCCAATTATGCAATACTGAGTTGAAAACGGTCCATCGACATTCAAACATTCCTCGTAATATCCAAGCTGCTAATCATTTCCTTTTAAAATACTAAATGCATCCTTAGCAGATGAATCCAACACTGAAAACATTATCTTATCGCAATGAGCAGTTCATGGGATTTTAGAACGAAATAAACGATTATTGCAACAACTTACTTTTGTGAGCTCAGATTGTATAATTTCCTATATTTTTTCGATAAATATCACTATCCGTTTTGCATATTTCGTTTTCTCCATATTGAATAAAATTTGAAACTTTAGGAAATACCTGAAATTTTCCTGATACTTCGAAAGCTAAGAAAGCAATTAAAGCCAGTTGAAAATGCATTTTTACTCTAAAACTGACGTTGGTTATTAATTATTTTATACTTTATAAGCAAAATTTTAATATATTCGATATGAACTTCAAAACTTAATGTCAATTTTATCTGCAGTTAAAAGCCAGTTTTTAAAGGTTAATTAATTAATGATTATGATAAAAATGTGATAGTTATATAAATATCAAGGATTGATGTGCAGTGTAAAAGTTTAATTTTAACAAGGACTTAACCAAAGGCAAAAATATTGGAATATTTTTTGTACTAACTTATAAAAAATTGTTAATTAGAATTAAAGAAAAATGACTAAAAATTTAAAATAATTAATAATTCATAATAGTGTGGTTTCTGTAGTGTAACTTGATAACAAACATATAATATTTTTTTATCAGATCAAAACTGATCTCTCCACTTTTTCCTGGGGCGGCTTTCGAATATTAACATAATATTACGGATACATAATCTGATAATTATATCAAACTAGCGGTATATTTCGTCCACGGACGGGTAGGTAATCGGTGGATTTCTTTCTCAGCGGTATTAATTTAAAATCATCTGTCTTCCAGATTTCATGTATTTAGTCTTGTCCTCGTTTATCTTTAGTTCGATTTTATTGATCTCTTTTTTTTCTTAAACTTTCTTCTTGACCTTGCTACAATCACAATGCCATCAGCATACGCTATCCACTTGACCCTCGTTAGTAACTAGTGTTCTCTCGCAATTCATCATTTTTGCCATTCTGTCGATCATGATGTTAAACAGTGTTGCCGACAGTGCATCGCCCTGTCTAACTCCTGCTGTTATATCGAAAAATTATGTTTCTCTCTCTTTACTTTTAGGACTGTGGGGCTGGTTCCATTCAATGTTGCTTGCACCAATCTTATTAGTTTTCTGAGTATTTATGAATCGTTCATTATTTTATATAATTTTGTCCTATTCACTGTATCGAAGACTTGCATGAAATCTACAAAAAAATGATAGAGGTCAATGACATGTTCATGGCATTTTTCTTTCAGTTGCTTTACTATATGGATGGCATCTATTGTCGATCTTCTTTGCCTAAATCCGTATTGATAATAATCACCTTTGATGTTTTCAGTGTAAATCTTGAGTTTTTTTTTAGTATTACTGCACCGGCAGCTCGCACAAAATGGGAGCACTCGCAAAATCTTCTCGGCTGTCTGTGAGATCTATTTTAAAAGAGTTTGTCACTCAGTCAATGATTGTCAATCATCGGAAAGACTAAACCGTTTTTCTTTTTCTTTGGGAAAGAATGCCCGAAAGTAAAAGCCATTGATGAATACCCACTCTCAAATACTAATAGGCAGAAAATGAGAACTTATTTTAAACTATACAAGAAATTAAAAAAAGAACTGAATTAATTTTTATTGTACAATCCAGTGTAAGCTCTTCCCCTAACAATCCTCTTATTTTATTTCGGTAACTGCGCTTACTTCCATTTCTGCGTTTTCTTTACTGAATGGTTTTTCATAAAATTTTGATGGTATGAAGATTTTTAAAATTTGCATAAATGGTGCTTCAACAATGACATGCAAGAACGATGAAGTGATCAGCAAAGTTCCAAGCAATGCACAACCATAAATTAGTATAGAAAAATAAAAAACTGTTAATATCTTGCAATAATATTAAAATAAAATCACCATATTAAAAAATTCTGTCCGGATTCTTGTATTCATAGTTATTAAGGTAGCGTGCAGAACAATCATATGACTGAGATACAATCCGTATGTCAGTTTTGCCAAAGGTGTCCAAAACGATGACGAAAGAAACAATCGGACGGTAGGAATAGAACCAAAACTTGTAGCAATACAAATTCCCAAAACTCCCATGCACCAAACAGGTCTATGTAGTGCATTATAAAGGGCAAACTCAAACGTGTAATTTTCTTGTCGGTTGTAGGCAAAATATAAGTATGAGTACGAAGCAACCATTGCAAGTAGAGATATTCCAGTAACAGCGTATGATTTCATCTAAAAATGTAAAAATTAAAGATCTCTTCATAACGCAGAGATTTAGTTAGTGCGGCCGTAGACCCCACAATCATATCAATCATGCTGTAAATAGTTAAAGTCTGCTAGTGACAGCTGTTAATTAGTAAGTAAATATGGTATAAAAATACTGTAAAATTCTGTTTTCGGATATCTGTTTATTAATTTATATTTAACTAGTTGAAAAGCCCGTCCAAGGACGGGTAGCTAGCCGGTGGATCTCTATTTTAGCGGTATTAATTTAAAAAAATGGTTTTCAAACACCAACACAAACATAAACTCAACCGATGGATTTCTTGTTTTACAATCTTCATTAAAAAAAATAAATCCCTAACACTGACAATTTTAATTGTTCACGTTCAAACGTCCTCAACATTGGAAACTCGTTTGGTGTGTAACTCGATCCCAGGGGAGTAGATTTTAAGTTGCTAAAAACCAACGACAACAACCAATTCGAGTGCGTTGTGTGTTTTAAAAATATGACACGCTTAAGAAGTTGTATGTGCTGCCCGTTTATTATTGTGAAATACATTTATTGAAAATGTAAAAGTCGAATAGTAAATTTTCTAAATGGATAATCTTTGGATTAACCGAGATAAAATTTATATACAGGGTGGCCCTTTGAAAACGAAACAGACCTGTCCAAGCGTTTTTCCTTTTTAAAAGCTTTTATTTAACTTGGGAAGACCGTTGTCCGTCGTCCATCGTCCGTCGTCCGTGTGGGTCGACCGCTTTAAGGCCATTTTTAAGCAACTTTCCGACGTCCTAGAGATCTGAAATTTGGTACACAGCTTTCACCTGCAGAGCATTTTCATATTTTAATTTTGTTTTTCTAAAATTCTGAAAAATAAGCGAAAAATCGGGAAAAAACCGAAAACTATTAAGCGCATGCGTCGATGTGCAATGGACAATTTTATCATACAGGGTGGAAAGTAACTTAGAATTCTAAATCTCATTTTTAAGGACCGCATTCAGGGTAAAGTTTTTCGTCGTAATGATTTATACAGGGTGAAGTATCAAACATCTAAAACACATAAATAAAAAAATCTGATAGGATGAACCTATATTAGTTAAAATACATAAGCTGTATTTGAAAAGATATGACTAAAAAATTAGAAAATAAAAAATTAAATAAAAAATTAAAAATTTTTAAAAAAAACCTTTTATTTAAAATTACAAAAGTGCACTAAAAAGTAGAAAATAATTTTAATAAAAGCAAACAAAGCTTCGTGAAAACATCAATATAAAAGCGTGGGGTTATGAATTTTGTACACTAATAGTTAGCCTGCTTATCCACCTATAAACAGCCTCACGCTTTTATATTGATGTTTTCACGAAGCTTTGTTTGCTTTTATTAAAATTATTTTTTACTTTTTAGTGCACTTTTGTAATTTTAAATAAAAGGTTTTTTTTAAAAATTTTTAATTTTTTATTTAATTTTTTATTTTCTAATTTTTAGGGTTTTTCCTTTTTTTATTTTTAAATGTCTTGAAATATCGGATTTATTTCGCATTTTTGCAGCTTCAATTTTTTTGTTGAATAATTGATAAAACTTTAAAAAAATTATAGAACTGAATTCAGGGAAGCAAGACCTTTCAAATGAGGTGTTACTTGCCATATCATCCCTATTATCATTTTAGGGGTTGTCATCGCAACTCAAAAGGATGAAACAATACGGAAGTAACATTAGTCGCAAAAGTTGTCCCTCTCAATGATAAAATTGACGTGTTTTTGTATTTCTTAAGAAAAAAATTCTGTTGGCCACAATCCCGTCTGTTTCGTTTTCAAAAGGCTACCCTGTAGAAGTACCCCAGTTGAAACTTACTTTGTATACACCTCGCCAGGAGAGGTGATTTTAAATTGGTAAAAAATTGGATCATTTAATTAATATAGCTGGTTCAACCGCGGCAGGCCCGTAGCTAGGATTTAATTTGGGGGGAGGGGGCACTTAAAAAATTTAAATTTTTGGTGGTTCCCCTTCCGAGAATTTTTATTATTTAAACAAATATTCCTTTACTTAAAAAAAATTTTTTCTGAACATTTCGGGAGGGGAGGGGGAGCACGTGCCCCAAGGTGCCTTCCCCCTGGCTACAGGCCTGAACCGCCTGAAATCAAGGTTGAAAACTTGATTGGTGTGCTACTCGATTCCAAGGGAGGTGATTTTAAGTTTGTATAATTAACGACAACGATCAATTAAAGCGCGTTGTGTGTTTTTAAAAAATAACACGCCGCTACTGTTCCAACGTGTAATTTTTTTTAGAACACACAGCGCACTCTGATTGGTCGTTGTCGTCGGTCGTCGACGGACGGGCAGCTAGTCGGTGAATTTCTATTTTAAAGGTACTAATTTAAAAAAAAATTGTTTTTAAACACCAACACTAACCTAAGCTCAACCGATGGATTTGTCTTTTAACATTCTTCATTAAAAAAAATAAATCCCTATTACTGACAATTTTAATTGTTCACGTTCAAACGTTCTTAAGTTCAAAAATAATGATTATATAGCTGATTCAATCGCGAACGGGCGTCTCACCAACGTTGGAAATTTGTTTGGTGTGGAACTCGATCCCAGGGGAGTTGATTTTAAGTTGCTAAAAGCCAACGACGACAACAACCAATCAGAGTGCGTTGTGTGTCTTAAAAAATGACACGCTGAAGGAAGTGGAGGTACAGGAGTAGCGTGTGTTGGCCGTTTAGTATTGTGAAATACATTTATTGAAAATGTAAAAGTTTTATATTAAATTTTCTGGATGGATAATCCTCGCATTTACCGAGATAAAATTTATATATAAGTATCCCAGTTGAAATTTACTTGGTGTGCAACTCGATTCCAGGTGAGCTGATTCAATCGCGAACGGGCGTCTCACCAACGTTGGAAATTTGTTTGGTGTGGAACTCGATCCCAGGGGAGTTGATTTTAAGTTGCTAAAAGCCAACGACGACAACAACCAATCAGAGCGCGTTGTGTTTTAAAAAAATGACACGCTGCTACTGCTGCTACTCAAGCGCGTCATTTTTTTTTGGACACACAGCGCACTCTGATTGGTCGTTGTCGTCGGTCATACCAACTTAAAGTTACTTTACCACTCCATATAGAAATATCTATAACCTTTTCTGATTGGAGTACTAAGGTAATTTTAAGTCTGTACGACCAACGCCAACAACCAATCAGAGTGCTTTATGTGTCCTAAAAAAATGACACGCTGGAGGAGCAGCAGCAGCAGCGTGCTGGTCTTTTATATATGTGATTTAAAGCGCTCAAAGTAGGTTATTGCCTCCAAGAATTACACTGGTACAACGTTTAGTTTTTGAGCTGATTCATTTATTTACTGTACCATGTATTTACTTACCACGTGACGTCATGCGCAACAATTACTAAAGTGGAACTCGCATCTGTCATACCTTATTTATTTCATTATATCAAAGGTTTAAAACTTGATTGGTGTACAACTCGATCCCAGGGTAGGTGATTTTAAGCTGGTACGACCAACGACCAATCAGAGTGCGTTGGGTCTTCTAAAAAATAACACGCTGGAGGAGCAACAGCAGTAGCAGCTTGTCATTTTTTTTTTAGAACACACAACGCACTCTGATTGGTCGTTGTCGTCGGTCATACCAACTTAAGGTTACTTTACCACTCCATATAGAAATATATATAACCTTTTCTGATTAGAGTACTAAGGTACTTAATACCTAAAGTACTTAGTACTAAGGTACTAAGGCCAACAACCAATCAGAGTGCTTTATGTGTCCTAAAAAAAACTAAGGTACTTAGTACCTAAAGTACTTAGTACTAAGGTACTAAGGTCAACAACCAATCAGAGTGCTTTATGTGTCCTAAAAATATGACACGCTGGAGGAGCAGCAGCAGCAGCGTGCTGGTCTTTTATGTTTATGATTTTTATAAGAACCTTTTATGCTTATTTCACACAGTGTTGCCACCATCAGTACATATGTATGAACTTTTTCAGTACTTTTTTACGTTGATTTAGTATATTTAGTACTAGGGGAATACCAGGGGTTGGAATCGGATTAGATAGGTACGGTGGGGATGGAGGTGTAGGGTATTCCAAAGAAAAAATTGGAACAGAATGAAGGGAAACCGTAAAAATGAGTCTAGAGTGGTGAGAAAGCAAGGAGTAGCGGAGTAAGAACGGGACACGTAGAGATATAACAAATCAGGTGATGATTGATTCACCAAAGGTACGGTGGGACGTCGGGCATGGGCAAGCGATCCCCACAGCTACGTTTCGATAGGATATAGATCTTAAGCATAAACGCAGAATAAGAAACCTTTCGACGATACAGACACTTCGTTTGAATTCGTTTCGATGAGGTACTGTAAATAGATTTACTTGAAGGGTTAACGCAGGTTTGCAACATTTTGAATAATAAAAGCAGGATTGGGTGCGTTCCCGCCTAACACCCGCCGCTATCGTGGCGGAATGAACGGGCGATTTGCGCCCGTTATGTTTGAGTGAGCGGGCGCTGCGCGGCCCACCAGTCTAGTAGGCGAAATCGGGCGCTATGCGCCCGATAACTCACGGAACAATTCGTTAAAATCCCCACTACTAACAAACCGCAACTGTCGCGGCGAAATGCATGTGTGCTTGGCGCCTGCTGTTGGGCTTTCAAGTGGGCGCTACGCACACTGTCGAAATTGATTTCGATACAGCACTGCAAATAGGTGTAATTGAAAGGTTAGCGCAAATTTGTTTCATTTTCATTAATTCAAGTGTGAGACCCCGCTTAGCACCCGCCGCTGTCGCGACGGCAAGAGCGGGTGCTTTGCACCCGCTTTTCACTTTATAATATTTTTTTAATTTTTAAATTTAAAAAAAAAATTATGTTTTACCAGTCGAAGAAGATCAAAGTAAGCCAAAATGTCGATATAAACTTTTTCCAAAATCCGTATGGTTTAGCCACAAATAACAATTTCTGGTACCAGTTAAAATGAGCCACGATTTAGAAAATAATTTTTATGAAATTTACTTTTTGCTTACTTCCGGGTGCCGTGGGCGTTTTTCGAAAAAAAATTGTTCTTGTAAAAAGATGGGCACATCAAGAGCTTTCTACTGATTATATTAATATGTAAAAATCATTAGCGGGCTGCCCGAGGAGGGCGCTTTTAAGTAAAAATTTTGAAAATTCTTTAGGCCGTCATGGCAACTTTATTTACTGAGCGATTTCTAATTTTAAAGCGGCATTAACGGCGCATTCCGGAGCACCACAAAATTGATCTCTTACGTTTTTTTCCTATGTCAAACACGAAAGCCGTCAAACGGATGTGAAATTTTTTTAAGGAATTTCCTGAGCATTTTTGCATTGGAAAAATAATTTTTCTTTTTAAATTTAAAATTTTCAAAATTTTTTTTTGCAAATTGTTAGAGCACCTATACACAAACAAAAACTCTTAATAAAATTTTTTCGCCAACACCCCGCTTGATACTTTGAAATCACTCTTTACATTAAAAAAAATTTTTATTTTTTAATTTTAAATTTAAAACAAATATTTTGTTTTACCGACCGAAGAAGGTCAAAATAAAACAAAATATTTATATAAACTTTTTCAAAAAATTTTAAAGTTAAGCCACAAATTTCAATTTTTGGAACCAGTTAAAATGAGCCACGATTTCAAAATAAATTATGAAATTTACTTTTTGCTAAATTCCGGGCGCTGTGGGCATTTCTCGAAAAAAAGTTGTACTTGTAAAAAGATGGGGCACATTAAGCGCTTTCGATTGAATTTATTAACATGTCAAAAATATATGCGGGCTGCCCGTGGAGGACTTTTTTGAGTGTAAATTTTAAAAATTCTTTAGGCCGCTATGGCAACTTTATTTACAAACCGATTTTTAATTTCAAAACGGCAATAACGGGGCATTCCAAAGCACCACAAAATTGGTTCTTTACATATTTTTCCTATATCGATCACGAAAGCCGTCAAACGGATATGAAGTTTTTTAAGGAACTTCCTGAGCATTTACATTGGAAAAATAATTTTTTTTTATTTAAAATTTCCTAAATGTTTTGTTGCCAATCGTTAGAGCACCTATACACAAACAAAAACTCTTAATAAAATTTTTTCGTCAACACCCCGCGTAATACTTTGAAATCCCTTATTAAATTAAAAAATATTTTTTTTTAATTTTTCAGTTTTGAAAATTTTTTGTTTTAACCGCCGAAAAACGTCAAAAGAAGACAAAATGTCGATATAAACTTTTTCCAAAATCCGTAAGGTTTAGCCACAAATAACAATTTTTGGTACCAGTTAAAATGAGCACCATTTCGAAAAATTTTTTTACAAAATTTACTTTTTGCTAAATTCCGGGCGCTGTGGGCATTTCTCGAAAAAAAGTTGTACTTGTAAAAAGATGGGGCACATTAAGCGCTTTCGATTGAATTTATTAACATGTCAAAAATATATGCGGGCTGCCCGTGGAGGACTTTTTTGAGTGTAAATTTTGAAAATTCTTTAGGCCGCTATGGCAACTTTATTTACAAACCGATTTTTTAATAAAGAAAAATAATTTTTTTTTTTATTTAAAATTTCCTAAATGTTTTGTTGCCAATCGTTAGAGCACCTATACACAAACAAAAACTCTTAATAAAATTTTTTCGTCAACACCCCGCGTAATACTTTGAAATCCCTTATTAAATTAAAAAATATTTTTTCTTTAATTTTTCAGTTTTGAAAATTTTTTGTTTTAACCGCCGAAAAACGTCAAAATAAGACAAAATGTCGATAAAAACTTTTTCCAAAATCCGTAAGGTTTAGCCACAAATAACAATTTTTGGTACCAGTTCTCATTTTAAAATGAGCCACAATTTCGAAAAAATTTTTTACAAAATTTACTTTTTCCTAATTTCCGGGCGCTGTGTGCATTTCTCGAAAAAAACTTGTTATTGCAAAAAGATGGGGCACATTAAGCGCTTTTTATTAAATTTATTAACATCTAAAAAATATTTGCGGGTTGCCCGTGGAAGACGTTTTAAAGTGAAAATTTTGAAAATTCTTTAGGCCGCCATGGTAACTTTATTTACCGACAGATTTTTAATTTCAAAGCGGCAATAACGGCCCATTCCGGAGCACCACAAAATTGATCTTTTACGTTTTTTCGTAGGTCAAACACGAAAGCTGTCAAACGGGTGCCAAATTTTTTTAAGAAATTTCCTGAGCTACAGGAAAAATAATTTTTTTTTTAATTCAAAATTTTTAAAATTTTTTGTTGCAAATCGTTAGAGCACCTAAATACAAACAAAAACTTGTAATAAAATTTTTTTGCCAACACCCCGCTTGATACTTTGAAATCTTCTTTTATATATGAAAAAACTTTTTTTTTTAAATTTTGAATTTTTGGAAAATTTTTTTGTCGAAACTTTTGAGACTCGGAAGACAAACAATAACTTTTAATAAACATTTTTGCCATCTTTCCGTTTTGACCTTTCAAGTCTTCTTTTGCAGGTTTCGGAGAGGATTTTGATACTCATAATGTATGAAATTGGGCTTTGGGTAAATAATTTTGAAAAGATTGACTTGAATTATGAATAAAGGCTTTAAATTAGCCGTGCATGCCGTGCGTGCGTGCGTGCCGTGCCGTGCGTGCCGTGCATGGTGAAAAAATTAAGAGTATTAAAAAAATTAAAAAACATTTTTAAAAACGTATAATACTCTGGAGGACACCAAAATGTTTGTCAAACTACCGCGAACGCTCTGTTTTAATTGTTATACGAAACTGCGAATAGAGCACAAAGTTCTTGTATATTTAAATTTTGATTTTTAAAAAGAGGCGGTTCTAAGATAATTGATAAGTGAGAATCGGAAGTACCGATGTTAAACATGAAATACGGGAAAACGTCAAGAAAATTCATGAACAGATAAAAATGCAGTCAGAAAAACTAAAAATGCTGAGAGAACAACTGAAACAAGAACGAGAAAATGAAAAAACTTGAAAGTAAACTAAATGCAATGGAACTTTAAATTGAGTAACAGGAAAAACTAAAAAAAAAAGAAATAAAATTAAAAAAGAAGAAAAGGTCAAAGAATTTATAAAACAAAAAAAAACTCAACACTAGACAACACTAGAGCTAAAACACTATATGCAGAAGAAATAAACAAATCAATCGATAACACAGAACTAGAACAAAACGTGTGCAAGAATTCAGAAAGTAAGGGAAAAGCAAGATTGATATTGTTAAAAATAAAAAAGGAAAATCGGGATATATACAGAGAGAAAAAGAAAGAGGCATGCAAAAAGTGCAAGGAAAAGAACGGCAAATTGTTAAAAGATATGAGGAATGAGGAAGATGAGATAAGAAGTGTGGGAAGACAATTACATCAGAAAAATATACAAATTGATATTTTAGAGTTGCCATTTGCACGAAAAAGAAATTACACAAAATTTAAATAGTGCACTTTTATTGAGACACCCTTTATTTTATACTATGCACAAGATTAAAAAAAAAATTATTTTTGATGTACAATTCAGTGTAAGGTCTTCAAGCCCTTACAAAGCAGAATCTCCATCTGCTGTTGCGAATTCTTTCCTGGATGGTTTTTCACAAAATTTTGATACTGTGAATATTTTAAATATTTGCACAAATGGTGCTTCAACAATAATATACAAGAGCGATGAAATGATAAACGACATCCCAATCAATGCTAACCACAAATTCGTCTAAAACATAGAAAGTCATTAATATTCTGAAATAGAGTTCAAAATAAAATTACCAAATTAAAAATCGTTTCTCGAATTCCTGTATTATAGGTTATTAAATTGGCATACAGAATAATCCCATGACTGAGATACAATCCGTATGCTAGTTTTGCTAATGGTATCCAAAACGACGACGATAAAAACAATCGGATGTTAGGAAGAGAACCAAAACTTGTAACAATACAAATTCCCAAAACTCCGATGGACCAAATTGGTCTATGTAGTGAATTATATAAGGAAAACTCAAACATGTAATTCTCTTTTCCGTTGTAGGAAAAAATTAAGTAAGAGTACGAAATGCCCATTGCAAGTAGAGATAATCCAGTAAAAACGTATGAATGCATCTGAAAATGTAAAAATTTATTTAAAGCATTACTAATATATAAATTTAGTTTTTGTGGTTAATAATAAACTAAGGACCGACCTGGGGCAGAACACGGTGTCAGTCGGCTCGGATAATCGAGGTGCTACAAATAAAAATTGCGCCTTACCTTCGATAATTTTACTTCTTTCGATTTTAATTTATCATAAACGATTCCTCCAACCATACCGACAAAATAACTTGACCCACGGTTGTACGGTTTTATGTAATACTTATTCCAAAATAATATGGTTTTTTCCAGTTCAGATCCCATATACGGTTCAAGTCCATAAATCTTAGTTATGGTAAAAGGGACAATGATTGACAGTATAAAAAGTAATCCTAAAATTGTATACCCTGCACGAAGATTTTTTTTCATAATTAACATTGCAAGTACACCAACAATAAATAACTGAAAATCACAGGAAACGTACCAATTTGGGAAGTTACACTAAAACAAAAGTAGTTAGTCAAAAACATTTAAATTGTAAATTAAATATTACAGCTTCTAAGTAATCTTTCATAAAATTATTGATGTACAAAATATTTAACCACCAGTTATTGTTCTGCACGCAACTTTTGTACGACATCGCAGCGCAACTCCATAATGGACCATAACCAAAATAAGGAAACATGGTAACAAAGTACAATGAAACGTAAAGGTTTAGTGGAGTTAATCTGAAAACCAAAATTTGCATGTTTAAAACAAAATTGTAGGTATAATATATCATAATTTTGTGCTAATTATGAACTGTATACTTTGCAGTATTTGGAATTAGTTGATAATTCTTACCTAATATAACGAAGAAAAATTAACCAAATGAGGTTAAAATAATCGGTTTTACATTTTTTTAAAATACCATGAACCAACAGTAATCCACCCATCATAAAAAAAATGTCTACGATCAAATCGACCTTTTCCATTCCAATTAGTATTTTAGAACTATAAATCTACAGAAAATCGCGCTTATAAGTTTTTTTCACTTTTATGTACTACAAATACACACATACTTTATTTATGCTTAAACCATTTACGCGTGGAATTAATGAAACCGTTGAGGAAAAGTGAGCAGAAAATATAATTATTAGGGAAATCGATCTAATTCCATTAAAAATTTGTGTTTCTTCCTGATTGCCTTGAAATTTAAACAATTCTTTCAAATTTCTTTGTATCGAAAAAGATAAATACAAGATTTTGACGTAAGAATACTTATTGGGATGTTTTTCCCTTTTACCTAAACAATCTCCAATTGTTCCAATTAATACCAAAATAACCAACGTAAAGCTAAGAATGCTGAAAATATATAGTAATTACTCTTTTATTTCTTTCCAAAATCAGTTTAAAACCTACATAAATGTTATATCCAGTACTCCAAATTTTTTGGGATTTTTATAACTCGAACATAGTTCTTCGCTAGATGTAACATTGTAAGTTATCCCATCGATTTTGAAAGGTTTTTCCACTTTATTTAAGGTTTTGGCTAAAGAAGTTTGGATATCTGAAGCTGAACATGATAATGGAAAACACATGCCCAATTTTACATTGTTTATTTTGAAGTCCTGAAACAATAATGATTTAATAGGCGTATCTATTTTAAAAACAATAACAGTTTTTTTCGCTTGCTACCTATGGTAAACCCGCCTTTAATCCCTTAAAATCTTGTTCACGCTATATGATTTCTCTTGTAACCAGTCACGTGACTAAGGCTAAGCGATTATTAAAATTGACAATCGAAAATCGGTTGTGTAAAAACAATCGATTAAGCGATCATTCGATTCATCCAAAAACAATCGAATAAACGATTAACCGTAAACAATCAAAAATAATCGAACAATCGATTAATTTAAAATAATTGATTTCTTACAAAATCTGGTTGATTAATCTATTGTTCGATTTTCTATCACTCGGCCTTTTTTTACCAAAATTATTTAGAATACCTTTTTCTACGTACTACTTTATATTCGTTTCATATAACATAAATAAATAATCGCTTAATCAAAAACAATCAAAAATAATGAAACAATCGATTAATCAAAAGCAATCAAGAAAAAAATCGAAAATAATTGATTAATCGAAAAATCTGATGAATTAATCTATTGTTTCATTTTTAAATCTCAGCTTTTTGTACCAAAATTATTTTGAATAAACTTTTTTTTTGCGTACTACTAAATAAAGAATCGCTTAATCAAAAATAATCAAACAATCTATTAATTGCAAAAAATTGAAAATAATATACAATCAATTAATCAAAAATAATCAATTAACCGTAAGTAACCAAACACAATCGAAGAAAGTCAATTAATCAAAAAAAAGTCGATTAATCGAAAAATCTGATTAATTAATCTATTGTTCCATTTTTAAATCTCGGCATTTTTTAACAAAATTATTTTGAATAAACTTTTTTTGCGTACTGCTAAATAAACAATTGCTTATTGGAAAATAATCAAACAATCAAAATTCATCGAAAAATCGATTAATCGCAAACCATCGAAATTATTCGAATAATCAAAAACAATGGAAAATAATCAAACAATCAATTAATTGCAAACAATTGAAAATAATAAACAATCGATTAATCAAAAATAATCGATTAATCTATTGTTTGATTTTTACCTCACGGCTTTTTTTCACCAAACTTATTTTGAATGACTTTTTTTGTGTGCTACTTCATATTTGTTCCATATAACCATAATAAATAATCGCTTAATCAAAAATAATCAAACAAACGATTAATCGAAAACAATCGAAGAAAGTCAATTAATCGAAAAAAGTCGATTAATCAAAAAATCTGAATAATTAATCTATTGCTCCATTTTTAACTCTCGGTATTTTTTAACAAAATTATTTTGAATAAACTTTTTTTGCGTACTACTAAATAAACAATTGCTTATTCGAAAATAATCAAACAATCAAAATTTTTCGAAAAATCGATTAATCGCAAACCATCGAAATTATTCGAATAATCAAAAACAATGGAAAATAATCAAACAATCAATTAATTGCAAACAATTGAAAATAATAAACAATCGATTAATCAAAAATAATCGATTAATCTATTGTTTGATTTTTACCTCACGGCTTTTTTTCACCAAACTTATTTTGAATGACTTTTTTTGTGTGCTACTTCATATTTGTTCCATATAACCATAATAAATAATCGCTTAATCAAAAATAATCAAACAAACGATTAATCGAAAACAATCGAAGAAAGTCAATTAATCGAAAAAAGTCGATTAATCAAAAAATCTGAATAATTAATCTATTGCTCCATTTTTAAATCTCGGCATTTTTTAACAAAATTATTTTGAATAAACTTTTTTTGCGTACTACTAAATAAACAATTGCTTATTCGAAAATAATCAAACAATCAAAATTCTTCGAAAAATCGATTAATCGCAAACAATCGAAATTATTCAAATAATCAAAAACAATGGAAAATAATCAAACAATCAATTAATTGCAAACAATTGAAAATAATAAACAATCGATTAATCAAAAATAATCGATTAACCGTAAGCAATAGAAAATAATCGATTAATATATTGTTTGATTTTTACCTCACGGCTTTTTTTCACCAAACTTATTTTGAATTACTTTTTTTTGTGTGCTACTTCATATTTGTTCCATATAACCATAATAAATAATCGCTTAATCAAAAATAATCAATCAAACGATTAATCAAAAACAATCGAAGAAAGTCAATTAATCGAAAAAAGTCGATTAATCAAAAAATCTGATTAAGCTATTGTTCCAATTTTAAATCTCGGCATTTTTTAACAAAATTATTTTGAATAAACTTTTTTTGCGTACTACTAAATAAACAATTGCTTATTCGAAAATAATCAAACAATCAAAATTCATCGAAAAATCGATTAATCGCAAACCATCGAAATTATTCGAATAATCAAAAACAATGGAAAATAATCAAACAATCAATTAATTGCAAACAATTGAAAATAATAAACAATCGATTAATCAAAAATAATCGATTAATCTATTGTTTGATTTTTACCTCACGGCTTTTTTTCACCAAACTTATTTTGAATGACTTTTTTTGTGTGCTACTTCATATTTGTTCCATATAACCATAATAAATAATCGCTTAATCAAAAATAATCAAACAAACGATTAATCGAAAACAATCGAAGAAAGTCAATTAATCGAAAAAAGTCGATTAATCAAAAAATCTGAATAATTAATCTATTGCTCCATTTTTAAATCTCGGCATTTTTTAACAAAATTATTTTGAATAAACTTTTTTTGCGTACTACTAAATAAACAATTGCTTATTCGAAAATAATCAAACAATCAAAATTCTTCGAAAAATCGATTAATCGCAAACAATCGAAATTATTCAAATAATCAAAAACAATGGAAAATAATCAAACAATCAATTAATTGCAAACAATTGAAAATAATAAACAATCGATTAATCAAAAATAATCGATTAATCTATTGTTTGATTTTTACCTCACGGCTTTTTTTCACCAAACTTATTTTGAATGACTTTTTTTGTGTGCTACTTCATATTTGTTCCATATAACCATAATAAATAATCGCTTAATCAAAAATAATCAAACAAACGATTAATCGAAAACAATCGAAGAAAGTCAATTAATCGAAAAAAGTCGATTAATCAAAAAATCTGAATAATTAATCTATTGCTCCATTTTTAAATCTCGGCATTTTTTAACAAAATTATTTTGAATAAACTTTTTTTGCGTACTACTAAATAAACAATTGCTTATTCGAAAATAATCAAACAATCAAAATTCTTCGAAAAATCGATTAATCGCAAACAATCGAAATTATTCAAATAATCAAAAACAATGGAAAATAATCAAACAATCAATTAATTGCAAACAATTGAAAATAATAAACAATCGATTAATCAAAAATAATCGATTAACCGTAAGCAATAGAAAATAATCGATTAATATATTGTTTGATTTTTACCTCACGGCTTTTTTTCACCAAACTTATTTTGAATTACTTTTTTTTGTGTGCTACTTCATATTTGTTCCATATAACCATAATAAATAATCGCTTAATCAAAAATAATCAATCAAACGATTAATCAAAAACAATCGAAGAAAGTCAATTAATCGAAAAAAGTCGATTAATCAAAAAATCTGATTAAGCTATTGTTCCAATTTTAAATCTCGGCATTTTTTAACAAAATTATTTTGAATAAACTTTTTTTGCGTACTACTAAATAAACAATTGCTTATTCGAAAATAATCAAACAATCAAAATTCATCGAAAAATCGATTAATCGCAAACAATCGAAATTATTCGAATTATCAAAAACAATGGAAAATAATCAAACAATCAATTAATTGCAAACAATTGAAAATAATAAACAATCGATTAATCAAAAATAATCGATTAAGAAGGGCATTTTTTCAGGGCCCTTTTAATTTAATCAACAGATGGCGCCTACTTAAATATTTTTATACAATAAGAGGAATTTGCTATATTTAAAATATAGCAAATTCGTTGAGATAATACTATTCTATAAACAATATTCTTGATCTTAAGCTATTTTGAGTTCGTATTGAGTATGTCAAAACACACTCACTTACAAAAAAAGATAATTAAACTTTAATTATGAATTGTGTTTTTATAAATAAATATTACGAACTCAAAATAGCTTAATATCAAGAATATTGTTTATAGAATAGTATTATCTCAACGAATTTGCTATATTTTAAATATATCAAATTCCTCTTATTTTATAAAAATATTTAAGTAAGCGCCATCTGTTGATTAAATTAAAAAGGCCCTGAAAAAAGTGCCCCTCTTAACCGTAATCAATAGAAAATAATCGATTAATCTATTGTTTGATTTTTACCTCTCGGCCTTTTTTCACCCAACTTATTTTGAATGACTTTTTTTGTGTGCTACTTCATATTTGTTCCATATAACATTAATAAATAATCGCTTAATCAAAAATAATTAAACAAACAATTAATCTAAAATAATCGAAGAAAGTCAATTAATCGAAAAAAGTCGATTAATCGAAAAATTTGATTAATTAATCTATCCCGACTAGAAATTTGTTAGGGTTGGAATAAGGCCCTGATGTGGTTTGCCCTTAGGCAGATCTGGTACTGATCAGGCATCCCGGTCTGGTCCGGATGAGGACTGTAACGCAAAAACACGATCCGATCCAAATCGGGAAAACCTAGTAGGGGCCGGGAGAGGCTTCCACGTTAAAGCCGGGTTTGCATAGCATAAGCGGGATGGGACGTTTCGGCGCGGGAGAGGCGGAACATTAGGGCCTGGTTTGGAATGTAATAAAATGATAGCTTCGCTATATGTGCACATTGTAAATTTTGGGCGCACTTGCCTCGCGAGTGAGAACTCAGTCCTGACACTCAAAAATAGTACGCCCGAATTATCCACATTAGGGATATTTGCGAGGGTCAGCCCAACCTAAATGCAATGAGAAGGCCTCACCTCGGAAGAATCTCCGTTTTGATTCCTGTAAGTAAGTATGACTATTTTTTTGAATGTTTCCCTTAATCTATGCTGTCAATTAAAAGATTCAAAGCAATTCACAATCAGCACACCATCTGGCGAATTAATGAAATAATAGATTAAATCCGGACCGGGGCCGGGGATTAATATGGTGTTCAGGATCAGGGCCACATCAGGTACGCCAAATCGGGCAGCAATCAAGTATAGCCATGGCTGCCCGATAAGGCTTGCCATATTAAAATCGGACCAGGGATCAATATGGTGTTTTAGATCAGGGCCATATCAGGCTTGCCAGATTTGGCAGCAATTAGGTTCAGTCATGGACCGCCCTAATAGGGCTCCCCCGATCTAAGCCGGATCAGGGCCTCAAATAAATGGCCTAATACGTCATGCCATTCTGAAACCTGATCAGGCCCACATAATGTTAGGGAATGCCCTAACAAATTTCTAGTCGGGATTGTTCCAATTTTAAATCTCGGCATTTTTTAACAAAATTATTTTGAATAAACTTTTTTTGCGTACTACTAAATAACAATTGCTTATTCAAAAATAATCAAACAATCAAAATTCATCGAAAAATCGATTAATCGCAAACAATCGAAATTATTCGAATAATCAAAAACAATGGAAAATAATCAAACAATCAATTAATTGCAAACAATTGAAAATAATAAACAATCGATTAATCGAAAATAATCGATTAACCGTAAGCAATAGAAAATAATCGATTAATCTATTGTTTGATTTTTACCTCTCGGCCTTTTTTCACCAAATTTATTTTGAATGACTTGTTTTGGTGTGCTACTTCATATTTGTTCCATATAACAATAATAAATAATCGCTTAATCAAAAATAATCAAACAAACGATTAATCAAAAACAATCGAAGAAAGTCAATTAATCGAAAAAAGTCGATTAATCGAAAAATCTGATTAATTAATCTATTGTTCCATTTTTAAATCTCGGCATTTTAAAATTATTTTAAATAAACTTTTTTTTGCGTACTACTAAATACACAATTGCTCATTCGAAAATAATCAAACAATTCATCGAAAAATCGATTAATCGCAAACAATCGAAAATAATCGAATAATCTAAAACAATCAAAAATAATCGAACAATCGATTAATCGAAAATAATCCATTAACCGAAAACAATCGTTTGGTCGATTTTTCAATTAATCGATTATTTCAAAAATATTAATAGATTATCGATTAATCGATTAATTTAAATTAATTAATTTAAATTATTACAAGGGGGGAAGCTAACCTTATTGCTTGAAATAGCCATTTCAATGTTGTTAAATGCCAGTACATGTAATTTTTCATTTTAGCAATATTTTGGCCATGTTTGCTATGATCTGAAAATTTTTTTATAATGCTATTTGGACCGTTTACTATTATCAGTAACTTTAAAGTTGCCTAACCAAAGCTAACCAAAATAAATTTACCGAAGCTTTTGTTTACCTCCAATTTGGTGAAAACGATTCCATATTGATTATGGTGAATATCCAACAAATGTTTCTTGGAAATACGTGGTGGAACGTTGACAGTAACTCCAACTAAGCAATACTGGGTTGGAAATGGTCCGTCGATATTCAAACATTCCTCGTAATTTCCAAGTTGATAATTATTTCCTCTTAAAGCACCAAATGTATCTTTTGCAGATGAATCCAACACTGAAAATTTTATTTTATAGAAATAAATCACTGCCTCTTATAATTACAAGCCGTAAACCTGCATTTGGCAACGCCGCTTTGACAGTCGTTACTTGGAGGTTCTACTTTCAAAGTGTTACGCTAAGTCTTACCTTATGCTTTAATGACTTTCCCATTTAAAAATGTAAAAGTAACAAATTATGTGCCAATATAAGATGGTCATTGTCTTGCAGCTAACGCAATCGACTGCGAATGTGAGGTACCGGGTTTGAACCTAGATATGACAAAGTTCTTTGTTTCGGAAGGCACGCTAAGCCGGCTGTGCTTCTAAGAGCTACAGGCACATCTGAAGGCCAGTCTAGCAAACTACGTACTGGATGTAAAACACCTATAATCGAAAGTCAACTTGCGGACTCAGGAAGTCCAGCGGGGAGTAATTCTAAATTTGCCAACTAAATTAATTCAAAATTTTAAACAGTAGTTGTGTACTTAACTTTGCTTGTCGTTAGTTTTAATTGATAATTATTACTAACAAAGTGTGGTCACACAAATTTAATATTTATAAACCACACAAAATTTCAAGGTTAAGACCACCGGCAGCGTTGCCAAATTTGCATGTTCACGTCTTGTAAGTATAGGAGGCAGTAAATGAGTGGTTTTTATTAGAATTTTTAACTAAAAAAGTTTAAAAATTATTGCAAAAACTTACTTTTTTGAGCCCAAATTGTATAATTTCCTAGATTCTTTCGATAAAGATCACTTTCCATTTTGCATATTTTGTTTTCTCCATATTGGATAAAATTTGAAACCTTAGGAAATACATCGAATTTTCCTGATACTTCTGAAGCTAAGAAAGCAATTAACGCTAGTTGAATGTAATACATTTTTATTACAAAACTGACATTGTTTTGTTATTATTTGTGTTATATTTATAAGCAAAGTTTTAATACTAAATATTTTAATACATACAATTGATAATAATTAATATTCCCTACCCATATTTAAAAAAACCACTTAATGCACTTGTTTAACTGTAAAACAAGTTCTTAAAGGTTAATAATTAATTATTATGATAAAGATATGATAATTGAGGAGCAGACTTTCTATATGCAGTTTTTGAAATAACACAGTGTAAATTACACTATAAAGTATCCATAAATGAAGCAAATATTCGATTGGCGGTTTTGCAAAACAGCTAAAAAATGTATTGAACAAACTGCACTTTGTATTTTTTTACATTGGACAAACTGCATATAGAATGTCTGCTCCTCAATTATCTTAAGTAAGTAATATTTAAAGAAATAAAGATTTTTAAGGATTGGTATGCAGTGTTAAATTTTAATTTCAACAAGGACCTAACTAAACGTTAAAATATTGGAATTTTATCTATAATTGTTAAGATAAAAAATAATAACAAATTAATTTTAAACTAACAAAGTCTGTTAAGATTTTTGAATTTTTTCAGTGCTTTGCTGTATATAGTAGATAATGCGAAAAAAATTAACAGATAAGAAATTCGAATAAATTTCTTAAGGTTAGGGTTTTGCAAGTGCCGGACTAAGAAAATGACTCATTTAAAAACGGCTTGACGAATTAACTTGAAATTTTGGAAATACATATAAAAAATATTGACGCACAAGCTAATCTATTTTATATTTTAAAATTTTTAAAAACAATATATTTTTTGTCGAGATATATAATTTCTATTTTATTTTATTCAAATCAAAATAATTCACAGTTTATAATGATTACTGTTATAAACAAAAAAATTTAAAAATTCAAATTTTATTATTAATAACAAAGTTGAAAATTAGGAAAATTACCCACTCAAAAATGGCTTATCTGATTGATCTCAAATTTTAGGGTAATATTTATGAAGCAAAGGTCTACATACTAATCTATTTTTAAAATTTATATTTTATTAAATAATATAGTATTTTAATTTGTTTATATTAAAAAATGATAATTTTTTAACATTTTTTATATATACGTGAAGAATATACTTAAGTGAATATGCCTACCAAATTTGAAATTTTTTGAATTTATATAAATAAGTAATTTTTAAATTTTAAAATAATTACTTTTTTAATACATAATAGCCAAGATATTAATCAAGTTCAAAATAGAAGGTGTAGCTTCTTAGTGTCGGATGGCGCTGTTTTAGATAGTGGTTTTAGGTATAACTAGATAACAATATTTTATCTTTTTCTCTCATAACAATATAATATAACGCTATCTTACTCCGTCAAATACTAACTATAGAAGCCAGTAACGTTTTACTTCCATGTACTGTTTTGTTAGCTTTACAACATTTTTGATTCTCAAAATTGTATGTGTCGTTAAATCCTCTCGCAGACAATTTCTTTTGAATTTCATACAATAAAGCAACAATAAATATATGTATTACATTTCCATGATTACTAATTGCTCTTACAATTTTCTTTTCAAATCATTAGTAAAATTCACATGGCTGGTAATAAGGTTTAGAAGTCGGTTTAATTCTTGTTTTAATTTTTGTATATTTTCTATTCTCACTTACATATTCGCTGTCAAAGGGTTTCAGATTATAAATAAAAATGAAATATTTTACATTAATGCAGATATGCATTTCTTTCATTTAAACACGAGTAGGTGGCTTATCCTATATTTTATATTTAATCACGTACAAGTGATAAGAAGTGGCTGGTAGACATCAATTATTTATCCAAATACCTGCAAAAACAAATGCTACCGTTCTTAAAGTCGGTACATGCAATTTTACGAAGAAAATGCAATTAACATTGTACCGCATATTTAAAACGAAGTTAAAAAAAACTAAAGGACGATCAACTGATATAGATAAATTTAAAAAAATATATAAGATGGTAAAGTCAACAGCGATGGTACACCCCTTATCACTGTGGTCGTTGATGGTGCTTGCAGCAAACGTTCTTATAAAACGAATTACAATGCGTTGTCTGGAGTCGTAAGTCATTTTCTAAAAAGTAAGTCCATAAGTCCTTAATTAAATGTTATTAATTTTTAGGCATGTATTATTGGTGAAAAACAAAAAAAATTATTGTATTTGGGAGTAAGAAATAAATATTGCTTGGTATGTGATAATGAGGAGTCTCTAAAATGTGAAAAAAAAATTTTTTGGGAATATTTTTTTATTATTTTTTAACATGTAGTCTCCTTTTAACTGGATAAATTTATTCCAACACTGTTTAAGTTTTTGAATATCGTCTGTAAAGTAAGATTTAACAAAACCTTTAAAATATGAATTAGGTTTTACGGTTTCTTCATCATTTGTTTGAAATCTTCTTCCAGCAAGCCATTTTTTGAGATTTGAAAACAGGAAATAATTGCAAGATGCCAAATCTGAAAAATATGATGGATGAAGAAGAAATTCTTAACGTAATTCATCAAGTTTTATTGTTGCAATTTTGGACGAATGAGCTGGTGCATTATCGTGATCAATAACAAACGCGGCAACCATTTTGCTGATAGCTTTCTCATGTCCAAACATTTATGTAAAATTGAAATCATTGCACCTGCAATCAGCCAAAACCATGTCACGAATTTTATCCATGATTTCTTGAGTAGTAACTTTAATTTTTTTACCTGGACGTTTAGCATCTTTTGTTCTGGTACCTACTACCACAACGGAATTTCATAAACTACTTATGTATCATTTTAATCGATGGTGCGGAATCCGGGTACAAACAAGTTTCACCTCTCAATGATCCACCTTTTCCTGAACCCACGGACCTAGGCTAAATTTGTATAAAAACCACCACGGCACGAGAGGATCCACGCAAAAAAGTATTAACTTTTCGAAAGTTTTCAAATATTACAAATAACCAGAATTGTTACTGATTTTGAGGTTGCGATGAGAAATGCGTGTACTACCCAGTGGCCGGAAGCAAATGTCGAAGGTTGCAGGTTTCATCTTGGACAGGTGTGGTACCGAGCTCTCCAGAGATACGGCTTGGCTTCAGACTACCAAAATGTCGGTTCTGAAGTTGGCATATGGTTACGGTATTTCTTTGGTTTAAAGTTTTTGACAGCGGACGTTTTGGGACGTTACAATGATTTAATGGAAACCAAACCGAATAATGCGAATCTCGACAAGTTCTGTGACTATTTATTCACTTACTATGTGGTAGGGTCAGCTGTGTTTTCATTTTCAAAATTTTAATGAAATTTATGCTTTTGGCCCACAGTTTACTATTTTCAAAATTTTAATAAAATTTGCTTTTTTCCCAGTTTACCATTTTCAAAATTTGGCTCACTTTACCATGGGCCCAGTTTACATTCACCCCTGTCCTTGAATTTTATAGAAATAATTATGATTTCTTTTCAAATGTAGTTCTCTATTTTTGATATACGCAAATTTAATAATTTTGTTTTCAATTGCTTCTGAAGGATGTAAGTTGGAAGCAGAATATGGGCATTTCACTTCTACGAGTGCGTCATCGTCCACTAACCCATCTGGGCTAGCGGGTGAGTTACATCCTTCAGAAGCAATTGAAAACAAAATTATTAAATTTGCGTCTATCAAAAATAGAGAACTATATTTGAAAAGAAATCATAATTATTTCTATCAAATTCAAGGACAGATGCATATAACAAATAGACAAATTTGTTACTTTATTTGTGGGACTTCTTTGGGTATGTTGGTGGAGAAGGTACATTCTTCTTATTATTATATAATAATAGGTTTTTATTTTAATTGTGTTCTACCAGAAATTATAGATCCAAGGGTATCAAGAAATTTACCCAATAAGAAATCCCGACAGAAAAGAGTTACAAAGTTGAAATTTTTTTTAAAATTAACCTTGTATAGGGAATAAAGCGTTTGTTATTATTGACAAATAGAGAATATAGGTATATATTAAAGAATTGCCAACGCTTTTTTTTCGCTCATCGATTTACCTCTACCCTAATTCATTAAGCTTTTTACGTTATAAGTAGAACATTGTACAACTTTTCCCTTTTTGGGAATTACAAATCCTATTAGCGGGATGGATTAGTCCCCATATTACCTATTTCCGATCAATCAATATCTATTTCACCACACCGTGTGGATGTCTACTGAATGGCCGAGCTAAGAAATTCTGTATAGTCCGCGATTTGAACCCAGAATTTCCAAATCGATTTTTGAAAAAACTGGTGATTTGAAGGCCATTTTTCTCACTTAATTCTCTTATTTAAAATATGCTCTTTCAGAATTAATCGAGGTTTCAATCGTAAAATTTTTATTTTATAGCGTCAAGCCTACTTCCCAAGTAACACCAATGCCCTAAGAATTTTTCATAAGTAGTAAAAATATTCCAATATTTTTGCTTTTGGTTAAGTCATTGTTAAAATTGAACTTTCACACTGCACATCAGTCCTTGAAATTTATATAATTATCACATTTTTATCATAATCATTAATCAATTATTTAACCTTTAAGTGGCTTTAAACTGAAGTAAACTAAGTGGCATTAGGTGGCTTATTTATACATATATTTTGAAGTTCATATTTATCGAATATATTAAAATTTTGTTTATAAAGTATAAAATAATTAATAACCAACGTCAGTTTTAGAGTAAAAATGCATTTTCAACTGACTTTAATTGCTTTCTTAGCTTTCGAAGTATCAGGAAAATTTTAGGTGTTTCCTAAAGTTTCAAATTTTATTCAATAAGGAGAAAACGAAATATGCAGAACGGATAGTGATATTTATCGAAAGAATATAGGAAATTATACAATCTGGGCTCACAAAAGTAAGTTGTTGCAATAATCTTTTATTTCGTTCTAAAATCCCATGAACTGCTCATTGCGATAAGATAATGTTTTCAGTGTTGGATTCATCTGCTAAGGATGCATTTGGTATTTTAAAAGGAAATGACTAACAGCTTGGAAATTACGAGGAATGTTTGAATGTCGACGGACCGTTTCCAACTCAGTATTGCATAATTGGAGTTGCTATAAACGTTCCACCACGCATTTTCACCGAAAATTTGCTTGACAATCACCATAATCAGTACGATGTCATTTTCACCAAATTGGAGGTAAACTGACATTTTGTTAAACTTCTTTTAAAAATACGCCTTTACTATATAAATTTACTGTCGTAAATGGGTGCGTTGTCTTTCAGGAAGCACCATAAATTTTATTTTTTAGAAACTTTTTAAATACAGAAAACCTCTAGTAGTTTTCTTTACCATCTAAACAGACATCTTGTTCAAAACAGATGCGCCTGTTAAATTTATTATTGTTTTAGAACTACATGTTCAACACGGTAAGATTGGGCATGTGTTTTCCATCATCATGTTCGGCTTCGGATATCCAAACTTTTCTAACCAAAACCTTAAATAAAGTGGAAACAAATTTCAAAACCGTTGGTGTTACTTACAATGTTTCATCTGGCGAAGAATTTTGTTCGAATTATGTAAATCCCAAAATATTTGGGCAAAAGAAATAATTTTTAGATATTTTGTACCGCCCTGACCGTGATTATCATTTGTAACAACCGCGGAAAAAGGAATTATTTTGAAAAAAAAAATTAAGAAATTTTTTTTTTTTTTTTGTTAAAATTGTTATAAACAATTTAAATTGTTTATAACAATTACGCTGCCACCACATAAATTTTAAAGGACATTTATGAAGACCTAAAAGGGAGGGGGGAAGATAACTTAATAATAAACTTCTTTAATTAAAAGAATAGGTAACGTAGTATTTTCTGGTCTTAACTTCCAGTTCTCCTCATAAGCGTAAGGAATAAAATAAGCACTGTGATTTCACCTTTCAAAGTTTAGGATTTAATTAATAATAAAAGAACTGTTACTTTTATATATAAGAATTATTTAATAAAAAAAAATAGGATTGATTTTCATACATTAACTAAAGTTTTTCATTTATAGATTTGTTCAATGGTTCACCAGGATTGTTTTTATCCATACATTTTATTTATTCAATTTTTATTTTAATTTAATTCGATAATTTTATCATTTAAAATAATACTTTAAAAATTTAATCTTAACATTTTCCTAACAAGATTTTCATACATTAATTTGGAGATTTTCATTTACAACTTTAAACATGATTTCTAAAATACACACATTTATTATCCAATTTTTCATTCCAATTTAGTTTATTAATTACATAGTATTTTTAACTTACATATTAGGTATTTTGTACAGGGTCTGCCATTGGCACTAACGCACTAATTAAACTACATTTTGACTACCAATTCGACAGTACAACTTGACTGTCTAACTTGCTAACTGACTGCTGGCCACTGAAATGACTTCGAAAAGAATAATCGAATGAATCTGATGAGGAACTTCGTCGAGATCTATTTATTAATTTTTCCCACCATCTTTTGAGAATAAAATTTTGGTTTCAACCCCTATTCTGAGCTTTTTAGTTTTTCAAAAGTTTAAGTGATTTCATTTGCTGAGCTCGTCCCCACCTTAAGATCGAGGTTAGTACAAATTTACCTTCCTTCAGTTGACTATTTTTGACTGGTTTAAACTTGGCTTTGAAAGTCCAAGACTAATGGCAATTTTAAATAAAAGGAACATTTTCTCTTTGAATTTCTACTTGCTTTGAGAAACTATACACCTGTATAATAAATTTGGGATTTTATGACTTCTTGACAATTTAGAGCCAGCTGCTTCGACTTTGCTATGGGCCGAAAGTCCTTGTATTTTTATTACTGTATTGTTTAATTTATCCTTTAAGAAATTTACTGATCAAATTTCTTTGCTTTCCAAGTGAGACTTTTATTCGCGGTTTTTGGTAAAATTTATATTAAATAATTTTAATGTTTGTTACAAATATTTTGATTGAACTTCTTATGTTCTAAAGGGGGTTTTCTATTGAAGAGATTTTATCTCCATTGTTAAGTGATTTAAAAAGTTAACTTTTTGTAAAGGTATTGTCTACCTTTTGGCTTTTATGTTTTTATGGAATTTGCCGTTATATTGTTCGTTTTAGTTTAATGCCGCTTCACTTGTTAATCTTTTATTGGTTTCTTCATAATTTCCACGTTGAATTTAATTTCTAAATTATATTAACTAAGCTCTTCAAGTTATAGTTAATTATTAGTTGAATGTATAAAAGTACTGAATTTATTTCTGTGAATTTAATATGTGAAATTAATTTCGTTTTAATTCGATTAAATTTAACTTTAAGAAAATTCGTGTTGTATTTTTATAATTTAAATATTAAGTTTGGATTCGTAAACTTACGATTCATAATTGATTAATTTATTTGTTCTGGTAATAACAAAAAAAACTAGTTTAAGTTTATGGCTTCTTTTGTGATTGCAAATTCTTTATCTCAATGACCATTTGTCGCTCTATTTTTAACATACAGGGTGTTTTTGAAGTATCGTTAATTCTATGATTTCTTTATGATTAAATAATTTAAATTTGTTTAAAAAAAACGGGGTGGGTTTACTACAATTTAAGTAAACCTTGAGAAAAATAGTAAATTAATTATATTATATTTTCAGCATTCTTAGCTTTACGTGTATTATTTTGGTATTAATTGGAACAATAAAGGATTGTTGCGGTAAAACAAACAAATTGTGCTTATCCTTTTCGATACGAAGAAATTGGAACGATTTGTTTAAATTTCAAGGCAATCAGGAGGAAACACAGATTTTAAATGGATTTTGAAGTACATGTGGTATTATTACCACATAGTAATAATTAATTAACTATTTAAAATTGAAATATTTATTTAACTGGAACGAAATACAATTATTATTTTTGACTTGTTAATCTAAATTTTTATTTTTTGTTATCTCAAAACTATGGAGATTTTTAAATTATTAAAACTTAAGCCTACTGATAATAAATTCTTTAAAATAATGTTTGTGTGACGCTACAATAGAATTAAATAAATCAAATAATTTATCAAATTTTTCTATAAATGTTGCAGTTCCCACGGCATCAGATGATAAAGCTCCAAAAGAAACATACGTAGAAATTCCAATGGCAACCGACTCACTTAAAACCTGTGTTGCCAATTTGACACGCATTCTTTCAAATAGTGTTGGATTAATATGACTGTTTGTTAATTTAGAAGCCATTCTTAAAGGTTTTTGCTTGTCGCTCTCATAAAAACTTTTTATGGGGCCCCAAGAAGCTTCACCATGATTGAATTTGATCACATACTTCAGTAAATTATTTCTTACCGATTTAATTAAATGACAAGGATCAAACATGTAGTACATTTTATGGTCATCTACCATAAAGTACGGTTTTTCTTGAGATATTTAAAACAAATTTGTTAGTTTCACAAAATTGCCCCCTTGATCAGAAATTAATACAACCGGAGTGACACCAGATATAGCTAAAAGTTTTCGTACACTTTGCTCTACAATATTTTTTATCATTTCTCCTTGACAGGTAGTGTTGGAAAAGAAAAACGCTAATGGCTGCTTCCACTTACTATGAAGGCCTCTGGCCATAACAACCATTAGACTTTGTGCTGGGGTAAAGTCTTTTTCTTCACCTTTGTCATGATACCCAATAATTGCATCCTTGGAATGATTGTAAAAAAGATAAACTTTCAAAGACATCTCATCTAAACAAATTGAACAAATTCTTTGAATATCAGTCAAACTGTTTAATTTGACTTTCAAAATTTCAAATACAAAATCATTAAAACCAGTTTTGAAATCTAAAGAATGTGTTACTCTTAGCAAAGTTTTTATTGAAGGTAATCCAAAGGATTTCATGAGCAGTCTATAAGTTTTGGGGCTTGAAAACCAAACTTGTAAAGCAAATTGTTTAAACTTATCAGTGTATCTTTGCCCTTTGGGTTTATGCACTGCTAATCTTGCCAGGGCTTTTACAAATATCGAAGTCTCCTCAGGTAAAAATTGATCACATAATTCCCTAAAATCGTTGATTGTCAATTCCCGTTTTTTTACATCCAACAATTTTGACATTTTCATTAATCGCAGTTTCTCATTTTCACGTTAATAGCTGCGTCTTAACTTTTCTTTCCTTGGGGTGTTAGCCGAAAGAGATTGCGGAGTTTGTGTTGCACAAGAAGCTGATGGTGAAGAAGTAACAAAGCTAAAAAAAGCTGTATTAGTATATTAGAAATAAATAAACATCATCATCTTTAGAAGTATTTGCTAATATTTACCTGCTAATGAGTCTGATATAAGGTTAAAAACGTCTTAGAAGTGTTGGTAAGATTAAGCACGAACGATAGATTAACCTCTTTGGGTCGATTTTACCCTAAAAAATGAGTATTAAAAAAACCTCGCTTTTTCAACGGTTTCCTACGTATTTTGATGAGAAAAATTGAATAACAAAGTATTTTTTGAAATAACTATCATAATAAAGTTTTTACGGTCGGTTTAAGTCGTATTCGAGGATTTTCAATTAGTCAGCTATATCCGTTATTTTCAACGCTTTGCAATCGATTCCGCCTGTTAAAATTGCGATTTTTGAACTCTACGCACCCAAATGCGTCTGATACAATGTTAAAAACGTCTTAGAAGTGTTGGTAAGATTAAGCACGAACGATAGATTAACCTCTTTGGGTCGATTTTACCCTAAAAAATGAGTATTAAAAAAACCTCGCTTTTTCAACGGTTTCCTACGTATTTTGATGAGAAAAATCGAATAACGAAGTCTTTTTTGCAATAACTACTATAATAAAGTTTTTACGGTCGGTTTAAGTCGTATTCGAGGATTTTTAATTAGTCAGCTATATCCGTTATTTTCAACGCTTTGCAAACGATTCAGCCAGTTAAAATTGCGATTTTTGAACTCTACGCACCCAAATGCGTCGGGTACAATGTTAAAAACGTCTTAGAAGTGTTGGTAAGATTAAGCCCGAACGATAGATTAACCTCTTTGCGTCGATTTTACCCTAAAAAATGAGTATTAAAAAACCTCGCTTTTTCAACGGCTTCCTACGTATTTTGATGAGAAAAATCGAATAACGAAGTCTTTTTTGCAATAATTATCATAATAAAGTTTTTACGGTCGGTTTAACTCGTATTCGAGGATTTTCAATTAGTCAGCTATATCCGTTATTTTCAACGCTTTGCAAACGATTCCGCCAGTTAAAATTGCGATTTTTGAACTCTACGCACCCAAATGCGTCTGATACAATGTTAAAAACGTCTTAGAAGTGTTGGTAAGATTAAGCACGATTGATAGATTAACCTCTTTGGGTCGATTTTACCCTAAAAAATGAGTATTAAAAAATCCTCGCTTTTTCAACGGTTTCCTACGTATTTTGATGAGAAAAATCGAATAACGAAGTATTTTTTGAAATAACTATCATAATAAAGTTTTCACGGTCGGTTACAGTCATATTCGAGGATTTTCAATTAGTCAGCTATATCCGTTATTTTCAACGCTTTGCAATCGATTCCGCCAGTTAAAATTGCTATTTTTGAACTCTACGCACCCAAATGCGTCTGATACAATGTTAAAAACGTCTTAGAAGTGTTGGTAAGATTAAGCACGAACGATAGATTAACCTCTTTGGGTCGATTTTACCCTAAAATGTGAGTATTAAAAAAACCTCGCTTTTTCAACGGTTTCCTACGTATTTTGATGAGAAAAATCGAATAACGAAGTTTTTTTTGCAATAATTATCATAATAAAGTTTTTACGGTCGGTTTAACTCGTATTCGAGGATTTTCAATTAGTCAGCTATATCCGTTATTTTCAACGCTTTGCAAACGATTCCGCCAGTTAAAATTGCGATTTTTGAACTCTACGCACCCAAATGCGTCTGATACAATGTTAAAAACGTCTTAGAAGTGTTGGTAAGATTAAGCACGATTGATAGATTAACCTCTTTGGGTCGATTTTACCCTAAAAAATGAGTATTAAAAAAACCTCGCTTTTTCAACGGTTTCCTACGTATTTTGATGAGAAAAATCGAATAACGAAGTATTTTTTGAAATAACTATCATAATAAAGTTTTCACGGTCGGTTACAGTCATATTCGAGGATTTTCAATTAGTCAGCTATATCCGTTATTTTCAACGCTTTGCAAACGATTCCGCCAGTTAAAATTGCGATTTTTGAACTCTACGCACCCAAATGCGTCTGATACAATGTTAAAAACGTCTTAGAAGTGTTGGTAAGATTGAGCACGATTGATAGATTAACCTCTTTGGGTCGATTTTACCCTAAAAAGTGAGTATTAAAAAATCCTCGCTTTTTCAACGGTTTCCTACGTATTTTGATGAGAAAAATCGAATAACGAAGTATTTTTTGAAATAACTATCATAATAAAGTTTTCACGGTCGGTTTCAGTCATATTCGAGGATTTTCAATTAGTCAGCTATATCCGTTATTTTCAACGCTTTGCAATCGATTCCGCCAGTTAAAATTGCTATTTTTGAACTCTACGCACCCAAATGCGTCTGATACAATGTTAAAAACGTCTTAGAAGTGTTGGTAAGATTAAGCACGAACGATAGATTAACCTCTTTGGGTCGATTTTACCCTAAAATGTGAGTATTAAAAAAACCTCGCTTTTTCAACGGTTTCCTACGTATTTTGATGAGAAAAATCGAATAACGAAGTCTTTTTTGCAAAAACTACTATAATAAAGTTTTTACGGTCGGTTTAAGTCGTATTCGAGGATTTTTAATTAGTCAGCTATATCCGTTTCTATATCCGTATATATATTTTCAACGCTTTGAAACGATTCCGCCAGTTAAAATTGCGATTTTTGAACTTTACGCACCCAAATGCGTCTGATGCAATGTTAAAAACGTCTTAGAAGTGTTGGTAAGATTAAGCACGAACGATAGATTAACCTCTTTGGGTCGATTTTACCCTAAAATGTGAGTATTAAAAAAACCTCGCTTTTTCAACGGTTTCCTACGTATTTTGATGAGAAAAATCGAATAACGAAGTCTTTTTTGCAATAATTATCATAATAAAGTTTTTACGGTCGGTTTAACTCGTATTCGAGGATTTTTAATTAGTCAGCTATATCCGTTATTTTCAACGCTTTGCAATCGATTCCGCCAGTTAAAATTGCTATTTTTGAACTTTACGCACCCAAATGCGTCTGATGCAATGTTAAAAACGTCTTAGAAGTGTTGGTAAGATTAAGCACGAACGATAGATTAACCTCTTTGGGTCGATTTTACCCTAAAATGTGAGTATTAAAAAAACCTCGCTTTTTCAACGGTTTCCTACGTATTTTGATGAGAAAAATCGAATAACGAAGTCTTTTTTGCAATAATTATCATAATAAAGTTTTTACGGTCGGTTTAACTCGTATTCGAGGATTTTCAATTAGTCAGCTATATCCGTTATTTTCAACGCTTGGCAAACGATACCGCCAGTTAAAATTGCGATTTTTGAACTCTACGCACCCAAATGCGTCTGATACAATGTTAAAAACGTCTTAGAAGTGTTGGTAAGATTAAGCACGAACGATAGATTAACCTCTTTGGGTCGATTTTACCCTAAAATGTGAGTATTAAAAAAACCTCGCTTTTTCAACGGTTTCCTACGTAGTTTGATGAGAAAAATCGAATAACGAAGTCTTTTTTGCAATAACTACTATAATAAAGTTTTTACGGTCGGTTTAAGTCGTATTCGAGGATTTTTAATTAGTCAGCTATATCCGTTATTTTCAACGCTTTGCAAACGATTCAGCCAGTTAAAATTGCGATTTTTGAACTCTACGCACCCAAATGCGTCGTTTACAATGTTAAAAACGTCTTAGAAGTGTTGGTAAGATTAAGCCCGAACGATAGATTAACCTCTTTGCGTCGATTTTACCCTAAAAAATGAGTATTAAAAAACCTCGCTTTTTCAACGGCTTCCTACGTATTTTGATGAGAAAAATCGAATAACGAAGTCTTTTTTGCAATAATTATCATAATAAAGTTTTTACGGTCGGTTTAACTCGTATTCGAGGATTTTCAATTAGTCAGCTATATCCGTTATTTTCAACGCTTTGCAAACGATTCCGCCAGTTAAAATTGCGATTTTTGAACTCTACGCACCCAAATGCGTCTGATACAATGTTAAAAACGTCTTAGAAGTGTTGGTAAGATTAAGCACGATTGATAGATTAGCCTCTTTGGGTCGATTTTACCCTAAAAAATGAGTATTAAAAAATCTTCGCTTTTTCAACGGTTTCCTACGTATTTTGATGAGAAAAATCGAATAACGAAAAATTTTTTGAAATAACTATTATAATAAAGTTTTCACGGTCGGTTACAGTCATATTCGAGGATTTTCAATTAGTCAGCTATATCCGTTATTTTCAACGCTTTGCAATCGATTCCGCCAGTTAAAATTGCTATTTTTGAACTCTACGCACCCAAATGCGTCTGATACAATGTTAAAAACGTCTTAGAAGTGTTGGTAAGATTAAGCACGAACGATAGATTAACCTCTTTGGGTCGATTTTACCCTAAAATGTGAGTATTAAAAAAACCTCGCTTTTTCAACGGTTTCCTACGTATTTTGATGAGAAAAATCGAATAACGAAGTCTTTTTTGCAATAACTACTATAATAAAGTTTTTACGGTCGGTTTAAGTCGTATTCGAGGATTTTTAATTAGTCAGCTATATCCGTTATTTTCAACGCTTTGCAAACGATTCCGCCAGTTAAAATTGCGATTTTTGAACTCTACGCACCCAAATGCGTCGGGTACAATGTTAAAAACGTCTTAGAAGTGTTGGTAAGATTAAGCCCGAACGATAGATTAACCTCTTTGCGTCGATTTTACCCTAAAAAATGAGTATTAAAAAACCTCGCTTTTTCAACGACTTCCTACGTATTTTGATGGGAAAAATCGAATAACGAAGTCTTTTTTGCAATAATTATCATAATAAAGTTTTTACGGTCGGTTTAACTCGTATTCGAGGATTTTCAATTAGTCAGCTATATCCGTTATTTTCAACGCTTTGCAAACGATTCCGCCAGTTAAAATTGCGATCTTTGAACTCTACGCACCCAAATGCGTCTGATACAATGTTAAAAACGTCTTAGAAGTGTTGGTAAGATTAAGCACGAACGATAGATTAACCTCTTTGGGTCGATTTTACCCTAAAATGTGAGTATTAAAAAAACCTCGCTTTTTCAACGGTTTCCTACGTAGTTTGATGAGAAAAATCGAATAACGAAGTCTTTTTTGCAATAACTACTATAATAAAGTTTTTACGGTCGGTTTAAGTCGTATTCGAGGATTTTTAATTAGTCAGCTATATCCGTTATTTTCAACGCTTTGCAAACGATTCAGCCAGTTAAAATTGCGATTTTTGAACTCTACGCACCCAAATGCGTCTGATACAATGTTAAAAACGTCTTAGAAGTGTTGGTAAGATTAAGCACGATTGATAGATTAACCTCTTTGGGTCGATTTTACCCTAAAAAATGAGTATTAAGAAAACCTCGCTTTTTCAACGGTTTCCTACGTATTTTGATGAGAAAAATCGAATAACGAAGTCTATTTTGCAATAATTATCATAATAAAGTTTTTACGGTCGGTTTAACTCGTATTCGAGGATTTTCAATTAGTCAGCTATATCCGTTATTTTCAACGCTTTGCAAACGATTCCGCCAGTTAAAATTGCGATCTTTGAACTCTACGCACCCAAATGCGTCTGATACAATGTTAAAAACGTCTTAGAAGTGTTGGTAAGATTAAGCACGAACGATAGATTAACCTCTTTGGGTCGATTTTACCCTAAAATGTGAGTATTAAAAAAACCTCGCTTTTTCAACGGTTTCCTACGTAGTTTGATGAGAAAAATCGAATAACGAAGTCTTTTTTGCAATAACTACTATAATAAAGTTTTTACGGTCGGTTTAAGTCGTATTCGAGGATTTTTAATTAGTCAGCTATATCCGTTATTTTCAACGCTTTGCAAACGATTCAGCCAGTTAAAATTGCGATTTTTGAACTCTACGCACCCAAATGCGTCGTTTACAATGTTAAAAACGTCTTAGAAGTGTTGGTAAGATTAAGCCCGAACGATAGATTAACCTCTTTGCGTCGATTTTACCCTAAAAAATGAGTATTAAAAAACCTCGCTTTTTCAACGGCTTCCTACGTATTTTGATGAGAAAAATCGAATAACGAAGTCTTTTTTGCAATAATTATCATAATAAAGTTTTTACGGTCGGTTTAACTCGTATTCGAGGATTTTCAATTAGTCAGCTATATCCGTTATTTTCAACGCTTTGCAAACGATTCCGCCAGTTAAAATTGCGATTTTTGAACTCTACGCACCCAAATGCGTCTGATACAATGTTAAAAACGTCTTAGAAGTGTTGGTAAGATTAAGCACGATTGATAGATTAACCTCTTTGGGTCGATTTTACCCTAAAAAATGAGTATTAAAAAATCCTAGCTTTTTCAACGGTTTCCTACGTATTTTGATGAGAAAAATCGAATAACGAAAAATTTTTTGAAATAACTATCATAATAAAGTTTTCACGGTCGGTTACAGTCATATTCGAGGATTTTCAATTAGTCAGCTATATCCGTTATTTTCAACGCTTTGCAATCGATTCCGCCAGTTAAAATTGCTATTTTTGAACTCTACGCACCCAAATGCGTCTGATACAATGTTAAAAACGTCTTAGAAGTGTTGGTAAGATTAAGCACGAACGATAGATTAACCTCTTTGGGTCGATTTTACCCTAAAATGTGAGTATTAAAAAAACCTCGCTTTTTCAACGGTTTCCTACGTATTTTGATGAGAAAAATCGAATAACGAAGTCTTTTTTGCAATAACTACTATAATAAAGTTTTTACGGTCGGTTTAAGTCGTATTCGAGGATTTTTAATTAGTCAGCTATATCCGTTATTTTCAACGCTTTGCAAACGATTCCGCCAGTTAAAATTGCGATTTTTGAACTCTACGCACCCAAATGCGTCGGGTACAATGTTAAAAACGTCTTAGAAGTGTTGGTAAGATTAAGCCCGAACGATAGATTAACCTCTTTGCGTCGATTTTACCCTAAAAAATGAGTATTAAAAAACCTCGCTTTTTCAACGACTTCCTACGTATTTTGATGGGAAAAATCGAATAACGAAGTCTTTTTTGCAATAATTATCATAATAAAGTTTTTACGGTCGGTTTAACTCGTATTCGAGGATTTTCAATTAGTCAGCTATATCCGTTATTTTCAACGCTTTGCAAACGATTCCGCCAGTTAAAATTGCGATTTTTGAACTCTACGCACCCAAATGCGTCTGATACAATGTTAAAAACGTCTTAGAAGTGTTGGTAAGATTAAGCACGATTGATAGATTAACCTCTTTGGGTCGATTTTACCCTAAAAAATGAGTATTAAGAAAACCTCGCTTTTTCAACGGTTTCCTACGTATTTTGATGAGAAAAATCGAATAACGAAGTCTATTTTGCAATAATTATCATAATAAAGTTTTTACGGTCGGTTTAACTCGTATTCGAGAATTTTCAATTAGTCAGCTATATCCGTTATTTTCAACGCTTTGCAAACGATTCCGCCAGCTAAAATTGCGATTTTTGAACTCTACGCACCCAAATGCGTCTGATACAATGTTAAAAACGTCTTAGAAGTGTTGGTAAGATTAAGCACGATTGATAGATTAACCTCTTTGGGTCGATTTTACCCTAAAAAATGAGTATTAAAAAAACCTCGCTTTTTCAACGGTTTCCTACGTATTTTGATGAGAAAAATTGAATAACGAAGTATTTTTTGAAATAACTATCATAATAAAGTTTTTACGGTCGGTTTAAGTCGTATTCGAGGATTTTCAATTAGTCAGTTATATCCGTTATTTTCAACGCTTTGCAAACGATTCCGCCAGTTAAAATTGCGATTTTTGAACTCTACGCACCCAAATGCGTCTGATACAATGTTAAAAACATCTTAGAAGTGTTGGTAAGATTAAGCACGATTGATAGATTAACCTCTTTGGGTCGATTTTACCCTAAAAAATGAGTATTAAGAAAACCTCGCTTTTTCAACGGTTTCCTACGTATTTTGATGAGAAAAATCGAATAACGAAGTCTATTTTGCAATAATTATCATAATAAAGTTTTTACGGTCGGTTTAACTCGTATTCGAGGATTTTCAATTAGTCAGCTATATCCGTTATTTTCAACGCTTTGCAAACGATTCCGCCAGTTAAAATTGCGATTTTTGAACTCTACGCACCCAAATGCGTCTGATACAATGTTAAAAACGTCTTAGAAGTGTTGGTAAGATTAAGCACGATTGATAGATTAACCTCTTTGGGTCGATTTTACCCTAAAAAATGAGTATTAAAAAAACCTCGCTTTTTCAACGGTTTCCTACGTATTTTGATGAGAAAAATTGAATAACGAAGTATTTTTTGAAATAACTATCATAATAAAGTTTTTACGATCGGTTTAAGTCGTATTCGAGGATTTTCAATTAGTCAGCTATATCCGTTATTTTCAACGCTTTGCAAACGATTCCGCCAGTTAAAATTGCGATTTTTGAACTCTACGCACCCAAATGCGTCTGATACAATGTTAAAAACGTCTTAGAAGTGTTGGTAAGATTAAGCACGATTGATAGATTAACCTCTTTGGGTCGATTTTACCCTAAAAAATGAGTATTAAAAAAACCTCGCTTTTTCAACGGTTTCCTACGTATTTTGATGAGAAAAATTGAATAACGAAGTATTTTTTGAAATAACTATCATAATAAAGTTTTTACGGTCGGTTTAAGTCGTATTCGAGGATTTTCAATTAGTCAGCTATATCCGTTATTTTCAACGCTTTGCAAACGATTCCGCCAGTTAAAATTGCGATTTTTGAACTCTACGCACCCAAATGCGTCTGATACAATGTTAAAAACGTCTTAGAAGTGTTGGTAAGATTAAGCACGATTGATAGATTAACCTCTTTGGGTCGATTTTACCCTAAAAAATGAGTATTAAAAAAACCTCGCTTTTTCAACGGTTTCCTACGTATTTTGATGAGAAAAATTGAATAACGAAGTATTTTTTGAAATAACTATCATAATAAAGTTTTTACGATCGGTTTAAGTCGTATTCGAGGATTTTCAATTAGTCAGCTATATCCGTTATTTTCAACGCTTTGCAAACGATTCCGCCAGTTAAAATTGCGATTTTTGAACTCTACGCACCCAAATGCGTCTGATACAATGTTAAAAACGTCTTAGAAGTGTTGGTAAGATTAAGCACGATTGATAGATTAACCTCTTTGGGTCGATTTTACCCTAAAAAATGAGTATTAAAAAAACCTCGCTTTTTCAACGGTTTCCTACGTATTTTGATGAGAAAAATTGAATAACGAAGTATTTTTTGAAATAACTATCATAATAAAGTTTTTACGGTCGGTTTAAGTCGTATTCGAGGATTTTCAATTAGTCAGCTATATCCGTTATTTTCAACGCTTTGCAAACGATTCCGCCAGTTAAAATTGCGATTTTTGAACTCTACGCACCCAAATGCGTCTGATACAATGTTAAAAACGTCTTAGAAGTGTTGGTAAGATTAAGCACGATTGATAGATTAACCTCTTTGGGTCGATTTTACCCTAAAAAATGAGTATTAAAAAAACCTCGCTTTTTCAACGGTTTCCTACGTATTTTGATGAGAAAAATTGAATAACGAAGTATTTTTTGAAATAACTATCATAATAAAGTTTTTACGATCGGTTTAAGTCGTATTCGAGGATTTTCAATTAGTCAGCTATATCCGTTATTTTCAACGCTTTGCAAACGATTCCGCCAGTTAAAATTGCGATTTTTGAACTCTACGCACCCAAATGCGTCTGATACAATGTTAAAAACGTCTTAGAAGTGTTGGTAAGATTAAGCACGATTGATAGATTAACCTCTTTGGGTCGATTTTACCCTAAAAAATGAGTATTAAAAAAACCTCGCTTTTTCAACGGTTTCCTACGTATTTTGATGAGAAAAATTGAATAACGAAGTATTTTTTGAAATAACTATCATAATAAAGTTTTTACGGTCGGTTTAAGTCGTATTCGAGGATTTTCAATTAGTCAGCTATATCCGTTATTTTCAACGCTTTGCAAACGATTCCGCCAGTTAAAATTGCGATTTTTGAACTCTACGCACCCAAATGCGTCTGATACAATGTTAAAAACGTCTTAGTAGTGTTGGTAAGATTAAGCACGATTGATAGATTAACCTCTTTGGGTCGATTTTACCCTAAAAAATGAGTATTAAAAAAACCTCGCTTTTTCAACGGTTTCCTACGTATTTTGATGAGAAAAATTGAATAACGAAGTATTTTTTGAAATAACTATCATAATAAAGTTTTTACGGTCGGTTTAAGTCGTATTCGAGGATTTTCAATTAGTCAGCTATATCTGTTATTTTCAACGCTTTGCAAACGATTCCGCCAATTAAAATTGCGATTTTTGAACTCTACGCACCCAAATGCGTCTGATACAATGTTAACAACGTCTTAGAAGTGTTGGTAAGATTAAGCACGAACGATAGATTAACCTCTTTGGGTCGATTTTACCCTAAAAAATGAGTATTAAAAAAACCTCGCTTTTTCAACGGTTTCCTACGTATATTGATGAGAAAAATCGAATTACGAAGTCTTTTTTGCAATAACTATCATAATAAAGTTTTTACGGTCGGTTTAACTCGTATTCGAGGATTTTCAATTAGTCAGGTATATCCGTTATTTTCAACGCTTTGCAAACGATTCCGCCAGTTAAAATTGCGATTTTTGAACTCTACGCACCCAAATGAGTCTGATACAATGTTAAAAACGTCTTAGAAGTGTTTGTAAGATTAAGCACGATTGATAGATTAACCTCTTTGGGTCGATTTTACCCTAAAAAATGAGTATTGAAAAAACCTCGCTTTTTCAACGGTTTCCTACGTATTTTGATGAAAAAAATCAAATAACGAAGTCTTTTATAGGTTAATCTATATAATCTATAAATATATATAACCCTTTCTAAATGGAGTACTAAGGTGATTTTAAGTTGGTACGACCAACGACAATAACCAATCAGAGTGCGTTGTGTGTCCTAAAAAAATAAGACGCTGGAGCAGCAGCAGCGTGCTGGTCTTTTATATATGTGTCTAGTTTGAAATCCCGTCCACGGACGGGTAGCTAATCGGTGAATTTCTATTTTAGAGGTATTAATTTAAAAAAAAATTGTTTTTAAACACCAACACTAACCTAAGCTCAACCGATGGATTTGTCTTTTAACATTGTACCGAACTTTGGCAGTAAAGTTGGTCACAGCGCCACTTGATCCTTTTAAGATATATAAAAAAAAAGGTAGCTAACTACGGATATTTAGTCCACAGTCGAAAAGCAAACGGGTCGCGCATTAGCGCGTTTCGTGAGGTTCTTGAAGATGTTGACCTAATGTATTTATACCACCAAAAGCTCTTAGTGCCCACAGATGACACAATCTGCAATGATGGAATTTGGGCGCCAGTTGATGATAAAGAACTTATCATCAACAGAATAGATTTTTTAGTTTGCAGCCAAAAGATGTTAGTAGAAAAGTGTAAAATCACTTACGTGAAATATTCGAAAAGAAACTTCACACCACAAGCTATCACTAAAAATGCAAATCGCACAACTGAATCAAGGATTAATCCAGGAAAATCACAAATAAAAGTCACTTCCAGAAAATTCGACCACTCTCATCCCTTGTTCGATTGCCAATCCTCCTGTTACCAACCTTTGTTTTTCAAAATTCCCAAAGTTACCAAAGTAACCATGGTTGTTACAAACAAGGTGTTACAACATTCTTCATTAAAAGAAATGAATCCCTAATACTGACAATTTTAATTGTTTACGTTCAAACGTTCTTAAGTTCAAAAATAATGATTATATAGCTGATTCAATCGCGGACGGGCGTCTCACCAACGTTGGAAATTTGTTTGGTGTGGAACTCGATCCCAGGGGAGTTGATTTTAAGTTGCTAAATGCCAACGACGACGACAACTAATCAGAGTGCGTTGTGTGTCTTAAAAAAATGACACGCTGATGGAGGAGGAGGTAGAGGAGTAGCGTGTGTTGGCCGTTTAGTATTGTGAAATACATTTATTGAAAATGTAAAAATTTAATATTAAATTTTCTGGATGGATAATCCTCGCATTTACCGAGATAAAATTTATATATAAGTATCCCAGTTGAAATTTACTTGTTGTGCAACTTGATCTCAGGGGAGGTGATTTTAAGCTGGCATGATTAACGACAACTACCAATCAGAGCGCGTTGTGTGTTTTAAAAAAAATTAAATAAAAAATTAATAATTTTAAAAAAAAACCTTTTATTTAAAATTACAAAAGTGCACTAAAAAGTAGAAAATAATTTTAATAAAAGCAAACAAAGCTTCGTGAAAACATCAATATAAAAGCGTGGGGCTGTTTATAGGTGGATAAGCAGGCTAACTATTGGTGTACAAAATTCATAACCCCACGCTTTTATATTGATGTTTTCACGAAGCTTTGTTTTTTTTATTAAAATTATTTTCTACTTTTTAGTGCACTTTTGTAATTTTAAATAAAAGGTTTTTTTCAAAAATTTTTAATTTTTTATTTAATTTTTTATTTTCTAATTTTTTAGTCATATCTTTTCAAATACAGCTTATGTATTTTAACTAATATAGGTTCATCCTATCAGAATTCTTCATTTATGTGTTTTAGATGTTTGATACTTCACCCTGTATAAATCATTACGACGAAAAACTTTACCCTGAATGCGGTCCTTAAAAATGAGATTTAGAATTCTAAGTTACTTTCCACCCTGTATGATAAAATTGTCCAATGCGCATCGACGCATGCGCTTAATGGTTTTCAGTTTTTTCCCGATTTTTCGCTTATTTTTCAGAATTTTAGAAAAACAAAATTAAAATATGAAAATGCTCTGCAGGTGAAAGCTGTGTACCAAATTTCAGATCTCTAGGACGTCGGAAAGTTGCTTAAAAATGGCTTCAAAGCGGTCGACCCACACGGACAACGGACGACGGACAACGGTCTTCCCAAGTTAAATAAAAGCTTTTAATAAAAAACCAGCACGCTGTTGCTGCTGCTGCTCCAGCGTGTCATTTTTCACTCTGATTGGTTGTTGTCTTTGGTCGTACCAACTTAAAATCACCTTAGTATTCCATTCAGAAAAGGTTATATATATTTCTATATGGAGTGGTAAAGTAATTTTAAGTTAGTACGACCGACGACAACGACCAATCAGAGTGCGCTGTGTGTTCTAAAAAAATGACACGCTGAAGGAGTAGCAGCAGTAGCAGCGTGTCATTTTTTTAAAACACACAACGCGCTCTGATTGGTTGTTGTCGTTAATCATATCAACTTAAAATCACCTACCCTGAGATCGAGTAGCACACCAATCAAGTTTTCAACTTTGATGGGACGCCCATCCGTGGTTGAGCCAGCTATAGTAATTAATCGATCCAATTTTTTACCAATTCAAAATTACTTCCCCTGGGATCGAGTTGCATACCAAGTAAGTTTCAACTAGGATACTTATATATAAATTTTATCTCGGTTAATTTGAAGATTATCCATTAAGAAAATTTAATATTCGACTTTTACATTTTCAATAAATGTATTTCACAATAATAAACGAGCAGCACAAGCAACTTCTCTATCTCCCTCTCCTCTTTCAGCGTGTCATATTTTTAAGACACACAACGCATTCTGATTGATTGTTGTCGTTGGTTTTTAGCAACTTAAAATCTACTCCCCTGGGATCGAGTTGCACACCAAACGAGTTTCCAACGTTGAGGACGTTTGAACGCGAACAATTAAAATTGTCAGAATTAGGGATTTATTTTTTTAATTGAGGATGTTAAAAGAGTAATCCATCGGTTAAGCTTAGATTAGTGCTGGTATTGAAAACGATTTTTTTTAATTAATACCGCTAAAATAGAGATTCACCGACTAGATGCCCGTCCGTGGACGGACTTTCCAGCTAGTAATCTATAAATATATATAACCCTTTCAGAATGGAGTACTAAGGTGATTTTAAGTTGGTACGACCAACGACAACAACCAATCAGAGTGCGTTGTGTGTCCTAAAAAAATGACACGATGGAGCAGCAGCAGCGTGCTGGTCTTTTATATATGTGATAAACAAAAGATTGTACATAGAAACTTCATATACCCTGTGTTTTTGAAAAACCGTCAGGGATAAAAATAGTATATTATACATCATGGGGCCAAGGTGCCACTTTTCATCCCGCGTGTGAAGGTTTTCTTCAATGTATGAATGTATGAATCCCAAAAAAATAACAAAACTGATCAAAGATAAACTTCAATTTTATTTTGGATTTTAGACATTGAATTTAAATTTTGGCTCTACGTGAGAAATTATTTGCGGTTTTGGGCGTTTTTTCAGTTAAAAGTTGGCGCCACAGATTTCTGAAGTCTGACAACACTGAACCGTGGCGTCTACCTTTCATCGGGAACGCGTCTATTTTGTGAATTCTGACAGTAAAGTTCACTGTCAATTTTTACCCGAAATATTGAAGATATTTCTAATTATTAATATTGTTGCTGTGTATTTTAAACCATCGCGCAATTAATCATAAGTTTAAGCATCTATTTTATATTTTGTATAAAGTAACCAGCAGCCACATAACCTCAGAAACGAAAGCAAATCGAGACCATTTTGACATTATATTTTGTAAGTGCCTTTTTTAAATCAAATTACTTCTTTTAAGCTTCTTTTGCTGATTAAAAATAAAGTTTCAGTTATCTAAAACATTGTCAATGGATCAAATCCAGCCCAAATTAGAAAATTCAGAAAGCACTCCCGATGTGCAAGCTCCAAGTTATGGAAGGGTTGAAATTAAAACTGAATCATATGAAGATGTCGATATAAAGGTGGAAGATTTGAATTACTCATATGAAATTAAAGAAGAGTCTGCAATTCCCGAAAGTGAAGTGAAGTTTCCAGAAGAACCTTCAGTAACTTTCCGTAAGAAACTTAAGTACCGAGATCGTCGAGGTAAAATAAATTTTAAATGTGAAATTTGCGATTTTACAGCTTACGCACGTAAGCGAGATATTAATCTCCATCTAAAAAGTCACCAGGACCCGAAACCCTACGTTTGTGCTATTTGTACTAATAAATTTGCAAGACATCCGGATTTAATAGTTCATGTAAGAACTCATACCGGAGAGAAACCTTATCCATGTGAATTGTGTGACTATAGATCTTCGACAAAACAACGGCTGAAAATACACATCTTGTCACATACTGGGGAGAAACCCTTCGCATGTCATCTATGCGATTATAAATCTAAAAAGAAAGACACCCTGCAAAATCATTTATTGGCTCATACTGGAGAAAAACCTTTTGCATGTGAAATTTGCCATTACAAAGGTTCTTCAAGACATAATCTCAAAGCTCATTTGAATACTCATTCCGGGGAGAAACCTTTTGCTTGTGAAATTTGTAAATACAGAGGTTCTAAAAGACAACATTTAAAAGCGCATTTATTGATTCACACGGGCTTAAAACCTTTTGCTTGTGAGTTATGTAACTATAAATGTTCACGTGAATATTATATGAAAAAACATTCAGCAACTCACACTACGAACCACTCCTTTAAATGTGCAAAGTGTGACTATAAATGTACGACAACGGCAGATCTGAAAGTACACTCCGTGACTCATACCGGAAAGGAACTCCTTCCATGTGAATTTTGTGACTACCAAGGTCAGACAAAACAAAATCTGAAACTACATTTAATCACTCATACCAAGCAGAGAGACTTTGCATGTGCGGTTTGTGACTATAAAGCGAACACAAGACACCGTTTAAAGATGCATTTAAGGACTCATATGGGAGAACGACCATTTACTTGTGGAATTTGTTACGCCAAATTCACATGTAAACAAGTTATGAAAATCCACATCGGAAAAATTCATACTAAGAAAAACTCTACTGAATTGATCAAAGTTTAGGACTCTGCCCACTAGAAGATGAAGAAAAGTTTTCGGTCGATTTAAGTTTTAAAACTAGGTGATCCCTCTACGTGTGCATCCCCTGTACTAGCTAACTTTAAGTCTAAACGAGTACCTACACTATTAGGCAAAAATTGTTAAACTAATCTTTTTTAATTATTAACCCCTCCCCCCTTCAAGGACTAACTCATGGATGAACAAGGACTTATAGACAAAGAATGGAACTTCGGCAAATAAATGATTTGACCAATGCAATTTTTTTTTTATTATAAGCTTCAGGCACACGTGGATTGGACCAAACAAATTCTAGAAAAATGTTTTTGTTTTTTGAACACTTTCTGACAGCGTCACCCTAACGATTTTTGGTTCAGATTATACATTGTAATTATTTGAATTGTGCATATGACTCAAATTTTTTTTTATTATTAAACCTGGTTTTTGTATATCTGTGTTTTATTTGGGGAAGTTGCCCCAGACTACAGTTTCATTCAGAATTCACAACCTAGCAATCCGCATTGTCATCAAGAGCTGGTCTACACACCGTTGCAACATAAACTGGAAAATTACCCCCTCCGAATGAGAGCCTTAGGGCAGTTCTGGTTTTTGGAATTCTGTTCTAGTAGTAACTGCGTTCTCCATAGAAAAATTCGATAGATAACATTAAAATCAAGCTATTAAGGAGCAGACGAATCATCAATATCGGATAGTTTAGCCAAAAATCGATTTTAAAGTTCTCATTTTCTACGCAAATTTCAACCTTATTGACTCATTCTTAGAGGTGAGATTTTTAGGTCGTATAAAATCAAAAAAAGGTTCTAAAAAAAGCGATTTTAGGTCCTATAAACACAAAAAAAGGTTTTATAAAAGTACTACAACAAAGATTTTATACCTAAGCATTCTTAGATACCCACTGAAATTTGTAATTTTTCTTAGGTTGGCACATTTGGTGAACTGCCACCACCAAGCAACAAATTTAAAAAAAATAATAAAAAAATTTTGTTAGGTTAGGGGCGTCGAAAGGATGAGATTTTTTTTCTATTTAAACTGAAAATTAAAAAAAAGTTTCCAAAATGCTAAAATATGTCGTAAAAATCAAAAAAAGATTGCCAAAATGCTAAAATAGGTTTTAAAAAATGACAGAATAGGTAAAAACAAATAGGGCTTAAATAACGTAGTTTTTCATGAAACGAATTTTGGTACCAATAAAATAAAAATAGGACATAAAAAAAAGGTAAAAACCTAAAAATCTCATCTCTACGTCATTCTATTACCCGTCCTTGATTTTACTTGAGCTTGTGGCGAGACGTGGCAAACAGCCGTGGCGGCATTCGTAGTACTTACTAGAGAAGAATGCGGGATGAAAAAAATTCTGTCCCGCGCGCGGGACAAGATATCAATTCAGTCCCGCGCGAGACGAGTGCCAATTCAATCCCGCGCAAGACACGATGCCAATTTAACCCTGCCCGGTTAGGGCCTGGGTTAGGTGGAAGTCGAGCTCTCCGCGGGTTCTCTTAATCCACTCTCGGATGTCAGGGAAAAGCCTTCTGGTCCACCAACCACGGGTATATGGGGACCATCTTGCTTGCCATTTGTTTATTAAGTCGTCTCTTGCCTGCTTCTTGGTACCCGGATTTCTGTTCCGGAAATTGACGGTTCTTTCTTCCACCGTTAGATCTATTGGTGGGATTCCCGCCAGGACTTGGATTACAGGGTTCGACATCGTTCTGTATCCGGAACATATTCGGAGTGCCATTTTGCGCATTACCCTATTTAATCCAGCTCGGTAAGCTTCATATTTCATTGAACCAAAAGAGAACAAAAGACAGCACACAGTACGAATGTCTCCGATATAGAAAAGCTACATATCACAAAAAAACTATTAACAACAATTAAATAGTCAATACTACGGTGACTGAATGGAGAGACTTGTTGTGGAAAAAATAAGCTTAGATGAAGATCGCCAGCCCGCTAGATAGACCAGGGGTAGATGTTGGAGTAAGGGCTGGCGAAAACATCGCACATGGCGCATGACCGGAAGACATGGTCCCCAACGGTAAACGACACGTCTGTATAAAGTCACAATTAAGGCTGAGTGATTGTTAAATTTATCAATCGATTAATCAAAAACAATCGATTATTCAAACAATCGGTTAATCGAAAACAATCAAATAATCAAAAACAATCGAATAATCAAAAACAATCGATTAATCAAGACCAAACTATTAATCAAGAACAATCGATTAATCAAAAACATCGATTAATCAAAAACAATCGATTAACCGAAAACAATCAATTAATTAAAACAATCGATTAATCAAAAAAAATCGATTAACCGAAAACAATTAATTAATCAAACAGTTGATTAATAGAAAACAATCGACTAATCAAGCACTCGGTTAATCAAACAATCGGTTAATCGAAAACAATCAAATAATCAAAAACACTCGATTAATCAGAAACAATAGATTACTAGAAAATAAACGATTAATCAAGCAATCGATTAATCAAACAATCGGCTAATTGAAATTAACTGATTAATCAAAAACAATCGATTAATAGTAAATAATCAATTAATGGAAAATAATCGATTAATTAAAAACATCAATTAATTAAAAACAATCGATTAACCGAAAATAATCAATTAATCAAGCAAACGATTAATCAAACAACTGGTTAATTGAAAATAATCGATTAATCAAAAACAATCGATTAATGGAAAACAATCAATTAATCAAGTTGACTAATCAAACAATCGATTAATTTAAAATAATCGATTAATCAAAAACAATCGATTAATCAAGCAATCGATTAATTAAAAACAATCGATTAATCAAAAACATCGATTAATCAAAAACAATCGATTAACCGAAAACAATAAATTAATCAAAAACAATCGATTAATGGAAAACCATCAATTAGTCAAACAATCGGCTAATTAAAAATAACTGATTAATAAAAAACAATCGATTAATAGTAAATAATCAATTAATGGAAAATAATCGATTAATTAAAAACATCAATTAATTAAAAACAATCGATTAACCGAAAATAATCAATTAATCAATCAAACGATTAATCAAACAACTGGTTAATTAAAAATAATCTATTAATCAAAAACAATCGATTAATGGAAAACAATCAATTAATCAAGTTATCGACTAATCAAACAATCGATTAATTCAAAATAATCGATTAATCAAAAACAATCGATTAATCAAGCAATCGTTTAATCAAAAACAATCAATTAATAGTAAATAATCGATTAATAGAAAATATTCAATTAATCAAAAACAATCGATTAACCGAAAACAATAAATTAATCAAAAACAATCGATTAATGGAAAACCATCAATTAATCAAGCAATCGATTAATCAAACAATCGCTTAATTGAAAATAATCAATTAATCAAAAAGAATCAATTGATCATACTGTCAATTATTAGCAAAACAATAGGGAGCGAGAAAGCTGACGTTAGCAGCCTCTAGAGTTAAACAACCAAAATCGGTACCAACAATGGTTTGTTTAACCATTTAATGGCCTTGGCCAAATTGGTTTAAGTGTCACAGGCCTTAATCCTTTAAAAACCTGTTCACACTGTATAATTTCTCATGTGACTAGTCACATGACTAGGGCGATTGTTATAATTAACAATCAAAAATCAATTGTGTAAAAACAATTGATTTTATATCGATTAAGCGATCAATTAATTAATCAAAAATAATCTAACAATCGATTAATCAAAAAATGGATTAATCAAAAACAATCAAACAATGAATTAATCAAAAACAATAAAAAATAATCGAACACTCGATTAATCGAAAAATCTGATTGATTAATATTTTGTTCGATACCAAAATTATTTTGAATGACTTTTTTTGCGTACTACTCCATATTTGTTCCATATAACCTAAACAATCGCGTAATCAAAAACAATTCATTAATCGCAAATAATCGAAATTCATCAAATCGATTAATCGAAAATGATCGATTAATCAAAATTAATTCCCAGCCACGGACTTCTTAAAAGATTCGCGTTCCCTGCCCTAGTCACAATACCTTTTCAAGAATGAAGGACAGAGAAAAAGGGACCAATGAAAACCAAATTAAAACGTCAAAAAAAATTTATTTGACATTTAAACAATTAAACTTAAAAAGAAACAAAATCAAATCATTAAGATATAACATTTAATTTTACTTTTTCTGCCGCCGCGGTAAACAAGCAAAGTATTTTTTTTAACTCGCCCGTTAAATGACTTTCTAACGTTGAATTTTGTTTCCACAAGCAACCATTTTTGAAATGCAGTTATAGTTGATTTTCGTCCACATTACTTATAGTCATAAATTTCGCATGCTTCTCCTTGTGATTTCTTAAATAATGTCTATCCATATCGGATTTTTGAATACATTTATAGCTGCAAAGTTCACAACCAAACGGTTTTTCCCCGGTGTGGATTTTTAAGTGCTTATTTAAATCAGACTTTTGTGCAGATTTATAATCACAAAATGTATAATGACATCGAAACGGTCTCACACCGCTGTGGGTCCTTGCATGCTTTTTTAAATCCGATTTTTGTGTACATTTATAGACACAAATATCACAAGTATACGGTTTTTCGCCAGTATGCGTTTTTAGATGCATTTTCAAATTTGACCGTGTTGCAAATTTTAATTCACAAATTTGACACAAGTGCGGTTTCACGGTGGTGTGAGTTTTTAAGTGCCGTTGTAACGTTGAATTTTGTGCGCATTTATAGTCACAGATCTTACAAAGGAACGATTTTTCACCGGTGTGTACTTTAGAATGCACCTTTAAGCTTGATTTTCGGCCACATTTATAGTCACAAATTTCGCATGAAAACGGTTTTAAATCGGTGTGAGTTCTTAAGTGCAATTTTAAATTTGACTTTTTCGAGCATTTAAATCCACAAACGTCACAAGTAAACGGCTTTTCGTCAGTGTGAACTTTTAAATGCAATTTTAAAGCTGACTTTTGTGGAAATTTAATGTCACAAATTTCGCAAATAAACGGTCCCTTGCCTTTGTGCGTTCTTAAATGCCTCTGTAAATCCGATTTTTGTGTGCATTTATAGGTACAAAATTCACAACTGAATGGTTTCTCACCAGTGTGAGTTTTAAAGTGTTTTTTTAAATCAGACTTTTGTGCGCATTTATAACCACAACTCCCACAAGAAAATGGTTTTTCACCCGTGTGCGTTCTAATATGTTTTTCTAAATCTGATTTTTGGGTACATTTATAATCACAGATATCACAAGCGTATGGTTTTTCACCGGTGTGCGTTCTTAAATGCATTTTCAAATTCGACCTCTGTCCAAATTTATAACCACAAAATTCGCACGTGTACGGTTTTTCGCGGGGGTGAGTTTTTAAATGTCTTTTCAAACTTGACTTGTTCGCACATTTCATGTCACACACTGCACAATTAAACAATTCCTCACTGGAATGAATTTTTGCATGTAAATTTTGAGCAACTTCACCCTCGGGCTCATCTTTAATGTCGATCGAATGATGTAAATCTTCTAAATTAAATTTAATATCTTCCATCTGCTCTGTTTTAATATTGATTTTGATATTTGGATTATAGGGCATTTCCAAATTTTCACCTTTGATTTCCATAATTGAACTTTTCCGAGGGTAGTACTCGAACACCAAAAAAATAAAATTTTACTGTCACTAGTTAAATCCATGGTTACCAACTCTTAAAAATCCCTCCCCCAAAACACAAGTGGTTAAACCATGTTAAACCCTTGAAAAATTAGATTGGTTTTTCAATTTTTAAGTATTTTAAGTGGCTCTAAAATTATCCCTCAAAATATTGGGGTCCTAAAAAAAAATTCTTTTTACATTCTTCCACTCCTAATTTTATAGGGAAACCCCTAAACCCTGGTCACAATGCCATCTACTGAAATGTCAAATTTCAAAAGCATCAGTTTCATGAATTTTTGACTCCTCTTTGTATTATTCAAAATAATGATAATTTAGTGATAAATTCAATTCAATTCATAAAAGTATACAATTTTTAATCAATGTTTTCTTATGACGTTATTACGTAAAAATATCATCGTCCGTAAACCGACTTTACAGACAACCAATTGTTTTACTAATTTGCACGGAGTAGTTTGGAGTAGGGCTGGGCTATTGTTTAAATTAATAATCAACTGTGTAAAAACAATCGATTTTATAGTTATTTTCAATTAATCGGATAATCCACTGATCGATTAATCGAAAACAATCGAAAATTATTGAACAATCAATTGATCTACAATAATAACCAATTAATCGAAAAGAATAGAAAAAATAATCAATTAATCCAAAACAATCTAAAAATTAATCGAATAATCGAAAATAACCGCAAAATTTAATAAAACAATCGAAAATAATTGAACAATAGATTAATCAAATATAATAATCAATTAAACAAAAAGAATAGAAAAAATAATTGATTTAAAAAAAACAATCTAAATAATGTAAAAATAACCGAAAAATGTAATTGATTTATATAACCGATTGTTCAATTATTATCGATTAATCGATTAATTGGTTAATCCATTGATTGATTAATCAAAAACAATCACAGAATCAAAGAATGTAATTGATTGATAAAATTATTTTTGATTAATTTGTTAATCGGTTGATCAATTAATCAAAAACAATTAAAAATAGTTGAACAATTGATTAATCAAAAATAATAATTAATAATCAGTTAATCGAAAAAAAATAGAAAAAATAATTGATTAACTGAAAACAATCTAAAAAATCATCAAACAATTGAAAATAACCGAAAAAAGTAATTAATCGGTTAATTGATCCATTAATCAAAAACAATCAAACAATCAATAATAATTAAACATTTAATAAATCAGACATAATACTCAATTAAACATTTGAAAATAATTGAAAAATGTAATTGATTAAGCGATTGCTTATTTATTATTGATTGATCAATTAATCGCTTAATGCATTAATCAATTAATCAAAAAAAAAATAAAAAAATAGTCCATTAATCAAAAACAATCTAAAATGTAATTAAAAAATTGAAAACAATTGAAAACTATAATTGATTAATCGATTGTTTAATTATTTTTTGATTACCCGATTAATCAATTAATTCATTGATAGATTAATCAAAAGCAATCAAACAATCAAAAATAATTAAATAATCAATTAATCAAATCAATTATTTGATAAGAATAAAGAAATTAATTGATTAATCGAAATCAATAAAAACTAGTCGACTAATTGAAAACAATCTAAAAAATAATCAAACAATTACAAATAACCAAAAAATATAATTAATTAATCGATTGTTAAATTATTTTTGATTAATTGGTTAATCCATTGATTAGTTAATCGAAAACAATTAAAAAATCGAAAAATATAATTGATTAATTGATTGATTGATTGACAAAAAAAAAGTAATTGAACAATTGATTAATCAAAAATAATAATCAATCAATCGAAAAAAATATAAAAAATAATTGATTAATTGAAAACAATCTAAAAAATTATCAAACAATTGAAAATAACCGAAAAATGTAATTGATTAATCGGTTAATTGATCAATTAATCGGTTAATTGATCAAACAATCAGAAATAATTAAACATTAATTTGATAAATCACAAATAATACTGAATTAATCGAAAATAACAGAAAACTTATATGATTAATTGAAAACAATAAAAAATAATCTATTAATCAAAAACAATCTAAAATGTAATTTAAAAATTGAAAATAATCGAAAAATGTAATTGATTAGTCGTTTGTTTAATTATTTTTTGATTACTCGATTAATCAATTAATCCATTGATAGATTAATCGAAAAAATCAAACAATCAAAAATAATTGAACAATCAATTAATCAAATCAATTATTTAAAAAGAATTAAAAAATTAATTGATTAATTGAAATCAATAAATCAATAAAGAAACAATCGACTAATCAAAAACAATCCAAAAAATAATCAGACAATTACAAATAACCAAAAAATGTAATAAATTAATCGATTGTTTAATTATTTTTGATTAATCGATTAATTGGTTAATCCATTGATTGATTAATCGAAAACAATCAAAAAATGGAAAAATATAATTAATTGATTAATTGATACAATTATTTTTGATTAATTTGTTAATCCATTGATCGGTTAATCGGAAACAATTAAAAATAATTGAACAATCGATTAATTAATCAATTAATTGAAAAGAATAAAAATATTAATAGATTAATTGAAAACAATCAAGAAATCATCAAACAATCAAGAATAACCGAAGATGTAATTGATTAATCGGTTAATTGATCTATTAATCAAAAACAATCAAAAATAATCAACATTTGATAAATTACAAATAATACTCAAATAATCGAAAAGAATGCAAAAATTATACGATTATTGAAAACAATAAAAAATAATCCATTAATCAAAAACAATCTAAAAAATAATCAAACATTCGAAAATAATTGAAAAATGTAAATGATTAAGCAATTGCTCAATTATTTTTGATTGATCAATTAATCGCTTAATGCATTAATCAATTAATCGAAAACAATAAAAAACAATCTATCAATCAAAAACAATCTAAAAATATTAAAAAATCGAAAATAATTAAAAAATATAATTGATTACTCGATTGTTCAATTATTTTTTGATTACTCGATTATTCAATTAATCTATTGATAGATTAATCAAAAATAAACAAACAATCAAAAGTAATTAAACAATCAATTAATCAAATCAATTATTTGAAAAGAATAACAAAATTAATTGATTAATCGAAATCAATAAAAAATAATCGACTAATCGAAAACAATCCAAAAAATAATTAAACAATTACAAATAAACAAAAAATGTAATTAATTAATCGATTGTTCAATTATTTTTGAATAATCGATTAATTGGTTAATCTATTGATCGAAAACAATCGAACCATCAAAAATAATTAAACAATCGATTAATTGCAAATAATCATTAATTAATCGAAAATAATAAAGAAAATAAACGATTAATCCAAAACAATCTAAAAAATAATTGAACAATTGATTAATCAAAAGTAATAATCAATTAATTGAAAAGAATAGAAAAATAATCGATTAAACAATAACAATCTAAATAATGTAAAAATAATCAAACAATTGAAAATAACCGAAAAATGTAATTGATTTATATAATCGATTGTTGAATTATTTTTCATTAATTGGTTAATTCATTGATTGATTTATCAAAAACAATCAAAGAATCAAAAAATGAAATAATTAATTTATGCAATCGATTGCTCAATTATTTTATATTAATTGATTAATTTGTTAATCTATTGATCAATTATTAATCAGAAACAATTAAAAATAATTGAACAATTGATTAATCAAAAATAATAATCAATTAATAGAAAAGAATAGAAAAAATAATAGATTAATTGAAAACAATCTAAAAAATCATCAAACAATAGAAAATAACCAAAAAATATAATTGATTAATCGGTTAATTGATCTATTAATCAAAAACAATCAAAAAATCAAAAATAATTAAACATTTGATAAATCACAAATAATACCTACTCAATTCATCGAAAAGAATGGAAAAATTATACGATTAATTGAAAACAATAAAAAGTAATCTATTAATCAAAAACAATCTAAAAAATAATTGAACATTTGAAAATAATTAAAAAATGTAATTGATTAATATTTTTGATTGATCAATTAATCGTTTAATGCATTAATCAATTAATCGAAAACAATAAAATAGTCAATTAATCAAAAACAATCTAAAATGTACTTAGAAAATTAAAAATAATCCAAAAATATAATGGTTTAATCGATTGTTCAATTATTTTTCGATTACTCGATTAATCAATTAATCCATTGATAGATTAAAAGAAAACAATCAATCAAAAATAATTGATTAATCGATTAATCAAATCAATTATTTGAAAAAAAATAAAAAAATTAATTGATTAATCGAAATCAATAAAAAATAATCGATTAATCATAAACAATCTAAAAAATAATCAAACAATTACTAATAACCAAAAAATTTAATCAATTAATCAATCAATTGTTAAATTACTTTTGATTAATCGATTAATTGGTTAATCCATTGATCGATTAATCAAAAACAAACTAAAAAATAATCGAACAATCGAAATTAACCGCAAAATGTAATAAAACAATTAAAAATAATTGAACAATAGAATAATCAAAAATAATAATAAATTAATAGAAAAGAATAGAAAAAATAAGAGATTAAACCAACACAATTTAAATAATGTAAAAATAATCAAACGATTAAAAATAACCAAAAAATTTTATTGATTTATAGTCGATTGTTCAATTATTTTTGATTAAGAGGGGCATTTTTTTCAGGGCCCTTTTAATTTAATCAACAGATGGCGCCTACTTAAATATTTTTATAAAATAAGAGGAATTTGCTATATTTAAAATATTTAAAATATAGCAAATTCGTTAAGATAATACTATTCTATAAACAATATTCTTGATCTTAAGCTATTTTGAGTTTGTATTGAGTATGTCAAAACACACTCACTTACAAAAAAAGGTAATTAAACTTTAATTATGAATTGTGTTTTTATAAATAAATATTACGAACTCAAAATAGCTTAAGATCAAGAATATTGTTTATAGAATAGTATTATCTCAACGAATTTGCTATATTTTGAATACAGCAAATTCCTCTTATTTTATAAAAATATTTAAGTAGGCGCCATCTGTTGATTTAATTAAAAGGGCCCTGAAAAAAATGCCCCTCTTAATCGATTAATTGGTTAATCCATTGATTGATTAATTAAAAACAATCAAAAAAACGAATAATGTAATTGATTAATTGATTGATAAAATTATTTTTGATTAATTTGTTAATTTATTGATCGATTAATCGAAAACAATTAAAAATAATTGAACAATTGATTAATCAAAAATAATAATCAATTAATCGAAAAGAATAGAAAAACTAGTAGATTAATTAAAAACAATCTAAAAAATCATCAAACAATCGAAAATAACCGAAAAATGTAATTTATTATTCGGTTAATTGATCCATTAATCGAAAAGAATCAAACAATCAAAACTAATTAAACATTTGATAAATCATAAATATCTAATACTGAAGTAACCGAAAAGAATAAAAAAATTATACGATTAATTGTAAACAATAAAAAATAATGCATTAATCAAGAACAATCTACAAAATAATCGAACATTCGAAAATAATTGAAAATTGCGATTGATTAAGCAATTGCTCAATTATTTTTGATTGATTAATTAATCGCTTAATGCATTAATCAATTAATCAAAAACAATAAAAAATAATCCATTAATCAAAAATAATCTAAAATGTAATTAAGTAGTCGATAAATGTAATTGTTTAATCGATTGTTTAATTATTTTTTTATTATCCGATTAATCAATTAATTCATTGATAAATTAAACGAAAACAATCAAACAATCAAAAATAATTGAACAATCGATTAATCAAATCAATTATTTGAAAAAAATAAAAAAATTAATTGATTAATCCAAATCAATAAAAAATAATCAACTAATCGAAAACAATCCAAAAATAATCAAATAATTACAAATAACCAAAAAATATAATCGATTGTTTAAATATTTTTGATTAATCGATTAATTGGTTAATCCATTGATCGATTAATCAAAAACAATCGAACCATCAAAAATAATTGAACAATCGATTAATTACAAATAATCATCAATTAATTGAAAATAATCGAAAAAATAATCGATTAATCCAAAACAATCTAAAAAATAATTGAACAATAGATTGATCAAAAATAATAATCAATTAATCAAAAGGAATAAAAAAAACAATCGATTAAACAATTACATTCTAAATAATCAAACAATTGAAAATAACCGTAAAATGTAATTGATTATATATTTTCGATTGTTCAATTACTTTTTAATTATTCGATTAATCTGTTAATCTATTGATCAATTCATCAAATACAATCAAACAATCGATTAATTAAATACTATAATAATTAATCTAAAAAAATTATAGAACAATCGAAAATAATCAAAAATTGTGATTAAGAAGGGCATTTTTTCAGCGCTCTTTTAATTTAATCAACAGATGGCGCCTACTTAAATATTTTTATAAAATAAGAGGAATTTGCTATATTTAAAATATAGCAAATTCGTTGAGATAATACTATTCTATAAACAATATTCTTGATCTTAAGCTATTTTGAGTTCGTATTGAATATGTCCAAACCCACTCACTTACAAAAAAAGATAATTAAACTTTAATCATGAATTGTGTTTTTATAAATAAATATTACGAACTCAAAATAGCTTAAGATCAAGAATATTGTTTATAGAATAGTATTATCTCAACGAATTTGCTATATTTTAAATATAGCAAATTCCTCTTATTTTATAAAAATATTTAAGTAGGCGCCATCTGTTGATTTAATTAAAAGGGCCCTGAAAAAATTCCCCTCTTAATTAATCGATTGTTTTTATTTTCACGGCCTTTTTTGTACCCTATTGCTACGTCACTGTTATTCCACTACTTTCGATTGTTTTTGATCAATTGATTGTTACATTATTTTTGATTGCTCGATTGTTTGATTATTTTTGATATAATTAGATATAGTTCGACATAATCGAAAACAATCGATTAATCAAAAATTATCAATTAACTGAAAACAATCGATTAATTGAAAACAATATATTAATCGTAAATAATCAAATAGTCGATTAATCCAAAACAATAGATTAATCAAAAATAATAATCAATTAATCAAAATGAATTGAAAAAATTATCGAAAACAACAAAATATTATCGATTAATTAAAAATAATCAAACAATCAAAAATAATTGAAAAATATGATTGATTAATCGATTGTTTGATTGTGTTTTTTTGTTTTAACCTTAATTTTAAACCACCACTTTGTACCGCCACTGCTTGAAAACTGTCATTAGTTAAACTTCTGACACTCGATGTCAAATTTGGATTAAATTCTATTGATTAATGTTACTGTTGTTTTGTGGTTTGAAGGCATCTGCTTCATTAATTATGTAAGATTTAATTTTACAAATTTGTTGTTAGTAATATTTGAATAACTTAATAGGAGGCAGATAACCTGAAGGAAAATAAAAGAAGATAAATAGGAAATCGTTAAATTTAGTGCCAAAAGGATCCAAATCATTTTAGTACTAACTGCGATGATGGATCAATTCTTACACAAATTACAAAATGCAGGAAACACTTCCAATGTTTTGCAAAATAGCAGGATTGAAATTAAAATGGAGCAAGTGGAAAGCATCGATATAAAGTTGGAAGAGCTGCACCATTCGATAGACATTAAAGATGAGCCTTCCATTCGTGAAACGAAAACTGATAGAAAATACATCACTCAAAACTGTTACCCGTTAGAATGTGGAATCGATAAAGTGGAATGTGGAAGTAAAGCCCAACTCGGCAAGAAGGCAAAAATTCATGAGTGTCAAGTTTGTGACTTTAAGTCTTCACACAGAGGAGCACTAAATATCCATTTAAGGGTTCATACAGGAGAGAAACCTTTTGAATGTGAAACGTGTGGACATAAATTTGCTCGGAAGGGAGATCTAACAGTTCATCTAAGAAGACATACAGGTGAGAAACCATACGCTTGTGAAATTTGTAACAGTAGATTCTTAAGGAGGGAGCAACTGAGATTTCACTTAGCACAACATACCGGAGATAAACCTTTTCCGTGTGAAAGATGTGATTACAACTGTTCAACAAGACAACGGTTGAAAGTACATTTACTGACTCACACTGGGGAAAAACCTTTTGCCTGTACAATATGCGACTATAAAGGTTCAACAAAACAATCCCTCAAAGCACATTTAGTATCTCATACCGGAGTGAAGCCATTTGCTTGTGAAATTTGTGACTACAGATGTTCAACAAATCAATGTCTCAAAACTCATATAGCGGCTCATACTGGGGAAAAACCTTTTGTATGCGAAATTTGCGACTATCAAGGTTCTACAAAGCATTGTCTGAAAGTACATTTGATGACTCACACGAAGGAAAAACCCTTTGCTTGCGAGATTTGTGAGTACAGAGGTTCAACAAAGCAGCGTATGAAATTACATTTAAGGATTCATACCAACGAAAAACCATTTACGTGTGATATTTGTGACTCAAAATTTACACATAAACATAATTTGAAAAGTCACATAAGAACTCATACTGTAACACTTTGAATGTTCAACAAAACAATGTTTGAAAGCGCACTTCAAGAGCTTGCGGTTGATGATGACTGTCAAGTCTGAAACTCGGATAATACCGATGTCGGATAATCGAGAAATAAAGTGCCAATTATGAATTTTGAGTTGTAAATTATTTATTTCGTGTCATATACCCCTCCCCGCGAAAAGAGTTGGGCTTACAACGCTCAATACGGGAACTATGCTAACTTAAAAATTAGCAAATAGTTTAGAATAATTACAATAAAAAAACATAATTAAATGGAATAAAATAATTAACCAACAGTGTTTAGAATATAACCGTTAAAAATATAATTTTTTATATAAATAAAATTTATAATTAAAAAAATATGTTTTTGACTTTGAAAACTCTGTGCTAACTTGGGAAGGGAGGGGCAAAAACCAAAAAATTTTCTGACTTTCAGTTTTTCGCTTATATCTCGTAAACGAAAAATATTTTTGGTGCCATAGTTTACTACAAAGTTATAGAGCACTAAATTTGCTAAAATTTGGTTGGTGAACCGAATTTGAAAACCTAATATTAACCGAGATATAGCCGATTAAAGTTAGACAAAGTTTCTCGAAATGTAAAAAAGTGGCCGAAAAACTAAAATTTTGCTTTCCTTATTCTAGTAATTACATAATTTCGACTAGTGAAATTTTTCAGATTTTTTTTTTTTTAATAAAATTCGGTTATTCTTATAGCAGTTTGTCTCATTTGTTGTTATTTAACATTTTTGATAATTTACTGAGCTAGACCGAGGTATAAAAATGTAGAATCTACAATTGCGAATAAAGTTTTTCCTCAATAATTTTGATTTTGTGTAATCTCAATTGTAGAGGACGATATATTATTAAGGTTATTGTTTTAACAAAAATCCATTGTATAAATATTTTAAGTTTGCGACGTACAGAAAACCATGGTATCAAACTCACGCCTTGCGTACCTACGCGAATGCATTACAACTTGTGGTAGAGTTTATACAAAGGAAGAAAAATGGGTGAAGCTAATGTGCAGAAATGAAAATCCGTCCAGTCCGTTTACACGACGGCATTGGCACGTTCTCCCTCCCCATCTACTGCGCAGAAATTAGGCTCTACCTAAGTATTGCAAGAAAACTGACGTTAGCGTCCTCTAGAATTAAAAATTTGTATAAAAGAAGTTTACTTTTTTAACGCTAGAGGCGCTAACGTCAAACTGCTCGCTCCCTTATTGGAGAATTAGCTAGAAATCTAGGAGACGGTCGGAGAGCAAGCAAGCGAGTGGACTGCGAACGCTTAATACCCGGTTCGAATCCGGGCGAAGTTACAACTGTATACCGGCCGTCTCGCTGGTCCTCCAGGTTGGGGGTTCTACCGTCGGGCTGGCTCCTCGTAGGTAAAAAAAGGAAAAAGCTTACTAACCAGACGCTAATCGCAAGGTTGGTAGTTTGGGAACGGATAAAACGGTTTCTAGCTGTAGCGTGGTGCATTGTGATGTGTTTAGCATGTATTTGTTACTTACCTTGCAATGTAGTCTTATCCTGATGGCCGTTAGGAGTGCCGATTTTTAAATAAATCATATCTCCTTTCAGTGATTTAGAAGCGTTGAGTATGGAAGTTCGGGGTGCGCATAGCGCACCCCTCCTGTCACTCTAAGCTGGTTTTCTCAAGAGGTCGCCCCCCCCTCCCCCCTCTGTAGGTCCTAGGAGTCGTGGTTTTGGTCTTGTTACCGACATCTGGGGACGGGCGGGAACTTCAGTTCGGTACTCAACTCCGGCTGGACCGTGTTTTCCCGACTTTGGAACCCGACCGCGCACCCGTCAGACCGGTCCTCCACCTTATTCCCGACTCCATACCCGTGAAGAGGTGCTATTGCACATTTCGGGTTAGGACTTTCCAAAAGAGGAAAGAGGGCGTCGCCTCGAATAGGCCGCGAGTGGCTTTTTATTCGTTGGCTTAAGCCTTTCTTTGTAATGGGAGGGGGAGGAAACCCACCTTTCGGTGAGTCTTGGTTCACCCTGTCTTTTATCGCACAACACACACCGGTTTTTCAGGAATACCGCGTACGGTAAACCGTCCCATGTCCGTCCGAGGAAAGTAGGCAGGTGTAACCCGACTGAGGGCCGGGTTACACAGTTAAAGGTGGATCGTCCGTGTGTCAAACGGCCGAACCGAACCCCAGAACCCGCAAAACAATCCACCATCTCCTGAGCAAGAGCGAACTACGCATAGCACGAGAGGAATCGTGATGTTCCCCCCTACGTCGCGCGGTTCGCCGATCCATCCCCCCACCTCGGAACTCGGTTGCCCCCCTCCGATCCGACCTTGGTCGAGTCGAAGTCGGGGGGCCCCAGAGTTGAGTTGACTTACGGGATAGCTTTGATTTTGGTTATTTTCTCCCGTGGTCCTCCTGGTGGTATCTAACCTAAAGGAAGAGGGGAGAAAAGTGTTTTAAACGAAAAATGCGCCAATGAGTGCACTAGAAAATTTTTGGGAGGGATGACATTTGCGTAAGCGCATCTGCACTGTTCTCCCGTGATTTTTACACTGAGGCCAACTCTGTCGTGCCACGCGGTTGGGTTGATCTTAAGTGCCGAAAAAAACAAAAAATTTAAGCAAGCCTCGACGAATTGCCGGTTTCTTACTTAGACGTCGCTGCAAGGGGTAGCGCCCTGAATGCTCCCATGGGGTTGCTGCGGTTGTCGTTCGGAAACCGACCAGATGCGAAGCCCGACATAAAAATTTACGAAAAACGGCACCTACCTTATTCCCAGTAGGCACCGAGAATCGAAAAAGTCCAAGAAAAACCGTGAAATTGTCAATTTCTTACTAGAAAGGCCGCCGCGCGGTGAGGCAATGAAACGAAGGGTGCCCTACACTGAACGGGTTCAACCTAAAATGTGCTCCCACGTGCAGCGTGCAGTCATCGTTCCGAAATCGACAAAACACGATAAAAGCAAAGAAATTTACGATAAACGGTACTTACCTTAAGAGGGGCATTTATTTCAGGGCCCATTTAATTTAATCAACAGATGGCGCCTACTTAAATATTTTTATAAAATAAGAGGAATTTGATATATTTAAAATATAGCAAATTCGTTGAGATAATACTATTCTATAAACAATATTCTTGATCTTAAGCTATTTTGAGTTCGTAATATTTATTTATACAAACACAATTCATAATTAAAGTTTAATTATCTTTTTTTGTAAGTGAGTGTGTTTTGACATACTCAATACGAACTCAAAATAGCTTAAGATCAAGAATATTGTTTATAGAATAGTATTATCTCAACGAATTTGCTATATTTTAAATATAGCAAAAACCTCTTATTTTATAAAAATATTTAAGTAGGCGCCATCTGTTGATTAAATTAAAAGGGCCCTGAAAAAAATGCCCTTCTTAAATAATTCGGTTTGGCAGTGTTTGAGGTTAACCCTTGATGGTGATGATGTGTGGTCGTACTTCGCCTCTTCTCTACAAAAACTTTCCCTTTGATGATGGTTCCCTTTGATGGAGGTACCGAGGCACGGCCGTTATCGCGGAAAATTCAGAAATGTTTGCCAGACATTTCCAAATTTCCACGATGACCGTGCCCGGTTTTTACAGTTTTAACGTTCGTTTCTTCCTTAAGGTTGTCACTACTTGTTACTTCTTCAACGACCACACTGGTTTAATTAATTACCTTGCAATGTATCCTTGTCCTTAAGGCTACTGAGCTCCGATACCGTGTATCTTTTCTCATTTCTTTAGTAGAATACGATTAATATGGAGTTCGGGGTGTGCGTAGCGTACCCCTCCTGCGACTCTAAACTGACCACTCAAGGGTTGGAGGTCCCCCCCCCCCTCTCTAGAGCAACCTGGTGTCGTGTTTTTAGTTTCAGATCGACAGACGGCGCATTTTGTGAACCTCAGTCTGGTACTCAACGAGTTTTCCCAGCTTTGGAACCAAGTGAGCGTCCGCCTGACCGATCATCCGCTTTATCCCGACGTGCATTCGTGGAGTGATGCATACCCGTTCGTCAATCATGCGACTTTCGGGTTAAAGCATGTCCCGAAAGGTTTGATCCGAGAGAGGGGAGGGTCCACTTTCCCGAGTGGTCAGTGAGCCGCTTTAAATTGTGGTCTGTGCCAAATTTCTTTAATGCGAGGGGAGGGCCTCCACCTAGGTGGAGATCCCCGCCCTCTGTGTTGTTTAGTTTTGTAGTCGCCCGATCGCTCTTCAATCCCGAGTTTTTCAATTGGGCTGCGTGCACCCCAATGTCTCATGTCTTTCGGAGGAATGAAAGGTAGTTAAGGAGGAAGTCCAGACCAGGCGGTCCGAGCTCCAATAACTTACGACAGAAAAACTCATCGTCTCTTTATTTGGGGCAATTAGCCGGGCGCGGAGGAGAGTATTACTACCCTCCCCCTGCCTGAAGCTGGGGACCGGCTATTTTGCTGTAGTCCCCGCAATACCCGGGTCCCCCCCCCGACGACTCTCGACATTTCCTTGACCGTTGAATGGTCGTAGGGTAGGAGAAGTGAGGGCCGTGCGGGAATCGGGGCCCCGGGTAGAGCGGGTTGTTTTGATATGTTTTCTTTAATGTGCGCCGTGCGCATTTCGAAACAGTGATTTTTTCTCTTTAGGATCTTCCTACAACTCTTGACATCCACCTAACCTAGTCTGAAGAAGAAGAAAAGGGGTCCCTACTTAGGATGGCCTTGGGTTTTCTTGCAATGTATTAAGCAATCCGAAATATATATAGCTAGAAATCTTGACGGTAGCGCCTCTAGCGGTAGAAAAGTGAACTTCTGTCATGAAATTTTTTTATGGTGAAGGGGAACTTTCTTGCTCCCGAGAAAGTTGCGAGTTTCGTCGATAAGAAATATTCGGTTGCTATTTTGAATTTATTTCTACCACGAACTCGCGAACACCATCATATTGTGTTATTGGTGAGAGTTGTGAATAACCGTTTAAAATGTAATATCGGAACTAAATTTTGCATTTTTTCAATCTAGTTCTGAAGATGGAATAATAATAAATTCCGAAACGTCGACTGACATGGTATAATGTTTGATTTGCATTCCCACTTAACCCAAGAAATCCTTCAATAATATCAAATCAATAGAGAAGAATGCTGAATGGAAAAAATCCCGTCCCGCCCCGCGCGCGTTAATGATGCCGTCGAGACTCGAGGTTTTTCGTCTTTTCATCTTTTTTATTGCCGGCATCACTTCTTACCTTTACCTTAATCCACGTTAAACATGACCGGACTACATTGTTCCTCCAGGTGGTTGGCGAAGGCTTCAGCTTTCTCTGGGTCTGTATAATCGAGATTATTTACATTATTACTGTTACCTTGAAGCGGTGGTATCTCTGTTCGGGTCCTTTTAACGGCGCGCACTACACTCCAAGCTGAGTTGTCTTCGCATGACAAGAAATCTAATCCCTGGCCCATGAGTCGCTGCGAAAAGCTTTCACCGGTCTTAGAGTTGCGTCTTCAAAAGGTTGGCTCTGCTGCGGTCGGGTGGGTTTCAAGTCTTACGTGAATGCTTGTCTGCCTTTCTTCTGTTCCTGATGAGCTGCTTAAGTTTAGGAGGGAGATGGTCTTTGTTGTCTGGAACTGAACAAGTGTTAGAAGCAAACTTAACCGATTCACTAACCTTCGTTTCGAACTCCGTTGTGTACCGCTCCAGGTATTCGACGGAGTTGATGATTGGAATCTTGCCCAGGTTGCGATAAAGGTGTTTTTAGAAGACAGGCCACGCGACCTTAGTTTTTGGTGATTTCTTCTCCCATCGGTTTCGCCGTCTCCAGGTGGTGCACTAGGTCCACGTTCTTTATTATGGCGATGTCTAGAACATCTTCTCAATGTAAACTGCAGCTTCCTGGAATTATGCATTAGTACACTTACTTTTGTCGCTTCCAAGGTCTCTAAATTGAAGTCATGAAATACTGATCCACGGGAGACTCCAGCGGAAAATCGAAAGAACCGATGCCCAATATGGCGTCAGGAAAGGAAGATCAACCATACACGTGCTCAAACGCGTTATAAAACAAGCAGATGAAGCCAAGAAGGTCACCTGGAGGACGCGAAAAATCTACGCCATCATCATCTTTGACATGCAGAATGCGTTTAATTCCGCAGGCTGGAGATGCATTGTCGAAGAACTCCAGCGAAAAGGAGTCCATCCAGGTGTCATTAATCTCATAATGGACTACCTTAAAGATCGACATCTGTTAATAGAGGAAAATCTCTGGAGGGAGCTACTCCAATTATCAAGCGACGTCTCTCACTCAGGGCCCCACATTATGGAATATAATGTATGATGGTATCTTACGACTCTCTGGGCCTGATGATGGAGTCGAATTGGTGGGTTTTGCAGATGACTTAACCATGATAGTCACTGCCAAAACCGAAGAAGAAAGCATAGAGACAACAAATAGAGCAATCGAGCAAACTGCCTGGATTGAAGAGAAGGGGCTGAAACTCGGTCCCGAAAAGACTGAAAGAAATGTTGGCCACTGACAAACGAAAGCTACAGGAAACCCCGGGGAACGTAGTGAAGATATTCGGCGTAACTTTGGACAAGCAGCTAGCATTCACCGAACATGTAAAACAAGTAGTCAAAAAAGCAGAGGTTAGTGCTTTATCCTTCGCCCGTCTTATGTCGAACATGGAGGGCCCATCTTCTTCCAAGCGTAGGGTGCTAGCCGCCGTGTTCCAGTCAGTTCTCTTGTACGCGGCCCCCGTCTGGGCCAGAGGAATGAAGTACGAGGCGTACAGCCATAGGATGAACACAGTACTGCGGAAAATGGCACTCCATATTTGTAGTGGGTACCGTGCGGTGTCTGATGCAGGAATTTTAGTACTGGCAGGGGTCCTGCCTATTGAGCTATCGGTGGCGGAAAAAGCTGCAAACTTTGAAGCATCAACCCCAGAAAAGAAAAAACAGAACAAAAAGGTAAAGTACACCAACGTTACCCTTTTTTTCAAAGCCGTGAACATGCAAATTTGGCAACGCCGCCGGTGGTCCTTTCCATTTCAATATTTAATTTGTATGACAAAACTTTATTAGTAAAAATTAACAATAAATTAATATAAACTATTTTCATAAACCTAGAAATTATTTTCATTAGGTTTATATTAAAAATGTCACCTTAGCGGCGAGAAATTGAAAAAGGAAGAAAGACAGATAGAAGTAAATAAATGAAGAAACCAAATAAATTAAAAATTTTGGTGAAGAATCTGAGATGGTAGAGGTAGGGCACCTAAAATTTACCATGCCAGAAATTATCGTAACCTAAAACCTTAGATCATATATATCATCTAAGCCTGAGACTAATGAAAAGAAAAACTAGGAAAAAGAAACCAGACGTCTCAGCTCCAATATTTTATCGTTGTAAGAAACTTAATTTGCTGCAATGTTTTTTTATTGATTTACTACCGATCTAAAGTCGATAACTAAAATCTGACTACTTCAAAATTTTGCTCTGCTTGGGCTTGATTCGCATTATTTTAGAAATGCCTACAAAATAAATTTGAGCTTAGTGAGTGAGCGGTCGGTAGAGAAATATCGTTAATCTATTCATGCGCGTCACTGGTTGACACATTACGGATAATATTTATTTTATTATCATGATGATAAAATATGCTGCTGCTTGTAATATTAGAGTCATCTACTGCTCAACACGTAAATGACAGTTTGATCACTGCCTCTCACGGCTTGTAAGTATAGGAGGCAGTGGTTTATTCATATATTTCAGCTGTCACTTTTAGTTTTGTTATGTAATGCTGGATAATGGATCCGGATGAAATGAAAACTTCTGCTGAATTACTAAGTCTACAGAAAACTTACTATGTTTTGGAAACTCCACCTAATTTAACCGAAGGGTTGAATATTAAAATCGAACCATTAGAAGATGTTGACGTCAAATTAGAAGACTTGCACCATTCCGTCGACATTAAAGACGAAGATACTTCAATTCTTCAAGTTGACAAAAAATTCCAACCACAAAAATGTGAGGTATTCAACCGAAAACAATTGTTCATGTGCCAGATTTGTCCCAAACAATTTGCCCATAAACGAAGTTTAAATGACCACATGAGAACCCATACGGGTGAGAAACCTTTTTTATGCGAAATTTGTAACTACAAATGTTCACTGCGATCAAATTTGAGGCAGCATTTGAAAACTCACTCTGATGTAAAGCCATTCACGTGCGACACTTGTGATTATAAATCTTCACGCAGGCAAGATTTAAAAGTGCATTTAAGAACGCATACGGGTGAGAAACCTTTCGTATGTCAAATTTGTTACAAAAGTTTTTCTCAAAAAGGAATTTTAGAAGTTCATTTAAAATCACATTCAGGCTTAAAACCTTTCGCCTGTTACATTTGTGATCAGAAATATCTGCATAAACAAAGTTTAAAAGTTCACTTACGAACACATACAGGCGACAAGCCCTTCGTGTGTCAAATTTGTCACAAAAAGTTTGCCCAAAAAGGAATTTTGAATGTTCACTTAATAACTCATTCTGGAGAAAGGCCTTTTACCTGTGAAATTTGTGATCAAAAATTTAAATATAAACAATCGTTGGTACTTCATTTAAGCATCCACAAGGGCGATAAAGTCTTTATGTGCCAAATTTGTCACAAAACTTTTTCACAGCAGGGAACTTTAACTGTCCATTTGAGAACCCATACGGGCGAGAGACCTTTTGTTTGTCAACTTTGTTCTAAAACGTTCGCACAAAAGGGTGACTTGAAAAACCATTCCAGAATTCATACTGGCGAGAAGCCTTTTTTGTGTGAATTTTGTGACTATAAGTGTTCACAGAAACCGAATTTGTTGTCGCACTTGAAAACCCATACCGGGGAAAAACCCTTTGCTTGTGAGGTATGTGAATATAGGGCTTCCCGTAGAGGCGTTTTAAGACTTCACTTAAAAACTCATAACGTTAAGAAACTGTCGCGGAAAAAATTTAGAACTGCTGTTTAATACAAATAAATTTATTGCTTTCCATGTACTGTTGCTCTGTGTGTGGCTAATTGTAATTTATAAAATAAAACATTTCATTTATTAATTTGTAATATTATTTTTAAATCGTAACAATCTGACTGAAATTGCTATTTTGCGTTTTTCCAACAAAGCAGCATTTACCCACCTGTAACAGGTAGCAAGGTGCCGGTTTACTATCAGGGGGGGGCTCGTGGGTGGAAGTTACGAATTTCTGATGCGGCTTGGGAACGTAATGTGATCTCGACACCTTTGGTGGAAATGTCGATTTGAGCACTTCACCGGGTGTAAGTCCAACATCACAAGTTTGAAATGTGAAAAAAAAAAATGAAAAATTCTGACTTTTAAAAATCAACGACGCGCTAACAAAGTAACACGGAATCAACTGTCACATTATGTTACCACAACCTACGCCTCTTGTATTCGCTCGATGTGTGTAAGGTAATAAAAATGTAATTTATGCGAGATGCATTTCAGTTGCTATGTTACAGCAAAGTTTATCAAAAATACGCGTAAACGATTATTAAAAATGAGTTGCAACAAAAAAATTCTCTGACCAACATAACCTGGTCATAATATTTTGTCAAGCCTCAGACACTTATTGTTCTTTTTGTGTGGGTATGCACTAGAGAAAAATGAGGGATTGGAAAAAAGACGCCAATTTAGTCTCGCTCGGGACGGGTGTCAATTCAATCCCGAGCATGCACAGTTTCAAATTTAAGTCATAATTTTTAATCTGCTCATGCGTCTGACGGTTTCAAACTGCTTGAAAATCCGCGGGATCTGGGGGACGTGCGGAACCTTCAAAACCCGCGGGACGGGAGCTACAGAACGAGACGGGACGGAACAAGAAAAAGTAGTCCCGCATTTATCCCAAGTATGCACACTAATGGCTCATTTGTATGGCTCTTGATCTACTCAATTGCTAATTTTAAGCACTTTTTATTAACTTACGTTCTATTCATGGACTTGTGAGGGGGCACTCCGGAAGAATCGGCTTTATTTCAATTTCAAATAGGATAATGTTTCAGCATATAAAACCTTAATGTTTCAGAACCAATACAAGCAGCCTTACGGTCTTGTAAGACAACACCTTAAATACAACTGTGAAGCGACGATGCTAATTTCATTTATGAAAGGACATTTGGTTGTTTTCTTGTAAATGGGGAGTATTTCTACTGTAAATATAAGCCCGGCTAGCTCAGTCGGTAGAGCATGAGACTCTTAATCTCAGGGTCGTGGGTTCGAGCCCCACGTTGGGCGATCTTTTTGGGAGTAACTATGACTCTCTTATGGTGGCCAAATACCTCGTCATCTAATTAGTAGCGTTCTGCTGCTAGTTAATGATTTTTGGTGATTTTTAAGCTCATGTTACGTGCCACGGTCGTACCCTCTTTTAAAGACCCCTTGGGTCTCAGGGTTGCACGGCAAGTTAAGTAGCCAGCCTCTACGGGGCGGCCCTGGACGAGCGTTTTCTTAAGTGGTGTGGGAACGCCACTAATGGCTACTAGCGTTTAGGTCAGCAGATGGGCGAGAGTCCGCAGCCATTCTGTAGGCGACCGGAGACTGCTGGGATGAATCGGTCAACGAAAACCAGATCAACACTTCAAAGGTACAATCCTCTAGTTCTAGTGAGAGGATCAACATGCCCGGGTATGAGTTGTTGGTCCAAGACTTCCCGACCGTAAACCCGAAAGATCAGTAAGTAAGAGACCATGTGGCGATCCCGAGGAGAGAAAATCTTACTAAAAATTTCTGTCGGGGAACCCGCCACCTTTAGGTCCTACTCGGGTCTTGCAACCCTTGAGATGAGGGGATAGGTAGCTGGGATAAGTATTATCAAAGTAGTGGATGGTATGTCCAGCGGCTCCATCGGGTAGTCAATCATAAAAATCGATCTTTCTTGCTCTCTAGGGGGAGGTTGTAGTATAAATGTTAAGTCTACATATAGCAACTGAATCTAAAAGTCCTAACACTCTGTGCCTATGACTCTCTTAAGGTAGCCAAATGCCTCGTCATTTAATTAATGACGTTTTGGACGCTTTAAACTAAGCAGACCAAGTTACGTGCTGCGGCTGTGCCCCCTTTTAAGGGTCTTATGGACTCCTAGGATTCACGGCAAACGTTAAATGGCCAGCCTGTACGAGGTGTCCCCGGAAGGATAAACCTCCAAATGCTGCAGGGCAACAGATGAGCAAGAGTCAGTAGCCATCCTGCACGCGACCATAGACTGTTGGGACGAATTGGCCGACCATAGAAAGAAGATCCTACACAAAAAGGATAATCCTTTCGTGAGGAGATTAACAAGATTCTTCATCAGCCGTTATTCGTCCACTCCTGAACGTTAAGCCTCCCCCAAGTGGGGGGAGAGGGGGTTTTGTCCATAACTCACCACGCTGGGCAGACCAGTTGGCGAGTAGTCCGCAGATCAATTTTGGACTTTTTAGATCACAGCACATATCTGACGCAACCAGGATTAGAACCGCAGTTTCCCGCTCTCTAGTCTATCCGTGTTTCATTTACGCCAGACTGCTGGCGTAAATGAATGAGTATTAGGTTCATTATTTCTCGGTACGTAATCACAGTACAGAATATCTTAAGAAATCCAACTGCCTCGCCATTATATAATGACCGAGATTACATCATACATTTCTGAATATGCATAGTATGTATGGATTATTTTTTAAAATAACTCATTTTTTGTAATAAAAATTTTATAATTTTATCTTGCAACGTTAATAAACATGACACAATAACAATAATAATCTCATAAATCGTATTTATTTCTATTAACAACAAAAATAAACAAAATTATTTAATTTAAGTAAACTGCCCCTAAATTTAAAGCATCCAAAGTTCACAAAACCAAAAGCAGCGCTGGGCTGATCGATTAATAAAAAAAAATGTAGTAAGAAATGGCACAATAGATTAATCAATTAGATTTATCTATTAATTATTTTCAATTAATCGATTATTTTTGATTGATTTTGATTAATCGACTGATTAAACAATTGCTCGATTATTTTCCAATAATCGACTGTTCGATTATTTTCGATTAATCATTGTTCGATTATTTTCGATTAATCATTGTTCGATTATTTTCGATTAATCGATTGTACGAATATTTCGAATTAATCGATTGTTCGATTATTTTCGATTGTTCGATTAACCAATTGTTTATTTATTTTACAAGGAACAAATATGGAGTAATACGCATGTTGCTCGGAGGAAATGTAGAAGCTACGGGTTAAAAAGTTTTTCAAAATAACTTTAGGAAAAAACGCTGAGAAGTAAAAATAAAACAATAGATTAATCAATCAGATTTTTCAATTAATAAAATATTATCTAATTTTCGATTAACTGATTGTTTATTATCATTTAATCAATTATTTTGAATTAATAAATTATTTTCGATTAATCGATTGTTCGATTAATCTATTATTTTCAATAAATGAATTGTTCAATTAATCGATTGTTCGATGTTTTTTTTGAATTAATCGATTATTTTTGATTGCCCAATTAATCTATTATTTTCGATTAATGATTGTTCGATTAACTTTGATTAATCGATTAATTTCAATTAATCGATTAGTTTCGAATAATCGATTAAACAATTGTTTGATTATTTTCAATTAAGTGATTGTTCTATTATTTTCGATTAATCAATTGTTCGATTAATCGATTGTTGGATTATTTTTGATTAATTTCGAATATTCAAATGTTCGATTAATCCCTTGTTTATTTATGTTACATGGTACAACTATAGAAAAATACGCATGCTGCTCGGAGGAAGTGTAGGCTACGTGTTTTAAAAAAGGATTTTCAAAATAATTTTATAAAAAGAGGCCTAGGTAAAAATCTAAAAAAAAAAATATTTTTCGATTAATCGATTATTTTTTATTAATTTTTTTTGAATTAATCGATCATTACTTTTGATTGCTCAATTAATCTATTATTTTCGATCAATGATTGTTCGATTAACTTTGATTAATCAATTACTTTCAATTAATCGATTATTTTCGAATAATCGATAATAACAATTGCTTGATTATTTTTGATTAATTGATTGTTCTATTATTTTCGATTAATTGGAACAAATATACAATAATACGCATGTTGCTCGGAAGAAATGTAGGCTACGTGTTAAAAAAAAGTCTTTCAAAATAATTTTAGAAAAACAGGCCGAGAGGTAAAAATCGAACAATAGATTAATCAATCAGATTTTTCGATTAATCGATTGTTCGATTATTTTCGATTGATCAATTATTTTTATTAATCGATTATATTCAGTTAATCGATTAAATTCGATTATATTTGATTAATCGATTATTTTCAATTAGTAGATTATTTTCGAATAATGGATTGTTCTATTATTATTTTCAAATAATCAATTGTTGGATTAATTGATTGTTTGATTATTTTCGATTACTAATCGATTGTTCGATTAACCGATTGTTTACGATTAATCTATTAAACGATTGCTCGATTATTTTCTATGAATCCATTGTAAGATTATTTTCGATTAATTGATAATTTTCAATTAATCGATTATTTAAATTGGTTTCGATTAATCGACTGTTCGATTATTTTTGATTGCTTGGTTATTTCCTATTAAATGATTATTTGATTATTTTTGATTAATCGATTATTATCGATTAATCAAATGTTCGATTAATCAATTGTTCGATTAATCCATTGTTTATTTATGTTACATAGAACAACTATAAAATAATACGCATGATGCTCGGAGGAAATGTAGACTACGTGTTAAAAAAAAGATTTTTCAAAATAATTTTAGAAAAAGAAGCCGAGAGGTAAAAATCGAACAACAGATTAATCAATCAGATTTTTCGATTAATCGATTGTTTTCGATTAATCAATTATTTTTTATTAATCGATTATATTCAGTTAATCGATTAAATTCGATTTTATTTGATTAATCGATTATTTTCAATTAGTAGATTATTTTAGAATAATGGATTGTTCTATTATTATTTTCAATTAATCAATTGTTGGATTAATTGATTGTTTGATTATTTTCGATTACTAATCGATTGTTCGATTAACCGATTGTTTACGATTAATCTATTAAACGATTGCTCGATTATTTTCTATGAATCCATTGTAAGATTATTTTCGATTAATTGATAATTTTCAATTAATCGATTATTTAGATTGGTTTCGATTAATCGACTGTTCGATTATTTTCGATTGCTTGATTATTTTCTATTAAATGATTATTCGATTATTTTTGATTAATGGATTATTATCGATTAATCAAATGTTCGATTAATCATAATTGTTCGATTAATCAATTGTTCGATTAATCCATTGTTTATTTATGTTACATGGAACAACTATAAAATAATACGCATGTTGCTCGGAGGAAATGTAGGCTACGTGTTAAGAAAAAGATTTTTCAAAATAATTTTAGAAAAAGAAGCCGAGAGGTAAAAATCGAACAATAGACAGATTAATCAATCAGATTTTTCGATTAATCGATTGTTTGATTATTTTCGATTAATCATTTATTTTTGATTAATCGATTATATTCAATTAATCGATTAAATTCGATTATATTTGATTAATCGATTATTTTCGATTACTAATCGATTGTTCGATTAACCGATTGTTTACGATTAATCAATTAAACAATTGCTCGATTATTTTCTATGAATTGATTGCACAATTATTTTTGATCGATTATTATCGATTAATCAAATGTTGGATTTGATTATTGTTGAACAATTGATTATTGGTCGATTAAGCAATTGTTTAATTATGTTACATGAAACAACTATAGAATAATACGCATGTTGCTTGGAGGAAATGTAAGCTACGTGTTAAAAAAAAAGTCTTTCAAAATAATTTTAGAAAAAGAGGCCGAGAGGTAAAAATCGAACAATAGATTAATCAATCAGATTTTTCGATTAATTGATTATTTTCGATTAACTGATTTTACACAATCGCCCAGCCCTACACAAGAACTATTTTGTTTTTAGTACTGGAATGGAAATATTTACAAAAAACTGATTTTGGGCGCCATTTTTCCAATATGGCTGAAAAAGCGCGTGCGCACTAAGTTCACAAATTTAGTAGGTTGTACCCTATTTAATCCCATCATTTCGCAATTTTAGGGTTTAATAATAACAAATTTTCGTCGGGATGATTTCTTAAATGCTTTTTCAAATTTTTCAGTTGAGAAGATCTATAGTCACAAACTTTACATGAAAAAGGTTTTTCCCCGGTATGAGTTCTTATATGATTTTTTAAATGATGTTTTTGTGAAAATTTATAGTCACAAATTGCACATACAAACGGTCTATCACCAGAATGAGTTTTCAAGTGAACATTCAAAGAGCACTTAACCTTACATTTATAATCACAAAATTCACAAGCAAAGGGTTTTTCCCCGGTATGTGTCCTTAAATGACCGTTCAACGCGCCCCTTTGGGTGCACTTATAATCACACATTTCACACGCAAAAGGTTTTTCACCAGTATGGTTCCTCAAGTGAACCTTCAAATCTCCTTTTCGTGCAGATCTAAAGTCACAAACTTCACATTTAAACGGTTTTTCCCCGGCATGATTTCTTAGATGAACCAACAATTTATCCTTCTGTGAACATTTATATTCACAAATATCACACCCGAATGGTTTCTCGCCAGTATGAGTTCTCAAGTGAACTTTCAAAGTCTTTTTTAACGACCCTTTATAATCACAAAATTCACAAGCAAAAAGTTTTTCACCTGTGTGAACTTTCAAATGCCGCGACAAAGTCCCCTTTTCTAGACACTTAAAGTCGCAGAGTTCGCAAGAAAAAGGTTTTTCACCAGTATGTGTTTTTAAATGCCGCGTCAGTGCTCCTTTTTGCAAACATTTCAAATCGCAAATTTCACAAGCGAAAGGCTTTTCACCAGTATGAATTCTAATATGAACTGTCAAAGCAATTTTTTGCGAAAATTTAAAACCGCATATTTCACACACAAATGGTTTTTCACCGGTATGGGTTCTTAAATGAACCTTTAAATTGTTTTTTCGGGAGCACTTATAATCGCACTTTTCACATTCAAATAATTTTGCACTGTGAATTCTCTTATGGTTTTTGAATTGCGACTTGTCAAAGAATTTTAAGTTACACACTCCACATTTGAAAAGGTGACGTTTCGGTGCTTCATCCTCTCCATTCAGCTCAACCTTAAGAATCAAAGGCTCTTCTTTAATGTCAATCGAATGATGCAGTTCCTCTAACTTAATTTCAATTTCTTCCACTTGTTCGGATTTAACCTCAAACCTGCTGTCAGAATTAGACGAAGTTTGGACAGAAATCAAGGAATTTTCCATCTCTTGCGAGATTGACACTCGATCCATTTTTGGAGGAGATGTTTTAAACATTTCCACGCAACCAGAAATGCTTGTATAGCAAAAGGAGCAATTTGTACTGAAAATTGACACCCCCAATAAAATCAATCAATACATGACGAGGGAAAGTTCATTTTATCGACACTAGAGGGCGCAATTACTATTCCAAGCAGTGCAGCAGCGGAGGATTTTTTGTGCCGATGTTTAAGACCAGCTACTGCCGAACCTGAACGAAAACACCACAGAAAACCAATAAAAAATTTGCTGTTTGATTTCAGAAGGGGCATTTGCTTAAAATAAAAGGAAAGATTAATGTAAATCAAATAAAAAGTTGAAATGTAACATAATACAAAAATTACACATATTTTGAAATATTAAGTGAAGTGCGCGCATGACACGTTGATAGGAAAAATTGGTCAATCAACCAAACTTTGTTTCGATTAACCATTACGAGTTTAGTTCATTAAATTTTTCAGTAATCAAATTTCTATTGGTTTTCTTTAATAAGTTTCGCCGTTGTTTTAAAAAGTAAATTTGAACCACGACGCCCGGTAAGAATTTCTCAGGGTTTACTGTAGGTGCCAGCAGTCAGGGTAAAACACGCGTGATTTTACAGGTTAATCATTGCAGAATGATACCAGGACGTACACTTCGTAAAGAATACAAGCGTTAGGTTTAAGTGACAACAATACAAATTACTCTGGTAATTGATTAAGCGTTCGATGGACTGAGAAAAGGGCGGCGTAAACAACGTTTTACTTTCCACGCTTTTAAATAACTCACAGCTTTGTTAAATAGTACAGCTCGACAATCTTTATACAAGGAAGCTAAACCTTTTTTCTTGGTTTAGAACTGGAGGTGAGAATCTGGTAACAGACTCCGCGTCAGAAGGGCACGTAATATCGTCGACGTCACCCTGGCTTCTGCGTCGCACCTCCACAGGGTAACGGGATGGAAGATCCTGAATATTGAAAATTCCAGCAACCACCGGTTCTTATATTTCTGCATGGAGAGGGTAACAAAATCTAAACCCCAAAGCGGAAGATCCGCTCGGGGGTGGGCGGTTAAACGACTCCACCAGGATTATCTTCTTACGGCTCTCACCACCGTGAGAGACAGCTGCCCGTTCCAATAACCGAGGAAGCTGACGGAGATGCTAAGTCTGGTTACTCTGGACGTGTGCAACGCTTTCAATAGCGCTGATTGGAAGCATATACTGGCGGCCCTGAGAGGAAAAATACAACCAGAAACCTACAACATTCTGATCAGTTACCTCAGCGACAGGCGTCTACTGTTAGGTTGGCACGCCGATCGTAATTACCATTGGAGACCTACAGAGGTCGGTCCTGGGTCCCTTGCTGTGGAACATTATGTACGACGGTGTGCTGAGGCTGAAACTTTCGGAGGGAGTAAGAATAGTGGGCTTTCCAGACAACATCACCCTGATTGTCAAGAACGTGGACGATGAGCAGCTCGAGCAAAGAGCCAACGAGGCCATCCGCATTGTGACGGAGTGGGTTCATGGCCTGGGTCTTAAGCTTGTCTTGAAAAGTCCGAAGCAGTCGTGGTGTGTGGCCGCCGCCGAGAACCAGAAGTTAACCTCCGTTTAAATGGCAAACCTATCGGCGTCAATAAAAAGGTCAGCGTCTTTGGTGTGGTGATAGATAAATATCTGAACTTTACATCCCACATCAAGACGGTTACGTGCAGGCAATAATCACCTTACTCGCTCGTCTGATGCCCACCATCGGAAGACTTAAAACTATAAGGAGGATTCTCGGAGGGGTGGCTCAGTCTGTCCTGCTGTATGCAGCGCCGATGCGGTGCGCGGGAGTTGACCCTTTCGTGTACGGCACCGCAAGAAACCGCAATAGGCTTAGGAGTGTGCAGCGGCAAATGACCTTGAGGGCGGTGTGCGGATACAGGACTATGTCCGAAAACGCCGCCCTGGTCCTTGCCTCTATGCCCCCGATATCTCTTCGAGCGCTCAAAAAGGCGGAGGTGGCGAGTGACCGATCGAGTGCAAGTGTCGCGAGTGAAATAACGCAAGCGGAGTGGCAAATGGGTCGAGCGAGACCACGGGGAGTTGAATTACCACTTGACCCAGATGCTCTTCGGCCACCACTCATGAACCGTTTCGGACTAAAGCCACGAGATACCTGCCGTTACTGCAGCGAGAGTGACACCTCCAAACATACGTTTTTCGGGTGTTGGAGATGGGAACAACACCGCCAGTTTCTGTCCCTGGAGTTCAGGGAAATGCTCACCCTGGACAACATTGTGCCATACATGCTGAAGGTCCAGGAAAGCTGACAAAATATAGAGAAGGCTAAAATAATGAAGAGGAAAAAGTCAAACGAGAGGCTAGAGCAATAACAAAAAATAGAGACAAACGGAGGCAGCCCGATCAGCGATGAGACAGCTGGTGACTGACAAACGGAGTTGTACACAGTTCTTCTCCGCAGTGATTTAGTATCAGTGATACTTATTATCAGTGATCAGTATCAGTGATTTTATTTTTATACATTTACAGGTGGTAGGTAGAAAACGTAGACCCGTAAATGCAAATTTTACGATTAAAATCTCGATGAATTCTGAAAGAGCATATTTTAAATAAGAGAATTAGGTGAGGAAAATAGCCTTAAAAAAAAACAGTTTTTTCAAAAATCGATTTTAAAAAAGCTCGATTTTCATAGCATTCAAGTTCAGTCGCTTAGGATTGGTGAATCAATGCATTGTATTGTCGGTGCGTGTGAATTTAACTGGTCTTAGCTTTGTGCAGAGCGGCGATAACCGGAGCGACACTTGCATTGGGATGCTTCAACAGTGCACTTCGAGCAAAAATCATGGTTTTCAATAGTAAATGTGCAGGAAAAATGGCTTAAAAAATTTAAGTAAATTTTTTCTTGCACAACCACCTTGCTTTTAGAATCCACGCAAACGAGTTTTACCCCTCAAAGATCCACCTTTTTCCTTAATCCACGGGCCTAGGGGTATTTTTATAATGAGTGTACTTCGGGCGCTTCGGGCCATTTTGATGAAAACCACCATGGCACGAGGAGTATCCACGCGAAAAAGTAATCATCAGCAGAGCTCTTATGCATTACAGTGCACGGACGGAGCACATAATGCATTGATTCGCCAATCACGAGCGACTTAACTTAAAAATTGATATGAAAATCGAGAAATTCGCACAAACAACTGGGGGGCCATAGCCCCCCCCCTCCCCGAGTTTAGAATTTTTGGATAAATTGGGTGCCAACCGCTTGTCAAATTTTATTCTTTTAAAGAGTTTTAGTAGGTTACAATATTTTTTACTTATTTTAGTAAGCTAAAAATAAGTGACAAATTAACATTTACAATGTTTAAATTACGCATAATTGCAGGTGTTGAAAGGAAAACTTAAAACAAAGTTTTGTGGTAATTATCCTTCTATTTATTTAAATTAGTATCACGTGCAATTTCCTAAGTAAATTTATAATAGAAATAGAATTTTCTCAAAACAAAAGTTATTTATCGTGATGATTATCAAAATTGATTCATAAATTTTTAAGCTTTAATTCTTGGAAAAATTGCTTACCCTGATATCTTTTGTTTAAATTGGGTAGTTCAATTTATGCGTTGAGGTGAAAAAGTAAAACTTAAAATTATGGAAAGCTATGATGTAAAGCTAATTAGCTATCCAATATCCAATTTGAATAAAATTGGCATTTTCTGTTTAAATGAAATTTCTATTATACAAAAACTAGCAAATATTTTTTTTTGGTCTTTAGCGCAATTCTGTGTTATTATGGCGTTTATTCAGTATTTTTATATAAAAGACGATATATTTGATGTTGTGGATAATGCCGAATCTTCTGCAGGATATGGTCAGGTAACTTTAGTTATTTTATTTTTTAGGCATTAGACGGTCGAAAAGTAATAGTCAAGCAAATCCCGGTAAAGTCACAACTTTATTCTGGCCGTCTCGCTGGTCATCCAGATTGGAGGTTCTACGTCGGGCTGGCTTCTCGTCGTAGGTAAAAAAATTTAAAATGCATTCAAAATCCAAACGTCGCTTGGTGATGTTTAGGAATTGAAAACGGTCGCAGAGTGTTAAAAAACTAAATAATACAAACGAGGGGAAAATTTTTAAGGATACCCGGTACCTTCTAATGTGGGATTTCTACCCAATAAAACCCGCCTTCCGCCACCTAAATGTTTTGCCGCTTATGACGACTGGTACGTGGTATCTCTTGCAATAATTTTCTTGTAAAACCCCGCTGATATTTACCCTGGGTAGCTCGCAACTACGGTAAACCCTAAAAAATCTTTCCAGAGGTCGTGGTTCAAAATGCAATTTAAATAGAGGCAAAACCAATAAATTTTTGTATCAAACAATAAATTTAATTGTAACAAATAAAAATAATTTGGTGATCATGTCCCGATAAAGTTAAAGATAAAAAGAAACAAAAAAAAAAAAAAATTTTAATAATAAAAATTTTTCTTTAAGATTGTCTTGAAAGGATACGTCTGCTATTATAACAAGGAAAAATTTATAAAACTGGTCAAGATTTCAAAACAATTTAGAAATACAGATAACTGTTCCGAAAGTTTAAAGAAGGAAGTAGATACAATTTCTCGTGCAATAATGGCATTTCAAAGAATTTTCTCTTATTTGATTATAATCTCTACACCAATATTCGTTTCGGCAACATTTTTTGGAAAAAAACTACCCCTTGGAAGTTTTAATATGGAAAATCAAGAACAATTGTATCACATTTTATGGTATAGCTATGTAATTTCACTTCCGTATATAACATGGTTTATTGGAAACTTCGACTGTATATTTTTGGGCCTATGTTATGAAATTATAATACAATTCAAAATTTTACGTGATAACTTAGAAACTTTAAGTGTCAGGGACATACACAGCCATGAAGATTTTCAAACGTTTTATCGGAATTTACGGAAGAACATTGAGTATCACAAGTTCTTGTTAGGGTGAGTTCGTGTTAAGGCGCCTCTCTCGCGGATTAAAATGCAATGTCTCGAACAACCGTTTTTAAACAAAATTTATATTTTATAGGTTTATAGAAGAAATGCAGAGCGTGTATTCGGTCGCGTTCATGATTCAGTACTTGTCAATTTCTCCATTAATTTGCACCGAAATATATGCGAGTTCAGAAAGGTAAACCTTCATAAATAGGTAAAGATAATTCAAAATTACCAAAAGACTTTTTGTAGCACTTCAGTGCTACTGTCGTTAAGATACGGATTTGCAGGGGTGTGCTTAATTATTCAATTGGCATTTTATTGCCTTCCTTCAAGTTTGATTTTTGAGGAGGTAAACTTCGCTGCTACAATATAGCAAAAATTTAATTTTGACTTTTAGGTAACGACTGTTTCGATTGGTATTTATAATTCAGATTGGTACTCAAAATATTTCCACCAATTGCAAACTCCGATGGTAATGCTGATCCAGGTATCTCAAAAGGAATTAAAATTTAAAGCTTGCGGTATGATACCGATGAATATCAACACTTTGTTATCTGTAAGTAAATAATAACTTTACAAATCCTATAATTATTTAAAAATTTTATTTCAGGTTGTTAAAGTTGCAATTTCTGCAAGCGCTGTATTTAAAAGCTTAAAGGACTAAATTACACGTGCATTATAATTATTAATATTAATAGTAGAATTCAAAAAATAAATGAATATCAATTATCTTTCATGCACATCCAGATCTTACGGAATATCTGATTATATTAGCTGTAACATCCCCCCCACATGGGAGGGGAGAGTTTCACTACCCACTGATGAGTGAAGGACGCAAAAATGAATGTGGGTAGGAAAGTCCACTTTTTGTTTGAGTAACCGGGCACATTATATAATGTAAATGTTTAAAAATAAAATCACTGGTACTTAACAATTAAAAAAATTTTTTTTTTCCTACTCCCTGCGGGCTCGGTATCGCCTTCCGGCATTCTTTCAGGCACTCCGCTGGGAAGAGTGGAGGAGGAGAGGATTTTTTGCCTGCTCCTCTGGTTCCTCAGCATGTATGGCACAATGTTGTCCGCGGTGAACATTTCCCCGAACTCCAGGGACAGGAACTGGCGGTGTTGTTTCCATCTCCAGCATCCGAAAAACGTATGTTTGAAGGTGTCACTGTCGCTGTAGTAGCGGCAGGTGTCTCGTGGCTTTAGTCCAAAACGGTTCAGATACGCGTTGAAGCAACCGTGGCCGGAGAGCATCTGGATCAAGTGGTAATTCAACTTCCCGTGCCCTCGCCCGACCCATTTGCCACTCCGCTTGCGTTCTTTCACTCGCGACACTTGCACTTGATCGGTCACTTGCCACCTCCGCCTTTTCGAGCGCCCAAAGGTCTAGCGGAGGCATAGAGACAAGGACCAGGGCGGCGTTTTCGGACTTAGTCCAGTATCCGCACACTACCCTCAAGGCCATTTGCCGCTGCACACTGCAAAGCCTATTGCGGTTTCTCGCTGTACCGTACACGGGGAGTAACTATGACTCTCTTATAGAGCGTCATGACTCGCCCGGGAAAGTTGGCAAGCGCGAAGGGTTGGATGGTCCTATACGAGCCGCATATCAGAACTCAGCTGGGACGACTCTATAAGCCGGACTTAATCATGTCACACGGCAGTAGAGTCGTCGTATGCGATGTGGCGGTTGTGTGGGAAAGCTGGGGGTTAAGCAAAGCCTTCCACGAGAAGGTCCAAAAATATTCTGAAAAATCGGTGATGGAAGCTCTCCGGAAAAAATTCCCGGAGAAAGAAATCACCGTTACCGCTTTGATAATAGGAGCTCGTGGAACGTCCTACGCCTTAGCTCTAACGAGTGCGCCTCTATAGTTAATAACACCGTGAACAGTCCTATCATTGTTCACGGAGTGTTTAGTCAAACCATATGGAGGCGCACTAATGCGTCGTCGGGTGAGAGAGGCGACGCATTAACATAAATGCGTCGCCCCGCGGTAGAGTTCTTTGTGTTTCTTACTTGTTTCTGTTGCCTATCAGCCTATTTATCGACAACGGGACTGCCCGGCTATAATTAACAATACTAATATAGCTTTAAGTTTATATTTAACATTGCAATTTTGTTATAATTTTAAATAGTGCTGGTTGCGTAAGGCATGCAACGGGGATGTCTCTTTGGAGGAAATTTTATATTATCTTTCGTGGGGGCGCCGTCCCAAATTTTTATTGTTATTGACAAGTGAGTTTTATATGTGGATGATCTGCGGCGCTCCCGTTGTTGATAAAAAACATCACTGCGGTGCATTTCTCCACCATCATCAAACACGACGAGCGTGCATCCAAAATCTTAATTAAATCAATTTTGATTTGTTTTAAAATAATAATTTTTAGAAATAAATTTTGTTAAATCGAATAGATACCAAACAACCGGATGCGTGCTCGACGCTCTCTGTACTCGCCCGCAGTTTAGTTCTAATTAGATGACTGTGTCGTGTCTTCTCCAGCCGGGCCGTGCATCGCGCGCGACCTTGTACGATTTGCGATCCCTTGTTACACTACCGGCGGTTCCACCTTCACCGGAAACGGTCCGCACACCCGGCCCCTTCTGTGCTGTACAGTGTCGGCGGCTGGGAGGAAACTGTTGAGTGCGCAGTCGACTAGCCAAATAGTAGCTAGTAGCTCATCTAAGTAGTAGCGTTCTGCTGCTAATTGGTGGAATTTGGTGATTTTCCAGGGCATATTACGTGCTACGGCCGTGCCCCCTTTTATAGACCGTTCTGGGTCTCAGGGTTGCACGGCAAGCGTTAAGTAGCCAGCCTCCACAAGGCGGCCCCGAAAGAATGTTTCCGTGTCTCTTCAACGCGGAACATTACTAATGGCTACTAGCGAAACAGGTCAGCAGATGGGCAAGAGTCCGCAGCTATTCTGTGGGCAACCGGAGACTGCTGGGACGAATCGGTCAACGAAAACCAGATCAACACTCCAAAGGCACAATCCTCTAGTGAGAGGACTAACACGACCGGGTATGAGTGTTGGTCCATGACTACCCGACCGTGAACCCGAGGAATCAGTAATTAAGAGCCTACGTGGCGGTCCCGAGGAGAGAAAATCTTACTGGCCCGGTTACCAATGCCGGTAACCTTGCCTCTCTCTCTTGCAAAAATGAACATGCGGTGCTTTGACGGCGGAGGCCGGTAAGGTTCCTCTTCTCTGGTGAACGGAGAAGACGAAAAAGTTCGTACCGCGAAATACTTGTATTGCGCGACAGAGTAACTTGGGACCCAAAGGGAACCTTTCTTTCTGGTGAACGGAAGGAATGAAATTTCAACCCATACAGCTGCGGCACGTTATGGCGCTGCAATCTCATTTCCCGAGGGGAACCAAACGGATATCTAAGGAGTTGAAATCTTAACCTGCTACAGGGAGACCTGGGCAGCGCGGAAGATAAAGTTTTGGTAATCCAAAGCTTCGGCTGAAATTTTGAGATGGCAAGTGAATCTCTAAAGGCCATTAAGGGCACGTCCCTGTATCAGTTAAACTCTACGATTTACGGGAGGATTCGAATAAATAACCATCTGCGGGAAGACGGGAGCCCGGGGTTAATTCTCGCGCAAGCGTGCTTAACCCCCCCCCCGTTTTTGTGAGCTTGCTCACTGAGGAGGAGTCGCAGTGGCTGGTGGTTCTTGGGAATAGTAGCAACGATCAGCACTTGGCCTGTATACCGGGGAATCCTGACACCTACAGGCGCTCTACTCGAGTCTTGCAGCTCTTGACATAAGGGTTAGGCAGCTGGCGGATCACAATGACTGTCATGGTCACTCGCCCGCCAGCGGCACCAAGGTTGTCACAAAATCCTGACCGATAGCTCTCTAGGGGGAGGTTGCAGTATAATTGTTAAGTCTATATATAGCAACTGAAACTAAAAGTTCTATCAATGTGTACCGTACACGAAAGCAGGACAGACTGGGCCACCCCTCCAAAAATCCTCATTTTTATAGTTTTAAATTTTCCGATGTTGGGCATCAGACGGGCGAGTGAGGTGATTATTGCCTGCACCTTTGCCGCAACCGTCTTAATGTGGGATGTAAAGTTCAGATATTTATCTATCACCACACCAAAGACGGTGACCTCTTTTTTGACGCCGATAAATTCGCCATTTAATCGGAGGTTAACTTCCGGTTCCCGGCGACGCCGACGGGCTAAATAGCTCGAAGATTGAGTACAAAACGTAGATCTACAAAGCCGGCAATCGTAGAGACGGATACGTTCCTCGTATGGCTACAGGAACAAGAAGTAAAACCCTCTAAAATACAAAGCCTTGATAAAATGGGCCAGGGTGAGACTTTTCATACGACCACTTCTAGGTAGTCAAAAGTAGGCAAAGAAAGAAGAAGGAAAAACCTATGAGCGACCGAGTAAAATTAAGAAGCTACCAGGTCCGGGGAGTGGTCCCCCCTCTTAAAGGCCCATCGGAACGTGTTCCTCGCAGCTTCCGAGCCATAGACGACACAACACAAAGTGTTATGTTGCAGTAGCTCATGTGTAGTCACTTCGTAACCGAAAACCTAGCGCACACCAACGAGAGCTAAAGGAAGTCAGGAACGGATACCTCTTCATATCCAGATACACCGACCTTGGGCTCACAGCTACATGGGATCCAACAGAGGACAAAGCCCAATAACTGAATTAAAGTAACAGTAAACCTTTAATATTCAAAAGTTTGTTTACAAAAACATGAAAAACAGTATTGAAAATCTAACATTTAATCACCTCCATGAACCCACTGTTCAACTACACTTTTATACTGTTCTTTTTGCAAAGCCACCACACCACTCGGATTTTCTACTATTAGAGTTCCGGAAACTCCCCGTTCACTAAAATTTACTATCTTGCAGAAAGGTTTCGTACAATCGGTCACTTTCCTCACTTGACTTCCAACAGACGTAACAAAAACTAAATGACCGCTCAAAAACGGAACTTGCTTATCATCAGAAATGAGCTCATCAGTCGACCACAAATCAAACGTTGAGTATAATCCAAATAAATTGTAAATCTCCGATTTCAGTTTATTCAAGGTTAATACATTTCCATTAACCTCCAAAAGAACGATCCCTTTACGGTGAGCGTCACCATAATACGAATTAACGTCACGAAGTTCAACGTTAACCCATTTAACAACGGGTACCTCCGCTTCTTGCGGAATTCCACGTAAGGCCAGGTAAAAATCCAAGTCTCTAAGCTTTTGGTTTTCTTCAATTATCAAAGGAAGCGAAGATTCACACTGGACGTTGTTGTTAAACGATGCTTTGATCGAATTCTCTATGTAATCCTTATGCGATAAAGCAACTCTGGCTAAATCGCCGGTCGTTTGATAAAACACACTGATTTCATCAGTGGGAACTAAATGGGCCTTTTTGCGCAACTTTTGGATACGATTTTTAATTTCCCTGGCGGTTCCTTCGTCTATCATATCACCATCCGGATTCATGTCTAACAATACCACAACATCGTTATCACTGTTTACTTCGTATTTACGTGACGTTATCTCGCTTATTTTAAAGACGATTTTTACTTCGGATAACTCAATGCGTTTACCCAAAATGTCTCGATAGCCGTTTGTTTGCATTTCGTTTATTTCCGTATCGGTTAAATCTTTAATTACTGCGGCGATGGGTTTCAGGTCTTGTTTTAACCGGAGTCCTAAAACCGGGAAATCCGGTTGGGCTCGCCACGTTATACCGTAGCTGGATTTGTCTGTTGTTACGGTAAGCTTCCGGATGTTCGTTTCTGAGAGAAGATACGTTTGGAGAGATCTGACGTCTTCGATATATTGGGGGTCTTGGTGAACAACGACGACTTCCGGAAGCGGGCACTTGGTTGGAAAGTTCTTCTTGTCACGCAGAACACGAGTTAGCTCAATAACGGTCTGCATTCTACTAACTGCTCTTTCAATATCGGATTCGATGAAAGTTACCTTTGGTTGGGGTAGCATTAAATAATGGATGCTCTCGGCTTCCACGTTTGTTAGTTTTTTCAGGTACTGGTACATGTGCTCCACTAGGAAAGGGGCAAACGGTGCCATAAGTTTGATGAGGTTGAATAAAACGTTGAAAAGGGTTAAGATTGCTTGTTTACAATCTTGAACACCGTTTGCACCTTTGCAGCGCTTCCTGTTCATGCGAATGTAACAGTTTCTAAGATGTTCTATATACTTGGTCAGTCTCGGAACAACATTGTATAAGTGGTATAGCTCCATTTCCTTTTTGACGTAATCCAGCAGGGATTGAGTGAAGGAGAGTATCCAACGGTCCATAATATTTTTACTGCAGAGTTCCTCTTCTTTGTAATAAAACGGTAGATTATAGCGGTCAACATAACCTTCGATGCTTTCCATCAGAAAACGGAATGCGTTGTACCATGGTATGAACACATCTTTAACTATCTCTTTAACCCCTTCTTCCTTGAACCGTAAGTTTTCGGCCCGAACGACAGGCGAATTAATCAGATAGAGGCGAAGGGCATCGGCTCCGTGTTTCTTTATCACTTCTAGAGGATCAGGATAGTTCTTCTTCCGTTTTGACATTTTTTGACCATCACCTGCAAGAACCAAACCATTCGCGATTAAGTTCTTGAAGGGTGCTTTGCCAAATAAAGCGGTCGAGATAACCAAAAGGGTGTAGAACCAACCGCGGGTTTGATCAATACCTTCGCTGATAAAATCCGCTGGGAACTGTTCATCAAATTCCTTCAAATTTCCAAATGGATAATGGTGCTGAGCGAATGGCATGGAACCGGATTCAAACCAACAATCAAAGACTTCCGGTATCCGGCGAAGTGGAGGATTACCTGGGATTTTAGATGGAATCTCCAAATGGTCAATGTTTTCTCTATGCAAATCAGTTACTTTTGCTCCTGTCAATTCTTCCAGCTCCTTAATACTACCGACACAACAAACTTCTTCAGTTGACCTCCAAATTGGAATCGGGGTACCCCAATAACGGTTCCTGCTAACCGCCCAATCTCGAGCATCGCGCAAACAATTTCCAAAACGTTTCTCTTTTACAAAATCAGGAATCCAATAAGTCTCGGAATTTGCTTTTTGCAACTCTTCAGACATATGTTCCACTCTTATAAACCAAGATGGTACGGCTTTGTACATCAACGGTTGTTCTGAACGCCAACAAAACGGATAACTGTGTTTTACTTGCGAATGGTTAAACATTCTTCCGTTTTTCTTCAGCAACCCAATAATATTTTTATCCGCATCTTTGAAATACTGACCTTGAAAATCGGTTACGCTTTTCGTAAACCTCCCGCTGGGGTCGATGGGACAAATCGGGTCTTGATCTTTTGTTATAATTCCAGCAGCCAAACACACGCGGTAATCGTCTTCTCCAAAGTAAGGTGCTTGATGGACGATACCGGTACCAGAATCAGCCGAAACATAGTCATCCACCAAAACTCTAAAGGCGCCATTACTACTACTCATCTCTTTGAAGTACGGAAAGATGGGCTCATATTTTAAATCTTTCAGTTGCTCACCGGGAAACTTTTCCAAAATTTCGTAATCGCCTTTTTTGAAAACGAAATCCAACCTTCCATCCATTACGATGAAGATCTTCTGAGAACTAATTTCCTTCACACGGGTATAAACCAAACTAGCATTCACACATGCGGCTAAATTACTGGGGAGTGTCCAGGGTGTGGTGGTCCAAATCAACAAAGATGCAGCGGCTGGGTCTCCAATTATGGGTAAGGTTACGGTTACGGCTGGGTCAAGCACATCCTTGTAATTTTGTCCAGATTCAAAATTCGATAAGGGAGTGTTGCATGCTGGTGAATACGGCATAACTTTGTTGCCTTGGTAAACCAAACCTTTCACGTAAAGTTGCTTAAAAACCCACCAGATGGATTCCATATACCATGGGTACAACGTTTTGTAGTCGTGTTTAAAATCTGCAAAAGAAAATACCTAAGTGAAATGAAGGGCAAGAACGAATAACCAAATTTGGGGGGGGGGAGATTGAATTACCAATCCATCGTCCGATGCGTCCAACGACGGTCTCCCATTCCTCTACGTAACGAGTCACAATTTTTCGACACTCGTTGTTGTACGCAGCAATACCCATTTTTTCAACATCTTCTGGTCCCTTGATACCGAGAGCTCGATCAATTTCAAACTCCACTGGGAGTCCATGACAATCCCATCCAAATCTGCGTTCGACGTGAAAACCCTGCTGATGAGCATAACGAGTCACGACATCTTTAATTGTGCCAGTCAAAATGTGACCGTAATGAGGTAGCCCAGTCGCAAAGGGTGGTCCATCATAAAACGAATACCTGAAACCGCAGAACAATAAAAATTTTTTTTTAAAAAGTAAAAAACATTAAAATGGCTACCGTACCTTGGTTTTCCTTTGGACTGTTTCAAACAACTGTAAAATACATCCAATTCCTTCCACAAGGTTAGAATCTTTTCTTCTTCCTCAGGAAAACTTATGCTTCCCGGAACGCGAGGAATTTCTTGCACCATTTTGAAATTCGACATTTTCTGATATTATTAGGCCGAAAAAAATTTTTTTAAACACATTAATTTACGCTAAAAAATTACACTTACAGTTTGAAATGTTAAATTTCAATTTTCCCCTATGGAAAGAAAAATCAATATGACAGTAGTACAGATAATGATGCAATTATTCCAGTGCCGTGCGCCGATAAGGGCTAACGGAGAAAAACATTTTTTCTGTGTCAAAAGTGATTTTTTTAATTATCCCGTAATTAAATTTGTTTAGTTAGAAATATATCAAAAATTTTTGGAAGAAACCATCCAATTAAATAGTTAAGAGCTAAAGAAATATTCACAAATACCAAATAAAGTTATCGCGCGGCGGCAGCGATTTTTTTCTTCTTTGATGAGAGTGCTCGTCAGGTAATCCCTTGGTTTATTCTACGCTGAAGTTATTTAACCTCAATTTAATATCACTGATCCTGACTTCTGCAAGGATGTGGTAAACTAGAAGGTGGCCGGAAATAACTTGATAGCTGCAGCTAATTCAACGTAGTTTTTTGACAAAATTTAAGCCTTATTGAAGGACGTTGAAGGATGTCTCTTGAGTTCTCAGCTCCCCAAATGGGACAATTCTAATTTTTACACAGCCATCGAGTTTGCCTCATCGAAGAAGATCATTTTCTTAAAAAAATCAACATTTACGTGTTGCTGTAAGATCTGTAAGTGAATTCGCAGATCGGCCGGTCCGCAGATTATAATAATTTAACCAAGACTTTTACTTTACTTTTTTATTTGATTTGAATTAATTTCAGTTCTTGTTTTAGGCAAAATCCCCTTCTGACATCAAACAGCAAATTTTTATTGGTTATCCTGTGTTTCGATCTCTTATCAACTTTTAATATTTTTATGAAAAATAAAACACCCCCTTTTCTATCCTCAAAACACGACAATACTAAAGAATAACCTGTGAATACATTAAACCAGATGAAAAATTCTAAGGACTATATGGGATCATTCTAAGAAAAATTTTAACATTATTAATTTATTGAAGCATTAAACAAACACAAAAAAATAAAAAAGCAAAATAGGTCTGAACAACAGAAGTATTTAGGATCCAGATGGCCGCCCTTTGTTAGTTGAAAATTTTGAGAAAGCTACGACCTTGAATCCACTTCCCCACCGCCACCGAACTTAGCGATGTAGCATAACGTTCCATTTTTGGCGAAACGTGGCGAACTTAATAATAAATAAAATAGCTAAAAAAAATCAGATTCAAACTTTTCGCAAGTAACAAATTACATTGGATAGCGTCACGAGCTAGGGCTGGGCGATTGTTTCAAAATCAATCAATTAATCAAAAACAATCAATTATTCAAAAACAATCAATTAATGGAAAACAATCAAGTAATCGAAAACAATCGATTAACCGAAAACAAAAAACACCTAAATCTACATGTGCCCTTTCCATTATGATTGCATAAACTTTAGTTCTTCCTACGTCACTGATGTTCCATTGTTCGAGTATATTTGATTAATCAATTGTTTTCAAATTTTTCAATATTTCGTTTTCAATATCGAAATTAATAGAACAATCGATCAACCAAAAATGAAACAATTGATTAATCGAAAACGATCGAATAATCAAAAATAATCGATTAATCCATTAGTCGATTAATTTTGATCAATCCATTGTTTTCCATTAATCGATTGATTTTGATTATTCGATTGCTTTCGATTAAAAGATTTTTTTCAATTAATCGTATCATTTCCATTAATCGATCCATTTCAATTCATCGATTGTTTTCAATTAAACGATAGTTTGATCGATTGTTTTCGATTAATGGATTGCTTTCGATTAATTGATGGTTTTCGATCAATCGAAAGTTTTAAATTAATAGATCGTTTTCAATTTTTTGATAGTTTTCAATTAATCGATGGTTTTCGATTTTTTTTTTTCAATTAATCGATTTTTTCAATTAATCGATGGTTTTCAATTAATCGATGGTTTTCGATTAATCGATGGTTTTCGATTAATCGATGGTTTTCGATTAATCGATGGTTTTTAATTTTCAATTAAATTGAAAGATTGTTTTCAATTAAACGATTGTGGATTGATCGATTGTTTTCGATTAATGAATTGCTTTCGATTAACTGATAGTTTTCGATTAATCGATTGTTTTCAAAAATGTAATCGATCGTTTTCGATTAATCTATTGCTTTCGATTAATCTATTGCTTTCGATTAATCTATTGTTTTCAATTAATGGGTTGTTTTTGATTATATCAAACCATATCAAAAATAATCGAGCAATCGAATTAATCGAAAATAATTGATTAATGGAAAACAATCGATTAGATTTCTATTAATCGATTAATTTTGATGAATCTAATGTTTTTCATTAATGGATTGTTTTTGATTATTCGATTGCTTTCAGAAATTAAAGAGTTGTTTTTGATTAATAGATCGTTTTCGATTAATCGATGGTTTTCGATTAATCGATGGTTTTCGATTAATCGATTGTTTTCAATTAAACGATTGTGGATTGATCGATTGTTTTCGATTAATGAATTGCTTTCGATTAACTGATAGTTTTCGATTAATCGATTGTTTTTAATTTATAGATCGTTTTCGATAGTTTTCAATTAATCGATCGTTTTCGAAAATGTAATCGATCGTTTTCGATTAATCTATTGCTTTCGATTAATCTATTGTTTTCAATTAATGGGTTGTTTTTGATTATATCAAACCATATCAAAAATAATCGAGCAATCGAATTAATCGAAAATAATTGATTAATGGAAAACAATCGATTAGCTTTCTATTAATCGATTAATTTTGATGAATCTATTGTTTTTGATTATTCGATTGCTTTCAGAAATTAAAGAGTTGTTTTTGATTAATAGATCGTTTTCGATTAATCGATGGTTTTCGATTAATCGATTGTTTTCAATTAAACGATTGTGGATTGATCGATTGTTTTCGATTAATGAATTGCTTTCGATTAACTGATAGTTTTCGATTAATCGATTGTTTTTAATTTATAGATCGTTTTCGATAGTTTTCAATTAATCGATCGTTTTCGAAAATGTAATCGATCGTTTTCGATTAATCTATTGCTTTAGATTAATCTATTGTTTTCAATTAATGGGTTGTTTTTGATTATATCAAACCATATCAAAAATAATCGAGCAATCGAATTAATCGAAAATAATTGATTAATGGAAAACAATCGATTAGCTTTCTATTAATCGATTAATTTTGATGAATCTATTGTTTTTCATTAATGGATTGTTTTTGATTATTCGATTGCTTTCAGAAATTAAAGAGTTGTTTTTGATTAATAGATCATTTTCGATTAATCGATGGTTTTCGATAATCGATTGTTTTCAATTAAACGATTGTGGATTGATCGATTGTTTTCGATTCATGAATTGCTTTCGATTAACTGATAGTTTTCGATTAATCGATTGTTTTTAATTTATAGATCGTTTTCGATAGTTTTCAATTAATCGATCGTTTTCGAAAATGTAATCGATCGTTTTCAATTAATCTATTGCTTTCGATTAATCTACTGTTTTCAATTAATGGGTTGTTTTTGATTATATCAAACCATATCAAAAATAATCGAGCAATCGAATTAATCGAAAATAATTGATTAATGGAAAACAATCGATTAGATTTCTATTAATCGATTAATTTTGATGAATCTATTGTTTTTCATTAATGGATTGTTTTTGATTATTCGATTGCTTTCAGAAATTAAAGAGTTGTTTTTGATTAATAGATCGTTTTCGATTAATCGATGGTTTTCGATTAATCGATGGTTTTCGATTAATCGATTGTTTTCAATTAAACGATTGTGGATTGATCGATTGTTTTCGATTAATGAATTGCTTTCGATTAACTGATAGTTTTCGATTAATCGATTGTTTTTAATTTATAGATCGTTTTCGATTTTTCGATAGTTTTCAATTAATCGATCGTTTTCGAAAATGTAATTGATCGATTTCGAATAATCTATTGCTTTCGATTAATCTATTGTTTTCAATTAATGGGTTGTTTTTGATTATATCAAACCATATCAAAAATAATCGAGCAATCGAAAATAATTGATTAATGGAAAACAATCGATTAGATTTCTATTAATCGATTAATTTTGATGAATCTATTGTTTTTCATTAATGGATTGTTTTTGATTATTCGATTGCTTTCAGATATTAAAGAGTTGTTTTTGATTAATAGATCGTTTTCGATTAATCGATGGTTTTCGATTAATCGATGGTTTTCGATTAATCGATGGTTTTCGATTAATCGATGGTTTTCGATTAATCGATGGTTTTCGATTAATCGATTGTTTTCAATTAAACGATTGTGGATTGATCGATTTTTTTGATTAATGAATTGCTTTCGATTAACTGATAGTTTTCGATTAATCGATTGTTTTTAATGTATAGATCGTTTTCGATAGTTTTCAATTAATCGATCGTTTTCGAAAATGTAATCGATCGTTTTCGATTAATCGATCGTTTTCGATTAATCTATTGCTTTCGATTAATCTATTGTATTCAATTAATGGGTTGTTTTTGATTATATCGAACCACATCAAAAATAATCGAGCAATCGAATTAATCGAAAATAATTGATTAATGGAAAACAATCGATTAGATTTCTATTAATCGATTAATTTTGATGAATCTATTGTTTTTCATTAATGGATTGTTTTTGATTATTCGATTGCTTTCAGAAATTAAAGAGTTTTTGATTAATAGATCGTTTTTGATTAATCTATTGTCTTCAATTAATCGATTGTTTTCAATTCACTGATTGTTTTCGATTAATTGATTGTTTTTAATTATTCCATTGCTTTCGTTTATATCGAACCATATCAAAATAATCGAACAATCGATCAATCAAAAAAAACAATTGATTAATCAAAAACGATCGATTAATCGAAAATAACAATCGATTAGTTTTTCATTAGTTGATTAAATTTGATTAATGCATTGTTTTCCATTAACCGACTGCTTTCGATAAAATCGATTGTTTTTCTTCTTAATCTATATCGATTAATCGATTGTTTTCAATTAATGGATTGTTTTCGATTAATCGATTGTTTTCAATTAATGGATTATTTTCGATTGACCGATTGTTTTCAATTAATCGATTGTTTGATTGTTTTCGATTAATCGATTGCTTTCAAGTAACTGATGATTTTCAATCGTTTTTAATTAATCGATCTATTTCGATTAATCGATCGTTTTCAATTAAACAATTGTTTGATTGATCGATTGTTTTCGATTAACGGATTGCTTTCTATTAACTGATGGTAATCGATCGTTTTCAATTAATCAATCTATTTCGATTAATCGATTGTTTTCAATTAATGGATTGTTTTCGATTGTTTCAATTAATCGATTGTTTTTGATTATTCGATTGTTTTCAATTAATGGATTGTTTGCAATTAATTGATTCTTTTCAATTATTCGATCGTTTTCAATTACTAGATTGTTTGATTGTTTTCGATTAATCGATTATTTCTGATCAATGGATTGCTTACAATTAACTGATGGTTTTCGATTGATCGATCGTTTTCGATTGATTTCAATTAAACGATTGATTGATCGATTGTTTTCGATTAATGGATTGGTTTCAATTAACGGATGGTTTTCGATTAATCGACGGTTTTCAATTAATCGATCTATTTCGATTAATCAATCTATTTCAATTAAAGAATTGTTTGATTAATCGATTGTTTTCGATGAATGAATTGCTTTCCATTAACTGATGGTTTTCGATTGATCGATCGTTTTCAATTAAACGATTGATTGATTGATCGATTCTTTTCGATTAATAGATTGCTTTCGATTAACGGATGGTTTTAGATTAATCGACGGTTTTCAATTAATCGATCTATTTCGATTAATCAATCTATTTCAATTAATCGATCGTTTTCAATTAAACAAACGTTTGATTGATCGATTGTTTTCGATTAATGGATTGCTTGCCATTAACTGATGGTTTTCGATTGATCGATCGTTTTCAATTAAGCGATCTATTTCGATTAATCGATCGTTTTCGATTAACGGATTGCTTTCTATTAACTGATGGTTTTAGATTAATCGATCGTTTTCAATTAATCAATCTATTTCGATTAATCGATTGTTTTCAATTAATGGATTGTTTTCGATTAACCGATTGTTTCAATTAATCGATTGTTTTTGATTATTCGATGGTTTTCAATTAATGGATTGTTAGCAATTAATTGATTCTTTTCGATTAATCGATCGTTTTCAATTACTCCAATGTTTGATTATTTGTGATTAATGGATTGCTTTCAATTAACTGATGGTTTTCGATTGATCGATTGTTTTCAATTAAACGATTTTTCAATTAATGGATTGCTTTCGATTAACGGATGGTTTTCGATTAACCGATTGTTTTCGATTAAACGATTATTTTTGATTATTCGATTATTTTCGATTAATGGATTGTTTTCAATTAATTGATTTTTTTCGTTTAATCGATCATTTTCAATTAATCAATTGCTTTCGATTATTTTCGATTAATGGATTGTTTGATTGCTCTATCGTTTTCGATCAATCGAAATTAATACCCAGCCCTAGTCAAGTCAAAGTTTACACGTAATAAAAATATTTCTAACTGATATGAGTCCTTAAATGGCGTCGTAAGTCCGGTTGGCGCGTACAATTATATCCACAAATTTTACAATCAAACAATTTCTCTCCAGTGTGAGTTTTTAAATGCAGAGTTAAACTTGTTTTTCGCAGAAACTTATAGTCACAAACTTCACAAGTAAACGGTTTATCGCCGGTGTGAATTTTTAAGTGAGCATTCAAAGTTGATTTTCGTGCACATTGATAGTCGCAAATTTCACAAAAAAACGGTTTCTCGCCGGTGTGAGTTTTAAGATGCACTTTTAAATCCCATTTTTGTGCGAATTTAGAGTCGCAACTTTCACAAGCATACGGTTTTTCTCCGGTATGAGTTCGTAAATGCGTTTTTAATTTTGATAATTGTGCACTTTTATAGCCACAAAATTCACAAACAAACAATTTTTCACCCGTGTGAGTTATTAAATGTAATTTTAAACTTGTTTTTCGTAGACATGCAAAATCGCAAATGTCGCAAGTAAATGGTTTTTCGCCGGTGTGACTTAGTAAATGGGATTTTAAATATGAGAGTTGTGCACCTTTATAGTCACAAAATTTACAAGCAAACGATTTTTCGCTAACATGAGTTATCAGGTGCTCTTTTAAATGTGCATTTCGAGCAAATTTACAGTTACAAATTGTACATAAAAATGGTTTTTCGCCGGTATGAATCTGTAAATGCCTTTTTAAACCCCATTTTAATGCGCATTTAAAAGCACAGATTTCACATGTAAACGGTTTATTATCAGAATGAGTGGTCAAATGATTTTTTAACACTGATTTTTTCGCACATTTATAGTCACAAATTTCACAATTCCATTTTCTTTTAGGTCTCCTCTGAGTTAATTTTTCACTACAACTTTCTTCTTTAATGTCGATTGAATGATGTAAATCTTCTAAATTAAATGCCAGATCATCCAATTCTTCCGTTTTAATCTCAAAATTGTCTGGAATTTCCAAATTTCGACCGTTGTTTTCCATAGTTCCTTCAAGTTTCAACTAAACTAAGCTGTCAAAATATTGGTTAGTATTTTTTTTGTCGGTGAGTGACAAAGTAAATTAACAGTGTTGCCAATTTTCCTGTAAATTCAGTTTAGATTTTGTCGTTTAAATGTTTTTGAACATCACCTCAAATGATAAATTCATTTAATTAAAATTATCTATATAATGCATTTGGCGTGAGTTTACATTTCAAAAGACGCGCCTTTTGAAACCAATAAAGTTTTTCTTTTATTCCTTTCCACCAATGAAAAACGTTCATTCTCAATCTAGGTAACTGCGCCACCTATTGAAAAAGTTATCATCTAAATGATAGATGCGTCTTCTCTAGTATTTTATTGGTTTCTAGAAAAATAATTGATTTTAATTCATTTTATAAAAATTGTCATAAATAGCATCAGATTTTTCCTATGTGACGGTCGTTATGCGTCGCACAAGAAGTGGGGAGATATCAGAAACATCATAACCCGAGTTCATCACTTGCTATTTTAGTAATGATTTTTTTTACGATTTAAAGATTCTTTATTGATTTTCAATAAAACAGATTATTGGTCCATTCGACGCATAGCGCCGTTTGGACCAATATTACAAGTATATTTACAATAAGGGGCTCCTGTTGGCACGTATCCCCCAATTACTAAACGTGGAACCTACGCAGAGGTTTTTTGGTAATTCTTGTTTCATTGGTAATGTAAGGGCTCCAATTTTCGTTTGTCTTGTGGCGTCGTTTCGTGTTAAATGGTTGGAAAATTAAGAACAAAAAACCAACTTACAACAATTGGGAGACAAAACAGAATAAAATAACAATAACAATTAAAAGACTAAATAACAATTAAACACTAAATAACAACAAATAAATAACAAAAAAAAAAAAGAAACAACCATAATAATGTATGGAGGAAATGCTTTTGTAGCGCTTTAGCTCGGAATGCTACCGGTTTTCACTCGCGTCATCCCAAGGTTCAGGTATACCCGTCCATTGGAGTGGCTGCTCAAAAGTACATTAGTCAGAAGTAGTCGTATGCGTCTTAAAAGAAGGAAGATTTTGAAATGGAAGTAAGTATTTGCGTCTGGTGTTGTCTTGTGTCATGTGTTTTGTGAGTGTGCTTTTTGGTATTTGCGTTTTATAGAATTTCTCGGATAGACGCGTTATGTGGTCCCCGAGAAATTCTACTTGTGTATCGTCATGTAGTGTGGTTAGTCTAGTGTACCGGTCCGCTCCTGTGGCGAGTCGGAGGCATTTGTTTTGAAAAACCTGCAAGGGTCGAAGTCGTGTCTTAGACACGTTCGCCCAAGCAGGACAAGCGTACGTTATTATCGGTCTCAAGATGACCTTGTATAACGCACGTTTGTTTTCGGAAGTCATAACCTCGCTCTTCATGAGCGAGTAAAGTTTGCGCATTGTTGCATAGGAGAGTTGTCGTCTGTTTTTTAAGTGTGTGTCGAAGTTGAGTCTGGAGTCCATCGTGACTCCCAGATATTTTACGTGTGTTTTTGGTATTATAGTGTGTCCGTCTATTGTCAGTTTTTGGAAGACCCGGTGATTCGTACGCTTTCGGGCGAAGACTATTGTCTCCGTCTTATCGGCGTTCAGCCGGATCTTCCATTTGTCGCAGTATTTTTTAATTATGTTGATGTGTATTTGTGTTTGTTTTGTGGCTACCTGCACGCTGAATGAATGCGCGTAGATAGCCATGTCGTCTGCAAACATTCCCAAATTAGTTTTTGGGAATGATGGGGTGTCGTTTATGTAAATGTTAAAAAGTGTAGGTGCTAGTACGGAGCCTTGGGGAACTCCAACGTGTATGTGCTTTGTTGTGGAGATAGTGTCGTTTACCCTAACTGCAATCGATCTGTCCGTTAAGTATGAAAGTACTAATTTAATTAAGTAATTACTGAATCTGTATTCTAACATTTTATATATCAATCCCTCAATCCAAATTCTGTCGAAGGCTTTTGCGATGTCCAGTAAAGTCATAACTGTTACGTTGTCTTTGTTAAAGTGATCTATCACGTCCTTCACAATTCGGGTCACTTGCAGGGTCGTGTTAAGGCCCGCCGTGAATCCGAATTGCGAGGGATTAGTGACTTTTAGTTTTTGTATTTCGTCTAATAGTCTAGTAAGTATTATCCTCTCAGTTAGCTTGGCCATCGTGTTCAGTAACGTGATTGGCCTGTAACTGAGAGGAAGGTTGGGGTCTTTGCCTTGTTTGTGTATGGGTATTGTGTGTCCGTGCTTCCAGGCCGTCGGAAAGTATTGGAGCTTCAATATAGCGTTACAAATATAATGAAGCTGCGCAATGGCTTTCCGGGACAGATTTTTGAGAATTTTATTCTCAATTCTGTCCGGGCCTGGAGCCTTGTTTGTCGGTAGTGTTTTAAGTATGTGTTGTATTTCTGAGGGTAAAGTCATGTAAGTGGCGTATTGTTTTGTGGGTATGTTGTAGGTTTGGCTTGAGAATTCCTTCACGGTGTCTTTTATGTGTATGTGTTCGGGTGTGTCGGTCATGTCGTCTAGAGAGTGTACTTGTTGGAATGTGTTGGCCAAGAGTTCTGCCTTTTCGGCGTCCGTCATGGCCGTGTTTGTGTTGGAGTTGTCTTGCAGAGCCGGGATTGGCTTATAGGGTTTTCGTAAAAGTTTTGTAAGTTTGTATAATGTATTGTTTTTTGTATTCAGGGACTTCAGTAGGTCTTCCCAGGTTTTGTTTTTGTGTGTTTTGATTTTGTCCTGTACCAATTGGTTTAAGTTCGTCATGTCCTGTCTGTGTCGAACGTCCCCGGTTTGTTGCCACAACTTGCGACACCGGTTTCGTTGCGTGATGGTGTTTTGTATGTCCTCTGGGAAGACGTCCCTGGTGTTGTCTTTAGTGTACGTTTTGGAATTCTCAGCCTTAGCCGTGTTTATGTGTTTTGTAAGTGTGTCAATTTCCCTGTCTAGTGTTTCCCTGTCTGTGATGTTATTGTTTATGGTAATGAGGTCGTCAAGCCTTCGACGAAATTTGGACCAATCGGTATTTTTGTAGCTCGTAACCGGTCTGAAGGACTTGTTACGAGTGAAGTTGTTTATGTAAAACTGGACCACGTTGTGGTCCGAAGTCAGAGTATGTTTGACGGTTGGTTTTGATATATTTGTTAAATTCTTACTCAGGACCAGATCGATCGTAGTCGGGGTCGTGTTGTTTGATGGTATAAGTGTATGTGAGTCTGAGTGTAATATGTCGATATATTTTAATGAACAGAATTCGAGTAGTGTGTTGCCGTTTAAATTGGACGTATGGCAGTTCCAGTGGGGGTGCTTGGCGTTAAAATCGCCAGCCACTACTACCTTAGCATCCAATCCAAACAGCGTGTCTAAGTCGTGATTAGTAAAAGTGTTTAGTGGTCTATTGTAAGCAACAACGAGTGTAGTGTTTTGTTGGAGTTTAATCCCCAAAACTTCCATACTATTACCTGGTGTTATGTTGTGTATACGTCTGTGTGGAATGTCGTTTTTTACCAGAGCTGCCACGCCTCCCGCTCCGTGTCCGCCTCTGTCTTGTCTATGGACGGTGTATCCCTGGACCTTGAGGCATCTATTTTCGGTCAGTTTCGTTTCTGTAATTAAGCAAATATCAATTTTATTTTTGAGCAAATGGTTTTTGAGTTCGTAAATTTTGTTACTTAACCCGTTAGCATTCCATAAATTAATTTTCAACTTAGATGCCATAGGACTCTAAAGTTGAAAAGAAATTTATCGAGGCTCTAAGGCGTTCTGTTTTATTATTACAGCCCTTGAGGAGGTTGCTGTAATCCCTCAGAGCTCAAAGCATTTCCTCTATATTTGTTTGTTGGTTAATTTCTTCGCATAATTTGGCAAATTCCGCGAATGTGTCTCCCATATTGTTGTCGGTTGGTCCCTGTTGTGGCAGTCGTTGGTCATGATTCCTTTGTTGTTGATGTAGTCGGTGTTTAGTCCTGGGCACTTGCAGCGGCTCCTGTTGTCTTTCTGGTTGTTCCACACGTGTAGCTGTTGAGATTCTTGGAGTACGTAATGGGGGAAAAGCTTGGAATGACGTCGGAGGTGGTGCTTGAGTAAACATCGGTGTTGGTGTTGTGTTCTTGTGCCATGGTGAGGTCGTCGGAAGGGGGGCCGGCACGTAACGCGGTGCGCTAATAGTTTGAGATGAGACCCTGTTTATTTTTTTTATCGTTTATTTGATTTATTCTCTTTATGTAAACTTCGCATTTTATGTTATTAGCGGTGTGTTCACCGCCACAGTTTGCACATTTTTGTTTTTGATTTGCTTGTAGTTCACAGATTTTGGTGTCATGGTCTTCTCCACATTTCAGACACTTAAAAGCACGCCTGCAATTTGCAGTTGCGTGTCCCCACAATTGACACCTGTGGCATTGTATGATGCCCTTGTTATTGATGTGCCTCTCCCACCGAATCCTGGCATCCAATAGCTGCCTTGTTGTTGCATTCAATGTCTTTAACGTCACCTCATTGGAGGTAACTACCAGAAAAGCCGCAGACCTTGTACCTTTCATTTGGTAAACTTTTGTTGCGTTTACTCCCTTCGATTTTAATTTTTCACATATTTCGTTTGTCGTTGCGTCCTGAGTCAGACCCCATAGGACGAAAGCATGCGTCCTTTCGTCCTTTGGAGTGAAAGTGTGGTGCATAAAATTTCTTTTCTCCAATTGCGCCAATAGCAAGGAGTACTCTTTCTTATCATTGACGTATACCGCCACTGAATTGTGACGGTACGCCAATTGAAAACCTTTGGTAGCGTACGCCTTAATAATTTGACGGAACGCCGCCTGTTGACCATCGATACTTGTTTCGATAACAATGGGCGGTGGTTTTACCCTCTTTGCCGCCGTCCCTGTTACGTTATTTTTTTCAGTATTCTCCCGGAAATCGTCTTTTTCTACGATCATTTCCTCTACTTCTTTTTCTTCCGTGATTCGGGTATCCTCGAGCGTGGTTAAAGGCAGAAAACGGTTGCTTACCTGAGTAGCGTTCAAATTCGGTATCGGACGAAACCTTGGCCTTTTCGTAACGATTCTTCCATTATTACCGTACTCATGGATATCGGACGTAATTTCATCACCATTACCACGTTTCAATGTACCACGATCTTTGTTAATAACGTTCAAATTGACAAAACCATTATTATTTGCCATTTCCTTATTGTTCCCACTCCCCTTCCTTGCTGGAACTAACGTTTTATTTTGTGAGAATCTTTGCCACAGTGCCTCTTCCGCGTTCAACCCGCTGCCATCGTTTTCCTTCGTATTTTTTGGTTCACTTTTTTCTTCTTTTCCCATATTTTTGTTCGAATTCAAAGAAAACTTACGATAGTAGATAGACCTCTGAGTTAGGGTTTGAAAATTTTTGTACTTACGTAACTAAATATTGTCGATTTTTTGAGATATGTCGGATTTTGGCACACTGCGATTTTTATTAAATTTTTTGTTGAAGTCGCAAATCTACCCCCTAGACCTCTGAGTTAGGGTAAGAAAATTTTTGCACTTACGTAACCAAATATTGTCAATTTTTTGAGATAAGTCGGATTTTGGCACATTGCATTTTTTTTTTAATTTATTGTTGGAGTCGCAAATCTACCTCTTAGACCTCTGAGTTAAGGTTTGAAAATTTTTGTACATACGTAACTAAATATTGTTAATTTTTTGAGATAAGTGGGATTTTGGCACACTGCGATTTTTTTTTAAATTTTTTGTTGGAGTCGCAAATGTACCCTTTAGACCTCTGAGTTAGGGTTTGAAAATTTTTGTACTTACGTAACTAAATATTGTCGATTTTTTGAGATAAGTCGGATTTTGGCACAATGCGATTTTTTTTTAACTTTTTTGTTGGAGTCGCAAATGTACCCTTTAGACTTCTGAGTTAGGGTTTGAAAATTTTTGTACTTACGTAACTAAATATTGTGGATTTTTTGAGATATGTCGGATTTTGGCACACTGCGATTTTTTTTAAATTTTTTGTTGAAGTCGCAAATCTACCCCCTAGACCTCTGAGTTAGGGTAAGAAAATTTTTGTACTTACGTAACTAAATATTGTCAATTTTTTGAGATAAGTCGGATTTTGGCACACTGCATTTTTTTTTTTTAATTTATTGTTGGAGTCGCAAATCTACCCCTTAGACCTCTGAGTTAGGGTTTGAAAATTTTTGTACATACGTAACTAAATATTGTTAATTTTTTGAGATAAATGGGATTTTGGCACACTGCGATTTTTTTTTAAATTTTTTGTTGGAGTCGCAAATGTATCCTTTAGACCTCTGAGTTAGGGTTTGAAAATTTTTGTACTTACGTAACTAAATATTGTCGATTTTTTGAGATAAGTCGGATTTTGGCACACTGCGATTTTTTTTTAAATTTTTTGTTGGAGTCGCAAATTTACCCCCTAGACCTCTGAGTTAGGGTATGAAAATTTTTGTACATACGTAACTAAATATTGTCCATTTTTTGAGATAAGTGGGATTTTGGCACACTGCGATTTTTTTTTAAATTTTTTGTTGGAGTCGCAAATTTACCCTTTAGACCTCTGAGTTAAGGTTTGAAAATTTTTGTACTTACGTAACTAAATATTGTCGATTTTTTGAGATAAGTCGGATTTTGGCACAATGCGATTTTTTTTTAACTTTTTTGTTGGAGTCGCAAATGTACCCTTTAGACTTCTGAGTTAAGGTTTGAAAATTTTTGTACATACGTAACTAAATATTGTTAATTTTTTGAGATAAGTGGGATTTTGGCACACTGCGATTTTTTTTTAAATTTTTTGTTGGAGTCGCAAATGTACCCTTTAGACCTCTGAGTTAGGGTTTAAAAATTTTTGTACTTACGTAACTAAATATTGTCGATTTTTTGAGATATGTCGGATTTTGGCACACTGCGATTTTTTTCAAATTTTTTGTTGAAGTCGCAAATCTACCTCCTAGACCTCAGTTAGGGTAAGAAAATTTTTGTACTTACGTAACTAAATATTGTAAATTTTTTGAGATAAGTCGGATTTTGGCACACTGCAATTTTTTTTTTAATTTTTTGTTGGAGTCGCAAATCTACCCCTTAGACCTCTGAGTTAGGGTTTGAAAATTTTTGTACATACGTAACTAAATATTGTCGATTTTTTGAGATAAATGGGATTTTGGCACACTGCGATTTTTTTTTAAATTTTTTGTTGGAGTCGCAAATCTACCTCCTAGACCTCAGTTAGGGTAAGAAAATTTTTGTACTTACGTAACTAAATATTGTAAATTTTTTGAGATAAGTCGGATTTTGGCACACTGCAATTTTTTTTTTAATTTTTTGTTGGAGTCGCAAATCTACCCCTTAGACCTCTGAGTTAGGGTTTGAAAATTTTTGTACATACGTAACTAAATATTGTCGATTTTTTGAGATAAGTCGGATTTTGGCACACTGCGATTTTTTTTTAAATTTTTTGTTGGAGTCGCAAATTTACCCCCTAGACCTCTGAGTTAGGGTATGAACATTTTTGTACATACGTGTAACTAAATATTGTCAACTTTTTGAGATAAGTGGGATTTTGGCACACTGCGATTTTTTTTTAAATTTTTTGTTGGAGTCGCAAATTTACCTCCTAGACCTCTGAGTTACGGTATGAAAATTTTTGTACATACGTAACTAAATATTTTCAAATTTTTGAAATGGGTCAGATTTTGGCCCCGTTCCTTTTTTCATTTATTTTTATTTTCAGCACAGAAATCTGCCCCCTTGCCTCTTGACTTAACAATTACAATGTTTTATATTTATGATTTTCTATAAA